>JAWZYV010011686.1:0-1415253 GCA_038373885.1 Cheiracanthium punctorium
TTGTTAAGTGTTTAATAAATGCATTTGAAGGGTAACACGTGTGTAATAGCTACCGCTGAGACAACCCAATTTACCGACGTCAGTTCCCCTTACAGATCAGTCTTAATTATTAAATTGCTCAGCCTAATTATTAAATTATATTAACAAAAGTTTTAAGTCAATTACAGGTATTAGAAGTAAGAATGCAATTTCAAATATGTTAAATAAGATATATGAGGTATTTACAGACAGATAGAAAAACATTATCTTCTTTAGACATGAGAAACGATTATACACTTCAACTTTCTTTAGAGATAGACTCGAGATGTGCGAGACGAGAAACAGGGCTGTCTCGTCTCGTCTCGCAGGGGCAAAGTTCGGTCATGTCTCGGAGTCTCTTTTCCAAAACTTTTCCCATCAGCAAACTGAATTTTTTAGAAATGTAATCATTTACATCAGCTAGGGGCCAAGGCCCCCAGACTAGCTACGCTCGCTTTTCGTATGAGGCATTCGGCCTCTAATAAGGCTTATTCGTAAAAAAGACATAATTTCAACAGACAAAACCCGAAGATTGGATCAGATAGAATGTTACTGAGCTACACATTGCTTGGTTCTTGCATGTTCATTGGTACATAAAAATTTAAACTTCACACTACAGTAGACCCCCTCCCCCTCATAACACGGAAGATATTTTGTTATGGGAATCCGTGTTGTACGGGTCCTGAGCTATACTCCACCTGGAGTGCGGACTCCGCTTATAATCGCTGGAAAAATTATTTGCACTCCTCAGAAACACAATGATATTTAATGTTGCCATTCAAAAGTTATATTAATTAGGAGCTAAAGCGTAATAAAATCAGAACATCTGTTTCAGATGTATTTTTAATAATATAAAACCTATTGGACACCTTGCGAATTTGCCACCCATGGTGATTTTTCATTATTTGGCGACTTGCGTACATGTAAAGTTAATAAAAGCTACGGAACAGATAGAATAGCCTGCCACCAATGGCGACGTTTCATTATTTGGCGACTTACACATGCTCACAACCTATAACTACTGTTTATTTAAGGTTACCGAAAAACCGTTATCCATATTTTCATTTACATAATCGTTTGCAGATTGGCATACTTAGCACCACGAATTATACCATCTCGTCGCGCTAGCAAATATCCAAACGTGTACTATAACTGCTATAATGGCATAGTTAACGCCGCCAAATATTTCTACTGGTAGCAAATAATCCAGTTGGACCGAACCGGCTTTAAAATAATCTGCATTTTAATTAGATATTAGTTATTCTGTTTTGGAAAAAAGAATAATCGCTAATTCTAAACTCCTGTTGTCTAAGCGAACTTACCATTTGAAAATTGTCAACTTTGTGTAACACATTTTGAGTTACTTATTTCATATAGTTTTTATTTTCGCGTAAAATGGGCGTATTTCTACTTCACGTTTGACAATTTCACGCGACACTACATACTTGGAAACGCTTTGTTGCAAAGGAATGAATGATTTTATGAAATCTGGCAACCATTCTGTTTATTTTTTCAGTATTTTATTAATATCTTCTAAAATAATTCGGTTTTCGAAATTTAAGTCAGCTTAGCAGGTTCCTCGGAATTTTTTGAATCTGCGGGCACCTTAGTTGAAACTCAAATCCCCACGGTTTAGGAGGAGATAGGCCAACAAGCTTTGACGGCGACAGCGGCCTTTACTTTTTTTTAGAATAGAGAGATACAAATAAAATCTCAATTGTCACGAAATAGTTCAGTTTTCAATAAGTTACCCTTTTTAAATTTGTATACGACCCCCGTAAAAATATTCCCAGTTAGTAAAATGTGACGCATACATTAATGAGATGACATACAAAATTTCAACCTTTTCTCATAAAACGTCTCAAATGTACCTTTAAACAAAGATGATCAAGAGCTATAGAGCTCTTTAATCTACGTCATTATCACTACGTCACACCTTAGCAACCAACTTTTTTTGGTCAAACGTTTGTTCATTTGAGAATGGTCATTGGCCGAAAACGTGGCTTTGTATCCCTAAATATCCGAGTTGACTTAAAAACATTTCATTGACGTCACGTGAAAATACTCTATACATGAACTTGAGTGCAAACGCTTATTGCTAGAGTGGGGGAAAATATCCCGTAATTTCTGTACGACCCTTAAAAACGCAATCATCCGACGTGAACTTTTCCATCCAAGAGCCACTGAAAAAATTTAAGTCAGCTTATTTTTAATCTTCACATCTTTGATACTTTTCAAAATATAATTTTCAAATTTTTTACATCACCTCATTAATATATCAGGCAAATTTTACTAAATGGGAATTTTTTGTACGTGGATCGTATACAAATTTCAAAAATGTAACTTTTTGAAAATTAAAGAGAAAATTTTTTCTTAACGGAGTCTTAATTACAAAATTGCTAGGAAAAGGGCCAGCGGTAGAATATTTTCAAGGGGACCCCGACAGCGGGGCCGGACCCAGTGATGTTTTTCGAGGTCTCGCAAAGAGACGGCGGTAGCAAATTTTCGAGGGGGACCCTTACAGTGATGGCCAGACCCAGTGATGTTTTTCGAGGTCTCGCAAAGAGACGGCGGTAGCAAATTTTCGAGGGGGACCCCTACAGTGATGGCCAGACCCAGTGATGTTTTTTAAGAGAGGAGGGGGGGGTTGTCTCACAAAGAGCCATCGGTAGCATATTTTCCTTAGGCGCAGAAGATAAGGATTTCGGTGTAACTCGCCCCTCGATTTGATTAATAGCTTTTGGCACGGGTGCAATCGGTACAACTGACCCTCGTCCAAACAAATATACAGCGATTTGAATGTTCTGATTCTGAAACAAATAAGCACCTTAAAATATCAGTATAATCCTAGTATTTCCTCTCTTCCTCCCTTTCGAGAGAAGAATTTGAATTTGGAGCACTGGATATTATTTATATCACATATCTGTCTTGCAATAATTAAGTGGATAAACAATGATAGGACGTATGTTTTTCAATTTAAGCATCAAAATATTTTTATGTTTGAAATTTCACTATTTCATTTTGTTCACTATTTCCACATAATTGGTACACTATAGTCTTACAGTCTTACACTATAGATACAGTATACATAAAAGAGCAATAATAAAAATGAATTAAGTCATGCAAACTAACTGATGTTATACATGCGTGAAATAAAATGAAATCTATATAAATAAAATTAGACTTTTGTCTGTACATTTCTTGGAATTCAAAAATTTTGCGATTTCTATCCGTTTCAAGCACCCGGGAATCCGATGCAACCCTCAAAAAATGTTTGTCTGTCTGTCGTTCTGTCATTCTGTTATTCTGTCCGTGACGCTTTTTTTGTTTGTTTAAGCATCACGTAAAAACGACTGAAGCGAATGATATGAAATTGGGTGTCATGATAGGTGGTCACTTGACTTAAAACATAGGCGTCGAATTTTTAAAAAATCTTGATTAGATTTTGAGATTTTGCGAAAATCGTTTCAAACTGCGTAAATTCGTGTTCGAGCATCACGTAAAAACGACTGAAGCGATTTAAATAAAATTTGGTATCATCATTGGTGGCCAGTCAACTTAAACATTAGACAGCGTATTTAAAAAAAAATCTTGATTAGATTTTCAGATTTTGCGAAAATTGTTCCAAACTCCTTAAAATTGTGTTCGAGCATCACGCAAGTGGTCACGTAGGTGGTCACTCAACTTAAAACATTGTCGTCGAATTTTTAAAAAATCTTGATTAGATTTTGAGATTTTGCGAAAATTGTTTCAAACTGCGTAAATTTGTGTTTGCACATCACATAATAACTGCAAAGGTGAAAAAAGGGTATTTGGTGAAATGATAGGTGGCTACTCACCTTAAACTATAAGCATCTAATTAAAAAAAATCGATCAGATTTCGAGATTTTGGGAAAATCGTTTAAAGAGTGAATCTTTGTTCACGCATTACGTAATAAAGACTAAAGTGAATGATATGAAATTTGGTCACATGATAGATGGTTGCTCAACATAAACTATAGATGTCCAATTTTTTAAACGTTTTAATTAGATTATGAGATTTTGTGAAAATTCTCTCAAAATACGTTTATATTTCTTCAAGCATCACGTAATAACGACAAATACGAATGATACAAAATTTGGTGATTGATAGTTAGTTGCTAATCTAAATTTATAGTCGTTGAATTTTAAAAATATTTTGATTACATTTTGAGATTTTGTGAAAATCGTTTTAAAATGCTGAAATTTTGTTCCAGCATCACGAAATAAAGACTGTAGGGAATGAAATGAAATTTGGTGACATGATAGGTTGTCACTAAATTCTAGGCTTCCAATTTTTCAAAAATATTGATTAGATTTTGAGATTTTGCGAAAATTATTTCAATATGCGTAAATATTCGTTCGCGCATCACATAATTACGACTGAAATGATATTACTTAGTGTTAACACCTGGGTATTGAAAATCTTTGATGTTAACTGCCATGATCGATAGGGTGTAAAATGTGAGAGGTAGAAATTCTTCTGAACAAAAATTCAGATCAGAAAAAAGTACAATGCAGTTTGCCGCCTAGGCATTAAAAACCTGAATTGTGAGAGATAAAAATAACTTATTTTATTTACACTCACCTGGTAAGGAATAAACACTCAGAACCTATAATGTGATAAAAGCTGAAAAGTAAAATTTACCTAAAATTCACTAACTCAAATAAAGCAATTCAAATTCTGAGCTTTGTTTTTATTGACCATTATGAATGACAAAAACATTAAACAATTTCTTGGCTAAATAGGTGTAACATTCAAATATGAGATCCCTACATGCTAAACAATTCAAAATTTCAATTCAATTCTGATACCTGACACTAACATAGGAATTGAAAAAAAAAACTGAAAACCAATACACCTTCAAGCAAAAGTCATAATACTCAAGCACTTATTTGTGCTCTGTGATAATTGAAAATCATTAAAATTGTCCCAAACTGAAATATGTTAAAAGTCTGGTTAAGTTGAGTTTTAGAAATTAAATAATTAGTGGACTACAATGAGATTCAATTATCACACACTGAGATAACATGCCAATTAAGATCTTCATTTTAATTTGTCCAAAGAACAGATTAGTAAAAAATTAAACTTTAGTTGACTAAAAATAAAAAAACTCAATGGGCATATTATCAATTTAAAATATCAAATTGATATCACTTCAGAAATTAAAAATTCAACCAACATACTTTAACTAGAAAATTCTGAAGTATGAAATGTGAACATGTCTTATATTTAAAAGTATGGGATACGAAATTACTCTCAAAATATGCCAGTTATGAATTTTACATAATATTTACCCAGTTCTGGAATAGCAGATACTCAACGAAGAAATTTTACAAATCACTGTTTCTTGCAGCTTTCACATTATCTAGGAGACGAATCAGTTCTAAAGTTTCATTGACAGTTCTTATGAGAATCTTGTGAAAAGTTCTTTGAACATTACACACAATGCGAATCAGTTCCAAAGTTCCATTGAAAGTTCGTGTGAAAGTCTTGTAAAAGGTACTTTGAATATTACACACACAATTTTAAACAAAATCACTATGGCACGATGCTAAATATCATCTATGTTAATTTTTGGGATTTGCAGAAATCTTCACAATAATTGACGTACATGTCGTTAATCACATGTTGATGAGTGACGCTCACTTGATATCATCTATATTAATTTTTTGGATTTGCATAAATCTTCACAATAATTGACGCACATATCGTTGATTACATGTTGACACGTGACGCTCACTATCTTTGAAGTTCAGTATTCCATCGGGGCCTTCGCAATTAGTAACGGGCCTGCGCGTGTATTTTGATGAGCCATCCAAAGAGGCCTACGGATGCTCGAGTCTTCACGTATACATCAGGCATTTCTTAACCTTCCCAGTGCTTTCAAACGTTATTTAATATAGTTTTAAGTAGTAATTGTGTTACTAATTCAAGTACGAACTCATGATTAATTTGTTTGCTATGATACATATTGACATAAAGAAAATAGATGCATATAATTTGAAGGAAAAACAAAGAAGCGCTTACTCTCATGATTCACGATTGTTTATTTTAGTTTCACAAGTGGATATTTAATATACTTTAAAATAACTAAATATTCAAGACATTTTATAATGAATATTGCATGAACATAGTCGTCTTTCCTACGTTATTTTAAACAATTCAAGATTAATCTTCAACAAATGATGTATTAAAGCGCATTTCTGTGTTTTCGGGATATCCTGTATATTGGAGAAATTTGATAAAATACGCTCTATAGCGCGATACCTGAATTAATTATTATTTAATAAAGACATTTCATGTAGTATATATTATTCTTTTGAATCTTTCTCAATGGAACATTGGAATTGAGCAAGCATAATGAACGCTTGTACAAAATATTAACTACATTTGAAGTTTCTGTATAAACGGGCAAAAATCACTAATTTATAATTTACTGTATTTCTGCACTGTACCAGATGTAAGTCTGAATCACATAATCAAGGCATATATAACTGATAAATAACATTTTCAACTGGCAAAATTAAATTGTCTAAATAGTATTACAACGTGATGCTTATTTACAAGAATAAAAACTACTCTAGTAAATAATACGCGATTTCTGATTAAAATAATTTATTTATAAATAACACATGAGTAATTATTCACTAAACATGATTTACATACATATTTTTAGAATTTTTAAATACATTTTAAAAGTGTTCACGTACCTTTACATTCAGAGCAAAATGTTCGAATTTTAGGATAAATTTTCATGAAAGAAAATGGCGCAAGATTCACAAAACGATTACCTACATCTAAAGTTCTTTAGTACGACAAAAGTATAAAAAATTGTTTTAAAATAATAAAATAATATAACATTTATAATACTTAGAATAATAAAATAGAACACTGTGACTGGGGGAAAACAGGCCTCAATGATAAACTCATTTTTAGTGATAGCAACTCATACGCAGGCCCGTTGCTAATAACGACGGCCCCGATTCCATTCACCATTGTCGTTTTTCCTTAAAACAGGAAGATACGAATTTTCTTTTGAACAAACACTTCAGTATTTTTGAAGTTGAATAAAATTCAGATGTCAAAATTATCTCTTGAATTTTCCATTTAGAACTTGACAGAAAAGTAGCCTGGGGCTCCCCACGCTGCAAAATGGCTCGAAGCCTAACAATGGAATGTGGGGAGCCCCTCCACAAAAAACCTTCTTAGATCACGACTTTTCCCCAACTGATTCTTGGTAGAGATGGCCAATGATTCGATGAGTCGAATCAGTGATTCGAATCTTGGCACTGAGTGGCTCAGTCTTTACACTCACTCTCTACTCATTCGAATCTCAAGCCCTCAAAGGAAATACATTCCAAGTGCGAAGGGAAGAAAAACTTATTTTCCCTTTGCCGTTCCCAGAGATTTTCCCTTACTCTTTCAACTCTTTTCGACTCTTTACGACTCTGAGTCGATAGATGATTTGAAACAGTAAATGAGTGGGTGTGGGTGAGTTGGTCACTGAGTTGGTGCAGCAACGAATCTTTACTGATTCAGTGTTTCGCTCTGTTTCGGTGATTGTATACTATCGTTGAGATTCGTTAGTTTTTCGAATCTTCTATCGACTCAGAGTCGAAAGGAGCCGAAAAGAGTTGAAAGGATGTTTCATTTAATTGGAGGGGTTTTTTCGAATCTTCTATCGACTCAGAGTCGAAAGGAGTCGAAAAGAGTTGAAAGGATGTTTCATTTAATTGAAGTTTTTTTTTCGAATCTTTGGTGTTTCATTTCTTGGTTGGTGGTCGGATTTAAAGTTTTATCTGTCTGTGGGTGTGGAGTGGGTCGAACATCGTTTGCTTTTGGCGGGGGGCATAGGCGTTACTTCCTAAGGGCAAGAGGGGTCAATCTCCCCCCCGAAAACAAATTAAGAAAATCCCTCCTTCCAACTTGTCTGACTGATTTAATATTTGTTTAAAATTTAATGAAACATCCCTTTTCTACTTTTAACTTCAATATATGTCCCCCTGCCCCCACCCTCAAAAAAAAAAAAAAAAAAAAAAAAACGGAACGTTAAGTTTACATGGTGGCGGATTTTCATGTGAAGGGAAATAGAATGAAATAAAGTTAGGATTGTGCTTGTCACTTTTAATGAAGGATACAGGGGCGGTATTAAGCGCTCTCACAAAAGGACTTTGTAGTAAGCAAAATAACATTTCGCTTTATTGCAGCAGATTTCGTTTTTTTTTTTTTTACCTTGTTTTTCGTTTAAGGGGAATGATTTTATTTTCTTTCGTAATTCAGAGAAATACAAAATAGGGTCTAAAGCAGTGGCGTAGTCAGTGTTATTGACAGTGGCGTAGCCAGGATTTTATTTCGGGATGGGCTGGGTATCAAATTTAAAGATAAAGTTCAATTGTAAGCTAAGTAAAGGGTCCCATTTTTTTTGGGGGGGGGGCAGCAGCCCCTCAGTAGGACTGGGCCAAAAATCGACATATCGGTTTTATTTCAACATCAAATATCCGATATTCCCATTTTCATTTCAGTGAAATCTCGAATTCGATAAAGGGCAAAAATACAGGCCGGCCAGGGGCGTAGCCAGACATTTTTTATGGGGGGGGGTTATGACTACTACAACTCATATATATGTATACGTGTGTATGATAATGTAGTGAAGAATATACATTTTGTATGGCAAAAAATTCCTCATGGGGGGTAATGACCCCCCTAACTCCCCCTTGGCTACGCCTCTGAGGCCGGCGATAAGAAAATCCTGAGATCAATACCAGCTTGTGATGCTTTTGCTACTGCTTTCTCTCGGAAAGCTTCTTCTTCTCTCATCGCAGAAAAAACAGCTCCATGGTTTATTAGTCTAATTACCATAATTAATTAACGTATATCTCGGAACCTATCAACCGGAGCGCGTTTTTATTGATTCTCGACCCCCCCCTAGACTCAACACCCCACCGATACTTAAAATTTCGAATGCTTTGACACCAAACTTAACCTTTTAATCTTACAGGCCCAGGGGGTCATACGAAGCTCCCCTATATTTTCAATTTGGGCATTTTAAACACTAGCCTCCTCCGATGGCATCTCCAAAGTCTGGAAACCATCCCAGAGCCAATTTCTACATGTTTGCAGTCCTTTTAAGCCTCAATCATGGTTAATTAGTCTAATTACCATAATTAATTAACGTATATCTCGGAAGCTATCCATCGGAGCGCGTTTTTATTGATTCTCGACCCCCCCCTTAGGAACTCCCATCGATACATAAAATTTCGAATACTTTGACACCAAACTTAACCTTTTAATCTTACAGGCCCAGGGGGTCATACGAAGCTCCCCTATATTTTCAATTTGGGCATTTTAAACACTAGCCTCCTCCGGCGGCAACTCCAAAGTCTTGAAACCATCCCAGAGCCAATTTCTACATGTTTGCAGTCCTTTTAAGCCTCAATCATGGTTAATTAGTCTAATTACCATAATTAATTAACGTATATCTCGGAAACTATCCATCGGAGCGCGTTTTTATTGATTCTCGACCCCCCCTTAGGAACTCCCATCGATACATAAAATTTCAAATACTTTGACACCAAACTTAACCTTTTAATCTTACAGGCCCAGGGGGTCATACGAAGCTCCCCTGTATTTTCATTTCGGGCAGTTTAAACACTAGTTTTACTGGAGCAAGGAGAGAGAGATGCTAACTGCCCGAGAACTCAGCGGAGAAGAAACCCGATGAATGGGTGAAGGGTGTTTAAATAGTACGGCTTTCGGCGCAGAGAGAGGGAAAATTTCTTTAGTTGTTTTATTGATTCAAGATTCGAATCACTGATTCGAATCATCGAAGTAGTGAGTGAGTCGAGATTCGAATCAGTAAAATGAGTCGAACCGCCCATCTCTAATTCTTGGCGTCTCTCAACGGACTTATTTTTAAAAACTGTTGCCACACTACGCGTGAGGAAATTTTTATCTTTCTTTTCGGAGTCATTCCTTTCGACCTCTGCTGATCGGAGATACGGAAAACCAGTTTCTCCTATGACGTAGCGTTTCACAGACTGGGGACGTTCGCAAGGCGAGATTGATGACGGTTAAATATTTCTCTTGCCGTGAGTGGCAAAGAGTTGTATTGTTTATTTACATATGTATGTTGTTGACATCTGCTAAGAGTGTTACATTTTTATGTAACACTTAGTTACTCTCTAACCTGTAATATTTTAACAATACATAAAAATTATAACTTCGCTTTCTTTACTTTGGCAACATACTACATCCATTCTGTGTACTCTTACAATGCTGACGAAAGTTCTTGCTTTTTGGAAATTTGCATTCAGTACTAATCCGTCAACAACGGGTACTTCAGCTAGTATATATATATATATATATTGTTACGAATTTTCGGGGCAACCCGCTGCTCTGGGGCTTAAAATGGTTTAAAATTCGTATTCTACGCTTCAAATAGATAAATTTTGCTTTTTGTTGCATCAAAATCGGCCAATTAGAACCGGAGATACGGAGGTTTCGCTTTCCCATATGTTTTTCTATGGACTTCTAGAAATCTCGAGAAATATTAGTCCTAGAGCTTAGATCTCTTCACTTTAGAGGACTTATTTTTGGTGCCAAATTTGGCGATATTTCGCCAAAAGTCGCCAAGCTTGGCGACTTTTTGGTCATTTGGCGCGATTTTCCCAATGGGGCCTGGAAGTTGTTTTTCCTGCATTAAAAACGCATAATAACCTAACATTTCTCTTCTATGACGTAATCAAAATTCACGCTTTATGTAGAACCCTCGAGAAATTGACTTTTCTGGAAACCTCTTGTACCTCCTGCGTCGGCTATTTATAGAAGCGGGCATCGCCCCGGAGTCAGTCAGTGCGAGTTGAACGCTCGATGTGTGAAGAGCTCTCAGTACGCTTGTTGTTGAACTGATAGTGCTATAGAAGCTGTGTTTTAGCTTGCTTTGTGAAGCTGTTTTTAAAGTGCTGTGTGTAAATTCTTCATCGCTGAGTCTTGAGAGACTGTTAGTGTTATTTCTCGTATATTTTCACTGAATTTTTGCCTGTGAAAGTGACTTATTTTGTGTGAGAAATACAGCATTTGTGAGAGCTTCTGATCCAAGCGGATTGTTAAAAGCACGTTACTGCTAGATTGTGCTTGTGAATTGTGTACAGCTGATTGTTCTACGAAGTTCTAGAAGCAATAAAGTTTGTGTTCCATCCTGACAAGTGACTTTTTACTTGAACTTTTTACACCAACTGGACTTTAGAACGACGAACCCCAGGAGTAGCAGAGTAATTCCGCAACATTTGGTGTCAGAATCGGGGTTCTAAAGAAGACTTTAATTTTCCAGTTTATGGTTTTGACTAGACAAAAAATGGAAGAACAACTTCAAAAGCTCATGAATATGATGCAAGAAATGAAATCCGGACAAGATGAGATAAAAAAGGAGATGAAAGCCGGACAAGACGAGATGAAAGCCGGACAAGACGAGATGAAAGCCGACAAGACGAGATGAAAGCCGGACAAGACGAGATGAAAGCCGACAAGACGAGATGAAAGCCGCACAAGAACAGATGAAGGCGGATTTAGAGAAGAAAATTGTAGCCGGACAAGTCGAGACGAAAACCGGATTGGAGGAATTAAAGGCTGCACACAATGAAATGAAAACCGGATTGGAGGAGTTAAGAGCCGCACACGACGAGATGAAATCAGGACTGGAGCGGAAAATAGAAGCCGGGCTAGAAGAAATGAAATCCGGACTGGAGAGAGTAGAGACAAATCAAGAAAATATGGAGAAGAGAATGTCGCTCCTGGAAGAAAGTCAAGCGAAATACGAAGAAAGAATTGAGGAAAAGATCAATCACAAGTTAGAAGAAAAACTGGACAGTCTGGTAAAGCTGGGAAAGGTACCAGAAAATATCAGGTTGCCGTCACGCCACCCAGCAGTGAAACTAACGCCTTATGACGGAAAGACTCCCTGGGAAGCTTACAAGACCCAATTTTCGATCGTCGCCAGAGCCAATGGTTGGAGCGAGTCCGAGAAAGCGAACCAACTGGCCGCTTCCCTTAGCGGAGATGCAATTAATGTATTGCAAACTATCGGAGCGACGAAGATAGGAGATTTTGACGCCCTTGCCAGTGCCTTGGAGATGAAATTCGGAGAGAAGTGCCAGAAAGAATATAGTAGAATCCAACTTAAGTCAAGGATGCAGAGATCTGGCGAGACCCTTCAAGAGCTGGCTTCGGACATAGATAGGCTGTGTCATCTAGCCTACATGGACCACCTTGATAATGTCCGAGAAGAAATGGCGGTGCGTCATTTTATTGAAGCCATCCGTGATCCAGAAACCCAAAAGTCACTTATGTTGGAGGATTATAAGGATTTGAAAGCTGCTCTCGTCTTCGCAATGAAGCTAGAAGCAGCTCAACGGGCCGTCAGGAAAGATCGGCATGCTGTTAGAGCTGTCACGGTACAAGAGGGAGCTGACAAAGAGACAGAGAGCGTCGAGAACAGGTTAAAGAGAATTGAAGATCTCATAGAACGAAAATTAAGATCCGATAGAACGAGAGATGGCCCAAAGAAAGTGAAATGCTGGAAGTGTGGCGTCGAAGGCATGTACAGAAGTATTGTGGTCGAAAGTCTCATGACCAGCAAGAGAACTCTAAAAACATGAAGGAGGGAAAATAGGAGGTGGCCATCTCGCGGGGCGGAGGTTGCCAGATAGTCAAAAGCCCCACCTAAAAGTCTTGCAGATTTCATCAGTGAATGGCGGCAGTAATGGACTCTTCGTACTGGGATACGTTAATGGTTCTCCATGCCACATGGTGATTGATACTGGCGCGAACGTAACCATCCTAAGGACGGATCTGGCCAAGAAATTAAATTTGAAGATTATCTGGACTCCGCCCTCGCTGACCCTCCAGACTGTGACAGGTGACAAGATCGAAGTGGGCGGAAAAGCGCAAGTAGAAATCACGTTTGGGAATGCCAGATACGACCATGTGGTATATGTCGCCAATATTACAGACTCTTTTATTCTCGGACTGGACTTTTTAAAATCACACAAATTTAATTTGGACTTTAAGAATAATGAGCTTCGTTCAGACTCAGAAGAAATAGCTGCGTTCGATATTAGAAATGAAACTGTTTTGCCTGTTCAGCAAATAATAGCCCAGACTGATATCACTCTACCTCCCAGAACTGATTCCATAATTTCTGGAACAGTAAAAGAAAGCAATAAATTCCGTTTTGGATTAATCGAACACCCAAGCAATAGTGATTCCGTCAGAGGAGTGCTTGTGGGAGCAACACTTGTGGACTTGTCGAGAACAGAAATTCCAGTTAGAGTAGTAAATGTGATGGACAAGTCGAAGGTGATAAAGAAAAATGAAGTGTTGGCGACATGCACTCCTGTTACCTGCATTAATAAGAACATCAGCCAAACGACAGCTAAATCTTCCGAGTGCCTGACGAAGGAATTAATACAAGACGTGGAGTTAACGGCAGAACAGAGAAGCGCTGCGGAGAAAGTAATAGCTGAATTTGAAGACCTCTTCTCCCGTACTTCGGGTGACTTTGGCCGTACGAGCTTAACTCAACATAGGATAGATACAGGCAGCCATTCTCCCATCAAGCAACATCCTAGGCGGCTGCCGTTTGCTAAGCAAGAAGAGGTGAGCAGACTTTTAGAGGAGATGCAGCGTGATGACGTCATCCAGCCATCGACTAGTCCGTGGGCCTCGCCGATTGTTTTGGTCCGGAAGAAGGATGGTTCCACCCGGTTCTGTGTTGACTACAGACGTCTGAATGACATTACCAAGAAAGACAGCTACCCTCTTCCCAGGATAGACGACACTTTGGACACTTTATCGGGAAACGAATGGTTTTCCACTCTGGATCTGAAGAGTGGTTACTGGCAAGTAGAAATCCATCCCGATGACCGTGAAAAGACTGCGTTCACCACGGGACAAGGATTGTGGCAGTTCAAAGTTATGCCTTTTGGACTCTGCAACGCACCGGCTACATTCGAGCGTCTAATGGAGACAGTGTTGAGAGGACTTTCCTACGAAGCATGTCTCGTTTATTTGGACGATATCATCATCGTCGGAAGGACTTTCGAAGAGCATCTCGAGAACATTCGAAAGGTACTGCAGAAATTAAAAGAGGCAAACTTGAAACTAAGTCCATCGAAGTGCAATTTGTTTCGTCGGGAAGTACGTTACCTCGGGCACATAATATCCGCCCACGGAGTCCGAACCGATCCCGAAAAGACGTCCGCAGTCCAGAACTGGAGTCGTCCCGAGAATATCCATGACTTAAGAAGTTTTCTCGGTCTGTGTACTTACTATCGAAAATTCGTGAAGGGCTTTTCTCAAATTGCAAGACCTCTTCACAAATTGACCGAGACTGGACAGAAATTTCTATGGACTGAGGAATGTGAGGACGCATTCAACGAACTGAAGACGGCTTTAACATCTTCGCCGATCCTGTCGTATCCTCACCCTGACAAGCCATTTATCCTGGACACAGACGCAAGTAAGGAGAGTGTTGGAGCAGTTTTGTCCCAGGAGATAGATGGCCAAGAACACGTCATTGCTTACTGGAGCAAATGCCTTTCAAAGGCAGAACGTAACTATTGTGTTACGAGAAAGGAACTTCTTGCTATCATTAAGGCCGTGGAGCACTTCCATCATTACCTGTACGGCCGAAAGTTCCTGCTCCGAACGGACCATGCCTCTTTAACCTGGCTTCTAAATTTCAAGAATCCAGAGGGCCAAATAGCCAGGTGGATACAGCGATTACAAGAATATGACATCGAGATACGTCATCGGAAAGGGGCATCTCATGGAAATGCAGATGCTTTGTCGAGAAGGCCCTGCATAGACAGTTGTCGCTATTGCTCCAGGGCAGAGAAAAATTACCATCTGAAACATCCCGTTGTCCGCCAAGTTACATCATCGGCACCATCTCAAGATCCCTGGAGTGACGAAAATGTTCGGGCGGACCAATTAGCAGACAGCGACATCAAACCTATTGTAGAATTTATGGAAAAATCCAGCGCTAAGCCCAGTTGGCAAGAAATATCATCTTACAGTCCGGCAACAAAACAGTACTGGGCTTTATGGGATTCGCTTCGCCTGAGGAATGGAGTCCTGTATCGTAAATGGGAGTCGGACGACGGCAAGATGCTCCGATGGCAGTTAGTACTCCCTCGTTCGAGGATTCCGAAGGTTCTAGAAGAACTTCATAATGGCTTAACTGGAGGCCATTTTGGCGTAATGAAGACCCTGCAGAAAGTTCGCGAGCGCTTCTACTGGGTTAGGGCTCGAGGCGACGTCGAAAAGTGGTGTCAAGCTTGTGACGCCTGTGCCGCCCGTAAAGGCCCGAAGAAACGAAGCCGTGGAAGACTACATCGTTATAATGTAGGAGCGCCTTTTGAGAGGATTGCCCTCGACATCCTGGGACCTCTTCCGCGAACTTCGGATGGCAACAAATACATCCTAGTTGTCATTGACTACTTCTCTAAATGGCCCGAAGCGTTTCCTATTCCCGATCAAGAAGCTACGACCGTAGCAGAGGTACTGGTGCAAGAATGGATTTCCAGATATGGAACCCCTCTGCAACTTCATTCCGACCAAGGAACGAACTTTACCTCTGCAGTCTTTAAAGGACTATGCCAACTTCTCGGAATGGACAAAACCCAGACTACGCCTTTACACCCACAATCCGACGGCATGGTGGAGAGGTTCAATCGCACAATTTTAAACAACCTCTCGCTTCTGGTATCTAGGAATCAAGAGGACTGGGACAAGAAACTCCCCCTCTTCCTGCTGGCCTATAGGAGCGCCGTCCATGAGACTACCGGCTTCACACCTTCCCAGATGCTGTTCGGCAGAGATCTTCGTCTTCCCGCCGATCTAGTGTTCGGCCGCCCTCCAGATGCGCCTTCATCGCCAGAGGAGTACGTGGAAAACCTTCGGGCACGGTTTGAAGATGTGCATCATTTTGCTCGGGAGCGGATCAACCTGAACACGGAAAAGATGAAGACTCGCTACGACACGAAGGCTACGGGACACGAGTTCAACGCAGGTGACAAAGTTTGGCTATGGAATCCTACTCGACGGAAAGGCCTGTCTCCCAAGCTGCAATCGCCGTGGGACGGTCCTTACACAGTCCTAAACCGGCTGAATGACGTCATCGTACGGATTCGTAAGTCACCAAACTCGAAGCCAAGAGTTGTACATTACGATCGGCTAGCCATCTACCGCGGTTGTAATTAGCTCAGACCATGGTCACTATGGCGTAATTCCTCCTTTCTTTCAACTCTCATTTCTTTCCTGTCTTTCTCTTCTCTTCCTCTTTCGTCAACTCTCTTTCACTCACTACTTACGCCATGTTTAGTGTACATATTTTTAATATATTGGTTTATATTAATGTGTATTTGTTTATTACATTTATTACTTATTAGTGTAATTGTTTATTATGTTGATTATTTATTTATTAATGTGTATTTGCTTATTGTGCTATTGATTACTTGCTTGAATTATGTTGTTAAGATCTTGTTAAGTGTTGGACACTGTAGATATTTGTGTGACCTCCTAACTGGGGATTGTACTGCCCGGGACGTGCAGTCCTTGGGAAGGGGGCAATGTTACGAATTTTCGGGGCAACCCGCTGCTCTGGGGCTTAAAATGGTTTAAAATTCGTATTCTACGCTTCAAATAGATAAATTTTGCTTTTTGTTGCATCAAAATCGGCCAATTAGAACCGGAGATACGGAGGTTTCGCTTTCCCATATGTTTTTCTATGGGCTTCTAGAAATCTCGAGAAATATTAGTCCTAGAGCTTAGATCTCTTCACTTTTGAGGACTTATTTTTGGCGCCAAATTTGGCGATATTTCGCCAAAAGTCGCCAAGCTTGGCGACTTTTTGGTCATTTGGCGCGATTTTCCCAATGGGGCCTGGAAGTTGTTTTTCCTGCATTAAAAACGCATAATAACCTAACATTTCTCTTCTATGACGTAATCAAAATTCACGCTTTATGTAGAACCCTCGAGAAATTGACTTTTCTGGAAACCTCTTGTACCTCCTGCGTCGGCTATTTATAGAAGCGGGCATCGCCCCGGAGTCAGTCAGTGCGAGTTGAACGCTCGATGTGTGAAGAGCTCTCAGTACGCTTGTTTGTTGAATTGATAGTGCTATAGAAGCTGTGTTTTAGCTTGCTTTGTGAAGCTGTTTTTAAAGTGCTGTGTGTAAATTCTTCATCGCTGAGTCTTGAGAGACTGTTAGTGTTATTTCTCGTATATTTTCACTGAATTTTTGCCTGTGAAAGTGACTTATTTTGTGTGAGAAATACAGCATTTGTGAGAGCTTCTGATCCAAGCGGATTGTTAAAAGCACGTTACTGCTAGATTGTGCTTGTGTATTGTGTACAGCTGATTGTTCTACGAAGTTCTAGAAGCAATAAAGTTTGTGTTCCATCCTCACAAGTGCCTTTTTACTTGAACTTTTTACACCAACTGGACTTTAGAACGACGAACCCCAGGAGTAGCAGAGTAATTCCGCAACAATATATATATATATATATATATATATATATATAATATATATATATATATATATATATATAAAAGGGAGTATTCATATATATAAGGGCCAGTTGAATATGCCCACAATAAAGTTCGAACAACATACTTCATTGTAATTTTTCTCTGTGTATGTTTGGCCTTTGTTGTTCCATAAGAAATATTTTATTTTAGTGCTGCATGACTATATTTTTTGTTTACATTAAATGTCGGCCCAATAACAATTTGTCATAAATTTCGGCCCAATTTTTGCATTTTTCCAGAAAAAAAGTACTACACAATATGCCACATTCCGAACCAGTCGCTCTGCTGCAAATCGATAGCAGTTGCAAGTACTTGTACTCATCACGTACGAATCTTCTAGGTTAGAGATGAGACATGTCTAATAAATGAGTGATTTTACTGTTGGAGCAGCGCACAGGTGTGCTCGAGTCACACGAAGAAGGAATTTCAGAGAGGAAGTTAGCTGTTACTTTTCATTGTGGGAAACCGAAATAGGAAATTTTAAAGCAAATAGATTGTATTGTTGCAAATTCAGAATGCATGAAGAATATCAGGAGAAATGCTCTTTTGTCAGATGTAAGAAATAAACTAGAGAGAGAAGTACTCTCGGAGAGAAAAGAGAATGAAATAGTCCTAAATTTCTAAATATCGTGTTAAATTTTAAATATATGTTTGTATAATTATGTATTGTATGTGTTTATATTGTTATGTATTAGTATATATGTAGTTTCATAAATAACAAAACAAACAATATTTTTTAGCGTTTTTTCCTTCGCTATCAAATAAATGTTATTTGTACTTCTTTGACCGACCACCTCTGCTAATGACCGATTTTTCACGGAACGGAGGGTGGTCGCCCCCGAGAAGTTTCACTGTATTATTCTGTGCATATATACGGGGCTGTTATTCTAATCGGGTCGAGTAGGCTGCGGCCTAGAGTGGCAAAATTATAAGGGCGACATTTTCTTTAAAATTGCATCGAATTGAATCTGGTGCAACATTTTCTTCTTCTCTTGTTTATATTAAAATGTATTAACTACGAAACGAATGCATTTGTTTCGTCGAAACTTTCCACTTTAGAGCCGTGGTAGCTCGGTGGTTAAGGCGTTGGACTCGTAACCATAAGGTTGCCGGTTCGATTCCGACATACCACTGAAGACCACCGTGTACATGCGATGTACGTGCATATTAAATCCTTGGTTCCAAATGTCCTCTCGGCGGGCTCAAGCAGTTTCTGATTGGTATCAATATTCAGAAATTTTCCACCTTCTGATGAGGATCCAAACTGCGGTGGGATACTCCGGGAAGGATGTATGCAGCTGTAAACGATACAGGCAATGACGTGAGATGTCCTCACATTTAAAAAAATAAAATAATAAAAATAATAATAAATAAAAAAATCCAAATTCGACGTCGCAAATCATTTGCCAGATCAAATGATAAGTGATACCACTCTTGCAATATTACACGAACATGGATAGCGCGTGTTTAAAAAACAACCACATAGAAATATTGAACCACTTCCGAAATAATTTCCTAGTTGTGGCCTTCCAATTAAAGTCTATACATTTTCCTCTAAACTGCATTTTTAAACTGACAACGCATTAATGGTATGCATGGAGATAGAAAGTAAAAAGACGCTGGGGGCTGCACATTTTAATGTTGCCTATGTGCAGTGTGAACTTAAGCCCATAAGGCAACCCAGCACACATCCTTAAGAAAAAGAATAATACAGTCATTCTGATAAACGGAGTCTCGGAAAAAAAGGTTTCTTCAGGCAGAGTTAAAAGAAGTGGAAAGCCAGGGTAGGGAGGAATTCCAAAAGAAATCTCAGAGAATGTCAATTTTATTTTTGGCGTTTAGTTATCGATTCGATTTTGATCCTGTTATATCTATCTATTCACTTTTTTTTGCACGATCGTAGATAGCAAAATCGATTTTACCTGAAACCGCTATTAATCAAAATGACTGTATTTTTACAATCAACAACAAATTAAGTACTAGCGGTAGCTCCGCGCTCTCACGTTTAACCCTTTGAAGGGCAAGCATTTTCACATCAGTATAGAAGACCAGCTCGATAGACTGCCCAACGTTGGCAGGGATATTCTTTGAGATTTCTTTTGGAATCCCTCCCTCCCTACCCCGGCTTTCCACTTCTTTTAACCCTTTGAAGCGCAACCCTTTCCCAATGCTGAAAAAAGAGCAGCCGTTGCCATCGCTCGACTTAACTACCAGCAAGATGGCGGACGATCGAAACGTTCATCGCGTGCCACAGATCTAGAGACCCTTTTTTGACGCAGCTGGCTGTGCACAGCCCTGTGCACTCTTAAGCGTAGAATTTTGAAATTTTGTATTAAGAACTATTGTAACATCTAACTGTGCATCTCTTTTTTGATTGCAATCGACTGAGTAATTTATTTACAGGGTCAGCCAAATGACTTAAAATACATTAAGGTGTATGGATGCATTCAGTTCATTGGAAGTTTATGGTCAATGACTACTTTGGCTATCCCCAAAATCTCGCAAACTATCTCAAGCTTGTCGGCTTTTGGTGAAATATCGCCAAATTAAGTGTCAGAAGGAAATCTTTCAAATTGAACCCAGCTTGGCAATATCGGAAATATTTGGCGAGAAATCGCCAAACCTTACTATTACTCCAGTATTTTATCGCTCAAGCAAAATAAGTTTAGATGAAGTGGTCCAAAAATATTTTTGATTTAATAAATGTACAAGGAAGTCATGTGTTGTCCACATGATTTTTTTAGCATTGGATAAATGGTTGTGCTTCAAAAGGTTAAGCAGTAGTACACAAGCGGATAAATTTATGTTGGAAGTGTATTCCACGTGACTTACTTTTGTTGTTTAGTAAAATATAACTCTCCTCATATCGCCTTTACGACAACCAGGTCTTCCATTCTTCTTTTTCAAATCAAGTCTTTGTTACTTAAAAAAAAAAAAAAAAAAAAAAAAAAATGTGAATCCTTTCAGATTGTGGACGGTAAATTAGTTTCTTTTCGGCTAAAGCTTCCCTGGAATGTCGTTTATTGATTTTCTGCCATCGCCTGAAGAGCTCCGATATAAACGGACACGAAAAAGTTACAGAATATTTGTCATTTTTTCTTTGTCTTTTCTCATCTCCGCGATCCAAAATCAGGAAACGTTTGAGGCATTTTTCTTTTTTCACAAAAGTCTCTCTTATGAAACATTACTGCTAAATCACCATCCATTAAATATGGCTGTCACAGGCAGTTGACTCGCAGGATTTGTTAGTTATCTTGCAATCAGGGTCTGATAACCCCGATAGATGACTAAAATAGATATCTGTATAAATAACTCAGCCGATCGAGCCTCGTCAGGGGAAGACCCCCCCCCCCCTAAACCCCCTATTTTTTTAGTTTCATTATCCTTATAAATAAAAATGAAATTCTGTTTGTTTGTTTGTTTGTTTGTGGATTTGATTCGTATACAAATCCACAAAAATGGACCTATCAGTCTTAAATTTTGCACAGATATGTAAAATAATATAGAATAAATCATAGTCCACTTTAAAACTTTGAAAGCAGTGTTGGGCGTTAATCAATTATTCTTTTAATCGACGCGTTAGTTGATTAAAATAGTAATTGCGATTAAATGAATTACAATTAAATTAACTGCAATTAAACTTTTAGTTGCAGGTTGCAATTAAATTATTTGGATTAATGTATGTTAATAATCATTCGCAATTAAATTAATTGCAATTAATTTTTTAATTATTCAATGAAACAATTAAAACTAACAATTAACTTATTTATATATACGGAATCAATTAAAAGGTGTATCAAATTTGATTTACGAACGATGAATTTATGATTACTGGGGTTGTTAGTAAGGTTACTATCATTGTCACTCGATTCCAGAAATGCTTGAGTAACAGTGCTAGGGTTTCTTTTATCGTTAATTATCTTCTCTGTTCGTAATAGAGTCTCAAAGCCTTTTCGCGAAGTTCTTCTACAGTTTCATATTCCTTTTCAAAATCATTTTTCTGATGTAACGGCTAACATATTCTCATGAGTTTTCTCTAACCGTTCATTTTTTGCACTAAGCAATTTTAATTCTGTTTCTAACTCAAAAATATCAACATTAGGTAATGAAATAAGCTCTTGAAGTTTGTTATAAGTTTTCGTGAAACCCGTACGCTGTGCTGTGAGAGCCTTTTTTAAGTTTTCCATATCACTAAATAATAATTATGGAATCTTACATAACAATCTTCAGAATTCAGCTATACCATCCTTCTAAGCGGACGCCATGAAAAATGTCGAGACTAAATGATACTCATCAACAGAAGATTGCAAATTATTACTACCAATAATACTGGTTCATTAGGACTAATATATGAAATTCTGAAGACATAACTTCAAAGACAAAACAGAACATTGATTAAAGACCTCGTTAACATTACTCCTCTAATTACAACCAGTCTTCTTTCATAAAAACTACCAATTTAAAAAACTCTGTTTCCACAAATTTTAATTGCACTCTAGTGCATAAAACAAAATATTAAATTCAATTACAACAGTTCTTAAACCATGGAGTTTGTCTACTCAGTCTAAACCTGACATAATGCTTTGTGGAAAGCTGCAGGAGGACCAAAGAGTGCTGAAATAATACAGGACGTGTTAGGACACTCGTTAAGCCGACCTGAAACCAGATGGAATAGTTTGTATGCGCTACAGCAAATTTTCAAAATTAAAGAAAAAAAGCTTGCTTTTACATAGGTCATTAAACTTAAAAAATGCTATCACAGAAAACGAATTGTATTACATACACGAGTATTTGACGTGTTTTGCGCCAGTAGCAGAAGCCCTCAATATTATGCCAAGTGAGACTAACGCATACTACGGAATAGTTCTGCCCTGCCCTCTGGCGCTAATTTAAAAATGCTGAAAATTGAAAAGAAAACTTTTCTTTTCGCCGCAATTTGATCAAGGCATACAGAGAGGGTGTCGAAAAAAGGTTTGAAAAATTGTTTGACGTCAGCACTCCTGAAGTGGAAAATGTGGTTATTGCCGCATTATGATATCCCAGATTTAAAAATAAATAGTCAGCTAGTTTTGAGTCTGCAGATCGTGCAAAAATTCTAAAGTTTTCAAAATCTGTATTTCCAAAAAAATGAATGAATATGTAGTAGCAACAGTGGCAATAAAAAAAAGTACCCAAGAACGCATTTTTCAATTTTGACGCTGACTCCAACTCCGATATTTCAGCGGCAGAAACAAGCCGAAGCTGCTCCGATGCACCAATGAATAAAGCAGAACTTTTAATGTTGCATTTACTTGCAGAAGAAAGTCACGATTTGTAACTCCTCATTAGATATTCTGAGATAAAAAACGTTTTTATAAAATACAACATTCCTTTACCATCATCAGCTGCAGTTGAGCACCTTTTTTCTTTTGCGACAATGGCAAATCTGCCGAAGAGCCACAAATTGTCCGACAATATGTTCGAAAAGAGAGTCTTATTAAAATGCAATCTATATAATAAATTAAACCTGTTATTCATTACCTGTGTAATCATGTTTAAATCGATGTTATTGATGATTATTAATATTAGTCTTACTTTTTATTAATATGCGTTTCAATCCAAACTATATTATTAAGCCTACGCCTATCCTCTGAACCGATTTTCATGAATTTTAGTGCAGTGATTTATGGGACCTCGAAAATGGACATACCCTACTTTTTGTCGCTAAAAATGAAGAGATCTGCACCAGTCATATTTTAATTGTTAGTTTTTATTTAAATTCATAAAACAATTGAAAATTAATTAATTGTTAACTGTAGCAAATGACGATTAACAATTAATTAACTGTTAATTGCTGCTACTACAATTAACAATTAAAAAACTGTTAATTGTCATTTTTGATAATTACAGTTGATCAATTTTCAATTGTTACAGCCACAATTAACAATTAATCAATTGTTAATCTTTAATTGTCCTTACAATTAAAATTTGCCCAACACTGTTTGAAAGTCCACCCGTTCCCGGAATTTAAGAGATTTTTTTATGTTTTCCACGCAAAAAGCTTTCCGTAATTGTAACCCCTGTAGTCAAAAAAGTCTGAAATAAGCATCGTGGTTGCCATGTGTGGCGATTTTGCCGAATAAAATGTTTTAAATTCTCAAAGTAAAATTAAAGAATAATAATGATTTTTTTTTTTTTAGTTTATATTTGTAAGATTATTGTTTTTTTTATTATAATATCGTGTGCATGGGAAATCAGAGCAGGAATGAAATGTTTTATACGCAAAACAATAAGCATTGAAAATTTCCGAGGCTAATATGTAAAATTTTTTAGTTGGCGAAAAAATAAAATGGCTCAAATACCCAGAAAGTAGTGGTTTGCACTGCTTTCGGCTTGGCGCAATTTATTGAGAGCTTAAGGAAATAGATTTTTGAAAACAAGTGCAAAGGTTTTATTAGAATACAGCGTTAAATTTTAATGATCCGTGAAGAAATAATGCAGCTGTTAAGGGATTTCAAGCGATCTATCTTCAGAATTCTCGCCAATTGAGTACATTGATTGAAGTTGGGGGAATTCCGCCAAATTTCAGAAAATTGAAATCTTCTCATTTAGTACATCGGAGTAACGATGAATAAAACACGTTATAGTTGATAATTTTAAAAAATTCGGCTGTATTAAGGGATTCCACTTTTCAAATAAATGCGTGCTTTACTTTTTGGCGGTTGAACCATTTCCCATATTGATTGCTGCTAAGCCAATGCTTCGAATGATTCCCTGAAAAAGCTCTTGCAAAATGGCGTATGTTGGCACTTTGGCGAGGCTTAGATTTGAAACTGGATTTTATTTGAGACTGATATATATAATGACACTGGTTATAGATAAAAATGAATGTTGGTACGCGTGTATGAGGTTGCGAAACTCCAGCACCGTTTGACCAATCACCATGAAATTTGGTTCACCCAAGTCTTTTATCATGGAGAAGGTTTTTATGCTATCCGTTTTCCTCTAACTTGCCACTTGGTGCCGCAGCACAACGTCGAATTCTATTCCATTTAGCCGTTTGCTATGCGAATATCGTCCAACCTATTTCGATGAAATTTGGTACACGCGAATATTAGAACACGGAGAATATTTTTCACTATCCATTTTGCTGTAACTTGCCGCTAATGGCGCTGCAACGCATCAACTTCTATACCGTTCGACCATACGGCATAAAATTTTTTATACTTACACATTTGAGCACGAAGAATATATTCTAACTGTGTTCCTTTTGATGTTACTCACAACTAGATGACACTGCAATGCATTATTATTTTAACTCGCCACTAGATGACGCTGCAGCAGACCAAATTCTTGACCATTCAAAAAGTCGCTATGAAAATCAGTATACATAGCTATTTGAACAATGAGAATATTTTGGCGTTATCCATTTTGCTATAACTCGCCACTTGACGGCGCTGTAGCAAATCATTACTTTAATTAACCACTAGATGGCCCTGCAGTGTATCACTTCTTGACTGTGTAAATGATCGCTATAAAAATAGGTATACATAGATATCTGAACACGGGGAAGAGTTTGGCGCTATCCATTTTTCTATAACTTGCCACTAGATGTCGCGTCAACACATGAACTTCAGGACTGTCCAGCCGATCGTCATGAAAATTCGTATACATCGATATCCGAATGCGAAGAATATTTTCGCCGTATCCGTTTTGCTAAAACTCGCCACTAGATTGCGCTACGCTGCATGGACTTCTGCACCGTACAAACGATTGCCTTGAAATTCGGTATGCATGATTATTGGACACAATATAACGTGATATCCATTTTGCTATATCTGCTTATTACAATGAATAGTAATCACTACAAATCGTAATATCAAAAAGTCCATTCATTCCCGTGCGAAGAACGGGTACTTCAGCTAGTTGCCTTATAAAAACGATATTAATTGACTATATCATTTTATCTCTCATTTTTTGTGTATTTCGCCTGGTAACCCTATATTGAAATTTTTACGATTGTAACCTATTTATAGAAAAATACATGTGATGCATATTCTACAGCTTACGAAATATTGTAACAATAGATTAAAGCTGTTGTGAACCAATAGTATTTAAATATATGTAAAATTATGTCGCATACTTTTATGTCGCATTTTTGGGACACATTTTTCGGACGATTTTCAATAAAGGGGATGAGAGACAAAATGACATAATCATTAATAAAATTAGACTTTAGTCTGCACATTGCTTGAATTAAAAAAATTTAAGATTTCTATCGTTTCAAGCATCTGGGAACCCAGTACAACCCCCAAAAGAAAAAAAAAGTTTGCGTTATGTCATTCTGGCTTTTTTTATTCGCGCATCACGTAAAAATGACTAAAGCGAATGGAATGAAATTTGGTCAAAATGGCAGAAGGTGACTCAACTTAAACTACAGGCGTCGAATTTTTTACGTATTTGGAAGAGATTTTGAGATTATACGAAAGTCGTTTCAAACTGCGCAAATTTTTGATCGCGCATCATGTTATAACGAGTAAAGCGGATGAAATAAAATTTGATGACATAATAGGTGAAGAGATGCTATTTAAACTATCGGCGTGAAAATTTTCGTAAATTTTGATAAGAATCTCATGCTTTTTGGAGATCTGCATTACATACTAACCCGTAAACGACGGGTATTTCAGCTAGTTAAATACATAATCTTACCAAGGTCAAAATTACCTTGGTTAATACTGAGCAATCAGAAAAACAATTAAAAAGCAGTAAATAAAGGCTGCATTCGTAAACGACAAACTCGTTGCACGAGTTTTAGTAAGAAAACTGGAATGCGTGTGTTTAGTGCTGTCAGTGGTTATCAGTTTCCTTTGACTTTACGAACAACTTCAGTTTATTAGTTTCGTCGCTTAGGAGACGTGTTTGTTTACAATTCCCGAATGCGTTAATTTTGCTGAGGAGAGTTTTTAGTACATACTCAATATAAAATCAACAGGATTTTTAAAAGAAGGAGTGGCCATAATTGAAGTGCACAAATCAAAATTTAGAAATTTCAACTTCATTTTTTCAAAAGTATTTAGCAAGAGAAGTTCAAATTTCGCTAATAACGGATTAAATCAACTTCAATCTCAACACTAAAACATGCATTTTTGAATTTACTAAAATGAAAAATACAAGAAAATGACTACCTTTGAAAAATTATGTACCTTCGTAGCATTTTCTAATGTACGCATGAATTTCCTCCTCGAAAAAACAATTTTTGCAGGTTTAGAAAACGTAAAATACTTTTCACAACAACATACTGTTCCATAACAACGGACGCCATTTGAAAACAACAACAACGTGCAGCAAGTGTATCTTCTAAACAACTGATGAAACCTTAGCAGAGATCGGTTTATTTCGTTCGAAACTAATCGCACTCAGTTTTGTATACGAATGCTGTAGTTTGAAAACTGTATGCACTCAGTTTCCTTTACGAACGCCTTAGATGGAAACTCATTGCACGAGTGTAACTCGTTTGGCGTTTACGAATGCAGCCAAAGACAAATCCTGCCGACTTGCGTCTATGATTAATTTCGCATTGATTAAAAAATATATGAAGTGTATAGATGTAAAACTCACATTTTCCACCTGGAAAGTTAGTTCTTAGAAAAGCGTAAAAAACTCATTAACAAACTTGATATAGCAGCAAAATTTTTGTGCGATATGTTGGTTGACGTAGCTACTTGCACATTGTCCTAAACCTGTAATAATTCTTATAAAGCTGGAATTTAAATTAAAATATAGAAAATGTGAGCTTTGCATTTATACCCTTTAGTTTATCTTTGTGGTTATCCTTATGGTATCCAGCCTTTATACTTGTTTTCGTTTAAACAACTTCAATTGTAGACCTGCTCGTTTCAGAGACGTAATGATAGCGCTTCAGTTCGTAGTCCGTCGTTTCTTCCTTGTTGAGACATCGAATGCGTCGCTGTAGACTAGGACCGTGGCGCCCATGTGTGCGATGTGTGCGGCGACCCTTACTTCAGGAAAATTGTAACGCAATCCAAAGTCTCTGTGGTAAAACAGTCAGCACCTTTTATTTAACCCTTTAACGCCGCTTTCCTCGCCGTGACGACACAAAACTCTGATGTTTTGACTGTTGTCTGACTCACGGAGTATAAATTTGATTCCTATAAAAATACTAAAGGGAAGATAGTTGCGCGAGAATCCTTTATTTGTAGCACATCATTTCCCGTAAAAATTCTCGATTATTCGTAAAATTGCCAGGATTATTTTTAACAGCACTAGCATCTGCTGAAAACTGGAAGAATACGATGGAAATACATTGATTTAGAAGAACGGATAAATTGCCCAATGCTGAAAAAAAGGGCAGCCGTTGCCATCGCTCGATTTAACTACCAGGAACATGGCAGTCGATCGAATCGTTCATCACGTGCCACAGATCGAGAGATCATTTTTTTTGACGCAGATTTATTCTTCGTGACTGATAACAGTCCAAACGTATGCGTTTATTGTCCTCACGGTGAGGACATCGCGCTTTAGAGGGTTAATAAAGAACTAGTTCTGACCATTGGCAGAGCATTTTGGGAGGGAAGAAAAAGTTCTACCAATGACAATGTTATTATTTTTTATCTTTAAGAATCGCCTGACTAGCTGTCGCAGCTCATTCAACTTAAAATAAAAAATATTTTCTATTTTCAGAATCCCAAAGGAAGGGTAGGGTTAATAGGGTCGAAGTTGTGTAGCAGGTTCGGCTTTGAAAGGTTTCGAAAATTAAAAAAATCTGGAGTGACTCCACTCAATTTTCCGAACACTTGATCTGCATTTAAATTAATTTGATTCAACTCAATCGGATGGAGCGTTCAGACGCTAGTGCATTTCAGATAATTCAAGTGTATAAAGAATACTTTTTGTAGCCCTGCAAAAAATTGTAAGCCCTACTTATACCCAAATGCTATACAGTATGTAAAACTGTAATTTAAGTTCAATCGAATGCACTATAAAGAGTTACTCGAGCTTTATTGTGGGCATATTCAACTATGAGGCCATGCATGTCAAAATGTATAGAAATATATATTGGGTATTTTTCAGACGTTGAATCACCAGAAACCAGAAACTTCCCGAAGCTACCGAAACTACCAAGAACCACCCATGGGGCAGAACAAGGAAGTTTAACTTATGGAGGCGCCCATATTCCCCGTTTTTGAAGTCAACGACCACGCCCCCTCATTTTCTCAAAACATTCGATAGCGCCATTGGCATGCATTTAAATTTTCAAGAACAAAACTGCTATTTCTCTTTTTTTACTGATTGTACGTAACTTTATCTTAAAGCCACATCTTTAGACATAATTTTAATCTTAATTCTGTAATACTTTTACTGCTTATTTTGAAATAATCAATTGCTTTTAAACACGTATTATTAATTGGACATCAACGGAGCGAGCTTTCATTACTTTGTTCTCTTTGTTATAATTACTTTCTTTCAAGTGAACTATGTAAACACTAAGGAGTAAATTATGACGGGTTGTTCAGGCTTTGGATGTACCAATAGAGAAGTCAGATGTTTAACTAACACATCGTTTCATAGGTACACCCTCCAAAAATGTATTCGAGCAAGAGAGAAATTTCCTATTTTAGATTTGCGAATAATTATAGAGTTTTTGAAAAACGCACAACCTGACAGAAATATGGAAATTCATATTTATATATAGCCTAATTCATATTCTATGATAAATAATTTTTAATATACGAAACGAACGTAGGAAATTTCTCTTTTGCTCGAATACTTTTTTTTTGAGGGTGTAAGTTAAATTTTATTATTTGTTACTGTAACTTTCGTACTGCATTCACTTTATTGTATGACTGTGTCTTTCGGTTACATCGCCAAATAGGCACAGTTGAATGCATGTTCTATTTTAGCATAATTATATTATTAGTAATGAATATCAACATTCTGTATCGCTTCCGTTTTAAGCTAATCTGTTCTCGTCGTTGAACAACTTTTGTTTGCTTAAAATTTATTTTTTCCTTCCTTTCCTAGTGTTATCATATTGTATTAGGTAATCAAAAACGATCCCTAGACAAAAATATTGGTGCATTATCAGAGTTATCAGGTTTATTAAACTATGCAGGCAAACACTTAATGTTTACCATTGAGAAATGCGCAAGGTTTCATTTGTTTAAAATAATTTTTATCAGTTTTTTTGTTCACACATTTGCCTTTTTTAAAACCATATTTAAATCAATTTGCTCTGCAGTATAATTATTAAGCTTTTTCTATAAAACTATCAAAAAAAAAAAAAAAAAAATATGAAACAAGTTTCAAACACTATATGCATACGTAATAAATTGTATTTGTAGAATATTTCATTTTATTTCACGCATGTATCACATCGGTTAGTTTGCATAACTTTATTCATTTTTATTATTGTTCTTTTATGTATACTGTATCTGTAGTGTACCAATTAAGTGAAAATAGTGAACAAAATGAAATAGTGAAATTCCAAACATAAAAATATTTTGATGCTTACATTGAAAAAATACGTCTTATCATTGTTTATCCACTTAATTATTGCAAGACAGATATGTGATATAAATAATATCCAGTGCTCCAAATTCAAATTCTTCTCTCGAAAGGGAGGAAGAGAGGAAATACTGGGATTATACTGATATTTTAAGGTGCTTATTTGTTTCAGAATCAGAACATTCAAATCGTTGTATATTTGTTTGGACGAGGGTCAGTTGTACCGATTGCACCCGTGCCAACAGCTATTAATCAAATCGAGGGGCGAGTTACACCGAAATCCTAATCTTCTGCGCCTAAGGAAAATATGCTACCGGTGGCCCTTTGTGAGACCCCCCCCCCTCCTAAAAAAACATCACTGGGTTTGGCCATCGCTGTAGGGGTCCCCCTCGAAAATATGCTACCGCTGGCCCTTTTCGTAACAGTTCTGTAATTAAGACTCCGTTAAGAAAAAAATTTCTCGTTAATTTTCAAAAAGTTACATTTTTAAAATTTGTATACGATCCACGTACAAAAAATTCCCAATTAGTAAAATGTGCCTGATATATTAATGAGGTGATGTAAAAAATTTGAAAATTATATTTTGAAAAGTATCAAAGATGTGAAGGTTTAAATAATGCTGACTTGAACCACTTTTCAGTGGCTCTCGGAGGGAAAAATTCACGTCGGATGATTGCGCTTTTAAGGGTCGTACAGAAATTACGAGATATTTTCCCACACTCTAGCAATCAGCGTTTGCACTCAAGTTCATGTATAGGTCTTGATCATCTTTGTTTAAAGATATATTTGAGACGTTTTATGAGGAAAGGTTGAAATTTTGTATATCATCTCATTAATGTATGCGTCACATTTTACTAACTGGGAATATTTTTACGGGGGTCATACACAAATTTAAAAAGGGTAACTTATTGAAAACTGAACTGTTTCGTGACAGGTGAGATTTTATTTGTATTGATTTAAATGATTACATTTCTAAAAAAATGAGTTTGTTCGTGAGGAAAGTTTTGTAAAATTTGTATATTTAAGACACAAAATTTTGCAAAGTGTTTTGTTTTATGATGGAAATTTTGTTGAGGGAACCATTACAGATGACGTTTTTGTAAAAAGTTGTTTTAAGATGAAAAGCATTTTAATAATTGTTTCCTCATTACCATTGGTTACATCATTACCAAGCATTTAAATAAATTTTAATCAATGAACAATTCAGCGAAAATTCTTAGTTTTTTCAATTTGAGTTCAATCGAATGTACCGTTTAAATGATAGAGCACTTTCAAGAATTCCCCCCCCCCCCCCCCATAGGCCATAATGTGAAAGAAATCTTAGTCGTAGCCCTGTAGAAAAACTGTAAGTCCTATACACACCAAAATCTATACCGGTCTTGCGACGGTGGTTTATAACCTATATACTCAATTTGAGCTCAATCGAATGCCCCGTTTAGGATCTATCGTGTTCACTCACATACAGACAAACATGCATACACACATACATACATCTCATAAAAAGAGCATAAATGAATTTAGAAGACCTTTAAACGTGTAAACACACCAAAATCTCGAAGTCAAATTTTTTCATGATTACAATACTTTCCCTACATGGTACATGTTCGGAAAGTAACAAGTAAAGTAATGTTTCAGTAATGCAGCACAAAGACATTACACAGTCGATGGAATAAAAACAAGTAGATTTGGCCTGTGTGCAGTGCACACTTTGCACACATGGCAGGGATCCACCATGGCCAACTGGATAAGACACTGGTCATGCTTGATGGCTGAAGTGTGAAGGTCCCGATTTCTGGCCTACTGCACGACTGTTGGTTTAATGGTCTGGAATTTTGGTCGGTTTTCTCCAGATGTAACGTGAATGCGCGTTAGAATCCCCTAAAAAATCCTCCACCAAAGGCATCCCTCCTAAGCTCATGTCACTCGTGTAGGCCGGCCTTAACACACTAACATAATAGACGTGGCAGAACCGACCCTGGACCTAGCAACCCAAATGTAACTAAACTAAACTATAGAACCTCTTAAAGTCCAAGGTACCCTTCCTTAGGCAAATTACCTTTGAGTAGCATTGCCTTAATACACGATACAGTAACTATACGCTCCCTAAAAACTCTATTTCACTATTAAAGTATGGGAAAACATAACTTTATTTAAAAAAAATATCAAATGATTCAGCAATTCTACAAGTTCTTACACGCACATTAGATTAGAGACAAAAATAGCAGAAAAGAAAAAGAAAGTACTAAAATAAGCCTAGTATTCATAAAAGTATTTTAGGAGGAAAACTTTAATTAATTAATTAATACATCTTAAAACTATTTGTCCTTTAAACAAGTGTTCGCAGATAAGTTAATCTTACTTCGTTGTCATAATTTTGTTTTACTTTTTTTTATGAATAGATTTTGAGAGACAGATAATACCCAGCGAATATCTCGCTACTTCAGAAATAATCCTCTTAGCTTACAAGGAATTCCAAACCTCCAAAATATTCTGTTACTAGGCGGTTAAAAGTAAACAACGTTTAACGATGTATTGAGTTGGATTTTCATTATTTTCAACTTATCCGGGTTGTTTATAATAAATAGTATGTATGAAAAATGAGAACGTCATTTAGTTAACCTTGTAGTTAATCGTGTTCACGCCACTTCCAAGAGTAACATTCAGGGCCATTGCTAAGCCTTTCTTCCCGGGGGGAGGGGGAAGGGGAAGAGGTCCTTAACCCTTTAACGCGCTGTGTTCCCGCTCTGGGAACACCAAACTGTGACGTTTTGACTGTTGCCGGTCATGAAGAATAGACTTGATTTCTATAAAAATAGTTGCGGGTGACATAGCTCCACGAGAATCCTTTACTTTTTAGCACGTCATTTCCCGTAAAAAAATGGTCACGATTATTTTTAAACAGCACTGACATCTGCTGAAAAATGGAAGAATGCGAGAACAGCTGGATAGATTGCCCAATGCTGAAAAAAAGACAGCCGTTGCCATCGCTCGACTTAACTACCAGCAAGATGGCGGACGATCGAAACGTTCATCGCTTGCCACAGATCTAGAGACCCCTTTTTTGACGCAGCAGGCTGTCGTCAAAAAAGGGTCTCTAGATCTGTGGCACGCGATGAACGTTTCGATCGTCCGCCATCTTGCTGGTAGTTAAGTTGAGCAATGGCAACGGCTGTCTTTTTTTCAGCATTGTGAAAGGGTTGCGCCTCAAAGGGTTAAGCTGCCAACTCAAATGTAGGCTTTTAAACTCTGTTCCCGTAAAAATGCGGAAAGTGAAGCAGCACCGACTTGGCCATTGCTTGGGAGGGCGAACTCTTCTCTCGGCTGGAGTGCTATGGGACTGTGTACGTTAATGGAAGCTGGTGCGCGTAAAATCCGTCGTGGTTCCATGTTCAAACGATACCTTTGGGGATGCCGAATTTAGATGATTGGTCCCTCATCTGGAATTGGTTCAAAATTAGAGGACCCCGAGCTAAGACGGTCTTGTTCCCATTGGGGCTCATTCAAATGGAAGTCGCTACCTTTCGCCCTTCGCCGTCATATATGGAGGATCTGGAACATCTCCGCAGTTGCCATAGGGCATTAGAAACTACAACAACAACTAATTTTAAAATTTTACCAAACTGGGTTTGCGTAATTCTCCTAAGTCTACCTAGAATAGAAACAATATATCATAGTTTTTATCTTAAAAATTTTCAGCTAAGTTTGTAATTTTAACAAATCTGCTAGTTTTTGATTGAAAGAAAAGGAAAGACAAGTTTTCCAACTTTAGTCTTAAAACTCTTTGAAATCTACCACAATTAGAAAATATATCATTTTTGTTTAAAAAGAAGCCTAATCATAAGTTAGAAAATGTATGTTTAAAAAAAAAAAATTGAATGACTGTTTTTTTTCTAGAGTAACGTGAGCATATATAAACAATACGAGCATGCCATTTAATCAATATTAAGACACAAAACTGTATTTTGTCCTTCAGTTGCACTTTTGCGATGTCTATCAGAAATAAAAAAGTGAACTGTAGCTTTGTTATTTTTTTAACCCAAGTTTTCCAACTAGATTCCTAATTTTGCCAAGTGTAAAAAAATGCACCGATGTTAGGTGAAGGGAGACTTCCCCCCCCCCCCCCCCCCTAGCAAGGCAATTATCTATACGTGCCCAGTCAGCGCAGTTCCACGTTGATCGAGCCCAGTACCACAGTAATTGGACTTGAAGGTGTACAGGCTACGACGTAGATTATGCGTGCTTTAATTCACGAACCGTAGAAGAGGAAGACAAGGATTAGAAGATGATGTAGTATTCCATTTATGCGTTGTGCAATCAGCAATAACTCAGAGATTCTCCAGCAAGACTACTTAACTTGATTTTATGGTAGACAGGAAAATATCTTACAAAGTTATTGGATGGCAAGGAGGCGGGGATGAACTGAACAATTTATGTGGCCTACTAGTTGCTAACCGGAGCTAAAGGGAAGTCTTAGGAGTGACGCAATTAGATCTAGCCAACAAACTTAGCCATGCAGCGTTAACAAAAAATAAAAAAATAAATAAATAAAAAAATACGCCAATGAATCAAAAATAGGTCCACACATCCGGAGCGGGTAAGAATAAAACAGTGTATTAATTTTACAAACAAAAACAAGTAGACTCAGAAATTTTAAAAGGTTACCAAAACGTCCAAGGGAGAAAGTCGCCAACATGACATCTGTGAGAAACTGCTGAACAAAGTAAAAATTAATAGTCTCGCCCAAAGTGAGGAGCTGCAAAATAAATTCTTTTTAACATATTGAATAAGAATTAGCAAAACTACGGTCATAAACTAAAAAAAGCTGAAATGCTTGAGCGGATGTGGGGGGGGGGGTTGTATATAACATGCACCGCCTAAAATACAGGACAGGGGTTGTATACTAGTGCCAAAAAGCAATATGTGATGTCAGCATCATACAGGCGTGAGAGGCAAGCGGCGTAACGATCAGCGCGAGCGTAAATTCCACTCTCTCAATCGTCTGTGAAGGATCACACTGGATAGTTGATGGTGAAGAATCCGGTGCTGTGACAACTGCGCTGACAATCGCTCTGTCCTCCCGTTCTGTTGTGGCCCTCGGTCGACCGCTACCATTTTGACGCTGATATCTATCGTTGTTGACCCACTCTTTGCCAGCATCGTCTAATACCCGCACTACTTCGAGCAAACAGGCTCTCTCAGTCGATCACACGACCTCTTTGAAACTCCGACATCTGCTCGTAAGCAGGGCCGTAGCGCTGGGGGCGATATGGACGGCTCAGCCCCCCCCCTGGAAAAACCTAAGCCCCTCCTAGAGCAATTAACAGGCATCAGGAATACATTTTTAAAAAATAAGTTTTTACAGTATCTATCCCTATGTATAAAAATCAGGCCCGGACTGGCCAGGTCGGCTGGACGGCGATCGCAATGAGGGCCCCCGGCCCCAAGGGGGCCCCGGTGAGGCATTCAAAAGTGGATATACAACTTCATAATAAGAGTAATTTGATTATTTATTTTCCAGCAATCTTACGCAGTGACGCAGCGGAGCATCTCAGAAACCCCGCGACGCAAGGAGCCCCCGAAAAGTCAGGGCCCCCCAAATCTCAAAAATAGTTAAATGTGATTTTTAGGCGCGTAAGCCTAATTTTCAACTATTATATATTCTAATACTCTATTCCCTCAGTAAGACGCAGGGCCTGATTTCCGGGAGGGCACTCGGGGCAAGCGCCCAGGCCCCCAAATTGTTCTTTAAAAATCTGTAAATTGTGAAAAAGTTTTCGAAAGAGCGGGCCCTCAATGAAGCTTTTGCCCAGGGCTCCTAAATCGACAAATCGGCTCCTGAAGAAGCTCCTTTTAAATCTCTAGCCGAGGGCCCCAAGAGAGCCAGTCCGGGCCTGATAAAAATGAGCAATTTCTGCTGTCAAAAATGGAGTTTCACTAGTCTGCACGTTGCAAACTCTTTAAACATCGTAACTTTCAAGAATTTTACAATGCTTGTCAATTTTTGCCCTTTTTTTTTACTGCATCCATGCACACAGTAAAAACAACTTCTTGAAAAGAGTGTCCAGTTTAAATACGTCTGTGAACTTTTGCCAATTAATTTCCACAAAAATATGACCGCTAAAATCATAAATCTGAATATGTAATTGCAAGTTATCAACTTTACATGATACGCTAACGTATGCGGTACCAAAATCAACAACATTTCTACCCTGCGAACGGCAATCACAATAAGATGTAACAGGACCGTGCCCAGAAAAAAAATTCGGTGGGACGGGGGGGGGGGGGACCAAGAGGTGGAAAAGGCAAAATTTTTCACAGAAAGGCTTCATTATTATTGTTTTATAAAAAAATTTTAAATTTCCGGGTGGACCGGACCCTCCCCCCCTGGGTACGGCCTTGAGATGTAAGCATTAGTAGCATTAGTGTTGACCGACACTGCACTGAGTATAAAGAACAATTAGGCACGGGGCGGCGAAGCTGGCCGCCTTGGCTAGTTTAGCATATATCTACAATTAGCTTTCCCCGCGATCCGGGAAACTGCAATCAGCAAAGGAGGAAGTGAGAAAATTTTTGGACTTCTCTAAGGACACAAATTCTGTTGACAAGGCCACTTTCAGACGTGCCTTTATGAGAATTTTCTCTTTGGCGGCTCCTCTCCATCTTAGCCCTCTTCTCCCTCAGAACTTTCTTTCACTGTCATAGTACCACGTTTTGGTGGGTAAACACTAGCGCGACTAGGATGAACGAGGCAACTAATGACCTAACAATAATAAAACGCAGTTCCTTCTGGCAATAGTCAGCCATTGTTTTCTAAATGCCCAAAATCTCGCCATTTGTCGTCGACCTTGGCAAGTTTTGTCGAAATATTGACAAATTTGGTGCGAAAAATAATTTCGAATTTCGCATAACTCCAAAAATTTTTAACCGTATAATGTTAAAATATTGTATTTAGAACAGAACTGTTGTAACATCCAACTGTGCATCTTTTTTTTTTTTTTTATTGCAATCAACTGTGTAATTTATTTACAGGGTCAGCCAAGTGACTTACGTTAAGGTGTATAGATGCATTCAATAAGTCTGTGGTCAGTGACTACTTTGTCTATCCCCAAAATCTCGCAAACTATCTCAAGCTTGGCCAAATTAAGTGTCAGAAGTAAATCTTTCAAATTGAACCCAGAATGGCGATATCGGAATTATTTGGCTAGAAAACGAATTTCGCATATTGAACTCGCATTTCTTAAAAACTATTAGACGTAGAAAGTTGAAACTTTATATTTAGGATTGTGGTAATATCTAGTTGTACAGTACACCTTCCCTTTCGGTCTCATTTCACTGGGCAGTTTATCTACAGGGCCTCCCAAAAGATTTTAAATATATTACGCTCTATGGTCAGATATTAATTAAAGCGCATTTTAAAGGTATTAGGCTACTTCAAACGACTCAGAAGTGATATATGCTGTTAAGGGTTACAAAATGAATTTCTCCATCGAAAAAAGTGTCTTTATCATTTATAATTCTGCTACAGGAACACTCAAAAGATTTCCAATACATTACGGTCAAAGGCAATTTTAAGGACATTTTTGATCCATTTCAAGCACAATACCGTCTAACCATTAGTTAGGAAATGGTCCGACCGCAGTCGCGTACCTCCCTCAAGAAATACACCAAAACTCGCCAAGCTTGGCGACTTTTGGTGTGCATGTGTATGTATTTAACTCTCAAATCTCAAAAACTATTAGTCAGTTTGTTGGAGTCAATGGCAGAATGTTGAAATTTCATAAATAAGACTGCTGTAACATCTAGTTTTGCATCTCGATTTTTGGTTCCAATCTACTGGAGAGTTCATTTACAGGACCACCCAAAAGAATTTCAGTACATTAATGTCTAAGGACATCTTCAATATATTACATCTGCAGACAGTCATTGTTCGGTCCATGCCTAAAATCTCGCCGTCTGTCATCGACCTAGCGAGTTTTGCCCAAATATCGCCTAATTGGCGATAGTCAACCATTTGGTCCATGCCCAAAATATCGCCATTTGTCATTGTCCTTGGCGAGTTTTGGCGAAATATCGCCAAATTTGGCTGTGAGCACTATTTTTAATTATGTGAAACCCCTGGAACACCTTGCGTATTAGCCAATTATGGCGATTTTTCATAATTTGGCGACTTGCGTATATGTATAGTTAATAATTAGCTCTAAGAAAACAGTGCTTCATATATTTTCTTTGATAAAAATTACAGAACAGCCAGAATAGCTTGCCACCTATGGCGACTTTTCATTATTTGGCAATTTACACATACTCACAATCTATAATTAATGCTCATGTAAGGTTCCCTGAAAACCATTATGCATATTTTCATGTACATAATCCTCTGCATATTGAAGTATTTAGCACCACGAATTATATCATCTCGCCGCGCTGGCAAATATACAAAATGTACTATAACTGCTACAATAGCATAGTTAACGCCATCAAATGTTTCTACTGGTAGCAAATAGTCCAGCTGGTAAGAACCGGCTTTAAAATAATCTGCATTTTAATTATTTTTCATTTTCAAGATACTGGTTCCTAACATTTTGGAACTCGCTCTTTAGATGGGTGTATTTCTACTTCATGTTTGTCAATTTCTCGCGATTCTACATACTTGTAATTGCTTTGTTGCAAAGGAATGAATGATTTTATGCCAAACCTGGCACCCTTATGTTTATTTTTTCAGTTTTTTATTAATATCTTCTAAAATAATTCGATTTTCGAAATTTAAGTCAGCTTAGCAGGTTCCTCGGAATTTTCCGAATCCATGGACACCTTTATCGGAACTCAAACCCCCACGGTTTAGGAGGCGATAATCGAACAATCTCTTGACAGCGGCGGCAGCGTCAGTGACCGTTACTTTTTTTTTTTTTTTTTTTTTTTTTTTTTTTTGAATAGAGAGACATGGGGCCAAGGCCCCTGGAGTCGCTACGCTCGCTTTCCGTATGATGCATTCGGCTCCTAATAATAATTCGTAAAAAAAGCATAATTTCAAAAGAAAAAACTTAAGATTGGATCAGATAGAATGTTACCGAGCTACAGATCGCTTGGTTATGCATGTTCTCTGGAACATAAAAATTTAAGCTTCTCACTATTTTTAATTATGTAAAAGCTTTGGAAAACCTTGCGTATTTGCCACCCATGGCAATTTTTCATAATTGGAGACTTACGTACATGTATCGTTAACAATTAGTTCGAAGAAAACAGTACTTTATATGTTTTCCTTGATAAAAACTACGGAACAGCTAGAATAGCTTGCCACCCATGGCGACTTTTCATTATTTAGCGATTTACACAACTCATAACCAATAATTACTGCTCAAGTAAGGTTAACGTGTAAATCGTTATCTATGTATTCATATACATAGTTCTTTGCAGACTGGCGTATTTAGCAGCACGAAATATATCATCTCGCCGCGCTGACCAATATCCAAGCTGTGCTGTAACTGGTATAATGGCATAGTCAACGCCGCCAAACATTTTTACTGTAGCAAATAAGCGGAACCTAACCGGCTTTACTATAATCTACATTTTAATTATTTTTCATTTTCAAGATACTGGGTGCTAACATTTTGAAAAACGCGTTTTAGAGTTACCCTGCTTGGAGAGATAGTCTTTTGCCAGATCGTACCTGTACCTGATGCCAAAAGGGCGCTTTTTAAATCAGCTAAAATTAGTTATTCTGTTTTGGAAAAACGAATAATCGGTAATTCTAAACTCCTGTTATCTAAGGAAAAATTGAGTAACACACTTTGACTTATTCATGTCACAAACTTTTAAATTTGGCATAAAAAATTGGTGTCATTCTACTTCATGTTTGTCAGTTTCATGTGATTCCACATACTTGGAATTGCTTCGTTGTAAAGGCATGAATGATTTTATGCTGGCGAAAATTGCCTAGCCTGGCAACCATTATGCTTATTTTTTCAGTTTTATTAATATCTTTTAATTCGAAATTTAAGTCCACTTATCGGCTTCCAGGGAATTTTCCGAATTTGTGGACACCTTCGTCAAAACTCAAAGCCTCACAGTTTCGAAGGAGATATCAGAACAAGCTTGCGGCAGCGGCCGTTACTTTTTTTTAGAATAGAGGGAAATAAAAGGTAGTCCACAATACTCAGGAATAGTGAAGCTTTCTGTTAGTGAAAACATCTTTAGAATTGGTTCAGTAGTCATAGAGAAATCCTTAGCGCGTAACGTATTAGAATTAATTTGATTGTCCATGTAAAAGAACTATTTATGCTATATGCATTAAAGGTATGCCTTTAATACCCAGAAATAACGTAATTTTCTATGACTGAGAAAATTTTCAAAATCGGCTTAATAGTTTCAGAGGTACACATAGAGCGTAAGGTAATTTTTATGAGTGTCCCTGTAAAAGAATTAAAGTATGCTATATACAAGAAAGGTAGCCTACAATATTCAGGAATAGTGCAGCTTTCCGTCCGTGAAAAATTTTAGAATCGGTTCATTAGTTCCAGAGATCGTAATGTAAATCGAATGAGTATCCCTGTAAAAGACCTATTTGTGATATATCCATGACAGGTAGCCCATATAATAATCAGGAATAGTGTAGCTTTCTATCAGTAAAAAAAATAATTTAGAATCAGTTACAGATGTCAAAGAAATACCCATGCAGCTTAATGCATTAGAATTAATTTGAGTGTCCAAGAACTATTTAAACTTTTATTTTATTTTTAAGAAATTCATGAAAGGTAGATAATTGTTGCAGAAAACTCTGTTTAATTTCTGAGTCCGCCTTTCTAAAGTCCAGCAGTAGTAGAAAGTTCTAGTAAAGAGTCCACTTGTTTCTTGTTAGGATGAAACATGAACATTATTGCTTCTAGCTGTACAAAATTCAATGGCACTAACGGCCAGTAGCTTATTCTAACAGTCCGCTCAGTACCAAAGCTTTCACATATGTTGTAGTTCACACCCAATAAAATACTTCCACAAGTAAAATATTCAGTGGAATCTTATGAGGGATTGCGGGAACAGTCCCTCAAGACTAAGCAATGAGGAATTTACACAGCGCTTAAAAACGCGCTTTTAAAAACAGGCAAATTACTACTTCTATAAGCGCTAACACAGAGTCTTATGCTCTCAACAGAACGGACGTCTATTTCTCATAGCAATCAAAAACAGACTGACTCAACCGGGCATCACGCTCTCGTATTTATAGGGGATGCAGAAGCTGTTAGAATTTTCTCGGAGGATCCCCTTAAAGATCGAATTTTGATTACGTCATAGGAATACAGTTGAATCATTAGACTATTAAGCAATATTAAAGCAGGAAAATGAAATTTATAGGCCCCATTGGAAAAATCGCGCCAAATATCCGAAATATCGCCAAGCCTGGCAACTTTTTGGCGAAATATCGCCAAGTTTGGCGCCAAAAATAAGTGACCCCAAGAGTGACGTCAGCTAAGCTCTAACATCAATATTTCTCGAGATTTTAGAAAACCCTATGTTAACCAATGGGGAAAAACTGCATATCTCCCGGTCTAGGTAACCGATTTTGATGCAACAAAATACGAAATTTAATTATTTGGCGCGTAGAATACGAATTTTAAGCTAGTTTACCCCTAGAACAGCCGATTGGCCCAAAAATTCGTCGTAAACCTATAATACTTAGGAATAGAAGACTTCTATTATAGAAAAAATTTCTGATTCGGTTCAATAGTTACAGAGATAGTGGCTTCGTAGGGATTCGATTCTTAGGTTCGTCGTTCTAAAGTCCAGTGTATGTAGAAAGTTCTAGTAAATAGTCCATTTGTCAGGATGGAACACAAATTTTATTGCTTCTAGAACTGGCCATTAGTGTCTGTGAATTTTGCACAGCTGATTTTTCAATCAGCTGTGCAAAATTCACAGCCACTAGGCCAGTACCTTGCTTCTAATAGTCCTCTCAGTACAGAAGCTTTCACAGATGCTCTATTTCTTACAAAAAATAAAACACTTCCACTGGCAAAAATTCAATGGAAACTTACAAAGGTAATCATAAACAGTCCCTCAGGACTCAGCAATGAAGAATTTACCCTCTGTACTCAAAAACAAACAAAATACTGCTTCCAATAGCACAATTTACAGAGTAATGCATCGAAATCAATTAGAGTTCAAATATAACTATCTCTTGTGGCCTGCCCTGTCTCTATTTATAGGTGTCGCAGAAGTTAAGCGAAAATTCTGGTAGCAAAATTCTGGTACCCGCATAAAGCTCGAATTTTGATTATGTCATGAAAATGGAAATTAGTAATACTAAGCTACAGCGCAATATTAATGCAGGAAAACAAGCATTACTGGCCCCATTGGTAAAAGCGCGCCAAATGACCAAAATGTCGCCAAGCTTGGCGACTTTTTGGCGAAATTTCGCCAAATTTGGCGTCAAAAATAAGTTCCCATAAGTCAAATCACCAAAGCTGTAGCATCAATATTTCTCGAGATTTCTAGAAATCTCTATGTTAACCAATGGGCAAACCCAAAACTCCGTACGTCGCGTTCTAGTTAACCGATTTTGATAATTTTAATATCTGGAAGGCAGAACAAACCGAAAATTCTTAATATATATATATATATATATATATATATATATATATATATATATATACCGTTTAGTATTAGAGGTGCCTTCAAAGCGTAATATAATTCTTATGAGTGTCGCTGCAAAAGAACTATGTGATATAATGGATAAAGGTACCTACCTTATAATACACGGGAATATTGCAGTTTTCTGAACATGAAAAATGTTTGAGAATCGGTTCAATATTTACCGAGATGCCATAGAGCGTAATCCAATTCTTATGAGTCTCCGTGTAAAAGAAATATTTGTGAAATATGCATAAAAGGTAGCCTATAAAATACAGGTATGGTGTAACTTTCTATTAGGGGAGAATGTTTTAGAACTTGCATAGTACTTACAGGGATGTACAGCTGCGGAAAAAAAGGCCCACTTGCTCTTTATTTCGCCATCGTTCGTCGTATAGCAAAGTTATATATACCATTCGTTTGCAAATAACGCGTACTTTAATTTACTATTAATTTAATTTGCATAAGAGGCCGTCTTCATATTTAATTCTGCATCAACTTCGTTTTTCTCAATGGCAACCCCATATTTTGACTTTATTAAACGAAAGAAAACCTTCAAATTACCCTAAATATAAATTTTCACCAATTTTCTACGATAATTTCCGGAGAATTCATTTTTGCGCGTTTTTAAGGGACTTTCTGCAAATTGAAAAACGCTATTTGTAGGTTCCGAACTTTTCGCCTTTCATTTATTTCGCTCGCGAGAATTAAAATAAATTAATATTATTTTCAAGGAAAATATTGTTCCCATCTCCCTTAAAGTTTTTTTTGTACTGAAAATATCAAGGGTAGAATAGAATATTTAGTCTGTGGTCCAAATGACCCGTGAGTTCATAACTTCCTTGGTTCGTACATATGATTTAAGGGAAAAATGCAAAATGACTGCTAAGGATTTTGAAAATCTTTGTAATTTTGAAATTGTTATTCAGTGTTTCCCTTGATGTTTCTCTTAGACAGCTGAAATGTTGGGAGGAGTTAGAGGCTGCTCCCTGCTCTTCTGACTACAAGCATGAATATTGCTCGACTCAGCTATGGTCGAACTTAAAGAATGGTTTCATGATTGAAAATTTATTTGTTTGAATTTCATGTAAAAAACGCAATTACTTTTTTGCCGACCCAATATTATCACTGTGTTTGTTATTTCACTTTCTTCATTTAATACTATCGCCTGCAATGTGCAATATTCTTAAGACATTTGGAGGTATTTTAATTTATAGTTAGATGAAAATTTTTTTACAGAAAAACGTGATTTTGAATGTTTGATAAAGTATGGGGAATTCCAAAGACCTAATGTTTCCGATATTCAAAAAGGTCACATTCATGCCTGGAAAGTTGAGGATGTTAGTTTTTCACAAATAGGACGTTGTATTAGAAGACATACATCTACTGCATCTAATTCTATAGCTGGAAAATATTTTATTTGGGGGAATATGGTAGCGGACGCAACAATACACGCTTTATAGAATCCCCAACAAACTGTAAAAACCTCTAATTTATTTGCTTCAAAATTTGATATTTTTAATACTGGTATCTTTTACTGTGTTTTTGCACAAAATAAATCTAATTTACATTTATTTTATGCAATTTTCAAAAAATTTTCACTTAATAAATTTATATATGGTCCTTTAACTCATGAAAATAACACATTTTATTTAATATAAATTAAATTACTGAACGTAAAAATTTGAAATTTTGCACAGCCATGTAATATTAATTTCTGCATCTATTTCCATCGAAATTTGGCTAGGTCGCTATTCATAATTTTTTTGAATATTAATTCAATAATTCATAATTCATAGTAATGATTTATTAAAAATCATAATAACATTAAATTATGTTTGGGTCGTTTAGTTCTAATAGTGCGAATAAAAATCAGCTTCTTACTACCAATATTATATGAGATATAAATTGAAGTATTTTCACTTCCTTTCATTCCTTGAAAGAAAACTGCTAGTAGTATCTCTGGTACTAGCGAAAGTTAAGAAAAAGATGCTAAGAATTTCGGGTAATGAATACATTTAGACTACTGACCGACTCTCATTTTGAGTGCGCCGCGAACGGCTATCTCGTTTACCGAACTGCGGAAAACTGGAAAAAAATCAAACACGAATTACAATAATCTGTATTGGGGGGGGGGGGTCTTTTCTATTGAAACTACCGCGGATAACTCGGCATTGTTGCTGTGATGAGCCGCATTTGCCAGATCTTTCAAGTCTAGCTTTCTTTTTGTGGGGACAGTTCACGGGCTTGGAAATAGGATGATCATCACCGTTTTCTAAAAGAGCTAAACGAAATTTGCCTGTAAGATGGCATTATGATGAGTCGTACTCATTACATTTTTGTTGTGCACGTGCATGCGTTAGATTGCATCATGATTCGTCGCTAGAGGAGCGTATATATAGCTAATCTTTAAAAGAAGGTGGTGTATTTTCTTTTGAGAGGCTATTTTGTCCGTATGTCTGGATCTTGTATCAAAGTCCGTGGGACAGCTGAAAGCTCTTAAAATATAGAGACAGAATCCCCGCAGAAGAACCAGTCGACAAACTTTCGGCTGCTGCAGGGGAAATGCTTTCACGATATCCCTGGTGTTTTTATGAATGCTTGTCAATTCTTTTCTTTGCCGTTTACTGATGGTGACAGTTTTGAAGAATTATTTATAATCATGTGTTATTACACTTGCCTTTGTAAGTCAGTCAGTTCTCTGTGTGCTTTTGTATCGTATAACAACATAGCCATCGGTTGCCTTTGTGTTTAGATTTCTTCCATTCATTCTCTGGAAAAAGTTGTTTGTTTGGTTGTGTACTATCACCTGTTAAAAATTTGCGAGTCTTTTATGAAACATCCTACACGCATTTGTAACAGAGTGTGCAATAATGCCCTTTTTATTAAATCGAACTTTTAGGCCACTCTACCTGCTATAGAAATGGAAGAGAAAACATTGTAAACAAAATATCACATTGGAGAAAATTCTATTTTTATTTACTTGGAAAGCATTAGAGAAAAAATTGGAAGTTTAGGATAGTAAAGAATAATTTCACATAACATGGATATTATATTACGTTTTGAGAAAAAAATACATTCAATCCTTTTTATTCATCAACGTATTTCAAAGGCAGAAAAACTTTGATTGAACACGTACATAATTCATTAACAGCTTAAAGTAGTTGTCCGTTCACACGTTTTGGAAAAATAATCTTACTTTAATATTATGGCTTTAATTTTAGATTTCTGTTTATTTTGATTAGATAGGATGCGGAATATAATGCCTTCCTTCAAAAATAGTGCTTTTGACTTGCAAGAAATTCCTAATTCCCAAAGTATCTAATTACTGAGCAGTTGAGGTAAACAATATAAAATGGTGTACCGTCGTGTTCTTGGTGTTAATTATATGTTTTTAATTTTAATTTGTCTGGATGTAAATACATAAGAGTGGCAGAGGATTGTTGATAATACTCCATTAGTTGCGCTACGTCGTTTATAAGAAGGAAATAGTTGCTAGGAAACTTTGCATTATCTATCTAAAATTTGCGTGAATAGATATTAACAATCATGAATTTAATTTGGTTTCACGTGGTGCAGGTCTTTCGAGAGGGGAGGAAACAGGAGGGGTTGTGCCCGGGCCCGAGCTTTAGGGAGCTCGGAACTGGATGGAAATTTTTATGATGTATGAGGTTTTGTATATGTTGCCTACATTAAATTTAAACTGAACTAATTTTAAATTGTTTAAAAAAATTAGGACGAAAAAAAACTCAAGAATTCTTTTTTTTTTGGGGGGGAGGGTATCTAGGGGCGGCGGACCCGTCTCAAACTTGCCCTGGGGTCTAGAAGCCCTGTCGTCGGTCCTTCGTGGTGCCATTCATTTATGTACTTTTCAAAATTTAAAATAAAATCAGATAAATAAGATACTGTCGTCTGGTAGCTTTGACTAGCCAACATTATAGCCAAAGAAACATGAGGTGTCAGGATTTTATTAGGTGTACAGCTTTGCTTCTGCCGTTTTCCTATATAGTTTGGATTCAGCGGATATGTAATGGGGTCGAAATAAACCGATCATAGGCGTCATGGAATAAACGTGGGCATCTGTCAGTATAACCCCCATAAAAACACCACTCTATTTGTAATCTGCATCTTTGAGGTTATTCTCGACTGAAAATGCCAGCTTACGAGCCTAATTGTCGATCACCTGCGAGAGAGAGAGGTTTTCAATTTTCAGCTTCAATAGTGAAGAAATGTGCGGCTGAGGCTCGTCGTCGCATGCTCTAAAATACTTAGTGAATCCGTTTCATAACGTTGAAAGAACGTGTAAGAACGCTGATTTTCGCGTTGAACACCAGGAAAGCGGCGGAAGAGAGAAGGTTTTTGAAAAAGGCAGAGAAGACGCTCGAAATGTGATATGAATGACCACTTTTTTATTTTAGATGCTTCTCATTGCTGCAAGATGATCCAGTTCATCGAGATTTAAAAAAAAAAAATGTTTGAGGTCGAGATTAAAAAAAGAGGACAAGACTTGTGTCAAAGTCACAATCATTAGAAATGACACAACAAGAAACTTCATCTTTGAATTATAAATGTATTAGTACCAGTTTCCTACAACCAAACCTCGAATTTCAGGGGTGGGGGTAGGGAGGGGAGCGAACGGTGGAGGAACAGTGTGTACACCTAATAATTTTTCTGTCGTTAAATCACCGTTCAAGAACAGTTATTTTAGAACCGCGCAATAACTCTCTATTTGCTCAGAAAATTGGGAAGTATTTTGCCTGGCTCTCACCAACATTTTAGTAGTTAACATTCATGATAAATGACGTGTACGGGTGTCTGTCTGAAGATGTCCACTGGTGGATTCCATATTGATGGCCAGGCATTTGTTTCTATTTCGAGAATAAAAAACACTTTTATACTTAAAACTAGCTGAAGTACCCGTCCTCGACGGGTTAGTGAATGCAAATTTCCAAAAAAGCAAGATCTTTCGTCAGCATTGTATGAGTACACAGAATGGATGTAGTATGTTGCCAAAGTAAAGAAAGCGAAGTTATAATTTTTATGTAATCTTAAAATATTACAGGTTAGAGAGTAACTAAGTAATATCATTTCATTCGCATTAGTCGTAATTATGTGATGCGCGAACGAATATTTACGCATATTGAAATAATTTTCGCAAAATCTAAAAATTCAATCAACATTTTTGAAAAAATGGAAGCCTAGAATTTAAGTTGAGTGACAACCTATCCTGTCAACCAAATTCGTTTCATTCCCTGCAATCTTTATTTCGTGATGCTGGAACAAATTTTCAGCATTTTAAAACGATTTTCGCAAAATCTCAAAATGTAATCAAAATATTTTAAAAATTCAACGCCTATAAATTAAGATTAGCAACTACCTATCATATCACTAAATTTCGTATCATTCGTATTAGTCGTTATTACGTGATGTTTGAAGAAATATAAACGCATTTTGAGAGAATTTTCACAAAATCTCAAAATCTAATAAAAATGTTTAAAAAATTGGACTCCTATAGTTTATGTTGAGCAACCATTTATTGTGACCAAATTTCATATCATTCGCTTTAGTCGTTATTACGTAATGCGGGAACAAAGATTCACTCAGTTTTAAACGATTTTCACAAAATCTCGAAATCTGATCGATTTTTTTTTTAATAAGATGCTTATAGTTTAAGTTGAGTGACCACCTATCATGACACCCAATTTCATATCATTCGCTTCAGTCGTTTTTGCGTGATGCTTGAGCAAAAATTTACGCAGTTTGAAACGATTTTCGCAAAATCGGAAAATCCAATCAAGATTTTTTTTAAATTGGACGCCTATGTTTTAAGTTGAGTGACCACCTATAATGACACCGAATTTCATATCATTCGCTACAGTCGTTTTTACGTGATGTTTGAACACAAATTTACGCAGTTTGAAACGATTTTCTCAAAATCTCAAAATCCAATGAGGATTTTTTAAAAATTGGACGCCTATGTTTTAAGTTGAGGGACCACCTATCATGACACCCAATTTCATATCATTCGCTTTAGTCGTTTTTACGTGATGCTTGAACACAAATTTACTCAGTTTGAAAGGATTTTCGCAAAATCTCAAACTCCAATCAAGATTTTTTTTAAATTGGACGCCTATGTTTTAAGTTGAGTGAATACCTATCATGACACCCAATTTCATATCATTCGCTTCAGTCGTTTTTGCGTGATGCTTGAACACAAATTTACGCAGTTTGAAACGATTTTCGCAAAATCGGAAAATCTAATCAAGATTTTTTAAAAATTCGACGCCTATGTTTTAAGTTGAGTGACCACCTATCATGACACAAAATTTCATATCATTCGCTTCAGTCGTTTTTACGTGATGCTTAAACAAAAAAAGCGTCACGGACAGAATGACAGAATGACAGAATGACAGAAGGACAGAATGAAAGAATGACAGACAGACAAACTTTTTTTTGAGGGTCGCATCGGAATCCCGGGTGCTTGAAACGGATAGAAATTGTAAAATTTTTGAATTCCAAGAAATGTACAGACAAAAGTCTAATTTTATTTATATATAGATAGCATCAGCGTCCGTATTTTTTTATCGTTGATTATCGCGTATTGTCTCGAGGACGCACCTGTACATGGGCGCCCATGACAGTTTGTAGAGGGACGGGGACAAGTCAGGAGTCCTGCCACAGAAAGATACCACAATGTTGAACCACTTCTATGCTAAACCTGTATCATTACAATAATCATTACAATCATTACAATAACATAAATTTTTCCTGGGAGATAGAGGGGACAATGGCCCCACACTTCCAATAGGTATGAGCACCCATGCTCCTCTAACACTTTGCACAACAAAGACACTTCGGGATCCGCCTACTCTTTTAACAATAATGTCCACTGAATAATTAGGAAAAATAAAATCTTTAATAAACATCATAAAAAAAATCATCGCTTAGAAACATAAGCGACTGAACGAAAGTTGAACTCTGAGAGATCAAGTCCCTATAAGTTTGTCCAATACAATCAACAGACGACCCTTGTAAAAAAAGTTTAGCTGCGAATAAAGAACATTTTAGGAAAAAATCCGAAAACAAATGTTTAGTAAAAGTGAAAGAATTACAGGGAAAGCATTTCTCATCATTTATCGCCGAATTCCAACAATGTGTGAACTACACAAAGAATTATACATAAGAAAAACTCTGGGCGATAAGATTTAGCATTCTTTAAACACTAACTGATATCAGTCTTGTTCGAAAATTAGAGCGTTGGAAAGAATAAACAGTTTTGTTTCTTCTTTGATCGCACAACGAAGCTCTCGACATCGGAAATGTCGAAGCACCAGATTTTCGTGAAGCTTAATTAATTGCGACTCTGTTTTTAGCACGAAATTTAGAAAAAGGGATGGGTATAAATCGAAAATGTCAAAGGTAAATACTTGGGTTTAAAGAGAGTTATTTTACTAGCTCAATCTTTTACAAGTTGCACTAGAAGGATATATCACTTTTTATTTTAGATGCTTCTTATTGCTGCAAGATGATCGGTCATTTAAGCTATGAGACTATCCAGAAATTCCTTGTTTTGTGAGCATTTTCGAAAATATTTTATTTGCTTATTTTATAGGTCACACGATTCAGATTGCAAAACCGATTCTCTTTTGTTTCTACTATAACTAGAAGCTAAGTTATACAAGAAATAACGAACCAGAATGTTAGTGTTTTGTGCCATGCTAAAATATTTTGTGCCGCGCTTTCTGAAGAAATGTGTTTTTCGTAAATTTGTTTATGATAAATGTCTTAGCTAAAAATGCGTTTAAGATTTTGACTTCAAATTTTGGATCATTAGTAGCTGTGTTATGAAGCAGAATATAATATTTCTGTGCTTATTTATTGATTTTATAACAATGTTCTCTTCAAAAAATGCATTAAAAAAGTACTGAGTTTTCATTTAAAAATTGAAATAGTCTCATAACTATTAGAACTTATGCTAATCTTTTGGTTCATAACATAGATAAATGTGTTTGTTATGTCCTGTATAAGTATTACTAAAAATATTATAATTAAACAATTTTTTATAGGAGGTGAAGCATAAACGCATTCTTCACAAAATTTACCAAACTTTTTCGATATTTTAAAGTTTATATGGAATTTCATTAAAACAGAATTTAAATTTTTAGTTTTATACCCTATTTTAACTATGAACATGGATTGTTTCTTAATATTTTACTTTAAAAAAATTGCCAAGAAAGTATGCTCATACCTTATAAAAATGTGTTTGAGGTCGAGGCTAAAAGAGAGCCGCTATGCAGCTAAACGGATTGATATGATGTAATGAAAGTTTATTACTGGAGGGGTTACGGTTTTGTCACAACACAGAGATGTGGAAAGCTATGACTAAGAGTCAAAACTTATAGTTTTCCCCCCTCCATCGTGGTCTACTCGAATTTTGCATTCATGAAAATACATATTTCATACTAGAAATTCTCATTTCGATGACTAAGTGTGCAAAACTTAGTACACGACTATAGTAGCACACGGCCTACTTACAACATTCCTCATAAAAAAAAAAAAAAAAAAAAAAAAACTTGGCCGGATAGTTGGGGGGGGGGGGGGTTACTGTTGTTTAATAGACGTAAAAGGTAGTTATGTGGTGTTCACATCATATTTTTACGTCTTGACTAGACATTTTTGAAAGATAAACGCAATAAACAAAATAGTGCTTGCATGCTAAGGGTGTACGCCGAAGGAAAAAAAAAAACCCTGTCTTATGGAATTTACGCCCAATTAAAATGGACTATTTCCACCAAGGTAACGAGAAAAATTCTAGACGATTCTTTAAGATGATTTACATAGTGGATTAAATGAAAAAAAAAAGTCTTTATGGAATTTCCAGTAAAAAATTTTAAACATGGAATTACACGGAAATTTTTTTCAGTGTGATACATTCGGCAGGGTTGCCAATTAGCTTTTTCTGAGGTCAAATGCGAATCTTTAGATGCGTATTACTTTAATCTTAAATGAAAGACGTCAGAGTGGTAAGGTGTCAAAACATGGTTGCCAGAGAGGCTTTTGTTTAAGGACAAATTTGATGAATTAGGCCTAGAAAAATCAAATTTGGTAACCCTGCTTTGATGAGTTTGGCCTTAAACAAAGTCAAACTGGCAACCCGGACATTCTACAAAGTTTTCTATTTTTAAGATTCTTTTTTAATAGTTGGACTGGTGTGGATTTATCGCTTATTTTAGTGTATACACTGAATTTTTTTTTGTTGTTGTTGAATTAACAAGAATTTTGTTAAATCAACAAAATTATTTGGTTGAAATATCGCCGATTAAAATTTTGTTCAATTAACAAAATAATACTGTTAAAATTATTTGGTTCTTTCAGAAAAACATTTTGTCAATTTAACCAAACAGTTTGGTTGAAATAACCAAATGTTTTGTTAATTTAACTAAACTATTTGCTCAAATGGTTTATTTGGTTAAAATCAACCAAATTATTTTATCAACCAAAAATTTCTTTGTTAACTGGTGTTGTGCTGGCTGATTTAACAAAAGAGTGGGATGATTTAACAGTCCCCTTCGCCCCATCATCCGCCCTTGTTTCGTGATGCTGATGATTCGACAAACTAACTGAACCACTCCCGACAAAATTGCATGAATCCGTCGCTGTCACGAAAGGTTCACAAATTAGACTTTTGTGAAATAAAAACTTGTAACATTTCTTTCTTCAATAAGGTCAACTTTGTTACTGTATTGGTAATATATATGTTTTGATAAGCCTACCAAACCCGGGAGGTAATTGTGATATACCTTTTATTAACATTTTTACATCCTTAGATATTTCACGGCCCGGCAAATTGTTGAAATGTAATTCTGATTGTTTTAACTAAGTCTAACGGGCATAGAGTGGTTTTTAAGCTGAAATTGCAGAAACTTATAAAAATACTAAAATAAAAACTAAATTTTTATAAATAGATAAACTAATTAGGCTTACCTCTGAAATTTCAAACAAACTGAGGAAAAACGCAATTTATTTTTGTGTTTGATGTGTGATATTATGCATTTTTAAATGTATTAGTAAACAGGGCAGATCCTTCTTCAGCTCTCCCCTCTTCCTCCGTAAATAAGAATTTAAAATTTTCTCCTTTGGGCGGGTCTGGCTGTCTTTCACACACCTGAGCATATCCTTGACGCATGCGTAAATTGACTGTCGAGTGATCTCAAATTTCATTCCTTCTGAGTTTTTAACAGAAATGTTTTGCCAAAATTCAAAGCGCTTTGTTAAATCAATTTGCTTGAATCCAACAAACTTTTGCTAAAAAAAATAAATAAATAAATAAATAAAAATAAAATAAAATAAAGCTACCAAACTACTTAACTAAATAAGTTTTGTTAAATTCAACAAGACACTTTTTAGCGTGCAGTGTAGCTTGTAAAGAGACATTATAAAAATTTTTAAATACTTGAGTTAATTCGTTTATTTGAACTATGTACAAAAATTACGTGATTTTTTTTTTTTTAAATAACGTTAAACACTATTTTAAAACATTAGTAGAGAGTTTTACTGAAAGCTGTTCTTTTAGGAAAAACATTAACTTTTGAACAGCTTTTTAAAGCCTTCAATTGCGCTAGAGCCTCGAAAAAATTTAGAATGCCTGTTTAAAAGCTAAACTGTGAACTGTTACAAACAATGAAACCATAGGAGTTACGAAACACCCAGGATAAAATGCTAAACATACGGGATATAGCAATATTTATCGAAACAGGTAACACTTTAGGCCATTTTAAAAAGCAATTTTTATGTTTGTGAATTTTTTTCCTCCAAGTTGCATAAGACATGCAGGTTGACTGTTTATAGTGCAGTTAATGAAGAAGCACCATTAAATTTTGCGAGTGTAACATCATTCGTTTTTCTTACAAGCTGTTGAAATGTCCTGTGACTTTTATTGTTTTTCAGAAGGAACGCCTTTAAGAAAATTAAAAAATCTATACTCTTAACCAGGGGTTAAAATTAGACTATTTAATCAGTCAGTTAGTAAAAAAATTAGAATATTTAGTCAATGAACCAGTAACTCCATGACTTCCCTGGTCCGTAACATTTATCATTGGTATGTAAACATGATTCAATCCTTTCCTCACTATTGTCGCCCATTGTCGGAGGCCATGAAACGCTCGCTCTCAGGGTACTTTCGCCGCCCACTGGCGGCACCTACGAAACGTTGTCTAGGTACTACCACCGCCCAATGGCGGCGCTCACGAAACGTTCCCTGCACGTTGATGGACAAATCTGCTAGGAAAGTCATGTGGCCATGATAACCATAGCTGTCAAAAATTCCGAAATATATATAACCACAATTTGCAAACAGTAAATTTTGTGCATAAGGTACAGTCGCCAAATTCCGTCCCCGTCGATATATCTTTTTCTAAATAACGCCATCTAGTTTTAATACGCCATATCTAAAGTTATGTCAGTCGGCCATTGTAAAAGTTCGACGGTGAAACGTAGCTCCTTGCGCAAGATATTTAAAAAAAGAAAAACTGTCCAAGGTGAGTTTTTAATGAAAATACTATAAGAACTGTTTAAATATGGACGTATTTGAGTTATTGTAATGAAATGCTTGACAAAATTTGTTGTCATTTCTTAAATTTAAATTCAATTTTCAATAACCTAAATAAATTGTTTGACATTTTATTTAGGTTATGGCATGTGCTTTTGGTTTAATGGATGATATCCACAAACTTGAAAAATTCTTAATATCGTCCCCTCACATGAGCCTAATATCGCCCCCCGGGACGGTATTTAGGTCACTTCATCTGAACCAAGAACACCAACGGCATCAACTAGGTTAAGCAACCCTTCCTCCCCGTTTATAGTTACAGCTGACATACAACCTGTTCCAGTTGTTGATCCACCTTCAACGTTACCTAGGCGAGGCAAAGCCATGGTAGTTACGGCTTCACCACATAAACAAGAAATAATAGACGCCAGACGCGGAAAAGAAAAAAAAAAAGAAAAAGATGAAAGAAAAGGGTTAGAAATTTAAAGAAAAACACGATAGGAAGCAACAAAAAGAAAAACAAAAAGCGACCTAAGAATCAATCTTCTGGCGAGGACACGTCTGATGAAGGCTCAATTTTAGTTCCTACTGACGAAGAAGATAGTGACAACGATGACGCTGAATGCACAGTATGTCAGAAATTGTTTTCTCGAGATACAAAGGGAGAGAAACGGATAAGATGCACAAATTTTTTCCAATGGATGCATGAGGATTGTGTTGAAAAATCCAGAAGTAAATTTTACTTGTGCAATCTGTTTTAAGAGTTAAAATTACTTAAACTATACCAATGATTAATAAAAGCCCGATTAGATATAATAATTATAATTACCTTTAAAGATAAAATTTAAGTTTGCGTACTGATTATTGTGATCTCAAGATCGTCCCCGGGACGTAATTAGGCGTCTAAAAAAATATTCTCAGAATTTTTTGTTTTTTGTTAAAGCTATTTTTGTAGAAAAAGTTTTTGACTGTTCAGAATAATAAAGAAATGTTTCAACTTAACTCTGATGTTTTATTTATTACTTCACTTGGTATATTATTTTAAAAATTTGCTTTTTACACAAAGGGGACGTTATTTGGCGACTGTACCTTATAGCATTTAAAAAAAAAAAATGATGTATGCCGCAAAACACGTTTTTCCGGCTTTAGCTTCGGTAAAGTGCAACCAATCTTGTAGAAAACTTCCCCGTACCACGAATATAAAACTGCGGCCAGTTCCTTCGTACCATAAGGGTTAAAAAATTTGCAAAACAAAAAATTATTTGAGCAATATATATTGATAACCGTTAAGACCTGAATTAAAAATAGTAAATACCTATTGTAAAAATATTAAATAGATCAAATTATATGACATGTAACGCTAAAATTAAATCACATGTATTGTGGAATTAAACGAGGAGCGTTTTCAAGAGAATAATCTAAATAAAACGTTACTGGTCCGACGGACCAACACATTTTGTATTCTACTGGTATATACTTTAGTGGTCTCGTACCAACGGACCGACACATTTTGTATTCTACTGGTATATATTTTAGTGGTCTCGGACCAACGGACCGACACATTTTGTACTCTACCGGTATATATCTACTGATATACATTTCAGTGGTCTCGGACCGACACCACTGAAATACCGCTAAAATATATTCTACTGGTATCAGTGGCATAGCCAAGGGGGAGGATAGGGGGGTCACAATCCCCCCCAAACCCATGAGGAATTTTTGCCATACAAAATGTATATTCTTCAGTCACTTATCACACACGTATACATATATGTGAGTTGCAGTAGTCGTAAGCCCCCGCCCCCCCCCCTTACGAAAGATTTCTGGCTACGCCACTGCTGGTATATATTTTAGCGGTCTCGGATCAACAGACCACCTTTGATTTCGAGCCCTGTTCTAAGCTACTATCTGATTCTGACAGCTAACTGGAAATTCACATCCATATTTTATTTCACGATAAAAGATTAAAAAAAAGCTTCGTAAAATGTTCCGTTCCCTTGCATTCATAATGCAGTTACCCTAAATATTTGAGAAACAAAGCAAAATTTCAATTACACAAGTAAATCCACGCAGAAAAGACAATATAAAAGGACGGCTGACACAAATTGACGAATGCACTTAGCGAAAAAAGATTCTACATTTCGTAGCAAGATAAGAGATGTCACGTTCGCTGTCAAGAGACCGGGGCTGAAACATAAATTCTTGATTTTTATTTATTTTTATTATTATTTTTTTATTCTCGAAGGAAGAAATTTACAAACGTACATTTTCTTCGCATTTTCGAAATTGCTTATATACTTACGGAACTCCTAAACTAAAAACGTAACGGATACAGAATCAACTTTCACAAAAATATAAAGTTGTTACTTCCTTCTACATTCGGAAGAGAAAAGCGAGGCATTGTGGTCACACACACACACAAAAAAAAAGTTTGGTAGTGATTTTGATGGAAAAATCGATTTCGCCCATTTCTAAATTTCTTTTGACAAGTTCTTGCGTAGCGACTCAGAACGTTCGTGTGTATGCAAGTCTCAGTACAGTACTTACGCGACAGATGCGTTCCACTACCCCAGCGATTCTCAACCTTTTTAACGTCGCGACCCCCAACAAAGGTTAACTTACGGTGACGCCCCCCTCGCATTTTTCAGCATAAATTCAGTTTTTTAATCTTTAACAATGAACATTTAGTCGAATTTTCTACAAAATAATGTTATCAGTAAAGTTTGAATGAACATTTTAAGCGAAAATAGGTATATTTTTGAGTAAAAATTAGAATAAATAAGATGATTTAAAAAAAAAAAATATGCATCAGTACTTGCTCTTTAGCAAGTAGCTTGTCGCGCCCCACAGGTTGAGAAACGCTGCAATACCCCAACGTTAGTAAAATATTTCGCATTGTGAAATAAGGCATACGTACGACTTTTTGAAGTAAACAATCAATTATTTTAAACTCTTATAAAAACCCCTCGACCCCTGTTTTAAATCATTTCCTAAATACATATACTACCATTTCGCACATATAGTACTGTATTTTTTAAAAGCAATGTTAATAGCATTTTAAGTTCACATAATTAATTATCAATAGGAGAGAACCACAAAGTACACAACTGTACAGTATTCTACATACAGTATACAGTAATACGAGTAATAATAATAAAGTACATCACTTTTACAACGCTGTACTATATACAGTAATAATTATTATTGTACTGTAATCATAATAATTACTGTAAAGTATGACACATTACTGTGAAAATAATTATAACTCTACTGTACCTTCTTGCTTCCCAGATTGCGTGCGGGATTCCTCCGTTGGGTTCTATTAGCCATTTCCCTCCGTAAACTTTAATAGAATATACTAAGTTGGTGTTGTTTGAAGCAGATTAACGTCTTTAAAAGACATTGTAAACAGTGGCTACGTAACAAACGTAATTTTCGTAGCAGTCGGCGTACGTTTACGGCACTATAATATTGAGAAAAAACTAATTCTAGTTAACGATTGAAATCTGTTGAATTATATTGTAACAAAAATAGCTGAGTGGGGGCTCGCTAAACAGTTCAAAATGCCAGTTCAATAAGAAAAAAAAACTTTATTTAACGATTATTCCAGAAAATCATACCACCGGTCTGTCTGTCTGTCGGTCTTATTTTCATGGATTATGGGGAGGGGGGGCTTAGGCACTTCTGTTTTTACAGAATTTTGTACCAACCCCAACCTCATATTAGATCGATAGCGGCAGTACCTGTAAAAAGTGTTAATTTCTACCACAAACTTCTGAAGAGTTTATTTCTACCTCGTTCGGGAACCGATAGATGGCAGCACTACCGATCGTTAGCGGGGGGGTTTCTTAATTTTGAAGCACATACCAAGAGGCCTTTGGTTCGTCTCAGGATTGTACCCGCAACCTTTCAACTACGAGATCGATATTTTTCCCTACAGGGCTACCGCGGCCCTCGGGCCCAAGCTCTGTACAAGAATGTACAGAGCTTGCACAAAATTATAAACCAATCAGTAAATCCTTAATAATGACAGCAAAGCGCTCGGCTTCTAACAACGCATCCCCAAGCACTTTCAAATCAATTCACTCAACTGAACTGCAACAGTGAGCTGCTCTCTCTCTCTCTCTTTTATAGTTTTCTGGGGGGATATCATGTCCCAAAGAAATTTCTGGAAGATGCCTCATAACCGTTTTCTTGATAGAGATCGACAGAAAATTCCAGCACTTTTGTGGAACTTCATTTTTGTCACCAAAGTCTCAAAATTTGTCCCCAAGTGACCAAAGATCACTAAAGTCGAGAAGGTGAAAGGGGGCATAGGTTTTCAAAAAACATACAATGCCTGTAAAATACATTTCTCCACAATAAGCATTCTATGACAGGAAAGCCATGTTACAGTTTTGTAACAATATTTAATCACGTAAAACGATTGGTGATTGAAAGTTTTTGGTCAGTAATCAGTGCTAACGATATCGTTAGTACCGACTAAAATTTTCTGATTAGGAAATCCATGTGAAAAAAATCAATCACGATTAACGATATCGGTAACTGAGTAAAAATTTCAATCGTCAATCGTGTGATTAAGCTTTCATCGTTTTGATTTTCAATCGCTAATCATGATTATTTTTTTTTCTGTACACTCATCCAGAAAAAAAATACTCCAAATTTAGTGTTAATAACACCAGGAACCGATGGCTTCAATATTTTTAACTATTATATTATATACTAGCTGCGTGCCCGTTCTTCGCACGGTAGAAAATGAAAATTTTCCTTACATGTGTAATTCGAAATTATTCGTGATGTGGAATTAAAAAAAAAAAAAAAAAAAAAAAAAAAAAGAGCAAAATTATTTGACTCTTAATGTAAAGTTTGTTTCACGAGTACTAACCTGATCATTGCAGTATAATGACTCAAAAAACTACGTCAGTGTCATTCACTATCAAAAAAGTGGAAAGCGAAATAGTTTGCAGAGAACTACTGGCTTTCAAAACGTCTTATTTCTACATCATACTGCTTTTTAGGCTCAAGTTGTAGCATTAAATACCTAAGACACTACATGAAATGGAGCACCATTTATTTCTTTCCGAACATGTACCATATAAGGAAAGTATTGTAATCATGAAAAAATTCGACTTCGAGATTTTGGTGTATTTACACGTTTTGAGGTCTTCTGAATTCATTTATGCTATTTTCAAGAGATGTTTTTAAAATAGCTGCGCACCCGCTCTTCATACGGGAAGAAGCGAATATTTTACTACTAAAATCATATCTGCATGTGACAAAACAGAATTTCATTTTTAAAAAAGTTCAAGTAATCTCCTCTGTTGAAATTACTGCGGGATATATTAACGCAAATTAGAATTACTTTTCGTTTAGTTGGTTGTAAGACAACTGTTGAAAAAGGATAAACACTTTTAATTTCATGAAATACTTATTAACGTGGTACATTGCGATTTATTCATATTATCTTTACAAATCTAATAATACTACCTATTACGTACATTAATACTATCTATATTCGCTTCTCCCTCTTCAAGGCTAAAAGTAACAGCTTAGATTATTTGGCCTCAATGGGATCTTTTGATTCTGTGGCGATTCTTTGCAATTTACGCATTAGCATAAATAATAATCATTTCACATAATGGTTGGCATTAAGGAAACTCTCCATATATATTTAATTCATACATAGTTTTATAAGATTGGCGTATTTAGCGCCGCAAACCATTTCATCTTACTGTGGGAGAAAATATCCAAGGGGTGCCATTTTAAATATCCATGTATCTAATATAGCGATATCTTTTATATCCTCCATAGTCCTGTCTCCTGAAAAACATCAAACTGTGTAATCTCGAGTTGCAGAGTTTACAAATTTCACGCATTTTTTAAAAATTTATGACGTCACTGTTTGACTGCCGTAAAGGATACCCCGGTAGGTTGGGGGAGTTAATTTCGATATTTCGCATAGTAGTTTTCAAACGGTATCTTTAAAACTTTGCGTTATGTACACGCTTAAACCCAAAGAGCGAAAAAAAAACAAAAAAAAAACACGATACATCGCGGAGCGATCAGTTTGCATGGAAACCGACAGGTTTTTCCGCGAAACTGCTCATTAAGTAGTCTTTTTTCTGAGAACTTCTTTCTTCCCTTCCTATTTTTTCGGAGAACTTCCGTCCTCGCTTATTGTTATATTCCGCTCCGCTCTTGTGATCGAAAAACCCTCCTGAAGGAGAAGCTCACTTTTGAAAACTGGCTCACTTTTCGCTCCGACTGATCGAATTTCGCTCGTTTGGTTTAAGCGTGTAGGACCTTTATGGAGGAACGTAATTCAACGTTAAAATAAAACTATAGTCGCAACTTGCATGCGCATGTTAGGCAACGCCTGCGCTAAATTAAATGCCAAACATAAAAATAGTAAATAGAAAAATTTTAATATATCGCGCTTTGAAACGAACTTTGTAACTTTTAAAATGAACATTTTCAGCGCCGTGAAAACATTTCAATTTTTAAATAAGCACCGGATTAAAATACCACTTCTAATAATAACAATCGTGAATTTCTTAGTTTATTTCTACAGTAAATTTTAATCAAAATATCGTCTCCCTGTGTTGAAAATAGAGCTGGAATAAATGAGTTAAAATTATGGAAGAATTTTTACGTATCTTAAAGCATTTGACGTCATAGATACTCACTTGCGAATTGAAATTCTGATATCCCATTTAAAAACTCGATTGGTTAAAAAAACCTTTTTTTCTAATCCTTTCTGTGGCAACAACCGAACATAAATTCTCGTGCCATGATCGCAATGTAATGAATGGCGTAAGATCGCGTTGATGCTATTAAATTCTAAATATTAGGCTGCATTAAAATTCGTAAAACATCATCTAATTTACATAATTTTTTCGTTTTTATTTTAAAAGAGGGAGAAAAGAATGTTTCACGATTTGTCAAAATATCTAAAAGTTATGACGGATAGAATTCAAGATGCGACAGTTTTAAAATTATTTTACGAAAAAAAAATCGCGAAGCGGATGCTTAGTAAAAAAATTCCTAAAAATCGGTAAATCATGTTACGTATTCAGAACAAACTGTTTTTAAAAGAAAATTTCCTCCTCTACAAATGCCGTTTTGCTGCGAGCGTAATTTCCGCCGTTATTACGAATTAGGTGAGAAAAAATGCCAAAAATCTCATAAAACATAAAATAAAAAAAATTCTAGGTCGAATTTTGAAAAAATCGCTTCGAGGTGCACAATTACATATTTACATATTCCCGAGTACCAAATTTGGTGTTTCTAGGTGTAGTCGTTTGTCCGTAACGCTGCCGACAGACACACACACAGACACCCACACCCACACACCCACACACCCACAGACACCTTCTTTTATATTAAGTAGAGATTTAACTTTTTAACAAGGTGAGCCTACGGTTTTGGACAGAGAATTTCGATATCATCGCAGTAGTGGCCATATACCATGTGAACATACAACATGTAAATTGATAAGACGAATACTCAAATATTGTCTAAAAACGTACACCCCCCCCCCTCACACACACACACACTTTTCCCAGTTTCTCCATCACTTTATATGTATGTTATAAAAAATCTGCGCGCGAGAGCATTTTCAGACTCTCTCATATAAAGGTTCGAATCTTTTGCTTTGAAATTCTTTCTTCTTCCATTATTATTTTTTAATTACAGTGGACGATCATTAATTCGAAGTTAAAGGTTCTCAGAAAAAAAGTTCGAAATATCCGAAGTTCGAATAATCCGATCTTGAGAGAAAATATAGCTTTTCAAAGTGTATCACTGAAGAAAGGAAAATCTGGAATGTATAACCCCAGAAAATGTATTATGCTATGTTATTTAAAATTTAACATATTAAAATGCGATCTCCTTAACTCCGATTATAACTATGCGATTCCTCCGCTCAAAGCGTTTATTAGGCTCGTTTTTGAAAGGTTGATCAATAATCCGGCGCTCTTACGGAACACGTGTCATGTTGTCTTCTGAATCCGCCGACCACCGCGGATGTGAACAAGCATGCCCGCTCTTGTGCCCCCCCCCCTCTCTTTCGATTAATATTTTCTAATTTACTTAACCCTTTGAGGCGCAACCCTTTCCCAATGCTGAAAAAAGGGCAGCCGCCGTTGCCATCGATCGACTTAACTACCAGCAAGATGGCGGACGATCGAAACGTTCATCGCGTGACACAGATCTAGAGACCCCTTTTTTGACGCAGCTGACTGTGCGCTAGATCTGTGGCACGCGATGAACGTTTCGATCGTCCGCCATCTTGCTGGTAGTTAAGTCGAGCGATGGCCACGGCTGCCCTTTTTTCAGCATTGGGGGCAATCTATTCGGCTGTTCTCGCATTCTTCCATTTTTCAGCAGATGTCGGTGCTGTTAAAAATAATCGTGACAATTTTTTTACGTGAAATGACGTGCTAAAAAGTAAAGGATTCTCGTGGAGCTATGTCACCCGCAACTATTTTTACAGAAATCAAATCTATTCTTCGTGACTGGCAACAGTCAAAACGTCAGAGTTTGGTGTGACCAGAGCGGGATCACTGCGCGTTAAAGGGTTAAAGTATTTTGCAGGATTATCGAAATAGTACTGCATATAAGAAAAACTTATAAAAAGGAAGGTGATACCCCCCAATCTGGTCCTTCGTAAAAATACCACAGTCAGTACATTACTATCTTTGCATATTTTCCCACATTGATCGATCACTCGCCTCCAGGGGCCTAAAATGTTGTGTGTGGCGGAAAGTAACTTAATACTACCAGGGTTCGTTACCATGCGTCCTATTTTGCTCATGAGCTTCTCGTGTACGCTAAATATCTGTCGGACATAAAAAAAGAGAATGTACACCAGTTTCTCGTCTTACATGGTTTCTCAAAAAACACGCAGCGAATAAATGGATAAATAGATAAAACAGGAATAAAATGTTATGTTAACCGCGTTTATCAGTAACAACATATCTCTTAGGTATTTTATGGACCTGTTACACTGGATTCTCAAAATAAAACGGTCCGAATAAATAGATGAATAAATAAAACAGTAATAAAATATTATTTAAACCGTACTTATCTATATAAATAAAGCAGTCTGTAAACTGTCCGTTAGTTTGTTTGTTCGTCTGTGTCTCGCGTAGCACCGAAATGGGTGATCGTAGACCTATCAAATTTTGTACGGAAATTCTCCAGGACGGGTCCCGACACACCTCGGAGCGATTTTTTCGAAATTCGAATTATTTTAGGAGATATCGATAAAAAACCTGTCGTAAAAGAATCATTTTTGTTCTCGCCATTTCGAAATTGTAACTCGGAAGTGGAAAGAGCGAGGTTTGAGCATATCTAGGTTGCCATATTTGGCAAGTTTATTAAATGATTCAGATTCTTGAAGTAAAAATAAAAGAATAAATAATTATTTTTTCTCCGGCGAACCAACTGGTCGCCGGAGGCGGTTAGTCAGTAATAATATATACATCTTTGGTATTTTATAGACCTGTTAGCGACCGTACAGTAAGGGTAGGAAAGTGCGTGGCATGTCTATACAAAGATATATATGTCTATACACCGTTATTCTCAGTGCCGCAACGGCCCCGCCATGGCCGAGTGGATGAGACACTGAACATGGTAGACGGCTGAAGTGTGAAGGTCCCACGTTCGGACCTACCGCGGCTCTCGATCTAACGGTCTGTTTAATCTAGCGGCTGTCGATCTAACTGTCAATTTTGGTCATTTTTCTCAAGATGTAACGTAAATACGCGTTAGAGCCCCTTAAAAAGGTCTCCGCCCGAGGCATATCCTGTAGGCAGATGTTAATCGTGTAGACTTTCCATAACACAGACACATTGAGTTGTGTTATGGCAAGACACAACATGAATTGTGCCGCAACTAAAGTTTGCGTTAAGCGGGGCAAATCTTAAAATTGGGAAGCTTGTGCATAGCGGTTTCACTCACGGTAACGCCAACGTTAAATGCCGCTGTACAGTACAGTGCATGCGTACATATAAAGTAAATTTCATGGTTGGCTCGAAAGTTCTTAATAGTGGATAGCGTTAGCGTTAACGTAGGTAAAAACGAAATGCACAAACTCCCTATAAGCGTCCCCCTCTCCTTCGGAATCGTAATTGATTTTGGTACCCTCTTCAGCGTGGGACCCGGAGCATTTGCCCTCCCCTCTCTAGTTAGGGCCCTGGTTATTATGCGATTTAGCATACTATTAGTGTTTACACCCCATATACATCGTTAATGGTGTAAAATACCAGTTTAGTATTTTACGCCACTTCGACGGTATTGCATGAAACGTATCCACCATGTGAAAATGATGTACGCTAAAAACAGGAAACAGATCTTGCTAAACCAACAAATGTTTTACTCAATAATTGCTAGCTTTTCATATATTCCAATGCTTGCTTTTCGGATTTCAAAATTTGTGGAAGAGTGAACATAGAATATTATATTTAGAATGAAGTTAACACATTGTGCTATATATTTATAAGAGAAAAACTTCTTTTTTTTTTTTTCATTTATACGACCTATCGCTTCCCACCAGAACACTGAAAATGAGGAAGCACCGGTCTTGGCTAGTGCTTGAGCACGTCTCTCGATTAAATCTTCTGTGGACCACCGTGTGCGCTAAAAGGAGCTGGTGCTCGTAAAATGCATCGTAGCCCATGTCCTCCCCGTTCAGATGATTCCTCGGAAGGGAGTCAATCCAGATGCTTGGTCACTCACCTGGAATGGGTTCAAAATTAGGAGACCATTATAGGGAGCAATGCTGGCCTTCCAGCTGGGCGCTCCCATCATGAAATGACCAACATCTCCGCTCCTCGTAAGGGTCAGGCCGACAGTCAGCAGCCGAAACGACCACTGGGGGAAAAATGTACCACATATAATAAAGTTGTTAGTAATATCGCAAAAAGTCATTCCTAAATATCATTTAAATTTCACACATTGATGCAAAGTTGTTAATATTTCAATTTTCATTGTCAATCGTCTCGGCGAAGAAGATGAATCTTTCATACTTCTGTTTTCTTGTCCCCTGTTTTACGAACGAGAATTAAGTTTATTCCTGGCAACTCCTCGTGTCAATGCAGCCAATTGTAATCAAGTATTCACAGTTTAATGCTGTTTTTTTTTCATTTACAAAATTTCAGGTAGATTGGCCAGATGGTGTCCAAGGCGGTTTCCGTTTTGGAGTTGAAAATTACCAAACCGACCGGAGTATAGATTTGAATATCGACCAATCAGATTTTATCCTGTTTCAATCCTTCGGACGTCTTAGAGAAGAATAAAAACATGAAACTGTTTCCCTTATCCAAAAAAAGTTCAAGCAGTTTCATGCATAAGAAGAAGGAAATCAATCATCCATCGATCTTGATTCAACCTGTTTGCAGCGGGGAAGATTCCCCTTCTTTTCATGTGACGACTCATGGCACTTTTGTCCCGCTGGGAGTCGACACTGAAGCACAGAAGGTCAATCGTCATCACTGTATGTTTTTTTCAATTTTGGGTAGAGAATAGGTCATACTTGATTCGAGATTATAAAGGAAAGAAGGAAAGAGGGACGGAGAAGGGGAGATGACATCGCATTGAAAGTATTCTGATCAAGTTTTTTCAGTTTTAACAATAGAAACATATGACTAATTTTAGTTAAATCGTAAAGAGAAAATGAACCATGGTAGCCTCGTAGTCAAGACATTGGATCACTGACTTACCATTAAAATCCAATATTCAGAATATACCCCCGCCCTCTTCTTAATGTGCTTTGTTTTGTGTTTCAGCAAGCCTACACGAGGGGCAGGTGCCTACTGGGGGTGGTGACGTTTTAACCCTTTAACGCGCAGTGTTCCCGCTCTGGGAACACCAAACTCTGACGTTTTGACTGTTGCCAGTCACGAAGAATAGATTCGATTTCTATAAAAAAAAGTTGCGGGTGACATAGCTCCCGGAGAATCCTTTACTTTTTAGCACGTCATTTCCCGTAAAATAATTGTCACGATTATTTTTAACAGCACTGGTATCTGCTGAAAAAATGGAAGAATGCGAGAACAGCTGGATAGATTGCCCAATGCTGAAAAAAGGGCTGCCGTTGCCATCGCTCGACTTAACTACCAGCAAGATGGCGACGATCGAAACGTTCATCGAGTTCCACAGATCTAGAGACCCTTTTTGACGACAGCTGGCTGTGCGTGGGCACAGCCAGCGACAGCACGTATCGTCCGCCATCTTACTGGTAGTTAAGTCGAGCGATGGCAACGGATGCCCTTTTTACTTCCTTGTACGTAGTATAAGGAAGTAATGTGATCCCGAAAAATTTTGGGGGCCAAATTTCGACAAAAAAAAAACAGATTTTGACTACCTCTAAATTTAATTTAAAAATTTTTTTCGATGCATCCTATCGTAGGCTAGCATGCACGATCATATTAACGCGTCTGCAACTCATTTTGACCAGCGGCGAGTCTGCTGTGGTCAGTTTTTCCATGCCGTCTGTACGTACGTATGTATGTAACTCGCATATCTGAAAAACTATTGGTCGTAGAATGTTGAGATTTGATATTTAGTATTGTTCTATGATCTAGTTGTGCACCTCCCCTTTTGGTGGCAATCGAATGGATAGTTTATGTACAGGACCGCCCAAAAGATTCGAAATACATTACGCTCTATGGGCCGAAATTCATTAAACTCGCCTAACTCAAAAGCTATTACGCGTAGAATGTCGAAACTTCATATTTTGGATAGTTGTAACATCTAGTTGTGCACCTCTCCTTTTGGTTCCATTCGACTGGATAGTTTATCTACAGGACTGCCCAAAACATTCGAAATACATTACGCTCAATGGGCCGAAACTCATTAAACTCGCATATCTCAAAAACTATTAGGCGTAGAATGTCGAAACTTCATATTTTGGATAGTTGTAACATCTAGTTGTGCACCTCTCCTTTTGGTTCCATTCGACTGGATAGTTTATCTACAGAACCGCCCAAAAGATTCGAAATACATTACGCTCTATGGGCCGAAATTCATCAAAGGGTTTTTTAGAGGTATTGGGCTATTTCAAACGACTCAGAAGTGATGTATGCTGTAAAGAGTTAGAAAATGAATTTCTCCATTAAAAAAAGTGTCTTTATCATTTGTAGTTCTGCTACAGGAACACTCAAAAGATTTCCAATACATTACGGTCAATGGCAATTTTAGGGGCATTCATCCATTTCAAGCACAATACCGTCCTACCACATAAGTTAGGTAATGGTCCGACCACGGTCACGTGCCTCCCTCAAGAATTATGCAAAAAGTCGCCAAGCTTGGCGACTTTTGGTGTACGTGTGTGCATATTTAACTCTCAAATCTCAAAAACTATTATGAAATTTCATATATAAGAATGTTGTAACATCTAGTTGTGTATCTCGATTTTTGGTTCCAATCTACTGGAGAGTTTATTTACAGGACCACCGAAAAGAATTTTAGTACTTTAATGTCTATGGACATCTTCAATATAATACAACTGTAGACAGTCATTGTTTGGTACATGCCCAAAAACTCGCCGCCTGTCCTCGACCTTGGCGAGTTTTGGCGAAATATCGCCAAATTTGGCGATAGTCAGTCATTTGGTCCATGCCCAAAGTATCGCCATTTGTCATCGTTCTTGGCGAGTTTTGGCGAAATATCGCCAAATTTGGCGATAATCTGTCATTGTTTTGTTCATGCTTAAAATCTCGCCAAATTTTGTCGACATTGACGAGTTTCGCCGAAATATCGCCAAATTTGGCGCCAAAAATTATTTCGTATTTTGTATAACACTAAAACTTTAACCCGTAGATTTTTGAACTTTTGTATTTAGAACTATTGTAATATCTAACTGTTTTCCATATCTTTTTTGACAGCAATCGACTGAGAATTTATTTACAGGGTGAGCCAAATGACTTTATAAATACATTGAGGTGTATGGATGCATTCAATTCATTGAAAGTCTGTGGTCAATGACTACTTTGGCTATCCCCAAAATCTCGCAGACTATCTCAAGTTTGTCGGCTTTTGGTGAAATATCGCCAAATAAAGTGTCAGAAGGAAATATTTTAAATTGAACTCAGCTTGGCGATATCGAAATATTTGTCTAGAAATCGCTAAACCTTACTATTATTGATATTTTATCTCTTTCAAACAAATAAGTTTAGAGGAAGTGCGTCGAAAATATTTTTGATCTAATGGACGTGCAAGGAAGTCATGTGTTGGACACATCAGATTTTTTCAGCATTGGGAAAGGGTTGGGCCTCAAAGGGTTAAGGAATTCTAACGCATATTCACATTACATAAGGAGAAATCCAACCTAAATTCCAGCCCGTTAGATTGACAGCCGCGCGGTGAACTCGAATGCGGGACCCTCAATGTTCAGCCGTCTATACCATGTTCAGTGTCTTATACACTCGGCCATGCGCCCATCTTCTGTTGAAGATCTAAATTTTGATAACAAAAAGCTGCAGGTCATGGCACGGAAGGATCTTGTCTGTACGTACTTGAAAGTACATAATAAGCGACAATGAGCCCTGCATGCTAATTTGAACCTGCAAGCTAAAATCTCATTTGTGTGATTGTGGTTTAGTAAACAAAAACTGCCAAATGTGTTGCAGTGAAAGGAATTTTAAGACTAAACCACTGAGTAGGTTCAGCATACAGGTTTATATTTTCTCATTCAGACCATTTTTTAAAAGCCTTGGCTGTACAATATTTTATTAATTTCTTTTTATCAACGTGACCGAATGTCTTAAATGTATAAAACAACAAGTGTTACATGGTGCAATCAATTTTTCATACACATGTTGTGAGGGTTACCTTAAAAATGCAATTTAATAATTTGTTTGAATACACACATGCTTTTTTTTCTCTATTTCATATAGGTGCCGCTAAATATAACATTTTTCTCTGATAACTCGAAGTAGTGTGTCTTAGCTACAGCACGTATTGAAGGAAGGGGGTAAAAAAATACAGAAAGTAAACACAATATATGAGGCATATAACTTTCATTCGAAACCTGTCAAAGGATTATTTTTTATTTATTTTCCTCACAAAGAACACATACGAGGAGAAAAAAAAAAAAAAAAAAAAAAAAAAAAAACCCTCCAAATAAAATAAATCTGAACGAGAATCCATTTCAGGCAAAAGATATTTCCAGAATTTTCTTCCCTCTCGAAGTATTGATTTCCATGCTTTGACACCAGAGTAGTAACTGTAAATAAGAAATACCTGGAAAGAATTTATAATCTTTTCAGTTTTTTTTTTGGTTTTTTTTTTACGGACGCCACCGTTCGAGGAAAGTGGAAGGAAGAGACGAAAAAAAAACATAGCTTTTCGAAAAAAAGAAGAATGTTTACAAGAGATTTTTCTCTCAGAATACATGGACACGACGGCAAATATGCATTGTGTTGCATTTTCTTCCTTTCCAAGCAAAAGATTTGTGAGCTTCTGAGCTTTACCTCAGCTTTAGAGCCCGTGAATGGACCATTATACTGTGCGCATAAACGGCCGAGGTGAGTGGGTGGGGGGGATGCAGATGTATCGTTCAAGAGTAAATGTTATTCGCGTATGCAAATATAATTTTCTTCTTGGGCACCTTAATAAGAATCTCAACTCAGCTCCATTCTAATCCGTAAACTATGCACCGGAATATGTATACGCAATTCCCCTGAATAAAAATCTCCTCGTGGATTGTTTGTTTGTGTGATTATGGCAAGGGTGATCTGCCATCGATGGGGGGGTGCCTTGGTAGGAGGACTTTCTACGGGGTTCTAACGGTTATTCACGTTACATCGGGAGAAAACCTGCCAAAACTCCACATCCGACAGAAGCGCGATGGGACCCGAACCCGGGACCTTCGGACCTTGGCCGTCTACCATTTTCAGCGCCATAACCACTGTGCCATGGTGAGGCATCTACTCGTGGACACCATATGACTTCGTTGTATGTCTACTATATTAAAAATATTTTCGGTGCTCTTTTATTATTTCAAAGACATACTATACTGCAATAACACTAAGGCGTAGCGATTTCTAGCCAAAAATTTGAGATATCGCCAAGCTGGTTTCAGCTTGCCACTTAATTTGGCAATGTTTTCCCTGAAAGTCGCCAACCTTGCGATAGTTTGCGAGATTTTGAGCATAGACGAAATAGGGATAGACCATAAACTTTTAATTAATTGAAAGTATCAAGGACCTTAATATATTGGAAGTCTTTTGGGTGACCCTGTAAATAAATAACCCAGTCGATTGCAACCAAAAAAGATATGACTTAGTTAGATGTTACAATAGTTCTTAATACAAAATCTCAGCATTCTACGGTTAAAAGTTTTAGAGTCATACGTAATACGTAATTATTTTTGGCGTCAAATTTGGCGATATATTTTCAAAACTCGACAAAGTTGATGAATGTTGGGGGCATGGCTCAAACAATGGCATACTATAGACATATTATATTAAAGGTTTCCATAGACCTTAATGCACTGAAATTTGTTTGGGTGGCTTTGTAAATAACTATTCAGTAGAATAGAGCCAAAATTGGAGGTGCACAAGTAGGTTTTACAACAATCCTAAATATAAATATACATTTTTTACTATTTTTACTTGATACAGTTGGCGTTTACTTTCCTGAACCCGCATTTTTACATGAAATGTTGAATGCCGCTCTTTCACTGGTTAGATCAAAGAATGCCGTGGCAGTCACTCACAATAATTCACCTGGACGTTCCTTGGTCGATTGTTTTACCCAAAATATGGCCTTCAAGGAAATACTCAATAAGAATTTGTGACTTTAATCTGGCTCATTCGTCTTTAAACATGTACTCTTCTTTTTTTAATCGATATAGTTAAAAACAAATTTTGAGGATTCAGGGGCGTAGCCAGAAATTTTTCATGGGGGGGGTTATGACTACTGCAACTCATATATATGTATACGTGTGTGTGATAATGTAGTGAAGAATATACATTTTGTATGGCAAAAAATTCCTCATGGGGGGGGGTTATGACCCCCCTAACCCCCCCCCCCCTTGGCTACGCCTCTGTGAGGATTTATCATTTCACCGCCATTGTGCAGTTTGCTAAAGGAAGGACTGGCGCGAAACTTTTTGTTTACTTTCAGTTACACATCATGTCACTTTCAAGTTGCACTTCGATTTTTTCTATTCGTTTTGTCTAAGACATCGGTGACATTCCTGATCTCCCCCCCCCTTTTTTTTTGAAACATCAAGGTCAATAATGTGACCGTCGAATTTGACGGGTTCCAGCTATTTTATATAATAATTTCATGAATGGAAATGCCACTAATTATGTCTTTTGACCAATTATGTGTCTGCATTTTGAAACGTTACCACTTGGAATTGCCACCATCAGCTTTTATCATGGCACCCCCAAAAGTTGTAGCAACCGCAACCTAAACAAACTTCATGTCAAATACTATTAAAACAAAGAAACTTGATTTTCGTTGAAATAAGTCCAATAATTTGGCCAACACTGTACTGAGTGTAAGGAACAGTAAGATATGGGCCGGCTAGTATTTGTAAACAATGCTAATGTGTAATTGAAAATATATTAACTATAAAAGACAGCTGAAGGTTTTTTTTTTCAAAGCATTAATTTTTACATTAAAATAGTATAGTTATACAGTTTTTTATAAAAAGTATTGCAGTTTGAGGCCCACAGATCCTTTTACTATAAGCCGGGCGTTATGGGGCACTTCAGTAATCAGGGTCTTAGAAGTGCACTTTGAAGGTGTCATGTAATAATACAAACAAAAAAATAAAGGACGAACACAGTGGAGTTTTGACTTACGCGAGGGATGCGTTCCAAAATCCCTTGCTTTTGGGACACGGCATAAAAATACATCATTTATGCCGTGTCCCTTTTTGGGAACGGCATTTTCACTATCAGTCGGAAACGTTATTTATTTTTCCTAGCCTTTATTCACGTGTATTGAACCTCAACTCCATAAAATACAAAAGGCATTCCATAAAAACTGAGAGTAAAATCATAAAAAATCAAGAACTAAATTTACAGCAAAAAATACATCATTCTTTTTCAAAATACCTTCCGTCAGATCATATGCAACTGTCTCATCGTTCAACCCACTTTTCAAAACAAGTAGAGAAGCCCTTTTCTGGAAGCTGCTTCAAAGTACCCTCCACTGCTGGAATAACTTCAGAATCTGTGTTAAATTTTCTGCCACGGAGCTTCTCCTTCAACGTCGGAAACAGCCAGAAATCGCATGGTGCGAGATCTGGACTGTAAGGGGGATGTGGCATGATTTTAATATTGGATTTACTAAGATATCCACACAGTGTTAACATTTCGATCATTCACAACACTTTTTGGTCGCCCAGGCCTAGGAGCCAGTTCTGCAGACAAACGGCCTTTCTTGAAATCACCATGCCATCTAAAAATCGTAGACTCACCAAAACATTTGTCTATGTAAGCTTCTTTCATTAACTTAACTGTTTCTGGAGCTGTTTTGCCCAAACGATAGCAAAATTTTTTGGCACAACGCATTTCGTTTTTTAATTCTGAATCACTCATCTCCATTTCTGTAAGGCAAATAAAACAGTTCTTTAAACAAGCACGGAACTAGTAAAATAAAATTGTCTGCTTCGTTTAGAATTTTGTATAAACGTACTGTTAACAGTTTGAAAAAATCGCCTGCACTTCTATTTTTTAGTTTCGCGGTGTTGCCACTACTTAAAAAGATAACTCTCAGTTTTTATGGAATGCCCTTTGTATTTTAACATGACCCAGTAGGATCCTCACATTTCAATTTCTATACATAACGATTTTTAAAGAAATGATCCCTTGTTCGAGAAGTCGACATCGGAAATTTATCTATTATTGCTGGTATTAGCAAAAACCGAAGAAAGTAGCACAGATACCTGGGCACAAATGGGTGAAAATTTCGCGTTGTGAAATAGAGTATGCATACAACTTTTTGAAACACATCACACACTTATAAATACCCCTCAAACCGTTTTAAACCATTTCATAACTATATAATACCATTCCCTACTTATAAAGTAATAAATAAAGCCAAGTTTAGACTGGGTGCTTCCAACTTCAGTGATGCTTCGAAAGACCGTTCGCTGATTGGGTCTCTTCTTTAGCATCAAAAATCACAAAGACAATAATCACTCCACAAAACCCGCACTTCTGTTTGAGTTTCTCATTATTGGTGAAAAATCTCGTGTCCGCGTTAGTTTTGAGATGCGTTACTCGTGAAAAACTCGCGTAATATGCCATTCACGTAAGCTAGATAGCGTTGTAGCGAAAGTCTACTGCACACGGTCGTTCTAAATATATCAGCTAATATTTAAATATATGATACCAATAATACCAACTTTGTTTTAGAAGGACTTTCCACTCTACTGCCTGATGAGGAAATAGCGTGAGCAGTGCGCTGAGTGAGTAAAGAAACAACTAGCACTACATCCAAGTTAAGAACTTTGTTTCTATTTCTTAGCTGCAGGGGATTTGAAATAATACCCTTGCACCTCGACACAATCGATCCTACAAGTTGTTGAACGAACGCAGGAAGTCCCGGGGGGTGAATTCTCCCAGAGTTGGTGGAACACTAAGGGAGTTCTTGCGATTGACTGAGCAAGGTAAGAACCAGTTCAAAAAGTGGTTCTTTTGTTTCTGTTAGCATCTCTAATAAGCGAATGAGTAAGGAAAGCCAACCACAGGCTATCTTCTGACAACTGAGGAAGAACTGATACTCTGATTGCGTGCTTCTTTTAGTCTGTTGGCCTCAAAATAATGCAGTGACTGACAGCACTCTCTGCGCACTACCTGTGAAACAGTTTTTAGCATAGAAGCAGATTTGTGTACTCGAACATCCACCCTATCGGCCTGGTTCGGAATCTGAAGGGGGGAACATTTTAGCGATATTGAGGATATCCAACGTGCTGCGACCTAACAGACTGAAGGAGATACATAATCAGGACTTCCAGCATTCTTTCTTCAACTTGTAGGACCGTATACGTTATGTGGAAGTGCAGGGGAATTGTTTTGAATACATGTAACTGTGAAGTGGAAATAAAGTTCTCATTTTCATTTAATTTTGGTTGACTTGTGTGGTTTACATTGGGAGGCCATCTTTTGAAAAACTGGGAAAAGTTTCAGTACAGATTCTATAGTGAAGCCATGACGTGGAATGAATCTAAAAACACCATACCTAACAAAAATTATTAAAAATTTACTTTATTTTGGATTAAAGCATATTAATCACAGAATTAAATAATAGTCAGTAGTGAGATGGCTGGCAGCATAGCATAAGGGTAAGTCTTCACACTGGAGGAAAAGTGTTAAGTCTCGACCACGAAAAAGGCATGGAATCACAGTAAGCCAACTTGGCGATAACGCCAGGGGCAGGAAAGAACGATCGCCTGTTAAATAGTCAAATTGCAAATAATCCAGTTGGCAGCATGGGCGCACATACCTAGGCAGAGAGGCATGCCTCTCCGCTCTACCTTCCAGGAAAAATGCAGTTATGGTATAGCTTAGAAGTGGTTCAACACTAAAATATAGGGCCGTGGTAGCCCAGTGGTTAAGGAGTTGGACTCATAATCGAAAGGTTGGGTTCGATACCGGCGTACCGCTAAAGACCACCGTGTGCATGCGGTGTACGTGCACGTTAAATCCGTGGTTCCGAAAGTCCTCTCGGCGGTCGCTAGCAGTTTCCGAGGGGTGCGAATATTCAGAAGTCCCCACCTTCTGATGAGGCTCCAAATTGTGGCGGGAAATTCCGGGAAGGACGTATATGTAGCTCTAAGCGGCACATTCAGTGACGCGAGCTGTCCTCTCCTGGCAAACAAAGACTAAAATATAATCTTTCTGGTGCAGGACCTCTGATTTGCCCTTCCTCCTACAAACAATCATATGGACGCCCATGATTGTCAGTTAAATATAATTTAGTTGTAATAAATTTCAAACCAACAGTTTATGGTTTTCACCAACAGTTTATGGTTAAGTGAGCTTGCAAACCAAGAAAATTTAAGCCCGTGGAAAAACAGTGAGGATAGCGAACTAGAAAAGCAGCCACGCCACTCGGGTGCCAATCAAAAGAATAAAGAATACCTCGACAGAGAAATCCAAAGAAATGTACTAAACGAAATTAAATTGGAGAATTAATGGAATGGAGTACTATTGCATTTAGAATAGGGAAATTAAAATTAGAACTAATTAAAAATATGGGATGAACTGAATCACACATTACTTACTTGGTTCTCTGTACATATTCCTAATAATCACTGATGAATACGGTTGTGAAAATAACTGAAAACAATTTATGATTTCCCGACACAAATGCCGGTCCTGAATATTTGAGAATAAATAAATAAGGCAATATAAGAATAAATAAACGGGGAAAAATTGTTCGTTTCAATATAAATTTCTTCTACAACTAACCGAGTACGACGTTACGAATGTTCTATACCTCATATATTTTTACTGCAGAACAAAAAATCTGCGAACTTCACCGAGATTTAGCAGACTGTGAATAGAACACGCGTTGCAGAAAGATGGAAATGGTAGATCTATCGCCTGAGTAAACGTTTACACGTTATGTAAATGTAATTTCCTACGGGATATTTGAAGCTGCAGCAGTTCGAGTCATTCACTGAGGCGTGAGAACAGAATCCAAAGTGAAGCGCCCCCGGGAACTCCATTCCAGTCCAAAAATTTCGAATTGTACTGTGCATATGAACCCCCACCTCCTTTTGCCCTCACAGTATTTGAATAAAAGGAGGATGAATCAAGTCGTGCACATGCATTACGTAACAATTTCCGATGCAATTATTTAGACATACTGGATGCGCCAAAAGCCTTGCAAATAGAACTGAAAAAAAAGGTTAATACATTTTTTTAAATGACAAAAAATTCTGCAGTTCGAAAAGCATCCTGTCTTGTGGATCGATAAGACACCGAACGTTGGTAGCTGAATGAAGCGTGGTTCCATGGTTCTGGCCTACTGACCGGCTGTGGATCTAACGATCTGGTGTTTGGGCGGTTTTCTCCCTATTTTACGAGAAAACGCGTTCCAGACCCTTTAAAAAGTTCTCCACCCAACGCATTATTCCTTTCATTGACAGATAGCCTTCGTGCCTTAGCCTTGTCAAAATACCACCATCATCAAAAAGCTTCCAACAGATGGCTCTGACTTACAAAATGTAAAGCAAGTTGAAAGGGAAAAAAAAATCCTATCTCTCTAATCTTATTCTTACAAACAACAATTGTTTTAAAATCATTATTTGTTCTGTTTTAATGGATTTTAAACGTGTTCACGAACTTATCGCGTACTCTGTTTATTATTGCACATCAAACAATTAACATGCTCGATACCTTCATTGGTCCCACCCAGTTTTGCTTTTGCTCTAGGCTGGATATTTACTGCCCGCCTATACAGGGTGTCCCAAAAAGGTTATAACACGCTTTAACTTTTTCTTTTAAAGATAACTGGGCAATGTATATTGAAAATGTTCAAAATAAAGCAGGAAAAAAGAATACGTTAAGAAAAAGTTCTGCTTGTTAATTTTTTACTTTTAAATTTGTTGCATTTTTTAAATTTGTATACAACCCCTTATAAAAAAAATTCCCAGTTAGTAAAATGCGTCCCATACAATTATGTGGCGATATACAAAATTTCAGCTTTTCATCATAAAAACCCTCAATGATATCTTTAAACAAAGTTGATCAGGGGCTATATGTGAATTTGAGTGTGAGCGTTTAATTCTAGATCGCAATATATTATTTATTTTCATAATTTCTGGTTAACCCCTGAAACGCGATCATCCGACGTGATTTTTGCCCCCCTTCGACAGCTGTTGAAAAGTGGTTTAAATCAACATATGTTTATCAACATATCTTTTTTACTTTTTGTGATTCAATTCGCAAATTGTGTATATCCCCTCATTAATGTATGGGGCACATTTTATTCACTGTGAATTTTTCTGTACGGGGGCCATATATAAATTTAAACAGTGTAACTTTTTAAAAATGTGCGAGAGAAAACTTTTCAGCATGGTCGTTTCTCCTACCTTACTTGGAACAATTTTGGAAATTACATTGCCCACTTATCTTCTAATAGATAAAGAATTAAATCGTGTTAACACTTTTTTGGGACACTCTGTATATCTTTATGTGTTGGAACTATTTTTTTTTTCGCTTGATAAAATAACTGTTTGTGTTTGCATACAGCCTTTTATTTGACTGATATTAGTTTGACAAAGTTCATATGTTTATTGCACGAACAATATTACACAGTATCGGAAATCTGACAACGTGATACCCTAATATTAGGTAAATGCATCAGCTTTCAAGTGCTGCCACACAATATTACTTGCCAATATTACTTTATTCTACAAAATTCAGTTACACGAATTACAGTGTTAACCCATTTGTGCCTGGATATTTTTGAGACTTTCTTCGATTTTTACTGATAACAGAAATAATAGATAAATTTCTGATGTCAACTTCTTGAACAAGGGATGATTTATTTTAAAATCATTATGCATAAAAACCGAAATATCAACATCCTACTTGGTCATGTTAAAATATTTTGTAGAGTTGAGGCTCAATACTCATGAATAAAGGCTAGGAAAAATAAATAACGTTTTCGACTAATAGCGAAAATGCCGTTCCAAAAAAAGGACACTAGGCATAAATGGGTTAATCTGAGTCAGCTTTTTCAGCAACTGAAGAACGACGGCGGAAAAACGAGTTTTACAGGCTGAGTCCGCCTTTGCTGAAAAACACCGTGCATTCATTCTGCTTGGATTTAAATATTCAGTCACTGAAAAAACTTCTAATGTAGTTTTCAATATCTTAAGTATCAAGAAGTATTTTTACTTCCTTCTACAAAATAAGGGAAGTGATTATACTATTTAACAGGGATTTGGAGGACGAGAAAACATAGATGAATGTCTCTTGGGTGCGATTATCGATCATCTTTCTAAGGGCAGCGATTGATAAAGTACTTGTATCGTATTTTCTTAAACCTGTACAACTGTTCACTTCGATGAAACCATGACGGATATTAAAAAAAATAAAAGCACTGAAACAAAACTATGCACGTGTCTCATATACAGAACAACAAACTTACAGAATTCAAGCAGCAATATGGGGTCAAAAATGTTTTTTTTTTCGTACACCAGTTTCCACAAAAGTATTGAAATGTTTGTTTGTGTGTTATGGCAAGCTTACACAAGGACCATCTTTCTACGTGGGTGATGGACTTTATAACCCTTTAACGCGCAGTGTTCCCGCTCTGGGAACACCAAACTCTGACGTTTTGACTGTTTGCCAGTCACGAAGAATAGATTTCTACAAAAATAGTTGCGGGTGACATAGCTCCAAGAGAATCCTTTATTTTTTAGCAATAGAATTTGCATTTCTATCATGGGGGGGGGGAGGGGGGACTGGATAAAAAATCATAAAATAGCCATTTTCTTAAAATTTTACCGAGCTATTTTGATAAACCTCCCCCGCCCTTCAAACTTAATTCATATCTTTACTTAAATTTAAAAATAAATCCTTCACTTATTCTTAATATATTTCACTTAATATTAAAACTACCCATAGAAGTACTATCAAAAGTATAGCCCTAAAGGTATGGTCAGAAATGACCCATGTTCCCAATTGGGAACACAGCGAAAATTTGTGCGGGAGGAACAACCTCCCCCCAATTTAAATGACTAATATCCTTTAACTTACGCGTTACAAAGAAAACTATGTAAAATCCTAATTTAAAATATGCCTGGATCTGCATTTGGTCTGTAAAAGGTTAATACACCATATCTTACGTAACAACTCTTTCCTTCGGCCATGCTCGGTGTCACCGACGTTACTAATGATTCGCTTGCGAAAGTCCTTTCAGGACAGCAACATATGCCGCAAACAAAAATATCTGAACACAGCCTATATGCCTATTTTTTCCCTTTCTCAGTCTGTGGGGCTGGCTGCGTATAAACAAAAAAGAACAGCTGACCGTCCTGCCGAGAGAGAAATCTCCGGGTTACGGAGCCCCCGCAACCTTTTAAAAGTCCGGCCCGACTGTTGTCTCAACCACCCAACGTCCTGCGCAGCAACGCACTTAGCCTGCGAGGCTTCCTGCGCCGCTCGCCTCCTAACCGCCACCCCGTCAGGGAAGATTTTTTAACGAGGCGAGCGAGAGAGGAGGAGTGCTGCCACATTTGGCGAGCCAGCGCTATGAAACGCAATTTCCCCCCCGTCCGAGTTGTGTGGCACACTAACGAAGGTGCGCTGACCAGAGTTTAAAGAGAAATCAGTTGACCTTATCTAACACTTTCTCCAACAAGGTTGAATAGTGTTTGTGATTTCGGTTTGTCTATATGTCCGTCGCTGCTCCAACTGTCGTAAATATGTATAGATTACTACGAAATTTGTACGCTACATCTGCGTACTGTACCATGTATGCTACTGAACGGGGTGTATGTACCATTGATAGTTCTTTTGCAGGAGCACTCCAATTATATAAAAAAGAATTCCAACAGACTACGGTCGATGGCATCCGAGAGACATTCATCCACTTCAAGCACAGTACAATAAGTATATAAACGTTCTTAACAGTCTAGAATTCAGTTTAAAAATGGAAATAACATTTAAATATCTTTCAATATATATCAGGGTCTCTCAAAATTTCATTAATAGTGATATGCAACTCTAACGGTTGTATCAGAAATATCGCCAAGAACAAAAATATTGCTGTTTTGTTTAATAATTGATGGTTCATACCAGGGGTAGCGAACCTTTATGGATCAACGTGCCATTTTTTTCTAAAGAAATGTTTAATGAGGCCATAAACGTGCCGTCAAATAAGTTTGATTTAGTGATTTTGACTTAGTGACCGTTCGATCGTGATGCTTCATCGTGAATTTTGTTACTTTTAATTAAAATGCAAACCGTTTTGATCTGTGGCGTACCCAAAATATTGTGTCGCGTGCCATCAATGGCACGCTTGCCGCTGGTTTGCCTCCCCTAGTTTATACTTTTCGTTTTGATCGGCATTTCATCGGCACAAGGGATCTGCGTTGTCCTAATTGGGGACCCAGGCTGATTTCTCATGACGAGCTTTTGAGGAAAGAACAGAACGAAACAAGCTTGCTCCGTTGGAAGCAGGGGTGACCATTTGAGTACCTTTAGGGTGATCTTGCATCAGTTACGGGGACGACTCAGCATGGGAATTAAAAAAAAATTTTTGTACAAAAATAATACAAAAAGTTCTCTATAGTATTAGAATGTTCACTATACCGCCGACAAGAAGAGAGGAGCGAGTCGATTTGCCAATTTATAAGTCACCAATGGTCAGCTGAAACAAGCCCGTATTTACTGCTTGAAACAAACTAATGATAATCATCACTGTGCCTCTATCTCAAGTGACCATAAAGGGTTAGGGGCTAGAACTTAGCCCCTTAGCCTCGTGAGCGTAGACTCAATTAATATTCAGTTTAGTGAAGCAGTAAACAAATGATTAGTTAGGTGAGGTAATTCAGCTGGAAAAAACGGTGTAGTAGTAGGGGTGATTAAGAAGTTGTCGGAGAAAAAGGTGAGAGCGTAATGATATGATTTCGATATAGTCAGTGGTCATTGCATAGTTCACTGTCCACACAGCAACACATTCTGACCTCCATCTCTCTTTTATGTACAGTCTGTCAATTATATAACCAAACGCTAGAACCCTCAATCAAAAATACACTTGTTTGGACATTTTTAGAATCTAGATCTAGTCTGCAAATTTCAGATTACATTTACAGAAAAAAAAAATGGAATTAAAAAAAAGTTAAATATTGTATGATTAATACTTACAAGATGAAAAGAAATGCTATAATACGGCTCCAAGTAATGATTTCGGACGGGGTAAAAATGTTTATTGGAAAATCAAAAACGTATCATTAAATATTACAAACTGGATTTGGAAATTTTTGCACTTGGGGCAGAATCCCCTCATTTTTTTCTGTAAATGTAATATGAAATTTTCAGACTAGATCTAGATTCTAAAAACGTCCCAACAAGGGAATTTTTGTTTGAGGGTTCCAGCATTTGTTCATATAATTGACAGACTATACTTTTACTTACAGGCTGTGTGTTAGGAGCGCTGTGAAATTTCAGTTATGCTGTTGAAGGCACAAGGCCGAGGGGATTCTTTTGAGTTTATAAGTTTATATCTAAAAATACACACGATAAGTCATTGTAATTTAATGAGCAAATTAATCACAAGCATCTGCTGATTAAATTACACTGACAAGGGCAGTCCCTGATTACCGAATACTCCCATAAGGCCCGTGCCTATAGTAAAAAAAAGTATGGGGCTTTAAAACTGAAATACTTGTTATTAATATATATATATATATATATATATATATATATATATATATATATATATATACAATATTCTTATTTTAATAAAAACAAATCTTTGCCTAACAATATTTGTTATAAAAATGTCTGCTTTAATGACAATAGTGATATCGCTAATGTTTTTGCCACCTACTTTAGCTCTGTGTACAAATCTAGTTCAGATTATGACAGAAATTCTCCTTTATTTGACAGCTCCTTGTATGATTACGTTAAAATTGATAATATTACTTTTGAGGACGTTCTTTTGGCATTTAAGAAGTTGAAGTCTTCTTCAGTTGTTGGTGTTGACAATGTACCTTCCTTTATTGTTAAAGGTTGTGCTGATGGGTTGATTTATTCACTTCTTATTTTATTTAATCTTTCTTTAAAAACTTATGCTTTTCCGGATGCTTGGAAGCATACTAAAATTATTCCCGTCTTTAAAAAGGGTGATATAAATGATTGCAAAAATTATCGACCTATTGCTATTTTAAGTCCTTTTTCTAAGATATTTGAAATTATAATGCACAATAGGGTTTTTCAGCAAGTTAAAAATTTATTTTTCTCATTTAAACATGGTTTTATTCCTAAACGGTCAACGCTTACTAATTTATTTTGTTTAAATAACAATATTATTTCTTCGTTTGAAAACGGGTATCAACTTGATGTCATTTATACCAATTTTTCCAAGGCTTTTGACTCTGTTGACTTTGGCATTCTTCTTAAGAAATAAATTGTCTTGGGTTTCGCATTAATTTTACTGACTGGATTCAGAATAGACAGCTTTTTGTGTATTTTAATGGTGCTGTTTCTGAGAATTTTACCTGTACTTTTGGTGTTCTCCAAGGTTCTAATTTGGGACCTTTACTGTTTATTTTGTTTATTAATGATTTGTGTTAAGTTTTGAAATTTTCTAAGTATCTTTTATGTGCTGATGATCTGAAATTATTTAAAGAGATACGATCTGTTAAGGATGCTTGTCTTTTACAAAGTGATCTTAATAAGTTTATATGAATGGTGCACTGACAACAAATTACTTCTTAATATTATGAAAAGTAGTATTCTTAGTTATTCTTGTAAATCTCAAACTTAATTTATTCATATCATATTAATAATCTTCCTTTATTTCTTTCGGATTCCATAACTGATTTGGGCGTTGTTTTTGACAGGAAACTTGATTTTTCAATCCATATTAATAGCATTATCTCTAAAGCTTACAAAAAACTTGGTTTTCTTAAGTGTAAAACTAAAGACTTTTCTACCTTCATGCATTAAAAATCTTATACTTTAGTTTGATACGCTCTAATCTTGAATATTGCAGTCTTATTTGGGATTCGTATTATAAAAATAAAATGAAAATTCTTGAGCGGGTGCAGACTCAGTTTGCAAGTTATTTATATTACAATAGTAATCCTATTTACATTCCGAATATTTCTTCATCTTACTTGAGAAGTGTTTTTGGTCTTCGTAGTTTAAGTTCTCGTCGTCATCTATTTTGTTTATTATTTTTTTTTATAAAGTTGTCAATAATATGGTAGAATGTAGTGATATACTTCAGAGCATTTGTGTAAATGTACCGAACAGGTCTCTTCGTAATAGTAATTTATTTGTGGATCCAATTATAAAATATAATTACATTTACTTTTCGTTATATAAATTTTATAGAATTTATAATAAAGTTTTCTTTGGATTTGGGTATTTTTAACACGCCTACTCTAATAGCACAACAGTCCCCTGTGACTGAAATGCGACCACACAATACTGTCACAATAGAGTTACAAACAGTCGCCGCGGCTCCGCAGCAAAGTCACGCCAGAGTCCCTATGTCCTCTCGCTGTGTAGTCGCATTGCGACCGTTCAGAGAAGTCACGATGAGACAGTTTTGCGACAGCGAAAAAATTCGGGGAAAAAGAGTTACCGAAAATATACACCAGATGGCAGCACCAAACTCTCAGGCAAGAAGAAGTTGAGGTCCAGAATCGAACCAGGGATCTACTGGTTATTAGCCCAGCATCTTACCGCAACGCTGTGATTACCGTGCTCGGGAACCTTTAAAAGTAAACTGACGGCTGCAAAAGCTAGTTCTGACGGCTTCTTTTGGAAATTTAAAATTTTTCTGTGAGTATTTTATAAATAAGTTTTATATATAAATATATGTATTTATTTTTAAATAATATAAAAAAATATCATTATTTTCAGGAGATAATGTGCTGTTTTATTTAGGTATTCATCCGAAAAAACTAATGATTTATTGAAATTTTTTATTCGGTTATGAAATAAATTTGTAATGTGCGACATGTGAGGTTTGATATATATTAAGGTATGAGGGATAAGATTTATATTTTTGCTATATTTTGCCTAGAAAGGGATTTCATATAAAAAATAAATAAAATTAATTGGAAAAACATGCATTAGATAAAATAAATAAAGTATTTTTGACTTAGACCCATAGTTTTATCTCAAATTTTTCGTAGTGGAACTTTCAAACATACCAGAGACGTATTTAAAGGGGGAGGGGATCTGAAAACTTAACGCAATTATTAAAAAACAGCAATTTTGAGACATTTGTATTTACTCTAGTAACAATAAGGTTGAAAATACTGGATAGTCCCTCCCCCCATCCGAAATTTAAACCTTACATACGCTATCGAAACATATATGCCATGGGAATATGAAAGAAATTGTTAATTTTACTCACAGATACTTAGTTTTCACTTGTGATTAGAACTCTTAACTCTAATGTTTTTAAGAATAATATTTTTTTATAAATAATATTGCCTTGTTTAAACGAAATAATTTAAAAGTTAATAAATTAAACTAAATTCCATTACTACATAACTGCGAGGTTTTATTGAATTACTATTAATATTTATTAAATGTTTCAGGAAAGAAATTGTCACAAAATATTAGAGAAAAATGAGTATGTATCCAAAGTCGCAAAAGCGGCCAGTGTGACGTCATTTTGAAGTCCAAAAAAATCAGTAGTCGCAAAATAGTCACACAGTGACTTCACAGTGGAGTCACTGAGCGACCAATCACATACTAGTCACATGGTGACTTCACAGTAAAGTTACTGAGCAACCGATCACATACTAGTCACGTGGTGACTTGACAGTGGAGTCACTTAGCGACCGATCACATGCTAGTCACATGGTGACTTCACGGCGACGTCACCTGGTGACTGGTCACAAATAAACTTCACAGTGACCACACAGTAGAGTCACATTACTCACAAGTCACAATGTGAGTAGTATGAGACAGTCCTGTGAAAATTGTGACCCTCTGTGACGTCACAGCGACTCTTTTGTGACCATCTGTGCTATTAGGGTTTTAAAGTCTTTAGAGTTAAGTGTTTTGAACTTTTGCAGTCATGACTGGTATTTACTTTATCTCTGTATTTTATTTTATTTTTTAATTTTGTCTTGTGCAATTTGTCCTTTGATATGCATCACTGTAAATGGATTTTAATCTGTAGTGTGCATTTCTTTTATAAATAAATAAAAATAAAGTATTCTAATCTAAAAATCCATGCTTAGGAAAAAAATCCTTCAGCTGTCTTTTATATCTATTATATTTTCTATTAAATACATAAGCATCGCCTACAAGTACAGTGCATCTTAAATTAAAAATGGCTTCGGAAATAGTTCAGAAATTGAGTTTAGATTTAAGAACTGCCTTAAGTAAAATGTACAATTCAGATTCCGGCTCTCCCTTCTTAATTAAATAACGTGTGTTGGAACAGTCCATATTAGTTCAAACGGAGCTAACTGTCCCTCAAACATGTGGAATGGAATAGAAGGTGGGAGAGAGGGGGCTCGAAATTATAACGGGCCTAAAGTGTCTGTGAGTAATTGGGCCCTGGACAAGGAAAAAAAAATTAGAAATCCAAACGGTTTTCAACAGAAATAGAATTTTAACTAGAAGATGATTTTTTGGAAAGTTTGAAGATGACTTTGAAACCATGATGCTTAAGAAATTTAGAAATTTTTATTTTGTCCAAAGATAAAAGAATATTAGTTAAATCTAATTATCCTGAAAATTTATAACAGTTGTTGAAGAACTAAATTTATTAAATTTTAAAATTTATTTTCCATATAAGATATTTACAATCTCTTATATTGTTAGATCGTTTTCAGATTTTTGCAAAACTAAGTGATTAAAAAGATTTTGTATTTCCCTCAGAATCTGAATGATGGCCAGGGGTCGAAAAAAGTTCTAAAATCTTTGGAGCCAGTAGAAATTTTTAGGAGCCATATATATATATATATATATATATATATATATATATATATATATATTGAATTTTATTAATAAAACAAAGCTAGTCGCCAAGGGATATTTTTTTAGTCGCCTGGCTGCCGGAAGCCCGAAAATTTTCGAACCCTGATGAAGGTATCACAAATCACCTTAACTTCATCGAAACAAAATGGCTTGAGCATAATCTTTAAAGGAAAAGTCTACATGCAGACTAGTTTCATCATTTTTTCTTCAAAAAATTCGGCGAAAAAATATCAAATTGAAAGCGTCCGATTATCTTTTTTTAAATCATTTAATGTTTTTCTAAAAGGGATTGAAAGAAGTCCCAGTTATAAAATATATTTTATTAATACTCTGATTAAATTTAAGGAATAATCTTTTCACCGTCACTTAATCTAGAAATCAACTCGTATTCCATAAGTGCGGAAGCAACAGATTTTATCAAATTGATTATGTCGTCACTGCGAATAAAGCTTAAATTTTATCTAATAAAAATAATATGATAGATTTATTTCCCAATCCTTTTTTTAAAGATTCAAATTCTTGCTGTAAATTTTAAACAAATAACTTTATACGAATTTTTTTCCTAGAACTTAATTCTTTAATTTGGAATCCAACTTCTAATAAAGCTTTGTTGGTGGAAAAGAAACAATAGAGTGCCGTTGGAAAGGGATTTTCTTCTTTTTTTTTTCTTTTTCACAGAATTCTTTTGAATTCTATTTTTTTCTTCGTCCTTTTTGTAATTGTGTCAATAAAAAAGAAAAATAAAGTAAAAACCTTAATTTTATGATTTACTTTTTTTTTTCATTTTTTTTTTTCATTTTCTTTTCATTATTAGATTGGAGATTCAGGGTGTAAACTATAAATCGGATTCTTTGAAGGTAAATTATCTTTAATTTCGTGTTTTCTGATGTTAGGCATATCTTTTTGATCAAGGATGTGAACTGCTTTTAAATGATACTTCCTTTTAGTCTTTATTTTTTAGAAAATTGTAGGCAAAATTTATACATATTTATACATGTTAAATTTGTTGCATTTGGAAACATAATATTAGCTTTTATCTGCCTAATGAATTCTTTGTGTCTCCAGAAAACTTTCAAAAAACTAATACATTTATGAAAATTTGAGAAGTTTTGTTATTTTCAATTTAGAAAATCTGTAAGCAGCTTATTATCAGAAAAAAGTAAGAAATTTTTAAAATAATACGAGTATTTATATTTTAGTGTGGTGAGGTAAAGTGGGAATACCCAGTTAGTCTTAGTTAATGCTGTGTCTCCAAATGCTCCTTATAATCTTTTCAATGTTGCCTATTAATGTATGAACATATAGGCTAAAAAATAAATAACATTTAAAATCAAACTATTTGTTTGCTTTTTTTTTATCAAAAAGAAATATCTACTCATTTACTCTACCTCACCCTGCAACAGTGAGATGTCGAAATGCAATACGTTTATATAAAACCTCTAATCTAATCGCCACTCTAGTCTAACCACTGAAGTCTAACAGCCAGGGTTGTAAAAAAAAAAACCCGGGTTTTTTGTAAAAAGCCCAACTCGGGCGAGTTTTATTCAAAAAGCCCAAATTTTTGGTACTTGAGCTTAAAAATCTGCACGTATAGAAATGCAAATTTCAAGCCATAAACAAAAATAACATTAGGATTTAACTCACAAAGGAAACTTGGCACTTTGCTCCAAAAATAAATAAATAAATAAATAAATAAAATAAAAAAAAAATAAATGAATGAATAAATTTGCTTCTAAAAACTTCCACTGCATATTATTTTGAATAAATAATTATCAGCTTAGTAAATTATAAGTAATAGAAACTTAAGTGACATACCATTAAAATACACTAACAAATAGCAATAACTTATATTACAAGATGTGAAAATTTCAAAAACTAATTAGTTACTCACTAAACTGACGTGAGAAATTTGACTTTTACCTGAATACTGTATTTTTTGTCGCAGACAAAGGTTTATCTTCTTATTTTTTAATTTAAGAAATTATATTATTAATGTAATTTTTTATTTATAAGTTTATTGTAAAAAATAATAAAGAACTTCCAGTGATTTAAATATAAAAGATAATGTTAGCAATAACTCAATAACTTTACACACAATTTCTCAAATTATTTAAAAATATGAATGGCAAAAACTTACCTTCGCTTTTCTTTTTAATATTTAAATAGTTAATGAACAAAACAGAGTTAAGTTATAATTCGCTATCATTCCTTTCATTCCACAATGTATGTACTTTGTTATTTTGTGATATTGATTTATTAATTCGGTGATTATAATCTCATTTCAATAGTTAGTGCAACCAGACCTGCTTTTATTATACAGCCAAGAAATTATTATTACATATTTGAATGGTTGTTTTATTTCTAAATATTCTAATGAGGAAAGATTGGATATTATGTTTGCATAAGCATCTTTTCCTTTCAATAAAAATGAACTGTCGTATTTGTATAGTGCTATATCCTTAACGATTACATATTATACTATTTAAACAACTACCATTTTTATAGAATACTGTTTATTTGGTTATAGAAAATTTAATGACTTAAATTTCAAGTATCAAAAATTACTAAAAGTAACTTTTAAGCAGTATTCCAACTGGTAGAAAACAAAGATTTTTATTTTTCATAAAAGCAACAGAATGGAATTAGGATTTATAGTTCCATTAGCGATAAAAATAATCTTGAATCGAAATAGAACTTAAAAATTTTGTAAGATATTAAATGCTTTTACAATAAATTAAATTATTAATCAGATATTTCTTTTAAAATGATGCAAATCAATTAAAATTTTTTTAAGATTATCCCTTTATCTTAAAAAAAAACCATTATACCTCAAAAATCCATGGGTTTTTTAAGGTAAAAAACCCGCCCCGGTGGGGAAAATGGGGAGCTAACCTGGGCAGAAAATCTGACAACCTTGCTAACAGACCTCGCCATAATATTTTTAAAATGTGAATAATTAGTAAGTCACGACAGCAAATAAATGAAATTTGGTAAAGTACATCAATTATTGGGAATTTTTTTTAATCTGTTACTCATTTTACCCAACTTTTATGAAAAAATCATCCCTCAGTATAGTTCGATATTTTTGTATTTAACATTAATAAGCTTATATAAAATCTTTTCGAGAGTCAAAAACTTTTTTTTTAAACCGGGTACTAATGGATCGACAAAAGCTGTTGAGGTTTTTGTGAAATTTCCTACCATGTTTTGCCAAAATTTAATAATTTTTTTTCGTAAAAAATACTGAACTAAAATTGATTATCATAAGTATTATTTTATTTTGAATGCTGTGATTATCGGAGAATAAACCATTTGCTATAAAACTTGATAATGTAAGTTAACTGACACTTCAACAAATTTTGTGGAGTGACTGTTAACCAGTGTATTTGAAAACAATATTTTTGGCATCATATTTCTATGTGATTATGAATACTTATGCATCTTAAAGTATATAAAAATCTTTGTGAAAAAACACACATAAAATGTTACATGTAAGTTGATACGTACGTTTCGACCAAAAACTGTTTTGGTCTTCCTCAGTCAAAGACCTTTGTCACACGGAACAGAGGGAACTCAATAGTCATCAATAGTTTTGACTTGTAAATTGTTTTTGAAAAAGTTCGGGATGTGAATTTATTGAATAGAAGTTCGATGCATATTTTGACACAGCCAGCTGCGTCAAAATAGTCCGCACAGCCAGCTGTGCCAAAAAAGGACTTTAGCTCTGTAGCAAGCGGGGGGGAGGGGGCGATTCGATCGCTGGTAGTTAAATCGAGAGATGTGGTAGACGGGCGAAGTGTGAAGGTCCCTGGTTCGGTTCCCATCGCGCGTCCGTCGACCTAACCGTTCGGAGTTTTCCGCGGTTTTCTCCGAAACTTAGCGTAAATACGGGTTAGGACCCCTTAGAAAGACCCCCACGGAGCGCCCCACCCTTCGGCCTAGAGCCCACGCGTAGCTAATCGGCCGTAATCCCACAAACAAACAAACAAACATAAATCGAGAGATGGCAAAGGGTGTACTTTTTCGACTTTGGTTACTATATAAAGCTGTTCTTCTTCATCGATGTGAAAATGACTGAGGGTTAATTACGGTTAACTCACGCTTCTGGACACAATTTCACATCCTTATTTATTCTTTACAAGTAATAATAATAACAATGAAAATAAATAAATAGATAATAAATCGGAGTGTTGTTCAAATCGATCATTTTTAAATCCAAAAGCAAAACGTTCCGCTTCAATTTACTTCCTGATTTAATTATTCACAAAGAATTTACAATTCATTAAATATTTAAGAATCTCCGAAAGTCTCTAGTATTATAAGTTAAAAAGAATAAATAAATAAATAGAAAAATATATTTTTAGCTCGAAACTTTTAATTTGTCATGCTACGCTTGAATGCTCGTGCAATTTAAATGAACTTGGAGAGTTTGAAATCACATCTTCCTGACTAATATTTAAAATAATAATAATAATAAATAAATAATTGATTTTAGGAGAATCTGGAAGATTTCATACTCTGCAAAACAACAAATGGATGGTTAATTAAACTAGGGATTTGATTATTTGAATTTGGATACACAAAACTAATTGAACACTGTACACGGCAGTTAGTAACATGAGTATACGTTAGCTTTATTTAAAATGTTTAACTATTATTATTCGTTTATGAATTCTCGCTCCGTGTATTTTTTTTTTTGTTCTAGTTTTTGAAAACTCTCTTCCGACTCAATAAGAGAGTGTATATCCAACTTTTTTTTATCACTTTATAAATTTACAATTACTTATATTTTTAGCATTAGAGAGGCGTTTTTTTTTTGTTTAAATATCTACGCGAATTGTCTGCGAGAAAACGGCTAGTCACTTTTCCAACAGCATAAATAAGGGCGGAGTAAGTGTTTTTAAACCATTGCCTAAAGGGTTAAAGGATAGTGGCGGGTTAGTGGTGCTTCAAAAGCCTCCAGGGTTGGTCATTTTTGGCGATTTATCACAAAGTTTGTCGTAAAGAAGTAAGTTCCCCAAAATTAACCCTGCTTAGTGATTATATTGTGATTCGCAAAAATTTGCCAAACCCTTCTGTTATTCAATGGGGACTTAATGAAGTCTCGAAAGGCAAAGTATAGTTAGAATATACCAGACGAAGATTGTAAAATGGTTTTAATAAGTGATTTTAATGTAGATTTTAATTCGAAAGAAGTGTTTTGTGGAATAAAGAAGACAAATACGGCTCACTCATTGTTTATGATACATTTTTCTAGTTGAAGAAGTAAGACAAATAGAACCGAGCTGGCACATACAGCCTACTATAAAATACGATGATCCCTGATTCACTGACGCAAGGATTCGCTGACTCACTGATTCTGTAACAATTCTCCGTAACCACTCCAAGATAACACTTTTACCACCATTACTCCAAAAAGATAAAAAAGTTAAAAATAATGCTTAATAACATCTATACTGTTTGTACAACCTGCTTGAAGTTTTTTTCATAATAATGTATAAAAATATAGAAAACAATCTGCGCTACTTTAAAAACCTGAAAATCCATACGTTCCCTAATTTTTGAGCGACTTTTGGCGATTTTCAGCTCCATTTTACTTCCGAGAGTAAAATAAAAGGGAATCCTTTGCGTGACAAAATTAGTTGCCACTAATGGCAAGACGTCCTTTTGAAGTCACGGTCATCAGGCTTTGAAAGAAAAGTTGCTATTCCAAATCGTTTAAAATAGCTTTTAAAGATTACATAGTTTAATTTTGTTTCCACAAATAAAATATCATCTGCATGAAGAATTGATATAAGAGGAGCTGTTTTTACACAAAACGAAATTGTTCGAATGAGAGTAGTTTCCGCACGTTTCCAGAAGAGCATGAAATTCGATTTTGGTATATAATAAAAATTGAATATGAAGTTATTTATTTTAAGTGGACGAAGATTAAATATATTGAGCGTAGACATATTTTCGTCAAGTGCTTTTTTCTAGCTCCCGTTGTAATTGCCTCCACAACGGGCATTATCTTCTAGTTATGATATACACATTTCAGGCACAGTGCTATAAATAAAAAAAGTTTATAACAGCTTATTCTTTATTTAAGTATATGGAAATACCATTTAAAATTCTTCTGAAATTACATTAAAAGTTATAGGCGCCTTGTGAAATTATATATATATATATATATATACTAAGTCTCGCTAAGCTCGTCTAATACATCGCCAAATTTGGCGCAAATGTACTGTTGTAGCGGAAAGTGTTTTTATAATCGGTTTGTTTGGCACTATTAATGTTTTTTGTTTGAAATAGGTTTAGTAATTCATAATTACTGAGATACAATTACACGGGAAAAAAAATAGTGTTCTCCTTATTTCTCCGAGCTTTTATAAATTATTTTCTTAAATAAAACATCATTAAATAAATTATTTTAAAAAGGTTACTATTAAAAGTTTGAAAACTTTTTTTCAGCATTACACTAAAGTGTTTTATTTCTTGGAACTCAGTAGTATTTCACGAAGAATTCTTTGAAAATTAATGAAAAGATACATTTTTTGGCTACTTTCACTCTCTGAATTTAAATAGGAAGTAAACAGAAAGGGTTGCAACTGAACCTCTAAATTTTGGACTTTGTTTTAATTTGTTGATGAATACCCATTGAGACAAAGTTACCGTACGCTGTAATGCTGTAATAATGGACATTTAAAAAAGTAAAATGACACTTTTTTGTCTATTTGTTAATTTAAGCAAAAAAATTGGTAGTTCGATTACCTTTTTTATGTGGGAGCTGTTATACATTACAGGAACATTGAAATAGTCTTTTATTTTACATAAAATTCAAAGGAATATTCAACAAGTTTTTAATTACAGACAAGATGTGCTTGAACATAAGATTCATGTTTTGTTGTGTTTTAGAGCAAATATTTTATAGATATTTTCTTTTTTTCAAGACAGACGGCCACACCATCCCTCTTTCTTCACGTCTACCCTCTTTAGAGGACAAATTTCAAAATTCGCTGAGAATTATGTTTAGGTATTCGCGAAAGTTGCATTTTAAAGCAAGAATTTTACAGTTTTCCTCCCCCCCTTTTTTTTATAACACGCGAGATATGTCAAAAGAACACTTTGACCCCCCCCCCCTACCCCATAATAGGTTATGGATTTTTGAAAATGCTGTCCAATCTATTGCACCCAGGTTTAAAAAAAAACCTCTCATACATGCCAAATTTTGTATTATTAGCTTCATTAATTTTGGCTATGCAAAATATGTACGTACGAAAAAACCTTACATTCCCGCTCTCCTAATATATTTTGGAATGTATTTCACAGTTTAAACTTCATACCTTTTAAAATGTAAATACTACCTGTTATTTCCTGCTAGTTTGGCAACACCTCACTTTGAAGTATCTACGATTTCGAGAATTTCAAATATTGTTCTCGGCTTCTCTGAAGAGTGTGGGCTCTATTTGTTTGCGCGAGACCTCGTTAAAGATTTTCCAATTAGTTTCTTGACTTGCATGCATATTTATGGGGTTTATTAATAAATTCCTAGATGATCATTAGTGTCAAGGATCGGCCTATTGCAGCTGTAGGATGAATCTGAGCAAATAGAGACGGAGTTCTATAAATTGTGTCTCCGAGTTTAAGACACATATGTGCACTTTTATCGTGGTGTGAATTCGTGGTAGCATCGGGTGTATTTGCTTATTTTCATGTATTTCTCGGTTAGTTTTTAGTTATTGGGACATTAGTTTAGGGTTAGGTTTAATATTGATACTAGCTGCGTAAGAGCTTGAACGGGGCATAACCGTAGCGTGACAAAAAGTTGGTGCGTTGCACAAAGCATATTAAAGAGTAGAGATGCCTGTGTTTCTTTTATACATAAGCCTTTAAAAAAACACTTATTTTACCTATATGGTGAGACATGTATTAGGTGGATACCTAAATTAGGTTGATAAATATTTGACTAAACCTTTTGCGCATAATCATAGGCGTATACGTAAATGGTTTCTCTCTATTCTAAAAAAAAGTAAAGGCCGCTGTCGCCGCTGTCAAAGCTTGTTGACCTATCTCCTCCTAAACCGTGGGGTTTTGTGTTTCGACTAAGGTGCCCACAGATTATAAAAATTCCGAGAAACCTGATACGCTGACTTAAATTTCGAAAATCGAATTATTTTAGAAGATTTTAATAAAAAACTGAAAAAATAAAACATAATGCTTGCCAGATTTGGCATAAAATAATTCATTCCTTTGCAACAAAGAAATTTCAAGTATGTAGAATCGCGTGAAATTGACAAACATGAAATAGAATTACGCCCATTTTACGCCAAATTAAAAAATATACGAAATAAATAACTCGAAGTGTGTTACAGAAAGTTGACAATTTTCAAATACAGTAGAACCTCGATCTATCGTTTTTCATGGGGAGGGTAGAAAAAAACGATGAATGCGGGAAAACGACAAATGCGGGTTTAAAATAAATACGAAAAAACAATGCTTATGCATACACGAAATGACTGTATACCAATAAATACTAATTTTTTCAAAATTGTAATGCAAATATAAATCGAAGAAAATTATAAGTGATATTTATTTTAAAAAATGAGTAATTCTACATTGGATGTTTCAGTATTTTTAAAGTTAAACAGAAAATCTTCAAGATTTACTATACTTTTCTGGTCCTTTTCTGCGATTTCATGTTTGTATAAAAAAGTCCATAAAGTTTCAAATAGCGTTATTACTTCAGAGAAGCTTCGTACTAGTGTGGCTTAGCCTCATCGGCTGGAACAATATCCTCTGCTTCGCCATTGTTTTCATTTTTTGCATTATCAGGCATTTCTTCCATGCTTAAGACCCCGCATGCCGCAACGTTTTGATTAATGGAAATATAATCATTAAATTTCATAGTGTACACACCCTCTGCAACATGCCACCACTGCTCATCTTACTATCATCTAAGAAATCATACCAAGAAGCAATTACAGTTTGTATGCCATATGGATCCACTTACCTTCCAATTCATTTTGGTTAGGAGTAAAATTTTACAACTATGAATGCGGGAAAGTCACTTTCTGACGAACGATACATGCGGGTTTCTTTAACATTATGTAAATACAATTTGTGTAGGGACCATAGAAATGAAACGATCAATACTGGAAAACGATGATTGCGGGAACGATAGATCGGGGTTCCACTGTAGTAAGTTCGCTTAGACAACAGAAGTTAAGAATTAGCGATTATTCGTTTTTCCAAAACAGAATAACTAATTCTAACTGATTTTAAAAGCGACCTCTTGGCATTAAATACGGTATGGTTAAATGGTATCTTTCCAAGCAGGGTGAATCTAAACCGTGAACTCAAAAATATTAGAACTTAATATCTTGAAAATGAAAAATAATTAAAATGCAGATTATTTTAAAGCCGGTTTGGTCCAGCTGGACTATTTGCTACCAGTAGAAATATTTGGTGGCGTTAACTATGCCATTATAGCAGTTATAGTACACTTTGGATATTTGCCAGCGCGGCGAGATGATATAATTCGTGGTGCTAAATACGCCATTCTGCAAAGGATTATGTATATGAAAATATGGATAACGGTTTTCCGGGAATCTTACATGAGCAGTAATTATAGGTTGTGAGCATGTGTCAATCGCCAAATAATGAAAAGTCGCCATGGGTAGCGAGCTATAGCTAACTGTTCCGTAGTTTTTATCAAAGGAAACATATGAAGTACTGTTTTCTTAGAGCTCATTATTAACTATACATGTACGCAAGTCGCCAAGTAATGAAAAATCGCCATGGGTGGCAAATACGGAAGGTGTCCAATAGGTTTTACATATTTAAAAATACAGCTGAAACAGATGTTCTGATTTTATTACGCTTTAGTTCCTAATTAATATAACTTTTGAATGGCAACATTAGATATCATTGTGTTTCTGAGGAGTGCAAATAATTATCGTATCCAAAGGAGCAGCTAAGAGTCTGTACACTATAGATGAAATGAGCGTTCATTTAAAATCAGCCCCTAAAAGAAATTTTTATTGCTTTAGGACAACTTTTTGCTTCATTGTAATTTTGTTTAGGTCAAATAACTCCTCCCAAAAATAATTCCTGTATCCCACACTGAGAACTTTCTCCACCAGTAGCCGAGCACATTTGCGCTCTCAACTGGGAGACGGAAGATGCCTGCTTCAAACCCAGATCGCGTCTGTCGACCTAGCCGTTCGGAGTTTTTTGTGGTTTTCTCCTAAACTTCACACAAACTTCACTTACGGGTTGGGACCCCTTAGAAAGTTCCCTATGGAGGGAAACTCCTCCCTTTGGCCTAGATATATCGCGTAGATAATTGGCCGCAATACCACATTTTCTATTTCTGAGAACAAATAACCTACTAAAAGGTCGATTTCTCTCAGTGACGAAAAAAACTTTGAAAAAATATTAGATTGTCATCAAAAATTCGAATTGCAAAGTTAGCTTGCAGAAAAAAAAAATCAATAATTTGACATTTAACAGCCACTAAGAAAAACACGGACGATATCGAAACAATTTTTCTCGAAATCGACCGATAAAACTTTTTAAGAACCAGAAGTCAATTACTATATCACCATCAAAAATCAACCATCAATTAATAATTCATCCTTTTCCCTCTCCCCCGACACAATGGCAGCCAGACAAACACACATTCGCAGTAAATAAAATCACAGGAAAGAAATCATCTTCTGTCTCCCCCTTCCCAATCCAAAGCGGCCTATTACTTATTCAAAAAACTAGGAGCTACAGGTCTCTTTATTATTTTCCCTCCCGCGCCGCCAAACTCAAAGGGCCTTGGCGACGGTTTCTCCCTTGAAGGTCTCCGCGCCTTCGATTCCGGCAACCCTCTCTTGCCTGTGTGCTTTGCCTCCCTTCCGAATCCAGTGCTCAGATGCGGAGATGCCAGTTCGCTATGGGAAAAATTTTCCTTCACTACTCCAAGGAGATACTGAGGGTCTTATTCTGCCCACAACTGACAATTTTCGGATTTTGATTTGCTCCGATGCGCCTGAATATTTGTGCCACAGGAACTCGCTGGATTTAGTTCATTTTTGAGTGGTGATGCTGTGCTGAGGGGGATCGTCTTGGCTTTATTTTATTTATTTATCAATTTATTTATTTTAAATCCTCCACGCACTGGTGGTAAGACCTCCAAGACCACAGCCGTCTCCGACTGGTTGAAAATATAGGATACCTTTCCCTCTCTCACACAGGTGGTTTTATACGAAGGTAAAGGACGTTGCTTTATATTCTAAGTTTGCTTGCTATATGTATGTTGATGAGCAGAAATCTGAGTGGAGCATAGAGTTATACCATCCCACTCCTTTTTCATTTCTTTAAATCGAAAAAGGAAAGCACCATAGAAACACAAAACAACACTTATGCGAATAAATCTGTATGATCAAACAATTTTGAACGCACAAAATTGATGTAATACCGTTTGCATCAGCTGTATAAAAGGGATAAAGGGTTTTCACAATCTTTTCTACACCAAAGAAATCATAATAACCTTTCACAGTGGCATAACACACAGCGTTTACAAATTTAAATGTGTCTTCCTAACATTCAATACAATTCTAATATATTATAAACATTTAAGTGTGAAATGCGCGCGCTTTTGTAAATAAAAGGGAATTTGAAAATTGTAAATGTTTTGAGAGCTCAGTTAATTGATTGAATTAAGCAGTCAGTTGTACATTGTTATTTATACAGGTATGGATGTATTTTTTTAAAAGTATCTCAAATCCCTTATAATAGTTACTAAATAGATCTATAAATGTTTATAGATTTATTTATTTATTTTTTTACGTAGTTTCTCTCAAAATCAATACACAAGTTTAAAAAAAATTAGAAATTACATATATGTTTATAGAGTTTGTACAACATGGATATTTATCAATATTATAAGATCAGAAATTTAACATTGATATACATCTGATCTGATTTCATAGTATTGATAATATGAAAATTTCATAACATTGACCAATCAGTAGAGTAATTGAGATCAACAGCAGGTCTAGCTGTTTTAAAGCAATTAAATAAACAATGAAAAACAAATTAAAAACACATCTGAGCCCTTAAAAATGCGTTGACTTCACATCTTTACAAAAAGCTGTACTCTATTATATAGTCTGTTTTTATTCATCATCTAAGTTCCCGAATAAAATTGATTTACGAAATTACTAGTTATGCAATTATTTATATTGTGCTCACAAATAAGTTTTTTTCCAACCCCCACCCCCCGCAATTTATGATGAGAAACATGTTTGTCTCATGCATTTCGTATAAAATAAAACGCAATTGATAAATGTGGACATTTACTTATAAAAGGGCTTTGTTTCGCTCTTGAGGTTGAATAAGACATCAACGTGCATGAAGATCGAAGAATTCAACTGTAGCCCCCCCCCCTCCCTCAAGAGTTAGCATTAAGTGACATAGTGCATCTTCAGTACATCTTAATACATATTTAGTAATAACATGCTCTTCGCTCCTAAGGTACATATAGTGTGAAAATGTTTTTTTTTTACATAGTGTTTCCCTTGCGGATACAGATTATTATTTTTTTAAGGGGGAAAGGGTTATTTAAGAGAACCAGGTAGGTAAAATTCGGTCAAAAAATCGATTTTCATTTTGTTTAATTCCATTAAATACTGTAAACTTTCACCTTTGTAACGATGTATTACACTTGTTTATCTGCAAAACAGAAGTATTAGAAATTATTATATTTCCCCAAGGCACTTCATAGTTTATACGCCATCTAAAAGTTTTTAAAACGGATTTTCTCAAACCGTGGATTTTACGGGTTCGTGTGCCTTTTTATCAATATCTATTAAACTTATGAACTTTATTTTATAATGACAGATATATATCGTATATTATATACTTTAACATGGTGATTTATTAATATATTGGGGATTACTCATTTTAGGCAGCAAGATCCTATAAAAAATGGAAATTTAAAAGTGATTTTCAGTAAAAAAAAATTAATAATTTTTTCAAATTTTTATTTAGAAAAAAGCTAACGTGTTAAAGTATGTAAAATAGATTATTCTAACTGCTGTAAAAATTTTGTACCATTATCTTTTACCATTTCTGAGAAAAGGTACATAAAGTTGATAAATTTAACATAGCGGAGATGGGGCTTACCCGGTCCCCTTGAAAAGAGCTTATTTGATTTAAGTGTAAAGCAAAATGATACAAAGAAGCAATGCTTTTGAGAGGCTAATATTAAAGAACTCATTTGCGCTAACAAGTGAAGTGTCCGTCGCCTTTGTTGGGTTATTCCGATTTCTTTTTTTTTTCTTTTGTGTGTGTGTGTGTTCACGAGATCAATTACCACTTCTCAATTAGTCCAAAGAACAATTTTAACCCTTGGACGACATTCTAGTTAAAAAGTACACACATAAGATTAAGCATTAAGATGTTGATCGTGCTTCCGTTTTGAGAATTTGTTTATAAGTTGCGGTGATTTAGGCTATCATTCAAATTCATGAATGTACATGGTTTGTGATATGAACATGTTTTTGTTTTAGGGCAGTTACACCAGTAATTGAGGATACTTTTAGTAATTGTTAATTACTAAAACTATCCGGAAACAAACTTTTTGTTTCAAAACTTAAATGAAGTTTTATAATTCATGCAGGGTATATTTTATTACAGCATATTCGAAATTCCTATTTTTTTCTGTTTTATGTTGTCATGGTGGCGATACCAGTAATTGACATTAACAAAAAAATTTTGGCTTCAGTAATTGGCATTTTATGCTCCAGTAATTGTCACCGAAGAAATAAGTAGAAAAACATGCCGATTTAATTTTTTAATGCAATGACGTAAAAATGACTTAAGCAAGCGAAATGAAATTTAGTGGCAAGATAGGGGCACTCAATTTAAGCTATAGGTTTCGAATTTTTTAAAAATTGATTAGATTTTGAGATTTTTCGAAAATTGTTTCAAACTGCGTAAATTTTTGTTCGTGCATCACGTAATAACGACTCAGGCGAATGAAATGAAATTTGATGACATACTAGGTGAACATGCAATATAAATTATAGCCGTCGAATTTTTTGAAAATTTGGATTAGATTTTGAGATTTTGGGAAAACTCATTTAAAGTGTGTGAATATTTATTTGTTATCGCATACAAATCACTTAAGGGAATGAAATAAAATTTAGCGTCATTATAGGTGGTCACTTAAACTATAAGCGTCAAAGTACTTCAAAAATTTTTATTGAGATTTTGCGAAATTTGAGAAAATGTTTGTTCTATTCCTGAAAAATGGTAATGGAACAGAATGAAATTTGAAGTTATGTTATGTGGCAAGTTAATTGAAACTACAGATGTCAAAATTGTTTTAAATATTTCATAGATTTAGATTTTGAGATTTTCTGAACATCTTGAAATGTTTATTCTCGTATCCCTCAAAAACGAATTTAGAGAACAGAATAAAATTTAGTAGCATGATCAGTAACGACTAAAAACAATAAATGTCGGATTTTTTTCATTCGAATAAATTTTAAAACGTAGCAAAAATTGCATTTAAAAAAAGAGAATAATTTTAAGGCGTCTGGAGTTAATATATTAGTTAGCTATTTAATTTTTAAAAAATATGTCGATTTTTTAAAATGTTTACTTGCTTTTTCAGATTTTCTGAATTTTTTGCGAAGTTTTCTGGAGGCACGATATTAAAATATCTACAATGAATCAAACAAAATTTACTTACAGGCGAGAAATGATTTCTCGACATTAAAAGCTCTTTCCAATAAAATAAAACGTTAATTTTAAAAATAAAATGCTTTTCAATTAACAATTTCATTCAGCACTTAGTAACTCTCTCACCTGTAATATTTTAATAATACATAGAAGGTATAGGGTCACATGGGGGAATTATTATGGGTCAAAAAACATGATCCTAATATTTTCTGAAGTATGAAAGATAAAATTATTTAATTTGGCCTTAAGTAAGCTTAAATAATTTAGAAATGATCCAAATAATCACTTTATTTGAAATTGAATTATTATTAATTTTATTTAAATTATGTGTTGGGAAATCATGGGTCAAATTCGGGCAATTATGGGTCAGATATGGATTAAATATCGGTCATCTCGTTTTTAGAGTAATGCATATCAATAGTAAATAATATTCGAAATTATCATTATTTAGCAATCAAACAGGTTTTTTAGTAACCTAATGTATTGTATTTAAGGAAAAAAATTGATTTAAATAATAAGATTATTTTTTAAATAAGAATTGGGGGACGAATCAACGTTGTTTCTCCAATTCTGAAACTAAAATTGGGGACATTTTATAAATTCATTGCTCCTTCCAAAATAGCTTCAATTTATTCAACTAGAACATTATTAACATTCATAAAATAAAGGAGACAGGATTGATTTCCTTTTAAATCTTAACAATCTAAATAACTGTTTTAATTAAACTTTTGTCTCCAGTTGTTCTTTACACTTTGGAGACAAAGTGAAAAAAGTTCTGAAGTTGGGGACGTTTGGTCACTTTAATCATAATATACACAGGATAGTGTTTATGCTCTTCACGTACAGTAGGAATTTCTTGTATCACCTTCTTAGAATCTAAGGAGGATTTTTTTGCCAACTTTTTTCTTGCAGATTCTTCAATATCATTTTCACTGTCATTAGACGGACCATTATCACTAAACAGTTCAAAATTAGCTCATTTTGCATTTGGGGGACTGTCTGTATCTGGGTTGGGTTTTTGACAACACAAGCGTCAAAAACTGGTTTAAACTGTCGAAAAATGGTTTAAACCGTCAAAAATTGTCAAAAACTAATCTATTAAAGAAAGAGAACAAAATGTTAAAGAAAGTATGGAGTATATTTTCATTTTGCATGAAACTAAATACATAAGTAAAATTAATTATATTAAAAAATATCAATTATGCTAACACAAATTGAGCTCATTAATAATAATTAGTTAATATGACTGCCCATAGAGTGTAATGTATTGGAATTTTTTTTTCTCCTGTAAAAGAACTATAAATGTTACATATAAATCATTTTGAATAGGGCACATGGTACTGTATATAGCTAGATAAATAATGGTCTGCAGTTTTAAACTTTTCAAATTAAGATACAGCTAAACATTTCTTAAAGCAAATATTAAGTTTATTTTTCATTTAATTCAAAAACCTAAATTGAAAGGGTTTTAAGCAACAGGCAATAACACATGTAATTTCCGTCATTTAAATAAAATAAAGATCAACACCCCGTTAATTATTAGTATACTAAAGCTTCGCATTTAAAATAGAATTAGTAAAATATTTCAGTACTTAAACGTAATGCGTAAAAAGGGACACATTTTATTTTTTAAATATTGATTAATTAATTACAGATACAAAGAAAAAATATTTTACAATAGAATAATATTTATTAGTTTTGATCATTTTTTTCCATGAAGCATTCTATAAAGCATAACTATTTATTGAAATTGATAGTTTATAATTTTAATATATTAGCAAGAATATTGTTTTGACTATATTGGATACATAATTAAATTTCTTTCCACTTTCTTTTTCTTTTTCTAGACAATGTTTTATTAAAAATATGTAAAAGATAACCATATTTAACATTCCAGAAGAGCATGAAATTCGATTTTGGTATATAATAAAAATTGAATATGAAGTTATTTATTTTAAGTGGACGAAGATTAAATATATTGAGCGTAGACATATTTTCGTCAAGTGCTTTTTTATAGCTCCCGTTGTAATTGCCTCCACAACGGGCATTATCTTCTAGTTATAATATACACATTTCAGGCACAGTGCAATAAACAAAAAAAGTTTATAACAGCTTATTCTTTATTTAAGTATATGGAAATACCATTTAAAATTCTTCTGAAATTACATTAATAGTTATAGGCCACTTGTGAAATTATATATATATATGTACTAAGTCTCGCTAAGCTCGTCTAATACATCGCCAAATTTGGCGCAAATGAACTGTTGTAGCGGAAAGTGTTTTTATAATTGGTTTGTTTGGCACTATTAATGTTTTTTGTTTGAAATAGGTTTAGTAATTCATAATTACTGAGATACAATTACACGGGGAAAAAATAGTGTTCTATAATATATTAACATTTCACACATATTCACAGCTTATACAATGCGTGCAATATTTGAGGTTTCGACAGTTTTTGACGTAGGGTTATTGACGTGACAGTTTAAAATATGGTTAAAACCGTCAAAAACTTGCCATGGTACGGAAGTTGAGGAAGAGATCAACTTCCTCTCGGTTCGACTAGTGTGGGACCGTGTACGCTAATGAGAGCTGGTGCACGCAAAATACATGAAAACGACGGCTGATATAGAGATAACAACGGCTGAGGTTTTTCATCATTTGCGGTCTATCCAGTTGTTCCCCTAAATCGATGTGAAAATAATTGTGTTTCAGAAGGACTGTAAACTATATCCTCCTTAAAGTATCTTGCATGATATCATGATACATCTTTTTTCGTGGCATTGGATCATGCATTCATACATACATGCATGTATGAAACTCAGAGCGGCAGTCTCTTTCAAAAGAAAATAGTTCACAAAACTTTCAGCAGTGAGCTAGTTTTCCGGATAAGATATGTATTCACGGTCTCTCCCCCACCCCCTGCCCTTTTTCAGTAGGGGTGATAACATGCTTTCTCCCACGAAAACACAATAAAAGTCCCTACTCGGCACATGGAGAGGTAAAAAGAATAATAAATAAATAATTATGTGACATAAATGGTTATGATGGATCCTTGGCTAGGAGCCAGTTAAGAAGTTATAGTTTCCTCATAAGTTTTGCCCTGATATAACTAAATAATTAATTCAATGTCGCGTGCGACTCGGGATGCGTCTTTGCGTCGTGCAATATCGTGGGGCAGGTGTGTGTGTGGGTGGGGGGTAGATAAGGAATTCTTTGTTCTGGTTTTTAGCAATTTGCGAGTGCTTGTAATTCTGCGTAATTGGATGGCTTGTACAAAAGATAATCATGCTGTAGCTGAAGATAAGACGTCGTCCTCCGATGCTTGAAGACGGTGGGTTGCGCATATTTAATTAATTTTTATTAAAATATATTCTATATTCTGTCAGAACGTGGATGCAAGCGCTTTCATTGGATATACAAGATGATTCAAAACTAAGAGGAAGAAACTTTGAGGAGGGGTAAGTTACAAGATAGTTCAGAATCGCATAACAATGTGGGATCGTAAACGACCTCTTCTTATACCTGTTAATAATCACTTTAGAACAAGTGTTCATGTAGTAGTGAACTTTCCGACCGTTGCTTTTCAAAAACTAAAGCACTTTTCACTGATTGCACTTGATAAAAATTGTTAATTCTGAATTTTTTCATTAAATTAATGACACTGTCGAAGAAGAGCCAATTGTTTATGAAACTTGGTTAAGAAATTAGATGCACGTTTCAACATTTTTTCAAAAGTGATTATTAACAGGTACACGAAGACGAAGTTTCCGACCCCACATGTTGCTATGTGATTTTGCACCGTCTTGGTGTATCCTACCCCTCCTAGAAGTTTGTTCCTCTAATTTTGAATCACCCTGTATGTATATATATATGCATATGCATACAGGATATACCAGCAGCAGGGTTACACAAACATTGGAATGGGGAGAGGTCTCGGAAGTCGTTTTCATTCACCAATTAATAATTGGTGATTAATAATGGTGATCACCATTGCTAATTACCAATTTAATCATTCATCATTTTAATCTGTTAACTATTAAATTAAAACCATAAATGATTTTAATGTAACAGCTAACAGCCCAATTATAGTTTAGTAAGGGCAAATTGATCTCTTACAAAAACCTTCTTGCCCATAATTTACAATTCAGAAATCTGTTATTTTAATGATGCAATAATTAGAAACATAAGCTTATTGCTTTACATTAAGGTCTATCAGTGTTTTGAGTACATTTGAGACACTTCCATCTAATTAGAACAAAACAAAATGGGTAAAGCTTTTCCATTTATATAAGAATGCTCCCCGTCAAAAATAATATTCGTAACATTTTGGTAAAATTCTTTTACATGGTCAAACAAAATAAAACCTGTCATAGTTTTATGTTCAAAGGTCAATGATTAAGAAACATACTTTAGCGTCTCATCTGCTTTAACCTATAAACTTCCATTATCATGAATCGCGATTTCCCTTCTGCTCCCATCGTGTATTCCTCGTTGGGTCTTTGATAGTCCATCTAAAGCTAAGAGAAATTACTCGAATATGATATGTGATTACGTTTACTATGAAATTTATTTCAAACTAACTAAAAAAATGAAACATTTTTCAAAAAATGAACAGCAAAATTATGCATAGTTTGTTTCTATTTTACTGATCTAAATCACCGCATTTTGCAAGTACGGAATATTTCTAATCAATCAAAATACTGTCTCTTATGTCTCTCGCATAAGTACCCTTTCTGCTAACTGAAGTCTTTCAAATTCGGGCACTTTGCTTTTCCATGAAAAGGCATGTTACTCGATATGAAATAAACTAAAGCGAAGAAGAAAAAAGCACTTTATTTTTCAGCTTAAGAGGCTCTTAACGGAAAAACAATTTGAAAAAAGGCCTCTAATTGACATGTTGGGGACACTAATAGCTTTCTCTTTTCTTATTTTATTTATTTCTGCTTTTATCCCCTCTGCGCGGCCCTATTTCGACTTCAGTGATAAAACGTACTCCGTTTAAGTCAAACAACAAAAACCATTCTTTTTGAAAAATACGGAGAAGTGGTTTCGTTATTGGCCTATCACGTGGTGTCTTTTTCTCGATTTTACATTTTCAGAAAGCGTGAAATACACTGCCATGTGATCAACATGGACGGCGCTACCGATGGACGATTTGATCAGTTCAGGGGCGTATCCAGGGGGGGGGGATATCGGGATATATCCTCCCACGAAATTTTTGGATTAGTGATGAGATTCCATCTATTTATACACATATAAGTTCATATCCCCCCTCCCCCCGAAAAATTTTCCTGGCTACGCGCCTGGATCAGTTATCCGAAGGGGTGGCGAATTTGTTGTAACGAGAGTGAAGGGAACGAGACAATTGGATCAGGGTACTCGCAATAACCAGGCTTACTAAAATCATTTTACATTAAACCAACCACTTATTTCAATTTCCTTCGTCAAACACAGCTTCTCGTTAAATCCAGACTCGCTATAATAGAATTCAGCTGTATTTGAAAGTTTCAAAACCATGGTAATGGTCCGCAAAAAAGCAGTCGAAAAACAGTGCGGGCAAGTGATGTTGAGGACAGAAGAGGAATATTCGTTTTCACATTTTTGCAGCGATAAGATTGGACAAGTTAAATAAGGGCACAGATGAATGTTCGATTAAATCCCTATCCCACAATCTTCCTCTCTTTGTACACGTACGCCATTGTCTAAATTTACTGTGGAGTAATAACGACATCATGTTTTTTGCCCTCTTTTTTTAAAAAGACTGTAAGGAATAAGTTAAGCCTCGGCTCTGCATAACTGTTCATTTAAATATTAACAAAAAATGCTCATAAAAGGAAACGAAGAGACTAAAAGTGAAATTCCTAGAATAATAAAAATAAAAAAAATGATCAGCATATTTTTTCCCTCGGTATTTTTGAGCTCGTTTTATTGCCATATTTCTACTTAACGACCCCATTACTTATTCTTTATGCAGCAATGAAAAGACTACACTGCAGATAACCATTTCTCCCGAACTGGAGTAATTATTCTGAATTACGTTATTTTTTTGTGGGTTATCTCTCCTTTTTATATATCTAAGAAGAGCGTTCGTGACTGAACAGGTAAGCTAAAAAAATACCACGCACAGTTAGTGCCACGTAAATGTCGCCCTTATTAGGATTATCAACCCATTTTATACCGATTACCAGCTCCTCCATCCCCCAAGTACTGCAAAAAACAGATTCAGTGCGTGCACGCAGATCTTTGATTTTCACGGAACATTTTATGGTTTAACATATGGTATTTCTCCAGAAAACAGGCATAAATCATCAGACATGTTCACTGTAAATTAAAGGTAGAGCTCGGCTTTAAATGCGTTTATGTAGTTGAAATTAAGGGTGGAGACTGTAGCTAACAGCAACGTGATCTGAATGTGACGTCACTGTAACGTCACTCTAACTTGACTGATAAAATGATGTCTTAATGCGGTAACACCACAAATTCACGTCCTCCTGAGATCGTAGAGGGCATTGATTGAGTACGTTTGAGTGTGGTGACTTTCTCGTGAGACTGCGAATAAAATGTGACAGCGACGTCGAAGTGAGGTCACAACCAGATAGTTACAAACCAGATAGTCACACTGTGACGTCTAGTTGAAGTCAAACTTTGGTCACGGACGTTGGTTTGGACTAACATGACGCACATGGACATAAATCTGCAATGTTAGCATGACTTTCCATGTTATTAATGTAGTGAAGCCTAGATATTTTGAAATGTCAAGTCAGAAGGCATATCGGCAGCGTTGCTGGCACATCCATTGCAAGGAATCAAAATTGTGCTTAGAAGGGGAATCGTCACCGTTGCGTCATAGCAACGATCGAATTGCCATTGAGATACCGCCATGCTGCTAGTAGTTAAATCAAGTGATGGCAACGATTGCACTTTTCTGGCTTTGGACATCCAATTGTTCTATATCGATGCTTTTATCACAGAATTAATGTGTGAACATTACATAACATAATACTATAATGTACTTGTGATAATATGCATGCACTTACACATTACATTGTAAAACATACTTTGAAAAGTACATGTAAAATTATTTTATAAAGTGGTTTTTTATAATTGATGAGCTTGAAACAATTTCGTTTCCTCTACTTTATGTAGAAATAATGCTTTCATGGTAGGAATACCGAGCAACAGAGTTTTCTGCAGAAAACCAACTGCGACCGATTCTTTTTCTCTACGAAGCTAAATATCAAAGCTCAGTGAACTGTTCATATTTTTGCGACAACGTGACAGTTAACGTGGGCGGAAAATTCAAGTCAATAATAGTATTTTTTTTTTCTTTTCCTTTCTTATTTTTTTTTTCGAAGCAGTGCTGTTAGTGGTTACTTTTTTCCAGAAGACAGAATTCTACGCAAGAAATTAAAGAAGAGAATGGATAGCACTATTTGGAGGAACAATCGTATTTTCTGATACTGCCACCTAACAGTTATTCTTTAGTATTTAAGTTTATATTCGAATACCAATAAAGGAATAACATATGCGCTGATATATAACATATATAACATAACATAAAGGAATAACATATATAACATAAAGGATATACAACATAAAGGAATAAGATATGCGCTGCAGTAAAGCAAAATGTTACCCTAAAGCAGGGATGACCAACTTTTGTGTACATAATATGCACTTTTATCTTAAAATTTATTGCAATTGATTTAGTGTCACAGGCGGGGTAGTCGTAAAATTCACACTTATGCTTATACACTATATTTCAGGACGAGGTGTACTCCCACGGGCTATAGGAGGATGGAGACAAATACGTCATGAGCGCTCATATGACTTTTGTATGAAAGGGGTGGGCTTAATGAGGGTTCCTGCTCCAGAAAGATTATATTTTAGTGTTGAATCACATCTAAGTTATACCATTACGCAAATAATTACGATAATGTACGCTGTGGGGTGGGGGTAGGCATGACCACCCTCAATCCCCATAGACATGGGCGTCCATGAAGTCCGTCGCAATCGACGTGTTGTCCACTTCTGCATTAAAGCAGTGAACATTTTTTTTTTTGGGGGGGGGCGGATTTAACTTAAAAGAACGCTCATATAATCTACATAAAATTGTTCAATGAAGCAAAATTTTACCCTTTAGCAATGACTTTTTCTTTTTTTTCGAAGTGTGTGTGTGTGTGGGTCCTGATACTTCCTAACTCCCCTCCTTGATCCGCTACTGTAAAACTTTAAAGTATTGAAGAACATGTCGAGAGTTTTTTGGCATGTTCAGAATATTTAAAAAACTGGAATTTGTGATAGTTTTTTTAAATTTAAGAATATTAAAATGAGTGCTAAAAAAAGAGAATTTTAGTTATTTTTGACGATACATTCCATTTATTTAAATTTAATTGAGCAAGAAAGATATACAATTCCAAACGCATCAAGTATAAGGCACTTTCCAAGAGAGGTTCCCCGCCTTCCCCACATCTGCTGAAAAATGGAAGAATGTGAGAACAGCTGGATAGATTGCCCAATGCTGAAAAAAGGGCAGCCCTTTACCATCGCTCGACTTAACTACCAGCAAGATGGCGGACGATCGAAACGTTCATCGCGTGCCACAGATCTAGAGACCCTTTTTTGACACAGCTGGCTGTGCGCACGCACAGCTAGTAGTTAAGTCGAGCGATGGCAACGACTGCCCTTTTTTCAGCATTGGGAAAGGGTTGCGCCTCAAAGGGTTAAGATGGGAAATAACACTTGATACGAAAGGGAATCTTCAAAGCTATTTCTACAACCAGAGAACGAACAGGTTAAATCCAGGACTCTGTTATTGTCGAACTCTGTTATCGTTATAAAGACTGAGGTTGTTTTCTCTTTTTAATAAACAGATATTGCAGTGCTCAGAAAGAATACATTTGATTTTTGTGGCAATGAACAATATAATCCAAATAGGAACATCAGTCAAGTAGATTATTCAAAAGCACTACTTGTAGAATGGAAAGTTACATAAGGGCGGATTTTCTTATTAAGGGCGAAATTTTGTTACTTTATATTGTTGTGGACAATACGGAATTTGAAAAATACAGTTTGATTGTTGCATTGTTTTCTTCTCCATTGTTAATATGATTATAGAAAAATAAGTTAATGGAATAATAAAGATTAATATAGTCTCTTCTAATGTTACAACCGCGGAATGTATTAATGAAACGTAGGATTACTTAACTTTTAGTTAGTTGTAAGGTGCCACAATAAATACTTTTAATTTAATATGCACAAAATGTATGTTATCACGGTATCTTGTGCTTTACGGTATATTGTAAGTACCTTTTATCTACTGACGGTACTTACAGTTGAAGAGCCAAAAGTCTTTTGCCTGCTTGGTGAAAGTGCGAATCACTTTTCAATGGTTGCAAATGAAATGTGAAAAGTCTCTAAGGTTTGCAGTTTTTGGTGATTTACCGCTAAGTTTGGCATAAAAGAAAAATCAGTCTGGTCCCAAAACTGTAGACCCAGCTTATCGATATCTTACGTATTTCTCGAGAAATTTCTTATCCTTACTGACTATTTAATTGAAATATTGGTGTCTATATTCGTCTAAATAAAGTTGTCGTCTAAATAAAATAGTTAGAATAAGTCTGGCGAGGATTTTAAAGCAGTTTTAGAAGACGATTTTAATCCAGATTTCAAATTTGAAGAAGCATTTTATGGAACAGGAAAAACAAATACGGCACATACGCGGATTATGATGCACATTCCAAACAGTATTTAAAAAAAATTATAGTTAGAATATCCTTAACGAATATTGTAAAACAGTTTTTGTTGGCGATTAAATCTACAGCCAAAGTATATTCGGTATTTATTTACTTATTTTCCATTTGGATGAGTTGGTTCAACAATATCCATTCCATGCGAAGAACGGGTACTGCAGCTAGTTATGTATAAATCTAAAACTGAAAGCGTTTTAGAGCCAATTCGCATGCGCAAGACAGCTAACTGCACCTGAAAACCCATTTCACCCTTTCGATGAAGCGCGTTTATGAACCTCATTTTAACCACGTAAATCAAAACACGAAAGCAGTGTCTGAGGGAGTAATGAATTTTGCCTCTTGCACTCTCTTCCCTCCGAAAATGCACGTTCTCTCTCCCACTCAACCCAATTCCACTCTCTCCGTAAAAGCTGCCCCCTTCTCTTATGGAATCTATCTGAAGGTTCGGAAACAGGCGGCGGAACGAAAGGCTTTAAAGTACTTCGGAGGTTCCGTGTTTGCTGGGGAAGTTTTCCATTAAAATTTTCCACGTTCCTGCGATGGGAATGTTTTTTTCTCCCCCCCAAAAGATGCGAAAATCGTTTGCGCAACGGATCAGCTGATGTCGGCCCGATGGAAAATGGAAATATGGAAACGACGCTAAAGACCTTCTCGAAGATCTTAAAAGGGATGCCAACGAGAGCACAATAATAGTGAATGTAAATAGGCCTCTTGATAAAATTAGGAACTCTGCAAAAGATCATGCCTCTATTCTATTATTAATCGATGGAACTATGGTAATTCTATTATTAATCGAAAGAATCTGTGTGGTGGTTACAATGAAATAACTTGAAATCGACTAAAAAAGTCTTAAAACTATTGACTATTTTTGTCTCATTAAGCTAATTAACAAAATTGTGGAAAAAAAAGAAAAAATAAATCTGAAACACGAACTCTCTTAAGTTTAAATCCGCACTAATATGCTGTATATTAAAAGCGTATCATAATCCATGCGTCAGCCCTATTTTTCATCTTTGTTCCATTACGTTGGCAAGTGCATCATAATCTATGTGTCTGCCCCATTTGTCTTACTTGCTCCATTACGTTGGAGAGTACAGCATAATCCATGAGTGTGTCGTATTTGTCTTTCTTGCTCCATAAATTGAAATCTACACGAAAATCCCCTTCAAAAACTGTTTAACAATCTTCGTAACGCTTATTCAAACTATACTTAACTTTATTTAGAAGAAAATTAATATTCCCATTAAATAAACGCTAGGGTTTGGCGATTTATCGCCAAGCTAGGTTCAGTTTTGGGGACAATTTTTTGGGTGCCAAACTTGTTGATAAATCGTTGAAAATGACCACCTTGATGACTATTGTAATTTTTCTACTCCGTTGCTATCTGGCAACCCTTAAAAGAGTGATTCACCGTATTGCTCCGTAGACAAAATACCTTGTTTGAAATTAATTGCACTCAAGTGTGGAGGTTGTGTTCAGGTTGTGTTTTGTTAAAACTGCCTCCGGATACATTAATGTGGGCTTATTTGTTGTTTAGTTAGTTGTAAAAGGCTAGTTGGAAAATTATGAATAAAAAAAAGCACTTTTAATTTCAGCAAATATTTGTTAACACGGTATATTGTGCTTTAATGTATGTTATGCTAATAAAGCTACTTATACTACCAATTATTTAATCTAATAGTATTTATCATCATTACTACGCCGAAATGCTTAACTTAAATATTCAAATCCTCCATGGTTCAGCAGAAAAATAAAATACTTTACTTTAATCTCCTGAAAAATATCAATTGTATGATCTCGTGGATCTATTTAGATCTGCGGAAATTGCGAGTAGGACGTAAATTTTGTGGCAAGGGTTTATGAATCTCACTCAGATTTTAATTTAATTTTAACGTTTTTGACTGCCGTAAAAGAAACCCCGGGTAGTTCAGTCAGTATATCTCGTTATTTCACAGAGTTAGTTTTCGAAAGAAGGGATACTGAAACTTAGAACGAAGTTGAAAAAATTACATACGGCAAACGTTCATACGTAAATGTATATATAAGTTATGTAGAGACGTCACTGTAGAATTATTCAAAATGAAGAAATATCCATACTAAAATAGATGGATTCGTACATAGAGACGTTATGCAGAAATTATTCGAACTGAATTTAGGGACGACAAAAATTGATTCTCCCTCAAAATATCAATACTTAAAATGTTCAGTATTAGTGAGCTTTCCTTACTTACTACAGGGAAGCAAAACCCAGGCAGCACACACAGTTTCATCGAATGTCTATTGACGTTCAGAGAACGCTTTCAGAAAGTTAATAGACGTCCAGAAAAAATGTGTGTGTTACCGGGAGAAAGGAATTTTAGAGTATAAAAAAATCTGATGTGGGCACCACACACGACTGCCTTATATGTCTATTAAACTATATACATTTTTCATGCACTTAATTAAAATTTATTTTATTTGAAATTGAGGTACGATAATTCAATCATATTAACGTTTGGCGATTTCTCTCCAAATAACAGATATCGCCAAACTTGGATCAGTTTTCGAAACTTGTTTTTGGCCCCAAATTTGGCGATATTATGCGCAAACCCTTGGAACTAAGCCACAGATAGCTATATTTTCGTCATGGCCTAAACAGTGACTGTCCACAAACTTTTAACCTATTACAGCTGGTGACAGACCTTAATGTACTGAGTCTTTTGGGTGACCCTGTAAATATTTTTTTAAAGGAACTCTGTTCAAAGTTATTTTATTTGAAACTGAAGAATGAAACTTAGTAGTGAACGAAAACAATATCTTAAAGATTACTGGACAAAATACAAGAGCTATCGCCAAGCTGGGCTCTATTTTCCTACCTTATTTTGAACATTTTTTTTTTTCAATTTACTCTGCCCATTTATCTCTAATAGATAAAGAATTAAAGCTTGTCACGATATTCTTGGAACACCCTGTATAAGAGTTTACAGCTAACAAACAAAGAAAAAAGTAGAAAACTAGAGAGCAGAATTTTTAATCGGCAAAAAATGCATCCGTTAGTAATCATTTGAATTGTGCAGCCTCTCTTTCAATTTCACTGCGTTGTAACTCTTCATGCAGTGAAAGGAGTTTTACAGTCAAAGTAAGTTCAAGGAGCACATTCAATTAATACTTGACTCAATGATTGTTGATAACTGGCATATCTTTTTTTTTTTTTTTTTTCCCTAAGTAGATTCTTCGTGCTTCTAAACATTTTACAACTTTTAATACTGAAAACAAACATTTTGTCGTGCATTTAAGATGATGAAGTGTAATATAAGGTAATAAAAACTAAAAACTACGCTTACTTTTATTTATTAGATATAACCTCTCCAAACCTGACAAAATCTCACATCTTAAATTATAGAGCAAAATCATAATTATTTTGAAAAAAACCTATTGCATTTAAAAACTACAAGTAGAAAGCGAATTTTCGAATAATTTTTCGAATAAAAGCCCAATTCCCAATCTCAGTTTCAGTAGAAAGAATTTATTATCGCCCATAAAGGAAAATGGTGAAGACACTTTTAACCCTTTGAGGCGCAATCCTTTCCCAATGCTGAAAAAAGGGCAGCCGTTGCCATTGCTCGACTTAACTACCAGCAAGATGGCGGACGATCGAAACGTTCATCGCGTGCCACAGATGTAGAGACCCTTTTTTGACGACAGCTGGCTGTGCGGCACAGCCAGCTGCGTCAAAAAAGGGTCTCTACATCTGTGGCACGCGATGAACGTTTCGATCGTCCGCCATCTTGCTGGTAGTTAAGTCGAGCAATGGTAACGGCTGCCCTTTTTTCAGCATTGGGCAATATATCCAGCTGTTCTCGCATTCTTCCATTTTTTAGCGGATGCCAGTGCTGTTGAAAATAATCGTGACAATTTTTTTTACGGGAAATGACGTGCTAAAAAGTAAAGGATTCTCGTGGAGCTATGTCACCCGCAACTATTTTTATAGAAATCCAATCTATTCTTCGTGGCTGGCAACAGTCAAAACGTCAGAGTTTGGTGTTCCCAGAGCGGGAACACTGCGCGTTAAAGGTTAAAGGCAAATTATGTCCAACAAGTTCTTTTCGTCGGTTTGAATTTTCAGAAAAATCAAAAAATATTAACAAATCCAGCTTCGGAAGTTTCACTAACATCAAAATATTATATATGTGACTGCAAACAAAAATAAAATCGATGCGCCAGTGGGTAGGCTTTGCACATTCAAATGCGTTCAAATTATTTATTCAAAATTAAAGCATCGACGCATATATACGTCAGTTCGGAATTACAAAATATCTTGAAGAATCGTTTTAACAGTGGAAAGAATAAGGTACACTTATGTGTACCTCTGGAACGAGGAAGATAAGTGAGCAGTGTGAAATGAGAAAAATGTTCAAAATAAGGTAGGAAAATTGCATATACGCATTGCATGTATTGTACAGCTGTTATGTCAAAAATTCTGAAGCATCAGTCATGTTTCTTATTTCTATTCGCCAGATGATAATGCGATTTGCACAAATAGAGGTGATAAAGTCTCATGCATATTTCTTACCAATGTGTGAGATACTTCACAGAAAGGTTATCGATGCTTAATTTAACAGATGTCATCAATTTACCTATCATTCCGGGAATCAGCAAAAACTGAAAAATGTCATCAACATTCTTGCACCAGAAAAGGTTAAAAGCTTAAAAGGTGTATTCTTCCACCCCACCCCGCGAGTTTTCGGTTATAAAGAAGTCTCTGCGGTTTACCACTAGAGGGCTAAAGGTGGAACGTTCATTTTAATTGACTTAGAAGTTTGATTGGCAGTTTCATCCGTCCAGTGACTAAATAGAATTAATCTGACATCCAAGAGGGGCTCTAACGGGTAGTTCATGTCCTGCTGCTACGGCAACTAGTAACCCTGTAGCTTTAATTTCTGAGAATTTGTTCTTTTTTGTAAAACAATAGTTTTTCTTTCTTAAACTAAACGGAGATACTTAAAGGAAACAAATAGAATCCATTTATTTAAAGGCTAAGCTAAGGTTGCCAGAAGTAGTATCTTTAAGACTATTTTACTATTCCTTTCGCATAAAATTTGGAATTCAGTATTTACAGAGGCATTTTTTTAAATGTAGTATAGTTCTGGTATTTTTAAAATAATATCCGAAAGAAAAATTTAAGGAAAGAAACTGCTAAAGTAGTATTGTAAAAATACTACGTCTGACAATGCTGGTATAGCGCGCAACTCAACTGCTCTTAAACGTAGTTAATTTGCTATAAAAAGATTTATCTTTCATATATATTTCCCTTTACCCATGATCTAGAGAGAATAATCCGTCTTAAGAAAATTCCCCGTTTCTCTGTCCTTTCAAACTCTGCCACTGAAGCGCAAGTATGATACCGTTATGATAACCTATAAATTTAAATTTATACGTCGCATGAAAACTTCTGTTTTCCATTACTCAAGGCCACTTTCGGCAAAAACCTCCACTCTCCGTATAAGAATTCCAGCGCGAGGCAATTTATTACATATTTCTAAAGCCCACGAAGTTTAATCCATCACAGATTTTCCTCCACAACATAACGAAAGAAAAAGATGAAAGAATCTCCCCCCCCTCCATCTCAGTGTTTCCTTATACAACGACGATAAAAAAAGGATTATACTCCGAGGGAGAGGGAATATTTTTAGCGGGACAAAGTAGGGTAATTGTAGCGAAGGGAAAAATAAATGTAGTGTACGGATTGGAGCAGCTCCCATGTATCCAGGCATTACTTGTCGTTTAGAGAAGAGCAGACCGCACTTTTTGTTTTGTTTATAGTGGACACAATATGGGCTTGTTTGTTGCGCTACGCATATTGAGCGTTTTGACCACACAGATATGAATATGTTGAGTTGGTTTCACCTATCTGACAGTGAAGACCAAACTGTTACCGAGCCGCTATATTACTTAGACTATACTCCAGTTCAGCTTAACTTGACAGTACGGGGAAGGCTATGCCTTGTGTCCTTCCGATCTTACAATATAGTTCGTCCGTATATGTACTACTTTTCATGTTAAATTCGTCGGTAAAAGGGGAAAAAACATGTTTATATAATGAAAGCGTTCTCAATAATTTAATATTTCGCCTTTATTTAAATGAAAATGTGTTTATTGTGTCAACGCTTTGCTATCCAATAGCGTCAAAGCAAGTTTTGGAGGAATTTTTAAGGAGCGAAGATCGTAGCAACCCTCCCCTTACGTAAGGAGCATCCTGAAAAATCTGAAAACGATATCATAGATATTGTTTCCTCTTACACTGGTGTTTCTCCTTCCAGTGTATACAGGATGAAAGCTGAGTTGAAAGAGAAAGGGAAATTTTCAACTCCAGGAAAGAAACGCCCACGAAGAGTTGGGATGCATACGAGAGTTAAAAATTACGACGAATTTACATTATCTGCCGTACGGAGAAAACTGCACGAATTTTTTTTTAGGAATGAAATTCCTACCATACAAAAAGTTTGGATTTGGGTTTCATTTATGCGAAACGAAAACGGGAGTCTGTGCTCATAGAACGCGATGACATTCAGTGTTGGCGTCATCGCTATTTGCGAGAAATCAAACATTTTCGCACAGCAAATCGATCCATCGTATACACCGACGAAACTTGGGTGAATTTTGGCCATACAAAAACAAATGTGTGGGTCGATTCCACTGTTAAGTCAGCGAAGCAGGCGTTTTTGGCCGGGCTCTCACCGGGTTTAAAAGCTCCATCCGGAAAAGGGTCCCGAAATATCGTTGTTCATGCTCGAAATGAAGATGGTTTTATAGCTGGTGCTTGTGATGTTTTCTTAGCTTCCAAAAAGAAAGGCGATTACCACGGTGAGATGAATGGAGAGTATTATGAAGACTGGTTCATCAACAAATTCCTCCCCAACATTAAGCCGAATAGCGTGATTGTGATGGATAACGCTTCATACCACAGCGTGTTGGTTGAAAGTATTCCATCAACATCTACACGGAAAGCTGACATTCAAGCTTGGTTAACAACCAAAAACATTTCGTGGAGTTGCGATATGTTGAAGGCAGAACTTCTGCAATTAGTAAATGATGTCCGAAAGAATTACGGAACATATCGCATCGACAAAGTAGCAGCTTACCTAGGCCACACTGTCCTTCGCTTACCTCCTTATCACTGTGAACGCAATCCTATTGAGTTGATTTGGAGTCGGATAAAAGGTTATGTTGCTGCTGAAAACCGAACATTTAAAAGGGACGAAGTGACAAAATTGATACTTGAAAATATCAATAGAGTCAGCAACGATGCTTGGAGGAATAGCGTCAATCAGGTAAAAAAAATAGAAACCCAAATGTGGGAACTGGATGCCCTTACGGAAAATATTGTCGAACCTGTAGTTTTTACAGTTGGCGGCACCGACACTTCCGATTCTTCAGACGATAACCTTAGCGGTGTAGAATGTTTTTAATTCTTCTTCTTCTTCTTCCTTTTTTTTTTAAATAAAAAAGGCCCTTTTGAGGGCCATACATTAAAAATAACAGAAACAACAATAAACTCCTACCCGCATCCTCCACACCATATACGCACGCCTAAGGTTGCTCCTAAGTAGAATGGGGGAAGCCCAGTGTTGTAACGGCTTTCGCTCTGCGGATCCGTGCCACATGCCCGGGATTCAAATCCCGGGCTGGGCCAGGTTGACTCAGCCTTTCATCCCTTGAGTGGGTCGATAAAATGAGAACCAGGCTTGCTTGGGAGTTAAACACTGCGGGCTTCGCCTCAGGGCAGGGCCCGATTATGACCAACAGGGGCCCCGGGCATTGATGAATTTGGGGGTCTCCATCCATGAAATTTGTTTTCTTTTTCATAAAATTTTGACATAAAAAAGAATATTTCATAACAACATTTGAAATTTGCGTTTCCAGGGGGGGGAGGCGATAAAAACCAAAGAGCAAGAAGTGATGCATGTTTTTAAAAATCATCTTGTTTATTCTTACTTTTACTCAAAAATCTTTTTCTGCTAAAAATGTTCATTCAAACTTTACTGATAACATTATTTTGTTAGAAACTCGACTAAATGTCCGTTGCTGTAGAGTAAAAAACTGAATGTATGCTGAAAAATGTGAGGGGTGGCGCCACTGTAAGCTAGATTCTGTTGGTGGGGGGTGACGTTAAAAGATTGGGAACCGCTGACTTAGACCCTCTCATATTGATTTTAAATACGAGTACAATCAGTATCGTACAACTATATAAATATCGCGAAATGTGTAAAAATATTGTTTCGCTTTTAACGGCAAAAGACAGTCTTAATAATTCCGTAAAATCACACATCCTTTTCACTGTTACTTAAAGGGATCTACTCAATGTTTTGGTCAAAGTATGGATGCCGGACCATCTCATGTAGTCCAAGAAATTCTCTTGCAGCACTTCATTTTGTCCAGTGCTGAAGATAGCTGATGCCACTTCCCCGGATTCACATCTCTATGGTTGCTCTACGCATATAGAGAGTTTCAATGAGCCCCGCTCTGGGAAGGGTCCCTCCCCTTTAATGCCTGATAGCTTTGGGTTCTCGTAATGTATTTCAATGGGAAAAACCTTATTTTCTATATTCAAAAAAGGTACTAAATTCAAGTTTTTGGATGATTGTAATCGATTAAATTGGTTAAGTAAACCTTCCATTTTGATTTTCCAGTGGCATTTATTTGTCTTTGAGTGATTACGGATTATTAAAACTGAGGTTTCTAATACCCTTTTTCTGGGTTAAATACAATTGGAAAATATGCGCAGAAAGGGTGTGCAGTGAGCTGTCTCTAAGATGACATTTAAATGTCACGCCGAAATGCTCTATTGCGCATTACCTACGCAGTAGCTTAAGTAGGTATGGCATGTAGCATCCGAACTCATGCGGGAATCGATCTTCGGACCCAAGGAGTGGTAGAATGGTGCGTTAGACACTGTACCGTCTGGTCGGCACACAAAAAAAATTACGTACAACATATTTTTTTCCGATGTAACTCTTCCAAAAGTTTGTTTTCGACTCCATTTTCGTCGATTAATGTTCTCATACTCTTTTCTAAACACTCTCGTCAACTTCTTTAGCAAAGTCTTTAGCTTGTCTCTGTCCATTATACATAAAGTCCTCCTATCAATAAAGCGGACAAAAACATATATATGCACATTAGGCAGAGGTGCATGTTGAGGGAAGATGATAAAGCTGTAGTCCCCCCCCCCCACTTCCGAAAATTACGTTAAATTTTCTGTGTTGGAGTTATATGGAAATAGTTAATATTAATTTTGTTTAACAAACTTTATGCAGTTACATAAGTGAAACAAGGCTAAACGAACAAGTACTTTAGTTTATTCACAAAGCCATGAAAAACCTCATGTGACATATGGTTCTAAAAATAAAAAAATAAAATAAAATCTAGAAGGTTGGACTTAATATTCTAAATAAGTAAGTTGAGTATCTCTCTATTTAAAAAAAAAGTAAAGGTCGCTGTCGCTGTCAAAGCTTGTTGGCCTATCTCCTCCTAAACCGTGGGATTTAAGTTTCAACTAAGGTGCCCACAGATTCGAAAAATTCCGAGGAACCTCATAAGCTGACTAAAATTTCGAAAATAGAATTATTTTAGAAGATATTAATAAAAAACTGAAAAAATAAACAGAATGGTTGCCAGATTTGGCATAAAATCATTCATTCCTTTGCAACAAAGCGTTTCCAAGTATCTAGAATCACGTGAAATTTACAAACATGAGTTAGAATTACGCCCATTTTACGCCAAAATAAAAACTATATGAAATGAGTAACTCAAAATGTGTTACACAAAGTTGACAATTTTCAAATAGTAAGTTCGCTTAGACAACAGGAGTTTAGAATTAACGATTATTCGTTTTTCCAAAACAGAATAACTAATATCTTGAAAATGAAAAATATTTAAAATGCAGACTATTTTAAAGCCGGTTCGGTTCAGATGGATTATTTGCTACCAGTAGAAATATTTGGCGGCGTTAAATATGCCATTATAGCAGTTATAGTACACTTTGGATATTTGCTAGCGCGACGAGATGGTATAATTCGTGATGCTAAGCACGCCAATCTGCAAACGATTATGTAAATGAAAATATGGATAACGGTTTTCCATTAACCTTAAATGAACAGTAATTATAGGCTGTGACCATGTGTAAATCGCCAAATAATGAAAAGTCGCCATTGGTGGCAAGCTATCCTACCTGTTCCGTAGTTTTTATCAAAGAAAACATATGAATTACTGTTTTCGTAGACCTAATTATTAACTATGCATATACGCAAGTCGCCAAATTATGAAAATTCTCCTTAATTGGCTAATACGCAAGGCGTCCCATGGATTTCACATAATTACAAATAGTGCGAGGTTTAAATTTTTATGTTTCAAGCAACATGCAAGAACCAAGCAATGTGTTGCTCGGTAACATTCTATCTTATCCAACCTTTGGGTTTTGTTTGTTGAAATTATGTCTTTTTTACGAAGTCTTTTTAGGGGCCGAATGAATCATACGAAATGCGAGCGTAGCGAGTCTAGGGGCTTTTGCCCCTAGTCTCTTAAAAAGTAACATAACTCTTAGCTTTGTATGTTCTTTATTTATTCATAAAATATTTCGATTAAGTAAAATGTGTTTAATTTTTAAAAAAATTGTATTTCACTTTCATGAAACATTTAAAAATTAATGAACTTCAAAGAGCAGTCAAACATTTTGTGTTGAGGGATATGGCAAAAACCGTGCACTCAGCTCTAAAATTGCTGAAAGTCATTTGCTGTAAAAGAACTAAATATTTTACCAAAACACTCACAACGATTCTCCAACTTTTTTTAATCCTTCGAAGAACAAACATTTTGACATACATACAGAAGACCAATTCGATAGAGGGTGCAACGCTGAAATAGTGCGGCCGTTGCCATTGATCCACTTAACTAACACGGCGATCTGACACACCTGGCTGCGAGGTAGCCACCTGTGTCGGAAAACTTCTTTAGCTCTGCGGTGTCAGATGAGCGATTCGTTCGACCGCCATGTTGTTGGTTGTTGAATGGATGGATGGCAACGTCTACACTATATCAGTGTTGGGACCATTTAACCCTTTCACATGCAGTGCTCCCGCTCTGGGAACACCTAACTCTGACGTTTTGACTGTTGCCAGTCACGAAGAATAGATTTGATTTCTGTAAAAATAGTTGCGGGTGACATAGCTCCACGAGAATCCTTTACTTTTTAGAACGTCATTTCCCGTAAAAAAATTGTCACGATTATTTTGAACAGCATTGGCATCTGCTAAAAAATGGAAGAAGGCGCGAACAGCTGGATAGATTGCCGAATGCTGAAAAAAGGGCAGCCGTTGCCATCGCTCGATCTGGCTGTGCCCGGCACAGCCAGCTGTCGTCAAAAAAGGGTCTCTAGATCTGTGGCACGCGATGAACGTTTCGATCGTCCGCCATCTTGCTGGAAGTTAAGTCGAGCAATGGCAACGGCTGCCCTTTTTTCAGCATTGGGAAAGGGTTGCGCCTCAAAGGGTTAACCCTATTTTTTGCGACTAGCAGTAAAAGCGCTAAAATAAGCTTCTTTCACGTCAAAAGGTTAATTTACAGTTTTAATTATTCAACCTGCAGCGAGACATTCCAAAAACAAAGGATACAATTTGCGTTGGAAGTGTGTTTTTGCATGACCCGTGTGCTTTGCCTCTTTTTTCTGTCCCGTATTTGAATGGTATATTGCACGCAGCTTCCGTGAGAATCGATCTCGACCCTCAATCTTCGGCGTGATGGCCTTTAAAGACAAACTCGCGGGAGAAAAGAACATGTATCGATTTTCGTCGTCAGCGAACCAGGTTTTCTCGTTGAGGTTTTGTATCATATCGGCGGAGGTGTCTCCGAGTGACGAACAGTTTCAATGAAGCAAGAGCATTGTGAGAGGGAAAAAGTAAAATAAAATAAATAGAGGCTGTTAGAGGAGGGATTCTTTGTTGACTTCCCTGAAAGGATTGGAGGTTGGAAATAACAAGTTGACTGCTGTGAGCATGGTCGGTGAGGCTGGTTCAAGGAAGATGGGCTTCCAAACAGGGTTTTACTATGATGATTTCCCAATGCCAAAAAAAAAGTACTGTTGGCATTGGGAAATAAGTGTTGGGAACCCTTTGAAGCTCACTAATTTCCCAATGCCAAAAAAAGTACAGCCGTTGCATCTCTCGATTTAACTACCAGCTATAGGGCGGTCGATCGAATCGCCCAGTGCGTGCTACAAATTGGACATTTTTGCGACAGCGGGCTGTGCGTCTTCCCATTTTCGACATTGGGCAGTCTATCTAGTTTTTCGGAGCAGATGTTGGTACTGATAAAATTAATTCTGACAGCCGTTCGACAAAAATCGGTAATTTTTACGGGAATTTGCTCAATGGAAAAGGATTTTCGTGTAACTATGCCCTCCGTAATTATTTAACTGAAATCAAATTTATTCTTCGTGAATCACAGTCAAGACGCCTGAGCAGTGTACTCACGGCGAGGACATCGCGCGTTATAGGGCTAAGCGGAGGTAGGGCACATAGTAAGGAATCAGAATAACTCAGCAATGTGGGGTGAAAAACGACGTTTTCACACACATGCTTTTAGTATATTTGGGAAAAGTGTTGGAGCGATCGTATAATTTCTTAACCAAGTTTTATAAACAATGGGCCCAAAAATTTCATCAATAAAATGAAATGGGATTGTTAAATTACTAATTTTAGTAACGTGTTTCTGTGAAATTCATTAGCTTTTGATGAATACTGGTTAGACAGTTCACTGGTATTTCAGCACTCGTTCCAAAGTGATTATTAACAGCTACATGAAGACGTTTCCGAACCTGCATTGCTATATGATTCTGATTCCTTATTACGTGCCCTACCTCCTCTTAAAGTTTGTCCCAGTATTTATGGAGCGCCCAGTATACTACGTAACACTCGGAGAGGGCAGAGGGGTTTAACCAAACATGGCAAACTGTGAAGAAGTCAGTGATGCTGTTATGTCACACTAGATACGTATATAATGAATTTTAAAATTTCTGCGCCAATCGTTATATCGGTCGAAACATCCCCACCGTTATAGCAGGCTAATGCACAAAACATATAAATCCAGAAATTCAAGAATAATTCTGGTCGGGACATCATAATAAGCCGAGTTAAAATTAGAGACAGAACGTTAAAGACAGAACGTCGACGACCACTGCTGATGTTCTTCAACATCGCCGAAGCTACAGTGCTGGCCTCCGCATAACCATTTCAGGAAGGGAGACTTTTGTTGTAAATGCATTTTGTAAGTTAAGATTGTTACGTCACGGAGGGGATCACATCTTATGACATATTGTGACACAAAGGGATTAAGGGCTCAAAATTTGCCAAAAGTAGTAATATGTAATTTATGGATTCCCCGAAGAAGCCATGGGTATATACCAGAGCATTTTATAGCCCATTAAAAAGTCTTCCGTCCAAGGTACCCCCTCCTGGCAGACACCCCTCGTGTAGGTTTGCGAAAACATAATACAAACAATACAACATATATTATTGCTGTGAACAATACTGAAATTCCATGTGCCCTATTAAAAAGGATGTGTCTGAAGTTTTTTTAATGCTATTTATTTTTTACAGTGTACAGAAGTCTGTCCCCCCCCCTTTAATACATAAAGGTCTATGAGCAATTTTGTTTTAAGTATTTTTCAGAGGTGTTCATGTTATACAATATTAACAAAGGTTCAACTTTAAATGATTTTTGATGATTAATGTATGATTAATGATTGTTATGGGTATGAAAAATGGTATGAAAAATGATTAAAAGTATTTACGCCTCCTTTGTGCTGTTGTTACTAATATCGGAATCATCTATCCGGGCTAGACAATCCCCATGAATCGGAAAACGTCTAAAAAGTCTAAAAACAGCTGAGCGGCCCGCAGGACTTCGTCTTTGTAAAGAGGAAGGAGCAGCTTCATTTGACCCGAAGGTCTAGGGCACCAGAGGAGAAGACTGACTTAGCCCTGAGCACTCATTTTAGTCGCCTTTTACGACACGCATGGGCTACGTCGGGACAATTCTTACATCCGGTCACCGCACGGGGAAGGCCTCCTTTATAGTCCTTGCATATACTCATGATCAAGATATGCAAGTAAAAATGTATAAAAGGGCTACTTACTGTCTGTCTATGGAAAGAACTCCCTCGAAATACGAAGTCCGCTCTTTCAGCAGACAGACAGTAGAAACATGTTATTGAAGATAAATTCAAGACTTGTTCGTATCACTCGTTGAAACATTTGTTTGAACCTCTGGCTTCGCGGATGCGCAGCCAGATGACAGCACCTAAGTCAGAAGACTTCTATAGCTTTGTTGCGCCAGATGGGAGATTCGATCGACCGTCAAGTTATTGGTAGTTAAATGGATCGACGGCAACGGCTGCACTTTTTCATCACTGGGCAGTCCTTTCAGTTGGTGTTCTATATTTATGTGAAAAAGGCCTGCTCTTCAAAGGTTTAATAGATTATCTTATGTTACCAAAGTGACTGCTTGAATATGTGAAGGAAAACAAATTGAAATTTATTTTCCTCCTTCCAAATTAATCATCACTAAGGAACTCAGCAAAGAACTGCTTACGGATTTCACCTACGCCTAATAATTTAATCATCTTCAACCATCGAGTCACTTTCGCTTCAGAATTTTCACACATAACAATCATTCAAGTTTAAGCCCCGATAAAGCTCCTTCTCTCCTCCGTAAAAGCAAATTGGAAATTTCCAGCTTTAACGTATTCGATCGGCTGTGATAATCCCCCTCTAAAATGATTAGTCTGACACCCTGGGCATCTTTGTTTAGTGCGTTGTGTAGCCGGTGTTTATCACGTATTTTTAATTGGTATTTCAATACCTTATTAATACTTTCCAACAAGATTAAAAAGTGTTTATCATTTTAAGCTGTCCGTCTGTCAGTCCGTCCAAGCTCTAACTCCCGTAAATATGCATCGATTTCTACGAAATTTATATATGTTATTCTTATCTACGGTACCATGTACCCTATTGAAAATGGCCCTAGTAGCATTTATAGTTTTTCTATAGGAGCTCTCACAATATTCAAAATACCCTGGTGAAATAAATTAAGAGAATTTGCGCATTTTATCATATTTCATGAAAAGAAATGTAAAACTACAGCTTCTAGACAAAAATGCAAATCTTGTACATCAAATACGTAAGCGTACACGTGTGTGTAGGCGGAGGCAATAGAGAAAGAGGCTTTATAAGCTTGCGTATGTGAAGCCGCATTTCGTTTGCTAGCACACCTCGGCGAATTTCTTGGTGTTATTTTGCAGCAATAGGTTCATTTCAAATTGCAACAGTAGAAATGAGTAACCACCAATGTTTAGATGATGGAATGAGTTGGCGAAGGGTGGGGGAGGTAATAGTAGACCAATATCAAGTCCAGATTTGTAGAGATTTCAATTTAACGTCCAGCATCGTGTGTAACTTATGGAAACAGTTCCAGGATACCGTATCTATCGAGAGAAAGCCTGGGCAAGGTCGTCTAAGAGCCACGACGGAGAAAATCGCCATTTGTCCATTATAGCGAGGCGTAACAGGAGTGCTACAGCTTCTCAGTTATCTCGTGACTTGTATGCATCCACAGGAACCCGCGTATCGAGGGTGACTGTTTCAAAAGACTTCTTGTTTGCAAGTAGACCTGTTTGTGTCCCGCTCACCTCTACAAACAGGAGAATCCTACGAACCTTAAATTTGACTACGAAGGAAAAGTATAATTAGAATATGCCTGGCGAGGATTCTAAAACAGTTTTAGTAGGCGATTTTAATATAGATTTCGATTCCAAAGAACTGTTTCATAGAACAAGGAACAAAAATACAGCATACTAATGAATAGTGATACCCTTTCAAACTTAATTCAAAACGTAGGAAAAATAGGGAGAATGCATGGATTATGATAAGCTTTTAGTATATATATTTAATATATATACAGCTTTTAATATAATAGCACATATTTAAAATAAAAATGTTTCAATTTTTTTTAATTTCCATTTTTCCTGTCCAGGCTCTTTATGTACGTTTTAAAATGTAGAATCAAGAGCCTAACTAACGTAAGTATCCGCCCTATTCGCGCCCTTCCGTCTGTATGTCCCGAAAATAGCTCTTCCGAAAATTTCTCACGCTTTAACGCTAAGGTTATCTATGTGCCAGTATTCTAATACCTTTCTCTTGTTCGTATGTCTGAGTTAAAAAAATTATTTCTGCTTTCTTCTTGCCCGTTCACGTTGCCACATCAGTGATGGTAACCCCGCCGCTAGGTTCTTTTCCTTATATTAGTTTTGCCCCTTTCAGCAGATCCCCCCCCCATTTTAAAAATCTATAGTGCTGCCCTCTATCATTATGCGTTCAAAGCATAATTTATCTTTATTTAAATTCTTTCTTGCCTCTCCTAGGGTCGTATCAAGGGGTTATAGGGTTAAAATCCCTCCCGAAATACCTAAAAAGCTACATTTAACCTGCTATGCGTGGATGGAAATAATGTTTAAAAAGGATTTCGGCCAAATACTCGGCCCCCCACATTTAAACACCAAACTTTTGAAAATTAGGACATTGAACAAAAAATATTTGAAATTTTAAGTTTACTTTGTCAAATGAATTCATTAAGAAACAAGCTGGACATCAGAGAGAAACTGCGGTTTTATAACGGATGGAATTGATTTCTTAAATAATGTTCTGTCGTCAGATTAGCAAACATGTTCGGTGATGTGACCTTCTGCGCCATATAAGGAATAACCTGTATGGGAGTTATAATAACCTTGCGAGTAATTGACTATCTGAATAAGGTCAATTTTCATGGGATGTTTATTAATCGATAACAGTAATAAAATGTAATAAAATTATAATGAATTTTCTGTCCCAGGACATCTTTAATTCTAGAAATAAAAATTTAGTGAAATATATAATTATTTAGAAGCTGTAGTTTGAATACTCAAATACATGTTTTTCAATGATTTGTGACTCACTGAGTGTTGTTCACTAAAAGTCCGGATTGAAAAGAGAGAGAGAATTCAATATGGAATCACAAACGTTGTTTTCACGCACCACCGGTTAAAAATCACTCTACAAAAGATGTGGAAGAATCAGCTAGCTTATTAAGTTTTATAACAAATGCTTTATTCACCAATGATTTTTTTTTTTTCGAAAAGTACAAGCACTTGCTCATCAAGCATTCATCACCACTAAGGCCCGAATTACTGGTTGTTTTAGTATGGGAGCACCCAGTGGGCGGCCAGCTCTACCCCCTGTGAAGGGACGGACAAGTTAACACCCAATCCCAAGTCGGGAACCGAACCCAGACCCAAGGTATGATAGAATAGTTTTTTAGCCACAACGCCACCTGGCCGGCATTCTCCGATAATTGCAACACTCAAATTGTAATATTGTTACAAAACTGTAATGTCGCTTTCCTGTCGTACGAGGCTTAATGTGGAGAAATGAGTTTTACAGGCATTGCGTGGTTCTTGAAAACCTGCGTACTTGAAAACCTGCGTACTGAAGGTAATATACTTACCTTAAAAAGAAAAAGAAACGGTAAAAAAGCAGCGCAAATATTTTCTTGATTTTTCTCCTGAAACAATGAAGTGAAAACTGTAAAAAATGATCTAAATTGACTAGTACTGCAATCTAGGCACGATTTATGCATCTAGTTAAGAGCCTCATATACTTTTTACATGAATTAATGATATTGATATCACTGAAAGAAAAAACTACTAAATTCAATTGTTTTCTCTCTAAATACAATTTCTCTCTAAATACAGTTTTTTTCTTATTCCTCAACCTTTACCTAATATGTGCATCCTTTTAAATTGATTTTAGCATAACAAAATTCTTCGAAAATGCAGAAATTAATATTAGAAAAATCTAATATTAATCGACATTAGAAAAAAATATTTTTGCATGATTATAATAGTATTTCAGATGCATTAAATGCTAGACAGATTTTTTTCCTCTGATTTTTCATAATTCGGTGACGAGAGGGTTAACTAAAGAATGAATGAAAACAGCGTTTCTGACACCATGTTGCTATTTATTTCTGAATCCTCTTTCATTTTTTACCTCCTTTAAAAATGGGTCGTCATATTTTGCGACGTCCTGTATATATAAATTGTATCAATTCAGAAGCATTCTTGTGGATATAAATTTAAATTAATGAATGCTTCATGGTAACGGTTTTCTCTCGGAAAGCTTCGTTCTTTATCCTTGAAAGATGAAACACAATATGCTCGTTTAATTTGCACGACATTTTATACTGACTTTTCTCAGTGTACAACGACCTTTCAAAATAAATCAACGCGGCAAAATGTAAAATGATCTTCACTTTAAAACACCTTTTATCCTGAGACAATTCAATAAGCGTGTTCTAAAGACATAAGCCTACTAGACAAATTTTTGCGCCATTGTATGAGGTTCTAAGATACGGGTATTTTAACTGTGAGAATAACGAAATGAGATTTGCGAGACGCTAAAGGCTTTTTATCAAAATGCCTCATAAGGGATAGGAAAGTTATAGGCGGGGTACTTCTGTATACAAGCTAGTCTTTTCATCTTTCATAAATGCATGGTACAGTAGTTTGAAATGATATTAAGTGATGTAGACGGTCTCTGGAAATGTAATTTGCTGTTTTATTAAAGCAAGGTTTCATTTTGTAAGTTTGTGAAAGTGCATATTTAAAATTTCTTGTGAATTCGCAAGTGCGACTTTCGTAGTAATAGAAGATTTGTTAGAAGTATATTTCAATTTACTACCCTGGGATCAAAATAAAATAGATAAATAAAACCAAAAGAAAAATCTCACTAACTCATTATTTATTGATAGTTCCCAGCATATATTAATATATTTTCTTAAAAATTAATTTAAAAATAAAATTAATTTATAAAGTCCATACTCTTACTTAAAAAAGATTCATTTTAATGTTTTTAACCATGTTTATGCAACTTGAAGCTTATGCTCACGCTTTGCTTTTGAAAATTAAAAAATCTCATTTAATCAAAATTCTGTAATTAATGGTAAAAACCTTGAACCTTACCTTCCAAATAATTGCTAGATGTTTTCTAAATACAGAACCTTCAAGACAATTTTTAATAGTAAAGTATGTTTTAAATTTTTTTAGGAAAGTTATCATTGTTCATACCACGATCAGAATAATGATAATCAGCTACTTTATGTAATGCAAAAAATAATTAACGCAACGCTTTTTTTATTTCATTGCTTAACTGAAACACTTAATTATTTTTCGATTCGTTAATGTGTCCGAGAAACCAATATCACTCACCAGAACTTATTCTAAGCTTTCTGCTCAGGTGGTTGGCGGACCTTTTTCAACTGAAGAAGTGTAGGTCTTTTTACTACCGGAAACGATTGTTTCGTCGATGAGCGCATTTTACTGTGTGTTATTTTACGTTTTAATTATTTATAATAATATTTCAGTACTAATTATAATCATCGAATAAAAAGCACAACTCTAATAATTAAAAGAAAATGATGAAAAGAGTAATATTTTATCGATGTTAAGTCAAATAAGGTGTATTTTTGTTTCAAATTCACATCTACCGTTCCAAAGCTCATTAGGGAACATCATAACTGGTTAAAAAGTGGGGAAAAGCATCAAGGGATATTCTTAGAACGATAAAACTTACAATTCTTTCGAAATAAATGATAAAAACTAAACTCTTTTTTTATCTTTCAAAAGAGCTTGCTGCAGACATGGCATCATTTGTCTCAGACGAGTAATTAAGCATGCCGAAAACGCAAAAAAGAAGAGTACTTTTTTTCTTTCTTTCTTTCTAAGCTTTCTCCCAAATATAACTTTCGAAAGAAAAGAGTTTTCCCTATCACGTAAATATGATGAAGTAGTTCATCTTAATTATCCACGTGACCATAAAATAAGATTTCGAAGTTTGTTTAAAGAAATTGTAATTATCTATTAAGATATATCTGCGAGATAGGATAAGAAAATGTTTAAATCCGAATATTTTTTAATCAAGGGAAAAATGATTCTAGTTAGAGGAAACAAAGTATTTTTCTGTAAATAAATAAATAACTTTTTTTGAACGTCTTTTTTATCTTCTATAAAATATCATACAAACTTCTTATTTGTGTAGAAGTATAAGAAAAAAGCATTTTACCCCTTCAAATGTGAAAAATTAATGAATATTTTATACAATTTCTTAAATAAATCGCTAGAGAAAAATAGTGATAATTATTAAAAATGCATTTTGGATTCTCAGGTCCCTTAGATTTTGATACAGAAATATAAATATACCTATTTATCTATCGAAATGCTTATGCTATTATAAAATAAAAATTATTAAAAAAATTATTATTTATTTATATTTCATTTTATTTTTTGTAAAACTGATTAAATTCATGTACATTATGATTTAATTATGGTAAGATTTTGTTATTTAAAAATCATTATAACAGGAGTCAAATAACGAAAACCAACGGGATTGCATTTTAGCATACAAAAATAATAATTAAAAGAAAAAGGAAAAAAGATTTACAAATATTATGCTCCTTTTACTGTCAAAATAGGTGTAAAATGTATTTTTATTTTAGCTTATTTAAGCATTCATGAACAACTTCTCACGCTTTCGTATAACTTTTAATGATGAAGATAGTATATTTTAATTCTTTGAGCAATTTAAACATTCCCCCTCCCCTTGTTATCAGAGCTAAAGTTTAAATTGTGATACACATTCATTTTTTAAACGCCTCACCATGGCACAGTGGTTATGTCACTGAAAATGGTAGACAGCCGAAGTGTGAAGGTCCCGGGTTCGGGTCCCATCTCGCGGCTGTCGATATAACGGTCTGGAGTTTTGGTAGGTTTTCTCCAGACGTAACGTGAATACGCGTTAGAACTCCTTAGAAAGTCCTCCTACCAAGGCACCCCACCTTTGGCAGATCGCCCTTGTGTAGCGTTGCCAGAATCACACATCCACACACACATATTTTTTAAACAAAAGAAACCAGTTTTATGACATATATTTAAACTCGAATATATAAGATAATACAAAACATTTAAAGCTTTTTAAGTTACGGAAATTTCTTTTTCAAAATTTATTAATTTTAGGTGCTTTTACATTGTTGATCTTGTATAAATCGATGTTACAATCATTATTTATGATTATTTTACCGTGAAAACAGGTTAAAATTCTTTTCTTTTATTTGTAGCCCAAAGCAGCTATGTTTGTGAAGCTTAGCTTGTTTTATCCTCGTAAAAAATGTGTTCATCTTAATACATTTTTCGTACTTATAAGCTTTTAAAACCAGAAAATAAACTTTCGCACTGCTCTCATGTATTCATTCATTCATTTATTTATTTTTAATTTTTAAAAAAGAAGTTTCGTCTCCTTATTTTGTGTAAATTACACTTCATACTAGAAGCAATTAATTCCGTGTATAAACTTAGAGCTTAAGAAAAGAAATCCAGAAAATTTAATTGTCTAAAAAAGAATTCTTCTGGGGGAAATGCCATTAAAATAGTTTACAAAAGTTTCATGAGAATACTTTTTTTTTTTTTTTTTTTTTTTTTACCGAAAACAATTACAGTGAGGCGCGCGTCAACAAAACTCGAAAATATTTTTAAACCTTTTTACTAACGTACTTTCCGAACTAAAAATGTAACCGTGCGTATTTTCATTCAATCTAATTTGGCCTTGTACATTTTGAATAAAAACTCATTAACTTTGAAAATAACAATTTGTATTAAACATATTAAAAATAGCCTAATGTTCTCTCAAAATCCTAAACCAAATGCGTCTATTTACTCATTTTCCCTCTTATTATTCTCTAGCTCGGTCATATAAAAGTTTTACTCTAGGCCCACGACGGCTGAGTGGACGTGACAGTAAACATGGTAGATGGCTGAAATGGTGAGGTACAGGTTTCTGGCCTACCACGGGGCTGTCCAAAACGTCCTGGAGTTTGGCATTGTTTTCTCCAGATGCAATCTGAATATGCATTAGAAACGCTTAAAAAGCCCTCCTCCTAAGACATCTCCCTTGCATATACTCCTCGTGCAGGTTTGCCATAGCAATACAATACATGAGCTTTAGTCTTTAATGAAGTATTTCTCATATACATAGTATAAATTGCCTAATTTATTTATATTCAATCTTACTTCTCTTATTTAATTTTACTTTACTGTCTTCATATCATAATTATATTTTTAATTATTATATTCTGTGCTGGTTCCAATAATTGCGTTTTTGCTCTCTCTGGATCAAACAAAAATTTTGTAAAATCTGTAGGGGGAGTTGGGGCACAGTCGTCTACTGCTTTTCGTTTTTTATCTCCTCAAAAAATTAATTATACAGCTCGTTTTTTCCCCATAAGACTCATTACACATTTCTCAGCATCCAAGATTTTTTTCAAAATATTCTGTGCGTAATCTTTTTTTATATTTATTTTTCAAAAGAAGCTTGGAAAGTGGACCAAGGTAACCCCAAGTCTGGGGTGTCTTGGTCCACTTATGGGACACATTGATGATTCCTTATGGGGCGCACTGGACCATGCTATGCCAAAATTTTTAGTTATAGTAATATTTGAAAATAAATATTATCCAATATTGTAACTCAATTATTACTTTTTATAATGAAACATATTACTTTTTGGATTTGTAGATCTAGTTAAATTAATTTCCACCAGTAAAAGAAATTCTGAATTGTAAAAAAATAAAAAGCAATCATTCTTAGAACAAAGTTATTTAGTAAATATAAAACAAAATCAAATGTTTGGCATTTATCATTAATTATTTAAAATAAAGTTTAATGCATGGAGTTAGCAAAGGATATGGCGAACGAGATTTGTGAATGAAAGCCTGCTACTTTCTGAGCAGACACGAGGCTGTGGAAGAATAAGGAGAATGTCGTTTTTGTGGATGCTTCATCAACATTTATTAGAATATATTATTTTGTCTTCTTTACAGAATCCCATAATCTGATTTATCTAGTTTCGCAAGCACTAATCCTGAATAACGGATTATTGTTTTCTTGGTAGCAAATTTTATAACTACATCTTGACCAACCTTTACTTCGTAGTTATTTATATCATATAACCATCTACAATTTCACTGTCAATATAGATTCAGTATAATTTGAGCCTTTATCAAGTTCACTACTGCTACTAAAATTAATTTCTTCTAATTCTTTTAAAGGTTTTCATTTTTTCCATAACAAAACTGCAGACTCTTGTCTTTTTTTCTTTTCAATCCTTTTATATGTTTCATCTTTTAAAATTGTCTTAACAAAGCTTTGTTTTATTTTTTTGTACTTCAGGCTTATGTATAGTAACTTAAAACGAATAACTGTATGTAAGTGTTAACATAACTTTGAAACATATATAAAATAATATGCAATAATTGCAATTAAAAACAAAAAAGAAGGCTAAAAAGTTATTTTTTATTACTTGGGGTAGGATGGACCATGGTCCAATGTGCCCAAACTCGAGTGGACCAAATTACCCCATATTCTTGAATTTAAAAAATATAGTAATATCTTTATCATAAAAAATAAACTAACTTTAAATAATTATTAAATCAATAAATTTATCTTATAACAGAGATTCAGTTCACTGCTCCAATCTTAATTTTAGAAAAGAAAGTAGCATTACTCAGCAGTGCTAAAATACAATTCACTGAAATAAAAATGGCTCTTTATCGCTTTAACATGTGGTTTCTTTATGGGATTTGTGCTACTATTAGGGGCATTTGTTGATAATAAAAAAAAGTGTATGCGTGTAATCTTTACGCGCGATTGAAGAAAAACTTCTTGGACGTTTATGACACATATCACTGAAATGATTAAACTTTAACTTAAATATCATATTATAATTTAATTATATTTATTATTCATGTACTTTACAAAGATTATATAAATGTTATATTCATATTATTCATTGGAAATAGGTACTTGAATCTTATAGTAACTTTTCATGTATGAAATTATAGGTTTGTGGTAACTATAATGTGAAACATAAATTTTACTCTCTAAATTTGCTAATTTTATTGAAAAGGCAGCATCTATCGTTGTAACGAAATGCGTTGTTGATTGAAGTCGAGAAGTATTCATAATTAGATCAAATTTTTCTTTTAAAAAATCAACTAACGGCTGAGATTCTTGAGAGCGAAAATTAACATTAAAATCTCCAGTAAGAATCATCGGTAATTCATGATAATTACTTAGAATCCAGGAAGTATCCATGTTGTAGTATTATTCTTTAACTGTTTTCTTATACTATTGTTCCGTCTGGAGGTTGGGTTTGAATGGGGGGAATGCCAATAATCTAGTATTATACTTTGTTCTTTAACTGATGTTTTCCTCTGTTTGTTGGGTTCGAATGCAGGTAGCGTAAATTTTTTTTGTGTTTTTCTATCACAATGTTCTTAAGCGTTAATTTCGTCTGCTGGTAGGTTTCGAATTATTATTCTGTATCCGTGTTTTTAAACTGCAGGTTCTGTCTATTGTTAGGGATTGCTTGCAACCAGAGTCCGTTTATTGTGGTGTTCCATCCCCGTGTTAAAGCGTTGCTCCGTCTTGACGTTGGGTTAGAATCCACGGAGTGTCCATTTGTTATTCTTTTATTTTATTCTTAAACCCTTTGCAAGCAGTGTTTGTTTCTTTGTGGTGTTACATACCCGTGTTCTTAAACCGTTGTTCCGTCCTGATATCGGGTTAGCATCCACGAAGTGTCCGTCTTGAACTATTATTCTTTCACTGTTTTCTTAAAGCGTTTTCCCGTAGGGTTTGAATCGAGAGAATGTCTATGTTGTGGTATTTTTCTTTAACTGTGTTCCTAAACTGGTGTTTTCTTCTGTCGGTTGGTATCAAATGCAAGTAGGGTCTATTATTGCGTTTTTCTATGGCAGTGTTCTTAAACCTTTGTTTTCCTCTTCTGGTTTTGCTCGAAGTATTATTCTGTTTAAAAATTTACATTTGGCTTATTATTATAAATAACTCAAACACATGAGCAATATTAAAAGATTACATACTATTTAAGTACAGAAAAACAATATTTATGTATCATGGCAACCAATCGTGTCATGTTTTAACTCATAATTCCATTAAATATTGTAATAATGCCTTTGAAAACATGTGAATAAAGCAACGGAGCTTGGACCACGAAATGCACCATTGTGCCACTTTCTGTATTCGGTGTGTAGGCCTTGTTTATCGGAGGTGACGGGTTGGGTCGCCGCCGGTAACAACAATGACTGACAGTCAGCAGGATCGCCGCCTGTTCAGCGAAAGGCTTGCCACAGTGGCTCTGACAAGAGCCGGACCACTTATCCACTGAACAGAGTCATCAGACAAGATCTTGCTTCAAAACAGGTAGGGAGTAATGTCGACGTGCAGGGAGAACAGTCGACGTTCGCAGGAACGAACGCCCGAGAGCTGTTCCTCAAATGAACAAAGCAAGGGGGAAAAAGAAACGTCGCTTCCTTTACTGAGCGTTACTTCCGTCAGAAAAAAAATCTGAGTTACTCCCTAGTTGCGCCTAAAGAAGTTTTACTTCAATAAAATAGTATTTCAAGAATAATTGAGCCTGGTCCACTGTGCCCCTAGTCCAACGAGCCCCAACTCCCCCTAATAATACTTTTCCAGGCTATTTCTCGGCCCCAAACCATTTTGAGATGAGGCTAGTCAGTAGTGACATGCTATATTTTGAGGCTGACGTAAAAAGCTTTGAAAAGGTCGACTGTCAGCTATTCTGTAGAACGTCTTTGTGCAGTTACCAGAAGAGAATCATCAGATTGCAAAATTCAATATTTTCCGTTATTTTCAACTAAAAAAAATATAAGTAATATGTCAGTGTAAAGATAAACTGTTTAAACTTTTGTAAGTTCGTAATATTTTTAAAAACAGCAACTAAGCAGAACTACCACACCATAGGATTGGTTGCAGTGCAGCCGATGATTTGGTCCTACACAGCCATCTCTCCCCCCTGCCAGATGAGCTCTCTTAAACCTACAAGCATACTGTAGCCAATTGCCTACATTGGCATTTCCACAAAATAAAAAGAAAACTTTGAAGCTTTTTCTAAAATACGCATTTAAAATAAATGAGACCATTATGGAAATAATTTTTAGTTTTTAAAAATGCATGGCAACATTATTTTTTGAGTAAGCACGCGTGAATTCCTAGCGTGTGCATCCAGTTCACTGAACACATTTTTGCCCGAATTTTAGATTGCTTCTAATTTTTATTGCTGAATGAAAATAAGTACAAAACTATTAAAAAATAGTAGTATTATGACTTTAGAATTAAAGAGTAGAATTACGCTGTATTACTTTCTTTTGTTTTATGAGAGCTATGGGGTGGACATTCTAATTTTTCGAATTCGAACTATTTTAATGATTTTTCTGAGAAACTACGTTCTGAAATGTATTTAACCCTTTAACGCGTGATGTCCTTGCCGTGAGGACACCAAACTCTGACGTTTTGACTGTTGCCAGTCACGAAGAATAGATTTGATTTCTATAAAAATAGTTGTGGGTGACATAGCTCGACGAGAATCCTTTACTTTTTAGCACGTCATTTCTCCGTAAAAAATGGTCACGATTATTTTTTACAGCACTGACATCTGCTGGAAAATGGAAGAACACGAGAACAGCTGGATAGATTGCCCAATGCTGAAAAAGGGGCAGCTCGAAAAGGTAGTTAAGTCGAGCAGCCATCGCTCGACTTAACTACCAGCAAGATGGCGGACGATCGAAACGTTCATCGCGTGCCACAGATCTAGAGACCCTTTTTTGACGCATCTGGCTGTGCCCGCGCACAGCCAGCTGTCGTCAAAAAAAGGGTCTCTGGTAGGGGTTGCTGGTAGTTAATTCGAGCGATGGCAACGGCTGCCCTTTTTTCAGCATTGGGAAAGGGTTGCGCCTCAAAGGGTTGAAAATATTTTTCCTAGCATAAGTAAGCGTAAATGAAGTTACAGTTATATTTTCAGACCATTTTAAGAAATGATGCATTTTAGGGTTAACCTCATGCGACTTCTATCTTTTGGAATATGTCAAAAATTCTGTATTCATAGCGTTCGAACCTAATGATGAGAGTGAATGAATGAAATTATTCAAATTAATCGATTATTAAATGCATTTCAGATAATCTATTTTGAAAAATCCATTCTAACACTCGGCACATAGCATTCGAATAGCACATGGTACTCTAAATATCCTATCGAATAGAAATCTCGAATACTATACGAATAATCAAAATTGCGAATACTATACGAATAGTGAAAATTGTGAATATTATTTTAATAGTGTTATAACGAATATTAATTGAATAGTGAAAATTATAAACAGTCTTCAATTTGCATGGAAAAAAATGTATATTTAATTTAAGTTATCAAAAGGTAAGGGAAAAAAAGGGAAATAAAAGCCTCAACCTCTTAAGTTACAATTGATTCAAAATTAGGAGACCACTCATGGGGCGAGGGGCAGAGAGGGCCTGCCTAATAGGCATCCCCATAGTGAAATGATCAACGTCTCCGGCTCTCGTAGCAGTCAAACTTCCAAATAGGCCGTTGACCCGGCCATTAGAAAGAGAAAAACGTATTTAAGTTACCCTTCGTTTTATTTTGTTTATTTCATTTCTCATTTCCATTCGCAGTCTTTTTTCCACGTGTTTAATTATTTAGAATATAATCATTTTCTTTCCTCCAAACAAAAGTCTTGCTCCCCGTTCTCAGAAAACAACTTTGACTGCTGCAGACAGAAAAGAGTACTATGTTTTTATTTTTGAGAAACTGAATATATTGCTGAAGTTTAGAGAAAAGGAAGAACTGCATTTCCAATAGTTTTCCCATCAACAAAGTAGATTCGGCAGCCCCTGTTTCCATTCCGAGTGAAGAAAGTGTGATTTAGTTTTTTTTCTTTTTTTTAAAAATATATTTCAAAGAACAGGTAAAACAAAAAGTGCAATTTATGTCTACTAGCGTCATAGATAGCGAATTGCTGAAATACTTTTATTTCATTTATCATAGGGTTAAATTGTCTTTTGGAGGTAATATTTCTTTCTACTTTTGCTGCAATACAACTAAATTACTTTTAAAAACTGAAATATTCTGTTGTAAGCAACTCTTCAATTTTAAAGTTTGGAAGTAGTATTGAAAAATGATGTCTTTTAATATTTACTTACATCTAATGTTATCCAGCTTTATAGAGGGTGTTCAAAAAAACATTAACCTCAACTTTTATACCTTTAATATCATTATAAAAGCAAATTATAAGAGCAAATTCATCTGAAAAAAAAGTACAGAGTTGCATGACTCGATTAACACTCTCGAGGGATTAAATTTAAATAAATAAAAGCTGTCTACGGTTCTCATTTAAATAATTCTTAGTAAAATGTGCTCCATACATTAATTGATGTATAAAATTTCAGCTTTAATCACAAAGTCGCATAGATTGAAATCGCGCTGCATTTGTGCAAAGGTAAAGCAGACAGACAGATTAACCCTTTAACGCGCGGTGGTCATGCCGTGAAACCACCTCTTTCCGACGCTTTCAACTGCTAGTCGTAAAAAATATAGGGTTATATATTCGGCTTTGAGACCCCGAAAAAGTAAGCCCATTGCCATCTCTCGAGTTAACTACCAGCAAAATGGCGGTGGATCGAATCGCCCATCGCGTGCTTTAGAGCTAAAGATCCTTTTTTTTTGACACAGCCGGCTGCACGTGCCGCTGCACAACCAACTGTGTCGTTGATACCAACTGTGGACTTATTTTTAACGCCAAACTTAAGGACTTATTTTTTGACGCCAAACTTCACGATAAATCGCCGAAACTGGCCGACTTAGGAGACTTTCCTGACACAGCTTGCTGTGCATTCGCGCCGCCAGCTGTGTCAGAAAACTTCTTTAGCTCTGTGGCGCCAGATGGGAGATTCGATCGACCGCCATGTTTTTGGTAGTTTAATGGATCGATGGCAGCGGGTGTACTTTTTCATCATAGAGCACTACATAAATAGTTCTTCGATATAGATGTGAAAATGGTTGCGTGTTAAAGGGTTAAATCTTTCCATGACGGATACTACAGTCAACTCACGATAACTGGGAATACCAGCCAAATACTTCAGAGTCAGCCAAATACTTCAGAGCCAAATACTCAGACCAGCCAAATACTTCAGAGTTGTCAGAGGTTCGTGTTATCGGTTTTCCTCTTTTCATGCAAAAATTTAAATTTTATACTTTAAATAATGATTAATCGATATTGTGCTATTTCTACAGTTTAAGAAAAATTAATTTTTAGTATTTTAAATTTTAAAAATAGTAAAAAATAATATGCCCGAAAAGTTTCTTCCCCTATTCTGGAACGTGAATGAGTCACCAGGATAGAGAAGGTATCCTCCCCCCCCCCCTGCGAAACAAAGTGAATGCTAACAAATACTTAGTTTAACGAGGGAAAATAAACTAAATCCTAGTTTTTTATTTCTTATTCGGTGGGTTTCCAAGCATGAAATGAAATTAGAACTTCTATATGAACTTCGAGTTAAAGAGGAAGACATTGAGATACAGAGATGATTTGGTGTTGAAAAAAATCAAATTTTTTTGACATTCCATGAAAAATTCGAAGTAAACTAATATTCGAGCTACCAGATTTCGTGTTATCGCGAGCTCACTGTGCTACGCAATATGAGAGGAATATAAATGGGTCTTCCAAGCGTCACGTTAAAGAAAAGATGCAGCAAGAAAAACAAACTAAAGATCCTTCACTGCAAGATATCGATCTGCAATGATTTTTCTCATCCCTAAATGGATCTTATAAAACATCTTGCCTTAACGTCGTGAAATGGATCGTGTCTGGATCATTTTAAATATTTATATCCCTGCACCATAGCAACTATCGCCTTCTGTCACGAACAGCTTCCCATAAAACCGAGAACAACAAGCTATTACATATTAGTATTTTCTCTGGTAAAGATGATAAGGGATTAATTAAAAAAAAAAGATCTTTCAGTTTATTCTTCGCTATACAGGGTGATTACTAGGAGAAACCAAGGTTTCTCTAAGGAGTACGTTTCTCAAAGAATACTGTTATATACTCTTGGCTACTAAGAGTAACCGAGAGTATGGACTACTCTTATAGAAAAAAATGCATAAGGGGTGGTAGAGGCAACGTAGACAGTTCAGAATCACACAGCAATGTGGGGTCGGAAACGTAGTCTTCATAGGTCGGAAACGTAGTCTTCGTAGTCTTCATATACCCGTTAACAATCACTTTGGAAGAAGCGTTGAAATGCTCGTCTAATTTATTAATCGAGTTTCATAAACAAGGGGCTTTTCACCGACAATTTCATCAATGAAATGACGTAGAAACTGTCCCAGGGTATCAATTATTCTTCTCCACAACCTCTCTGCGACGAACAAACCATTTACACATGCTGTCACAGAGTGATCACTGGGCATACATGCTGCGAAGTCACGATGCTATACGGTAAAACGCATCGAAATAAGATTGCGTTGGAAAGTATTTCAGAATCGATCCGAAATAAAGCTAATACTTATATTTACCATGTTTACGTACGACCTTGAATAGTCGATCTGGCATATCATTTACCAATCCTTGGAGGACTGTAACATCAGTATTATCCTAATGTTCAATAATGGCAGCCTTCAATTCAGCCGCAGATTGACACTGTCTGACATTTGCATATCCATCCCTACTGAGGGTACTCGGCGCATTTCTTTGGGATTGAGATCAAGCGGTAAAGGCATGGCATTTCATGACATACAACCCATCATCGAAAGACCACTTTCAAGAAGATTTTGCAACATGAATGGGTACGTTGTCAAAACGGAAAATCAAACTTCGGCTACCAATTCTCCCTGGAAATGGCAGTAAATGGGTTTCTAGCATTTCTGGTTAATCAGTAACTTTTATATGATCGCAAGGAAAAGTCAAGTTTACCACCAGGTAAAGCCTCCCCGCACTGTATAATTAGCCTCTACCGTCTTGTCTTTTGGAGATCTCGTGTCATGTTAGTACAACGCAACGACGTCTGGATCATCCAAATTATTATTACTTCTATTTTTTTTCATCTGAGACCATAACACAGTATCACTGATCCTTCTAGGTTTGATGATATTTGGCCAAATCTACTCTTTGCTTGTGCATTCAGCAGCTGTTGTGTTTCTTCTTCACAAGACAAGAAGGTGGAGGCTCATTGTACAGTAAGGAGAGGCTTTACCTGGTGGTAAACTTAACTCGGCTTTTCTTTCAGGCCATATAAAAATTACTGATTACCAAGAAATGCTAGAAACCCATTTAATGCCATTTCCAGGGAGAATTAGTCGCCAAAGTTTGATTTTCCGTCGTGACAACGTATCCATTAACGTTACAAAATGCTCTTGAAAAAGGTTTTTCGATGATGGATTGTATATCATGAAAAGTCCTGCTCTTTTCGTTTGATCTCAATCCCCAATAAAATGCGTAGGGTATCCTCAGTACGGATGAATAGGCAAATGCCAGACAGTTTGAGTCTGTGGCAGAATTGAAGGCCACCATCATTGAACATTTTGATAATATTGATGTAGCCGTTCTCCATGGATTGGTAAATGATATGCTACATCGACTATTCAAAGTTATATGTTAAACATAGCAATTATATACTGTCTATTAAAGTACTGGCTTTATTTCGGCGGAATACTTTTTTCCTTCTTTTTTTCCACATTTATTTTTTATTCCTTCCAAGTGGGGCAGGGAGTGAGTTTTTCCCTTGTAAATACGTATTTATGTGTATAATTTCTCATTGCTTGTTTCACTCTTATTCGCCTGTTTTGCATCCAGTTACGGCACGTAATCACGGTGGCTTTATTTAGGTGGGACACACTGTAGTCGTCGCCGACGATATTGACATACTATCGTAACGTGCAGTTTCATGAAACCATTTTTTTTTTTTTAAATAACGGGCGGGAACTTGCCGATTTTGACCCTTACAACGGCCCGAAGGTGTGACCGTTTTATTATGGGGGCACCCAGTGGGCGGTCAGCGTTACCCCTATGAGGGGACGGACACAATGACAACCACGCCCAGTCGGGAATCGAACTTCGGCCGCCGGGAGTTGAACCGAAACCGGAGTACGGTGCTTTACCCACCCTACAACTCGGTCGGCAGTTTCGTGAAACCACACTCAGGCAAAACCCGGTTCCCTGCGAACGCAAGGAATTCTCTCACAACGTTTTACTTGGACATTTATTTTGGAAGCGAGTTCCGAGAAAGCGCCTTTCAATGCAGAGAGCGAGTCAAATGGGACTAGATCAGGGCTTTAGGACGGGTGATTCCCCATCCGAAGCGACGAGTCTGATCTTGTGTCGGCCTTGCTGTGCGTGGCTGCGCAAACTTCCATTAACGTCCATATTTGTTCTTCCACGCGTCTGACTGTCATCATGATTTCAAACCGGATTACCACGATCACGACTGTCTGCTGGTACTTTTTCTTCTTCGGCGTTCTGCGCATGCGTCATTCCTCCTCTGCTGACGTTCTTTCTGCCGTTGAACTAAGGAATGGTTGTGGGGGGTTCTTATAGCGATTGTTTGTTTCACCTGGTGTACCATCTTCTCTTAAAATAAATAAATAAATAAAAAAAAACGGATGAAACTTATATTCGGAACATATCTAGTCGAGAAAAAATGAAGCTTAAAAAACCGATTTTGAACAGTACCACATGACTATCAAGGTATTTTGCTGTCATAATTTAGCATTTGAAAAGTACTGCAAAAGATATCTTTTGATCAATGTCGATGATTTATATAACTTCACCTTTTTAGAGAAAAAACTCTTTAAAAAAACCTAAATTTATGCTCGTCGGCGCCCCATGAAAGCATATTTTTATTGCTTCCAAAGAATTTTGTTTTTAAAGTGATAAGGAAAAGGCATCTTTTCCTCATTATCACTAAGCGGGAAAAAAAAAAAAAAAAAAAAAAAAAAGAACTTTTCGACCGCTCGGTTTCAACCCACCCTAATGCTTAACCCCAGCCACGCAGTGGCTGCACCGTGATACCAATTGATTTCAGTTCTGTCACTGTTAGTCGCGAAAAAATAGGGTTAAATAGTCCTGATGCTGAAAAAGTGCTGCCATTGCCATCGATTCATTGAAGAATTCAACAGGGTGGTCGATCAAATCGCGAATCTGGCACCATAGAGCTAGAAAAGTTTTCTGACACAGCTGGCTGTGCTTCCCAACGCTGAAAAATTGTAGCCTTTGCCATCCATCTATTTAACTACCAACAACATGGCGGTTGACTGAATCGTTCATCTGGCACCAGAGCTAAAGAAGTTTTTTGACACAGTTGGCTATGCAGCATATGACAATTATCTTCAGTGTAAGAAATTTCTTAAGTTTGTTATTTCATTGTAAAAATTTTGACACTTAAAATAGTTTTACACTATTTACAAATAAGGCTATGGACTGTTAATCTGTAAGAGAAAATGTGAAAACTGTGCAATAAAACCTCGATCTCAAAAACATCGACAGTAAATGCTTAAGTTTTTCTTATTTTAAGCGGTTAACATAAATATACTTAGCTCTTACATAAATTTGTCTTGCTGGCAACATTTTCCTTTCATTATTATTTCCCCGAAGATCTGAGAAAACAATTTGAAGAGATAACAATTTCCTATCTTATACTTGCGATAAAAGAGAATATCCAATAATGTAAATATTTATTTTTATTTTGTAGCTATACATTTTGCAAGATACGCTTCAGAATGTATGGAATTAATCTGTAGTCGAAGCTTGAAAGAAACTAAAACATTTAACTTGATCAAAGTAAGTTTTTTTATAACAGAGCAGAAAAAAATTGTAATGCGTTTACGACATCAACAGTTATGGTATCTTATTGCAACAAGCTAATTATCTGTTTTGTCCACAAAATTTAAGTTCGCGCTGTTTTTTAAAGAAATATCTAATTAAAAATTAAACGTTTTAAGCGCTTTAAATTTGATATCTGCTTTTTTATTTTTCATCATTTTGATATAGAAGGTACAGAAACAGTTCATTTTTACGAATTATAAAGTAAATACTGGAGAAGTTATGTTTTCACCGCTCAGAGTTTTAAATATTCTATGATGAAATACTACCGCACTAAAGCACATAATTATGAAAAAAACACCATTTTTAAAGTATTTCATAGGCCAAAATATTTTGCAATTAATCAAATTTTGGTAATGAAATAAGTAATTACATATACCAGAATTGAAGACAAACTATCACCAGAAAAAATAAACTAGAAACATCCGTTGATCAATAACAGTCAGTTAGTTATACATGCCCGCGCACAGCCAGCTGTCGTCAAAAAAGATGTCTCTAGATCTGTGGCACGCGATGAACGTTTCGATCGTCCGCATCTTGCTGGTAGTTAAGTCGAGCGATGGCAACGGCTGCCCTTTTTTCAGCATTGGGAAAGAGTTGTGCCTCAAAGGGTTAAAATACAGGGGTGTCATAATTAAACTTGACGTATAAACACGGTTCTACATCTAAAACGGGTAAACGGATTGTAACCAAATTCGGCATGTAGATTATACACGGTATTTGCTCAAGGAATTTGAAAATATGTCCTCCAGGTGGCGCTTTGTATGAAAAAACATAAAATTTCACAAAGGAAAGGGCTAATTCGAACTGTACAGACTATTTCGACATTTATGCAATAGTTTTGGAGCGTTTTTACCAATGCCTAAAGGGTTGCCAGTAAAGAGTAGTAGTTTAAAGTCGAAAATTGCCATTTGCGTCGCCAAAAAATAAGTTCTTAAAACTGAATCCAGATTGACAATATCTTCTATATTTCTATCTACAGAATTGCTATTTCCATTCTATAGATATTGCTAAGCCTTACCAGGGGTTGCCCTGGTCATTTTTAAATTTTCTCCAACCCATTCACCAAATTTTTATGAAAAAAAATTATATCGCCAAATAACGATTTTGCCGGACACTATTTTACAGTGCGAATCTATTTTGGCCATCTTGAAGTAATTTGGAGTCTGTTTTCTTTTTTCCTAAAAATCATACTTGTACATTATAAGGTTAACAGACTGACAAAAAAAGTTTCGATTCAATAAATATAAGAAAGAATAAGAGAACACATTTTTTCTTTCTCAATTCATCTGGGACCTGAAATGCTTTCATACATTTTAAATCTCTGCTCACCTGGGTCCCGATTTTTTTTTCCTTGCAAGATGGAAATGTGCTGGATTTACTCCATCTGAAATCTGGTGTTTGTCGATTCTAAAGCAAAGGAATTCCCTTCATTTTGCTGGGCGGTAAGAAAATCTATTTTGGAGAAGATATAGTTATGTCTTTTCAACATCTCAGTAGATCTGAGAGGCACCTTGGTAAAAATATTGACTATACCGAGTTATAGAGTAAAGACAAATCCTTACTTAGGTGCTATATAAAAAGTAAAACATTTTAACACCAATTATAATTAACTAGCTGCGTACCCGTTCTCCGCACGGTACGAACGAAAATTTTTCTTACATGTATAATTCGAATTGATTCCAGTTATATGGAATCTAAAAATAAGCAAAATAATTAGACTCATGGCTGTTACTCATTAGTTATTGGTAAAGTTAGTATAAGTACTGACCTGAGACCATTGTAATATTATGACACAAAAAACTATGTTGGTTTCATTCGCGATCAGAAAAAGAAAAGCTTGACGGTTCCTAAAAATTTCTAACTTTCAAAATGTCACATTCCTACATCATACTCTTTTTTAGGTTTAAGTTATGGCGTTAATACCTTAGATACAACATGATGTGGAGAACCGGTTTATTTTATAATTAAAAAGCTGTGTACCCGCATTTCGCAAGGCAAGAAGAGAAAATTTTCCTAAAATGTGATCATAACTACTTGTGACAAAACAGATTCTCCAATAAAAAAAAAGTTCAGGTACAGTCTTTTCTGTGGAAACTACCGCGGGATATATTAACGCGACTTAAAATTATTTAATGTTTAGTTAGCTGTGATGTAAGACGGCTGTTGAAAAACGAATGGAAACGCATAGTTTCACGAAGTATTTATTAATGCAGTATATTGTGCTTCGATTAGTATTGTCGTAATATCTACTAACTATTAGTTATACCATCTTTTACTGATACCAATATATTTTCGTTTTTCCATCTTTAATGCTTAATTTAAAGAAACGGTTTAGATATTTGCTACGAATGTAGTCTTTTATTGTTTGACGATTCTTTGCAATTTAAGCATTAGCAAAAACATTAATCGCTTCACTTTATCGTTGTCACTAAAACAGCTCTCCATACATTTTTATGCATAATTCTTGTCAGATTGACGTATTTAGCACTGCAAAATATTTCTTGCGATTCGAAAACTGTCCCGTTTAGAAACTCAATCGAAAATAATGCTGGGTTGTTCATTGTTGTAAAAACAGCATTCAATTCTTTTTCTGGCAACGTAATATAAAAAATGGAATTATTTCGTACGTGCCGTATGTTTTGCTTGTGACTCCGTTATTCTGATTGAGTTTCGAAAGGGGTTTTAAACTCGTTACATCAAAATGACGTATAAATTTCGCATGCGAAAATTCAGTTATTTTAAAGTAATTTTATTTATTTTTTTCAACTGGCAGCTATTCAGTTTTAGTTACTATGACGGCTAAATTTGCAAGCTTAATATCAAACGAAATCTTGAAGCACCTGCTTTTGTATTCAAAATCCTTCTTTACATAAAAATTCGTAAAAAATCTCCTAATTTATATTTTTTCCCCGTTCTTCTTTTAAAAGTGGGCGAATTGTATGCTCCGTCTTTTGCGAAATATAAAAACAGTTAGGACGGATAGAATTCAAGATGCAGCAGTTTTAAAAATATTTTACGAAAGTCAGCGTCAAATTTAATTTTATTTGAAAAATTCCCAAAAATCTGAAAAATATGTTACACAGTCCGAACAAACAATTTTTAAAAGAAAATTTTCTCCTCTATCCGATGATGTAAATTTCGTTTTCTTGCAAGTGTAATTACCGGCGTTATTACGTATTAAGCGAGAAAAATCGCTAAAAATAGGACAAAACATAAAATAAAACATTTTCTAAATCGAATTTCGAAAAAATCGCTCCGAGGCGTGTTAGGATCTGTCCTAGTGAAGCCGTATGCAAAATTTGGTAGGTCTGCGACCCACCGTCTCGGCGCAATGCGATCCAGAGACGCGCGCAAAAAGATCGGTGGTCACAAACTTGCCTACAAACCTACACAGCTACATACAATGTTTACTCTCGGATTTTATTATATAAGATTTTTTTAAATATATGCTTTCAAATATTTTATTACAGAAGAAGTAGCAATATTTTTTTCTCCGTTTATTTTTTCTATAATCTGTGAAATATATTCTAGAAGACTGTAATTCTAGATGCATGAATTTTAAAGTTACACATACGCACAGCTGTAACTTACTAAGGGTAAGGAGGGGGCAATACCCCCCCCCAAATATTCAAAACAAAAGAATTCGGATGTCATTTATTTGATATTAGTATTTCCTACAATAGTAAACATCTCCTCCACCAATGTTACATGCAATGCATACACGTATCGTCTAGATAGACCAGCACCTAAGAGTGATTCATATTCAAAAATTGAGTACCGCATTCTGACATTGGATAGATGTTCTAGTGGTGATGGACATCAATATAATTGATGTTTCTAGAATGTATTGTAACGCGGAAATCGCCCCCCCCCCTCAAAAAAAAAATTGTTGCTACTGACCTTTGTACATATTACCAGCCACATTTTTATTCGAAAATACGTGAAATTATCAAAATCTCGTTCAAATGTATTAGCCTATCTGTAGATAATAAATGAGTTAGTTAATTTATTAATAAAATTGTTTATAGATGCATGAAAACAAGGGTCCGAAAGGAGATCCGCATGCAAAATTTGAGAATCGCATTCTGACTGCGGATATACGTTTTAGTAGTCTTCAATATTACCGATGTTGACTGTTCGTAGGATTTATTGGATGAAGCTCAAATTTTCAGTCTCATTCAAATGTACTAGAGTATGTATCGATAATAAATTAAGTAAGTAAATTAATAAATGCATAGAATACATTTAATTTTAATACAAACAAAGATAATTATTTAATATTGAAGATTTTTACAATTATTTTCTACACATTTACACAAAGATATACGACACGCATTTGACTTTTACAGATACATAACATTGCGTGACAGTTTAAATTACAAGGTTTAATTAAGTAATCTGAGAAAGATTTTTTGCTCATATGCTTTGAATAAAAAATACCATCTCTTAACTCTTGACCAATTGAAGTAAATCAATGATCTCAAATATTGTCTCAGACGCGCATTTCCATACACGTTTTAAACATTGTAAGTACAATGCATCTGAAGTGCATATTACTCTTGAAAAATTTACACTAAAGCCTGTGTTTTGACATATCATTTTATATCAAAATTCATCAGCTGTTGTGTTTTGATTGGAAATCAGAAAAGGGCGAACTTTTTCCGGCACTTGAATTTTGAATTAGGCAAACTCTTATTATTTATTTCGCAAAGCTAAGACAGCATTTTGTACAAAACACAGAGATGCAGTGTTTAAACGTTGTTTTTTACTTCCTAGGCGATTTGTTATATCGCATCCAGTTAATGAATGCAACGCTGGTAACACACAACACATATCCTGACTAAGCGATTCTGCAATAAAATGACATGGCAACACACGATTCTTGTTGATCCTTCAAACCACAAACCCCTGCAATTTGCTAGAAGCTTACTGCAGGAATAAACTCCTAACAAAGAAACATCTGTATCAGGACTCATAATGATAATCTCCGATCTGTGATTCGAGTTGACAGAATGGAATATATGGCTGGACATTCTTGAGTCAGCCTCTAAGTGGTTAGTTTTCAGATCTATATCCTCGATAAACATTGATCTATGCAGTTTAAAACATTTCGTGGGATCGTTAAACCTACCACAAATGTACAGTTCACAATTTTCGTAAACTTTGGCATATGTTGAAGGATATTTTCAGATGAATTTTTGCTCTACTCACAAAATAAATCTTTGCAGTCTGCAGGGATTTTCGTTAAAGGACTTGATATAATAACTTGTTTCGGGGATTTTGTCCTCCGGATCTTAATTTTGTCTCTAAAATCTTAATATACATGCCATAATAGTGATCGAATACCATATCAACTCCTTCAACTTAAGCCTGTGACAAAAGCATCTAGTTGGTTTATAAAACGCTTCTGAAAATTTACCGAATGTACTGAACTTTTCCAGTTGCATCTGATGCACAAATGGTTTACGATCTGCAATATGAATTTTTGAGTTATCAGTGCTTATAATGCTTCCCGCACCCATGTGTATTTTCGATCTCAAGAATAAAAGTTGATTTCGTGATTTTTTTTATAAATCAATAAAAAAAATCATTATCCAAAAAAAAAAAAATTATTAAAAAAAAAAAAAAAAAACTTTGGATATTTTGGGTACTCTAATATTTCATGCGATGCTAACATTTTAAAATCAAAACCGCGCTGAGAAGCATATGAATGATTGTTGCACTTTCGTCATGTCTTTTGTGTCTTGCAATTGTTTATCGGAACTTTTATTCTGAGTTTGTTCTGGTCTATAATTGAAATTATAAAGAGGCGTTTTCTTTATAGTATCGAGTACACTTTTCGCCGTTAATTCCAAACGTTCTTTTTCAAACAGGCTTATTAAATATTTTGCAGCTTGTTTTATATTGAGAAGACATTGCGACGTTGTTTTTTCAGTTAATGAGCCAGTGTAAATATTGTGAAAAACGTTATTTTCATCATCTATTTTAAATGGGTTGTAGTTGTTGAAAGCTGTGAAATCAAATTTTGAATATCCTTTTCGTCTTTAGCGATCCTTGATTCATTTAACCCTTTAACGCGCAGTGATCCCGCTCTGGGAACACCAAACTCTGACGTTTTGACAGTTGCCACTCACGAAGAATAGATTGGATTTCTATAAAAATAGTTGCGGGTGACATAGCTCCACGAGAATCCTTTCCTTGTAGCACGTCATTGCCCGTAAAAAAATGGTCACGATTATTTTTAACAGCACTGACATCTGCTGAAAAATGGAAGTATGCGAGAACAGCTCTTATAGATTGCCCAATGCTGAAAAAAGGGCAGCCGTTGCCATCGCTCGACTTAACTACCAGCAAGATGGCGGACGATCGAAACGTTCATCGCGTGCCACAGATCTAGAGACCCTTTTTTGACGACAGCTAGCTGTGCGGCACAGCCAGCTGTCGTCAAAAGAATGGTCTCTAGATCTGTGGCACGCGATGAACGTTTCGATCGTCCGCCATCTTGCTGGTAGTTAAGTCGAGCGATGGCAACGGCCGCCCTTTTTTCAGCATTGGGAAAGGGTTGAGCCTCAAAATGTTAATTCATTACGGGCCTTAGAATCGATATCACATGCAGCATCTGCCTGCATTCCAAGGTGTGACAGCAATGCAGAGTGAATGGAATTCTTGAAAGGATATAAAAGTATCCATTTCTGCATCATCAAAAGTATCCATCACGTGATTCGTACTCGTGGATCAGCAAACAAGGATAGGTAACATATTATGCAACAAACAACATCAAACAATCAGACTCCAGACGACTCCTTTTGTACAGGCCTCAAGTAAGCATTTTATAAATGAGCTTCCAGTACGCATACTTTGTGTCGAAACTATTTTTAACGATGTATATTTTTAACGAGTGTTTATTTACAGGATCACTTAAAAGAATTTCAATACATTAATGTCTACAGACATCTTCAATATATTGCGTCTGTAGGTCAGTCATTATTTGATCCATGCCTAAAATCTTGCCATTTGTCTACGACTTTGGCGAGTTTTGCCGAAATATCGTCAAATTTGTAGCCAAAAATAATTTTGTATTTTACCTAACTCTAAAAGTTTCTACTATAGAATGTTAAAATTTTGTATTTGGAACTACTGTAACAACTGCGCATTTCTTTTTTAGTTGCAACTGACTGAGTAATTTATTTGCAGGGTCATCCAAAAGACTTTAAATATATTAGGTCTTTAGTTACATTCAATTCATTAAAAGTCTGTGATGAATCGCTATTTCGGCTATTGCCCAAAATCTCACTATCTCAAGTTTGTCGCCTTTTGGCGAAATATCGCCCAATTAAGTGCCAAAAACAAATCTTTGGGTAGAAATCTCTAAACCTTTGTACTATTGCATTATTTTATATCTTTCAAATACAATAAGTTTAGATAAAGTGCACAGAAGATAGTTATGATTTAACTGGTTTACAAGGAAGTCATGTGGTGTCCACATCAGATTTTTTAAAATTAAAAACACAGGGCACCTGAAAATTGTTGGCCACTTTACAAAATGAAATTAAAAAAAAAAAAAAAAAGAAAGTGCGAACTGGGTATTTGAATGATGCGTGATTTACGAAAGTGCTAGATTTTCGTTTGCTATAATTTCGTACTAATAATTCTGATAGATGGCGCTAGATATCAAGGACTTCGTCAAGAGATTCAGAAGAACGCAGTAGACATGGTGACTGGCAATGATTTGGCAATATGATTTTTCAACAGGGCGAAGCACCACCACATTGGTCGACGTCTGTACACAGTTGCGTCAATCAACATTTTGCAAACAGATGGATTGGCCGCGGTGGTCCAATTCAGTGGCCTCTTCGATCGCCAGATTTACCCTAATGCAGTGGAACACAAGCAGCGATCACAGCCCCTATTCATTCCTTAACCCTTTAACGCGCAGTGTTCCCTCTCTGGGATGACCAAACTCTGACGTTTTAACTGTTGCCAGTCACGAAGAATAGATTTGATTTCTATAAAAATAGTTGCTGGTGACATAGCTCCACGAGAATTCTTTACTTTTGAGCACGTCATTTCGCGTAAAAAAATTGTCACGATTATTTTTTACAGCACTGACATCTGCTGGAAAATGGAAGAACACGAGAACAGCTGGATAGATTGCCCAATGCTGAAAAAAGGGCAGCCGTTGCCATTGCTCGACTTAACTATTGGCTGTGCCCGCGCACAGCCAGCTGTTGTTAAAAAAGGGTCTCTAGATCTGTGGCACGCGATGAACGTTTCGATCGCCCGCCATCTTGCTGGTAGTTAAGTCGAGCGATGGCAACGGCTGTTCTTTTTTCAGCATTGGGAAAGGGTTGCGCCTCAAAGGGTTAACTCTTCAGATGCTTTCAAATACTTGGAATGAAATCGAATATCATTTAGGTGTTATACAAACCACCAAAATATCTCAGGTTGAAATCTATTCTGTTGTAAGCCCCTGAATGTATGCAACTAGTCATTTCAACGCTACTATGTTGAGAATTTTGAAATTTAATTTTATAAAGTGTCCAACAATCCTATGTGTGACACTGCATGCTCATATGCTGTTATATGCATGTTTATCATTATAGTTTGGACATCCGATATAACGCTGTTTTTTGAATAAAGTATAATTTAGTTGTTTGAAACGTGCGTATTTTTTCTAATGGAAAAAAGAAAAAAAAAAAACTCTCCAAAAATTCAAATAACTCGTGAACTATTTTCATTTCAGAAACTGAAATAGAGTGCATTCGGAAGTTAATATCTATCAAATGTTTAAGGACTTCCATCGCTTGCCACTACTTTTTTAAAAATTGCTTGGAGCGGTCTAAGCGTCAGCAAAAATGATTTGCTCTTAACTGTTCCAACTCCCCACCCCTTTTTGGTATTTCTTTAGAGAGCAGTTTGTCCTTTCAGCACTTTCCTTCTTCCAGAAGGAAGATGATTCAAGTTTTTGCTCGTCAAGCATCTGGTTCGCGCTGTCTTGATCAAGGTTTGCTCATTTCGCGAGGTAACCATGGCAACCGTTGCCGAGGTTATTTTTCGAAATGGTAAAAATCATGGATTTCGAGACGGCGTAGTATTATGAAAATAGTTTGCTGTATTTCATCAGAGCAGTCTATAATGCTTCTGTATCTGCTTTCGCCTTCCTTTAAGTACCTCATGAATTGCTAACGTGATTATGCGAGTGGAGAAGCAAGTTTTCAGGTTTTAAAACTCGGGAAGTTTGATTTTTAATAACATTTCTAGGTTTTTCGTGACTATATGAGCGCCGTAACCATTTTCGATATGTACACCTGCAAACATGTGTTGAATAGTTTGACTATCCAGACTGGGAATTGGTGATATGTAAAAATTTCGAAAGAAAAAAAAATCATTAGCACGTTTGATGTTTTTATTAAAGTATTGTATCGAGTTGTTGATCTCTGAGCGTCTCTGACCCTCTGAGCGTCTTAGAAATGGGCAAATAATGTAAAGTTGTTTTCACGGTAAAATTTTCAAGAGCCTTTAAAATTATTGAAAAAAAAATTTTTTTTGTTAGGAACATTTGTAATTATTAAAAAATCAACGTCAAAATATGTACAACATTAAGATTAATTTTTTTCTTATAATACGTGAGAGTTATAAACAATTTAAATTGTAGATGCTTTGCAGTGAAAACTGGAATGCAGTTGACGGGATTTTACGTCTCAGCCGCTTGGAGGGTTAAAGATATCGATGGTTTCCAAAACTATTGCTATCGAAAAAATAGTTTATGACAGTTTAATCCTTATTGCAGATATCGAATTTTAAAGCATGATATTAGTAGAGTGTTATAACTGTCATAAAACTTTAAAATCATCTGAAAGAACTGAAAAATCAGCATAAGTTTAAAAAATGGAAGTGTAAAAATCGTTCATACTTAACATGAACTTAAATGCAAAACTATAAATGTCTTTTGCTCAGATTGAGTTAAAACCCATTATTACTGTAAGAATGATTAAGTGACACAGTGGACCCTTATCACTGTGAGAGAGTTGTGAGTTCGAATCTGTCCTTGCTATTTCTTACTCTTAAAACATTTCGTGGCCTACCTTCAACTTAATTCAACGAGAATAAACAGGCTGTTATATGCATGTTTATCATTATAGTTTGGACCAAGTTGCCTTAGAAATCCGTTATTTAAAAAACGCAGTCTGTATATCAGTATTTCACTTTGGGATACATAACATTTTTAAAGTGCTCGAGCTACAAATAAAACGTTTTCTTTAAAAAAGATATTTAGAATTCAGTTCTCTATCACTGAAAATGAGAGTCAATACATCTTTAACTATGTGAAACTGTATATCAATAAAATGGACGACAGAGATCTAAATTATAGTTAATTTAGAATGCAGTTATTTTGTATTATTTTACTCAGAAGTAAAATGACAAATACAGTAGATATTCTGCTTCTACATAGTCCTAGTAAAGTAATGCTGATTATAATAACCCTTTGAAGCTTAATCATCTGTACTACCCAAAGCTGATAAAGTGCAGTGACCAAAATGTTGCCTGTCAAAGAAAAGTTCTATAGCTTTGTGGCACGCGATTGACGATTCGATCGAACTCCATGTTGCTGGTATATAAATAGAACTATGGCAACGGTTGCACATTTTCAGCACTGGGACCGTTTGGACACCATCAAGTTGTTCTATATCTATGCATTTTTATACTACATTCTGCAGCTTCCGGCAAATGGCAGTACTGATAAAAAGAATTCTGTCATACGGTCAACAAAAAAATTTTTTTTTGGTTTCTGTTCTCATGCTTAAATTCTGATTCTAGACATTGAAAAACACTTAAATTTTCATTTTAAATTCTTAAAATTTGCTTTTGTCTGATTTACGTCGATAAGTATACTTTAATTTATTTCATAAACGAAAGATGGCAGCACTTTGATTAACCCGAAAGTAAACTGTATTATTATTTGTAACTCTGTAGTATTGCTTGGGAGTAATTTCGTTAGCGGGTGTCGGCTATTTTTGGCGACTTTTTTTGTCGCAAGCACCCGCTACTTGGCGCTTTTTTTTGTCGCCAAATTTTTCACGTGTGAAACACCATTTTAGAATACGATAAAATAATACAACACGTTGAGCACTGTCAGCAAAGACAAATCACTTTAACACATTAAAATTGCACAGATATTCGACTAAAAAAAAACAATAAAACAAAATACACCATCCATACTTAACACTAAAAAATGTCAGCAATTTCAGTAACAGGCAATTCAAAATGAGCAAACAGTAAACCACTTTTAACTAAAAAAAAATCAGTATATTAAGCAATCTAGTTCTACAGCTATGTAAACTAGGCAACCAGTGGACCGTTTTTAACTAAAAAAACCTCAGTGGATTCAGCAACCTAGTTGTACAGCTATGTAAACTAGGCAACCAGTAAACCGTTTTTAACTAAAAGAACAACAGTGGATTAAGCAACCTAGTCGTGCAGCTAATGTAAACTGGGCAAACACTGGCCCGTTTTCAACTCAAAACAACATCGGTGGATTAAATAACATACTTATACACCTCATATAAAGTCACTATATGAAAACATAACATAAAATATCCATTTACAATTCACATTGAAAACCTTAAGCAATTGCGAAAATTCTTTAAAAAAAAAACACTTACCTTTATCTAAAGAAACTCCTCAAAAATATCCAAAACACACAGGAGCTAATAACATAACACCAAAACGCTTCCTTTTACCAACTAACCACATAACCAACATGAACTAACCACACACCAAACACCAATAACACAAAACAAGAACTGACTGATCGTTTTGAAATTTGCTTCTTGTAAAACCTCGGTTTACCGATTACAGTTAAATTGCCTTAACCAATCACAAAATTCCTTTACCAAACATCCTGGTATCGTTTAATGAACCCACCGAGCGTTTTTCCATCAAACTACAGCACCAGTTGACAACTCAACTCAACACAGGTTGCAACAGATATCTGAAACTATCCCTATCGTAAACAAACTGTCCAACGAACTTCAAAATTTGGCGACACATCGCCGCTTGGCGAGGACACCTGCTAAAGAAATTTCCCCCGTATTATTATTTGTAACTCTGTAGTATTGCTTGTAGTATTATTTGTAATATTATTATTTGCTCATACGAACATAAAAGAAATGTGAAAAATATTCACTTTTAGACATTAGTTTCCTATTATTTTACATTTGTATGTTATTGTTTATCACAAATTTTGAATAAAAAAGATTTTTATATCCAGCAAAAACTTTACTGATCATAATTTAGAGTGGAATTATAAAAAAAATATATAAAAGTCTGTGATTTTTGCCAAAAAATTGAAAAATTGCTTTAATTTCTACAAAAGCAAACTTTCATTAAAAAAAATATATATATATTTTTTCCTTAGTTTTGGCGTAGGCGAAACTAAAATTTAACATGTAGAAGTCAGACTCAAAAATCCTGTTGACCGGTGTAATAATTGACAGGTTTTACTAGAGATTAGGTACAAAAAAATAATGACTTCTCGTGTAACTATGTCCCCCTTAAGCATTTTATTGAAATCAAATTATTCTCCTTGAATATCAAAACTTGGAAATGGCCTGATGCCAGTGGCGGCTCGTGGGATACAGCAAGTACAGCCGGGCTGCACTTGAAATTATCAGCACATACTTTAAAATAATTTATTCTACTAATTTTCCTAAATTCAGATTAGAATTGTGGAATTCCTACGGTAAATTAAAAAAATCTCCGAAAAAAACCAATCACAAAAAAAACGTATTGTGGCCGGATCGCTCATTCAAAAAAAAAGCACTTTAATCTTCCCGCAATTCAATTGGGAAAATCTTTGGTTCAGCCCAGAGCGCTGAAAAGAAAATTGGCAGCACCGTTGCCATGACAACGACTACGTAAGCAGTCTCTCCGGCATAGGGAGTATGCAGCTGAAACAGCCGATGAACGATTTTTTAACGGCGGCTGAACTTGAGAACTCGACTAACTGATTGGGCTCGGACGAGAAGTGAGGGAGGGGGTAAGGAGAATATATGTTTGGAAAACTCTCGACATTGCATTTATCAAGAAGGGAAGCCTGAATAGACGCTTATAAATGGACAATTATCCATCAAAGCAGTGTTGTTTTTATGTAAGCAAGAACTGGCATTTAGAGGACATGGCGAGCGAGAAAATTCTTTAAACATGGGAAATTTTAAAGAGCTTTTAAAATTATTGATATCTGAATTCAAACAACGCCTTTTTATGGGGACATCACTGACCGATTCGCATGTTTAAAAGAAAGGAGGATTGATTTGACTTATAAAAAATAAGTAAGTTTTCTTTTTTTTTTCTTTTCTTCTCAAGTTATCGTTACAAAAGAAAATTCTAAGGAAACTTCGAATCAGACACGGATTAATGCAATTTAGAGGATAAGAGCGGCTGGTTGAAATTTATGTCCATTTTATGGAAATAGGATCTCTTACATTTTTTATGTAATTTTTTTTTTTTTTTTTTTTTTTTTTTCCTTCCTCGGTGAGGGCTTAATCCGCCAGCTTTCGAATTCAGTAACAAAGATTTTCCAATCCTGCCCGGAGGAAAGGGGGGGGGGCCCATATGCTTCCGGCTGCACTAACAGTTTTGACCACGGGCCGCCACTGCCTGATGCTCGACCGTTTTTGGGACCCCAACTCTCAAAATGCCAGGATTTTCGTGTTCTGACGGCGAGGCAGAAAGAATCCATCTCTTACAATCCATCTTGTCAAACCCAAAACGAGCCAGGGGGATTATTCAATGCGACGTAATCCCACAACGAATCGAGAAGCTTCAACCTCAGACCTTTGTCCAATTTGCGTTTTGCCGTCCCTTATACCTCCGCCGCCATTAGCGAAATAATTAAACGCCTTTAACAGAAATCCAGAGAGAGCATTTCGCATTAAGCCAAACCGTTTTCGAATTATGCCGCCGCATACACCGGAAACCTCCTGTTTTGCTTTCAATTCGAACAAAACCGGAGAGAGCGGATAATGCATTATTCTGTAAACGTGGAGGGCGGAATTTCGGATAGAGCAGTCACGCGTAATTGGGTTCCAAAAATCGAATGCTAATCTTGCGTACGTACTAATCAACCGAAAACCGTTGTGTAATAATGCTATTAACCTTTTAAGGCGCAGTGTTCCCGCTCTGGGAACACCGAACTCTGACGTTTTGACTACTGCCAGTCACGAAGAATAGATTGGATTTCTATAAAAGTAGTTGCGGGTGACATAGTTCCACGGGAATCCTTTACTTTGTAGCACGTCATTTCCCGTAAACAAATGGTCAGGATTATTTTTAACAGCACTGACATCTGCTGAAAAATGGAAGAATGCGAAGAACAGCTGGATAGATTGCCCAAAGCTGAAAAAAGGGCAGCCGTTGCCATCGCTCGACTTAACTACCAGCAAGATGGCGGACGATCGAAACGTTCATCGCGTGCCACAGATCTAGAGACTCTTTTCTGACGACAGCTGGCTGTGCCAGTCGAGCGATGGCAACGGCTGCCCTTTTTTCAGCATTGGGAAAGGGTTGCGCCTCAAAGGGTTAAATAATACTTACGTAATCGGGGCCGTTCCTTAGAGCAGCGTTTTTCAACCGGTGGGGCGCAGAGCGTTTGCACATGGCGAGAAAAACCAAAGAGCAAGTAGCGATGCATGCTTTTAAAAATAATCTTATTTATTCTTATTTTTACTCAAAAATTTATCTGTTTTTGCTTAAAATGTTCATTTAAACTTTACTGATAACCTTTTGTAGAAAATTCGACTAAATGCTCGTTGTTGAAGGAAAAAAAAGCTGAATGTAAGCCGAAAAATAGGACGGAGGGGTGCCACCGTAAGTTGGCCTTTGTTGAGGGGGCGCGACGTTAAAAGGTTGGGAACCGCTGCTTTAGAGTACAAACTCGCATTCTGCAATTGTGGGCAGATTTAAAACAAACTTTACTTTCATGAACGGATGTAAATAGTTTTCTTATGGGTGGGGTTCAGTTGGGGGGGGGGTCCATTCTTATTGTAAAATTTGATTGACAGTAAATTTTACTGTACCGTGTTAAGGGACGATTCAGGAATTTATTCCAGGATCTCCCATTTTTTTGTGAAAATAGCTTATTTTTGTGAATTTCAACACCAGTTATTAATAAATGTCATATTTTTGTTAAAGTAATTGATAAAACAGATTAAAATGAAGGGTAAAATGCCAGTGAAGGGCAAGGGTAGACTTTTGTGATTTTTTTTTTTTTTTTTCCGTTTTCCCCTCAGGCAATTACTGAAATTATTTTGGTTTTCCGAAATAAAGTTTCTTGCCCCCCAAAATTTTCGCTAAACAGAATTTTTTAAGAACTTAGGTAATAATAGGTTGACAAACGTTTATTCATAAAATTGGCATTATTAGCAAATGAAAATAGAGAATGAAAATAGGAATAGAAAATTGTATTTTCAAACTGAGGAATAAACATAGGAACAGATGTGTTTCTTGTTTGCCCAAAGGGCAACAGAACATTTTGTTTTACTCTCCCATTTAAAAATATGATTCCCCCGATCAAGCGGAGAACCGCAAATTTCGACCCCTGAGGGCTGTTATAATCGATTGTACTTTTTGATAAGAGGCCGCAAAACGGACCCAATTTTCGTCTGTATCGACCCCAGATAATTTTTTGACCACTCTTCCCGTTAAAAATCAGACTAAATTCGCGGTCTATATATAGGATTTTTCTAATTAATCTTGATGAAAAATTTTGGGGTCGCGTTATATTCGGTATCGCTATATATTTGGACTAATACAGTATATATTTGGGGGGAAATTTTATAGCACTAAATTTTTTTTATAGCAAATTGTGTTTGTTACGCATTGAATGATGAAATGTTATAATGAAGTTTCCAAAATTTACATAAAATTTTAATATTTTCACCGTACTCTATTTTGAGTGATGGATTCAAAAGGGTAATATTTGGCTATAATTAGCGTTTGTGCATAGACTAAAGGGGGCGTCTAGACCCTCTACACCCCCTTCCATACACATCTGTGCTTCCATGTCTTTTTGTGTTGTCATGTTGCTTTTTTTAAAACTGTTTGCTTCATTTTAACCCTTTAACGCGCAGTGTTGCCGCTCTGGCAACGCCAAACTCTGACGTTTTGACTGTTGCCAGTCACGAAGAATAAATTTGATTTCTATAAAAATAGTTGCGGGTGACATAGCTTCACGAGAATCCTTTACCTTTTAGCACGTCATTTCCGTCAAAAAATTGTCACGATTGTTTTTAACAGCACTGACATCTGCCGAAAAATGGAAGAATGCGAGAACAGCTTGATAGATTGCCGAATGCTGAAAAAAGGGCAGCCGTTGCCATCGCTCGACTTAACTACCAGCAAGATGGCGGATGATTGAAACGTTCATCGCTTGCCACAGATCTAGAGACCCTTTTTTTGACAACAACTGGCTGTGCCGGCCACAGCCAGCTGTCGTCATCTACTCATGTCGCCAGCTACTCGAGGATACAAACAAATGTGCCCACGCTTCCAAGCTGAGTAACTCGAGTATTACTTGAACTCCCCAAAGATTTTCCTTGGGAAGTTTGAGGAGATATATCATATGACCTTTCTATGTTGTTTTCTATCCCTCCGCTGTTGTTTTCGTTCGCTCCTATCCAAATACAGTTCAAGATGTCAATCTCCCTGAGTAGCTCGCGTTTTACTCGAGATTTACTCACAAGTGGCAGCTGAACGCACCCCATATTTCCCCTGATTCTTAGAACTGAAAAAGGCACCTTATTGTGCTGATCTGTCGCTACCGCCTCTCCCCGAAAATATGAGATAAGCTTGACTTTTCCCTTTTTGCTTACGTCAACCCTGATTACAAAGGCTAAAATTCTGTGTTCTATCCGTAACGATTTCTGTGTAAACGGCATCTTTTTTTTCGACACTAGATGGCTCTGCCTTCATTCGGGATGATCTATGAACTCGTGTTGCAGTGCTGTGAATTGTTAGAAGGGTAGTTCAACACGTGTTCTACCCGTGTTCTACCGTGTTGTCCAGTGTTCAACACGTTCAACACTGGACATCGATAGTCCAGTTGGGAGAGGCATCGATCTCGTAGCCGAAGGGTTGCGAGTTCGGCCCTTGGACCAACCAAAGACCGCCGTGTTCGCTTATGTCGACTGGGGCACATTAAATACGTCGAGGTCACAATGTCCTCAAAGTTACAATACAAAAACGATACCTGTAGGGGTGGCGAAACTAAGCCTTGGGGTCTTCTGCTTGGTATTTGCTTCAAAATTAAAAAAGTGCTGCTTACGATGTGTAGTTGAATGAGGTAGAAATGAACTCTTCGGGAGTTTGATATAGAAATTGACACTCTTGGCAGGCACTGCCGCTATCCATCTGATCTGGATTTGAGGCTGGTAAAAAATACTGTAAAACAGAAATACCTAAGCCTCCATAATCCATTAAAACAAGACATACGAGAGTGTAGTTCAACGGCAGCAGTCCACACACTCGACCAATCGCAACTTACCCCCACTTGATATCAGCGACATCTCATTCGACCAATTAAGTGACGCCTTCCATGCTTTGCTTCAATAAATGATTTAATCCTTTAGTCATTAATAGTCCGTTGCTTCAACCATACGTTGTGTTCTCCAAGCTCATGGTCTGTTTTATAATAATATGTCGGTACATAATAAACAAAAAGTATGAATCCAATGAAATATTGAAAATTATTTTTTAACATATAAATCAGTGCTCTGCTCTCTATAGAAAGGAAAGTAAAAGCTTCATATAATACTTTCCATGAAAGAATTTCACTGCACATGCATATACTTTTTCTCTGTATTTTAGCTGCATCAACGTGCACTAAAAATGCTATGAAAAAAGATGCTGCAGGTGGAGATAATACTCATTTCAGAAAAGATTAAATTTATCTCCATAACAAAATACTCTTTCATTGTCACTGGTATTCTGAACACGAAATAACGAAAGCGATCATGATTCGAATATAAAAGTTTAAATGTGCATAAAATGCATTTTTGTAAGCAAAGAGATCATTTATTTTATGGTAGAGATTATGGGAAAGAATGTTAAGTGCATGAAAGCACAAAGGAGTCAGGAATTTTCTGCCTAGTAATACAGTTTAAGGGGGAGGGGAGAAGTAAGAAAAATATGTTGTTCATTATCATTTAAAGTTCAGATGGTTCTAGCTTAATAATCATTTGATGTTGATATTTTCTAAAATGTATGAAATAATAATTTTTAATGTTTTGTAGCGCTCTGCTTTTGTGTAAAAATATTAACAGTTAAAATTGTGTCTGACAAATATTTTATATTTCTCTTTTAATTTAATATATCCATTACTCTTTCCTTCTTTTAGGATCTCTCCTAATTACCTCTAGCAAACATTATTCTCAAACTGAATATCTTATGAAAATAAATTTTAATTACGAAAATTCTGAATAGTGATGATAATTAGATAATTTTTACAGGAAAATTGAAACTATTTTAAAACCTTCTCTGTGACTTAAAAAATGGTCAAAACTATTATTTTTCATTCCATAATTGAAGCAGAACCAATTTTTGTTTTGGAAATAATTTCAAAAAAAGACATGCGTCATTTTTAACTAAAAAAACGTGATAAGAAGATTCTGTAGGTATAAACTACACTCTTTTATCAAAATAAATAAATAAAAGTGATTTGTTTGGAATGAGAATAGGGTCTAATAGAGAATAGAATCTACCTATAGTCGACTCCGGTTATAGTGAACCCGGATATAGTGAACTTTCGGCTACAGTGAACGCAAATCGTTAGTCCCGATTCACATTAGAAATATGCAGAGCATTTTTCGGTTTTAGTGAACATTACTTCAGTTATAGTTACGCTTGCCAGACGTCCCGGTTTGCAGACAAATCCCGGTGTCCCGGCCGGTTTACTTCACGTCCCGGTAAAAATTAAATTTGATTATAGATGACCAAAAAAGTCTAAAAATAATTAACTGTGAAGGATTTTTAAGGATAATTACTTGGTCATTTGTTTCACTGTACTGTATAAAAAGTGAGAACTGTCGAAGAGTGGTGATTTGCTAATAAGTATTGTTCAAATTTTTATTCCTCATTCAAAGTGTTTCTTTTTACTTAAGCAACTTATAAATATTAACATGTAAGAAATAAAATGCATAATTTAAATGCTTGTCTCATTTATTAATATCCCTGGTTCAAGTTCTTAATCAGTAACCATTTATTCATTGCATTGAGAATAAACTATCCTCTGAAACACTCCAAAAACCCGCCAAAAGTGTGTACCTTGAGGGGGAAAATGTAAATGTAGTGTTACTGCCAGGAATCTGGACCGAGAGGAGGAGATTTCCCTCCATGGTGGACTTTCTAAGGGATCTTAATCCGTATTTACGCGAAGTTTCGTAGAAAACCACGGGAAACTCCGAACGGTTAGGTCGGCGGACTCGACCTGGTTTTGAACCAGGCATCTTCCGTCTCCAGTTGAGAGCGCAAATGCGTTCAGCCACAGGTCGGGCAAATGTACCCTTGAATACCCGTGACACTGGGGGCATTCCGGTGTCCCGGGTGAATATTTCAGAAATCTGGCAAGCCTAGTTATAGTGAACATAAAAACTGAACTTCGAAAATTCTGGAAATGGCGGAGATGAAGTTTTTCCAAGTCTACATTCTCAAAGGTTGTCTATATTGCATTCGATAAATACACAAAGAGATTATCAAGCATCTGTTCCAAAATACAGGGGAATTGTCAGTGGCTAGGCTGAGGCCTGTGGGCTAACATGGCGAGGGGGAGAGGGTAACAATAGCGCACTAGACTCTTGACCACTGGGAAATCAAGAATTTATTCATTGCAGTGATGCTTACTTACTGCGTTAGCTTTTCAATTCCCTTGCAAAATAGCTCAAGTCTTGTGGTGAATTCCTCCCCGTACTCCTTTTCTCAAATACCCCCAGTGCTTAAAAGATAAGCTCATCGCTTACACCCTGTATGAAAGCCCGTGACACCCACACTTCCGCAATGAAGAAGGTAGCAATGACAATTTCTAAAGAAACATGCAACTTTTTTCATTCTCATTCTTGACCAGAAGGAAAAGACCACAAGTGCTTCAATCCAATTCATCAAACTGTGTCCCTCCTAATTGTATTCGCGCTCGCTATCCGGGGACGCCTGAAAATAGGGATTAAATTCTTATTGGGTTAAAATCAATGGAATTTTTCGCAAGAGCGGATCCAGACGCTTTTTTCGCAGGGGGCGCAAATCGTGAATATTCATTTTATCTAGTGTAAAGCATATTTAATATTGATGAAAGCCCCTTTATCTAGTGTAAATATATTTTTTTCGGGGGGGGCGCGCGCCCCCTGCGCCCTCCCCTTGGATCCGCCTTTGATTTTTCGGCTACTAAACACTTAACAAAAAGTAGGGTACATTTCATGGTGAACAAGAACGGACATATCTCTCGTCCTTGATCGATTGCAGTTTCCATTCCCGGTGCAATAGCAGAGGTTAAGGATCACGACTACTCGCTATTGCTTGATCGGATACGGCACTTTCCGGCCAATTGAATGGAATCTCCCAAATTATTTAATCACATAGGAGTAATAAGACATAAATGCGATTAATTATGTTTGATTTACACAAATATACAGTGCGGGTATAAAACACTATTTTTTATTTATGTATATAATGCATTCCTTGCTCATAGTGAACTTCGGATATAGCGAACGAAATTTGCCGGTCAGCAGAGGTTCACTATAACCGAAGTCGACTGTAGTTGGTGGAAAACTGTTGGAAATGTAGACTATTTCTTCTGTCTAAGAAAGCCTAGACAATATTCGTTTCTTAAAAACACTGTTTGCAGGAGTTGGAGAAGAAAATAATTGCTAGCTGCAGAAGAAAATAATTGTGTTATAAATAACTAAACATGTACAAGAAGGAAGTATGGATGTGGATAAGAAGATGAAAAAATAAACTAAATGAGTATATCTAGAGAGTTTTAGAGGGTTTTATTTCACTTTTATATTTTCCCTCCTGACTTTTTGATTATCTAAGTGAAATAAAAGAACTTTTTTTTAGTTTTCAAGCATAATTTATAGATTTTTTGATTTTTTTTTTCATAAAGGTTTGCTAACATTTTTTCCGGTTTGTGCCCCAGCCGCTCATTGAGAGTTATAGTTAAATTAGCATGCGTTATAGTCCTGTTTGCTGATAAATTGCTCGAAACGGACTATGCAGGATAGCGTTTTATATTCGATATTCTCGGCGTGATTTTATCTTTCTTAGTCCTTAAATTTCAGCTCATAAAACTTGTAGAGATCTACCTAAAGTATACTTTTCCAAAAATTCAAAGCCTCGCAAATTATTCCACCATGGCGTGGACATATATTCTCCATGGAATTTCAACTGAAGATGGATGTATTTCATGAAACTGTCATGTTCCGTTTTCAAATTGCATTGAAAATCTCGCTCACCAACTGCAAATGCATTGCACAGTATTTTATTCGAAGTCAAAGCTCGTTGTGGAGGCAATTACAACGGGATCTGGAAAAAACATTCTACGAAAATACGTCTACACTCAATATATTTAATATTCGTCACTTAAAATAAATAAGTTCATATTCAATTTTTATAATACACCGAAATCAGAATTGCAGTTTCTTCTAAAAACGTGCGAAAACTTTTTGCATTCGAAAGATTTCGTTTCCCTGGGAACATCCCCGCTTATATCAATGTTTTATGCTGAGGAAATCATTTATTTGTGAAAAGAACTGGGTAATCTAGAAAAAATTATTTTAAACGTATTGGAACCGCAATTTTCTCTTCAAAGCCTGATAACTGTGAGTTCAGTACGACGTCATTGTCACTTGAGACACCTAATTTTGTCACGCCAATGATTCACTTTTTTACTCTCGGAAATAAAATGGAGCTGAAAATAGCGAAAAATCACTTTGAAATTAGGGAACGAGTGGATTATCAGATATTTAAAGTAGCCCAAATTTTTACATTTTTATACATAAGTATGAAAAATTTCGAGCGATGTTATTAGGCTTTTTGTGCTTAACTTTTTAATCTTTTTGGATTAATGAAGCTAAAAGTTTTATCTTGGAGTGGTTACCCGGAATTGTTAGTGAATCGGGGATCAGCGTAACTATAAGTAGGAATTAAATTTGTCTTAGACCTTTCCGCCGTCAGAAATATACCAATAAGTGCAACACGAATCCTGCAAGGAAGTCTTCCGTTAATGGGTTCTCGAGAATGAGACGCATTAATAAATCAGGGGAAAAGGAGAATTGCGCGGAATTCATTCATGTTGTTTTATAAGTAGATTCTTAGAATATTTTCTTCGCTCCTCCAGCATAAAGAAACCTGCACTTTCAATACTCGCATGCTTTCTTACAATTTTGTCTCGGCTGAAAGCTACCCGAGACACTGGAGAAGGAGTTTCTTTTTTAGTAGAAGCTCGTAATTTTCTTTTAATATGATAATATTATGCACACGTTAATAATAACTTTTCTTTTTTCTCGTTCTGCTTGGGAAGTGAAATGCAAATCTATTAAATAATCTTTTCAGAAATAAGACGAGCGTTTTTTTTTTCTTTTTTTCAGAACCTTAACTAGGAAGAATATTGAATGTTTTTAGTGTTTCATTGGTGATATTAAACAGCCACCAAAACTCGTTTTACAAAAAAACAAAGAAAAAAAAAAACTAATGTACCGTAAATGCCGGCGTATAACGCGCACCTATAATTTTAAACTTCATTTTTTAATTTTTATGTATATCCTTCGTATAACGCGCACCCTTTATTTTGCAGTCACAGACTTGCCCTATGGAATCCAGAAAGTCTTTTAGTTTGGGATATGTTCAGATCACATTTAGCGGAAAATACAAAGAAATCAATGAAAGAGTGTAACACAGACATAGCAGTTATTCCAGGCGGATTAACGCCATTAGTTCAACCTTTAGATGTGTGTATTAATAAACCATTCTAAGAAATTTTAAAATGATTTTGGAATACGTGTATGTTGGAAGGAGATAAAACATTTACGGAAGGAGGTGAAATGCGTCATGCCAGTCTAGAAATAGTGTGTGAGTGGATAATACAAGCATGGGATGAAATTGAACCTGACATAATTAAAAAGTCATTTAAAAAATAACAAAATAAACCCATTACTAAGAAATTTCTAAGAATCAAGACTTCCATGAATTTTCTTAGTACATCAGACTCCTTCTTAATCGGTCTCCGTTTATCTAGATATCCGCTTTAACCGACCGTATTTGACTTGAAAAGAAAAAGTTTGAAAACATACAAAAGATAAAAAAATTCGACAGTGACTGACACCTGCCTCCGTCATATCACATACAGATGGAGCAAAACTACTGGAAAAAGATCATATGCTATGTAGAACTACAAGCATCAGCTTACTCCATCGATTGTTGCTTTAAAAGGAAAATGACGGAACTGTGCAGTTGTCGAACTTTTTGTCTTCAGCAGAAGGAAAAGATTCGTGTTTTTAAAATTTTCCTCCTGGTGGTATAAAAAAATTTCGTAATAAATGAACGCACTTATGATAATGCAGTTCCACCAATTAATTGCACATATATATATTCATTCTCCGCTTTAAGAGGATTTTCGCTTAACCGGCCCAACCCCAGTCCGAATTAAATCGGTTAAGAGGGAGCCTGCTGTATTACTAAACAAAGTGAAATACATCAACAGAAATGTATTTGTGTGTGATTGCTGGAGTTTATCGAGATATGACTGCTATGTGATAGGCATTTCATCTTTGTTGTTTCTTGCATATAAATGCCTTTTTATTCCGAGAGAATCATTAACAATCACAGAATAACACAACAGAAGTGCAAACGTAGGAGAAGAGGAGAGTGACAACCATGGGTTGACGGGATTCGGACCCGAGACCTCACCGCTTGCAGGCGGGTGGCAGTGACAGGTGCGCAAACCCTCTGAGCCAGATGCTCATCAGTGTAACTGACTATACTTGACTTTCTTTAGTAACAATACTAAGGAAATGCCACGGAAGCCGATTCCTAGAAATTTCTTAATAATGGACCGATTATTTTTATTTATTTATTTATTTTTTGTAGATCTGAGAGCAACTTTTTTTGGTTTTCTATCATTTCTTGTTTTTTTTGTGGTTCAATAAAAGTAATAAAACGCTGTTAGCCGTGTAGTGACAAAGCAATACACATATAAGTAAATATTTCCCTTTTCTCAACTGACTAACACAAGGATATGCGCGGTTTTTTAAGTGATAAAGTTCCACTGACTCGTGAGGGGGGCGCCAACTTAGCCATGTTTTCCGGATAGTAACGAATTTGAGCAGCTAATGGTACGTCATTTTTCATACGAAGAAATTTCGTTTATCATTATGCACTTATGAAAGTACATGGGTTGTCCGAAAAGTAAAGTTTCCCACGGCCAACGAAAAGGAACAAAACATCATTACCTGGAAAAATTTATTTCAAAAGGTATAGCAATACTTCAGCTACTTCTCAACATAAGGATAACCTAAACTGTAACACTCGTCGTACCGACGGATAAGCTTTTGTAGTCTAGTGTCATAGAAGTGTGCCACAGAGAAAGGAGCCAGAATGTGACTAAACATTTTCTGTCCTAGCATCACTTTTCCACTGACGAAGACTGCAAACAACTGTGACACTCTGGCTCCTTTTTCAGGCGGCACACTTATATAGGGCGCTGGACTACAAAAGCCTATCCCACGGTATGGCAAGTGTTACACTTCAGGTTATCCTTACGTTGAGAAATAGCGGAAATATTGCTGTACCTCTTGCAATATAATTTTCCCAAGGGAATAATGTTTTGTTTCTTTTTATTGGCAGGCCGTGGGAAATTTACTTTCCGGACGACTCTCGTATAATGTAAATGCGTTAACATTTTTAACCTCTAGAGACCCTTTTTTGACGCAGCTGACAGCCAGCTGCGTCAATAAAGGGTCTCTATCCGTGGCAGGCGATGAACGTTTCGATCGTCCGCCATCTTGCTGGTAATTAAGTCGAGCGAATGCAACGGCTGCCCATTTTTCAACATTGGGAAATCTAGCCAGCTGTTCTAGCATTCTTCCATTTTTCAGCAGATGTCAGTGCTGTTAAAAATAATCGTGACCATTTTTTTACGGGAAATGACGTGCTAAAAAGTAAAGGATTCTCGTGGAGCTATGTCACCCGCAACTATTTTTATAGAAATCAAATTCATTCATCGTGACTGGCAACAGTCAAAACGTCAGAGTTGGGTGTACCCATAACGGGAACACTGCGCGTTAAAAGGGTTAATTCAAAATTCATAGGGTTTTTTTTTGGATACTGAGTGATGGAGCAGCTGGGAATCGATTTAAACGCTTCACAGAATCTTTGAGAATACTACAGACTATTCTAAGATTCTCGAGAACAGTGCAGAATCTCCGAATGTGTTTTTAAACCTTCGAATTCAATTTAGACGCGTTTGCGCGGGCGGAATGCTTGAACTGCCTTAAATCTCTTTCTCATCATCGTGATCGATCGTGTTTTAAGTCTGGGAAAGTGTACGCTTCGATCGAGTCATTTAAAAATCGAATTCCCATAACTTTTTTTCCGCTTGATTTTCAAAAAATATTTAAAATTTTATTTAAATATTCAAAATCTTAGCGATTTTTGAAAATAATATTTTATAAGTTTTTTATTATGCTTCTTAAAACCTCAGCATTTTTCCCTATAAGAAGAACGGGGGAACTCTTATTTTAACATAATTGTTATTTATTTGCTACAAATACCTTCGCCGCTCGTTGGTGTAATCCGGTCAAAGAATCAGGGAAGTCAATGGGGCAGCCTCAATCCTCGTGGCTGTGGGACTGTCGTACGTAAAGTAAATACTCCTGGCTTAGAACATACTTTTAATTGAACAGCATTTCGCACAGATTTATGTGTGAATAGAGGTCACGAAAAATCCGCTCTTTCAACGGTGTTTACACTTATAACTTGTATTACAGACGAATACACACACACACAATAGCACTGGTGCTATTAAACTAAAAAAGTAGCCATTATCGGAACCATGCAGCTCAGGAGCAGAACGGCACAGCACTAATTTAAGAAAGCCCGCAGTTTCTGCAACTAAGAAATATTTCTGTAGGAATTTGTACAACAGGTTATCACCCAATACAGTACTTTTATAATCATTTTATGAATGGAAATGTCACTAATTATGCCTTTTCATACAAGTTGAAATGTTAGTACTTGGCATCGCATTTAGGTTTCATCATTGGCTTTATGATGAAACCTAAATTTAGCAACCCTAACCTAAATAAATTTAATTACAAATACTGATAAACAAAGAAACATGATTTTCGTTGAAATGAGCCCAATAATTTTGCCAATACTGCATTGAGTCTAAAGAACAGTTAAGTATGGGGCGACGAAGCTGCCAATGTTTGGAGGTAAATCTGAAGTTTCTATACGAATGAAGCAGTTTATATGCCAGAAACTGTTCTTGAGCAGATGAGAAAACTGAAATGAGCAGATGATATCTCCTGACTTCGGAAGGTCCGTTAAATTCCCATCCACATTAGTTTGATGCTCGTTGCATTTTAGTCTTTCGTAAATACATGTTTTCTCAGTGTCGATGGCTCATAAATGGCGTTGATTCCCGATTTTAGATCATTCGAAATCGCTATGTAACATGACTTGAAAAATATTGCAATTTTATTCGAAGTGTAAATTCCGTAAGAAATCGTCTATTACTAATTAACGAAATTATTTCAAACATGGTGATCGTACTTATGATGAAAACGTGATTTTTTTTGTTTGTTTTTATTAGAACAATATATTGCATACAGGTGCTATTGAGGTTTTCTGTTGAACTATTGTGGCTGCTGAGGAGGAAGTCTACAAAGAACAGTCTTGGGTCGGTCGAACGTTGTTAAGTGGTGAATTGTGACTATTGACCATTAAAAAGTACTTGTTATACATTTTAAGTCTTTTACTCGGAGGTGTCTGGCTTATTTAGGTTGTTATGGGACGCTTCGTATGCAGGAGAGGTGGTAGAAAAATTTACATATTCGTCTGAATTTCTTTTTACGGATTTTGCTGTTGACGGCTGACATCGGTGGAAATACGAGTAGAGATTAAAGGTAAGACTGGCCGGGTAGTGGGTAATTCCATGACCGGTGAGGATGTAACTGGTGAAGATGGTAGTGTGACTGTTGTGTATCAAGCATATCCTGAAAAAAACGGGAATGTGTGTGATTGAAGTGATCTGATCTATTGTTTCATCTGTGAATGTGGTGAATGTGCTGTTTGTTGTTTTATATGACACGATGGATAATGAGTCACTGTTGTCTATGGATGATGGTTGACTTACTATTCTACACTCCTTCTCTTCCACCCCTGGTTCACCTGAGATGCCAAGAGGGGGCCGAAGAAACACAAAACGCATGAGAAGATTTCTGTTAAAGAAATACAAATAAAACTCCCAATAATAGCTAAACCGCTATGCTTAAAGCAAAGTCTAAAATAGGCTGCTAAAGTGAATTGTTGAAATATACTTTCTTGTTGTAAACAATGGCGGAATTTGAGACATGCAGTTTGATTGTTGCTTTCTTTTCTTCACTGTTATTAAAGTAACTAGCTGCGTACCCGTTCTACGCACGGTAGGGAACGAAACTTTTTCTTACATGTATAATTCGAATTGATTCCTGTAATGTGGAATCTAAAAATAAGCAAAATGATTTGACTCTTGGCGTAAAGTTGCTCACTGGTTATTCGTAAAGTTAGCATAAGTACTGACCTGTGACCGTTGTGATATTATGACACAAAAAAGTATGTCCCTGTCATTCGCGATCAGAAAAAGAAAAGCTTGACGGTTCCTAAAAATTTCTAACTTTCAAAATGTCTCATTTCTACATCATACTCTTTAGATTTAAGTTATACCATTAATACCTTAGATACTACATGATGAGAAGAACCGTTTTATTTTATAATTAATAGTTGTGAACCCGCTCTTCGCAAGGCAAGAAGAGAACATTTTCCTAAAATGTGACCATAACTACTTGTGACAAAACAGAGTCTCCAAGAAAAAAAAAGTTCAGGTACAGTCTTTTCTGTGGGAACTACCGCGGGATATATTAACGCGATTTAAAATTATGTAATGTTTAGTTAGCTATGATGTAAGACGGCTGTTGAAAAACGAATAGAGACGAATAGTTTTACGAAGTATTTATTAATACAGTAAATTGTCCTTTGATAAGTATTGCTCTAGCAATAGCTACAAACTATTACGTATACTATCTTTTACTGATACGAATATATTTTCGTTTTTCCATCTTTAATGCTTAATTTAAAGAAACTGTTTAGATATTTGCTACGAATGCAGTCTTTTACTGCTTGGCGATTCTTTGCAATTTACGTATTAGCAAAAACGATAATCATTTTATTTTATCGTTGCCATTAAAACAGCTCTCCATACATTTTTATGCATAATTCTAGTGTGATTGACATATTTAGCACTGGAAACTATTTCTTGAGATTCGAAAACGTGTCCCGTTTAAAAACTCAATCGAAAATAATGATGGGTAATTCATTGTTGAAAAAACAGCATTCAATTATTTTACTGCCAACGTAATATATAACATGGAATTATTTCGTACGTGCCATGTGTTTTGCTTGTGACTCCGTTATTGTTATTGAGTTTCGAAAGGGGTTTTAAACTCGTGACATCAAAATGACGCACATTTCGCATGCGAAAACTCAGTTACTTTAAAGTAATTTTATTTATTTTTTTCAACTGGCAATTTTAATCATTGTTACTAGCCTTCAAGACAACCAAACCGCAAGATATCATACCGAAAGTTTTAAGCAGAAGCTATTGAAATGAAAATCCTTCTTTACTTAAAAATACGTAAAAAATCTCCTAATTTATATTTTCCTCTGGTTTTTCTTTTAAAAGAGGGCTAAATGTATGCTCCGTCATTTGACAAAATTTAAAAAAAGGTATGACGGATAGAATTCAAACTGCAGCGGTTTTAAAAATATTTTGCGAAAGTCAGCGTCAAATTTAATTTTATTTGAAAAATTCCCAAAAAATCTGCAAATTATGTTACACAGTCTGAACAAACAGATTTCGAAAGAAAATTTTCTCTCCTATCCGATGATGTAAATATCGTTTTCTCGCGAGTGTAATTACCAGCATTATTACGTATTAAGCGAGAAAAATCGCTAAAAATCAGGCAAAACATAAAATAAAACATTTTCTAATTCGAATTTTGAAAAAATAGCTCCGAGGCGTATTAGGATCTGTCTTAGCGAAGCCGTATGCAAAACTCGGTAGGTCTGTGACCAACCATCTCGGCGCAATGCGATCGAGGGACGCGCGCCATAAGATCGGTGGTCACAAACCTACCTACATAGCTACATACAATGTTTACTCTCGGATTTTATTATATAAGACAAGGGAAAAATAAGATAATGATTTAAACACATTGTTTTCTAATTACTGTTTATACATTTTAATTAATACTGTTCTTTTTCGTTTTTCTTTCTTGGTGTAAAGATTTACTTTCACTCTATTACTTCGCCTCAAACCCTTAACAGGAGGCGGTTAATATGAAATCACAAAATTCTAGAAACCTTATCAGTGGTAGCAGAAATATGTAACCATTAGTAAAATTTCGTATTCTGTTGCATAAATAACGGATATTGTTTCCATAAAATGATTCAAAATAACAAAAATAGATTTTGATCTTTCAGTTTCTTAAAAGATAATTTAAGAAAAGTTTATGAAAATAATATCGGGAAATTTATTATACACGGCCGGCATTTCCGAAATCTACAGGGCGTGTAAAAAGAGTTTTGACTTTTTCCTGAGGAAAGCTTTTTATAACGAACTTGTTATTACAAATAAGAAGTACAAAATAATCAGTACAATTCAAAGTATAATCCATTAGTCTCAAATCTAAAAGTAGGCATAAGAATACAAGGCACCACGAATTATCCACACGTGATCTAGAGAAATGCACTGCCCTCCAAAAGTTAAGGTACAACCTACTTTTTTGTGAATAATATGGAAACGAATGAACATAGAAGCAAAAAAGTTGGACTAACGGAGCACTAAATAGTTCTTTATTGAGTACGACATAGAAATTTACATAAATTCAACACAAACATGTGGTGTAAAAGCAAAAGAACACTTTTGGTAGAAAAGTCCACTTTTGGAGAAAACAGTTTATCAAAGCTTTTTGTGGAAACATGTGGTGGAAACATTACAAAAATGAGTTAAAATAAGGAATGTGTCCACCCTTAACTGCAATGCACTGGCGACATCGATTCTCCATGCTGCTAAGTAAATTGTCGGACACTTCAATAGGAAGCGAAGACCACGCAGGGATTAGTCCTTGTTCCAGCTCATGCAACGATCTTGGAGGAGGACTTGAAGCAGCCAGTTGTCTGCCAAGGTAGTCCCAAACATGTTCTATCGGATTGAGGTCTGGAGATTGAGCTGGCCATTCCATTCGCTCAGAACCTTGACTCTCAAGATAATCCTCAACAAGCACAGCTCGGTGAGGTGGGGCATTATCATCCATCAGAATAAAATCCTTGCCAATTGCACCGGCATATGGGCGAGCACATTTATCTAGGATCTCATCCCGATATCTCACACCAGTCAGAGTACTTCCCTAGAAGACATGCAGGTCAGTGTGACCACCGAGTGAGAGCCCTACCCAAACCAATATTCCGTCACCTCGGTAATTGTGTCTTTACAGATTTGGATTGATGGTATCTGGTGCTTTGTTCCCTCCAGATCAACACACGTCCTGGATCGCTTTCCAGTGTGAATTTGGACTCGTCTGTAAAGAGTACAGAAGCCCATCGCTGTCTGGTCCAGGAAACGCGCTCTCTTGATCAAGATAAGTTGACTCCTCTCTGCCGTCCGTTGAGGGGGACACACACAACTGGTCACCTTACACAGAGACCTGCATTGTGAAGACGCATTCGCACCGTACCATCGGATATTCTTCTCTCTGATGTTACAGAGTGGTCTGCAACAAGTTGCGGCACAGAAATGCTTCTTCTTCTTCGGGCCGAAAGAATTATAAAGCGGTCTTCTGCAGGTGTTGTAGATCGTGGTCGTCCTGGAACATGTCTTCTGGACACAGAAGCTTCGGTTTGATATTGATTCCAGTGACGGTGGACCACACTGCGAGACAGATTAAGACACCTAGCAGCATCAGCCTGTGACAACCCCATTTCCATCCATCCGACCGCCCACCACCTTAACGAAAGGGGCAAACGGCTTCTCTCAGACATTGCGGATATCCCTACTGCCTATTGTTTACGAATCTGTTAACAAAAGTTGTAAATCAACAAAAGTTACACGCGTAATTACGGAAGCCTGATATTTGCATATTTTTCTCTCGCTCATACACTCATGTCCATAAATTAAGGATAATGAAGTTCAGGCAAAGAAAGAGAAAGAAGCAAAACAAATTTGACTTATTTGTAAAGTCTATTTATTAAACAAAAAGTAAAGAGCAAAAAGATGCTATATGTTTGACATAATTAATAAAAATTGCAAGTTTTACTCCCTTGACCAAATTTCAAAAAAGAACCTATTTACAAAAGACAGTATAACATGGTTAGTAGGATGGTTAATACAGAGTATGTCTCCCGGACGATGCAATACAGGCCTGACAACGCCTAGGCATGCTGAGTATCAAATGATCAATCTGATCTTGGGGAATATTACACCACTCATCAAGCAATGCACTCCGAAGTTCCGGTAGACAGGTGGGAGGGGGTTGACGGGCTGCAATTCGTCGGCCAAGCATATCCCACACATGCTCTATTGGATTCAAGTCCGGTGAGTATGCTGGCCAATGCATACGGGTGATATCCTCTGATTGAAGGCATTCGTCTACAATGTTTGCACGGTGAGGACGGGCGTTGTCATCCATAAACACAAATTCAGCACCCATGGCGCCCCGAAACAAACGTACATGTTGTTCCAGAATGACATCCCGATAGATGCGGCCTGTCATCGTTACACTCTGAACATGCAGGTCAGTTCTGGAAAAGAATAATTCCTCCCCAAACGAGCCATCCTGCACCACCGTAACGGTGTCTTTCAATGGTGTTCTCTTGGTGGTAACGGGTACCTGGAGCTCTCCAGATGAATGTCTGGCGAGAATCAGACTCCAAACTAAACCTGGACTCGTCGGAAAACATCACACAAGACCACTGTTGCGGTGTCCACAATGCATGCTCTCTACTCCAGGTTAATCGCAGGCGACAGTGAGTTGCGGTAAGTGGAACACATCTGACAGGCCTACGAGCATATAGACCAATGTGCCCTAAGCGTCTGTACACGGTCTGCCTTGAAACTGTCGTACCGGTAGCTGAAGAGAGCTGACGAGATGACAGGTGTCCTGATGCTGTACCTCCGTCACGTTGTTTCTTTTGGCAGTTGTAACTGCCAAATAGCGGTCCTCATTCGGCGTTGTAACTCGGGGGCGACCTGTGCTGTAACGTCTACTCACATTACCATCATCTTGGAATCGTTGCCAAAGCCTGGAGATGACACTCTGGGCGATTCCAAGTTCCTCGGATACTTCCAGCTGGGTACGTCCACATTCCAGTTGTCCGATAATTCTGCCACGTAAAACATCATCCAAATGCCTCCTTTGTGCCATAACTATGCGGTTTTTGCACTGAAAGGCTTTCACAGCGCTTCTGAACAATTTTACTTCTTTGCCACCATTCCTTATATACCCCTCTCTTACACTCTCGTCATTGTGACGTACCATCCACGCCATCTGGTGGTTTCCTGTAATTTGCATATTCTTCTTCAAGATGTGTGTGATCATTCCACAGGTGAAATTTTTATTTTAGAGATCAATTTCTGTGTGATTCTGAATTATCCTTAATTTATGTACATGAGTGTATATGCCTGTTCTTTTCTATAAAAAAAAGTGGTAGCTATCATTTTTGCATGAATTTGCATAAAGTTCATTTTTATCATTTATATAAATTATAAATTTGATTGTTAGTATCATTTTTTTTATGGTGAGCTTCGAAAAGCATGTTGTTTCTTAACTTTTGGAGGCCAGTGTACATTGAATCGTGTAAAATACTCTGCAGATGATACAGCATGCTTCAATGGCTGTTTGTAGTTTTGGATTCTGTTTTCTTTAGGAAAGCTTTAAAAATTTTTTAAGTTTCTCTTATAGTTTTTTTACAGGGCAACAAAAGATAATTCTTTTACTTTATGGCCCATGGACGGAAATTCTTGAAAGTGTGCTAGCGTCTAAACGGTGAATTCGATTGAGTGCAAATTTAAAATGATAGGTGGTCACCCAACTTAAAAAATAGGCATCGAATTAAAAAAAATAGATTTTGAGATTGTGCGAAAATCGTATCAAGCTGCTTAAATCTTTGTTCACGCATTACATAATAGCGACTAAAGCGAATGAATTCATATTGGGGACATGATGGGTGGTCACTCAACTTAAACTATAGGGGTCGAATTTGTTAAAGATTTTGATTAGATCGAGATTTTGCAAAAATCGTTCCAAAATAAGTAAATTCTGTTCCAGCATTCCGAAATAAAGACTACAGGGAATGAAAGGAAGTTTGGTGACATGATAGGTGGTGACTCAACTTAAACTATGCGCATCGAATTTTTTTTTTTTAATTTTAAATTGGATTTTTCAATTTTGCGAAAATTATTTCAAAATCGCTTGTGCGTCATATAATAATGACTAAAACGAATGAAATGAAATTAAGTGCATGGCAGGCAGTCACTCAGTTTGATTGTAGGTGTTGAAATTAAAAATAATTACAATAATTAGATTTTGAGATTTTGAAAAATTCGTTTCAAAATATGTAAATATTTGATGGGTGGTCATTTAACTTAAACTATAGGTGTAGAATGTTTAAAAATTTTGATTAGAAATTTTCCAAAAAATTATTCAAAACGTGATAAAAAATCGTTGATTGCATATAAACCACTCAAGCGAATGAAATATAATTTAGTATCGTTACAGGTGGTAATTTAAACTATAGGTGTCAAAGTTCTTTAAAAGTTTTTATAGAATTAGTGATGTTGTGAAAACTCAGTACATGCTTTTTCCATTCTTGAAAAATGGCAATGGAATCGGATGAAATTCCAATTTATGTTAGGCGTAAATTAAGAAGTTAACAATTCTAATGTTTATGAAACTTTGTTAAGAAATTAGACGAACACTTCAAAGCTTTTCCCAAATTTGATTATTAACAGTTAACTGAAAACGACATTTTTGATCACACATTCCTAGGTGATTCTGAATTCGTATGATGTGTCCTGCCCAGTCTAGAAGTTTCTTGCGAAATTTATGGGACAGGCTGTAACTATTTATATGTATGTCACAATCTTGTATTGTCGCTTTCGATTTGAAGCGAGCTTAATAAGTAGGTGTCTTTTGTGAAAAGAAAAAAAAAATATATCAATCTCCAAGTGCAATCTAACTACGCATTCCTTCAGCTGTAAAACACTTTTATGTTTCCTCAGAAAAGAGGGGATATTCTTTTCTTTTCTTTATTTTCGCCTCCATCTACACCGATGCATAAATCTGCATCCTTGTTATCGAGAATCTATGAAGCGGATAAGATTGTAAAAAAGTAATAAAAGCACTAGTTAACGGTTTCTAAAGGATTTAATGATCGTCTAGATAATCGATAACGCTATTGCTTGCATTTGAAGAGACGCGTGGCACGAGTTACTTTATGGCACAAGCCGTTTTCAAAAATCCATAGAAATCAGCAGAACTAATATTTATAAACAAGTATGTTTTTTTCTTTTTTTTTTTAGCACTGCGGTGCTATTTTGCTCAGTACGAGAATTTTGTCTACGCATTTTTGACTATACGCGATCTTGCCGACAAAAGTGGTAGATATGAACTGTCGCCGTGAAGATATTTTCAAATGTGTTTGCGAGATAACGTGGAGAGGGGGGGGGGGCGAGGCGTTAATAAAAAGCTGAAAATCCCAAAAGGGTCGCAACTTTTGATAATCGATCGCTAAATTGGGTGCCAAAACGCGACAATTTATCATAAATATATTTGGAGTATAGTTAGAAAACGCCTGGCGGATATTGCAAAGTAGTTTTAGCAGGCAATTTTAGTATAGATTTTAATTCCAAAGAAGTGATTGAAAGAACAGAGAAGACAAATACGGTACACTCATAGAATATGGTGCACTTTCCAAATGTTATTAATAAAGGTCAAGTATAGTTTGACTATGCCTAGCGAAAATTGTTAAACAGTTTTGGTAGGCGATTTTAATACAGATTTCTATTCCGAAGAAGTGTTTTATGGAACAAGGAAGGAAAACACGGTACACTCATGTATTATGGTGCCCATTCCAACAGTATTTAAAATGTCTACACGATATTGTTGGAATATGCCTATAGTTCGAATTTTAATGCATAACTCTTGCCAACCTAAAAAATCCCCGCACTTTGGCGAACTTTGCAGTCATGGGTCTCTAGGAGTTATGCACAGGTTTTAACTCTCCCAAAAGAACTAGATAAAAACTAAAGTGAACAAATGAGCGATAAACGCACCCGTTAATGAATTTGAAGACACTTAATTATTAAAACTACATTAATTGGAAACCGAAAATAAATAAAAATATAACAGAATGCTGTACTTACATGTTGTTCCAAATCGCCATTTTAATTGTAAATTACGATTGCCACATAAATACAAAAAATCGTCATGGTAACTGCATATGTTTAATTATCGCCACCTTGGCGAGAGTCGGGGCGTTAAAGTAGGAATTAACCCCAGAAAGACAAACACAGTACATTCATGGATTATGATGCACATTCGAAACAATATTTAAAACGGTGAAGTCTAGTTGTAAAATACTTGGCGAAGATTTTAAAATAGTTTTAGCAGGCGATTTTAAGATAGATTTCGATTCTAAATATGTGGGTTTTATGAAACAAGGAAGAAAAATACGGCACACTCATTAATAATGATACACTTTCCAACATAATGGAATAAGGGAGAAAAATATGGACGACGCATAAATCATGATACGCTTTTAATATATAGCTCTTTAGTGCGTATTTGAAATCCGAAAGTGTTTTGGATATTCTTCCTTTATTTATTTATTTATTTAATTTTTTAAGATAGAAAACGTAATTCAAATTACTCCCCCATAGTGAAAAAGTATTCCCATTTTAAATTAGTAAGGTCTGGCAAATTCTTGCCAAATACAGCAGATATCGCCAAGTTGAGTTTAGTCTTGGGGACTTATTTTTTGACGCCAAACTTGACGATAAATCGCAAAAACTGGTTAACTTTTTCGACTTTTCTGACAACTGGCTGTGCGATCGCACAACCAGTGTCAGAAAACATCATTATCTCTGCGGCGCCAGATGGGCGATTCGATCGACCGCCATGTATTAGGTACTTAAATGAATGGATGGGAATGGCTGCACTTTTTCTACGTTGGGCATTCTATCCGGTTGTTCTTCTATACTGATGTGAAAATGCTTGCGATCTAAAGGGTCAAAACATCTCGCTAATCAGGAGAATTTCGACACGTCCAGTTATATTTTCAGTCGAGAACAATTTTATGATGCCGACACACGTCGACTCTATGGGATTATGTTGAGACATGCCCAAGATTATTGAATGGCGTCTATGATCTAGTTATTTCCTCCAGTACTGACCGCTAAAGTTATCTGAAGGTAAAACGCCGGAACCAAACTTATACACCCAATAAACCGGAAAAGCAATATTTTCACATACATACAGATGCGGTTGGAGCTCTTTGTTTTTCCATTAGATTTCTCGTGGATGAGTCGTAGCTAAACTGTATCCACAAATCATAAATAACTAGTGTTCTATAATTGCTGATGACATTTTATGTAAATTTACTACACAATATTCTGTGGTGCTTTTGACAAATGACGTTTTTATGTTAAGGAAATTCAGTAATCAACATTGTTATGATTTTGTGAAAAATAATGACGATTTATGTCATAAGGGATGACGGGCACAGTACCCTTGAACATGTCAAATAAGCGGTTATTTTATTAGCTCAAGATTTACGGAGCTGTAACTTATTTGTGAAAGAAGACGAAAGTTTCAAAGCAGTTTATTCAATGTTTAGGAAGCTGTTTTTATTCATAGATCAAAGAGGATTCCTTTTCAAAAATGATATCTTTAAAAGAGTGCGTGATAAAATTTCACGATATACATAATTCTATTTCGTAATTTTTCTATGTTCATTACAATAAAACATTTGATCAAATACCAGATTTACTGTCTAATCTAACATAACATTTGAAATTAAAAATTATAGAGCAAAATTATTGGAATTAAAAAAAAATCGTTTAGATTTTTAACACATTATTTGTAATTTTAGCCGCATTTTATTTGAAACAACTTTTTTCTGACATTTATGGATTATTACGTTCCGAGCACGTACTGTGTAAGGAAAGTAATGTCATAATGAAACAATTTGACTTTGAGATTTTGATGTATTTACACGTTCTGAAGTCTTCTGATTTCATTTATGCTATATTTTTACGGTAATGTATCTATGTGTGTGTATACGATAGCTCTTAAACGGTGCACCCGATCGACCTCAAAATTGGTTTATATATTATAGGCCACTTTCCCCTGACCTGTATTGATTTTGGTGTGTACAGGACTTATAGCTTAGAGGGCTACAAAAAGAATCCTTTTACAGTGTGGCCTATGGACGGAAATTCTTGAAAGTGCGATAGCGTCTAAACGGTGCATTCGATTGAGCGCATATTGGGTAAGTATATTACAGGTCACGATTGCGTGACCTGCAGAGATTTTGGTGTGTGTAGAATTGATAGTTTGTCCACGGGGTTACAAAAAATAATTCTTATTGTGGACGTAAATGATTTAGAGTGTGCTAGTGTCTAAATGACGCATTCGAATAAGTTCAAACTGGGTATGTATATTACAGGTCACCGTCACACAACCTGTGTAAATTTTGTGTGTGTAAGGCTTGCAGGCTTTTGTACAGAACTGCAAAAAAAGAATTCTTACACATTATTACGGAGCAAATACTTGAGAGTGCTCAAGAGTCTATAGGGCGCATTCGATTAAGCTCAAATTACGTACGCGCATTATATGTCACGGTCTTGCATACTGTATAGATTTTGGTGTGTGACTTGCAGATTTTGTGCAGAACTACGAAAAATTATTCTTATACATTGCGGCTATTTGAAGTGCTCTAGAGTCTGTATACTACATCCGACTGAGTTGAATACAGTTTGTTTAAACTCTTGCTAAGGATCAAGTGTTCGTAAAATCGAGTGGAATCCCGCCATACATATATATATTCTTAATAAAGCAATGCACAAACAAGATAATAATTTATTGACTGTATTAAACTGCACAACTAACTGCGTTACGGCACATAGATGAGAATATCATTCGTTCCAATCGTCTATGGCAGAGATCCAATAGTCGCCACTGCCACTCCTGAAGAACTGCAGTACATTAGGCTCTCTCATGAACAAGAACATCCTGCGAATGAACTCTATTTCGTCCTCGTCCTCGGCTTCGTCTCCGTCTCCTATTACCTCGCCGTCATCTCCAGTCACATCCGGAATGCCCTCGATCGCACCTGCAATGTCCACGTGTTCCATCTCCTCGGCAGCACCGTCACGGATGTTTTCAGCCACCTCTTCGCCGTTCTCGTCATCTTCCTGAAGTACATTTTCAATGTCCTCGGGAATATCGTGGAGACTGGCCGAATAGCTTTGGCGCGCCCACATCTATAAACGGGGGTTTGATGTAAGTATGTGGAACTTGAAAGCAAAAAAAAAATTTTTTTTTCAAAGGGAAAAATAGTACAAATAGATTTTTAAAATTACTTATCAGGGGAATTTTATTTATATCGTTCCTATTTTTATTATTGTTTTGTTATGACACTTGGTAAATAAAACAACTCATTTTGGAGCTAAGCAGGTTAAAGCAGTTACACTTTAAAACGCTGAAATGAACTATTTCCTCCCCTACCATAGGGCTGTCTAAAATATAAGATTAGAGGCAAAATTTTAAATTCTACTCATTTTAGAATATATTATGAACAATTTTCTGATGCTAACCTTTTTAACATACATTCAGAATGACTTTTTGATTGCGTGTGTACGTGTGTTGTATATCACTTTTGAAGATTAAAATGTTACTTTAAAAAAATAGCATTTTCGCATATTAAGATCAGTGGAAGTCAGCTTCTTAATCAGCTCTTTCAGTCGAATTGTTAACACGCGTACTGTCTTATTATCGAAATACAACCCGCATAGTACTGTGTGGATAAAAGACTTTATTCCTAAGAAAATGTATGCTCTTAATGTATATCTTAATAATAGTAAGTTGTACGTAAGCTTAAGACATTGAATATCTGTCATCAAGAAAGAGAACAGTAACTTTTTTATTTACAGACTGATTTAATTAAAACTGATTAAAAGGGAACAGATTGAAATCTACTGGGAATAACCTCCGTCAGTGATTAAAATGGTTCATGTAACGAAAGTTTTCTTCGTTTACAGTATAAACAGTATTTAAATGCACTCTTCAAGTTGAAAGGTTTAGATGTTCGACCTATTAGGTGCCTCCATAATAAATAGACCAGTACTTCGGGCGTTAGTAGTGGCCAATGAGCAATGGTCAAGTGCCCACCCATTAAAAAAAGTTGGAAGGTTTAACTTAATTGTCAAGTGCTATCTCTCTATCGATATGCACTGGACCATCCGAATAATGACAACAGATACATATTTTTTTAATATAATCTTTATTTAAGAAAATCTTGGGCAATCTGGAAAAACGGGTATTTCGAAGCAGCACTTCTCGAATCATTCGGAATCTTCGTCCTCGTAAACCACAGCCATCAAGGGGACGGTCACGGTATGGTCTCCACTCCCTCGATTATTCCTCGTCGCGTGGTCTGCTCCCCTGATGTTCTGGATCATCCTCGCGAGGAAATCCATATCGTTCAAGTCTTCCCACTCATCCCGATCTCCGGCGTCTTCGGAAGCCGGGGCGTAGTCCTCGTCCGTTTCTGAACTTTCGTCCAACGTTTCCGGTACGTATTCCACTTCTACTTCTTCGTTTTCTTCGAGCTCGTCCGAATCATCGAGTGCGATGCCGGGCAAAGTCATGGATGGGCCAGGGTTGAGAAACGGGTTCCCTGCGGGAGCCGAGGCAATAACGTACTCTTTTTCTGAACATTCGTCCGAAATCTCCGGCGAGTATTCCACGTCCACTTCTTCGTTTTCGTCGAGCTCGTCCGAATCATTCAGTGCGATCAAGTTGGGCAAGATCTTCCTCTGCGAACGGAATGGAATAGAGTTGAGAGACAGGCTTCCTGCGGAAGTAGCGGAAGGCATGTAGTCGTCGTCTCTTTCTGAAAGATCGTCCACCGTCTCCGGCACGTGTTCTACATCTATTTCGCTTTCGTAGTCGCGTTCCGAATCATTCGGCACGAAATCTGTCAAAATCCTCTGGGGACGGGACGGATCAGAGATGAGAGGCAGGTTTCCCGAGGAATCCGCAGCGTTCATGTCGTCTTCGTCTGTTTCTGAGTTTTCGTCTATCATCAGAGGTATGGATTCCACATCTACTTCGCCGTTTTCGCCGAGGTCGTCCGAGTCGTTTAGTGCGAGGTCGGGCAAAATCCTCTGTGAACGGGATGAAACAAGCATTGAGACACAGGTTTTGTGAAACAAGATCAAAGCAAAAGAATGAAACACAGTTCCATTTTGTATGAAGCGTCATTTGACAGAATCACTAATAACTTGTTGATTAAAATGACTTCTGCAACGCATCGTTTCCTCGTTCGTTTGAAAAGTGGGAATGGCACTAAGTGCCTTGATTGTATTTTTACAAGGACGTAATTTTTAAATTTTGTTTGTACAATCAGCATTTTTTTCAGACTGCGACAAGAGTTCTGATTTTAATATTTCCATTTTTTTTCTCTTTTTGTAACAGATACTTAATAGTTGGGAACGTGTTAGTCAAAAACATAAATAAAAAACACATTAAATCATTTGGGAGGGTTACCCATATTCAGAAGTTCCTCACCTTCTGATGAGGATCGAAATCGTGACGACAAACTCCAGGAAGGACGTACGTTGCCCTAAACGACACATTCGGTGACTGCAGCTATCCTCTCCTGGCAAATGAACATTCTCTTTCAACCACCGCTGGATCGTGCAAAAGAGTAGAAGTACACTAAAGAGCACATCAGCTTTCAAAACTCGTTGGAAATGTGAGGGAAAGATGAACCGCGTGACTTACGGTGCGGAAATGGGTGGAGAGGCTAGATTTGTTCTTTATCGCCCTGTTCGGCGAGTAGTAAGTGTCAACTTCAAGCGAAATTGACTGTCAACGTACGTATTACAAACCCTCTTGGCATAAAAAAAAAAAAAAATTATTGCCAAGGCTTAAAGCAACGGTTCTCAACCATTTAACCTTCGCCCCCCACCAACAAAAGCTAACTTACGGTGGCGCCCCACCCTCACATTTTTCAGCATACATTCAGTTTTTTAATCTTTAACAATGAACATTTAGTCGAATTTTCTAGAAAATAATGTTATCATAGAGCAAGAGCCAGCGACCGCCAGACCTTCGTCATAGTATAAAAGCTGAAACTTTCTCTGCGCATACCCTCCAGCAGAGGTACGAACAATCGGCCACTATAAAGTTTGGATGATCGTGGCTTTGGCAGGTAACAGGTGGCAAAGGTGTATAAAATTGCCGAAAATTTCGTCATTTCATAAAGCTTATTTTTTTATATGTTCTTCTTCGCAGTACTAGGAATCACTTTATCCCTTGCCAGACACTTTTCCATCGTAGCAAACCCCCGCCAGACAATCTCAAAGTCTTGATAAACATAATTCTATTACGAGCGCGCTGCAAGAAAGTTCCGCGTAAGAAAGTTCAGAAGTAGTAGTATAAAATGTGCTTGGCCCTTTGTGACAGCTTGACGTACATCGTCGCGGGAGTTTACGAACACAACAGTTTTCCATGACTTTGAGATTGTCTGGCGGGGGTTTGCCACGATGGAAAAGTGTCTGGCAAGGGATAAACCGATTTCTAGTACTGCGAAGAAGAACATATAAAAAAAATAAGCTTTATGAAATGACGAAATTTTTCGGCAATTTTATACACCTTTGCCACCTATTACCTGCCAAAGCCACGATCATCCAAACTTTATAGTGGCCGATTGTTCCTACCTCTGTTGGGGGGTATGCGCAGAGAAAGTTTCAGCTTTTATACTATGACGAAGGTCTGGCGGTCGCTGGCTCTTAGACTATCAGCAAAGTTTGAATGAATATTTTAAGCGAAAATGGATATATTTTTGAGCAAAAATTAAAATAAATAAAGTGATTTTTTTAAAAACATGTATCACTACTTGCTCTTTGGTTTTTCACGCGCCCCCCTGCAAACGTTCTGCGCCCGCCTTCGGGTTCGCGCCCCACAGGTTGAGAAACGCTGGCTTAAACAGGCCTCTCAATTAGTCCTCCTTTTTTAAAACTCCTACCTTCATCAAAGTTTTATTTATATAGCCTAGTATTTTAATGGTTTGATAGACGAAACCTTAACATATAAAAGAACATTTAACAACTGTTGAAGAAGGAGAACATTTTACTCTACTATTTATAGAGGTAGGAATTTTAAAAAACGAGGACCAATTGAGAGGCCTGTTTAAAGGATTAGGATGCATTGGAATATTCTTTTTATAAAAAGTATGTTTTAAAATGTGAAAAAAAAATCTACTGAGAAATATTATTCCACAACCTTTCACAAAAATCATGAATTTCCGCCACATGCAGAGCAGCTATGTACGGAAATGAGCGCGCTGTCCACAGATGCTCCATAGAAAATTAAGGAGAGTTAGATGCGCAAGAATTATGCGCGTGAGATCTCGCAACAAGTCACGTGATGGGACAGGTATCTCAAGCTAAGGTTGCCATAGTGCTCTCTACGAAAAAAACACTCAAACACTGGTGTTAAATGATGAAATAAATAAGAACTTTGTGAAAAAAAAACACACATAAAATGTTACTTATAAGAAGTTACGATCATTTCGACCAAAAAATTCTTTCGGTCTACATCAGACAAGCCCTTCGACTCACTGAGCAGAGGGAAATGAAAAAGATAAGCAAACAAGCATGTTGCCACAAGGAAACAAGAAAAGGCGAACAAAACCATGGAGAGGGGAAAAGGGAAAGGGATAAAAAGAAAAGAAAATAAGGACAAACAAAAATACATAAGTAAATAATAATAATAAAATAAAAAGCAAAAAAAGAACACACAAACATACAGAAAAAAGAAAAACAAAAGAAAACAGAACAAGCAAAAGATCATAAAACAAAAATAACATAAAAACACTATTTTTTTAATAACATACAGGACAGCGCATAAGATAATTTATTTTATTTTTATTTATTTATTATATTTATAAAAGAATAAAATAATAAATAACATAAAGAAAATACAGAAACACACACATAAAACCAAAATAAAAAAGGACAAACAAAAAAATAGATTAAGAAGGGCGGAAAAAAGGAAAATGGTAGCAGAAGGGAGAGGGGAAAGTGAATAGAACCTTACAACAGCAGCTTCCAAGCGGAATGAACGAAAGGAACGGACGAACCATCGTTCACAAGACGTTCCAAGTGCTGGGTAATGGGAAAAACTTCCAAAAAAATAAGATGGGACAAAGATTGATTAAAAACACATCTCGTCATGCTCTTTGAGTCTAAATTTGAGAGTTCTTCTGGTCTGACCAATATAGCCCAAATCGCAGAATCCACAAGGAATATAATAAACACTCTAATGGCTCTCAGTAGGAATAGGATCTTTAAGGGAAGGAAATTTAAGTTTATTAACGGGTTTAAAAATGACTTTGAAACCGAAATTTTTGAGAAGTTTAGAAATTTTGAAGCATAAAGGTGAAAAGAAAGGTAGTACAATTAATTCACTATGAAAATTAATAGTACTAGTAGAAGTATTAGGCATATTAAATTTAGAAAGAGCTTTATCAATAATAGAGGGGCTAAACCACGAGAGACAAAGGATTTTAAGTAATTAATCTCATTATTAACAGATGAAGAGTCAGCGCAACTTTTGATAGCACGAAACACATAAGTGTAAAAAGCAGAAAGTTTTTGCTGGTAAGGATGATTAAATAGGGCATGAAGAGGTAAAGAGATAGAAAAGGGTTTGTGGAAAACAGAAGTAGAGAAACCATCAGGATTCCTAGAAACAAGAACATCCAAAAAAGGTAAAGAATTGTTGCACTCCTCTTCTAGAGTAAACTGGATACACGGATCAACAGAATTGACAATCAAAAGTAAATTAGAAATATCACAATTGGAATCCACTAGAAAGAAAGTATCGTCAACATATCTGACCCAGGGCGGAAAATTAAAGACCTGAAGAGCTTCTCTTCAAAATAATGCATATAAATATCATATGAGAGAGTATTACCCATAGCAAGACCCTCGGTTTGTTTTTAGAATGAACAATTAAAAAGGAAAGCAGTTTGTTTAATACAAACGCTTACTAAAGCTATAAACTCCTTAAACTCAATAGAAGAATAAAGGAACTATCGTAAACGTTTTCCAAACAGTCAGTTGCACCTTGGATAGGGAACATTAGTAAATAAATTTTTTTTGGAAGGTTCTGCCATTACCCAGCACTTGGAGCGTCTTGTGAACGATTGGTTCTTCCGTTCCTTTCGTTCATTCCGCTTGGAAGCTGGTGTTGTAAGGTTCTATTCACTTTCCCCTCTCTCTTCTGCTACCATTTTCCTCCCCCCTCTTTTTTTACCCCTTCCTGATCTATTTTTTTGTTTGTCCTTTTTTATTTTGTTTTGGTTTTTATGTGTGTGTTTCTCTCATTCCTATATATTTTTTATCGTTTTATTCTTATATAAATAAAAAAATATCTTATTTGCTGTCCTCTATGTTGTTAAAAAAATTATTGTGTTTTTATATTATTTTTCTTTTATGTTCTTTTGCTTGTTCTGTTTTCTTATGTTTTTCTTTTTTGTATATGTTTGTGTGTTCTTTTTGCTTTTTATTTTGTTATTATTATTTATTTATGTATTTTTGTTTGTCCTTATTTTCTTTTCTTTTTATCCCCTCTACATGGTTTTGTTCGCCTTTTCCTGTTTCCTTGTGGCAACATGCTTGTTTGTTTATCTTTTTCAGTTCCCTCTGTTTCAGTAAGTCGAAAGGGCTTGTCTGATGAAGACCGAAAGAATTTTTTGGTCGAAACCATCGTAACTTCTTATAAGTAACATTATGTGTTTTTTTTACAAACCTTTTATTTATTTTATCGTGCTCTCTATTCTATTTCTTCTCTATGAGTCAATCTCACCTTATGAGCTGGAAAAAAGTATCCTGTGGAAAAGTGTAATCGTCTCTATTGAACAACTTTACGTTCAAGAGTTTCACTATTGGTTCTAAAATATTGTCTTGCCGCGGTTGACACTCTTTCACGTTGCAAGTCACAACAGACAGTCTTTAAATTTTGTATCAGAACTTGTGGCACCACTAGGTATGCCCAGTTTTAATTCTATGTTTATGGTTACAAAAATTTTGACCTAGTCAGACGGCATTTATTACGTACAGCCTGAGATTTTTCTTTAGTAATAAAGAAGTGAAGAGTTTATCTCTCTATTCTAAAAAAAAGTAAAGGTCGCTGGCGCTGTCAAAGCTCGTTGACCTAACTCCTAAACCATAGGGATTTGAGTTTGGACTAAGGTGCCCACAGATTCGAAAAATTCCGAGGAACCTGCTAAGCTGATTTAAATTTCGAAAATCGAATTATTTTAGAAGATATTAATAAAAAACTGAAAAAATAAACCGAATGGTTGCCAGATTTGGCATAAAATCATTCATTCCTTTGCAACAAAGCGTTTCCAAGTATCTAGAATCGCGCGAAATTTACAAACATGAGTTAGAATTATGCCCATTTTACGGCAAAATAAAAAAAATTTTGAAATAAGTAACTCAAAATGTGTTACACAAAGTTGACAATTTTCAAATAGTAAGTTCGCTTAGACAACAGGAGTTTAGAATTAGCGATTATTCGTTTTTCCAAAACAGAATAACTAATATCTTGAAAATGAAAAATAATTAAAATGTAGATTATTTTAAAGCCCGTTCTCGTCCAGCTGGATTATTGGCTACCAGTATAAATATTTGGCGGCGTTAACTATGCCATTATAGCAGTTATAGTACACTTTGGATATTTGCTAGCGCAACGAGATGGTATAAATCGTGGTGTTAAGTACGCCAATCTGCAAACGATTATGTAAATGAAAATATGGATAACGTTTTTCCGGTAACCTTAAATGAACAGTAAATATACGTTGTGAGCATGTGTAATCGCCAAAATAATGAAAAGTCGCCATTGGTGGCAGGCTATTCTATCTGTTCCGTAGCTTTTATTAACTTTACATGTACGCAAGTCGCCAAATAATGAAAAATCGCCATGGGTGCCCAATTCGCAAGGTGACCAATAGGTTTTACATTATTAAAAATGCAGCTGAAACATATATTCTGATTTTATTACGCTTTAGCTCCTAATTAATATAACTTTTGAATGGCAACATTAAATATCATTGTGTTTCTGAGAAGTGCAAATAATTTTTCCAGCGATTATAAGCGGAGTTCGCACTCCAGGTGTAGTATAGCTCAGGACCCGTACAACACGGATTCCCATAACAAAATATCTTCCGTGTTATGAGGGGGAGGGAGTCTACTGTAGTGTGAAGTTAAAATTTTTATGTACCAATGAAGATGCAAGAACCAAGCAATGTGTAGCTCGGTAACATTCTATCTGATCCAATCTTCGGGTTTTGTCTGTCGAAATTATGTCTTTTTTACGAATAAGCCTGATTAGAGGCCGAATGCCTCATACGAAAAGCGAGCGTAGCGAGTCTGGGGGGCCTTGGCCCCTAGTCACTTGAAAAAAAAAGTGTGCCTATTGTTTTCAACGAAATTCAGATCTTTCTGCTTTTTTTACTCAATGAGGGTAAACATTGTTGTACATAGACAAAAGATCTAGTGACGAGGAGTAGAATGAATTAGTATTTGGGAAGCAGTTGTCACTCATTTTTCCCCCCCCCGTCAATTAAAATGTACTGTTTGGGTAAGAGAATGGCCATGCAATTTCAAAAAAAACTGTACCTAAATATTCTACAGTTATAGTAGATATTGTTATGAATTTCCAGATCTTTCTGCCCTTTAACTGTTATATACTAATTTAAAATTCGTATTCTACGATTCAAATAATTAAAATTTGCATTTTGTTGTATATAAATCGGTTAACTAAAACGCGAGATTGGAAGTTTTGTGCGTCCCCACTACTTAACATTGGATTTTCTCGAATTCTCCAGAAATATTGGCTGTAGAGCTTAGCTGACTTTACTTCTGAAGACATATTTGTCGCCACATTTGGCGATATTTTAAAAGTCGCCAAATTTTTAGACATTTTAGACATTTGGCACGGTTTTAACAATGGGGCCTGTAATGTTCGTTCTCCTGCATAAGTGTTACATAATTCCTAATATTACACATTTACATTTCTATGACGCAATCAAAATTCGATGTAGATCGAGAGCTTTCCGCAGATGGCTTTCTCTGAAAATTTGCCTTAACACCAGCAGTATCTATATAAAGGGCAGGAAATTCAAAAAGAATCAGTTGAGATCGAATGCTCAGTCAGTTCACTGCGTTAGGCTGTGTATCGTGTGCTTTAGAAGCAAGATTTTGCTTGGTTTGAGAAGCTTGTTTTTGAATAGTGCTTGTGAGTACTTCGTTATGAATTCTGAGGAACCGGTTTTGATTTTCCTAGATAGTTTCTGGTGAATTTGTGGAGTCATTTGGTTGTCCGTGAAATACAGCAACTGAGGAAGCCTCTGTGCTAAGCTGATTGTTTTAAGTAGGGTGACCGAATTCCGCCATTTTGATGCAGCTGGTTAATTTTACGAGTCAAATAAAAGCAGAACTACTGCAATACAGTATCTTATTTTAATTTTTTTTTCTTGAAGAAATAGTTCACGTTTTTATTGCAACAACATTTAACAGTCATAGTACGCTTACTATTTAAATATTTGATTTTCAATTTTTAAAGCGTGCTCAAAAATTTATGACATTTGGTCACCATTATAAGTCAAGTTACTGCTTATTAATTCTTGTGCTGTACATCAGACTGTTTGACAAAGTTCTAGAAGCAATAAAATTTGTGTTCCAGACTGTTTAGCAGAATTTTCCACATACACTGGACTTTCAAACGACTAACCTGAAGACAATCAGAGTTTATCTGCAACAATATAATTGCAAAATGACCGTTAAAAATCGTAAAAACTGTAGCATTTTCAGGGGGCAGAGTCAACCTCATCCTCAGCAACGCATGACTCGAGAATGGCTTTAACCCTTTGAGGAGCAACCCTTTCCCAATGCTGAAAAAAGGACAGCCGCTGCCATCGCTCAACTTAACTACCAGCAAGATGGCGGACGATCGAAACGTTCATCGCGTGCCACAGATCTAGAGACCCTTTTTTGACGCAGCTGGCTGACGCTTTTGATGCGCACAGCCAGCTGTCGTCAAAAAATTGCGTCAGATTTTGGTGTTCCTAGAACGGGATCACTGCGCGTTAAAGGGTTAAGGAATGTCTGACAGCACCAGTCTGAGATCTGAGATGAGTTCGCAGTTATTTTTTACGGTTTTTAACTGAAATTTTACAATCATATCTAGAATGAATGTGTATTTATTAAATTTGAAAACTCGTACCTGTTGAAATGCTGTTCTACATGTACGATGCTCTTTACTCGTCAAATAATATATACAGGCTGTCCCAAAAAGATGGTAAAACGCTTTAACTTTTTGTCCGATTAGAGATGGGCAATGAAAATTGAAAAAAATGTTCGCAACGAGGTTGGGGAAAAGAATAGGTTAATAAAAATTTTCTCTCGTAATTTTCAAAAACATACACTTTTTTAGATTTGTATACGACACCCGAATAAAATAATTTTCAGTTAGTAAATTGTGTACCATACACTTTGAGGTGATGTACAAAATTTTTGAATTGTATTTTAAAAAGTGCCTGAGATATGCTGACTTAATGTGCTTTTCAGATTTAAGGGGGGAAAAATCACATTGCATGATCGCGTTTCAGGGGACGTATAGAAGTTACGAAAGAAAATAATATTTTGGACTCTAGCCATAAACATTTACATTACAGTGCATGTATTGCCCCCAATTATCCTTATTTAAAGATATCTATTACACGTTTTATAATGAAGGGTTGAAATTTTTGTACATGACCTTACTAGTGAATGAGGCACAGTTTACTAATTTGAAATGTTTTTAAAAATACATCATGTTGAAATTGGAAACTAACACTTTTGTAAAGAATGGTAGAGATCCGTGTAAACTGTTTATCTGTGGGTAAGAGAGAAGATAATTAGTTTAATGCATTTGGCAATTTAGATTCAATTACATGCTCTGAATTATTAAATATACTATCCCTGTTCTCACTGAAATATACTATTGCTGTATGAAAATGAGAGGTTTATGTATGCTAGAAAAACGTGTCTCTAACAAAAGCAACTGTAAAAGATATACTCGTCTCAGATCGATGAGATCTTCTTCTGATCGGGCACCTCCTACATCAATAAGTTGGTCTTCCAAGGCATCCTCATACTCTTCGCTGGAGAGCTTCTGTTCCAGTTCGTCGTCATCTCCTGGACCCAGCCGGGACTGTGAAAGCTTCGAGGCATCTTCTACACTGTCCACTAGATCATCGACGAACACAAGCATATTCTCTAATACGTCGTTCACGATGCTGAGTGTGTTTTCTGAAGCATTGTTTTGCGAGCTGGTTGGATTTTGCATCACTGTGTACTTTAGCATACTATTGGACTAGCCTGTAATCTACAAGAAAAGTCTGTTAAGCTACCATAGAATAGAATTTCAATAGCATATAGTACAACCTTTCCAAATCTGGGCTATGTAAACTACCGTTTGGGTACCTCCATCGACTTTGGCTTGTCGTAGGAGGTGCACCTAACTGTCTCAGTCTTGTTATTTCATCACGGGAAGACAAAATGTATTGGGTTTCTTACCCCTTCCGACACCATTGTACATCTTAGTAACTCAAATGATAAGGATGTAACACGGACTTGGCTATAAGACGATCATCGACGTATTCTAAAAATTCTAAACGAAATTTGCCTGTAAGATGGCCCTGTGAGTCGTAATCATTGAGTTTATATTGTGTGCATGCGTGCGTTAGTAGTAAATTGCATAATGATTCATGGCTATACTTTGCAAGAAGCGTTTATGCAGCTACTCATTAAAAGAGGGTCGAGTATTTTCCTTTGAAAACAGACGCTTTTTCGCTCGTCTGACACTAGTCGATGATTGTCCTATATCCAAATCCGTGGGATATAGACACGGGGATTTTGTAGTTTGCATAAAGGAGGTTTGGTTTCTCCGAACATAATAATCAATGTGGTTTGTCCCTTCGCTGTGCGCCCTTCTGCTCGCTGAGCTAAATTAATTCCTTGGAAGTATACATAGCAGCTAGCCTGGTTAGAGTATAGAGTGCATGAAGATAATATTGGTAATTCTAGAACACTGCCGTCAGTGTTCCCGCACAGAACGCAAAAACTGGAAGAGGACCCAAATGCCGGTATAAGTGTAGAAAAAAAAATTTTGGAGGTCATTTTAGTTGGATCTTAGTGGTTTACTGGCAACGGGCACAACATGTACCAGTTTCAGCTCTGTGTCAAAAAGGATAGAAATACGAAGAATTAGAATGTAAACTTTGATAAAAATGTTATATAGTGATAGGCCTTTAAAAATGGTACTGAAAAGCCCACAGTACAGTGGGCTTCATATAATGAGAAAAAGAAATAAATAAAAGTAAGCTCTGTGAAAGCGCGATATGCAATATATCGCAGCAAGCCCTAATTGGATGCCCAGATGGGGAGAAAACCCTCAACGAAGATATTTTTGAAGACCCATTATACTAAATTTTAAATAACGTGTTAACAGGAATTACTCCTGTCTGATCATTTTCAAATCAAAGGTGAAATCGATATCATTCTGATGTAAATAAAGTTAACAGCCTCAGAAATGTACAAATATTACATTAAGAGAAAAATAATTCCAGAAATTGTGATTACAATTCACTGGTAATCCCTCACACCCCAGGAATAACAAACGATATTACTGAAGTTGAGTCGTATTTTTATTTATGTTTTAAAAATGCGAAGACAAACTGTACACTTTGACAAGCTGCAGAAAAATTCGTAAAAATAGTTAAACATGTAATCCCAATGAAAAACTTGCTACAGCGAAACAAATTTACAATAAAAGTGAATGTTTAAAAATATGTTTCCGGTTCTTACTACCTTTTCCCGCAGGATTTTTTTTTGGGAGGGGGGGGGGGATAGTTTGAATTGTTTGTGCCTCATGTAATTTTTGCCTGCCTTTTCATAAGTAATTGACTTTTTTAATTGCAGTCTTAAAAGTCATTGCCTTCTAAAATTCTGTTATTTAATTGACCTAAAAATACCCCAACCTAACAAAAAAAGTATTTTGATGTATAGGGATTGGTTAGTTTAAATGTATCTGAGATAAAGAAGTATTATTAAAAAGGAAAGTCTAATAGGTACAGGTTATAAATTTAATCAACCATTGCTATTGAGCATACCATTTCATTATACGGAGAAAACGTAGCAATTTGATATTTAGAATTTGAAAGGGGGGGGGAAATCACTTGAGGCGGGTGGTTTAAATGGAAAGCACAATTTAAAAAAAATCATACACTCACGAAACAAAAAATGTCTTTAAAATTTTAACATTAATGCATGTTTTCAAATGTAATACTTTTTCGTTTAAAAATCGAATATTTTGTTTTCAGCGTCCTGCTTAATCTTTCCATTATTGAAATTTCGATTCACATAGGCCGAATTCTAGTAAAGCACTTGGATAATGAATGATAATTGCTTTCTCTAAAATTGCTTTGTTCGTGACTCTTACACATTTGGACAAATTGGCAAAACGCAATTTTATATTATTCAATTAGAGTATCCTCAGATAGAAATCTGCCATATCTTAGCTATAACTCATTCTAATCTTATAACCTGTAACGAAAGTTTCCCTCTTCACTTTCATTGCAACTGTAAATCAAGGAGTGTTTTAAGTATTCTCTCTAACGGAAGAACAGCACCGTCTAAGCTTGGCGATCATTTGAGACCTATGTCCGATAAAGATGCATCGTGATTTTGATAAAGCAGATGGCTATTATGCAAAAAGGAAAACTACCAAAAAATTGGCATATTTTAATTACTCTTTAGGATTTTTTTATGGTATTTTATTATACTCCGAGAGAAATATTTATAGAGAAATTATCAGGTATATGCTACAGATTAAATTAGCTCATCATCATTCAAATTCAGTTCCCGATATTCATTGAAAGCAGTTTAAAAGCAGGTTGATGTATTATAAAACTCGTCTACAATCTGGGGTGTTTTCATATCAGTTACTTGTATTGTCAGTTGGCGTGCGTTATTGTATAAATACAGCATCATCATTCATAAATAAAATGGATTAGATTTGTTATAAAGCACCACTAGGAGATTTTTTATGGTACTTACATATAATCCCGGCGGTCCGGCAAGACGAGCGATTTTTCGCCAAGATAAATGCCGGATACATGAAATAATTCATGGTTAGAAATACGTTTGGCAACCAACAGTTTGCCAGCACATTTGACGCAAAAATCGTTTGGCAGAAATCACCGCCGGGATAATACGTAAGTACCTTTTTTATTTATGGCAATTACATGCGTATTCTCTTGATGATGGCTGCTAAAAAAGTTCTCCGGAAAACTCTTTCTAAAAACTGTCAGAATGGCGGTTTGACGCCGCCAAATATTTAATCTCGCCAAAGGGTGTCAAATGTCGATGCTACGCCATCAAAATGTCATCTTAAACGGGTACGCAAAAATGCATTTTATTCGCAGTTAACTTAATAAGAATTCCATTCTCCATTAATTTACAGCGTAATTAGCTTAATTTTGTTTTAGGCGTGTCTAAAGTGGGACTTCAACTGCAAGTATTTTTTAAAGAGCGAAAGAAAAAAGGGTGAAAATGTGCTTTAGCCCACCGCTTGGCGATTGTCAACAAACTGGTGAGTTGGCACTTTTCTGTAGAACGTCTCTGGGATTGCAACCTCTTCTGCTGTGTTCGGTTCATAATCTCTGGGTTCCGTTATTTTGGTTTTTCTCGTTCGGCAATGCCAGAGTGACGCAAAACCCTTAGAGGAAGCGCATCTTGATTTTTACGGTCATTTTCCCAAGATGCACCGTACATACAGAAACGTGAACAAATGTCGGTTTAGGAAAACCAAATATTTCTAAAAATGGAAGTATTTAAAGTAAAAATTACAAACTATTAAAAACAAAAGAGGAAGTGCCCCTCGAAAATATGCTAACGCTAGCCCTTTTCGAGACCCAAAAAAACATCAGTGGGTCCGGCCATCGCTTTAGGGTCCCCCCTCGGAAATATGGCTAACGCTGGCCGTTTGCGAGACCAAAAAAAACATCAGTGGGTCCGGCCATCGCTTTAGGAGGGGGGGGAGCTCTGGAAAATATGCTAACGATGGCCCTTTGCGAGACTCCAAAAAAACATCAGTGGGTCCGGCCATCGCTTAGGTGGGGCCCTCGAAAATATGCTAACGCTGGCCCTTTGCGAGACCCCAAAAAAACATCAGTGGGTCCAGCCGTCGCTTTAGGGAGCCCCCTCGAAAATATCCTAACGCTGGCCCTTTGCGAGACCCAAAAAAAACATCAGTTGGTTTGGCCATCGCTGTACGGGGCCGCACGAAAATATGCAACTGCTGGCCTTTGCTAAACTATAAACATCAGATTATCATGTAGACCCTCAAAAAAAAAAAATATATATATATACATATATATATATATATATATCCGAGAACGCACAATTCAACAGAAACATGAAAAGTTATCATTATATCTGACATGTAACCTAATTTATATTTTCTAATACATAATTTTCAGTGTATGAAACAAACGTAAGAACTTTCACTTTTACTTGAATATTTTCTGACAGGGTGTAGTTATCGTAAACTGTACTAGTTGCCAGAGCCCGATCAAGCCAAAAGTGGGCCCAGGGCCAAATACTCATTCGGGCCCTACGCCGTCCTTTTTATACTTGTAAAAATTTTTTATTTAATTTTGATGCAGTTCAGTATATTACATAAACATATAAATCAGGACTAATACACATTCATTGCTAATTTGCTAAGTTTAGAATACAAACTTTTGGCCTCATGGTGGGTTACAGGAGATTCATATTCATTTTCAGAAAAACTTAACAGTAAGTTTTTGATCAAAAGATAATTTTTGCGAAGAGCTCTAGTTGCTTCTGCTTCAGCAGACCATCTAGTATTAGCTAATGATTTTACTGTGCAGTATTAGCTAATGAGCTAATGACTAGTATTAGCTAATGATTTACTAATGATTTTACCACTGTCGGCTAGTGTGGGTTAACAATGTAGCGCGGCCATAGTGTAGGCTAATAAAAAATATTTTTAAAAATAAATTATATATTCCACTATGGTTTTTTTTTATAATAATAAAGTGTGCCAATTTTCGTTAAATAATATTTTACGAAATATTTGTACATTTTTTAGTTAAAACTAAAAAACAAAACGGCCCCTAATAGTTATCGGCCCCTGGGCCTGGGCCCAGTCGGCCCGTGTGTTAATCAGGCCCTGCTGGTTGCAGCAAATTAGAATAGCTAGATTACGAAATGAGGAAAAATAACAATAACGCATGCGCACAAACGCAATTTAACAGCCTGGTGACGTCATATTGAGCAAGCAAATTCATTACATTCCTCTGTTTACGTCACACAGTAGCTAGAATAACAAATAACAATTACGCATGCGCGAAAATGCCAAGATATTTCGGATCTTCCCACAGTTCTAATAATATCCAACTTGCAATATTTGGCGCAGTATTGCCCCTCCAAAAAAAACTTTGCCAAGCAGTGGGCTAAAGCACATTTTAGACGAAAAAAGAATCAGAATTCAGTTCATGGCAGTCTTAAAGTGTCTCAAAAAATATATGTGATATCTTGCTCGCATTCTAGTATGGTGCATGTTTATCTTTTCAACAGTCATTTTTCGGATGCTTATCTTTAATCTACTGGTCACTTCTTAAAAACTTAAATTACATAACTATTACTTTTATTCAACCCTAGTTATATTACTATGTTAGGTAACCAGAGTTATCCATTAAAAAACCAGTCAGAAGTATGTTAGAGAAACATTGACAGCTTGATAATGATTACATAAATTGCGTAAATATTTAGGCTAAATCCATACACTTTCATCATACTATACAGGATATAGTAATTCCAAACAATAGTTTGGCCTGCGAGTATGAAAAGAAATGATTTTAGAGAATTGAAGTAATTAAATAAAAAGAATAGGACTAAGCATATCACCTGGAAATTTGAGAGGTTTGCAAATTAATTTTTACGATGTTTTTGACGAAGTGGTAAATTTTTATTTCCAGCTTATAAGAATTGCCAAATCGAAGAAAAAAAATATTTGGTAATTCTGCTATTTTATTACGAAAAATTCAAAATCATTCATGAAACTACATTATCGTACCTTGCGGAATATCTATTATACTTTTTTTTAAATTCGTAACGTGAATTTTAGCTAAGATAACCGATCTTTAAACGCAGTGTTGGATATGTAAGATATTCAGGTACTTACGTATTATCCCGGCGGTCATTTCCGCCAAACTATTTTTGCGTCAAATATGCTGGCAAACTGTAGCCAATCGTATTCTGAACCATCAATAATTCCATGTGTCCCTGCATTTACCATGGCGTAAAATCGCTCGCCTTGGCGGACCACCGGGATAATACCTAAGTACCGATATTCTCATCAAATGTGTTTGTTTACAACTCATCGTTTTTCATACTGTAAGTGCAATCAACGTCATTTTGATGTCACTAGTATAAGTTGCATTAGAAAACTCAATGCAATTAGGGACTCGTGATATCAAAATGATGTATACTTTCCGGATATCGGAATCCGATGTGCTGGGAATACTCCTCCGATTCAGAATTTTTCAAATGCAAGGAGTTTCCACAAACGCCCTTTCGGTCACATTAACGTGACTAAATGTCTCCAATTTTCGGGGACAGTACCCAATTTCATGATTTTTTTTTTCGAATTGTCCAGAAATACTATCATACTGATTGTATTTAAAATTAATATGAATGGTCTAAGTAATATGGCGGCTCGGTTACAGTTTTGGCTTCACTGTCAGAGAGGTAATGCCAACTCCGCGTATTCATATATCTCTGTGTTTAAAACTCGTATAGAATTCGAATTTTTTAAAGTAGAAATTAATTTACCTCATAACCGTTCTATGTAAAGAAAAGACTTGTTTTTTCAACGTCGTTGCAAGCTATAGGGCTGCTTTAAAATGAGTGGCTCATGGAACTTTCTTGAACGCATGGAACCAGAAGGGGCTTACTTTATCCCGAACCAGATTACTCAGGAGCTAGACCGCATTCATGCATGTGATAGGTATATGAAAATTCGGAAAACTTCAGGGATATCACTCCGCTGAATGACTTCGGAACCAGACAACATGGGATGTTTTTACAAAAATGTTTGATATGAATCTTTAAAAAAATTCAGAGACAATCCATTTTGAAGATGTTTTTATAGTAGTGCAAAAAGTCTTTTTTTCCCCTTCTTATTTACTTCATAGTGACATTGTTTTTGAACTTGAAGTAAGAAAATAGAATGTATAAGAAGGACTTGGCATAATTTAGCTGTTTTGTAAAAACATTTTTGAATGCTATAAAATTAATGACCACTATTTACCAAGAAAAAAGAGTGACTCATAATTCCCCCATATGATCCTATCTTATTTTCTGAATCAGAAGATATGTAAGTGGCATGTTACAAAGTTACCTTCTACATAGAGCTGTTCGCATTATACGCACAGTTGTTCTATTGTGTATATTGTATAATATTCGTTCAATTCTATAAGCAACTTTTCTATAACTTATTTCATCTTAACGTCTAGACCTGAGCTTCTCCTTTTTCATTCTTTCCGAAATCACCCCAAAACCCTGCATGAACAACGCTGCGTCACGGTGGAGAAACATGGAACTATAACAACCGTTTTGTAAATTATTTTACAAAAAAAAGGGGCACATTATAAATATTCGACTTTCGTGATACATGCCGTTGAATAGCCGGGGGGGGGGGAGAGACTTAACCCTTTGACGAGCGGTAGTTGCGCCGTGAAACCACCTTATTTCAGCGCTTTCACTGCTACTCGCAAAAAAGTACGGTTAAATTGTCCCAACGCTGAAAAAGTGCAGCCGTTGCCATCGATCCATTCAACTACCAACAACATGTCAGTCGATCGAATGGCCCTTCTGGCGCAGTAGAGCTGAAGAATTTTCCTGACACGCCTGGCTGCGCGGCCGCACAGCCGGGCGGAAGAGACGCCAAAGTCAGAAGAGACGCCAAAGTTGGTCACTTTTGCAGCAAGCATTTTCACATCAGTATCGAAGACGAACTGGATAAAGGATAGACTGCCCAATGCTGCGCGGTCGCACAGCCAGCTGTGTCAGAAAGCTTCTTTAGCTCTACTACGCCAGATGGGTCATTCGATCAACCATCATCTTGTTGGTAGTTAAATGGATCGATGGCAACTTTTTTTAAGATTGGACAGCCTATCCAATTGGTGTTCTTTACCGATTTGAAAATGCTTACGTTTGAAAGGGTTAATATAGCGTAACATTACTTTTGCGACGACGGCATTTGTAATAAGATGCGTTCCATTCCAGGAGATAAATAAATTTGCGCGAATGACTCCGGCTTCACGGTTTATTAATTAATGGAAATTTAATGCAGGCGTAATGGCATTCCTGCCAGGGATGGGAGAGCTAGCTCTCGCGTTCTAATTTCAAAATACCGAATCTCCAGTTTCTGCCAGGCCTCAGGGGCATAAAAGGGTGATTTTGAAAAGCTTAAGAAAAAAGATAATAATAAAGGAATATGTATAAAAGCGCATAACTAGTTACGAATAAATTAAAGCAGAAGGCTGTTTCGAGTTTTAACTAGAATACTTGTTTGATGACTCCTTTGACAACCTGCATTTTTTAAAAGTTATGCTTTTATTTTCTGTTCCACAGATCCGATACGTTTACTTGACTTTTTATTCACTTGATCAGCGGTTCCTAACCTTTTAACATTTTCCCTCCTCCTCCAACAAAGGGTAACTTACGATTGCGTCTCGCCTCCTCACATTCCTTAGCATGCATCTAGTTTTTACTCTTCAAGAACGAACATTGAGTCGCCTTTTCTACAAAATAAAAAACTACTGGGTGCAATAATTCTTTTACACAAAGACGAAAAATAGTTGTTTTTGGCATTAAAATAAACCATTACCAAAAGTTTTCTTTTTGTTTCATAAAACGTCTAATTTCTCAAATGTTAGACGTACAATTTAGAATATTATGCTCTTGGAAAGGAAAGGAAGAAAGTTGTTTTGTGCAATGCCGGTGTATTTTAAATTCGAAGAGTGAAAAGGCCAGTATTTTTTAAAAAAACTTTATAAGTATTTACGTAACCAACTAACTCCCCGTTACTACACTCCATGTTGAACCATAGCCTTCCTAACAATTCGACCGCAAAACACTCTGCCACGAGCTAGTCTTTTGTGATTTTCAGTCTCTTGAGATGTTTTTAAATCTTGTCTCCCTCTCTTCCTCTGCCTCTCTCCTTCCCTCCCCGTTTTCCGTAAATATTAACCAATCACAATTAAAAAGGAAGTTCCTTAAGCACATTGCCATTGAATTTCAAACCTTGTAAGATAGAAGAAATTGTACTAAAAATTGGAATATTCTCTACGTAAATTTATCTCTCGTAGAAAGTAATATTAGAAAGTAATAAAAGAATTCTAAATAAATTAAAAAATAATGCATTGGTACACTTTTATTAAAGAGTCTTTCCGGTGATAAATTAAGAAAAAATATTTTTTACAGCGCATTTTCAGTTTTTGAAATAAGATTTAAAAAAATATTAACACAATAAAATATAACACTAAATGATAAAGTACTTTTCATTCATTAAAATATGACATACTATACAATGTAATCCTTCAAGTATCCAATCCAATACATTTATACAATAAACAAGGCTGCAGCATTCGAATATTTTCTGAAGATTTAATAGCATTAAAACAAATCCAGCATATTAACGTACTTTCATAAATTCCATTTCAAAATGTCGCTATCATCCATCTTCATACAAAATCAACAAACATTTCGATTTCATTTTGAGTTTATAAATGCATTATTTTGTTTAGAAAAGGAGAAAACCTGTTTCATGCTTCCATTACGCAAGACATAAACCTGATTTCAAAATGAGGGATAGAGTTACTTCCCTTCTCCAGTGACGTAACGCAGCCAACTCAATTACGGTGCTAAATAAGCATTGAAGAAAGAAATTAATCATGCAGTATGAATAAATGTTTCATAAACACTGCACTCGAGATATTTTTGGCAGTTATACGTCCAATATTGTGAAAGAAAGAGCTTATTTTGGTAGAGTCATTGCTTTGAAAGTGAAATTTTGAGTCTATTAAAGAGCATACGACCGCGGTTCTCAACCAATCGGGAGCGCAAAGCGTTTGCAAGGGAGGTGTGAGAAAAACGGCCAAGGAGTAAGTGGTATAATGCATGTTTAAAAAATCATCTCATTTATTAGTATTTTTATTCCAAAACATATCCATTTTCGCTTAAAATGTTTATTCAAATTTGACCGATAACATTATTTTGTAATAAAAAATGCGACTCAAGGCTCATTGTTGAAAAGCAAAAAAGCGTATCCTCTGAGGAATGTTAGAGAGGCATCCTTCTAAGTTAACCTTTTTTTTTCGGGGGGGGATGTTAAAAGGTCGGAAATCACTGGTCTACAGGGTGTCCCAGAAAGTTAGTAACACGCTTTAATTCTTTAGAGAGAAGTGGCCAATGTAAATTGGAAAAATGTTCAAAATAAGGCAGGAAAAAGACTACGTCAAGAAAAAAATTCCTCGAAATAGTTCCAAAAAGTGACACTTTTAAAATTTGTATACGACCCCTGTACAAAAAAGTCCCAATTAGTAAAATGTGTCCCATGCACTAATGAGGTGATGAACAAAATTTCAGCCTTTCATCATAAAACGTCTCAAACAAAAATGAGCGGGGACTATACATGAATTTGAACGTAAATGTTTATTGATGGAGTGGGGAAAAAATAACTTATTTCGTAATTTCTGTACGCTCCCTGAAATAGTATTGGATGTTATTTTTTCTCTTTGAGAGCCATTGAAAAGTGGTTTAAGTCAGCCCATATTTACCTTCATAGCTTTAACACTTTTAAGGATATAATCCTCAAATTTTGTACATCACCTCATTAGTGTATGGGGCACATTTTACTAATTGTGTATTTTTGTACGAGGATCGTATACAAATTAAAAAAGTGTAACTTTTTTTAAATTAACAAGAAGAATTTTTTCTCAACGGAGTCTTATATCCGACCTTATTTTGAACATTTTTTTCAATTTACACTGTCCAATTATCTCTAATAGATAAAGAATTAAAGCCCGCTACCACCTGTATGGGACACCCTGTATATTAAAAATAAACGCTTCTTAAAGTAAATTTTTATAAATGTACTGCTTTTCATGAGCATCATTATACACGTGAAGTTTTTCATTTTATCGTAATTCACAAGCTAGTCCGTTAAAAATTGAGAACTTCAAATGCTTGAATTTTTTTATTATTCGTTCATTTAAGCGATTGCTAATTTTAAGCATTTGCCAAATTACTTGATAACTAATAAAGAGAAAAAGCCCGTTTTAGTTGTGAAATCTTTATTTGTAAAAAAAAAAAGTTAAACTTCTTGATCTCGAAAAACTGTTTTAAACGGATCGGAATACTAATTTTCCCTCCAAAGTTTGATAACCGTGGCATCAATATGTCTTTCGGTACCTAATTTTGCTGCTCAATTGGTTAACTTTTTGTACTCTCCGATATAGAAAGGAGCTTAAAAGTCACTTAAAAATTAGGAAACGAGTGAATTTTCAGATTTTTGGGAGGTAATTACTAAGAAAAAGAAAAGACAGAAATATGTCGGCACTTAATATATTTAATCTTTGTCCACTTAAAATATTTCACATTCAATTCTTATTGTGTACCGTATTCGGAATTGCATGCTCTTCTGCATGCGTGCTGCAGAATCCGCGGAAGAGCGTGCAAAAACTTTCGGCATTCGAAACACTTTGTTTCGGTGGGAACGCCACCTCATATACCAATGCTTCATGCAGAAGAAATCATTTTACTTGTGCGAAAATAGTTAAGCTTTGTAATCGCGAAAGACTATTTTAAACGAATCAGAGTCGCCATTTTACCTTCAAAGCTTGAAAATCGTGTCAACAATAGGACGTCGATATCAGTTGCGATACCTAATTTTGTTACTCAGTTGATTCACTTTTTTAACTCTCAGATATATATAGAAGCGGAAATGTGGAGAACGGAGAAATTTTCAGATTTTTAAAGTAGTGCAGATTGTGTTATATGTTCTTTTAGATAATAATTATATTAAGAAAAATTTCAGACCGATCGAACAGACTTAGTGGATCTTGTTACTTTTTATTTAAGCGTAACTTATTAATCTTTTTGGAGCAATGGAAGTTAAAGTTTTATTTGGGAGTGGTGCAAACTGGAATCGCTACAGAGTCAGAATGAGTCATCAGCGTAACTATACAGAGTTTCCAAAAAAAGCTGATAACAAGCTTTAATTTTTATCTATTACATATAAATGGGCAATGCCAAATGGAAAATTGCTCAAAATGAGATAGAAAAAACAAAGACTACGTTAAGAAAAAGCTGACATTATTTGTTTTAAAATGTTGCACTTTTTAAATTAATTTACAATCCCCGAACAAAAAAAAATCCCCAGTTACTAAAATGTTCCCCATACACTTAATATGGGGGTATACAAAGTTTCATACTTTCATCATAAAACGTCTGAGAGGTACCTTTAAACATAGATGGTCAGGGGCTGTACATGGCCTTAAACCTTTGAGGCGCAACTCTTTCCCAATGGTGAAAAAAGGGCAGCCGTTATCAACTTAACTACCCGCAAGATGGCGGACGATCGAAACGCTCATCACGTGCCACAGATCTAGAGACCCTTTTTTGACGCAGCTGCCTGTGCCTGCCCTTTTTTCAGCATTGGGCAATCTATCCATCTGTTCTCGCATTCTTCCACTTTTCAGCAGATGTCAGTGTTGTTAAAAATAATCGTGACAATTTTTTTACGGGAAATGCCGTGCTAAAAAGTAAAGGATTCTCGTGGAGCTATGTCACCCGCAACCATTTTTATAGAAATCAAATCTATTCTTCGTGACTGGCAACAGTCAAATCGTCAGAGTTTGGTGTTCCCAGATCGGGAACACTGCGCGCTAAAGGGTTAAAAGATAATTCATTTTGACTAGGCACCGTTTTTGACAGAAGACAATGAATAAATAAGACTTTTCTGGGTAAATGTATTACATTTACTTTTTCCTTAAGGACACAGGGAACATAAATTGGCTCAAATTTTCGAATTTTCAAATATCGGCATAACAAATAGATCAGACTGAGACGATTCCATACATATAATTTATCATTGTTTAGAATATAAAAACACTCAAAATATGGAATTTAAAAAGGAAACAAACATGGTTTAGCTACAATAAAGCTTTAGTTTTTCCCCCCTTTTTCTCAAAGTGATTTTTTTATACTTTGGTGCACTTTTCTAAAAACCTGTTTCCGGTAAACAGTTGAAACTTTTACTAACGCTATGTTTAACTAACGCCTTTCTTTAAAAATACTTACTAACATTAGAGATCTGAGTGAAAAAAAAAATGAGAATAATGATTTTTTTTTTGTTTCTTTAATTTTTAGGATTAAGTTTTTCAGAGTAAAATACTTTTAATTTTATTTCCTTTTAGTCAAAATCAAAACTGCTTCTCCTTATTATTCTCAGATAGTATATTTTCTGACACCATATCAAAATTTAAGTTGATAAACTCAAACTGAATAATTTGTTAGAAAAGTGTACCAAACTGGCATGCTGTGAAAGAAAAAAAATTTCGCAGATATTTCAAAAGTTAAGTACTTCTTAAGAACTAACTTATTAATCAAATTAATAATATTTATTTTATATATAGACTATAATGTGTGTAAATAGAATGCACAAAAATCGTTTCGATCTCTATTTTAAGTAAAATACAGGATATTAATCTTTTACCTCACAACTCTTTTATGACAACTGCCTCTTTTTACTTCTGGAGATGTTCCATGTATCCTTAAATATCATCTTAAAAATAGCCTTTTTTCATCTAATTTTATTGCCCTTTGCGATACATAAATTTTTGACCTTTCGCTACGAGGGAAAGGAAAAAATAGTTAAATTGTCAAGATCATTGAACTTTGGAAGACAGTTCTGCAATGAAGTCATATAGAACGTAGCAAACTGAAAATTTAAATATTTACAGTTGTTTCAGTTGTTTGTTGTTTCTGATGTAATAAGATTCCGCTTATTACATAAGAAACAACAAAAAAAAAAAAAAAAAGGAAGCATGTTTAATTTGATTTGAATAAACTTTTTTTTTTCACGCCAGGAATGAGGAATTTCTTTTGCTTTATTTATAGCAACAACATTTCTTTAATAAAGACTGAGTAATTACCATTTGTATCGTAAAATGCATTAGCTAGTAACATTTTTTTAAACTTCTAACTGCAGCGTTTTAATTTAAGAATGTGAATAAAGATTTTTTTTTTTACTTTAATCAACTATTATAAAAAGGTATTTTAGTTACAGTTAAATTATTTGAAAATTAGTTTAGCAGCTGCCGGGTGAGAAGAAAAAGGTGTCCGCTGAGTAATTTGTTCTCTTAAGTCATTGATCTTCACGGCATATTACGATGGCGTCAATTACAGAATAAAGACCTCGCACCTTTTCTTTTTTGACTGGCTTCAAAATAGGAGGAGGTTCTATGTTCATCGCTTATATATGAGGCGTTTCACAAAGATGCTAACACACTTTAATTCCTTATCTAACTGTAAGCGGGAAATGAAAATTGAAAAAATGCTCAAAATAGGTTCGCAAAAAGACTACGTTAAAAAATTCCTCTCCTTAATTTTCAAAAAATGGTGCTTTTAAAATTTGCATACGATCTCCGCACAGAAAAATTCCCCATTAGTAAAATGAGCCTCGTACACTATTATGTTGATGAACAAAATTTCCGCGTTCATCATAAAATGTCTCGGAGAATTCGATAAACAAACGTGATCAGGGGCTGTATATTTAGATACTATGGGTTTGAATGTGAAGGTTTAAAGCTTTCAATAGTTGTCAAAGGGCAAAAAAACACATTAGATGATTGCGTTTTAGGAGCCGTGTGGAAATTACGAAAGAAAATTATTTAACCCTTTAACGCGCAGTGTTCACACTCTGGGAACACCCAACTCTGAGGTTTTGACTGTTGCCAGTCACGAAGAATAGATTTGATTTCTATAAAAATGTTTGCGGGTGACATAGCTCCACGAGAATCCTTTACTTTTTAGCACGGCATTTCCCGTAAAAAAATTGTCACGATTATTTTTAACAACACTGACATCTGCTGAAAAGTGGAAGAATGCGAGAACAGCTGGATAGATTGCCCAATGCTGAAAAAAGGGCGGGCACAGCCAGCTGCGTCAAAAAGGGTCTCTAGATCTGTGGCACGCGATGAACGTCTCGATCGTGCGCCATCTTGCTGGTAGTTAAGTCGAGCGATGGCAACGGCAGCCCTTTTTTCAGCATTGGGAAAGGGTTGCGCCTCAAAGGGTTAAAAGAATTAACTTTTAGATGGAGTTCCAGCAGTGGTTCAGTCTGTTAAACTCGGCTCCCACCAGAATGCCGAAAGTGAAGGCAGTGTCGATTTCAACCAGTGATCGGGAGGGTGAACTGGCCCTATCTGGAATAGAGTCTGCTGTGGACGATCGTGTAAGCTAAAGGGAATAGGTGGGCGTAAAGCCCGCACCCCTGGACCTTCGCACTTCAGCCATCTACCAATGTTCTTCTAGTGCGTCTTATCCCCTCTGCATGGGTCGACGAAATAATAAAATTAACGAAAATAGAGAAATATAAAATAATAGTAAAAAATTAATAAATAACAGAAATAGAGCAATAAAAGTACAAATACATAAACATCAATGAGTTTAGCTCCCTGATAAGCTCGAATGGCTCCCCAAACACTTTATAAGCTTTCTATAATCTTCCAAAGGGTGCACCTGGACATAGGCCGTTGGGTGAATCCTTGCTTCTAAAATGTCGATACCACAGAGCAGATATAAGGGATACAGGTCGTTTTCGTAACTCTTACTTGAGGCAGTATTCTCAGAAGCTGACTTGTGACTAGATCTCTTGCACATCCGACTCGCCTTACTTTTTTATGGAGCATCTGTGGATAGCGCGCTCATTTCCATTATCATCGTTCTATCTTTAAGGAAAAAAATTGGTACATAGCTGGTCTGCATACGGGCGCCATTTATGATTTGTGAAAAGTTCTGGTGTAACATTTCACAGGAGAGTAGTTTCTTCATATCTTTTAAACGTACTTTTTTATAAATGAAGAATATTTCGATGTGCCCACATCCACTAGGCCTTGGCGATATTTTTTTTTTACACCACGGGGTTTTGTAATGCGTATGTTGATAGTCAATTTCGCTTCTAATTTACACTCGCCACTCGCCAAATATAGCGATGTAAACACAAGTCTTGCCTTGCGCATTTCCGCGCCACAAGCCACACGGTTCATCCTTGCCTCACATTTCCAACGGTTTTTGTGAATGGCGATGCGCAGCACTATCTACTATACTTCTACTCTCTGGTCGACACTCTCTCGTTATTACCTGTCGAGAAACTACAGAAGACATAATCTCCAAAACGCGTTAATATTCTGCGATATCTAATCGATGAGAAAGTGAATTCCGAGAAATTCCTTCTCCTCCGGCAGCTGCTTCTGACACGGATGCCATATGGGGGGAATTCCTGCACGCAGAATTGGAAGCTTGTATTGGACCAATTATCAATTAGTTTTAAAAAGAAGGAAAAACTTCGGAGGATGGAGATATATTGGAAAGGAGATTATTCCATCGAACTCTTGGAACGTCAATGATGCTTGCGAGGGGAGATTGTGTCATGTTTTTCCTTTTATGACGTAAAATGAAGATCATATGGCTAAAATGAATGTTTTGAGAGGAGAGAAATGTTAAGGTTTCAAGCGTCGATGTGTATTGCGGGAAAGTTCGTTGTGCAGGCATCGGGTCAAGTGAAATGAGTATGTAACCCTTTGACATTGGCGACAAACTTGGCAACCATTTTGGCGAGGGCGACAAAAGGAAAGTTCTCGAAGCTGGTGGAATTTTGATTCTATTTCACTAAGGAAAAAAGATACATGGAAAAGTCTTGAAAAAAATGTCATATCCTATGTGACGTCCCATCCGCTTTGAAATCTATAAATAACTGTATCACTCTCACACGACTCGTAACTCGTAACTGTCGAGTGAGTGTGTGACAGAGTGCGGATATTGGGAGCAAGGCCATACGATTGATATTGTGGTTTGAATGTTGTTGTGTTATTTTAATGACCCGCTGTGGTATATGCTTAATGTTGTATTTATTGTGAGATATATTGCTTCGTTTCTCGAATAATGAGTTATTTTCTATTTTTCAAGCTTGTTGGACTATTTTAGCATATACCCATTTCCAGATTTTGTAACAATACTTAGTAGCAATTTGTTTGTTCTGTAATTCTATGCATGTGCATAATCTACAATTCAGCTAGAAGTGCCTAGAAGGAAGCCAGGAAAATAACACTAGCTGTAACATGTACCATGTAAAGAAAGTATTGTAGTCATGAAAAAATTCGACTTTGAGATTTTGATGTATTGGAACGTTTTGAGGTCTTCTAAATTCCTTTATGCTTTTTAATGAGATGTGTGTATGTATGTGTGCATGTGAGTGAACGCGATAGCTCCTAAACGGTGCATTCCATTGAGCTCATATTCGGCATGTATGTTATAGACCACCATCGCACAACCGGTATTATTTTAGTGTGTATAGGACTTGCAGTTTTTTCGGGGCTACGAGAAAGATTTCTTTGACATTATGGCCTATGGAGAGGAAATTCTTGAAAGTGCGCTAGCGTCTTAAGCAGTGCATTCGATTGAACACAATTTTTTTATGTATATAATAGGTCACAGTCACATGATCTGCATAAGTTTTGGTGTGCGTAGAGCTTACAGTTTGTTAAAGGGATTTCAAAAAATAATTCTGATACATTGCGGCCTATGTACGCAAGTCATTAATGTAGTGTCTAAATCGAGCATTCAGTTGAGCTCAAATGAGGTATGCATATTATATCTCACAGTCTTATACACTGCATAAATTTTAGCGAGTGTACGGCCTACAGTTTTTTTACAGGGCTTCAAAAATGTATTCTTACATTCCGGCCGGCCTACACACTCAAATCATTTTAAGTGCACTAATGCCTGAACACTAGATCCGATTGTGATGACTGAAAATGTTTTAAATGTTTGTTAAAGATCAAGTGTTCGGAAAGTCGAGTGGAGTCACTCCAGATTTTTAATATTTGAATAGTATTTGCGATTTTTATTCGAATAGTATTCGCGGTCTCACTATTCGAATAGTTTTTGCCATTTCACTATTCGAATAGTATTTGCGATTTCTAATCGAGATTTCGTATGTCAGTTCTTTTGGAATGTCATGTGCTGAGCGTTCAAATGGATTTTTCAAAATCGACTGTATCAAATGCGTGTAATAATCGATTAATTCGAATAGTTTCATTCATTTATGATCATCACTACCCCTAACCCCTTTAACTTCCTTTTGCCCCCGAGGCAGCTAATTCTCAGAGTTGAGAATTAGCTGCTGTTTCAGTAAAACGCATGATAATGAAAACGTAATATTCCATCAATCATGCATAATTCTCGCTGAAACGATTTAATTTAGATCAGAACCATTATAATTGAGAAATGAATAAATTAACCGTTTGGAACTAAATATCGATTTTCTTAAATGAACTCTCAGAAAATATGCACGGTTTAGAACAACCGATGCACACAAATTTAATCCTTATTGTTTGCTTAGTTTTCGCCCTCCCCACTCCCCCTTCCTCTCCCAGCATATTAATCAGAAGTCGGGAACATGGACGCCCATACCTATGGGTATGGGCAGGGAGCGCCCATGCACCCCCTTCCTATAAAGCTTCCATGTTATCGTTATGTTTACGTTCTAGTATAACGTAGAAGTGGTTCAACACTAAAATATAGTACCTTTCTTGGGCTACACACTTGACTTCACCCCCTCCTATAACCCTTTAACGCGCAGTGTTCCCGCTCTGGGAACACCAAGCTCTGAAGTTTTGACTGTTGCCAGTCACGAAGAATAGATTTGACTTCTATAAACATAGTTGCGGGTGACATAGCTCCACGTGAATCCTTTACTTTTTAGAACGTCATTTCCCGTAAAAAAAATTGTCAAGATTATTTTTAACAGCACTGACATCTGCTGAATCATGGAAGAATGCGATGAACAGCTGGATAGATTGCCCAATGCTGAAAAAAGGGCAGCCGTTGCCATCGCTCGACTTAACTACCAGCAAGATGGCGGACGATCGAAACGTTCATCGCGTGCCACAGATCTAGAGACCCTTTTTTGACGACAGCTGGCTGTGCGACGGCACAGCCAGCTGTTTCATGCTTCAGATTGCTTGCATGCTGTTAGCTTTGCAGTTGTTACTTCTTTAAAAATACTCAACATTAATGTTGAAGGACACAAGTTAGTTTTGATAAAACTAACATTTAAAGATTGTTTTCTTAAAATCGCTTTGGTCATAATTATCCAAGCGTTCTGTATACCGTGACATACAAATTACATTTTTAAAAACCCTAAGCCTCTTGAAGCTCCAGAAAAGCAATCTCAAAACATTTATTGCTTTGTTTTTTCAAACATCTAAACCTTTGCACAAATAACGATTTCTCCCACTCACCTGGCCTATACCTATACTGGTACATATGACACTACAGTACTTAATAAAAAAATCTCTAAAGGTAATATTTATTTTATCTCCCTTTTCTGATACGCCAGTTTCTTTGCTCAAACTTCTAAAAGACACTTAATATTTATACAGGGGAAGTTAAAACAAACAGCATACGATAGTTCATACAATAAATTAATACAGAAACAAGACCTTCTATCGTAAATATACTTATATGATGCAAGGGTTTATTTTTTATTATTATAAGAAAATATATTCAGCCTACTTAGGAATATTTATTTTAGTTCAAAGCAATTAAACACCTGTGTAAGAGTAACCTAAAGGAAAAGATTTTTCTCTGCACATTTTTACATTCAATTAGAAGTTTTCATTGGAAACCTCAAAGCTTTCGTATCGGGGATACAAGAATTAATTATAAGTTTGACTTGAAAGTGTGCAATAAGCTAAATATTGACAATTAAACAATACTGACTGTATTTTAAGAATTGGAATTTTATTTCAAAGCTTTCATTTTAATAATATAAATAATACATAAAAAAAAATTTTTAATCCGGAAGGAAGTGAAAAGTCTAAGAAAAGCTTTCAGGTGAATCGCTTTGGATTTAATTTCTGAAATAATGTTCTTAGTCAATCAATAGTGCGCACAGCTTCATGACTTCATAATATTGCAGTCCCTAGAATTTGATCGAAATTTAGGGAAAGGGAGGTAGTTAAAATAGCAGAATTCCTTTTTGTCACGTGAGCCTCATAAAATAAACAAATAAACAAAACTGATGTCGTTTGAAAGAAAAACACCTTGTTTATGTTTCACTGCATTATATAACTCGATAAAACAAAAACTGTTGTTCAAGGAAGGTCGTCAAAGAACATACGTAACCAGAAACTGAAATCGAGTTATTGATTATAAAACTATGTTATTGATCATAAAGCTATATCTGGCTATTGATTATTAAGACTGAAAGTAAACATCTAGGTGTAACAATAATATAAAATAATGTATGAACAGCAAAATTTTATTTTTGACATCAAGTTCGATCACTTACTCGAAAACAAGAACGATTTATATTTTACTGCATCATAACTCTTTATGTAACAAAAGCAGTTTTACAGGCAAAGAACGCTGTTGTTCTTGAGATGTCTTCAAATAACATGCGTAACCAGAAATTTAAATGTGGGTGAAATCGGTTTCAAGTTCTTTGAAAAATGAAAAAAACAAAAAAGAAGAACTGATTATTATTAAAAAGCATGATACAGTGGCACACGTTTTTTATTATATTTTATTTTATTTGTGCTTGTGTGATGTATTTGTTGCCATATCAACTATTTGCACATATCCTAAACCTGTAATAATTCTGGTGAAGCAAGAATTTAAATATTGAAAATATGAGTTTTAAAAGACATTTTTATGGGCAGCGTAGTTAAGAACCAAAATAGCTGTGATTTTAAACAAAGAGCACTAAAAAATAATAAATATCGGAACATTGAGTTTCATTATGTTATTTTGGAGCAGTAGCGCAGCCATAATTTTTTTTTTTTTTTTTTTTTTTTCCCCGGGGATGTCTGACACTCAAAAACTGGAATGTAATACAACTAATAAAAATTGATAATTTTTTTTTTTTTTGAGTAGGGAGAGGATGTGATGTTGTTTTATTTTATTTTGCCAAAAAGTGTTCTCATATAAAAATAAATTAAAAATAACAATAATAAATAAGTTGATAAATCATGTCTAAAATCTTTGGAAATAACATTTATACATACAAAGTTTATAAATAGGTTCAATTTAAGACTGCAATTAAATTTCCAATTTTCAGAGAGAACTTTAAATAAACCATATTTGAAATTAATGGTAAGATTTCGATTTTGAAATATTGGATAAGTCAAGAATGCGGATAACAATCACAGTTCCCTGGGCAAATTTTATTAAGGTTTTCCATGTGTGTTTTCCGTACTTTAAATTAGTAAATGAACCTTATGGAAGGAAAATATTCTAATGTATTTTGTGTTAAGGCAAACCTACACGAGAGGTATCTGCCTATCGAGAGGGATAGATGCCTTGAACGAGGACTTTTTAAAGGTTAGCGCGTATACATGTTACATATACAAAAAACCGCCGAGAACTCCATATCTTTAGATCGACATTCGTAGGATAGGCCAGAACCCTGCGCCTTCACATACATAACCATTCCTCACACTTTCTGTGGGGAGTGTGGTTTTAACAGGTTGAAGTACCAGCCTATTATATATGAGAGTTGCGAGACTATCTGGACGTAACTAGTGGATTCGAAGTGGGCCTGTAGCTTGTCCACCGCTTTTGAAAAATCTTCCATGTCACGATTTCTTTTTGAAGGGACAATTGAACGGGCTTGTGTATGATTACTTCAAAGACAAATATTCTTTAAAAAATTACTTGGTTTTCGCCCGAAAAAAAAAATTCTTTAAAAATAGTATTTTTCAAGTCATCGTCTAAGGAGTTATCACAATGGAGTAAAATCGGAGCAATTTTCTGCAGGAACAACTTTTTCACCAGATTTTATAAGCGAGGTATCATTAAGGGTTGTAAAAGCAAACAAAATTTTACCGACGCCAAACAGTCCGCTGATTTGGCGTTAAGGTTATTATTTTACTTATCGTGACTCAGCATCCAGCATAATCCTTCCGTTGGTATATTTACATCAGATCTGTGAAGATTTGTTATTGATTGTGATACTTAAATTGATTACATTTATCGAAGTAACGTTAATTCGTCCATAAAATCAACTTCTAATTCCACACTTCACTTGCAAGCCGCCATACTTTTTTCACTTCGATGATGTTGCAGGAAGAAGAACAGTGATTGGCCGAAATTTCAGCTAATTCGGATTTTTTTGTACGAAAAGCAAAAAGTTAGAGATCGCCGTCGTCAAGGTGGGTTGTTCCATAAGAAAGTTGTTCTGATTTTAAGCTAGTGTGATAAACCTATATGCACAATGCATTTACTTACACATATAACTATCACTTTCTGAAATTTCAATATTTTCATAAAAGCATCTACAATTCTGTTTCAAGAAATCTCAGTTTTTAAATTCATGCTACTTGAATTAAATAAAATAATCCTTAAAATCATAATTCAGATTAATTAAATAAAGTAAGTTTATTAAACAGGAATTCATATTGGGAACACATTAAAACAGGAATAAAAATTTTAACTATACGCGTCAATTTCAATGTAAATTGTAAATTTTAAATACAAGATTGCCAAAATTTTTTTACCTTGAGAATACACAAATAAAAATAAAGAATAAGGAAAAGTCATTCATTACTGAATTTCATATTAAGATCTCTAATTCAACGAATATTGAAAAACTTAAGTATTTTAAGTTTCCGTAATTTAATTTTGTAAACAAAAGAAGGTTTAACACACTTTGAACTATTTAAATCCCTTATAAACTAGATTACACTCTTTGGTCAGTATTTAGTGTAACAAAACCCTGTTCTAAAGAATAATCATGATTAATATATGTCTTATGATTAATATAAAATCTCACTTTTCGTTCAATATTTACAAATATCTTTTAAAGAATAAAACGATACGCCCCACTAATATAAAGACAATTATGAAAATGTTTAAGACATAAAATATTGTCTCTATGAATCTTACTCGCTCTTTGTTCGATGCTCACAAACAGGCTTTAAAGAATACTCCTGACTAATTAAAAAATTATTATAAATTTTATTTTCAAATATGTTTTAAACCATCGGCAAAACCATAGGTATTAAACCATCATTAGTAATTTCTTTTTATCGAAAACAAAATGGCTCATTTATGGCGATCGTATTCCTTGGAATCCGAAACTGTCCTCAACTTGTAAATATTCTATCTGATTTGTATCCTCGCCCCTATTTTGCCACTGGACTTATTCAGAAAGCACATGCGTATTCGTGTCCACGGGCACGCTTAAGCTGGGGAACGTGTGGCAGCAATACTTACAAAATACTTGGAGTAGTGCGGCATGCAATACTTAGAAAAATTACCGCTAAAAGGCACGCTGTCTTGTTACGCAGGAACGAATGAGCATGGCTAAGGTATTAAAAAAATTTTTCCAGATCGAGTTGTTAGAGTTGTTTGTGAAATAACTTTAAAGCACTCGATTTATGTTGTTTCACAAACACTGCACGTGAACAACAAACCAGTCACGTGCTTTATTTTTATGGTATGTGGCATACATTGTGCACGTTTTGAGTAGGCAATTCCGAAACTACTGTGGAATCTTGAATTACGCGAGGGATGCGATACAAGAATCTCCTCACATAAGTGAAAGTTTACCATTGTGAGATAGGGTATGTAATATGACTTTTCGGAACACCTACTACACAAATATTTTAGACTCTTTTAAACACCTTTCTAACTACTTTGAACTATTTACTAACACCGGGCGTAACTTACTTTCTCATGGGAGAGGACTAGCTAATAGAGGAGGGGTCCATTCTTACTATAAAATTTGACTGATAGTAAATTTTACTATAAATATCTGGTGGGGCCGTGGTAGCCCAATGGTTAAGGCGTTGGACTCGTAACCGGAAGGTTGCGGGTTCGATACCGGCGTACCACTAAAGACCACCGTGTACATGCGGTGTACGTGCACGTTAAATCCGTGGTTCCGAAAGTCCTCTCGGCGGTCGCTAGCAGTTTCCGAGGGGTGCCAACATTCAAAAATCCCCCACCTTCTGATGAGGTTCCAAACTGTGGTGGAAAATTCCGGGAAGGACGTATATGTAGCTCTAAGCGACACATTCAGTAACGCGAGTTGTCCTCTCCTGGCAAATAAATAAATAAATACCTGGTACATTTTTTAAAATTCTTTATTTTATTATTTTTGACACGTAAGGAATTATAAAATTTGCTAAATAAATATTTTTTTAAAATTTTAATATAAAGTTTTCAAAATTTATATAAAACTTAAATCTTTTTACCATATACTATTATGAGTGATGGACTCAAAAGGTGAATAGTTTGTGCCTAAATAAGGGAGTGTCCAGACCCCCTTAATCATGAGACCCTTAACCCTCCTTCGTACACACGTCCGTGTCTCTATATACCACCATTTACCATATGAAGTAATGAATAAATGAATGTTGGCACTTCTTTGGTGAAAAATCTTGTGTTGTGGGCGAGGAGTAATATCCATTCGCGTAAGATAGATCGCTTTGCAGCACGAGTCCAATATACACCAGTGCGATTTTACCCGGATATCTTGACGTAAGCGACACCTATATTTAGGATTTAGCACTACAAAAATGGGAATTTATTATGCTAGCTGGAAAGAAAGAAAAAAAAAGCCAAAATGATTTAGTGATTAAAGAGCAGTATTCCTTAAGACATTCTCTACATTACTCTAGGCAGCTGCGTGTTTACACGTAGTTGTTTCCTATTAACTAAACATAAGCACTTTGTTCGAAGTATGCAGTTTACGTTACTTCCATTTATTTTCATCTACAGCAAACATAACTTCCCTCTTGAAAAAAGCTCGAGAATACCAGAGACGATATTCAGGGTTTAAGATTCAAAGTCTTTCAAAAAAAGTATCTTTTAGTTAACGGCTTGTTAGTCGAAAAGAATAAATGACAGAAGAGTTATTGTTTGAGTTTTATTGTTATATATATGCTTCCTTCTCTGAAAAGGGGGAAATGAGCTTAAAATTCTTGTAACTTTTTTTATTTATATGTCTAGAATAAATTCATCCTCTATTTGACTGCGGGACGTTTGAAGTCCTACTTTGTAAAATATTGCAGCTTAAATAAAAAAATTAAGAGTATGTGATCAATATTGTTCAAGTTGCATCATCTTATATTTTATTTTTTTTTATAAAGATTTATTGAGGTTTTGATGTTATCCACGAGCAAGGTATAAGTAGAAGCGTATTAGGTGTGCCGGTGAGTTATTAATAAACAGTGGGATTAATTGGCCGGGCAAATGGGATTGTTAACAGACAGTGGAAATATTTGCATGGGATCGGTAGATGAAAAGGCCTCCACAATGAATTATTTTTTAAATGAAATGATTTTTAGTTTATTTTCGGTTTTTAAAGAAACAGTTGAGTACAGCGGAAAAAGTTTATTTTTTAACACTTTACAAGAAAGACACAGATCTGTTACAGATATATCTGAATCTATGAGTGCAAAATACATTCAAAAATTTATTGAGTGATATTTCAGCACACCTCCTCCTTTTCCCATATAGAATTTAACAGTCTCTTTACTTAAATTATTTGCAAACCCCCATTTTTTAATAAATAATTGATAACGTAACTTTTAATATGGGTCCTACCTGTTCGTGACTTAAAAAAATATAGTATAATAGTATTATTTTTGATAAAAGTGTATTTAACATTTAAGGGGGCATTTTATGTATAAAAGAAGTTCTTATTAAATTTTTACATTTAAACAATCCATCTATTTTAGATAAATCTAAACTTAAATTTAATAATTATTTAAAGTGTACTTAAATTTAATATTTATTTAAAGTGTACTTAAATTTAATATTTATTGTACTTAATTGTACTTAACCCTTTGAGGCGCAACCCCTTTCCTATGCTGAAAAAGGGCAGCCGTTGCCATCGCTCGACTTAGCTACCAGCAAGATGGCGGACGATCGAAACGTTCATCGCGTGCCACAGATCTAGAGACCCTTTTTTGACTACAGCTGGCTGTGCGCTCAGCTGGGAATGCATCAGAGTTTACAATGTCATATTTCCTAACATTCCCCACATAAACTGAAAAGAAAAAAAAATTAAATGCTTTAATGTTTTTCTTTTTTTTTTAGTTTTGAAAATTGTTAAATTTCAAGTCCATTTATTTATTTTAAACGTTTCTTCTCTAATAAATTCTTGAAACATATTATTATATTCTTTTGACAAAATTACTTCTTTGCAAGCAGTTCAATATCATTTGAAATTTACATTTAAACTATATTTCATTCATTAAAAGTATGTTTTTTCAAAATATTTAATTACTTCAAGAATTGTTAAATTTGTAAAGAAAAAAAAATTGAATATATACAATCTTTCAAGCGTAATAATATCAAAATGCTTTTTCCACATTTGAATTTGAAGCTGATTTTTTACATACGTTAAATATAATTGATGAATTAAATTAAAAGGAAAAATTCCTTCCTTTTTTTTCCTCTTACAGGAAAAAAGTAATTGCAACTTATATAACAAATATGAAAAAGAATGAATAGAGGTAATCAAATAACTTGTTACCTACCTACTCTAACTGTTCATCAGGAAAATATGTATGTGAATAGCGATGAAAATTTATAAGAATGGACCAAAAGTTACTAAATTGAGAATACTTTGAACTACATTGTGTTTATTTTCTTTACCAATTTGTGTTAGATTTAATTATTATAAAAACATAATTTTGTTTGCAGAGTAAGTTTCGTATGCATACAACGTGCTGCTTTGGAGGGGGGGGGACAATTCAAGAGACATTTTTTATTTGCTTAAAATAATATAAGGGAACACAGTTACTTAAAAATTCTCAATACCGTATATAGCAAATCATTTTTTCAAGGAGTCATCTACTTATTAAAACAGAATCAAAGTTTACAATGTTCAATTGAGATTTTTTTATATTTTTATAGATATTTGAATAAAAGAGGTCGAAAATAGACAAAATAAGAAAGATGAATCATGTAAAACACATAGATTATACTTTAACACTTTCCAACCGAAAGTAGCCTTTCTTGTGCAAAATTTGGCGAAATTTTTGGGAATCTCCTAAAACAAAGCTCTTTTCCACTATTCATGTAACTTAGCGACACCCTAAAAAAACTTTAAATGTTACTTCTATCATTTAATTGAACAGTAAGGTAGCATAAGCGTTATAATTGTTTGTATGTCTCTAAACTGCCATGAACCGTAATTTTATTGGAAATCTTTTGAGTGTTCCTGTAGAAAAACTATAAATTCTACATACAGTATATCTTCGTTGGAGATCATCATTTTGTAACCCTTAAAAAGATACATCCATTCTGTTTTGTTTGAAATAGCCGAGTATCTATAAAATGCGCTTTAAACAATGACTGCCTATAGAAGGTAAAGTGTTGCAATTCTTTTGGTTGCTCCTGTAAAAAGAACTATGAATTCTGCATGTACTCTTTTCAATAGGATGCATAGCACAGTACATAAAAGCAACATATAAATTTCGTAGTAATTGATGCCTGTTTGTGGCAGTTACATCACGGAACGACGCGAACTAGTTTTTTCACAAAGTTTTTTTATTTTATTTTAACGTTTAACACCAGTATTTTTAGTGCTTTTTCCGTAATTTTTACCCTTGTTGGAAAGTGTTAATAAAAAAACCCGAAACTGATTAACTCTTTGAGGCGCAACCTTTTCCCAGTGCTGAAAAAAGGGCAGCTGTTGTCAAAAAAGGGTCACTAGATCTGTGGCATGCGATGAACGTTTCGATCGTTCGCCATCTTGCTGATAGTTAAGTCGAGCAATGGCAACGGCTGCCCTTTTTTCAGCATTGGGCAATCTATCCAGCTGTTCTCGCATTCTTCCATTTTTCAGCAGATGTCAGTGCTGTTAAAAATAATCGTGACAATTTTTTTTTCCGGGAATGACGTGCTAAAAAGTAAAGGATTCTCGTGGAGCTATGTCACCCGCAACTATTTTTGTAGAAATAAAAATCTATTCTTCGTGACTGGCAACAGTCAAAACGTCAGAGTTTGGTGTTCCCAGAGTGGGAACACTGCGCTTTAAAAGGTTAATCCAGTTTGTACATTTAAGTCTTCGGGATTATTTTATTTCGCCAACAGTAGGAACATGATTCCCCGACTGTTTAACTTTAGAGGACGTGGCGACATTCTATCGAGAAATCCTGGCAAAAGTCAACATCGCATGTGAATTAAAGTCTCGAGACAGCCTTGATTCCTAGGAGTTACTTCCCCTCCCCTGTTTTCGTGATGTCCAAGTTTACTCCTCTCATACATTCAGTGATTGAAAGAAAGAGCTGACATGGATGGATCAATCACAGTCCACAAACTGCGACGATCAACAGAGAGAACGTAATCGCACCTTTTGAACATTTCCGGACATATGTTGAAAAATGTTTATGGATTTCGGTTAGGTCTGTTTGCAGGGTGCCGACTGTGTGGGTGCTCTGGGGATCAAGCACACGTTGCAAAAATTGAGCTGGGTAGGAACACCTACAAAAAAAATGAAACAGTTTAGGGGGTGCTCTAGACAGACTATTTTTGGGAGGGGAGTGGAGAAACTTGAAATTTTTTTTTTTTAAATTCTCCTAGTTGATATTTATTTATTCAAGCCCTTAGATCAGTTTAATCTTTATACTTTAGAATTATAAAGCAGGTCACACAGTATATACATCGGTTTTTAACACGTTTTTATTAGTCTCACCTGTATGTTTGTTTCTAACCGACTCCTTTGAACTCGATTTTGATCCACTTTAAACGGTCAGATTTAATTTATACTTTGTAGATTTATTAAGGACAGATGACTATACAATAATTTGTTAAGTTTATCCCATTATCCTGATTAGGATCGTCAGGATTAGTAATTTTCTTAAAGATCCTTTACGTGAGAGCGAGAAAGATTGAGCAAGCGCGCGGTCTACGCATGCGTACTATTTCGGCCCTCGGCTCAGAACAATGGAGTAGACCCTCTCTCGCTGTTGGTAACTGTATTCTATGGTATGTTTGGGTAGTTAAGTTTTTGAAATCCAGATGGCAAATCTAAAAATTTTATTACGTGGATGTTTGTGTTTGTTGTAGTCGTTATGAAACTTGTTTGTTGATTAGAGACCTATTTTTCCTTTTTAGTGAGGAAGGTAGCATTTAACTGCAGGCTAATTAATACTTCGGTGCACAGCAGGGGCGTAGCCATAGGAGAGGCTGAGGGGGTTACTTAGCTTACAATTTGATACTTATCTTACAATTGAACTTTAGCTTTAAATTTGGTACCCATCCCACCCTGAAATAAAATCCTGGCTACGCCACTGGTGCACAGTGAAAATAAATTATCTCACAGTTTGTACTTTCCAATTTAGTGTTTTAGTGTCTTATGAGAGATATCGAAAATTTAAAAACATATACATTTTAAATAAATACAGTTTAAAAAAACTAAAAAACACGTTTTTATAACAAATTGAACTAAAAAGTGAAAAATAAGCCTAGTTTAAAAAATCTAAAAAAAGGCGCATTAGTGATAAATTGAAAGTAAAAAATGAAAGATAATTCTTATATAGAAATAAATTAATGAACGAAAAATAGTATTACTGTGAAAAAAGCGTGGGGTGATCCATATATCAGTTCTTGAGAATATTCGATCGGTACGATTAGTACAAAAATGATACAAAAAATATAGCACAAAGTGCCCCACACTTTTTTTCACAATAATACTATTTTTCGTTCATTAATTTATTTCTATATGAAGAATTATTTTTCACTTTTTAGTTAATTCAATTTATCACTAAAGCGTGTTTTTTAGTTTTTTTTAAAAACTATATTTATTTCCCTACTGTACTCAAATTCTAAAGCACGCCATACATGACCAGCAAGTAGTAGAATTTTATAAAGCTGAGACATACATTGAGCCCCCATTAAACTTTTCTGTAGGAACTTAAATTCCAAGAATCCGTAAGAATAAAGCAAGATGAAATAAATTTCGTATTCTAAATAAAAAAGTTATTTTTTCAACATTCATACCTTCTTCCATTCATAATTGATTTCATTATTAAAGTTCATGTTGTGACAAGCAGTGTCAGAATATAATCAAAAATTTCATAAATGATCCTTTTATGAAAGATGTTGCTTGAAAAAAGAAGATACTTCTCTTTTTTTCTTTAACTTATTTATTGGACAGTCACAATAAAATACATCACACCAGAACAATTTTCCTTCACATAAAACTTTAAATAATATCGCCAATTTCTATCGAGTAAGTGAATATCATTAAAATTAACGTTAATTTAAATACAACAGCTCATGAAAGCAACAAAAAGCCAACAGTTTCATTAATTAAAACTACTGCCAGCAAAATAGGGCGAACAAAACACGGAGTCTGGAAAATTCTATTATCTACTCACGTTAGTTCCTCGTGTAATCAGTAATACTTCAATTCACTTCAGTTCTAAGAATATATCATTCTAAAATGTTGCACAGTAAGCTATTGTTTGGTGATGACATCTGTACCACAAATACATAGTTAATTACTATGCAATACAACAAGCAATTACTAAACAAAACAAAAGACTGTACAGGAGCAAAAGAAAACTGTGATATTTTCTGAATTTCCAATGGACTTTTTCTATATAAGTAAAGAAAGCTTTTCCCTAAGACGAAAATTTTCTGGATGCTCTGCATACCCACATGATTTTTTCTTTGGTGCTTGAGCCATAAGCAGCTTTGTCTATGGTACTTGTGCCATAGCCACATAATCGATGCCCCTTACTATAGCTTTTTCTTCAGCTTGTTTCTTTATTGTACAAGCTTACCTATATGGCGTCAGGGCATCGATATGAAAAGACAAGCTGTTGTCTTCCAGTTGGTATTGCTAGAAAGTCCATCACGGAGGGCAAACCCTTCCTCGGCCTAAATCCCGTAGTCGTAGAGGACCGGCCGCAGTCCCACACTTCCATTTCCAGTTGGTGAAACGAACATTTAAAAATAGTTTCGTTTATTGCATAAAAATTGTCGGATGGAGCAATGGCAATGTAACATTTATCACAATCCATGTGGTGAAATAATGGCCAAAACAGAATGATGTAAAAATCCAGATATTATTATAAATAAATAATAAATAAATAATCGGCAATTTTCTTTTCTTGGATTGAAAAGTTTCTAAAAAGCATTTCCGATTTTTGATCAAAATAACGTTTCAGAAACTACGGGCTTTATCTCTTTGCCCGTTTCAAATAGTTCTTTCCCTCGCGACGTTTGTCTGAATGGCTCATAAAATATTCATTTTTACTTTGCAACGTGGTTTTGCTACTTATTTATTCTGAAGAATTTAGTCGACATAAATATTTAAAATAGAAAAGGCATCAAAGGAGTTTGTTCTTTTCTCTCTCTCTTTTCCTAATCCGCTGCTTCAATAAGAAAAGAAAGTCTTACAATAACTACTTTTGCTATTGTAAAAGAGCACACACATCAGGAAATTCCGCTTCTTTCATCTCTGATATTTCTATTTATTTATATTTTTATGTAGCTAACTTTGAAGATGTGCATTTGAAGCAGTTATTACTGAACAGAATTCGATACATACGTAAAAGAAATACGCGTAAGTTTATGTATTTAAAACAAGAGGATAATTCATCTACCTTTCGATCGAAAAGGATTCCTAAGATGATTTTTCTGATTTTGTTTTAAAGAACGTGTTTCAACAAGCGTTGATTGCACAAATTTTGTATAGATGGTCATTATTACTTTTTATTTTATTAATCATCTTTTCAGAGTTAAAATATCGTACATTTTCATTAAAGTTTTGCTGTTATCATAATTAGTCTAATGGACGGGTCACTTGCCAAGGTTTGGTTGCTACGAGGGACGGAGATGCTGGACTTCTCATGGCATGGGTGCCAAGTAGGCAGGTCAACGTAGTCCACTAATTTGGAACCCATACCAGATGAGAGACCAAGCACACCAGTCGACACCATCAGAGGTGCATGGGCGACATTGGAGCCACGAAATATTTTATGCTCACCAGCTCCTTTTTAGCGTGCACGGTTCCACAGTTGTCCAGCCGAGAGATTGCACTACTCCCAAGCACTGACCAAGGTCGGCGCCGCTTCACTTCCAGTGTTCTTATGCTAACCCAGCTTAGGAGACTGGTCCACTGTGGAACTACTGTTATCACATAAGATACATCATTGGATGTTCTCCTTCGATGCTGACAGAGTTTCTTCCCTTTTGAACACTGAAAGCTATATTACTATGCACAGAAAAAGAATTTTACTTTTAAATTTGAAGGAGAAGATTTAATCTTCTTACTGCTGATTCGCGTGTGTCACTAACTGAATTTACTGTGAAATGAAAGCTGTTGCATATACAGTTCGCGTTATCCAAGACGTGCAGTTACTTACTGTGCACAAATGTAAAAAAAAAGAGACATTTATGCTGTTTTTTCTTTTTTTCATCAATGATCTAGTTAGATTTATCTTCTATAGATCACGTTACCACTTTCCAGCAGTCTTACAGTCTCCCAGTCGGTGGAAGCTTGCTTCCTATTGGAACACCGAATTTCCAAGAGAAAGTGGCCTTTGGATCCGGCCAGAGTTTGAGAGGTAGACCTACAAACTCTCTCATCTGAACTACTGTAAGAAAATGTATTCTAAATTGAGCTAGTGCACGTAAAATCTGTTCGTGGCTCCAATGTTTTTCATATTGAAATGATATTTTTAGAGGTGTCAATCCAGGTGCACGTCTCTCATCTGGCATTAGTTCCCAATATGAAGACACCATCCCACAGGAAGATAAGTTGCGGTAAATCCTAAGAGTCGGCTCCCTCCTGTGGATAACGACATGAATAAGACATTCTATCAAAGCTGACGCCTGAGAAGATAAGGCACTCAAAATGGTAGACGGTTGAAGTGTGAAGGTCCCGGGTTTGGGCCCCATCGCGCAGCTGTTGATTTAACGGTCTGGAGTTTTGGTAGGTTTTCTCCCGGTGCAACGTAAATACGTATTAGGACCTCTTAGAAAGTCTTCCGAGCCAAGGCACCCCACCCCCCTCTTAAGCAGATATTCTTCATGCAGCTTTGCCTTAATATACACAAACAAACAAACAAATCAGCAAAACTGAATAAAGATTTCGGTTTCTCTGTCTGTCCGTCCGGCAGTATTGTAACTGCGACAGCAGGCTTCCATTGCTGCGAAATATGCACCTATTGTTTTTGACTTTACCATGCACCTTTACGAAAGCAATAAGCATAAAATTCGTTATTTATTTATTTACTAGCTGAAGTACCCGTCCTTGACGGGTTAGTACTGAATGTAATTTCCAAAAAGCAAGAACTTTCGTCAGCATTGTAGGAGTACACAGAATGGATGTAGTATGTTGCCAAAGTAAAGAAAGCGAAGTTATAATTTTTATATATTGTTAAAATATTACAGTTTAGAGAGTAACTAAGTAATATCGTTTCTTTCGCTTTAGTCGTAATTATGTGATGCGCGAACGAATATTTACGCATATTGAAATAATTTTCGCAAAATCTCAAAATATAATCAATATTTTTGAAAAATTGGAAGCCTAGAATTTAAGTTGAGTGACAACCTATCATGTCACTCAATTCCGTTTCATTCCCTGCAGTCTTTATTTCGTGATGCTGGAACAAAATTTCAACATTTTAAGACGATTTTCACAAGATCTCAAACTGTAATCAAAATATTTTAAAAATTCAACGCCTATAAATTAAGATTAGCAACTACCTATCATATCACTAAATTTCGTATCATTTGTATTAGCCGTTATTACGTAATGTTTGAAGTAATATAAACTTATTTTGAGAGAATTTTCACAAAATCTCAAAATCTAATAAAAATGTTTAAAAAATTGGACACCTATAGTTTATGTTGAGCAACCATCTATCATGTGACCAAATTTCATATCATTCACTTTAGTCGTTATTAGGTAATACGTGAACAAAGATTCACTCAGTTTTAAACGATTTTCGCAAAATCTCGAAATCTGATCGATTTTTTTAATTAGATGCTTATAGTTTAAGGTGAGTGACCACCTATATTTCACCAAATATCATTTTTTCACTTAGCAGTTATTACGTGATGTGCGAACACAAATTTACGCAGTTTGAAAGTATTTTCGCAAATTCTCAAAATCCAATAAAGATTTTTTTTAAATTCGACGCCTATGTTTTAAGTTGAGTGACCACCTATCAAGACACCCAATTTCATATCATTCGCTTCAGTCGTTTTTACGTGATGCTTGAACACAAATTTACGCAGTTTGAAAGGATTTTCGCAAAATCTCAAAATCCAATCAATATTTTTAAAAAATTTGACACCTATATTTTAAGTTGAGTGACCACCTATCATGACCCCCAATTTCATATCATTCGCTTCAGCCGTTTTTACGTGATGCTTGAAGAAAAAAAGCGTCACGGACAGAATGACAGACAGACAAACTTTTTTTTGAGGGTCGCACCGGACTCCCAGGTGCTTGAAACGGATATAAATCGCAAAATTTTTGAATTCTAAGAAATGTACAGACAAAAGTCTAATTTTATTTATATAGACTAACTGAAGTACCCGTCCTCGACGGGTTCGTGAATGAAAATTTCCAAAAAGCAAGAACTTTCGTCAGCATTGTAGGAGTACACAGAATGGATGTAGTATATTGCCAAAGTAATGAAAGCGAAGTTATAATTTTCATGTATTGTTAAAATATTACAGGTTAGAGAGTAACTAAGTAATATAATTTCATTCGCTTTAGTCGTAATTATGTGATGCGTGAACGAATATTTACGCATATTGAAATAATTTTCGCAAAATCTCAAAATTTAATCAACATTTTTGAAAATTTTGAAGCCTAGAATTTAAGTTGAGTAACAACCTATCATGTCACCCAAATTCGTTTCATTCCCTGCAGTCTTTATTTCGTGATGCTGGAACAAATTTTCAGCATCTTAAAACGATTTTCGAAAAATCTCAAAATGTAAGCAAAATATTTTTAAAATTCAACGCCTATAAATTAGGATTAGCAACTACCTATCATATCACTCAATTTCGTATCATTCGTATTAGTCGTTATTACGACGTGATGTTTGAAGAAATATAAACGTATTTTGAGAGAATTTTCACAAAATCTCAAAATCTAATAAAAATGTTTAAAAAATTGGACTCCTATAGTTTATGTTGAGCAACCATCTATCGTGTGACCAAATTTCATATCATTCACTTTAGTCGTTATTACGTAATACGGGAACAAAGATTCACTCAGTTTTAAACGATTTTCACAAAATCTCGAAATCTGATGGATTTTTTTTAATTAGATGCTTATAGTTTAAGGTGAGTGACCACCCGTGATGTGCGAACACAAATTTACGCAGTTTGAAATGATTTTCGCAAAATTTCAAAATCTAATGAAGATTTTTTTTTTAATTCGAAGCCTATGTTTTAAGTTGAGTGACCACCTATCATGTCACTCAATTTCATATCATTCGCTTCAGTCGCTTTTACGTGATGCTTGAACACAAATTTACGCAGTTTGAAAGGATTTTCGCAAAATCTCAAAATCCAATCAACATTTTTTTAAAATTTGACGCCTATGTTTTAAGTTGAGTGGCCACCTATCATGACACCCAATTTCATATCATTCGCTTCAGTCGTTTTTGCGTGATGCTTGAACACAAATTTACGCAGCTTGAAAGGATTTTCGCGAAATCTGAAAATCTAATCCCGATTTTTTAAAAATTCGACGCCTATGTTTTAAGTTGAGTGACCACCTATCACGACACCAAATTTCATATCATTCGCTTCAGTCGTTTTTACGTGATGCTTGAACACAAATTTACGCAGTTTGAAACGATTTTCGCAAAATCTGAAAATCTAATCAAGATTTTTTTAAAATTTGACGCCTATGTTTTAAGTTGAGTGACCACCTATCATGACACCAAATTTCATACCATTCGCTTCAGTCGTTTTTACGTGATGCTTAAACAAAAAAAGCGTCACGGACAGAATGACAGAACGACAGAATGACAGACAGACAGACTTTTTTTTGAGGGTCGCATCGGATTCCCGGGTGCTTGAAACGGATAGAAATCGCAAAATTTTTGAATTCCAAGAAATGTACAGACAAAAGTCTAATTTTATTTATATAGATTTGTTTGTTTTAGTTTTTTTTTTTTTTTCGAGATGTGACTTTCAATACGTTAAGTCACCTGTGCTGACGCTGTTTGCATGACTTTCTGCAATCTTTGATAATGCCAGCAATAATGGGTAAATTTCTAACACCAACTGCATGAACAAGTGGTAATTTCTTCTTCTTTTTCCTTACTTTTTTAACATGAAAAGTGAAAATTTTCCATTCTTACTTAGTCACGTTAAAGTACACTCATGTCCATAAATTAAGGATAATGAAGTTCAGGCAAAGAGAGGGAAAGAAGCAAAACAAATTTGACTTTTTTGTAAAGTCTATTTATTAAACAAAAAGTAAAGAGCAAAAAAGATGCTATATGTTTGACATAATTAATAAAAATTGCAAGTTTTACTACCTTGACCAAATTTCAAAAAAGAACCTATTTACAAAAAACAGTATAACATGGTTAGTAGGATGGTTAATACGGAGTATGTCTCCCGGACGATGCAATACAGGCCTGACAACGCCTAGGCATGCTGAGTATCAAATGATCAATCTGATCTTGGGGAATATTACACCAATCATCAAGCAATGCACTCCGAAGTTCCGGTAGACAGGTGGAAGGGGGTTGACGGGCTGCAATTCGTCGGCCAAGCATATCCCACACATGCTCTATTGGATTCAAGTCCGGTGAGTATACTGGCCAATGCATACGGGTGATATCCTCCGATTGAAGGCATTCGTCTACAATGTTTGCACGGTGAGGACGGGCGTTGTCATCCATAAACACAAATTCAGCACCCATGGCGCCCCGAAACAAACGTATAGGTTGTTCCAGAATGACATCCCGATAGATGTGGCCTGTCATCGTTACACTCTGAACATGCAGGTCAGTTCTGGAACCAAGAATAATTCCTCCCCGAACGAGCCATCCTGCACCACCGTAACGGTGTCTTTCAATGGTGTTCTCTTGGTGGTAACGGGTACCTGGCGCTCTCGAGATGAATGTCCGGCGAGAATCAGACTCCAAACTAAACCTGGACTCGTCGGAAAACATCACACAAGACCACTGTTGCGGTGTCCACAATACATGCTCTCTACTCCAGGTTAATCGCAGGCGACAGTGAGTTGCGGTAAGTGGAACACATCTGACAGGCCTACGAGCATATAGACCAATGTGCCCTAAGCGTCTGTACACGGTCTGCCTTGAAACTGTCGTACCGGTAGCTGAAGAGAGCTGACGAGACAGGTCTGATGCTGTACTCCGTCTGTTTCTTTTGGCAGTAACTGCCAAATAGCGGTCCTCATTCGGCGTTGTAACTTGGGGGCGACCTGTGCTGTAACGTCTACTCACATTACCATCATCTTGGAATCGTTGCCAAAGCCTGGAGATGACACTCTGGACGATTCCAAGTTCCTCGGATACTTCCAGCTGGGTACGTCCACATTCCAGTCGTCCGATAATTCTGCCACGTAAAACATCATCCAAATGCCTCCTTTGTGCCATAACTATGCGGTTTTTGCACTGAAAGGCTTTCACAGCGCTTCTGAACAATTTTACTTCTTTGCCACCATTCCTTATATACCCCTCTCTTACACTCTCGTCATTGTGACGTACCATCCACGCCATCTGGTGGTTTCCTGTAATTTGCATATTCTTCTTCAAGATGTGTGTGATCATTCCACATGTGAAATTTTTATTTTAGTGATCAATTTCTGTGTGATTCTGAATTATCCTTAATTTATGGACATGAGTGTACTTTGAGCATAGCTGAGATTTAGTAATCGTAAACTGAGGCTCAGAAAATTAAATAGCGTTTACAAATTTTTTGTGACTGACAGCGAAAACGCTGAAATTTCAGCGTCCTGAAAAAGATACGCCAGGTACAAATGGATTATGGATTAATTTTTTAGAACGGTAATCTTTTCAACTGGAGATCTTCATTCACTTTAAAAGGAATATGTATTACTAAAGTGTATAAAGAAAATTTTCTGTCGAAAATGGTACACGAAATATTTATAGTTCTTCTAAAGGGTGAACAAAATAAATCTCATATATTTAGGTTCAAAGGAAACATTATCTTATTTTTTATTGTCTGATTGGCTGTTGGCCCATTGTGGCGGATGGCTGCATGTCATTTGCAACAGTGCACTTTTGCAGGTCATACTCAAGAGTGTCTGATGGCCCATTGTTGCAAAACCAAATGGCATGCCCTGGCCATTCGAAGATTCATGCCGGGGGACAATGATGGATACAGAAAAGGAATCAGTGCTGTCTGTTCTTTTCAGGAAATGAGAGCGAAAAAGTTAACTATGCATATGACCTGCGTAGGCAAGATTGTGTTTGGAAAGTGATTAGTAACCCATCCACCCACAAAAACATTCATTGTAGTATCTGCAAGATATTCAGAGGGGTTGTCAGCTTATTTAACATAATAAGACCATTTCCAAGTCCGAGTCTCTCTAAGAAGAAATATCATGACCTTTTCCGGAATCAATTACAGAACATTTCCTGGAGATGACAGGAGGCCAAAAAAAAAAAAAAAAAAAACTTCTCCCGCAATTTCGTTAAAAGGTAAACTTAATCATTTTATTTATGGACAGATAAACCCCACTGAGTTAATGAGTTAATTACTTGCCACGGAGAGCCTCAAAATGGCGATCGATGAACAACCGCTTAGTCTTCTGAAACAGAGATAAGATGCTTCCCTTACTTTGAAAGTATCGGCGTTTTTGCATTTTGGAACTCTGAGTATGTCAACAAAGACAACGCTGTGGCATATACCTGTTAAGTTTGTGGCACGCTATCAGAAAAGGGTTGTGATAATTTTCACGCTCTGTTGTTCCCCTCACTTTAACGTACTGCTATTTTCTTCTTTTATTTGGTGTTCCGGAAAGTAATGTCGTTTTTCTTTTACGTTAAATTCGAATAGATGAACTTTCAACGAGTTTATACTGACAAGCAAGCTCAGCCTAAACATAGAATTCATGTTTGTTACATTCTAAAGAAAGAATGTTATAGATCTTTTTTCCTTGTAAAATAATCAGTTATTTTTCTTGTATGATGTAGAAGAAAAAGGGGTTTTTAGCCGTTTGCCCTCCTTGGAGAACGAACTTCAAAATATCCTGGAATTTTAGGTATTCGTGAGTGCTGTATTTTACAGTAAGAATTTTAGAGATATCTTTTTTTTTTTTTTTGAGACAGAGAGAGACACCCAGAAAAGAACATTTTGGCTTCCTATCCACCACAGGTTACGAATTTTGGAAAATGTAGCCTAATCTAACACCTTTCTTTGAAGAACAACCTCCTACATATGCCAGACTTCGTATTATTAGGTTTAGTTGTTTTGGATGAACATGTGAAATACAGGGTGTCCCATAACTATTGGAACCAAAATTTAAGAGGAGGATGGGCACATAATAAGAAATAAGAATCACGCAGAAATTTTGGGTCGAAAACGTCAATTTCGTGTTGCAGTTTATAATCACTTTGGAACAAGAGTTGAAGTAATGGTGAACTTTCCGACCATTTTTCGTCAAAAAAGAATGTATCTTTCACAGAAATCAATGACTAAAACTGATAGTTTAAAAATTCTGTTTCATTTCATGGATGAAATTTTTGGAGACAAACCCATTGTTTATGAAACTTGGTTAAGAAATTAGACGAACACTTCAACACTTTTCCTAAAGTGATTATTCACAGGTTAAGTGAAAATATCGTTTTTGCTATGTGATTCTAATTCCTTATTATGTGCCGTATCTCCCCTTACATTTTGTACCCATTGTTATGGGATATCCTGTATATGTTTTTTAAATATTGACATACGAAAAATCTACACTGCCTTCCGGCACCCCCAACCCCCGTAATACCTTACAAGAAATATGTATCTTAGTTTTGTTGAATTTTTCTTGTCGCGTAACAATTGAAACAACGAAATGTAACGACTCGTTAGAAAATGATAATTTTACAACGTCTTATAATGGGCAGAAGTTTTGACAGTCAGCTTACTTAACTTGAGTCATTATCTCAATTTCAAAAAAGTTAACCAAAATTAAAAAAAAAACTTCCGCATACGACCAAAATTCACATCTGCTTAAAATTAGAGCACTTTTCGAGCTGCGAAATAGAAGTTGCATATTAAAATAAATTTCCGAAAAATTAATACATAGCTTTAAGCGTGGTTGATTGAACGGCATATCGAGATTCTGTTACTTCGATTACAGAAAAGATTTTCAAAAGACCTCCAAGTAAATTTTTGTCGAGCCCTGACTATAATCCACTGCTTAAAGGATGAGTTTCTATAATAAACTTTGTTCTCCGCATTATGTCAACAAATGAAATTAAAATCTATGATTTAAAATTTTAATATTTATAGGCTCCCCTAAATGTTTCCAATAACGTGACATTTTTAAGCTGGGAAGAGTGACTGAAGTCAAACTGTTTATTGCTTAATTAATTTTGTTTGTAAAAGGATGGTTCTTTTTTTTTCTTTTTTCGTGAAATTGTTTAAAGAAATTTTGCTTAGTTGTAACTGGTAGAACAGGGGTCCGCGGGCCGCATAAAAATTTAAACTTTATAATTTTTACAGGAATAAATTTGTTGAGTTAAAATATTTCTGAGATAATAGGTTTTAAAATTTAAAACATTTTTGAAACAGGAAGTATCTCTGACCAACGGCTCAAGAATTAATCATTAGAAACCATTATCACCGGATACCCTGAATAGCAGGTTTGCCAGAGTGGCTATTTTTTAAGTGAAACTAAAATTTTTAGATGCATACTTTAATATTACATGAAATAAGTTGATCAATTGGGCTTGAAAGAAATCCAATCTGGCAACCCTGCTTTGATGCCTTATATCTGTCATGCATTTCATGTAATATTAAAATAATAAGCATCTAAAATTTTTCAGTTGGCCTTGAAAAAATCCAATCAGAGAACCCTGCCGTATATCAATTTCGGTATAATTCATGTATTTTTCACAGTAGTTCAATCGCAGACAGACAGACAAACCAAAATGATAACATTCTTCAACTGTGTCGGAAAAAGTTCATTGTTTATTTTAATTACCACGACTGCAACAATAAAACCGTGACGCTCTGCATATAAAAATTTCACTGTTCATGGGTCCCACAATCCCTTGTTCTACCACTGCAAGATATGGTATAACCTTATCCACATGATTACGATACATCTTTTCATTATACTAAAATCCCTATCTCCATAGATCTCCAGCGGACTACAAAAGAGGCGGAAGTTAAGTTATAAATTTTGGAATTGCTTCCTAGATCTGGCAGAATGATGAATGCGTCGACGAAATTTAATTTTAATTTCTTTCTTTTTCCCCGTTTTCCATAGAAATTCTAGTTAAATGTTTAAAACGGCGTCGTAAAAATACCCCTGAAGCTTTTGCGGAAAGTTTATGTAGAACATCCTCCCGGACAATATACATCTCAATTTCGCTGGAGATAAGACGATCGTAGCAAGTTAAAAAGAAAATGGCTATTTTGAATTGATGCATTCTACTAGGGGAAATTCGAATATACGTGTTTACAGTTGTTTTAAATCTACCTCAGAACCAGACGAACGTAAGTCCATATTACAATTTTCCGATTAAAGCGTTGATTCTAAACAAAATACCTGTCAATGGGTTAAGTATATACGAATTTAATATTTAATGTCACTAATTTTTTGATGACTGATTCAATTATTAGCTCTGATACTAGATCTAGAGTTCATTTCTTACAGTTTTGGTGCCCTACTGAAAAGTTAGTCAAGTGTGACTTTTGCTAGTCTGGTTCTGAGGTACAGAAATTATCAAGAAGTCACATAAGATTAGTTCCTACTATGTTTTCCCTCTCAAGTTTCATATACTTATTTCGGTCACTCGCTTATCACATCACGGTCTTAAACGAACGTTTGGCGGTTAATCTATTGTGAAAAAATAATCTCTCTTTTTGTGTGTATAAATTTCAACGGTTTTTTTTTAATCCTTCAAAAAACGATGTCTGAAATTTATGTTCATCATCGAAAGAAATTTCAGAAAATGAAGAGCACTACAAACGATTTCCCGGGGTTAATCATTTGATAAATTAGCGTGCGATACACAGTTTGGGGTTTTGATTGACGATTTGGGTCTGTCGAGGCATTAATTAGGTGGTTATCATCAGGTTCATGAAATTTCAATTAAAATGGGTTACAGATTGTATCTCAACGAAATCAATTACTACCAATGATTTATTATCCTTAAATTCATTGAAATTCAGGTGTATTTAGATGAATTCATGCTTAAACTCATCCTAAAATCAGTAAAACTGAATGGTTTTGGATGTTATCGATAATACAAATGGTTTCTATTTAATATCAGAAAAAAAGTAAAAACATTTTAAAGGTCAATTTCGAAGAAAAAAATTTTTTTTTAAATAGTACCAAGTTACAATGCATTTTACTCTTTTTCTTTTGCAGATTGAAAAACCATAATGGAGAATTATATATACATGAAAATAAAGCATCTTACTTGAATTTCTGTTGGAAATGAAGATCTTAAAACCAAATTTTAACACAGGTAAGTACTTCACTTTTACGATGCATTATTACACTTTCATAAATCTTAAAACTAAAACACAATTTAATGTATGATTTGTTAGTGTTATCAGGCCGCTGTGAAGACGAATAGAATGGGCACTAGTCAAGGGCTCCGAGAGGAAATTTCATAAGGCGGTGCGAAAATCCTTCCCCTTCCCTTTCGTAAAGCGCAAAAGTTTAGAGGGGGGGGGGAAGACTTTTTTTTTTTTAAACTGCTCTTTTTATATAATGATTTCCATATAAAATGCTAAAAGAAAAGATAATGGCAGGTAAGTTTTTCTGACCTGACACGTAAAGGTACTTTTTATTCATATTCGAAGGTTGAAAATAGTACTAATATTCAAATGGTAGAATTAGCATTTCTGCCATCTAAATCAATCTAGAATTATGTATTGAAATTTTAAAGTTTTTTTAAAGTTTTTAAAATTACAGATCTGTAAAATGAAATTGTTACTTATTCTAAAAAATTCGCGGGAGCACTTTAGCTGAACACGGATCAGCTGAACACCGGGTCAGCTGAACGGGTTTAGCTGAACACCCAAGCTCACATGGGACCAGGAGCGGGGCCCCGTCTGAACCCCGCTCTTGCAGGGCCTGGCACTAGTAGCTATAACCGAAACATATCCGTTTAATTTTAATATACAGGGTGTCCCAAAAACACTTTACCTGGGTTTTTATTTCTTAAATATTGATTGTAGATGTGGTACCATAATGTGGTAACAGTCTTTAGGTGGAATTTTGAAATAATTAAAATTTGATGAATGCTAAGGCCAAAGATGATCGTAAGGTGGGATTGTGCCGCGAATAACCTACCTGGCAAGCATTTCTAGAATTACGCTGAAAAAAGGAAAATAATTGATATACATCTAAACACTGAAATAAACTAAAAGCTATACGAGCCGCAAATAAAATCCATTTATTCTTAGACATTCCAATAACATTAATTAAAAGGCGATATTGAAATAAGTTTAGTATAACAAAGTATCTGGTGAGATGTGGTTTTGGAGGATAATGTGTATCCACAATAAGCTCGAAACACAAGTAGGAAATAAATAGTTTGGATATTCACCATTCTGATGAGGTAGCCATCTTTTCGCAGAGCACGATAGACTTTTAGCTAGTACTCAGTCACTCTATCTGCATTCACAAGCCTTTCTTTCTCCATTGCATGCACTGTTGGGACCGTTTTTTCTTTTAGGTCATCACCAAGCAACACTCCTTTGGCATTCTCTCCCGACACACACTTTTAACACAACTCCTCCACTACACTGCTTCGAAGCACTCTCTCGACTCTCTCTTCTAACACACTCCTTCACCACACTGCTTCGACGCACACTTGTCCTCTCTTTTTTTTCTGCACCCCTGCTTTTTTTTTCTTCTCACGGGGCTGTTTCTTTGTAGCCCCTCTTACATCATTGGCTGGAGTTTTTGATTTGCTCGCATCGGGGAACTAATCAATCCCTTCGCCGAATCACGGTCATGTAGGTGGAGCATTGGGGTAATATACCCCTGCAAATTTGCATATCATTTTCGGGACTGCCATAAATATATTAACATTGACAGTTCATTGTGCTTATAGTGTCCAAAATGTCAATTGCCTGGCGCCTCTTGTAATTTATTGTCCACCTATGTGGCCTTCCCATGGGAACAGCATCAAAATTATCTTTTTTTTTTAAAACATATTGTCGCGACTGCTCCTTTCACTCCACCACAGTAGATATACAGGGTGTCCATAACTAAAGTCCCACTTTCAAAAGGCCGCAAAAACAGAACCACTGGTCAGAATGACTTCAAATTTGAACTGAATATACTAAAAGAAGGGGGAAACGATTTGGCATTATAAAAAAAGTTCCAAAATGTATCAATAGATGGCGCTGTAAGCGGTATAACGAAAGGGGATGCGACTACAAGTGACATTTTGAATCGAAATACGACGGCTTTGGCATTAGTTGCAGAGTAAATCAACTGTAGTGTTCAATGTGCATATGTGTTTGGGCCGTTTAATGGAAAAAATGAGTTCCAAGTCAGTTAACAGTTGTGGCACTGTTAGTTGAAAGCCTATCCACCACGGCAAGGTCGTACCACATTGGATGGGAAAAATTGGTTTTAATTGTTCTTGGGCCAAAATGCACATAATGATTCGGTATTTAATTGCCCTTGGGCCAAAAACCGCTTAAAAAGCAACAATGAAAACGCCTGTTAATTATCGCTAGACGTACGGCAGACAGGTTCAATATGCTTTCCACCATTCTCCGCCACAAGCTGAAAGCGATAAACAGCATGCTCCACAACAGAATGGAGTGTCTGAGGGGTGACGTTGCTAATGTGTTAGTAATCAGTGTCTTCAATTCAGCTAAATTTGCAATCGGGCAGTTATACACAGCATTTTTAAGATAACCCCACAGCCAGAAGTCACAAGGATTGAGGTCTGGTGATCTTGGAGGCTAGGGTGTTGGACAATGACGGCTGATAAGTCGCTTATTTCTGAATGTCTCTTGAGCAGTTGCATGACTGGCTTTGCGATGTGCGGAGGAGCCCCATCTTGCAAGAAAATGATGCTATCCAGTCATGCACGCTGTTGATCTGTTGGAATGACCTGGCTGAGAAAAAGACTCGCATACCGTTTACCATTCACGGTTCTGGTAACAAGACCCGCAGGACCAATCCCCTCGAAAAAAACGGCCCTAGCATACACGATGCCGTGAACCCGCACCACCTTGTTACCTTTGGCGAATGCATCGGTTTTGATACAGTTGCGAATGGCTTTTCCTTTACCCATATCCTGCAATTTTGTGTGTTGACAAACCCGTGAAGGTGGAAATGGGCTTCATCTGTCCACAAAATGTTCCATGGCCATTCATTGTCCACTTCCATGCGAACGAGAAATTCCAGAGGAAACGCCTCTCGTCTTGGCAGGTCAGCAGGAAGCAACTCCTGAATATGTGTCATTTTGTATGGATAGCAATGCAGGATACTGCGTATAAATTTATGCACCGTACTCGCAGGCATGTCTAAACCTCGGGCAAATACCACGTGCACTGCACATTTGCACACCACTGCTCGTCCCTTCCACTAATGCTGTGGCCACATCGTCCACTGCTGATGTCGAAGCAATTGATTTCCTCCCTCTGCCAGATTTCACTTCAAACAAGCCTGTTTCTTCAAATTTCTGAACCATAATCTTTAGACCCTTTACAGAAATTGGACCACGGCCTTTTTTCATTCCCTTTAATGACCGGGATTTCTTTAAAGCTGCAGGCGCACAGTCGGCGTTCTTGTAGAAGAGCTTCACCAGAAGAGCGCGATCCTTCATTGAGAGACTCATGACAAGCTACTCAGATATGATATGATGGGAACGCCACATACCCCGCGCTTTTATACCACATGCAATGTGCCGTGCGCATGTGTGTCTTTTAATTAATTAGCCTAGTATGCCGCTTACAGCGCCATCTAGTTATACACTTTGGAACCTTTTTTTTATTATGCCAAATCGTTTTCCCCTTCTTCCAGTATATTCAGTTCAAATTTGAAGTCATTCTGACCAGTGGTTCCTTTTTTGCGGCCTTTTGAAAGTGGGACTTTAATTATGGACACCCTGTACAATAAATTACAAAGTTAAGCAAAAAAGGTATAGAATTTTATGCTGTAGATTAAAATTTTCAGGAGATTAAATCTATACAAAGTTAAATAGTTAAATTTTTCTATGCCCTCATACAAAACAAAATCCCCACTTAGTAAAATGTAATCCCTACATTAACTAGGTAGTGTACAAAATTTCATCCTTTCATCATAAAAATGATCAGATATATGTTTAAGAAAAGCCGTTAAGGGGCAAATAACAGCAAAAGTATTATATGTTTATGTAATCATTATTTTATTTTCTTATTTGTGTACAGCCCATTAAACTCGATCCTCCGATGGGATTTTTTTCTTCAACAGCCCTTGAAAAGTGGTTTAAATCAACATATATTTATTTTATGTCTCTGAGCCTTTTTATGATGAAAGGTCAAGAAATATTTCATATAATCTAATCAATGTACGAGGCACATTTTAGAAAATTTACATTTTTTCTATATATATATATATATATATATATTGCCAGGGGCCGTATCAAAGTGTAAATTTTGTATTTATTTAGATTGAATCCCCTGAAAATTTTAATCGATACCATAAAATTCTGTACCTTTTCTTACGTAACTTTGTAATTTACTGTACATGTCCCTGATCAATGTTTAAGGAATAAATGCTTAGGTTAGTGACACCCTGCATAATTCGCTAATGGACAGTTTCAGGAAACTTATAATAGCTATGCTTTAATGAAGTAACAAAATATTTAAAAAATATTCTCTATTTCATTGGGAGCTAAGCCATGACAAAGGAATCTCATAATTTTACATTTATCATTTTTTAAACTAACTGATAAATTAGCCTGTTATAGACATAACTCACTAAAAACTATTCTTTTGAACTCCTACCCAAAAATGAAATGACAAATGTTTTGAGTGAACCTGGTCTTCTAAGGTTATTAATCTGAAATTAATATTCTACTCTTTGAAAATGCAAAGTTTGCATTTTGTGGCATGCACATTTCGTTAATTGCATTCTGAATTCTGAATTTTAAAATTCATATTGAGAACATTAAGGTATGATCAATTTATCGCTAAATAGAACAGATAACCGAAAGCCCGTGAGTATCGAAAGCCTTCTGAGAATTTATTTATGCCACCAAACTTGACGATATTTCGCCATAAAATTCTTATGTAATTTCATATAGGCTTGCAGATAGCTAGAGCAAGTTTGAGGGAGGGATAGGTATTTCTGTATTCATCGAGCCATAAGCGAAATTTATAGTATATTCAAGACACGGTTATTGCGAAAAAGGTTGTTATATCTCCAAATACGAGAGCTTATACTGACGAGTAAACTCTACGCTACTGACGATTATCGTACTGCGTAGAGGAGACTGAGGTCAAAAGTAGCATTTCATACGTAGTGCATGATATAGTTCCTACAGCAGTCAACCCTACTAGCAATTTTGCTCGGGCCATCATCGGCCGGCTACGTGGCCTGTAGTAGCCCGAGCAAAATTGTTAGTAGGGAAGGGACGGCAGTAGAGATGAGTTCGGGCTCATTTTTTGAAGCCCGAGCCCGCCCGAGTCCGAGCAATATTATTAAAGTTGGAGTCCGAGCCCGCCCGAGCCCGAAATTTCAGCTAAAGACAAATAAAATTAACTACTTCATTAATAGGATACAATAATTTTTGGAGCTTCACACATCTTCTAGTCCCCCGTGCCGCTATATTTTTTAAATAAGTACGTCTATTTATCCCATGAATCACTTTTTAAAATCTGTTTCAAGGAGTATGTTCAACAAAGGAGAAATTTTTCACGAGCCCGAGCCCGCCCGAGCCCGAACGCAATCGTGAATTACAGAGCCCGAGCCCGAGTCGGGCTCGGGCTCGGGCTTTCGGGCTCGGCTGAGCCCGTCTCATCTCTAGACGGCAGTAGTGTACAGCGCCCTCTAATAATTCAAGGACAGAAACTGCAAAAAATTCAGTTGAAATGTCTGCGTGCTATGATGGATGATGCGTTTTTGTTGTTCCGGAGTAAAAAGTTGTTTCATAAGGCCCGTTTACATGTAAAAATGGAAAATCCCGGGTTAAAGCGGAGTACAGGGAAAAACTCGCATTTTTTTCCCTAAGTAGGGAAAGCAGGGTAGAGAGCAGTGTAAGTCCCGGGATTTACTCCGCATTTTTGCACATGTAAACGGGCCCATTAAGTTTTTTTCTCGCTAAACATTGTCTCGCCATAGCTTGGATCAGTTGTAACAGCTATCAAAATTATTAAAATTCCATTCAAGTGTCAACTGTTATTCCAAAATTGTGCATACTTATGGAAATGTTTTCAAAGGTTCTCTTATGTCTAGCTCAAATTTTCCTTGAGTTTCAGCATTAAGTTATGTAAATATTGACAAAAAATGTGCAAAATGTTTCGATTGACCCCAGTCTGTCATTCTTATTCTGATGCAGCATATGCAACACGATGGACACAAATTTTGAATTCAGCGGAGATTTACTATAAATAGGGGAGATGTATGTACGGTGGGACAAATTTTACTTGTTTTAAAATAATTTCTTTAACTAAAATTAAAAATTAAATGCAGAACAATATTTTTGACAACTCTTACCTTTCATTGTATTTTTTTCTCAATTTATCCTTATTTTATTCTTTGAAAAAAAGTTAATTTTCAAACTTACTGAGGCTGTCACATTGTGTCCCTTTGCGGGGCACAGTGGGACAATGAGTAAGACATACGAAATCAGATGTATTATGCAACACATTATTATTACTACAATTAAATACAGGTTGAGATAGTCAACAAAGATATGAAAGCAGTTTTTAAATGATAAGACTGAAAAATAATGATCGAATAAGATATAAGTCTACTGCAAATGAGAACTGTGTCAATCGGTGTGCAAGCCCTGGGGCAACAGAGAAGTGGCGATGGCGCCCCCTACTGATTTTTCAAACAAAAGTGAAAGAATTTTTTCGACAACCTGTGTAAAGTGGGTTCAGCATTAACACAGCTTAGTGGTCCAGGGTTAGATTTCCAGTGGAGGTAGATTTTATTTACTCAAAAAATGCCTATTTCTCTATTTCTTGTCCTATGTTGGACTCTTAATCTAAAGTAGATATGGTTTGCAACGGATTCCATTCAGTGCCAGTATGAGGGGGGGGGGGGCGAGGCTACAGTCCCGGTTGCCCTTACCTCAATCCGCCCCTGTGTGTCATTGTTCTTTCTACACCTCCACAAGCCATGAATTTATATACAGTGAGGTACTGTTCCACTGTAACACCCCCCCCCACCCCCCAATGAAGTCTTTTTATATACAAACTCAAAAGTTGTACAAAATTTATCAACGGAATAAAGATCACTACATGCGTGCAATTAAGAAAGTTTAAGCTTAAATTAAAGCAAAGATATTGATTATTGGATAATAATTTATGCTCAAATCTAAGAAAAAAGTAAAACGTCTGATTTTTCCAACAGTGATAGTAGAATAACAGAAATGCCTGCAACTTCCCTACAAAATGAATTGTGACATTAACCAGTTTCCACAGTGCTGCAATTGGGGTTAACTAAATTATGGAATTTTATTCCTAATTTTTAAGCTTTTGAATCATAGAAAAATATCTATCGCCCTACTGCCCCGTGTCCCACCGTGACCCCTCTTACCAATTATGAATAGGCGATTTTTAACTTTTCAAGTTGGAATATGCTGCTGGTAGGTTTGGAAATGACGTCCTGCTAGATGTTTCTTCAACGGCCCACAGAGATGGAAATCTCTGGCTGCGAGATCCGGGCTGTAGGGAGGATGTTCCAATACGTTCCATGTGTAGAACTGTAGCCATCCACATATAACTGAGGCCATATGGGGCCGGGCGTCGTCATGCAACAAGATGACACTTCCACTGTTGTCCATGAGTATCTGCTGGGGAAATTTCCTTTAACCACAAGAATCTTACTACTCTTCACACTTTAGTTGGGCTTCAATATTTGCCAAACATTTCTCTATCTTCTACAGAGGGTGTTTAGACATTTTTAGAACGATTTCGGGTAATAATTAATGTTTAAAATGTAAAGACTATTTTTTTAAATGTTCGATCTGATAGCCTTTTTTCTGGACTATAAGTCTGCATCGTGATTTCCATGATAGAAGAGCTTTTCGTAAAATTTCCAGGGGCATTGCTTTTCATTCCTCTTCCACTACTTTCCAGAGTCCATCCATCGAGGTGGGTTTGCGTTTAGAAAAAGCTCTTTTTAACAGACCAAAGGCACAATAGTCCATAGGTGAAACGTCAGGGGACTTCGCAGGAATATATTGAAAAAGTATATATGCAATAGCTGTATCAGTCTTCATTTTTTCAAGGAATGCAGTGGTAGTTTTCGAAATATGACTTGTGTTGAGCCACATGTCTCGGTAGAAGCTGGTGCGCATTATGTTTTTTAGCTTTTTTAAGTTGTAAATCTTGGTTTATTATTTTATTTATTGTTGCTGCAGATGTATCTAACGACTTTGCAATTGATCTCTGTGCTGGCGGATTTTCTTTTGTTACCAGCGTTTTTCACTTTAGAAACGTTTGAAACAGTGCGTACCTTTTTCGGATATTCGTTTGGAGTCTTCTTCCTATGTAGAAACGATGTTTGACGTTTTTTACCTTGCCGATTAATAATGTTGCTTGATTTGCACTTAGAAATTTTAATACCATGCATTTCACAACGTTTTTGAATTATGGAATAAGAATATTTCTCTTCGAAAAGCGCGAAAACATATCCTTCAATCCACAATTTGTTTACATATGACATTTTGAAAGAAAAATAAATTTAAGAGTAGCAGACGGTATTTCTCATTTCAAATAATAATCTGTTGCCAAAAATTTTCATTCTGAAACATTTACTTTTTAAAAAATTCTTTATCGAAATCGTTCTAAAAATGTGTAAACACCCTCTGTATCTCGACTTTCGGAGCTTTAAGACACCACGCTAGCTCAAACTAGTGACGCTTGGTTGCTGTGATTGTGTTACACGGAATTTCATTCGCTTAGGAAATATGTACAATCCTGAGAGCTGTTGTTACCTTACTTTTTGAATTACCTACATACTTAAATTCTATTTTCATTATTATAAAATTCATCGTTAATTTTACTCATCATAAAGCAGATGTGCAAGTTCATGGTTTTTTTTCTAATTTCAGTTTACTTCTCAGGGGGAGAAAAAGTTCAAGCATCTTAAACTTTAAAAATAAAATATACCATTAAAATCCCCGTTTCTGAGGCTGTCAGAAACATTGTTACATCCTTCAAATTGTTACCACATGTCGATTTTTTTTCTTATGAAAACAATAAATAGCGATTAAATAAAACTGTCACATACACACAAAAAAAAAGCTGTTCCGAGTTTAAAATTTTATCTCAACTTGGAAAAAAAAGCAAGGAAAGAATTTTTTTAATTTTTTTTTTTTTATCTCTGTCAAATTCTGTATATGAAATAAAAAAGTTTGTTCTTGAAAATACATTTTAAGATACTATGTAATATGTTTAAGAGAATATTTTGTGTTCAATAAGAACTCCCTTTTTAACACTATTTATTAGAGTAAAAAGAAAATATATATACTTATATATATGGCAAATAAAACATTTAACAAAATAGTTTACCTTAAGTAATCCTTAACAAATAAAAAAAGCTTATAATTCTTGTTATAAAGGGGGGGGGGGAATGTCTAAGAAGAAGCGATTGAAAACAGCGTTGTTTCTTGAAACAGATAGCTTAATTTAACTGAATTTCTTTTTAAGTAAAATTCCACTGTTATAATTCATTTGTAAATGCATGTGTATGAAAGTGAAATTGTCTTGCATTATTAGCATACGAAAAGAAAGTTACCCATCGATCTAAGCAAGATAGCCTTTAATTAAAAAGAGAAACTCAACCAAGGTAAAGAAGACCTATTGAAACGTTATTGTTATTTGGTGGAACACCTCAAAGCGCCTGCTACGAAGAATGAAGTTTGAAACCAATGACGTTTCTTTCCTCAGGCATGCGGCATGGCCATAGAGGAGGAATAGGAGAAGAGAGCAATTGTAACCCTAAACTGAACAAGTATATAAGTCACGTGACTTGTGGAAATAGGCTACAAAAGCTATTTCATTATTTCCTTCGTATCTCATTTTGCTTTCTGAGGGTGGGTATGCTTGATTCTGCGAGAGAGATTGCAATAAATAGCCAAATCCGTTAATTTTCTTTCCCTGTGGCGATGTTACCTTAGCTTTAATTATGCAATAGGACGCTCGCTCCACCTATTACTCCTCTATGCGCATGGCATGCCAGCAAAGTTGGAAGTGTTCCATATGCCGGGTTCCAAATGTTAGGCTTATCTCACTCCACTAACAAAACGGAAGAGAATCTTTGGCTCTCTTCAGAGATCTTGTTTCCTCTTATTGAAATGTGCCAATTCCAGAATATTGGGCTAATACTTTTGTGATATTCGTTCCAGTTCAGAGCTAGTATACCCAGCAAACAGACACAGGTTCTCTTAACGTCTATTAACGTTCAGAAAACGTCTTCTGAACGTTAATAGACGTTCAGAGAACCTGTGTGCGTTTGCTGGGTAGCCATCCCAGTGTGTGTTTTGTGCTATGGCAAGCTTACACAAGGGGCATCTACCTATGGAAGGGGGGGGGGTTAATCTGGGGACTTTTTAAGGGGCTTCTAACGCGTTACATCTGGAGTATTCACGTTACATCTGGAGAATACCGCCCGCAACGCCAGACTGTTAGATTGCAGCCGCGCGATGGGCACGAACGCGGGTCCTTCCCATTTCAGCCTCCGGCTCTCTTTTCAGTGTCCCATCCACTCGGCCATTGTGGGACCAAACTAGAAATGCCAGAGGATACTCCACTGCTGCAAAATAAATAAAATAAAAACAAAACAGAACAAAACGATTTCAGACTTGTGGGCCTGCAAGAATAGGAAATAAGCTCTCCTCAACAGGGCGACATCGCGCTAACAGCGAAATGCTTAGTTAAAGAATGATGGAACACGAAATAAATATGCACGATGTCTCAAAAACATTGGCCATGGATTTTATTCCTTAAATATTGATCATAGGCGTATGCAATAAATTGCAAAAATACTTTTAAACAATACAGAATATTTATGTACAGATTGAAATTTTCAGGATATTAGATCTAAATAAATCAAGATTCAAATCAATTCAAATCAAGATTCAAATTTTTGTATGGCTCCCGTACAAAAAAGAATTCGAATTCGTTCGAATGAGTGTGCCCCATACATTAACTAGGTGATGTAATAAAAATGCTCAGAGATATGTTTAAACAAAGTAGGTAAGAGGCTATATAGTACCAATAATAGCAAAAATATGAATTTATACAATCATTGCTTTCTTTTGCAAGTTGTAAATAGTCTCTGAAACGGTATCTTCCGATGTGATCTTTTTTTTTTTTTTTTTCTGTGAGAGTCATTGAAAAGCGATTTAAGTCAACGTAGGGGAGAGTGTCCTAAAGCGGGTAGGTTAACGATAAATATCCAAAAAGAAGCGTTTTGGTACTTTTATCATCAACATGATTGATTTATTTCTTAGGAGGGATCTTAAACCTCAAAACAAAAAAATGAGTATTGCGTTATTTTATTTATAATAATTGCTTATTATCAAAAATTAAAAATACTCAAAAAACCCACTTTGCCCTACAAGGGGGCCTAAAGCGAGTAAGCCGTTCGGTCAAAGCGGGTAAGTACAATATACTTTACAAATCTGAGCACATATTAATTTCCTTAAGGATTACTATTGAAACTTTAATTGAACTTATAATTATCATTAAAAATAACCTTCATAGAACAATTTTTGACTTATTTTATCAGCCTTATTAAAGGTCTCTTTGCAGCTGCTGAAACCGAAGTTGTTTCGGATTCTTTCATAGCATTTTTCATTGCTACTTCACACCAGGCTGCTTGATTTGTCTTCCTTTTATATTTATTAACCATCTATAACAAAATGCAGAAAAATTTGAATTATAATATATAAGGGCAAAGCGGGAATCTACCCGGCAGATACCCGCTTTGCCCGAAAGCACATTTTTACTTGAAGAATAATAACCTCAAATAAAAAAATAAAAAAACCCAGAATCCTCATGGTATTTTATAGGTAGATAGCATCAAAATAATGTAGTAATATGGACAATAAAAATAATAAGCAGGTTTTCAACTAGTCAAGAATTGCATACTTTCAGTTTTTTTAACGAATTCCCCAATTATTTTATTTTGTGTCTCGTTACGCCAGAGGACCGTTGGGACTGGAAGAAACTCGGGAGGGTTCGGGTACTCACGGCACATGTCGATATTAGTGCATACGCACTATGCGGCAGCACACGAATGCCTACCCGCTTTGGGCGACCTACCCGTTTTGGGCCACTCTCCTCTATACTTATTTTCATATCTGTAAGCATAGCATATCCCAAGCAGTTCAGTTGTTAGTCTTCTTCTCTGTGAAAACCATAGCTGTGAGTCCAAGTGCTCTGTGTCTTTGTTTTGCGATATTATAAGTAACGCTTTCTCCCCCCCCCCCCCGTTTTTTTGGGGGGGGAGGGGGAAGTTCGATTTTGAAGGCTTGTGAATTCTTCGTTGCCGTGTACTGAGAAGCAAATACGAATTCTTCTCGATAATTTACTATGAGATTTTGGACTCTGGAAGAATTTTATTGTACACTAAATTCATAATGTGAGAAAGACTGTGTTCATCTGACTGTAGGAATGCGAGCTATTGCTTGTTAATTCCTCTGAAATGTGTATCGAAAATTTTTTGTCGAATTTCTAGAACCAATAAAATCTGTGTATTGCCCTAACTAGTGCACTGATTACTCTAACTTTTCATACACACTGGACTTTTAAGCAACGCTTCGCTGTGCCATCGCAATAATTTATTCGACGTAACGTAAAGCTAAATTCTTCTTCCCTTTAGAAGCGACATTAATTTTGACCTACGACGTGATCGAACAGGTTCAAATATTTTCATTATGCACCCAAATCGATCGATAAATATGCTTTGATAATTAATAAGAATTAACAATAAAACCTTCTTGGACACACTGTGAAGACAAATATCCTTCCGCAGGAGCTCTAATTGCTGTTCAAACAACAACAGCAGCAGTTGCCAGAGCAGCAACATTTTTTTCCCCTTTCCTATCTTCCAAGAGCTCATTAGTTGACAGCCTCTGTAATTACTTTCCTGGAACAAAAAGGCCCATTAAAAGTGGCTCCGAACTTTTCAGTTGTTAAATTTAATTCTTAGTGCGCAGAATATAATATGAAATACAGTAAAACTTCTACGAGCGACCACCTCTATTAAGCGACCCCTTCTTCCAACGATCCAATTTTGAAGGCACGAAATTTTACAATACCCACTTAATGTTAACCCTTTGAGGCGCAGCCCTTTCCCAATGCTGCAAAAAGGGCAGCCGTTGCCATCCCTCGACTTAACTACCAGCAAGATGGCGGACGATCGAAACGTTCATCGCGTGCCCAGATCTAGAGACCCTTTTTTGACGGCAGCTGGCTGTGCGGCACAGCCATCATTTGTATTACTCCAGCTGCATCAAAAAAGGGTCTCTTAGATCTGTGGCACGCGATGTACGTTTCGATCGTCCGCCATCTTGCTAATCCATGGTTGATCGTCCATGGTTAACTTTCCAAAAGCACGTTTTTAAAATATTGAAAAAAAAAGTTTACATCTGAACGGGAAGGGTCAAGGACAATATTTTGAATATTTCTAAAGGACACTTCAAAAAGTGCTTGTAAGAACTTAACTTTCAGCTCCTTTTTTTTCAAAATATGCTTTCGTGCGTAAAAATAAATAATGACTTTAAGAACTAATTATCTTTTTCATTTTTATAGACACTAACTGGCAATAGAAGATTGCTAATACTGAGCGGCACAAAGAACATTTTCAATGAAGCGGGTTATTTTTTCTTTACACGTTCTAGAAATTGATTTAATTATTTGTTCGGTAAATAGATTACAAATCTGTCATTTTCTCATTAACTTTGGAAGGAAAAAAAGAAAAATGAGGAACTTCTCTGCTTCAGGAAGTGAGTTCATTTTTTAGGGCATCACTTTATCTATCTAATCTTTCAAAAGCTGCCGTTTTTAAGACATAAAACAAGCCTTTGATTCTGCAATAGTATATTTTATAGGTAATTAACCGCGCCGAGCATAACATTCTGAGCTGTATCACAATAAACTGTTTGCATGAAGAATTACAAAAATTTAAATAAGCAATGGGTATATGAGCATTGTGTTAAGACAAACCTGCACAAGGGGATTATCTTGGGCTGAGGACTTTTTAAGGGATTTTAACACGTTTTGAATTTATTCTCATTTGCATTACTCTAGGCAGACCTTTTAATACTTATCTTGTGGTTATGCCACTGAAAATGGTAGACGCCGAGTAGTGAAGGTCCCGGGTTCGGGTCCCATCGCGCGGCTGTCGATCTAATGGTCTGGAGTTTTGGTAGATTTTCTCCAGATGGAACGTGAATACGCGTTAGAACCCCTTAGAAAGTCCTCCTACCAAGGCACCCCTCATACTAGACAGATACCCCACGTGCAGGTTCGCCTTAAAACACGAAACACACATTAATACATATCTTGATAATGACTATGAAAGCACTATAAAGGTTGGTTGTTGGTTGTGCGTGATTATGGCAACGCTACGCTATTACGATCTGCCAGGGGGGTGCCTTGGTAGAGGACTTTCTAAGGGGTTGAGCTACAAGCTTAAATTGTTAGCTTAACGCAGTCTGATACCTTAAGCTTAAAAATGTAATGACACGAAATTTTAATTTTTATTTAATTTAATAATGAAACACCACGTAACATGACGTCTTTGTTTTGTTCTGATTAACAAGAACTTCTCATAAGTCAATGATTTTGAATGGCCAGTAGGTGGCGTGTCGTACCTATGATTTTTTTTTTCTCCGGAGGATGTCCTTTTCTTAAAAAATTATTAGTTCGTTAAAATAAATTCCTTTCTGTGATCTCAAATATAAAAGCAATTAGAGATACTGTTCCCTCAAGTTCAGCTGCGCCTATGGTCGCCAACTGACTGAGTCCAGTGGCAAAATAGAGGTGAGGATAGAGAGAGCAGAGGGAATGTTTACAAGTCGTGGATAGTTTCGGAATCAGAGGAAAACGATACAAACAAACGAGCAATTTTCTTTCCAATAAAAGGATATTAATAATGATGGTTTAATGCTTAAAAATTGCTTTTCTTCACTTTAGATTGTAGCCCGACTCTGCGCCTCTTTCTATCCATACCCCCTTTTGCGTTTGAATTCGTCCTTCACAGCTCGGCGCACTTAACGTGGGGGGATCAGTATTAGTATTGACTCGTGTATAACGCACACATTTAAAAAAAATTATGGCAAAAACTCTGAGTGCGCGTTATACACAGAATATTCTTTACTACTGCATGTAATCCACGATGTAAGTATAAATTTGTATTTATTCTCTCTCAGAGTAGATAATAAAACTGTAAAAATATTTCACAATAAAAGTACTGCAGCATCCTTATTTCACTGGTCTCACTTTATTTTATACAAAATTTCTAGGAACATTATATTTTAACACTCTTCAGCACTTCTCCTTGCCGCTACTAGTGTTATCATCACAGTCCTTGTCATCACTGGCATGGTCAATGACCTCTTAAATGATATCATCTTCAGTTCCAACCACTCAATTTAAAATTTCTGTCACTTTCAAATTCACTTAGTCAAATTTGTAGCGCACGTTATGTACGTGATGACATAAGTCCCCATATTTTTCTTGTGTAGTACGGGGCGCGCGTTGTACAAGCATGCGTGATATACACGAGTAAATACATTATTTTTATTCAGGACTATGCTGCTATGTCCCGAAGTTGTGTTTTAGTGTGTGCAAATGCTTTGTGCGGATAAAAATGTTTGCTATAATTAGGGTTGTTTTTAACGTAGAATTATGTTTCTCCATTACGGTACTCCATTACGGTAAAGAATCATCGTTGTAAGTTTATAGGGGGTCGCGCGATTTTCTCAGGAACCAGACCCCATGCAAATGCGTGATGGTAAGTGTTTAGAAAAAGCTGGAAAATTTTCAAGAATGCCAGTCAGCTGATTTCTATTTCTAAATTCGAATGATTTTAAGAGGATATTAACTAAAAATTTAGAAAAAAAGCATCACGTGGCCATTGTTTGATATATTCGGCCGCATTAGTCAGGTTCTTGAACCTAGCAGTAATGCCATTCCTAAAAATAATTGTAATATTCTTGAATCGTCATTTTTAATCAAAATATCGTCTGCATGCGAAAACAGAAAGGGAATGAATTGCTTTAAGTAAAAGAATAAGGCTTTATTATAACAAGATATACCTAAGAGTTTAGAGAACGAATAAAACGGGTGCTTTGCCAAATTTAGAGATTTTGAGCAGGTAACGATTTTGAACAGATGTTCTTAAAAAGAAATAGAGAGAGTGGGGGGTGGTGGAATACACAATAAATAATCCTACCTCGGTAAATTTCTCGGTAGTTTCAACAGAACGGACTACCTGAACTCTCTTTAAATAACTAGTTAATTAATTAATTATTTTTGTTTGTTACTAATTCTTTTTGCGTTGAACTACCAATAAAATTCTATTTTAAGAGTTACTTACGAAAGGAAATTAGGTTGTTATTTTTACGGACGTAATTCGTTGTTAACTATAAAAACACCCTTTTCGTACCGTATTCGAGTACTTTCGGCGCACAGATGACGTGGCCTTCTTCAGTGTGTTTTTATATTTAAATATGAAAATTAGCTTTTTCAAAGAATAAAAATCTGATAAATCACAAAACACTTTGTTGGAAAAGAAAAAAAAAACGGTAGCTATTATCTGTGTATTTCTTACTAAAAAACAAGATTATCCAGGTAAAGCTTCTTGTACAAAAACAAAAAAACAAAACACCATTCCTTTACTCTAGTACTTAACTTGGAAAATAAGACTGGCCAAAAAAAAGAGGGGATTATTCAGTGTTAATTTACACTGGGGAAAAAGTTCACAATACATGCCAGACAAGTGTTTTCTATTGTCGAATTACGAAACTTTACTTCGGCACTAATCCAAAATAATTCATTAAATAACCGGAAAACACGTGAATTTTAATCCCCCCTCCTCCTTCCATATAACAAAATTTAATCTCCTCAGACATTAAACGCGAAAATTTTAATTTCCTATTTCAAAAAAGACTTTATGCAAATAAAGTTCTAAATTTTTAATTAACTTTCATAGACAAGAAAAAAAATAATAAAGACTTACTTTTTAAATTTATCTTCCAGATGCGAGAATTCTCAAATTAATCTCAATTCAGCGCCGAAACACCAGTGATTAAAAAGTTTTCATTTAAATATCTCTTTTCCGATTATTTGTTTCTTCAGATTTCTTCAAAATAGAAGTAAAATACTTTTAAAAAAAATAGAAATAAATAATTTACAGCAAAATAACTTGACGCCTGTAATCGGAGCTTTCGTTGCGCTGCAGAATGTTTACAGTGAGGTCTTTCTGTTGTGATGTAACGTGAGAGTCGCTATTTGATGATTTTTGAAAGTAATTTTGCTGTCCAATACTACACGAGGCAGGCTCACCGAGAGGGGGAAGGGGATAGAGGAGTTAGGGGGGCCCGTGATTTGATGAAAACTTTTTCGCAGTTAAATTAATAAACGCAGTTTAATTAATTTTTATGTAAACAAAAGATTGAAAATTGTTTTGTGGGGAATGGGGGAGAGGGACCCATTTCGAACTTACCCTGGGGCCTTTAAAGTCCTGTCGTCGGACCTGATACGACGTAAAGTGTGCGTTGTTCTTTAGTTCATTAAAAGTCTAACTTAAGTTAGTGCAAGAAATCAACTTGTGCAAATATCTAATACCAAACTGTACTTAATGCTCAAATGTACATTTTTTAACCCTCTTTGCAGAGCCGTGTGCTCTAAAAATATAACCGTACATTTAGTGGGAACTTCGTAAAATTTTACGGAAATCCTCTTTTACTTTTGAATACAGGACAATTTCCATGCATCAAGGGTCAGCTCCTCTCTGCAGCGGAAATTCTCCATCTATTTTTGAGTACAGGACAATTTCCGTATTTCAAGAGTCATTTCCTCTCTGGAAGGGAAATTCTCCATTTATTTTTTAATACAGGACAAATATCAAAGGTCAGCTCCTCTCTTGAGTGGGCCGAGTGGGTAAGCCACTGAACATGGTACACTAGGGTGGTCACAAGAAATCAATTTTCGAATTTTTTTGGGGGCACCCCTCAAAAAGTTACCAATAGGCTACACAAAAGGAGATTGGTAAAATTTCAGCTCATTTGCATAATATTGACCCGTGCCGCATGGAGATTAAATTTTAGAAAAACCGCGGTTTTTCGAAAAAAAAAAAGCAGTTTTTCCATCATAAAATGGATAAAATTGAGTCTAGAAACATAATGTTGGTCTTGTTTCATAAAAAAACTTTCTGCCTTGATGAGTCACACATCACTTTTACGCAGAAACTTACAGATTTAACCTTCAAGAGGTTGTGATGTCAAATCCCGTCCACTTTATTCCAGTTTTCACTGCAATCGATCTATAATATTATTCAATCATAACACTGAGATTTCATAAAATATCTTATCTTATTAAAGCTTGTATGTAATTTAGGAGCCTTTTTTTTAATAATTGCAAATCTTCCTATTAAAAATTTTATTTTTTTAATAATTTAAAAATTGCATGCAAATTTTACCGTGAAAACAACTTTAGATTATTTGTCCATTTCCAAAACGCTCAGAGGGTAACATTCGGATCATATCTAGTCGTGAAAAAAGCATATATCAATTCTTTTCTCAAGGCTAGATATGATCCGAATCTTAAAAGTTGGCTTTTTTTATGAAAATTTAAAAAATTTTATTTCATCCTTCATCCTTCCTCCTTTCGTTTTTCTTTTTTTCTTTCTTTCTTTTTTGTGTACAAAATCAAGGTTTTTTAAAAAACAAATTCTGAAAAAAAAAAGAAATCTAAGTGAAGAATTAACAGAAAATAAGTTCAAAGAAGGCTAAAAATGGAGAACGACTAAAATTCAGATATATTTGATTATTAAAGTTATGTGTCAAAAAGGAATCGCATTTTAAAGAAAATAAATTATTGTTGTTTAGAATAGTTTTTTAAGTGGCAAGGATTAGATAATGTAGCTTTCGAAGAGTCTGGAAATGTTTTTCTTACATTCGGATACTACGTATAGTAAAAACTGCTTTTGTTCTTCATCGTCAGTTAAACAGGAATTGCATCCTTGGATTAATTTTACTCCCCTTTTAGCTGAGTATTTAAAAACCTTAAAAGCTTTCAGTTTTTTTTTTCTTTCAAATACTGATTTTCACACCATACCTAGGGATTAGTATTCGAGAATGGCATATTAAAATTAAATCTCTTTAAAAAATTACTGTTTGAGATGAAATAAAAAAAATCAACTTCTTTGTCCAATAAATGATCCACTTCGTTGAAACATAGTTGCTCTTACATCTTTATCACCATCATCTTCTTCTTTTTCAAATGCAATTCATTTTACAGTTATGCTTATTTTGACTTTTTTGCCAAAGTGTCATCAAAAATGAAATTGCAGCTTGCTCCAAGATAATATACCAAAGATGGCTTACTTTGCTGCCTCATTATTAAATTTTCTGTATTGAACAAGTACTTTTAATAATTTTAAGTCTTGATTGGGGCTAAAGTCTGAGTGGGAGCGTTGAACCATGGCTTTACATAAATATTTATTATAAATAAATGACTGTAATACCTCCTTTTTCTAAATCTGTTAATGAGACCCGATGTCTGAAAAGAAGTATTTTCAGACAATAAATTGCCTTAGACATCTACCTGGCATGATGAACAGCACCAGGTACTCTGAAAGAAATGTCTATTTGGTGGAGACTCCTATAAAAATTAAACAATGTTGGATTAATTCTTTATTGTTATCCATGAGCAGTTGATTTCTTAAATGTTCTGCTAGAAAATTGAAATTTCTTCCAATTTTTTTTATTTCTTGTGTTATGTAGTTTCATCTTCAGTAGCAGTTTTGTACTTTTTCTTGCCCAACTTAGACCACCCAATCTGAATTATTTTTTAAATATCAGGATGAGGAGCAATAGTTTTGCTCACTTTGCAATCAAAACAGATTTTAGGATGATTTCTAAAATATCGGGGCGACAAGGTAAATATAGAAGATTTCCATCCTGTAATTGCTACAGCAAAAAATGCACGTTCCCCTAAGGCAACTAGTGGTATCAAAACACATCGCCTTCATTTTACCAACTGCCTCCCATTCTTCAACTGGTGAAAATACAGCTTTAGCCTGAGTTATTCTCATACTATTTCCAAGCTGAGGAACTCCTATTAACTATTCTTCATCGATACAGCTAATTAAAATTGCAATTCTCTCTACATTTTCTTTATTCAAAATATGAGGAAGCATTTTTCCATCCCAGTGAACAACAGCACCCTCTAAATCGGATTTTAAAATCTGCTTTTCATGAGATCATTTCTTTGTTTTCGAAATTCTTGTCTTCGGGGTCTTATTGCACGTCGAGGGTCCTGCACCAGAAACATATTACGTGTTAGTATTGAACCACTTCTACGTTATACCAGTATGTAAATCATAACGATAATATCTGAGCTCGGGGAGGCCTAGCTCCTCCTTTCCCGTACGTATGGGCACCCATGTCCATTCTAAAAGTAAGTAAGGATAACGGATAACAAACATATCCTTGTAATAAAGAGAATTTGAGAGATTTCTCTTAGATGTGCTTCAACTGAAATACAAATCAAGATCTTTCTTCCGAAGCACAGAAAGGCATACCAAATAAATAAATATTTCACAAATTGTAATTTAAGTTATGAAAATTAATGATTTTTGTTTTTTGATGCAAATAATACAAGAAACGGTCAAAATTATTTAAAATTCTTAATCTGTCTTTTTTTCACTAATTTTACAAAAATGCAGATTTTGGTGGTACGATTCACAAACTGACCTAAAAAAACACTGAATACCATTTAATATTGGTTTGTTGAGAGTAAAAATTCAAACCAACAACATTTTTTATGAAATAAAACAAGAACCAGGTTTGTAGAGCAAATAGTTTATACTGAAGGAAAAATTAGATATTTCCGGCAAAAATCGTAATTTTTCAAGAATTCAACCTCGGTGCGGCACGGGTTAGTATTATGCAATTGAGCTAGAACTTTAGAAATCTCATTTTATAGCCAATTGGCAACTTTTAGGGGGGTGCCCCAAAACATTAAAAAGATTTCCCCCATATAACTTGTGACCACCCTAATGGTACACGCCTGAAGTTTGAAGGTCCCACGTTCGGGCCTTCACACTTCAGCTCGCCCGCGCAGCTATCTAACGGTCTGAAGTTTTGGTCGGCTTTCTCCGGATCTAAGGTGAATACCACTTAGCAAATCTTCTGCCCAAGACAGCATCCCAACCCACCCCCCTCGTGTACTCTTGCCGCAGCACACAAACGAACACACAAAACAAACAGCTCCTCTCTGGAACGGAAATTCCGCATTTAGATTTGATTGCAGGAGAGTGTCCGTATATCAAGGTTCAGCTCCTCTTTGAAAAGGAACTTCTTCGGGAATTTACAGAAGTAAAATTCCGTAAGTATGCGAAAGTAGTGCTCGCGTCTTATTAGCCAGCAAATTTTACGTTTTTCATACAGTTCTTTTTATAGTGCATATTAGGGCTCTTTAATATATGAAATGTATGAGTCCCCTCTTCATATAATGTATACTTTTTTTATTAGGTAAAATTAAACGGTGCGACCGGGCCCCAAGTGGATATTAGTCTAAAGGACTCCTGGGTAGGTTTAATACAAAACACGATGAATAAATGCTAAAAATGAATCATAATCCGTCAAATAATAAATAGACATCGCTTATTGAATTTTCTATTGTTTATCAATCAGAACTTCAACTAAGAAATTGCCCAACTGTGTCAAAACGTTTTTCATGTTTTCAGACTCTAATCATTTATCGCTTAAAACTATTAGCACTAGAGAACTATTTAATCCAAGCAGGGTTTTTCTGTCGACATACTTTTGTGGACCGATTTGTGTCGACACGTTTTCGTTGCATACTTCAGTACGGTTGCCAGATAGAGGGGGGAGGAGAGAATAAAATCTTAAAAGTTGCCAAGGTTTGCAATTTTTTATGATTTATCGCCAAAAAAGAAGTCCCCAAAGCTAAACCTAGCTTGGCAATATCTTCCAAATACTTGGCGACAAACTGCCTAATGCAACAGTTTGCTACAAAGGAGATGTATAGCCAGAATATGCCTGGAGAAGACTGTAAAACAGTTTTAGTAAGCGATTGTAATATGATTTCATTTCTAAAGAAGCATTTTATGGAACAAGAGAGTCAAACACGGCACACTCATGGATAGCGATGCACATTCCAAACCAGATTTATGAAGACGAAGTACAGTTAGAATATGCTTGGCGAAGATAGTTTTAGTAGGCAATTTTAATAGATTTCGATTCCAAACAAGTGTTTTATGGAACCAGGAATTAAAATAAGGCCCACTCATGAATAATGATACACATTCCAAGTTAATGGAATAAGGGCGAAAAATAGGGTGGACGCATGGATTATGATACGCTTTTTAATATATAGCACATAATGCGTATTTAAAATGCGAAAGTGTTTCATACCTTTTTTTTTTCTTCCCTTAAACTGGTCGGAGACCATAAGGTAAAGCCTACTGAGTTTAAATGGGGAATTTAGCTCTCCTTCCTAGTGCATGAGACGTAAAATTTATTTTATTCAGACTTAAAATTTCGCTAAGGTTTTACTGCAATACACCTACATCTTTTCTCAGTTGTGAAATTCCGCTGCTATGAAAGTCATTTCCTCAGTTATGAAATTCATTGAGAAGTAAAACTCCGTTCACCGACTCGTAAAATACCGTTGAAGTTTTACTGCAATACTCTTTCGTATGTTCATAATTAAAATGAATGGAAGTATCTAACTAAACTGAAAACCGCGAAATATCGGTGGTAAATTTAACCCTTTGCGGTCGTACGCCTACTCTCAGGCATGAAAGCTGTTTTACCGTTCCAGTCCTATGACTGCTCTCCGCCACGACACAGCCTAGCCTCTTTGCGACAGGTCCCCCTTCTGCGTGGCAGCTTTGGGTTCTCGTAATGCATTTCAATGGGCAAAACCCGATTTTCAAGTTTAAAAGAGGTATTAACCCTTTAACGCGCAGTGTTCCCGCTCTGGGAACACCCAACTCTGACGTTTCGACTGTTGCTAGTCACGAAAGATAGATTTGATTTCTATAAAAATAGTTGCGGGGTGACATAGCTCCACGAGAATCCTTTTTAGCACGTCATTTCCCGTAAAAAAATGGTCACGATTATTTTTAAAAGCACTGACATCTGCTGAAACATGGAAGAATGCGGGAACAGCTGGACAGATTGCCTAATGCTGAAAAAAGGGCAGCCGTTGCCATCGCTCGACTTAACTACCAGCAAGATGGTGGACGATCGAAACGTTCATCGCGTGCCACAGATCTAGAGACCCCTTTTTTGATGACAGCTGGCTGGTAGTTAAGTCGAGCGATGGCAACGGCTGCCCTTTTTTCAGCATTGGGAAAGGGTTGCGCCTCAAAGTATTAAATTCAAGTTTTTGGATGATTGTAATGGACTGAATGGGTTAAGGGAACTTTCGACTTTGATTTTCCATCGTGGCATTATTAAAACTTCACGTCAAAATGCTCTATTGAAATACATTACGAAAGCTGCTTGTTGCCACGCTGAGAGAGGACTCGCCGCAGAGAGGCTAGTCTCGTGAAATTAATTCCCAGTAGTACGACACTCATACCCAAATTCAAACGGCCGCAAAGGGTTGAAATCTGCCCTGACTGAATACTTTCTCTAGATTAAAAGCAATTCGAAGTCAGGAATGATTTTCTGCTTTCTCTAAAGCAGAAATATTTCCCCCCTGAAAATATCTGCTCTTAATATACTAAAAATAAATTTTGCTCTCTGACTGCTCTAAAACTATTGCGCGCGTTTATTCATTTAATCTTTTGTTTTGGGTTATTTTTCTGTCTCTCTTGCTTAGCACGCACGGACTGTAATAGCGAGCGTAATATCGTTATCTCTAAAACGGTTCATTGCTATTTCTGTTCAATGTATGCTTGCGTTCAAAACACCAAAAATACAATTTTTTGTTTCTTTCTTTTCAATGAATTTGTGGGGAAGTTTAGTCTCGAAGCTATTTTTAATATAGACCTAATTTTTAAAGTGACGTATATTCTCTGAGTATTTTCCAATTGTTTTGGGTCTCTCAATTAGTGTATTTTACACGAATTGTTATTTTGTGAATTACGAGTAATAATTTTTCATTTTTTTTTTCACCTACCATTAAACGCTTCATTTCCCATTATTGTTTGTTTTATAATGCATTTGCGTTACCTCATTCCTAAAAATGCGTTAATTACTGGATAAAATTAACTCCTTAAGTTACAGTAGCATTTACTCGTTAGTTATTTTTTAAAATACCATTTCTTTCTCAGATTCGTATTTCAGTGGAGTCTTTATTTTGCGCGAGGGATAAGTTCCAAGACCCCCCCCCCCTCGTTTAAGTGAAAATTTCGCTTTGGGAAATAGGGTATTTATACAGGGTGATTAATTAAAAAAGAGTATCTGGTTATTTTTTTTATTACTCCTAAGCGGTCTTTTACTCTTTAAAAATGATGAAAATCGAAAAAATTGCTTTCATGTATACGATCTCATTTTAATATATATAATTTATTTACATGTAAGAAATTTGCATATCAGCGCGATGGCCTTTTCTGTTTACATTATGTCTTCAAAAGTTTTCAAAGTTTATTAGGAAATTTAAATTAATTAACAGATTAAAAGTAACAATTATCTATATGTGGTTCACTGCGCGCAGCTTAACACACGTAAAAGTCATTTTGCAGACTCGATATTTTTCTACATACAGTCTGATAATGCGTAATTGAAATGAGCTATTTTTATACTCGACATTACATATTTTTTTTTAATTTACAAATGATTTAATTTGTAAATTTGTGAAAAAACAATTATTATTTTTTTGTAGCTAGGTATGTAATATCTACATGATCGTCGGATTCCGTCGTACGGTTTCAGGGATCGTACAGAAATTCCACATGAAAATATTTTTTGGCACTCCAGCAATAAGCATTTACAATGACATTTATGTTTGTTTAAAGATATCGCTCTGACGTTTTATGATGAAAGGCTGAAATTTGGTACATCACCTCATTAGGGGTATGTGGCCCACCTTACTAATTGGGAATTTTTACAAATTTAAAATGTGTCACTTTTTGAAAATTAAAGACCGGAATTATTTCTTAACTAAGTCTTTTTTCCCACTTGGTTTCGAACATTTTTACAAATTACATTGCCCAGTTAGAATTAGATAAAGTGTGTTACCACATTTGGGGGACACCCTGTATATATTCATCAAGTCAAACATAAAGATGTTTTCTCACTCTAACTCAGGAAAGCAAGAAAAATCAAGGAATGAACAAAACGAACCACCTTTGCCGTGTAACGTAGAGCAAGTTCTTAATTATTTATTTCGGACAGTGAAAAAAAAAGTTACAATGAGCTAATTTAACCCTTTAACGCGCACTGTTTCCGCTCTGGGAACACCAAACTCTGACGTTTTGACTGTTGCCAGTCACGAAGAATGGATTTTATTTCTATAAAAATAGTTGCGGGTGACATAGCTCCACGAGAATCCTTTACTTCTTTAGCATGTCATTTCCCGTACAAAAATGGTCACGATTATTTTTAACAGCACTGACATATGCTGAAAAATGGAAGAATGCGAGAACAGCTGGATAGATTGTCCAATGCTGAAAAAAGGGCAGCCGTTGCCATCGCTCGACTTAACTACCAGCAAGATGGCGAACGATCGAAACGGTCATCGCGTGCCACAGATCTAGAAACCCTTTTTTGACGACCGTTTCGATCCTTCGCCATCTTGCTGGTAGTTAAGTTGAGCGATGGCAACGGCTGCCCTTTGTTCAGCATTGGGAAAGGGTTGCGCCTCAAAGGGTTAAAGTTTAAAAATACTGCCTTCGGTCTGATTTCTTGAAATTTTATTGCATTATTTTTCCAGCTTCCGCGTTTATGAACTTCGTCTTTACTTCATTGTTCCCGTATGTGTGGGATCAAAAATCGATTTTTATTTCACCTTCGTGTTCAGCAAATATTGACACTCCCATTTCTCTGCGGATACTTTAAGAACTGATTCCCAAATTTGTCGGAGCGTTGAGAAGAAATTTACATCATAAGGGATGTGGGATTGGAGCTCTTGTGCGGGGAGGGGAAGCTTGGAGGGGGGGGGGGGGGAGTTAAAAAAATCTTGTACGTAAAAAATATATTGCGTAACGGTTTGAAACTGTTTTAGTGATGTCTTTGTAAAACAAATTTCAGTTTGCATGAATAGTCGTTTACTTCAAACGGTGAAAAGCTAAAATTAGTACGTTTAATGTTCGTTTTTATTTTTTAACACTACCGTGTTAGTAAAATCAATCAAGAATTTCAGTGCCGGCATAACTTGTCTACACAATATTTCATGGCGAAAGACTTCTCAAATGTGTCAAAACGGTACAGAGCGCGGTGGGGGGGGGGGGATAAAATGTTGAAAGTCGCCAATATTTGCAATTTTTGATGATTTGTCACCAAATTTGGAGCCAAAAAATAAGTCCTCAAAACTGAACAAAGCTTGGCAATATTTTCGAAATTTGGCCAGAAACTTGCAAACGCGACAGTTTATTACAAAGAAGAAGTCTAGTTTGAATATTACTGGCGAAGATTATAAAATAGTTTTAGTAGGCCATTTTAGTATAGATTTCAATTTCGAAGAACTGTTTTATGGAACAAGGAAGACAAATACGATACACTCATGGATTATGATGCGCATTCCACAGTAGTTATAATGGTGAAGTATAGTTAGAATACGCTTGGCGATGATTGTGAAGCAGTTTTATTGGGCGATTTTAATATAGCTTTCGATTTGTGAAATAAGGTAGACACATAAAGCACACTCATGAATAATAATACACTTTCCGACTTAATGGAGTAAGGAAGAAAAATAGGGACGACGCATGGCGACATACTTTGTGAAATTCGCGCATAAAAGGGAGGCGCATAAGTGAGAGGTCGCTGAAAGCACTAAAGTGCTATATATTAAAAGCGTATTGATTTTGTTGTGTATAGAATAGTTTTTTACAGGGTTACGAAAAATATTTCTTTTACATTATGGCCTATGGACGGAAATCCCTGAAAGTGCGCTTGCATCTCTAAACCATTCGATTGAGCACAAATTGGGTATGTATATTATAGGTTACCGTTTCATGACCTGCACAGATTTTGGTATGTGTAGATCTGATAGTTTGTTCACAGGATTGTAAAATGTAATTCGTTAGAAAACAGCAAAACGTTTTCAACAACTTTTTGGATTAAATCTTTTTATGAATTTTCATTTTATTTGTTGATTATTCCCCCCCCCCCTCCTCTCCCAGTTCTTCTCAGGGATTACCGTGTTAAACCGCTTATGCATTGAAATTGGATGACCCCGTTAAAAGTTCCCGATTTTCTGACGTGGACCATTCATAAAATTATTGGGTGACATCTGCAAACACTTCATAATAAAATTGAGGCTTTTTTGTTTCCAAATATTTTTCCGAGTTCTAATTATTTTTCTTTATTTTTTTTGAATGCTGCATCGGAAAAGAAAGAAAAAAAAATGTATCTTTAAAAACGTATCCATAACATTTGCGAAACATCATTTCTAAGGTAGAACTACTTTCCTCTATAACGACCCTCTGGAAAGAAATGCTGATTATTCGAGCGATTCTGAACAGTCCTTCGAGATTGCACGGCTTAATGCTTTCCCCGAGATTAAAATTAAAGAAGTATTTTCTTCTGCTGAACCAAGAATGATTTAAATATTTAAATTGAGCGATTCAGGGGGAGAAATGAGGACAAATAGTATAACTAGTAGGTAAGTAGTAGATTTGTTAGGATAATATAGACCAATCTCCTTAATCTACGGAACTAAAGATTGCCAAAGAATAAATTGAAACAGTTTTCTCTTGTTAAATTATACAAATAATAATCACTACTGACTAATGTAATATATAAAGAAAAGTGAGACAAAAAAAGATTAATAAGTGTTAGCTATACGTCAGATGACTGTTTCATAAGCAATGAAAGACTTTTTCGAAATAGTATCGCACAAAGAAAACCTGAAGAAGTCAGATAATACATTGAATGACATATTTGGGAAATATAATCCTTTAATCATAAAAGCAACGTCTGAAAATACACGAATGATCATATTTTTTTTGTTGGCTCGACGTGATTATAAAATGGTCGCAAAGATGTCCATTTCAAACAATCTTACTTTAATAGAACATCTAGTCATGATGTATGCTGATTAAATGAAGTATATTGGGTTGTGGTTTTTTAAAGAAATGGTTACAATGAATAAATGATTTTTTTAACAATTTTATTTTTATGGTACTTATAAGTACCGTCAGTAGATAAAAGGGGGGTTGCAGCACAATATACCATGATAATACACATTTTGTGCAAATGAAATTAGACGTATTTGTTGTTCATCATTTTCAACTGGCGCATTACTGCTAACTAAACGTTAAGTAATGCTGCGTTTCTTTAATATATTTAGCGGTAGTCCCAATGGAAGAGACTACGGGAATATGTTTATGATTCCACTAACTTATTTTGTCATTGTTACTTAAACAATGGAGAAGAACACGACACAACAATCAAACTGCATGTTTCAAATTCCCGTATTGTGTTCACAACAATATTAAGTAACAAAATTTCAACAAATGATTTCAGTCTATATTAGACCTTGTTTGAAGTATGGCGTTTTTGCTGTTCTTTGCTGCTCTTGTGGCTTTTTTTTTTTTTTTTTTTTTGTACTGTACTTTGTAAGAAAGTTTTTGAAATGTTTTGTGTTTTTCCGATCCCCTGTTTCCGTGCTAGGTGGGCCAGTGGCGAAGGGTGAGGAGTCGTGAGAAGTAAATCCAACACCATCCAATAGTGACACACATTCCATTTCATCGCACACCACAGTAAACACTGACGATACAACAGATCATGTTGCACCAATCACTTCTTCACCACACACGAAAGTCACCCCACTACCTTCACCAGTTCCTCCTCCAACCGTGTCACCAATTCTATCATCATCATCATTCATACCAACCCGTCCTTCCCCATCCGTTTTAACCCTTTAACGCGCAGTGTTCCCGCTCTGGGAACACCAAACTCTGACGTTTTGACTGTTGCCAGTCACGAAGAATAGATTTGATTTCTATAAAATAGTTGCGGGGGACATGGCTCCACGAGAATCCTTTACTTTTTAGCACGTCATTTCCCGTAAAAAAATAGTCACGATTAATTTTAACAGCACTGACATCTGCTGAAAAATGGAAGAATGCGAGAAATGCTGGATAGATTGCCCAATGCTGAAAAAAGGGCAGCCGTTGCCATCGTTCGACTTAACTACCAGGAAGATGGCGGACGATCAAAACGTTCATCGCGTGTCACAGATCTAGAGAACCTTTTTTGACGACAGCTGGCTGTGCTGCGTCAAAAAAGGGTCTCTAGATCTGTGGCACGCGATGAACGTTTCGATCGTCCGCCATCTTGCTGGTAGTTAAATCGAGCGATGGCAACGGCTGCCCCTTTTTCAGCATTGAGAAAGGGTTGCGCCTCAAAGGGTTAATATCCTTGCATTCATCTTCACCCGTATCATCAACGGCCGCTGCAACCAATGCATACTCGCCATGCCTATCACCACTTCTGTCATCCCCCGTCTTTCCCAATATTAAGATCCGTAAGAAGAAATTCAGGCGCAACCACAAATTTTTCTGCCACCTCTCCTGCTTCCGATCCTCCCTAGAAACAACCAAACTACCCAGACCCAGTGCCGGATTAACAATATAGCAGATTTAGCAAATGCTACGGGCCCCGCGCTTTTGGGGGCCCCGCGCCTTTACCTTGAAAGATTTCGTCTTTCCCCTCAAGATCTAGCTTTTTTGACACTTTCCAACGAGGTAGAAAAGTGTTTAAGATTTCGGTTTGTCTGTCAGTCCGTCCTTGATATAACTCGCGTCAATAGGCATCGATTTCTACGAAATTTATATATGTTATTCTTATCTGCAGTACCATGTACCCTATTGTAAAGGATCTATGTAGCATTTATAGATTTTTTCTACAGGAGCACTCAAAATAGTCCCAATACATTGCGCTCTATTGGAAGTTATTCTATAAAGCGTATCATCCTACTAACTACAAGGGCTGATCAAATGAAAAGGTACGAAACGACACGACACGGTGGGTACAAATGTAGACTTTATTCAAAATATCAAATGATTGCCATATTAAAACGATATTAATGGACTATGTCATTTTATCTCTCATCTATCGTGTATTTCACCTGGTAACCCTATTTTGAAATTTTTAGGATTGTAGCCTATTCATAGAAAAATACATGTGATGCACATTCTACAGCTTAGTAAATATTGTAACAATAGATTAAAGCTGTTGTGAACTAATAGTATTTAAATAAACGGATGAAATTTTTAAACAATCATTTTATCAAATAAATGCAACCTTATGGAGCTTATAGAAATCGGTGGTTTACGTAACACATACTAACATTTTCAGCGGACATTTATTCTTACTTTTATGTCGCGTTTACGTAACGCATTTTCGTGTCTCATTTTTATGTAACATTTTCAAAAGGGAGTGAGAGATAAAATGACATAGTCATTAATATATTTAATGTGGCTGTTGCATGCCTGCATTATTTAGTCAACTCATTACCTAGGCGAAACTGAATGAGTATTCTAAAGTCAGCAATAAGGACACACACAAGAGTAACAATACTGTGGAACAAAAACACAGTCCTCAGAAAAAAATTTCAGGGAGCATGCAAAAGGGGGGGGGGGAAGGAAGACAGAAAGAAAGGCTGTATCATTATCTTTTTGTTGACTAAAAGCGAAACTCGGACAAACGGAGGAGGGGGTATCCAGATCCTTGCACCACCTACCTATGGCCTTTAGAAAATGGATTCCTTAACAATAATGTTACATTTTTGTCTTTATTTATAGAATTAATCCAGAAATAAACAAAATATAGAAAGAAAAATAAGTGCCGAAACAAAACAACAGACTCAGGGTCTGATCAAGGACGGATTAAAGGGAGGGGGTCAGAGGAGGCGACCGCCCCTCCCGAGAAAAATGAAATTAATGTAAACAATCCCAACTTACTTCCATAAAACTTATATATATGTATGTGACTCTTCCATCCAAGCCTCCACCCACAAAATTGTATTAATCCGTCAGTGGGCCGGATTATTCAATAGGCTGTAGTCTATCTGTCCCGATCATTTCAGGGACTTTTCAGTAACAAGTCGAATGAATTTTTTAATGAAGTTGTAATCAAACTTTTCAAAATGACTCAATAGAACGGACATATTTGTGGCTATTTCTGAAGATATTCTCTGGAACGCGAGTTGACCTTCGGCATTTCCCCGAGAGCTGAGATCCATAGGATTAAGATTGTAGGAAAAACGCTCCCCATAATCAATAATAATCACTCACGAAACAATAATTTTTATTTAAATATTGGACATAAAGTTATTTTGTTTTGCAGTAAATATGAGGATGGTATTTTAAACGGATGTTGGGCAGCCCCAAAGCTCTTTTGTTTTAGAGTAAAGGCGGGTGGCTTTAGCGAAATTCGAAGGTGTACTAGGGTGTAAACCATCTTAGAAGGCTTTTGGTAGTTGGCTTGCTTTGTTTTTACTTAATTATTTATTTAACATTTTACAATATTTAAACAAAGGCGAATTATTTTTTGAAACAATAATATATAGAATGTAAGTCAGTTTTTTTTATAGTTTGGGGAATCAACTATTTCGATAAATTATCTTATTAGTCTCAGAAATTAACCACGTTAAATATAAAAGAATTGAATTTGGGCCGGTCGAAACCGCAGGTCAAGAGCGCGAATGCCAGTACGTTCGTTCAAATAAAATAATTAGAACCGAGAGGATCTTCGCACGGTCAGGGTATCCGAGAAGCCATAACCCCAGGTATACTGAAAACAAAAAGAATTTTCGGATACTCTTGATCCACAAAGAAACTCACAAATTACTTGTCACATTTAAGATTATTATGTCTTGCAAAAACATTTGAACGTAATACGATAATGAATGTTTTATCCGAATTTTTTATTATTTATTATATAGATTATTCTACTTAGAAAAGATACAATCCTCTTTTTCCTCTCAAAGATTTTTTTGAACGAAATATTTTATATCATTTTAACGAGGATAAGTTGAAAAGTTTTGCACATATGCTTGTAGAACACTAACGAAATGACTTTTAGAAGTGTTCCAAGCGGTATGTGGAAGTAACAGTCCCCCTGTACAAGCATGTACAGTTTAAAAGCCTTCCGTGCATGCAGTATATTTTGAATGGCGGGGGTATTATTGTGTTGGATCTATATATCCCCAGTTCGATTTTTTATGAATTGTTTAAAGGCACAGTTTAAAATACATATTGATTTCGAAGGTTCTAAAAATTTTACAGAAACAATTATTATTTTATGTGTGTAAACTTGTCAAGTTATATGTTTGCATATGGGAAAGGTGAGAAGAGACAGAAATATCAAATATATATCCATGAACATTAACATTCATTAAAAAAACCTGAGTTGTACGAATAAATAACTTTAAACATCGCCAGTCTCACTATCTATTTAGCCCCCCCCCCCACACAACACACACTTTATTTTGACGGACATTTTTTATTGGACGGGCATTAATTAGCACTAAACATAAATTGTAATATATTTAGCACTATTTATTTTCTCATTTAATTTAGCTCTACTACTTTAATGTGAGGGTGAACTCCTCCCCCTAAATATATATATATATATATATATATATATATATATATATATGTATGTATGTATGTAATGTATAAAAAGGTAATTTGGGTTTTAGTAGTTTGGGTATTGTTCAAGCGGGTACTTTCACTGTAAGTTTTACTTTCCTGTCATACTTGCCACGCGCGCTCTGGAGCTATGTTTTATTTATTTTGTTATTTGCCAGACATCAGGCCGTCGATTCTGAGTTCTTTAGATGTACACGTGTCCCCACGCCCCTGTAGCCCCGGATGCGGGTCATGTTGGGAAATGTGTGTGGTTCGATCAGAGATAAGAGAGAGGAGGAGTTGTGTCTTCGCAGACCACGTGGTGTGGTAAGCGTAAATACTCCCGCACATCGAAAATCGGGGACTTCTGCCACTAGAACTGCTTAATGAGTCCACGCTGATTCTTGTACCCGTCTCCCTTCCCCTCTTCTCATTCTAAATTGTAACTTAAATGTAATGTTCAATAAACCATATTACCTGCCTTAACTCTGAAACTTTACTTGAAATATCTGACGTCTCAAATAGTCGACAGGATGACTGCCTGTGTGCCAATTAAAATTTTTAAATTGTAAAAAATTAACGCTCAATAGTCGGGAGACGGGGTACACTGCTTACCGGAAGATGCGGAGTACGCCGGAGATGCGGGGTTATGCCGACCGCCTGCCGATCAGAGAACCAACTTGCCCTTCACCGACTGCAGATATTTGGACTTCTCATTCCCTGCTTTGATGAAACTATTTTCGCCTGACCTCCCATCGAATCCTCCCATGAAGCCAATCGAAAAATTTGCGCTCCCGAGTTTTCCATAGCGACTAACGACGCTGATGCCGACACGTAAATTAAAGAAGTGCCTGCCCTCCGTTATCTGATATCATCTTTCTGTACCGTGTTTACCATCCAGAAGTACAACAAACAATGAAGTACAACAAACAATGTATGATATTGTGTAATTGTGAAAAGGAAAAAAAAAGGTAATCAAATGAATACCACTATACTCTTCCAAAGAATGCATGTATTAAACAGAGGCATATCAATGGCAGGAAAGAAAACAATAAAACAGTGTATCTAAAAAATGTAAAAAATATGTGAACAGTACAACTTATGGTAAACATGTAAAATTGTATTAAAAAAGGCCAAAAATGGAGTGAAAAACAAAAACATAAAGTACACTTTTAAAAAAATGTTCAAAACAAATAATGTGTAAAAAATCAGTCAAGATGGTGACTGTAAATAACAACATGTTCAAAGAAAAAAAATGTGTAAAAATATATGACAAAAAATAGAAACAGTATATTGTGAGGTAAGAAAAAAAACTTAAAGAATATGTATGTTGTGCCATGAACTTTAATATGCAAAATTGCAGTGTGTAAGAGTGAGTAAAAAGTGTGCGCCTTAGAAAGGCCTTGCCATGGACTTAATTATTGCAGACTGTCATGATTATAAAAAGAGTAAAGAAAAATATAACGATGTATGTGTACCTCATAGAGGCTGTACAACGAATAGCAATGTAAAATATAGCACGAGAAAAAGTTCAAACATTATAAAGATCGCTAGGAGGAATATGTAAGCAAATAAAAATTAAACAAATTAAAAGATATATACACAAAACATATAAAGTAATAAGTAAAGCTGATATTGATCTTAAACGAAAAATGTGGAAAAGCTGGTCGAGAAAAATCCGAGAAACCAGAGCACCAGCATTAGATCCCAAGAGAACATAATTATTATAATCAATATAGATCAAGTTAGAAGTATGTAAACTACGAAAATTATGGCATAATATTCTGCAAAAATGAATAAGTAATTTTAAGTAACACCATGTACTGAAACGTCAAATAATGATACATTTGCTCTATTTAATACTTAAGAAATATGCACATTTTATATAAAGTACTTAACTGTCATAATTCATTTATTAATGTATATACAAAATAATAAGGTAATTCACTATTTAAAAAATTATTAGAAAACCATTAAATTATGTAGAATTACTTTATACATTATACATAAATACACCACTGAAACACTCCTTTTTTTTACATATATAAAAATTATCGCACTAACATCCACTAAAATATCAAATACGCACTAAATATCAGAAATAATTGTTGAAAAATTAAATTATTCGTGTTCCCTTTCGGCACAGTTATTTCGATTTTGTGAAGTCCCGACAGAAACACCACTTTTACCTTTAAATAAAATGTTCTGTATTCAAAAGCAAAAAAAAACAATATTACATACTTTGTTACTTCTATTTCAATTTTTGTGTCACATGTTACACAGCTGACCAATGTCCATTCAGCAAAATGCCTTCATTTTCAAGGCGAAGTACGAGCGAGTAGAGCACAAAAACAAAACAAAACGCCAAACAGAGGTGTGGGGATGACACTGTTTTTCTCTCACGTTCATTCCAGTGCACGGAGCTACGCACTACAGCCGAAGAAAATAACATATCGTACGTCACATGCCGGGGCGAACTAATAATTTTTTTTGAAATTTTTTTACGCACAGAGTTCGGCTTCCATAATCAGTCTTCTAAGCTAAGAATGCCGGGCAGAAAAATATTCAGTGTCATTACGTATTAATCGCACCCCTAGGAGAAACAAAACTGATGAAGTGACGCAAAACAAAACTGCACAATTCCGTAAAAGCACAGTCGGGATTCGAGAATTCTTGAGAATATGAGCCATACGAAACACATGGTTGACACGAACCGGCTAGAGATCACAACAGCGGGCCGAGCACCAGATGAATAAACGGCTATCCACAAGTTGTAAGTTCTCGACCACGAAAACGGAAGTCAAGTCATCGTGAAGGAGTAGTAACATGCTGGATATATACAAGCTGAGTACTGTACGCTTCCATTTGCTAAGCCACTAAAAAATGCAGGAGCAGCAGATTTCTGAATGCTGACATCCGACCGTCCGAGATGATTCCATACGCTGTTTACTGAGCCACCACCGAAAAATGCAACACAAGTGCCTGGGTAGGCACCAATTTATGTAAAGAAGGTTTTTGGTAGGGCTGATTTAAATTTAAAGACTGCGTTGTGATACATGATAATCCAGGTTCGATGCACTTATGTTGCAATAAAATAAAAAGACGTTAAATACTGAAAAACTATTTTATTAAACATATACTATTGAAATATTATTATAACGGCGGTGGTGGCTCAGCGAAAATAAAAATACGTCCTATATGGACAGTGAAATTAAGGTGGAATAATTTAAAAATTACGCCAGCACAGAATTACACATTGGCGAGAACAATAACTTGGCTGAGATTAATAGCGCCAATTTCAGAGCAACCCTAACAGTTAATCCAATAAAATTACAATGACGTAATCGCGAGCAAATAATTTTAAAGACAAGACATGGCAACAAGAAATAAAAAACGCCAACTCCAAGCCAAAGGAAGGGAAATCAAAAATACGTTGATTTTGCAAACGGACGTAATATAATCTATTTTTAGCACACCGGTCTGAAGAGACGAAGAACAAAAAGAATAGTGCATACAGGGAAAAGTAAATATACAGATTTAAAAGCCGAAATATGAAAACAGAAGTGATTTAGAACTCTTGAATTTTGGATAGATTACATTAAAGAAAGCCAAAGTAAATGATTATTAAATTAGATATGTGATCTTCATCACATGGCCACCTCAATGATATTGCTCGTCAGACTTCTTTTGCCGGGGGGGATATTGTAATGTATAAAAAGGCAATTTGGGTTTTACTAGTTTGGGTATTGTTCAAGCGGGTACTTTCACTGTAAGTTTTACTTTCCTGTCATACTTGCCACGCGCGCTCTGGAGCTATGTTTTATTTATTTTGTCATTTGCCAGACATCAGGCCGTCGATTCTGAGTTCTTTAGATGTACACGTGTCCCCACGCCCCTGTAGGCCCGGATGCGGGTCATGTTGGGAAATGTGTGTGGTTCGATCAGAGATAAGAGAGAGGAGGAGTTGTGTCTTCGCAGACCACGTGGTTGTGGTAAGCGTAAATACTCCCGCACATCGAAAATCGGGGGACTTCTGCCACTAGAACTGCTTAATGAGTCCACGCTGATTCTTGTACCCGTCTCCCTTCCCCTCTTCTCATTCTAAATTGTAACTTAAATGTAATGTTCAATAAACCATATAACCTGCCTTAACTCTGAAACTTTACTTGAAATATCTGACGTCTCATATATATATAGATAGATATATGGGTGCGCTACTGAGCAGGGGGCCCCTTGATAACATTTGCTACGGGCCCCGCGCTGTCTTAATCCGGCACTGCCCAGACCCCTTCGAGTCAAACGCTTACACTATTACAGATACCTTTTATAATTAACATAGTCCCAATTCACACTTCATTACCTAACAACAGCCGACCGACTACGGACTGAATCTTTGAAGACTTCCTCCTCAATGGCCACAATAGTTCACCCCCAAACTACACCACCAGTTGCATGTAATATATTTATTCAACCAAAAATGAACTGCTATATTTCCATCCTAATTATAGCAGTCTGATTGGGAACAACCTAATCTAGAGGGAGCGCATTTTATGAATCATCCGAACAGAAAAAACATCAGAATTCACGAAATATCAAAATTCGACAAGCATAGGACTGGAAGACTTGAATCAGGATTCAAGTGATCTTCAACCAAGCAGTGTTAAAGAACGAGCTTGAGCTTTATCTGCGAACACTTTTCTGACTCTCTCTGTCTTGTTTCAATGCTATAGAATATTCTTAGAAATATCTGTAGATACACTGCTGGCTTACGCTTAAAATCTTGGCGATCATCATTTTTCGAATAAATGAAACCAGCTGTAAACAAGTCACAGAAAGTTTCTTCAGAAACAATTCATGAGTATCTCACGGAAGAACTTCCATCACAACGTCTTAATAAGCTAAAGTGAAGAATATAAACTTTATAAACTGTAATTCAACTTTTGCTTTATCTACAAACATTTCTTTGACCATCTCGTATGGATGCAAGTACTTTCTTTCAAGTATGTGCCACTACATCGCTGGCTGGCCAGTAAAATCTCGGCGATCATCGTATTTCGAATAAGTGGGACAACTGCAATTAGTCAGATAAAGTGTCATATCACTTTATCTGACATTTTTATGTCATAGAAGTCATGAGCAGTCTTCGAACAGTTTTATGTCATAAACTGATCGAAGACTGCGAAACCGTCCTTATTTTACCTGACTGACTTTCCATTCTGCTACTGGTGCTTTTGAATAATCTACTTTGACTGATGTTCTTATCTGGACTCAGATTTTCATTGCTACAAAAATAAAAATTGTAAACAATAAACATCATTCTATATAACAATAACAGTTTTCGAGTTTTTTTTTTTATAATTTTGTTACAATTTTCTTGCTTTTTTATCAGAATGAAACTATTTGAATTTATTTAAAATGTAAATTTTTAAAGCTCTCTCTGAGTGTCTCTTGGGAAACTGATAAACTTTAAATTTGTTTACACTCCATGTATTAGTATCCAAGTAGGGAGGGGCCGTGTGATCGAATGAATCTTCTATAGAACATGGATTTAACCTGTTCATTTTCTGATTGTAAAGAAATAGCTGTGAAGATTCTCTTTTGCGTCAAATGTTATTTCCCATCTTAAAACTGGTGGGCGCGTTTGCGAGGTAGGGGGGGGGGGGGGAGAGGCGAGAAAAATAAGCAAAGAGCAAGTGTTGATGCATGCTTTAAAATATCTTATTTATTCTCGGTTTTATTCCAAAATTTTGTTTTCGCTTGGAATGTTTATCAAACTTTATGTACAACATTATTTTGTAGAAAATGCGGCTCAATGTTCGTTGTTAAGGAATAAAAAATTGTATGTATGCAGAGAGGTATGTATGTGTGTGTGGGGGGAGGGGACGTCATGATAAGCTATCCTTTGTTGGGGGGTTGCAATGTTAAAGGTTTGGTAACCGCTGATCCAGCGGGACAAAAGTCAGTTTTCTCACAGTAATAAAATCTGTCTTCACAGTAATATAATATATATAAATTTTGCACATTTCGATGCCTGTTGATTGAAGCCAGAGCACAGCCCAGTGGACAGTCAAGCATATAAACTAAACTCATAATAACTTTTCAGTTTCGTTGGAAAGTGTCAAAAATTATACAAGATGTTAAACCACCAATTTTTTAGTCTACTACATTTCAAATTTGGAAGAATACAGAGTGATAATAGTAAAAAGTTCCATATTTTATGTCTGATCATAGAACGATAGATTTTTGATCCTCCTGTCACAAGAAACACTGCACCACAGAATGTAAAATGGGTGTGTGCATCGCATGCCCCACAATCCAATTCCTTCATTCTACCTAAATATAAATCACACTGATCAGTATTTTTCACTATGTGGAGTCCGGCAAAAAACAAAAACCTCCCAAGAAACTTTTATACGAAGAAAATTTATTCTTTTGGAGAATTTTTTTGACTCATTTTGCATTTTCCAGACATTATTGACCTATTTCACGTTTTGCTGGCATTTTCCGGTCTTTTCCTGACCGGGATATACCCTGTTATAAGTATTTCTCGAGTAAAAAAAAATAATTACCATCACGATGAAACTCCCTTCGTTGAACGGGCTGCCAAGCATGCGTTATACTGAAATAACAACATTCTAAGCTCTTGTAACAACATTATCACTGTGCGTGGACCACCGGATCACATTCCAGAGGTTACTCTTGAACCAAGCGTAAAATCAGTGAGGCGAAATCCTCGTTCCCAGCTGTGATCCTCGGATTTTAATATCTTCGTCGCCCGTATTTATTCGAATTCCATTATTCACCGAGAAAAGAAAAGAAAAAAGAAAAAAAGCTCTTGTAAATTGGGTTGTAGACGTCAATTCACCATCATTTTGAATCTGATGTTGAAAAATGTCCCGGAATGAAAAGGCGACTTGAGCCAGGGAGGTGAAAATTAATCAGCTTCCTTTTTTTTTTCTCTTTCTCTCCTGGAAATAACCCGTAATGCAAATGAGGAAAAGTGCCTTTTCCAAGATGCCCAACAACTTGACGTTATAATTAACTCTTACTGGAAGAGAGAGGGGGGGGGGGGGAAGAAATTTTTAATTTGACCGGGCGAACAAGAGAGAGAGAGGGTGCCTTCCGTTTTATTTCAACGGAGTTTTAAAAAAAAGTAATCAGAAATCTTCTAACATTTTGCTTTCTTTCTTCCTTGTACTATAGCCGCAATTAAATATTTCAGTATTCGTTTTTTGACGGAAATGTCGAGTCTGACTTATTTCGGCATGACGCCTTTTTACGTATGAATGTGTGGTAAGTAATCAAACATTTTCGCACAGTTAAAACCACGGTCTTGGTTATTAGACCATCATCGACTAGCGACAGACGGGAAAAGCTTCAGCCTCTCAAGAACGGATGAAGTAGTGTCAGCCTCTCAAGAAGGTTGAAAAAAAAATTATTTTTTTCTTTTTAGCACTTGCATTAATTTATTACTTTAAAATTTATATCACACATAATAGAGTATATTAGGCTTTCAAAATTATATTTATTGTTCATTATTATTGTTGGACATCTCAAAATTATTTTTCTGTTTCTTTATATCCTACTTATAAGCTTATATGTTGTATAAGTAAGAAAATTATCATATTAACTCGATCTTTGGCGGATCCCTCCCCCCCCCACACACACAAATAATATTTATTCAAAATTTGCTGTGGTATTTTTTACTGCTACTGTGTTTAGAAAAGTAAATATTGCATAAATGGTATATAAATATAAATATATATATATATATATATATATATATAGAGAGAGAGAGAGAGAGAGATAGATAGATAGATACTATTTATACAATATTGACTTTTTTAACAGTCATAAATATTATTTACAAGTTTCTTTACAATGTTCTATTATAATAAGAAAATTGCAAATAGTATTTATTGCCGGTTATCATCTGTACAACATTGAATTGCAATTGAAAATGTAATTGTACTATTGTAACTATGTAAACTATATAACTATGTATTGTAACTATGTATCCCTGAGCACGCTCCAGGGGCTGGGGTTTTGCTAAGTATTGTTGTTCACCAGGAGCATTATAGGGCTTTAAACTACATAGGTAAGCCGCTTCTGATGTAGTATATCCTATAGCCGCTTCTGATGTAGTATATCCTAAAGGCTATTCCGTAAAACTCAGTACGGAAGTTGAAATTTACACGACTCTTCCAGAAGGTTACGCCAAACCTGGAAACGAAGAAAAGGCTTGCAAACTTAACGGAGCCACCTTCTGGTTAACCTTTTGAAGCGCATCCATTTTAGAACGGATATAGAACAATTTGGACGTGCTTACTGCCTGTCCAACGGTGAAAAAGTGTCCCCCGTTGCCATTGCTCGCTTTCACTACCAGCAGCATGACGGTCAATCGCGTGCCACAGAACTTGTTTTGACATAGCTGGATACGCTGGCTTTGAAGCAGCAAATCTGCGATTGCTGACGTATGTATCAAACCACAGTTTGAAAAATTAAGAATTAAATTACTTAAGTGATTTCTTTTTTTTTTTTTGGGGGGGGGGGGAAGGGATTACTTCCTCAAATGCATAAGTAAGGGAGGAAATATAGTAAATAATCAATCATTTTCGAACATCAGCAAAACTCTCTAAGCACGCGTGATTTCCAGAATGTACTGAGCCCTTCGCTCTTCTGTTCTGTGAATATTGGTGTTTTGATCAGGATGAGTATACGTTCGTGTATTTCTTTCTGCACAATAAAAGTACTTCTTCCTATTAAAAAAGAATAATCTTTTCAGGTGTGACACAAGTTCCCACATTTAACGTCTATCGAGGTTCAATTCTATCTTCTACAGCTACAGAAATGCGCCGACAACAATTCTATAATCATTCCTTGCTGTATATTACCAACATAAAGTAAATACGTACGTTTCTCGCTTAACTGAAAAACGATTAGCCTTTGATCAATTTGAGACTGTTGTAACACGTCCGTTGTGCATCTCGCTTCTTCACTTGCTATCGACTGGGTAGCTTATTGACCGAGATATTCAAAATACGTTCAACCCTTTAAATCTATGGATATTGATTGTTTGTGAAATGCCCGAAATTGCGCCATCTGTCTTCAAGCTTGGCGATTTTCAGCAAAATATAATCAAATTTGGCGTTAAAAATAAGTTTTGAAACAATCTTGGTGATATTCTTATGTTTGGAGTGAATTCGCTAAACCTTAATGTTGTTGAGGTATTGACTATACAGTAGAAGAGACTAATATAGTGTTCAAAAAACAAAAAGTAACTAATTCCAGATCGTTTCATATGCTTAATTCTGCTTGGTACAGCTATCTATATATATCTTCTTAAATTAAAAGGTCCGTAGATATAAAATTCTATTTGAAACAGTGGCAAACGTATATAGTCTCTATTTCTATATCTCAGTTAAAAGTTGACCCCAAGTAAACGCTCTGACTTGAACCTAAAATGTTTATAGTCTCAAAATGAATGTCCATAAACTCTAACGTATAGAAATTATTATACATGCTGCTGCAAAAGAACTACACTGGTGAAATAAATTAAGACAATTTGCGTATTTTATCGAATTTCATGAAAAGAACTGAACTGAATGTAAAACTACTGCTTCTAGACAAAAATACAAATCTTGTATGAAAAATATGTAAGCGTACACGTGTGCGTAGGCGGAGGCAATAGAGAAAGAGGCTTTATAAGCTTGCGAATGTGAAACCGTATTTCGTTTGCTAGCACACCTCGGCGAATTTCTTGGTGTTATTTTGCAGCAATCGGTTAATTTCAAATTGTAACATTAGAAATGAGTAACCACCAATGTTTAGATGATGGAATGAGTTGGCGAATGGTGGGGGAGGCTAATAGTAGGCCAATATCAAGTCCAGATTTGTAGAGAGTCCAATTTAACTCCCAGCATCGTGTGTAACTTATGAAAACAGTTCCAGAATACCGGATCCATCGAGAGAAAGCCTGGGCAAGGTCGTCCAAGAGCCACGACGGCCAGAGAAGATCGCCATTTGTTCATCATAGCAAGGCGTAACATAACTCTGACGTATGGAAATATGTTAGTAACAGGAGTGCTACAGCTTCTCAGGTCTCTCGTGACTTGTATACAGCTACAGGAACCCGTTTAACAAGGATGACTGTTTCCAAAAATCTTCATGAGAGAGGGTTGTTTGCAAGAAGACGTGCTCTTTGCGCCCCGCACACTTATACGAACAGGAGAATCCGTTTAGCAAGGTGCAGAGAGCATAGTGATTGGAGTATGGACCAATGGGAGACCGTTCTCTTCACTGATGAGTTCCGGTTCAGCCTAAACACCGATACTCGTCGTACGTTCATATGGAGAGAACCAGGGACCCGCTACTTACCCTCCAATGTCCGCGAAATTGACTATTATGGCAGAGGAGGTTTAATGGTCTGGGCAGGCATCATGTTGGATGGCCGCACATCTTTCCATGTCTTTGAAAGAGGCACTGTGACTGGTGTGAGGAATAGGGATGAGGTCTTGGAGCCCTATGTTCTCCTTTTCAGGTGTGCAGTTAGCCCAGAGCTCATTTTAATGGACGATAACACGAGGCCACATACATCTCTTCTGGTCGACGAATTTCTAGAGAGTGAGGCTATTCGCGGATAGATTGTCCAGCCAGATTTCCAGACCTTAACCCTATAGAGCATGTCTGGAACGCTCTGGGGAGGGCAATTGCAACTCGCAACCCCCTTCCGAGAACCATCCGGGGAATGAAAACAGCGTTGCTGAACGAGCGGGACCAATTGCCACAGGAAAGGATAAGCTACCTTATTTCCAGCATGAGATCATGCTGCGAAGCCTGTATATCTGTAAGAGGGGGCTATACCCCCTATTAACCCATCTAACCCATTTTTTTGTTTATTCTGCAACCACTGTTTCATACCTTCCGACTCCATCGTGTGTTACGCACGATCATGTGTATTACAATTATTCAATGGTTATTTGTTTTGCATTGTATCAGTGTATGCACAAATCAAATTTCATTAAAATCGGTCCAGTAGTTCTAGAGATAATCGATCAAGTCTGCAAATTCTCTCAATTTCTTACACCAGTGCAGTTATTCATGCTAATTTCGTCAAATTCAATAGGTCATAGTCCGTAATTTATTAAACGCATAGTCATTAGATATTACTTTTATTAATATCAGAGCAATTTGCGCATATTTGAGACAGTTTTTGTGAAGGACTATTTTTTTGTACAGAATCTACATTACGAAAGATCACTGAAAATTACATTTGTTTCTGCACTCCCATGATTCAAGCTGAAACTGTCGCATTTTTCAATCTTTTGGGGCACAACGACTTACGCATGAGAGTGTTTATTTTGAGACTTTTGAACGTGTTTATTCAGAACACCTCCTAAAACTCACCCTTTTTTTTAACTGAACAAACTCATTACTGCCGCCTTGATTCTACTGAGCAAACATTAAAAATACGCGTTAGGCAAAAGCCTGCGCGTAAGAGTTAATTAAACAAACTAGCCTCGTGGAGTACATTCCTATCGCCTTTTAATTCTTTAAAAAAAAAAAATACTAATCTTTCGCTTTTCGCCGAGGAGACTGGGATAAAATTGTAATCCCATCTAAATTTAATTAAGCCCCCAAAAAGATCCGCAAAAGAAATTGCAGGAATTAACTTTGGAAGTGAATTAGGGATCTGACTTTATTGGAACGGGTCGTGACCTCATCTTTTATTAACGAATGGTACAGGAGAAAACATTAGTTTAAAGTTTGTCCCTTTACTCTTTCACTGGCAGTGGCTAATGCATTCTATCCACATAATTGTGACACTTATGTTGCTGATTTCAAACATTCAGGATAATTTGGTCATTTTTCTTACGTCTATTCGCCAGATGATAATGAGATTTGCACAATTTTCTGAGTCGCAGAATTTTCTGTACTAGTCTGCATCGCAGATTTAAAAATAAAAATAGTCTGCAAGGTAAACTGCTTGTACGTAGCAGGTTAGCCATAAAATGCATCTTAAATCAGCACATTCATCTTATATGTCAAATATGCAGCATTTGCACAATTTAGAGCATTCGTTTTGCCTATAGTTTTGAGTTGTGTAGATTTTTCTTGTTCAGTTACATAATTTTGATAACTAGTTTTAGAATTACCCCCCACCGCCTTTTTGTAAAATTTTCTGTGAGTACTGGCCAACAAATCTCTTCTACCAATTCACTTTTTTCAAATAGCATTTTAATGAATTTTATAAACGCGTTTTATATTTTAATGCAACATAATTTCAAAACTTGATTGAAAAATAAAAACTCACTCAACAGATTAAGAATATTTTGGCGAAACTATCATTTTAACTGTTGATTCAAAAGTTAGCATAATGGCTTGCAATGAACGAAAATATATTTATTCACAAAAAGGATGGAGAAAGATTCGATATTAAATCACTGGGTGCAGTCGGCGATATTGTTCGATATGAACTCTTGAAATAGTCTGCAGACCTTCTTAAGAATCTGCGACGGGCGTCGCCACGTCTCACGGTTTCTGCGACCGGAAAAATAATAAAGTGTTCCAAATGTTATGCCCATTTTTCACCAGTGAGACATATATTTCACGAAATAGTCATTGATGTTCAATTAAATAGATGTCAAAAATTTAACTATCACTTTCTCTGTAGGAATCGGCAAAAATACAAAATGTGATAACAATGCTTGCGCTGAAAAGGGTTAACAGTCAAATAAAGAATTTTATCCAAAATTAAGTCTAGTCGTCGTAGGTTAAATTCAGAATACAATAAGGTTTTGGCTATGTTTATGAATATATGTGTAATATAAATTAAATTAGGAACACTTTCATGGGAAAGCTTTTCATAATCTATGTGGATTTGTCTCGATATATCTCTCTTCTTCTGAACACAGGGTGTCCCAAAAAGTGAGGTAACACGCTTTAATTCTTTATTGATATTAGAAATAAGTGCCAATGTAAATTGATAAATTTACAATAAGGTAGGAAAAAAATTGAGCTAAGGATAAAATCTTCGCGTTGATTTTCAAAAAGTTACAAGTTTTAAATTTGTATATGAGCCCCGTACAAAAAAAATTCCCGGTTAGTATAATGTGCCCCATACAGTCCTGAGGTGATTTGCAAAATTTGAAAATTATATTCTAAAAAGTGTCAGAGATATTAAAAGAAACATATGCTGACTTAAACCACTAATTAAAAGGCTCTCGGAGGAAAAAAATCACGTCGGAAGGTCATGTTTTGGAGGAATTAGGAAAGAAAATATTTTTTTGCACTCTGGTAATAGTCGTTTACATTCAAATCCACGTATCGTCCTAGATCATCTTTGTATAACGATATCTCAACTGTATGTGTATATTACTTTTTTTTAAGATATGCAGATTTAAAAAGTCTAACTTTTTAAAAATTAACTAGTGGAATTTTTCGTCTCAGTCTACCTACGTTCAAACATTTTCCTCAATTTACATTGCCCATCTCTAATTAACCCTTTGAGGCACAACCCTTTCCCAATGCTGAAAAAAGGGCAGGCGTTGCTATCGCTCGACTTAACTACCAGCAAGATTCTGTGGCACGCGATGAACGTTTCGATCGTCCGCAATCTTGCTGGTAGTTAAGTCGAGCGATGGCAACGGCTGCCCTTTTTTCAGCATTGGGCAATCTATCCAGCTGTTCATCGCATTCTTCCATGATTCAGCAGATGTCAGTGCTGTTAAAAATAATCTTGACAATTTTTTTTACGGGAAATGACGTTCTAAAAAAGTAAAGGATTCTCGTGGAGCTATGCCACCCGCAACTATTTTTATAGAAATCAAATCTAGTCTTCGTGACTGGTAACAGTCAAAACGTCAGAGTTTGGTGTTCCCAGAGCGGGAACACTGCGCGTTAAAGGGTTAAAGCGCGTTACCACTTTCTTGGGACACACTGCATATCTCTTAAACACCGATTTAATCCGAAGAAAAGAAAAGAAATATGGAACTCGAAAACAAAGATTCGAAAGTTTCTTTTTAGTATCCGATGAATCCGCAGCTGATCCAATTTGGAAATTTATTTCAGTCCCATATACGTTTAATATTTTACAATAAGTAGCGAAACATGGGGTTTTTGAACAATAAAATGGAACATAGTAGAAAACGTTCGCCCGGGGGATTGCGATGCCGTTCAGTCCGAGAACTGGGAAAAGTATAAATATTTGTCTTTCAGAAACTAAGCAAATAAAACGAAATGCTTTGAATTCATATTATTCAGACATTATTAATTTTGCAATACTTATCGAGATTTTGATTTTGTTGGAATAAGGTTTCATTCCACAAAATTTTATACTCGGAAGCTATTCGGGTGGAATTTACGAGCGATTGATTTTAAATTACTTTCTCGTGCATTGTTTTCCTTTTTACACATTTTGTGTAAATGTTTGTTTTTATTATTTTAAAAATACATCGGTAATTAAATTGTTTTCACTCCATAGAGAAACAACTAACGTATAGGAATTATTTTGCAGCCGAAGAAAAAGAAAATATTTATGAGGTTACGCCATTTTCAGTGGGCCATGACCCGTAACTTATTCATCTTGTAGTCCGTTAACAATTACTTATATTAATGCCGGTACAATTTGTACATATTTCAACCCATTTATTCTGGTTAATCTATCCTCACAGAAGGGGAGAGGGCGTGACGAGTTACCCCCATCACCAGAATTGTGACATTCAGTAAGTTTTAGTTCATACTAACATTAATTTCATGTTTTATTTATCCCTCATTAGATCCAGTAATCTAAGTAACCGTTTAATTGGTAGTGATAACGTAATTAACTGTTTAGTTAGCACTAATAATCAGATATAGCGTGATCAGTACTTATTAATTCATCTCTCTAATAATGTGATGATGAACACCCTCCCCCATTCCCCCTAAAAAAATGCTTTCTGCATGTGTTGCTGTGTTGAACCAATGTGTAAGGTAGTGTTTCACGAACCTTACGATAAAGGCCGAAACTCACTTTCCTGTGCCTAAGTGATAAAGTAATAAAAATGAGGAACGTTTTCATTCGAGTAAATTACCGTGACGAGCAGGACTTGCATTCCCCCTCACTTATTCCCTCAAGATCGTTTCCTTCACCCGATGCATTTTCCTGTTGTGTCCTCCTAGTTCGGTCTTTTAAAAAGCCACTGAAGCTCGAGAATTGTTTTAGAGCGTAGCATCCTGTGCCGACCCTCAAAATAGGTTCCATGACCTCAGACTCACCCTATGTACAACTTACTCTTTCCCTTTCCAAAATGATTTTTAATCCATACATTTTTGGCCCTGTTTAGGCTCCTTCCTTTCCATGTCATTCCTGCAATTTCTGGCATTCCAGATTGCAGCTGACTGCAGCAAAGAAGAAAGTGCAAGTTCATTAACCATTTGAGGCGCAACCCTTTCCCAATGCTGAAAAAAGGGCAGCCGTTGCCATCGATCGACTTAACTACCAGCAAGATGGCGGACGATCGAAACGTTCATCGCGTGCCACTGATCTAGAGACCCTTCTTTGACGACAGCTGGTTGTGCGCGCACAGCCAGCTGTCGTCAAAAAAAGGGTCTCTAGATCTCTGGCACGCGATGAACGTTTCGATCGCCCGCCATCTTGCTGGTAGTTAAGTCGAGCGATGGCAACTCCTGCCTTTTTTCAGCATTGGGCAACCTATCCAACTGTTCTCGCATTCTTCCATTTTTTTCAGCAGATGTCAGTACTGTTTAAAAATAATCGTGACATTTTTATTACGGGAAATGACGTGCTAAAAAGTAAAGGATTCTCGTGGAGCTATGTCACCCGCAACTATTTTTATAGAAATCAAATCTCTTCTTCGAGACTGGCAACAGTCAAAACGTCAGAGTTGGGTGTTCCCAGAGCGGGATCACTGCGCGTTAAAGGGTTAACAAAACTATTCCAGTTCCTTTTGCAGTCATCGTATGCCACATTGAGGTGTTATTCCATATATCTTAACTCCATCTCTGTGGAGAAAACACTTCCTTCCTCCCTATAAATACGGGAAATGCACGTACCACTGTAAAACTCCGTAAAAGAGGAAGGAAAAGTATTCAGAATCCTCAGCTATTCGAATGAACCGCTTTTGTGTAATTTGAAGTGTCATTAGCGGGAACGGGACGAGAAGCGTTCGGCAAAATAAACTTCCTTAAATAATCAGTTCGCTGTCGTCAGAGGGGGATGAGTGCATGACGCTATTAAGGACCCATCACTTCTCGACGAACGAATTGCGTTTGTTTGCTCTCTGTACTAAGACTTTTAAACAGAGCGAAATCGTTTTGAGTTTGTTTAAAGCCCTTTAGCAAATGACTGAAAATGCTTTAACGATGGTTTAGAGTTGTTCGATTTCAACTTTTACGTGCGAATACGCAGCATAAGTTTTAATCAGTTGGGTTTTTTATACCTGTTTCCAGCGAATTAGAAAAGTGTTAATGATTCCGATTTGTCTGGCTATCTCTCCGTGCTCTAACCACCGTAAATATGCATAGCTTGTTACGAAGTTTACATATGTTATTGCTGTATGCAATCTACTATACAGTTTGTACCAAAAACACCGACCTGGGTTTTTATTAATTTGTGTATTTTAGAGACATTCGGCTATTTCAAACAAAGTAAAATTGATATGTTTTACTAAGGGTAATACTGTTCTCCTTCGAAAACAATGTCTCTAGCATTTATATAGTTCTTCTACAGAAGCCTTCAAATGAATACAATGCATTACGATCCATGTCAGTTGAGAGACATTATAAATCCATTTCAAGCACGATGCGGAAGTACGTAAACATTTATAACAATTTACTATTCATTTAAAGAATGGAAATAACAAAGTTCTTGTACAGGGTCCCGCAAAATTACATTAGTCGTGATGTACAGAATTTTTGGCGTTAACCCGAAAATATCGCTAAGTTTGACGACGATACATTGCCAAAATTTGGCGCAAAGAAAACTGTTGTGTTGGCTTATTTTATGACAAGAGCATAAGGAATTGATAGTGGTAACAAATTTCAATTGCAAAATGAACAACTTTTCCCCAGTGTTTTGGAAAATTTAAAAAATGACAAAAGTATTTCACTCCATAACATGTGTTCGCAATCGTCTGACCTCGCAAGTTGATCACCATTTTAACTTGGTCGCTCGTGTCCTTGAAAAAGAAGCAACGCTGAAAATTCTCTTTCAGTTCCCGGTGTTGGTTTATGCATGGATCTTAGAAAGAAAAGGGATCTCCATCGTTGCGCGTTTTCAGGCATGAAAGCGAATTATGTATACCTGGATGTTCAAGTTAAGAAAAAAAAAGCGAAATTCTTCGTTAAGGCAATTTTAACAAAATAAAGAAGATACAGGTCCACCCCAACAAACACACACCTGCTGGCGGAGTACCTTGCCAGTGCCTTTCTGCCTTTACGTCCAGTACCGGCCCGGCAATGCAAAAAGTAACTGAATCGTACCAAAAGTGGTCGCCCGAGAAGTACCTTGCCAGAAGCCAGGGAAGGCAACGGTACTCTGCTGGCCGTTACTTACAAAAAAGGCACTGGCCCATTAAGTTTATAATGCCCAAAATGAAACGGCCGGGTGCCGGCTATTATTAAAAATAAAGGCACTCGCCTGATACCTTAACAGTGACTACAAAGAAATAGCATGGTACCGGATTAGTGCCTATTTACAGTAATGCTGCCATAATTAAAATACGAGCCAGTGGCGGATTCGGGGTAGGGGCTTATTCATCAACCCCCACCCCCATCCCGCAAAAAGAAACAACATTCCTTAAGGGTAACATTTTGAAAGATAAAAAACAACATAAATTAAAGATAAAAAACTGCAAAATCCGTTGGTCAGTCGTTTGCAAATTATGTGCGCCTATCATTAGTGAATTTGTGCAATTTTCATAAACTGCAATTTTCTTACAAATTTGCAGTCGCAAAAGATTTTTTTTGTGAGAGAGGCGGTAACACAATTCAGAACCAACATAAAATCATTTATAAACAGTTTAATTTCAATATTTCAGAGTTAGAGATTTTATAAATGAGTTATAATACTTTATGGTTGATATATATATATATATATAATGTGTGTGTGTGTGTGTGTGTGTACTAATCAAAATCTTACAGGAAGTAATAATAAATAAAATTGTACTATGGCTACACACATAACTTTAGGGTAACATTTTGCTTCATTGTACATTTTGTTTAGATCAAATTATTTTTTTAATCTTAGCTATTGTGAAAAGAAGTTTTCTGTATCTATATCTGTATCTATAATTTGATATTCTGTATCTGCATGATTCAAATTTTATGGAGGAAAGTACTTTTTTACACTAAAATAAGTATCATTAGTAACATCACCGACTTAAAAAAAGTCACCAGTTTAGTAGTCATTTTCTCAATTTTAGTTCCCAAAATAGTAACATTTTTGAATGATTTTGTAGTTAAGAAATAAACATGCTTAATTTAGCTTCACTTAAGAAGGATTGAATAAAATGATAAATTTAAAAACTTCATATATATATAACAGAACATATAATACATTTATTTTTATAGAACGATTAAAAATACAGATTAGAATGTTTGCTGAAAGCTCAGTAGCAGCTTTAAAAAAAAGGGAGTTGACAAAAAGCAACACCAGATTTTCAAATGAGTCGCCTGGAGTATGGTACAAGTAGCCAAAACTTGAAAATAGTATGAAAAGGACGTTTTTTGGTTCAAAAAGTCGCCTAATCTTTAAATTAGTTGCTAAAGTCACCGGTGGATACCGTGTGTACATTAAAAACAGTAAAAGTAAAAATTTACCTGTAATATTTTCCCGACTGTTTAAAAAATGTAAAATCCAATTGTAAAACTTTGAAATCCACTTTCTGTATCCATAACCAGCAAGATATCACTGCAGAAGCAAATCTTATTATAATTATTATTGCTCCTAACAGAGATATCTCACTAGTCTATAGCAATAACCTTCTCGAAAGTCTGCATCAACGACCGGAAAAACTTTGTATCCTAAAAAGCGTATTTCATTACTGGCTTCCCGCTCAACGTTTCAAGATTTGCGAAACGAAATGAAACATCAAAAGGAAAAAAGAATGGGTTACTATACTCATTGAACACGAAAACTCGCCAGTTCCGTTTTAATGAAACTCGCCAATCTTCAAATGCGTAAAAAATTCATTTGTGCTTCGTATAAATAATCTGAATTAATATAGCCCAATCCACGATAATAGTTCGATTCTTGGTGCCTTATCGTGCAACCATGAGAAATTAGTTGACCCTCGGTAGATATATTGACCTCTTGCTTCCCGTAAGGAGGCCCGTAAAAGGGTGCGAAATAAAACATTTGATTCGAGAGTAATCGAAACAGATAGAAAGAAATAATATGTAAATACTAGTTCATTGCTGAATTTCTAACAAAATAGCTGCAGGAGCTCTAATTTGTTTTATTGTAAATTTGAGCATTAATTACCTAATTTATATTTAAAAATTAAGTAATCTTTTGTTTTACCACTGCTATATTTAATATAATAAAAAAATGTCAATAGAAGCAATTATGTAGACTGTTAAAACTTTTAATTTAATCTAAAATTCTCTGAAGAAAAAAAAGACCACAGGAGCTGAGCTCTCATGCAAAACCCTGACTGGTTTTCGTGTAATACTCTCTAACATATTTCTGCACCCTAATTCGGTAGATTTTAAAAGGGGCTTAACGTAGAAAAAAGTCTACAAATATGTTTTTCAGGAAAAGTTTAGCAAAATTGTAAAAAATTAATATAAATTATAAAAATGTTAAGATTAAAATTCATAATTCTGTACATAGTGGAGGTTATATACTGTCATATACAGAGTGGAGGTTCCACTGTCTGTGTAGTAAACATTTTTATAGCGTACTGAACTCGTTTGTATTATTTTAGTTTTTAGTACTAAAATATTTGAAGGCACAATATGAACTTCTCCCCTTACATCCCCCCCCCTCGAAAAAAAAAAAATCTTTGCAGTGACCCTGCCTTTGGGTGCCCGGAACTTATCCCCTAACACTTCTACACCGTATAAATGTGAAACAATATTATTTAATTAAAATAACGAAATTTTATGCTGACACTACGAAATATATACAGGCCCATTACTGCCAAATAGTGCTGGTCCGGTACATTTTAAACAGTACCACGCCGTTAACTTTTCTGTGCATGTCATAGACACATGGCAGTTCGCCGTTACTATTTATGTACTGGCGCATATGCACTTTTCAGACACTGGTACTCCAGTGACTTCCAGACGATGGCAATCTACCTTGCTTCTGGTATACGACACTTTGCCAGCACGACGGGTACCCGGCCGTCATTTTGCGGGCAGTAGTGTGTTTGCTGGGACAGCCCGGTGATTCGACAAAAATGGAGAGAAGCAGCGTCCCAGGACAGTGATACATTTTAAATTGTTTTCTTCCCTCCTCCCCCTCCCCCAGGTCCTTAAGTAGAGGTTCTTTTTCTGTTGTAAAACGTCACTTCTGAATCTAGGCCTAAAACTCATATTTCAGCTTCTTTTCCTTAGAAAATGCTAACTTATATAAAGACAACGATGTGCGATAGATGGCGGTACTTGTATAAAATGCCGTTATTTATACTTTAGTGATGATAGCGGAGGGTTTTGAAACTTTCAGAATGTTTAGTTTTTGCATAATCGATTTACTAATTCAACTTTTTTATTTTTTTCTAATCACTATTCTATTTATTCTGCAAATTTGGAGGGGGTGGGGTAAAATTTTTCCTTAGGGAGGGAGCGCTGCCCGTAAATGCACCCTCTTGGCTACGGGACTAAAAAGATATTTTAGATGTAAGCATAAATGTATTTAAAGGAGAGAAAATCTTTTTTAAATAGTGCTTTTATTCGTTGAAGTTACAAAAGTAGTAATTCTTTTTTTTAAGTGTTTCAGTTGACGAATAAATAAATAAATAAATAAAACTTTACATCTTTCGCCTTTTGCAGTAAATGAAGAGTTCAAACACAACCCGTCACCTACACTTATAGCTTTTAAGCTCTCGATCAAATTAATTGTTGTTTTGAAATTGTGCAGGCAGAATTTTTCGCTCAGGTCTGAGCAACTGATTATATAAGCTGGGAACACTCCGATCATTTGCGTTACAGATTTTATTTGAAAAAGGACAAAATGAAAACAACTCTCCGAGAGTAAAACAGGGAATCGTTAAATGTTAAAACCCATTAGTGCGAATGTTCATTATTCAGTTAGCGTCGAAGGCTTACTTAATCTAGTTTATTTTCTCCCTTCAAGTGAGATAGCTTTCCTCCAGTGTTTGTGCCCGCACTAATGGAAGAGCAAAGTAGGAGGAAAGGCACTGATTTGCTTGGATATTTAAAAAAAAAAATGTTTTAACTCGTCAGCTTTTCAACACTGAACGGCAAGCATTTTAATCCCTTTCTTATAGATTTTGCAGGTACTAGCGTTGTTAAGTAGTTTCAACATTTATTTTAAAAACAATTTCAAATGTTTACTAAATAGGGTCAAGTTGGGGTAATTATGACCATTTTTTACACATTTCTTTGGGGAGAGTCCAGTTAAAAAAAAGAAGGAAGAAAAAGGGGAGGGAGCTAATTTAACCGAAACAAAATATATAATTCAGGGTGAACTGGCTGCCGACACTGTTCGAGTTAACGACTTAACTGCCAGCCACCAATTATTTTATGACTACCATCCAACTCTCCTCAGCCAAGTTCTGGGTTAGCTTTACCAAATTAGAGGGGGGGGGGGGAATATAGTAAATTTACAGAAAAGATTACAGATTACATTATTTAACATTATGCACGAACATTTTTCTAAAAATTTCTGCTTAATGGGAATATAATAATAAAAACACATATTTTTTACTACACCCGCGAATCCAGGTAACTCATATATTTCTTTAATGTCTGAATTTGTTTACTTATATTCTTGATTAAATACTGTTCAGTAATTATTTTATAAGATTTCCAGGCATACGGCGTATGAAAACTCATTTATAAATTCAGACTTCAGAAATATTTTCAGAACGCATTTCGAGCTTTTCCTCGCTTTTAGCCAAATTTTGCAATTTTCTCGGGCTTTTTCGGTTAAAATAAAAGTTTCGAATATTTTCAGTCTTTTCTTGCCCGCTGGCGAACCTGTATACTTTAAAAGAACTCCCAGTTCCAGAGCTAATTGTATGATCCATTATTCATACCCGCACTTTATAGAAAACATGCAACAGATATTTTGGCTCACAATTTAACTGTCAACACACACTACTGGAAAATCAAAAACTCTCTTTACCCACCCCCAGGCAATAGTAGAAGTATAAATAATATAAATCGATGAATGTGAAGACTTAGTGTAGTCGCGTTAGGGAAGACTTTGCTTTGCTTCGAGGACGGGCGCGTCGTTCGGCATATATTTAGTTTCATATCTCTGAACCTTTTGGTGATGAAGGGCTGAAATTTTGTACGTTATTTCTTTAATGTATTTGGCCCATTTTGCTAAATGTGATTTATTTATTTATTTTTCCCTGGGTATAAAAAGTAACTTTTGTATTTATTTAATTTCTAAATTTTATTTAATCTGAAAATTTTAATTAATAAAATAAAACTCTTTAAGTAGCTCTTTAAGTTCAAAACTCTTTGAGAAAAGTACCTTTCTCTATGTAACTTTGTAATTTATTAGCTATGATGAATATTTAAGAAATGAAAGTCTAGATCAGTGTTTTGGGCACACCCTGTATAGTAGATTGCATAGCAAACTTCGTAGCAAGCTATTGCAAATTTACTGTGATTAGAGCACGGACAGGCAAACAGACAATTCGGAATCGGTAATACTTTTCAAATTCACTTGAAACTTTTACTAAAAAAGCCAATTGATTGAAACTTATGTTGCAAGATTCGGTGAAACCACGTAAAAGTTGATATCAAACAGATCAAAACTCCCGTTAATCCTTTGAGGCGCAACCCTTTCCCAATGCTGAAAAAAGGGCAGCCGTTGCCATCGCTCGACTCAACTACCAGCAAGATGGCGGACGATCGAAACGTTCATCGCGTGCCACAGATCTAGAGACCCTTTTTTGATGCAGCTGGCTGTGCGCGGGCACAGCCAGCTGTCGTCAAAAAAGGGGCTTTGAGAGATCTATTCAGTTGTTCTCGCATTCTTCCATGTTTCAGCAGATCTGAGTGCTGTGAAAAATAATCGTGAAGATTTTTTTACGGGCTAAAAAGTAAAGGATTCTCGTGGAGATCTGTCACCCGCAACTATTTTTATAGAAATCAAATCTATTCTTCGTGACTGGCAACAGTCAAAACGTCAGAGTTTGGTGTTCCCAGAGCGGGAACACTGCGCGTTAAAGGGTTAAAGCATTTTCGCAGTCATTTACAAAAGCGCTTTAACAAACTCAAAACAATTTCGTTCTGTTTTGAAAGCCTTAGTACAGAACAGGCAGCACACAAATGCAAATTGTTCGTCGAGAAGTGATTGGTCGTTAATAGTGTTATGCACTCGTCTCCCTCTGACAAGATTGAACTGATTATTTAATGAAGTTTATTTTGCCGAAGAAGTCTTCTCGTCCTCTTTATCGGTAATGAGACTTCAAATTACACAAAAGCCGTTCATTCGAATAGCAGATTGTGAATACTTTTCCTTCTTTTTTACGGAAGGTTTCGAGTAATATACGTGCACTTCCCGTATTTTTCAAGAGGAAAGAAGTGGTTCTTCGACAGGAGGATTTGTGATGGATCGTATAACACCCTAACGTCGAAAGAAGAGCGTAAAAGGAATTGGAAGATAGTTTTGTTTAACTTCAGAGGTGTGCTAGATCTTTAAAAAGTTAGATCTGCGATACGGATATGAAAATATATCATCTGCTTCACACATTCGCTGTTACGGATAGCTGTTTTCCGCTCTGGCGAGTCAGAATACGGATAATGTATTTTTGCTCAGGTGGATCTTTTTTTTTCTTTGAATATCCTCAGCTGCAGATACGGATCGGTGGTACACCTGTAGGATAATAACCTGTAGGTGTATTAACTAGCTTTCACTTAATTCTTCAAAGCACTCAGCTGCACTTTGGATTTGTTTTCATCAAAATCGGTTAACTAGAACTATTTTTTATGGGACCTGTAATGTTTGCTTTCCTGCATAGATATTACGAAGTAAAGTTCGCGATTGGTGGAGGTTTTTCCAGAAATGCAATCTCGAGGAATTTGCTCGAAAGTTCGGAGAGACAAGATAGGAAGTTCATATAATGTCTAAGCAGTTCAGTTTTGAATGAATACTTGTAGAGTTCACTGCATTGAGAGCTGCAAGGTTTTGTATCGTGCGCGCTTTCGAAGGCGATCATTCGCTTGTTTTCAACAGCCTATTTTATAAGGCTGTTTGTGAAATCTTCATTTATGTATGCATAGAAGCAAATGAGAAATCTGCTCGAAAATTTCACTGAGATTTTGATTGTGGAAGAATTTAATTGAATGCTAAATACATCACCTGAGAAAGCTTCTGTGATAAGCTGACTGTCGAAAATCTATCTATCGGTTGTTAATTGCTGTGAAGTGTGTATAGCAGATTGTTCGTCGGATCTCTAGAACCAATAAAATTTGTGTTTACTCCTGTCGAATGGACTGATTACAAGAACTTTCCATATACACTGGACTTTTAAGCTAAAACCCCGAAAACTAAGCGGGGTTTTCTGCAATAGTGTTTCTAAATCGTATTGCATACAGTTCCTGGCCATATTACTGGGACCACTAGACATTTTCCACCGACAACACCAGTACTCACTCACAACAGTGTTGCCATGCTAATAAAAAAAAAATCTTGGCAAATATTCACGAAAGGGTTCTGAGTACTACAGTAAACCAACAATTTATTCATAGTTTCTCTCTATTCTAAAAAAAAAAAAAAAAAAGTAACGGCCGCTGCCGCTGTCAAAAGCTTGTTCTGCTATCTCCCCGAAACCTTGGGGATTTGAGTTTCGACGAAGGTGTCCACGGATTCGGAAAATTCCGGGAAAGCCGTTAAGCTAACTTAAATTTCGAAATTCCAATTATTTTAGAAGTTATTAATAAAAAACTGATAAAATAAGAATAATGGTTGTCAGGCTTTGCAATTTTCGCCAACATAAAATCATTCATGCTATTGCAAAAAAGCAATTCCTGCGTGAAATTAACAAACATGAAGTAGAATTACACCATTTTTACACCAAATTAAAAAGTAAGTGAAATAAATAAGTCAAAGTGTGTTACACAAAGTTCACAATTTTCAAGTAGTAAGTTCTCTTAGAAAACAGGAGTATAAAATTGACACCCATTCGTTTTTCTAATACTCTTTCTAATAATAATTGTAAACGATTTAAAAAACGTCATTTTGGCATCAGGTACGATCTGGAAAAACGCTATCTCAAGCAGGGTGAATCTAAATACTGCGTGCAGTGGCGTACCCAGGGGTGGGGGTGCAAAGGGACATATGCACCCCCCAAGATTTCTCAAAATTGAAATATTTCAGGATGGGGGGAGACACCGATTTTTACCAAAAAATTTTTTTCATCATGAAAGGGAAACATGATTCCAACTAAGTGAATTCTTGAAAAATTAATAGAAAGTCTTTGATGACTCTAAAAATGTGCCTTTGTGTTCATGAGGCCGAGGCCAATGGTCAGAATTTGCAGGAGGAGAGAGAAGGGGAGGGTGCATCCCTATAGACTGCTATCTATGGAATATTATATTATTTCAATGGAAGATGTCCCCCCCTCCTCTCCGAACAGTTAGTGATAATCTCTGATTTCTTATTCATAAACGGAGAGAAGTCAGGAAATCTCGTTCAATCCATTCTCTTTTGCTCGAATTGCCAAGTTCATAATTTCATAACTTTAAATTCGTTTCAATCTTTTTCGTTATTTTTTTTTTTTATCCGAGAATGAGTTAAAGGAATCAGTAGTCGCTTTTAAGTTTTCTTAAGTCTGGTGAAAGAAAAATTCCAAACATCAATTTGAAGCAAAAAAAAGAGTACATTAAATAACAATTTCAAGTAACAGTAATAAATTTTTGAACGCTGTTCTTTTACATCTTAAAGAAAAATTCAGAAAACACAAAGAAACTTTGAAAAAAATAAATGTTTTAGTTTCACTGGAAATAACCTCATACCTACAGATGAAAACAAACTAGAAATGCTAAGATTTAATGATTATAGAATATCAGCAATGGAAAAAGAAATGACTGGTACAACAGGTTAGATTAACTGCTGTAGAAACTTTACAAGTATGCAACGTTGATATTTTCCCGAATATCCATAAACTTTTAAAAAGTTTAGTCAATTTCCCTGTGACAACATGTATCACTGAAGGATGGTTTTCAACTATGAAATATTTAAAAAACTACTTAAGAAACAATACATTTGAAATGCGTTTAAATGGTCTCTGTTATGCATGTATAAAAAATATATTTGTAAGTGATAAAGCCTTAAATATTTTGCAAAAACAGGGAGAATAAATATAACCTTGTTGAAAATAGTAAGTATGAAATTTTTCATTTTATTATAACAACTTTTTTTTACTATTCTTTAAATTATGGCTGTTTTTTCAATCATTAAATGACTTTTATTGAATTTTCACTGATGTTGGAGTCCGTCGGTTCTGGTAAATACGAATTTTCGTTCTTATGGTATCTTTACTACTTTTTCCCATGATCTCCAATTTTGTAACTTTTAATAACTTGATAAAAATTGTATTAATTCGTGAACAGGTTTGAAAGGGAGAAACAAAAAACGTGTACATGGGTGGTAATTTGGGCCGCCCATGTATTTTGAGGAGCTCATCTTAAGTTTTCTAACACTTGAAAACTTGATTAATTTGAAAGATTTCAGTATGCTATAAAATTGTTTATTATACCGGTGGATGCGATGGGGGGGATGGGAGTCAAACCCCTATATGGTGCCCATAATAGCATATTCTTTCAAATTCACCAAGTGGTACATTACTTCTTTCATGGTAATGACGATATGCACCCCCCAAAATCAATTCCTGGATACGCCACTGACTGGGTGTGTTCCAAAATGTTAGCACCCAGTATTTTTAATAAAAAATAATTCATATGCATATTATAGGAATGCCGGTTATGTTCAGCTAGGGTATTTACCACCCGTAGAAATATTTGGCGGCGTTAACTATGCCATTATAGCAAGTACAGCTTGCATATTTGCCCACACGGCGAGGTGATATATTTCGCGGTGCTAAATAAGCCAATCTGCAAAGGATTATGTATATGAATGTATGGATAACTGTTTTCATGGCAACTTTACATGAACAATGATCATCGGTTATGAGCATGTGTAAACTGTCAAATAATGAAAATGCGTCATTAGTAGCAAGATATAATAGCATATGAATCCCTGTTTTCTTAGAAATAACTATTAACTATACGAATACATAAGGGTCATTCCATGGTGACTGACGTTATAATTTTACTACAATTGTAACCTTTGAAGTTCACCAGCGGCTTGAAATATATATATTTATTTATTTAAAATTGATCAAGAGTATCATAAATAAGTACTATACTGTTATCCATTCTCAATATAAAAAATCTTTTTTTCTTTTTTTAAATAATGGGAAATCAAAAAACGTGACTTATGTTACACCTGTGTAACATCAGTAAGCTGTATCTCACAGTCGCATGCTTTCACAGTATTTAAAAGCTGAAATATCGACAACTGAATTAAAGTAAATCCATTCTAAAAATTAAATTCGTGCAATAAATTGATTTCTTGATGAAATTGTTCACACATTACAAATGACGTGACTAGTAATTGGGAGGTTATGATGTTTTTTAAAGAAAAACAATAGAAAAAATTTGTAAAAAGTGGTATGTTATAACTAAATAATGTTTCTAAAAAAATCAAACTAAAATAATTGAGTGTTTCTTTTTAACTAACTCGTAACCTTCATGTAAGGAAATATTACTTTCAACGCACGTGTTCGTTTCAGACAAAATATAATTTAAAATACTGTACATTTTGTCGAACATAATGTCAGATTCTACCCTAGTATGCAGTTGCGCAAGTCACTGAATCCTTGTTACAATTTCGTCTCGTACCACTCTAAGTTAAATCTTTTATCTCCATTTCTCCAAGATTATTAAAAAAATACTCAAAACACATGATAAAGGGCACAATGTTGGAGTGATTGCCTTGAAAATTTTCATTAAAAAAATTATAGAAAACAATCTGTGCTACTTTAAAAAAATCTAAAAATCCATACTTTCCATGATTTTTTGCAATTTTTAACTTCAGGAAATTCCTTTGTTTGAGTAGAAAACTTTTAAAATAATCGCATCTGCATCATGGTTTTATTTTCAACCTACTGATTCCCAATTTTTGCCATTTATGAAACAGTTTTAGTCAAAAAATATAATAAAATTCACACCACTGGACCACTCGATTTCCAAATTTCTTACCTTCTACTGCTAAATTTTTTGCGTTCTACTTTCAGATTTCTTGCTATCTACTTCTTAATTTCTTACTCTCTACTTGAAAATTTCTCACTTCTAAATTTCTTATTTTTTGGAAACTTAGTTCTTTTCGTCACCAAACTTGGTGATAAATTGCTGAATATGTCCTGCCTTGGCTATTTTGACATACCGCTGCTGCTGTTTTAAAAGCTGAAAAGCTTCTCCTGAACTTAAATCAAATCACGATTTTAAAAACAGAGCAATTAGATTAGAAGCTTATAAAAATCTTACAACTTCCTATCGTACAACAAAAGGATTTGGACAATTCCTCGCTAAAAAGAATAGATAACGCCAAGAGGGGTTCATTTTTTGAAACCTTTATTCCAGCTCCAAACTTGGCGAAAAATCGCCAAAAGTGACCACCCTTCGTGACTTCCGCTACACTACGACTCCAAATCAGACAGATCCTAATCCCAACAGCTCAAGTAGAAAACAAGAAACATGCCATATGCATCGGTTAAAAAGACTTTCCAACACAATACTTTTTCGCCAAATTTAGCGATGTATTGTCCTTAGATGTGCAGAGATTTGAGATAATCTTTAAAAAAGAAAGCTCGAAAATAAGCTTACTTAAATAATAAACCATTACATTTATTGGCTTACAGAAAACAAAGCAATAACGCGACGTTATTAACCCTGGTAAAGAGCGCCATGGATCTCTAATGCAAATTAAAAGTGTTTAGATTAAGTGCCTTGGCAAGCAAACTAAAAGCACTAAAATTTTTATAGGTAGCACATTATTTTTCCAGTTAACGAAAAAAGGGGGGAAATAGAAGAGGCGCAGCCATAGCTAACGATAATTCCCACCACGCCGCTAAAAATCAATCGATGCTGATAATAGCTGTTAGAAAATTTATCAGAAATCCACTTTTATTTCTTATTCTATTTTTTTAACACGCATTGTATTTATCGAAGTGCTTGTGTCATGAACGAAAAGAAGAAAAATAAAATCCTTTCGTTGAAATTACTTAATTGTTGCTTTCGCTAATTTACGCAAATTTCAGACCGTCACTTTTTTAGTCATTTTTCTTTTTAATCTTGAAAACTTAAAGGCTAATCTGAAGAAGCAAGAAAATACAGGGTGTGTTCAAAGAGATGGCAAAACGCTTAATGATGAGTCGATAAAGATTTCTGATTGGATGTTATTAAAATGAATTTAGGCCATAATGAACAATTATCTCAGCTCTAATATTAAAAAAACCTCATCAAAAATGCATTCCAGATATAAACTTGGCTAACACTCTATTTACTTAAAAACTGCTCTTGATGAATGGAGAGAGATGAGTTATTAAAACTATACTTTATCGCCAGCTTCACTGAAAGAACTTTAAAAAGTTATTCCTGAAGATAATCAATTTATTATCATTGAAACAATTAGAGTATCAAGAATCTGTTTCACCATTTTCGCTTCAACATGAATAGAGGTATGATTAAAAATGATTACAAAGCTAGACAATTTTTAAAAAAATTAATCATAGAAAAGTATTCAATTAATTTACTAAAAGCTAATAACTCATTTAATCAAATTCGCAAATATTTTCAAGGTGTTTGTTTTGGTGAAATTCTGATTAAATCGCCAGTAATTGAAAAATTAAATTTTTCGTTTCAGATATCTTAAAAAAACGACTTTGCCAGTATTCAACCGAGGTTTCTAAAATAAAAGTGTGAGAGGCATATTTAAAACTTTTAAATAAGTAGAAAATAACTCAGTAATATGCAGCAATTTTTTATTACCTCATTTTACTTGTAAATGAACAAAATTTAAAGTTCATTTAATTTATTTCTGAACCACGCTGTGTCTTCCCTCATAAAGGAGGGGGGGGGGTATTCCCCCAGATGACCTTAATCTAATTTTTTCGATTAAGGAGCTGCCCTCCTCTTGGTATAAAGCCTCATTTATTCATCATTCAAATTAAATCTTCAAGCGACCTTTTCTTGCTTTCGGGCTAGTTTTTAATACTTTCCAAGAAGGTTGAAAAGTGCTTATGATTTCGGTTTGCCTATCCGTTCGGGTGTATAGAAAAAAAAACATTTTTTCAGAAATTCGTTAAACCTTAGTGCTATTTTTTGGTCAAATGGACTCAATAAAAAGTGTGCCAAATTTCAACGCGATTGGTTAATGTCTTCAGTTGCTTCAGTGTTAAAGTTAGAAAAAAAATTTAAAAAAGCAACTTTTTTGAAACATTTCTAGTCCCTAGCAATGATGTTTACCTTAATTGACTCAATAATAAGTGTGTAAATTTTCAGTTCGATTGATTAATATGCTCAGTTGCCGCAATGAGCCTAAAGTTTGAGAAAAAGTGAAAAAAGAAGTATATTTCGCTGACAATCTTTAGAGACATATCATTCCTTTAGTATTAATATTTTGCGTGTACACCAATAGTCTCAATAACGTAAATAGCGTAAGAAATGTGTTTGCAATAGCCGTTAACAAATGGCGCTGTAAACGCAAGCCTCCGTATTCTCTCGATCTGACTCCTTGTGACTGCTTTCTGAGGGCACACTTAAGAACTATGCCAACCGAAACCATCCAAAAGAATGATCATACTTATAAATAATGATCGTTGATCGATTTCGTCATCCAGCTATATCTGTTACCCGTTGCGCACGTGAAGGGGGCAGGAGGGGGGGGGGGTTGGGGATTCCAGATCCACTTCTCGAATATTTTTCAGCATAAAATCCATACATTTATAATTTTTAACGCAAAAATTTCGATTTTTAACATTAAGATTACATCTAGGAGTTCCCACTTCTTAACCCTTTAACGCGCAGTATTCCCGCTCTGGGAACACCAAACTCTGATGTTTTGACTGTTGCCAGTCACGAAGAATAGATTTGATTTCTATAAAAATAGTTGCAGGTGACATAGCTCTACGAGAATCCTTTACTTTTTAGCACGTCATTTCCCGTAAAAAAAATGGTCACGATTATTTTTAACAGCACTGACATCTGCTGTAAAATGGAAGAATGCGAGAACAGCTGGATAGATTGTCCCATGCTGAAAAAAAGGCAGTCGTTGCCATCGCTCGACTTAACTACCAGCAAGATGGCGGACGATCGAAACATTCATCGCGTGCCACAGATCTAGGCACGCGATGAACGTTTCTATCGTCCGCCATCTTGCTGGTAGTTAAGTCGAGCGATGGTAACGACTGCCCTTTTTGTCAGCTCTGGGAAAGGGTTGCGCCACAAGCGCCACAAAGGGTTAAAAAATGTGTGTGCATTTGTCTCCGGATTGAAAGGCACAGTCTACCTGAACTTTTCCAATGCGCTAATGTCGCTTGAATTGTCGATTAGTGCGGCATGTGAATCCGTTCCCACTCAGACATTACAGGATGTGATGACTAATTTCATTTTTCTTTTGCTGGTAACATCTCTGTAAGCCGAACGATGGATATTTTGAAAAATTTGCTGGACACTGGGGTATATCGTAAAAACAGGACACGCCCAGCAAATTAAAACCTTGATTTAAAAATTAAAAATGTCAAAAACAAAGTTCAATAAAAGAATGCAGCAAACTTATTATGTTACATAAGCTTTAAAAAATTGATACAGAATTTTTGAAATAGTTGTTACAATAGGTGCTAACAGTGGCGCTGCCCATCGTAAAGCTCATATTACCATGCATACCTTATTCGCAGCCACTGCACAAATTCTTCAAAATGTCCATCTTTCGGCATACAGAGATGTCACAGGCAAAAGAAAAATGAAATGAGTTATCACATCCTGTAATGTCTGAGTGAGAACGGATTTATATGCCGCACTAATCGACAATTCAAACGACATTAGCGTTCTGGGCCAGCTCAAGTAGACAGTGCCTTTCAATCCGGAAACAAATGCATACACAAGAGTTTCTTTATGGGCTCATAGATGTAATCTTAATGTTAAAAGGCGAAATTTTTACGTTACAAATGTACAAAAATTACAAATGTATGGATTTTATGCTGAAAAATATTCGACAAGTGTGACTGGACCACCCCCCCCCTCTCGTGTGCAGAGGGTAACAGATAGAGCTGCAAGACAAAATCAATCGACGATCATTATTTATAAGTTTAATCATTCTTTTGGATGGCTTCGGTAGGCATGGTCCTTAAGTGTGCCCTCAGAAAGCAGTCACAAGGAGTCAGATCGGGAGAATACGGAGGCTTGCGATTACAGCGCCATTAGTTAACGGCTATTGCAAACACATTTCTTAAGTTATTTACGTTATTGAAACTTGATGTACGCACAAAATATTAATACTAAAGGAATGAAATGTCTCTGAAGATTGTCTGCGAAATTTACTTTTTTTTCACGTATTCTCAAACTTTAGGCTGATTGCGGCAACTGAACATATCAATCGATCGAGCTGAAAATTTACACACTTATTATTGAGTCAATTAAGGTAAACGTCATTGCTAGGGACAAGAAATTTTCAACAAAATTATATTTTTAGAAATTTTTCAAAAAGTTGCTTTCTTTTTCCAAACTTTTATGTCCAAAGCAGCAACTAAAAACCTTAACCAATCGAGTTGAATTTTCACACACTTTTTCTTGAGAAAATTTGGCCGAAAAATAACACAAAGGTAAGAGAACTTCGAAAAGAAGGTTTTTCTGACACACCCTTACTGTCGTATGTGGTTTAACTCCCGTAAATAACCATCGATCAGTACAAAATTTATGTTTGTTATTTTTACGTACTATAACATATACCTTATTGGGAAAATAGTGTATATAGCATTTATAGTTCTTCTATACGAGCGCTCAAAACAATTCTCATGCATTATACTGTATGGGTAGACATTCTTTAAAGCGTCTTTCAGAGATGTTCAGCTATTTCAATTGAAACAGAATTGATATGTGTTATTAAGGACTATAAGATAAAGCTCTCCATTGGAAACAGTGTCTGTATCATTAACAGTCCTACAGGAGCACTCAAAAAAATTCCAATACATTACGATCAATGGCATTTTAGAGATAGGCTTTCATTTTAAGCACAGTACTATTCTACTGTATAATTAGCCTATGCTTCACCGACGGTCGTGTGCCTTCCACAAATGTTGCGGCAAAAGTCCCCAATATTGGCGACTTTTGAGGTAAATTGCCAAATATGGCGCAAAAAACATATTTCGAAAAATTACCGTACAGCTTGACGATATTTTCATTACTTAGCGTAAATCAAAAAATACCTAATGTGATAATATTAAGGTATGAAAATTTCAGTGGTAATTCTGAAAGCGTAACTCACGCTCTAATAAACCGATTTAGTGTGTTATGTTGCGTTAAGGCAAAGATAACAATGAACATTCCCATTGATCATAAAAATATCTCGTTTTTTTCTTTTACGGGGTCTCACAGAATTACATTTACAGTGATAACTAGCGGGGTACCCCCGCTAGCAACCGGGGACATGCAACTAGTGTTATCATATATACCAGTCTCAAATAATATCCAGATTCAAATCTAAGCCTCACCAAAGTGCCAACATACACCATTTTGCTAGACTTTTTTCAGGAAATCATTCGGTGCATTGATAACAGAAATCGAAATGGGAAATACCTGTCTCTTACATGGCTCGATCGCCTAAAAGCAAAGTATGCATTTATTTGAAAAGTTGCAGCATTTCTTTAAATTATCAATTATAACGTATTTTATTCATCGTTAACTCCGATGTACTAAATGCGAAGATTTCAATTTTCTGAAATTTTGGAGAGATTCCCCTAACTTCAATCAATTTACTCAATTTGGCGAGAATTCTGGCTGGAAAACATAAAAAATCTCTTAAACTCCGAGAACGGGTGGACTTCCAAAGTTTTAAAGTGGACTATCATTTATTCTATATTATTTTATACATCTGTGCAAAATATCAGGCTGATAGGTCCATTTTTGTGGATTTCTATACTGTCTAATCCTGCAAACAGAATTTCATTTTTATTTATAAGAATACAACATTTTTTAAAAAATTATCTCCGAAATCTCTCCCCATTTGAGAACAGTACATCGCCGAATTTCCCGCATTTATAATCGATCCGTTTGGCATGATTTACCTTCCTTGTATTAAATAAGTTTGTTTTATAAGAATTTAAAGATCGAAACATCTAGAACACACACGTAAAAATAGTCGCCGAAAAAAACATAAAGACGAGAATTATTTACAATAAATCTTATAATGAGTGCCAATACATTACGGAACACTGTCTAAGCATTTTAATTAATTTTGAAATGCAAAAATGTGGACGCGTTCAAACTTCATTTTCCCATTCCTCTTCGACAGGTGACTTTTATTATGCATACCTAAGCAAATCTTAAAATATAAGTAGTAACGGGACCCCAACTGTTCAATTGAGTTCCTTCGCCGTGGACTGACTGAATCGATTTCTGTTAGCGTATCGATTGGCAAAAAGGGGGCAAGTCCATTTGCGAAAACTTACGGGTAATCAAGACGGCACGGAAAGAGGGATTTTAAAAATAAACATTTCCTGCCCCCCACCCCTCGGAGACAGAGAGAGAGCAAATTGGCTTCCTCAATATTACGATACACGAGAAAAGGGGAGAGTGGTGCTGGTGGTGGGGGGACTATTAAGGTGTGTTGAAATCGGTCTTTGGCGCAGGTTTCAATCGAGAGATTTGCAAATTTCTTGTGACAGATATTATATAGCTGTGGGAGAAGAATGGATTGGTGTAAAATCGACTGATTGGGATCAGTAGATGATTCTCACTGTAGGTCTCTGAATGAGCCATTTCGCGCTTTTTGCCTCTGTTGCTCATTGGCTGCATGGAAGTTTAACCCTTTAACGCGCAGTGTTCTCGCTCTGGGAACACCAAACTCTGACAGCTGGCTGTGCCGGCACAGCCAGCTGTCGTCAAAAAAGGGTCTCTAGATCTGTGGCACGCGATGAACGTTTCGATCTTCCGCCATCTAGCTGGTAGTTAAGTCGAGCGATGGCAATGGCTGCCCTTTTTTCAGCATTGGGAAAGGGTTGCGCCTCATTGGGTTAACATGGGCGGGGCGGATCCAGAAACTTTTTGCGGAGAGGGCGCAAATCGTGAATACTCATTTTATCTAGTGTAAAGACCCCTTAATATAGGTGAAAGCCCCACTTATCTAGTGTAAATATATATCTCTCGGAGGGGTACCCTACCCCTGGATCCGCCTTTAAACAGTGGTGCTTCATCGGGCGACATAAGGGAAGCACAGTTTCATTTAAAATTACTCAGAAGTTTATTTTTTTTTCTATTTCAGTTTTAGCGTCCCCGTAGCCGAAGCGAAGCTTGAGTTGAATTTTGCACACATTTTTGTTCACTCACTCCTGCGAGATCGCCCCGTCGTGCAGGCTTGCGATAACAAAGAAACAACGAACTTGAGAAAATTTAGTACAGTGATAGTGGCCATGCCGTAGACGGCACTGAAGCGAGGCGAGACGGTAACAATCGGTCATGTCGTTGGGGGATAATCACTGAAAATACTTTTCCACTTAGATTCAACATTGTTTCCTATTATTATTCAATGTTGAGGGGTCACGCGCAATATTTTTTTTCTGTCATCCGCGGGAAAAAAAAAAAAAAGTATGCTTGATTCATCTATTTCACAGATTCTCAAACTTATTTTGGCAACCGCCGATTTTGAGATTAAAAAAATAAAATCCTCCCCCCATATTTTTAACTTACCTTACATTACCATCTGTTGTATATCCTAAAAACAGTTACGACAATTTAATTTTTAAACATGCATTATTATTATACGGATATAATAGATAGGATCTGACCGCTGTCCCATTTTCTGCGAAATAAAATTCATACTTATATTAATCCTATAAAAAAATGTTTCATGTGATGAAATAAAACTCAATCGTATTTAGAAATATTTTTAAAAAATTAAAAGAAAGTTTCGAGTGTAAGACTTATAGTCTAATCAAATAAAGAAAAATGGAGAAAAAAAATTATAAAATTTCGAAACTTGGGAAAAACACTAATTGGGGATGTAGTTGTATGAAACAGAAAAGTTCACCCCTCTCGAGGAGCCGCATCCCCCTTTTTGCTGCCCCCCGAAAAGGCCCCCTTTTTTGGATTTTCGCTTTTATCTCAAAAACTGTGCATCTTAGCAAAAAAAAAAAAAAATGTCAATTGCAAAATTAAAGCTGATAAAATTTCATACAAGATAGTAACTGGTTATTTTTCTCTATATGCAATAGCTTTCGAGATATGTTTTAGAAAAACTTGCAAATTTTTGGAAAGCGCTTCTTTTTATCCCAATTTTAACCAACTTTGTGTTATAGCTCCTCAATCACCAGTTTTACAGCAATTGTTGGAAAGTTGTAGATTATTCAATTACCTTTAAAATAAGTTATTAGTTGTAACTTTATCTTTAAATGATGAAAAGTTATAGCAATTTGAAATTTTCAATAAATTTAGCAAATTCGATGAAAACTGCATTGCGTGACAAAGTACGACAAAATCTAGGGAAAAGAAAGGGAAAAGAAATTAATTTTCTGTGTTCTTTCCCCAAGTTTTGAAACTTGGGGAAAAAATTAATTGGTGATGTAGTTGCATGAAACAGAAAAGTTCCCCCCTCTCGGGGTAGCGCATCCCTCTTTACGAGCCCCAAAGAAAAGGTCCCTTTGTTTGGATTTTCACTTTTATCTAAAAAACCGTGCATCTTAGCAAAAAATGTCAGCTACAAAATGAAAGCTGATGAAATTTCTTACAAGATTTTTACTGCTGATTTTTTCCTGTGTACAAAAGTTTTCGAGATACACGTTCTAGAACTTTGGTTCCCAACCGGGGGGTCGCGACCCCCAAGTGGGTTGCCATGCCTTTTTTCGGGGGTCGCCGCAAACCGCTTTTGTAGGAAATTAATAGTAAACTATTTTCACGTTTTTTTGCCATGAGACACCATTTCTCTCTTTTCCTTTGGAAAGAAAAAATCCTAATTCTCGTCAGGGCTTTTGTATCAAATCTGCAAAAACTGACGTCGGTGAATTTAGGAGTGTTAACTAATGCTTGAGAACCCATGTGTTAAGACAGAAGAGTCGGAAATAGGAATTGCAATTAATTTAAAGGGGGTAATTTGTAGCCACCTTCAAGCCCTTCAATCTGAATCGTGCGAAATCCATTTCACACAACTTTAGATGTCGCCGATCTTCCTGATGAAGTGCAGGGTGAATTTTCGAATTTGCAAAATGACTCCTCCGCAAGTGATTTATACCAAGAAAAACCATTAACTCAATTTTGGTGTGCTGTGCGTTGCTTATATCCGATAATTTTTCGTGTCAAATGTTAATGCCATTTGCATCCACACTTATCTGCGTGAAGTTGGATTTTCAACTCTTTTGCAGAAGAAGACAAAAGCCAGTAATAAATTAGATGTTTAAGATGACATGCAGTTGACTTTGACCAATATTCAGCCAAGAATAGCCAAACTTGTCAGTCAAATTCATCCTCAATCATCCTATTAAAAATCAGTACGTATTAAAAAGATATCAATTTTAAATCTCATGATGTATTTTTTCATTATTACTTTTTTTTTTCATTGGTCAAACATGCAGATGGGGGGGGGGTCGCGAAAGTTTTGAAAAATCTAAAAAGGGTCGCGATTGAAAAAAGGTTGGGAACCACTGTTCTAGAAAAATCTCTTTTCAGAAAACGCTTCTTTTTTTCACTATTTTCCACTAACTTTGCGGTAAACCTCTTCAACCCTCAGTTTTGCAGGAATGGATTTAAAGTAAAATTGTAGAGTATTATCAATTACCTTTAAATTGAATTTTTATTCGTATTTTTTAATTATCAAAAGTTATAGCAGCTTGAAATTTGGATAAATTTTAGAGAATTCGAATGAAAACTAAATTGCGCGTTAGAGTTCAAGAAACTCTAGTTAAAGGTTATGAAACTTGGGGAAATCACTTGTAGGTGGTGAAATATTATGAAACAGAGAAGTTCCTCTATCAGGGGGTTTCTCTAAAAACATTTTTTTTTTTATGAAAAACGGTTTCTTTATATTACTAAAGCATGAGCGTATGATTTGGTTCAAATTTCAACTTCGTTCTTTTTTTTATATTTCTTTTTCCTATTGTTTCTGTTCAACTAGTTACCTTTTATTCGTATATAAACACATATTTAACACATAAAAAAGTCTAAATTGCCCCCGCCATTGAAAGTGATATTTTCTACCTCAATAGAATTCCGTTATACAATTTATCTGTTCAATATTATGTACTTTGACATTTGCATTTCAGTGATGATTCATCATGAGAATTAAGAATTACTAGAAAATTAATAAAAAATTACCATATAACTATAATACACTTCCTTCTCGTGTGCAATATCTATACAATAACTGTACCAAAAATCTATGGAACAATTTTATTTTACAGATAAGGAAAATTTAACATAAGAGAGGAGGATTTCCTGAAAAAAAGAAGATTACAAATTTTGACAGTTCGAGACTTGATTCTCGGAATTAAGAGTCAGCAGCCAGAAGGCAAGGTTAGTCGAAATATGGGATGGAAATAAACATTTTCCATAAATTTGCGATGTTTTCTAAAACATATCTCGAAAGCTCTTGGATGTAGAAGAAAATAACAAATTATAATCGCTTAGGAAATTTTATCAGCTTTCATTTTGTAACTGGCATGCTTTTGCTAAAAAGCACCGTTTTTGAGATAAAAGTAAGAATCTAAAAAGGAAACTTTGGGGGGTAAGAGGGGGGAGCGGTACCCCTAGGGGGATCTTTTTGTTTCATACAACTACGTACCCAATCAGTGTTTTCCCAAAGTTCCAAACCTTTATAATTTTTTCCCTAGATTTTCTTGTACTCTGTCGTGCAATGTAGTTTTCATTCGAATTCCCGAAAATTTATCGAAAAATTCAAACTGCTATAACTTTTGATAATTTAAAAATACAATTGCAAATAAAAGTTCAATTTAAAGCTAATTGAATACTCTGCAACTTTGCTTTAAATCCGTTCTTGTAAAACTGAGGGTTGAAGAGCTATCAGGCAAAGTTAGTGGAAAATAGTGGTAAAAAGAAGCGTTTTCTAAAAAGTTGCGATTTTTTCTAAAACGTATATCTCCAAAGCTTTTTACATAGAAAAAAATAACCAGTAACAGTCTTTTAGGAAATTTTATCAGCTTTCATTTCATAATTAGCATTTTTTTGCTAAAATGCACAGTTTTTTAGATAAAAGTGAAAAAAAATGGACATCTTGGCAGGGCTAAAAGGGGGGACGCGGCACTCCGAGAGGTGGAAACTTTTCTGTTTCATACAAATACATGACCAATCAATGTTTTCCCCAAGTTTCAAAACTTTATCACTTTTTATCCTAGATTTTGTTGTACTTTTTTGCGCAATGCAGTTTTCATTCGAATTTGCTAAATTTCTTAAAAAATTCAAATTGCTGTAACTTTTGATCATTTAAAGATAAAGTTACAAATAATAACTTATTTTAAAGATAATTGAATAATCTACAACTTTCCTTCGGAAACTATTGCTATAGAACTGATTATGAAGAGCTATAACAGAAAGTTGTTTAAAAATTGGGATGAAATGAGCTTTTTCCAAAAATTTACGAGATTTTTTAAAACATATCTCGAAAGCTATTGCATATAGAAAAAAATAACCAATTACAATCTTGTTTGAAATTTTATAAGCTTTAATTTTGTAACTGACATTTTTTTGGTAAGAAGCACGGTTTTTGAGATAAAAGCGAAAATCCAAAAAGGGGGGGGGACTCGGCACCTCGAGAGGGGGGAACTTTTGTGTTTCATACAACTACATCCCCAATTAGTGTTTTTCACAAGTTTCAAAACTTTATAAATTTTTTCCGCCATTTGCTGTTTTTTGATCTAATATGCCTGGACTATTAAATCTATAATGTGAAGGATTAAATCTGATGCATTTTGACGAGTTTGTTTTTTGAGGCTCGATTTCATTTAAAAACAGCCGTAAGCTGCCGTATTCAGTAATGATTAGACTACACTCTAATAAAGACATCTTTGTGTATGTTTAAAAAAGTTTACTTACTTGATGGCAAAACCAACCAATCAAAACTTTCTAAAGATGTTCACACACTTCATACAGTGTGGTTACCTTATCAAGTTTTTTTTTTTTTTTTTTTTTTTTTTTACACACACTAGAACAGGAATGGATTTTATCATTCTCAGTTGCATTGAAAAAACATCAATATGAATTTATAAATGGTAAAATTCCCTTTAAGAAACAGGACGGGTGGAAATCGATACGCTTTAAGAAGCAAGATGGCTTGATAGTTTTGTCAAACCACTTATTTTATCGCAAAAACAGCAATAATCTCCCATTAAAAATGATATCATCACGTTGTATTTTTGTCAATTCTTTTCACTGGTGAAGTGCAAAGAGAAAGCAGCTTTTTCTATACGCATTGTGCAACTTGACGTCAGTTCGCCTGGCGAAACAGCTCAGGTCCTCTACCTTACGCTTAACACCTTTTGTAATCACGAACAAAGTATTTTACCTAACATTAAAAAAAAAAATCCTCATTTTTCATTGGCATAAACTCAATTCATTATTCTTCAATTTTATTTTTAACAAAGTACCGTGAAGCGGAAATTATTGATTTCCTAACTCTTTACTTCCTTTCACTTCCATCAGTAGAGTGTGGAGTAAAAAGAAGAAGCAATTCTTTTCCCCCTCAAAAAAAAGATAAAATATCTTTATTCAGCCTGATGACCAGAAGAATATCATTAGTCACTCTTCAAGGGGCTGACGTTTTTGAGAGGAATAACAAAAGATAAAAGCGTCGCAGCGCACGAAGCGTTCCGAAGACATTTATCAGAAAATGTTCCCTTTGTTTGCTCCCGTAACATCGGACATTTTGAAATCCGAACACCGTTACTGACAGACAAGATGGAACCAAAAATTATAAGATAGCTTTTATTTAAAATTAAAAAGCTGTTATAATAATGTATTTGGGTTAATAATGGGTATTGTGCAGTTGGATTCTGTACCAATTTAAAACCCTGTTTTAGCTTGGTAATATAACATTGCAACCCGCCATCTTGGTTGAAGCTATGGTAACTACTGATATCCGATAGTTCATTTTTAAAGTTTTAAATAAAAATGTTAATTTTTTTAACTTTCTGAATATGAACTATGTAAGGAAAATATTGTAATCGTGAAAAAAAAAATCAACCATGAGATTTTGATGTATTGACATGTTTTCAGGTATTCTGAATTCATTTCTGATATTTTTGCGATGATGTGTGCGTGTGTGAGTGTGTTTGTGTACACAATAGCACCTAAACGGTGCATTCGATTGAACTTGAAGAGGGCTCCCAAGCACGGTAACGGTAAAAAAAGCTGTTGTCCTCTTTAGACTCCAAAGTTAAAAGGGTTAGAATATTCAAGGCCAGAGTCACGTGGCCTGCATGGATTTTGGTGTGCGAGAAGTGATAGTTTGTTCACAGGGTTTCAAAAAAAAAAATTCTTCTGTATCATTGCCTATTGTCGGAAATCATTTAAAGTGCGCTAGTGTCTAAATGGTACATTCGAATAAGCTCAAATTGTATACAAGTCTCCGTCGCACAACTTGTAAAAGATTTTGGGGTGTGTAGGACTTTTCAGTTTTTGCATAGGGCAACAAAGAAGAATTCTTATACATCATGGCGACGCAAATCATTTAAAGTGCTCAAATATGTATATGATGTATGTAGGACTTTGTTAATTTTAAGTTAATTGAAGAGAAGGAAGTTAGCGGAAAATTGATTACAAGGTTTGACTTTGCGATAAGACTAGGATATACAGTGTAAACTAAATCAGAAGTTTTTAAAATTTCAGGTTTGAGACCTTTGGTGGACATTACAGTGCCTCAGCTTAGTTCAACCGACCTCAGTAATCCTCGCTCCTTCCGTGAAATACGTATAGAGCTTGAAGCGAGTCCAGCTCTATACGTATTCATCTTGGATCAATATACAAGAATGGGCATCATAATAGTAAAAACAATGGCCTCCAGAAATCCGACACCAGATGAATTTTTATCTGCTAAAGTGCTAATTCAAGTGCGCATGCGCAGCTCAAGGTGAACTAGTTTACGATCTGGTCATGTAGAAATAGGGATGGACGCGAGACGACTTTTTGCGAGACGAGACAGAGATTTACAGCTTTTTTGCGAGACGAGACAAGCATTTTTAACATTACGATATAGGGATTTTGCGAGACGAGACAAAGCTTTTAGGCTATTTTGCGAGACGCGAGACGCCTATTTTCCGTCTCGCATCCATCCCTATGTAGAAAACAATCTTGTAAGAGGGGGAGGGGGTAAAATCTTTTTTGTATCAATGAAAACTAAATGCATTTAATCTTTGTCTATTATAATTTTTTTAAACTTTTCTTGTTTTATTTTCCACATTATAGTTTCCGTAATAACAGAATCCACTGTTGCCACGTAAGCCATTCAGTTCAACAATACAATGAAACGGAAGTCATTTCTAGAGCTCTCCAACTCGGTAAAAGGAAATGCATAAATCTGAAAACAAATAGAAAATTAACTTACTGGTGCTTTAAAAATTCAGTGGTCTCGCTCTACGATGCGATTTAGCTTACGCGAACTGGATAAAAGTTAAGCAGTTTTTCACGAGTTTGTATCTTAGAGCCAAACCAAACTCCTTCCCTTCAACACGAGATTTTTCGCTAACATTAATTTATTCTTTACTTCAGATGGAAAATGGTAATGTATAGTTAGGGAATGATTTAGAACAGCTAGAGGGGTGTTTATAAGTGTCTAAAGTAACTGTGTATGTGCTCCAAATTTCGGAATTTTTGAGCAGTTCTAATTAATTTGCATTTTATTTCCTTTGCATCTGTGACGACATTTCCGCGAAGCTCATTGTTTGCTGTATCATCCGGAGCCGCATATGCGTTAGCAGAGAAAGCGCCCTATGGTGTGGGAAAAGGCGGAACCGTTTTGATAACTTTACATGATGCCTCTATGCAGTTCATATTAACCCTTTGAGGCGCAACCCTTTCCCAATGCTGAAAAAAGGGCAGCCGTTGCCATCGCTCGACTTAACAACCAGCAAGATGGCGGACGATCGAAACGTTCATCGCGTGCCACAGATCTAGAGACCCTTTTTTTGACGACAGCTGGCTGTGCCATCTTGCTGGTAGTTAAGTCGAGCGATGGCAACGGCTGCCCTTTTTTCAGCATTGGGCAGTCTATCGAGCTGTTCTCGCATTCTTCCATTTTTCAGCAGATGTCAGTGCTGTTAAAAATAATCGTGACCATTTTTTTACGGGAAATGAACGTGCTAAAATGTAAAGGATTCTCGTGGAGCTATGTCACCGGCAACTATTTTTATAGAAATCCAATCTATTCTTCGTGACTGGCAACAGTCAAAACGTCAGAGTTTGGTGTTCCCAGAGCGGGAACACTGCGCGTTAAAGGGTTAAACCATCTTTTTATTAATTGCGTTCGTGCTTCTTTCGCAGATTCCATGCCGTCTTCTCCGCTTCTTCGTCCGTCGCCGACACCATGATCTTCTGCACAGCGCGCCTGGCCGCTGTGTGGACGGCCATGGCCCTGCTGGCAGAGGGATGTCTCCATTGCAAGCAGAAACCACCCAAGGTGTATCTCGTATCGCCCACCGCCTTCCAGCGGACAGATTACTTTATAGTGAGTATACCAACATCTTTCTTGAAACGATCCCACACTCTCCTACCTGTAAGGGCGGGGAGGTTTGGATTGACTTCCATTAAAATCTGATTTATACATTTTTGTTCTACTTATAACTGATTTTGTTTCTTTGTATACAAAGGGAAAGTACCAAAGTTTCAATGAGAAAATCTTAAATGTATCAAACATGTACAACATTTCATACTTCCATGGAACATATTTGGCGGAGGGCCTTCCATCTAGTGGACGAATTTCTACTGGAAGCATTGTCCTGCCTATTCGACGTACCCGTTATTAAATGGCCAACATCTCTCTAGCGACCAAAACTACCGTTAGCAATTGATCGGTCCGTTGGATAAAAAAAGAAATCTTTTTCCCTTGCGTAAACGGGGTTAAAGAGATGATCAGAAATAATATCGGAAGAAGACTCCGAATCCAGGTACAAGGGTGTACCCCCAGATCCGACAAGTGGGTCCAGGGGGTCCGGACCATGCCCGAAATTTTGATTTTTGTTATTAAAATGACAATGATATAGTCTTTTTGTGAAAAATTTTGCCTTTTTTACCGTTTGGACCCTGTGATGAAGATCACACATCTAATTTAATAATCAGCGTTTAATTTGTGTTTCTTTAATGTAATCAATCCAAAATCATGTATTCTAAATCATTTTCTGTCACTTTGGCTTTTAAATCTGTATATTCGCTTTTCCACGTATGCATTATTCTTGATTGTTTATTTGTCTCACCAGACCTTGTGGAGTCGTTTTGCTAGAAATAGATTATATTACGTCCGTTTGCAATAGCAACGAACTTTTTTGCTTGCCCTCTTTGGCATCCTGCTGGCGTAAGTTATGTTTGTTGCCCTGCCTCATCTTCAAAATTATTTGCTCGCTATTCCGTCATTTTATTTTTATTGTTTTAAGGTTGCTCTGGGATTGGCTTTATTTATTTCAGCCAAGTTGTTGTTCTCGCCAATGTGTGAAATGATTTCCGAGGCTGGCATAATTTTTAATTCATTTCCATCATATTATCACTGTCCTTATAGGACGTGCTTTTTATTTTGATAGCCACCACCAGCTGTTGCAATAACTTAATCTTTCAATAGTTTCTTTTTAATAAAACAGTTTTAAGTATTCAATGTCTTTTTATTATATTGCTACAAAGTGTATCGAAACTGTATTGTCACACAACGCCTTTTAATCTTTAATTTAAGTCTGCAACTAATTTACTTCGTCCTAGATACCCTCCAAAATAGTTTTCTGGATACGTGCCTGCCCAGATCCGACAAGGCTTGTGTTAATTTGAACGGATCGTACGGACTTTGGCAGTGTCTTTCAAGACGTATCCGAATTTATTTCTACCTTGCAAATGACACCCAAAAACGAATTCTAAAATTAGGGGCTAGAAAATACAATCAAAGTGATTATCTGTTACCCAATATTAGGTTTTATAACCACAGCATTGACTGATTTTTCTATGACTTGTATCTTCGAAAATTGTTATCTCTTTTCAGTTACAATGCTGGTCACTATGTTAAAAAGAAGTCCCGCCTTCTCAGTGATTTTTCTTGGACAGAGCAGTTTCTGAAAGATTTTTTTTACATTTCCATTTACGTTTAATTTAGGCTTACTTTACTAGATGGCGCTACAAGCCCGTTACTTTTGATAAGGAATACTTAGGGACCAAATTTCACTTTCGTATTATATTATTTCCGATCTTCATCTCTTGAGATTGGCTCTCGTGCACACAAATGATCTCCTTGTTGAGTAGATGCTGTCTTCTTTTTTTAATTTTTATATGATCGTGTTTTAATGGATTTGTTCATTTATATTACACTATAATTGTTACTTTGCAGTAGGCATTTCATAAATCATATTTCAGTGAATAAGCACGTACTCTTGAATATTAGAAATCGTTTCTATACGTACAAACAAAAAAAAAATGTATGTATACATTCTAGTAACATCAAAATCTAAATAATATTTAATATCATTTTTAAGGTGCACTTGCTTCCTTTAAGGTCTGGATAATAGCCTCGGAAATCATTCGATTCTCAGTGACATAAAATACTCTTAAGTGATACCAGAATGAATGGGCATTAATATGTTTTAGTGACTCATTTTCCGATTGCAATCTCATTCCATTAGGTATTCGAAATCAAAACGAAATCACTAGGCTCGCATAAAAAATGCACCATCAGACGGGTTCCTTGAAATTCAGAGTGAACGTGTTAAGTGTGATTGAAAGTCAATTTGGACTGAAAGGGAGAAATTGGATTTATGCTCCAGTGATTTACAAAGTATAAAGGAGAATCTTCAGTCTATTGCGTTCCTTCTTTTCTTTTTTAACTTACCAGTTCAGGATATTGATGGATTTCTAGGAGCTAAATTGAAACTACTTTGCTTCCGGTAGTCTTCGGATATAAATGCAAATCAAGCTGATATAGGGAAGAAATTGCCCAAGTATTTTGTGGGCGTCAGTTTAATTTAATCCGCATTATACAGGGTGCCCAGAAAAGATGGTAACGCGTTTTAATTATTTATTTGTTAGATGTAAGTGTGCAATATAAATTGAGAAAATGTTCAGAACAAAGTTGGAAAAACGACTGTGTTAAAAAAAAATTCCTCCGTAAATTCTCAAAGTGACACTTTTTAAGTTTGTATACAACCCCTGTACAAAAATATTTCCAATTGCTCAAATGTGCCCCGAACAGTGGCGTAGCCATAACCCCCCATGAGAAATTTTTTGCCATACAAAACGTATATTCTTCACTCCCTTATCACACACACGTATACATATCTGTGAGTTGTAGTAGTCGTAACCCCTCCCCCCATGAAAAATTTCTGGCTACGCCACTGGCCCCAAACACTTATGAAGTGATATACAAAGTTTGATAATTACATCCTAAATGTGCCAGAGGCCCTGGCAAGGGCAGTGGAGGCCCTGCCCTCTGGAAGATACGTGATTGTAACCCCAAGAGTCGACTCTTAAGCCCCGTTTCCACTAGGTCTTTATTTTCCCTAATTCACTTACCGCCGCTAAAAACTCTCCCCCAAGCTTCTGTTTTCGTCTCTACGAACGGTTTTTATCGGAATAATAACGTTTGATTCCCAACCTCTAAAGTCGTAAGAATCTCGTCACCCCATTGGCTGGTTCCACGTTCTCTCAAGGATTCCAATATGGCGGTTGCGAAAGTGAGAAAGTACGAGAGTTACATATTTTTTAAGGATAAGCAGGATCTTAATTTTTTGTTGTTGGTTCAATTAATCATCAATTTTCAGCACAGTATTCCAAATTGTTATAAATCTGTTCTGGACAAAATTGATGCAATCAATTGGCTTAAAAAATCTAAAGGAAAAAAAAAAAAAGACTCTGCGCTCAATCTCTCTCTCCATGATGTCATGCACACATAATAATAATTCTGCCATCCTTCCTTTTGAGTATAGTTATGACTTTGAATTAAAAAATAGTTAATTTAAGTATTTTTTGTAAAGCTCCTTCTTAACTTTTTCTTTAAGTATTTCATGTGATATTCTGATGATCTCTACTATTTTGACATCTATTTCTAATTAAAATTAAGTCTTTATTCTTCTAATATTATTGACTGTACTTGGAAAATGCAGTATATGTAATTAATATTTCAATGAAATTTCTCTTCAGAAAGCTCACATAATTAATAAATAATAGTTATTATTAAGTATTCAAAGGAAAAAAATAGTAGTTTTACATTCTAACTGGTTTTAATGATAATTCTTTTACTCTTCATGTATAAATAAAATTTATTGTAGTTATTGAATTTTAATTTTAAGACCAATATTTTTTTTCCAAATTATAGGTTTTTTCATTTTTATTTTGTATTTCTTTAAATACCAGATTAAAAATTTTGTTCAATACTTTTCAAATAGAAATTTGATTAATAAATCTAAATTTGTGCGTGCACTATCTTTTGTATTAGACATTTAAAGGCCGGAGATCGCATCTAAAACAAGATGTTGTGCCCACCCGAGCCCCGATTTGATAAGATACTGAAGATGGTAGATAACTTAAGTATAAAGGTTCAGGGTTCTGATCTACCGGACGGCTGATTATCTAAAAATTCGGAGTTTTGGACGGTTTTTCTCACTATGTAACGTTAATACGCTTCAGAAGCACTAAGAAAGTCATACGCGCAAGGCACCCCCCCTTCCGATAGGCAATATGAAATACTCCTCGTGTAGTTTTATCATAACAAAATACAATACAACCTTTTCAGAAATAGTTATATACTTTTAGTGTATGCTAGAGATAACTGAAATTAAATTAATAACATAATATACTTCTTAAATTTACAAAACACACAAAAAGCAGATATCATTATTCAGTTATTACTTATTTGGTGAAAGGCAGCATGCAGTACTTAAATTTATCGAAAATATGGCTGCCTTTTAAATCTATCAAAGCAGTTCAGTTACATTAGTATTTTAAAGCCTCTAATTTATGGGAATCATTGACACCCAGTTTTTTTTTTTTTAAGCATCCTAAAATTAGTATAATATGTGCTAACTAAAAAAGTCCCTTAAATAAATGTAGTAGAATTTTTCAAATTCAAAATCGGCGGACCTACCGATTCTGCATAACTCAAATTTCCAGACTATAAAAAATCCTACAGCATTATTAAAAAAAAAAAAAAAAAAAAAAAAAAAAAAAAAATCGTTGTAATCAGATAAAATTTTAAAAAACTTACTTTTTTTTAAAATATAAAAACGTATTAAAAATAAAATACATTTACTGAGAAATTGCTCATTAGAAAGATGCTATTCTTTTAAACATTTTTAATCTAAAACATTTTCTTTCGAATACTGATTTATTGTTATTTTAAGGTCTAATTTCGTAAATTGGAATTCCAAATTTAAGAAATTCTTCTGTATTTAAAAATAACAAATGGGGATATATTTGAAAGAAAACGGGGAACCGATAAAAGTTTAAACACGCATGCGCGAAATCGCTAATAGCCATTGGAGGAAACGTACGGTTCTAAAAGAAGATAGCTAAGCTAGTGGAAACGGAATTCTACTTTAGCGTTACGACTTTTTAATCAGTAAACACATTTGGGGCATTAACGACACAAGTGGAAACACTACTAGCAATTTTGCTCGGGCTACCACTGGCCACGTAGCCAGCCGATGATGGCCCAAGCAAAATTGCTAGTAGGGAACGCGCCTTTAGAGTTGTTGTTAAGAGTGTTTAACAACAACGTCATAATTTTTAACTTCTGAATACCTGAAAAGAATTAATACGTCTTTACCAAGACTTTTTCTGTCACTTTCCATGACTACTACACCAACTTCCAGCTGTAATTTACCCCTTGAAGCATTGCATCGCCATTTTGCAGATTATTATTTTCTGTTCGTTCTATGAATATATGGTGTTTGCTTGCTTGTCAGGAGATGACAGCTGGCACTTGGTCGAATGGTCGATTAGAGGTACTTATCTCCTTCCAAGAGTTGCTCGCCACCTCTTAGATCCTTATCTGAAGGGGGAGACTTCTGAATATTGGCACCCCTCTGAAGAGGACTCTTGGAACCATCGATTTAACATGCTTACGTACACGGAGATTTTTACTGGTACGTTGGAATCAAACCTATTACCTTCCAGTTACCAGTCCAACGTCTTAACCACTGGGCTACCACGAACCAGGGGCTTCGCCAGGGAGGGAATATAGGCATATATTCCCCTGCCCATGAAATTTTCGGTATTAGTTAGCATAAGCCTTAGGTATTGCAAAAATTCCATTTACTTACTCACGACTTATTTCATTTCCCTCCCCCCCACCCGAAATATTTTCTGAGCTACGCCTCTGCCACAGCCCAACATTTTGTGTTTTGTAATGTACTAGCAAAGTTGTTCTAATAAATATTTTTATGTGTTTGCGTCTATAAAAGTGAAGGATTCACTCTTTTCGCGGTTGAGTGCGGACCTCAGGAACAGGCCTGACGACAAGATTTTCAGGCTCCTGGGCAGGTTTGATGCGAACCTTCCGCCCTCCGAACCTCCCCAAAAAAGTCAGTCTTTTCAGCCCATAAATTTTTCTAAACAGTGTACAATTAGTATACAAAATTTACCCTTGGGCATATATATAAAAACTTATGCATGATAAAATTATCTGTCCAGTTCCAGGCGTCCCTAAAGCCCGGGCCTAGGAACAATTGCCTCTCCTGTCCCCCTCTCGTTTGGCTTGCTATGGAACTTCTAGAAAGTGGGGGGGGTGGGGGGGGGAAATGTTGAGATTACATTTTTGGAATTTATTGAAATGAAATTTCAAGAAGCAAGTCGACCACGTTTTCTTCAGAATTGGGGACCATCGACTAAATCTTCAGAATGCTAAATGAAAAATCAACAGCGGATGAAAAAGAATTCATTCTTCATCCTATTCCCTCCTCTGCACTTTATTTATTCTTCTCAGTGTACTGAGAAGAGTATCTCGTCTCTGTTCGAACTGGCTTCAATAACATTCAAATGTTGTTTCAAGTGAGGAAGAGAAAATGTCACGGCAGCCGGCTGGCGAAATTCTCGGGGTTTTTAAATGCAAGCTGTCTTCGATCTGAATTCAGATGGAACTCGACTCCCCCCCCCCCTCCTGAAAATGCTTTAAAAATGTTATTATTATTATTTATTTATACCCCGATTCGAACAGTTCTACCTCGATCACAAAGGAAAACTTTTCAGCGACGAATTTCAGGAAAACGAGGAAACCGCAGTCGAGAAAATTGAGCTAGGAAGTTGGTTTTTAAACAAGTATGATTTTTCTTTTTTGTAAAAAAAAAAAAGGAAGAAAGCCGACGTCAAATTACTTCAGCATAGCGTCATCGCTGTGGCTCATTTAACCAGATACCGTAGTTGAATTAATTGTCTTAATATCGTTTTAAGTGTGCTCTTAAGAATTAAAGAGTTCCATTAATTTGTCCTATCACACCACTGTCATTTAAATCTGTCCCCATGGTCTGCTGTGTTACTACTGAACTAGTTGAACCCGTTCCAAGACCTCCGTTCTCAAGGTGCGTTCGCAAGCCAATCGTTCGCAGGATCACAAAATGGGATCTGCATTGCAGATTTTTTTATGCATTGATGTAATGCTAGTTCAGCAACCTGCCAACCAATCGCTGCGATAAAAGGTGATCTCTCAACAGGGACCGGAGAGAGAAAGAAGCAAATGCAAGTGTCGTCAGTATGAACAACGCGTTTGATTACAGCTTTAATTAAATTATTTTTATGTTAAAGTTTGATGTCTCATTTCACTCTCCTTTTACATGCATTAATCGATTATTAAATAAATTCGAGATAATCGATTTTGAAAAATCCATTCGGAAATTCAGAACATAGCATTCGAATGGCTAGTATTCGAAATCTCGAGCAGAAATCTGGTATAGTGAAATCGCGAATACTATTCGAACCGTAGAGATATGAATATCAGGAGGTGGTATCAGCTATCTTCTTCATTCAACGAAATGAAGTAACTATGAGAGGCGTTTTGGTTTAAGTATGGAAGCCGGACCAATTTAGTTGGTTCCCTTTTTAAATAACAGTGGAAGATGCACGATTTTACGGAATAATTAGACTTTTTCTTTTGCCGTTAAAAATGAAATAAAATTTTTACGCATTTTACGGTATTTATATAATTATATGATACTGATTATATTTAAAATTTTTCATAAAAAGATGGCTCCTTTCTATTTTTATGTAGCAAGAGATATGTTTTCGGAAAACAGCACGAAAATGTTAAACTGGGTCATCACAGCAAACTTTAGTATCAAAAAATAGGTTGATTCCTACTTTAACGCTCTCACTCTCACCAAGGTGGTGATAACTATACAAATGCAGTTACTATACAAATGCAGTTATGATTTTTTGTATTTATTTGACAACCGTAATTTAGAATTAAGATGGTGGTTTGGAACAGCATATAGGTACAGCATTACTTTTTATTGATTTATTCATTATTTTTTGGGGGGTGGGGTACCAAGTAATGTACTTTTAAGTGTCTTCAAAATCCTTAACCAGTGCATTTATCGCTAATTTGTTTATGTTCGTTTTCATCTAGCTCCTTTGTGCGCATGCGTCATGACTCGGAAACTCGCCAACGTACGGCGATTTTTTAGGTTGGCAAGATTCGGGGTGTTAAAGTAGGAATCAACCGAAAAATCTTTCGTGGAAGCCACATAATTCCTTGGGCGGCTTTTCAATCATAAATATTTTCCTGGACTTACGTATTATACCGGCGGTCATTCCTGCCAAACTATTTTTTCGTCAAATAGGCTGGCAACCTGTTGCCAATCGTATTCGAAACCATCAATAATTTCATGTGTCCGGCATTTACGTTACCAAAAATCGCTTGTGTCGGACCGCCGAGATAACACGTAAGTACCTATTTTCCGTGCATTTTATCTAAACTTATTTCATTTGAAAGAGTTATGTACTGCAATAATATTAAGGTTCAGCTGTTTTTAGCCAGGTTGAGTTTTAAAAACTTGCTTTTTGGCACGAAATTTGGCGATGTATCACCAAGAGCCTACAAGCTTGCGATATTTTGGGCATAACCAAAAAGTGATCGATCACAGACTTTTGATAGTTTGAAGATATCCATAGAATTTATGTATATAATATTAGGTCTTGGGTAACCCTTTAATGAATTGCCGAGTCGATTGTATTTAAACGGAAAAATGCACAATTACATGTTTACAATAGCTCTAAATACAAAATCTCAGCATTGTACTGTTAAAAGTTTCATGAGTTATTCCAAATACTGCAATTATTTTTGTCGTCAAATTTGGTAGAAATATATATCGCATATTTCGGAGAAACACGCCTAGGTTGATCTTAGTTGGCAAGATTTAGACTAGATTACACTTATGCTGGACTAGATTTATACTATTCAAGACTCTATTTCTTTTTACTTGGTACAAAGAAGTAAAAAGTTGTTAAAATTTCAAGAAACATTAAAATAGATTTGAAATTGGAACCATCACTATGAGGCAGTCACAGGCACATCACTATGAACACAGCCATGAGGCAATGATCTGGCGTAAGCAATTTGGCGGCTCGGTTACAGTTTCGGCTTCATTATCAGATAGGTAATGCCACCTCCTTGTATTCATACCTCTATGATTTGAACAGTGAAAATCGCGAATATTCACTATTCGATTAATCGATTATTGATTTTATTCTATAAGTAATAATCGGTCATAGAAATCATTCGAATGGCACATCAGAGTGGCTATCACAATACCTTAAGCTAAGGTGACCAGATTTTTGAACAAAGAATTGGGGACAAATCAGCGTTGTGTCCAAAATTCTGAAACAAATTTTCGGTCACATTTCAATTCTCTACTCAAAATAGCTTTTATTTATACAACTAAAGAACTATTAGCATTCTTAAAATAAAGGGAAAATGAATGGAATAAGCCCCTCTGAAGTGTAACACGGGGGGAGTTTTAGTTTTATTTACATCTAATTAACATTAGTAATTCCATTAACTAATTAATTAGCCCTAAAAATAAATTTTAATATAATTAGCACAATTTAGTTAGTTAATATACTTCACTTTATGGGTGGTAGAATGAGGCGGTTTCCGGCCGCTAGAAAATAATTTATCATCAATCATAAATGTGCTTGACCATAGAAAAAAAAAAAAAAGATTCCATATTTCCAAATATGGAAATTCTTCAAAATAAAATACAATTATACTACGAAATTGATTTCAAAATCAGCCGTTTGTCTCGATTTTGAAAGTTTTAAAACGTGTGCTGCTGTTAAGTTTATATTATGTTTATTTCCCTATTAGTATAGTCTCTAAATCACACATAACATTATTTTAATTTTGATGCAACCCATGGAAAAATAAAAGAAACAAATAACACATCGCCCACTTATCAATCTGGCGAGAAAACGGCGTGATAAGTCACTTCAAACTTTAGTCATAGCTGCGCGAGGCTCAGTGACTGAACCGATAACGCGCTCGACTGCCAACCCAAAGGTCCCGGGTTCTATTCTAGACGCGGAACACTTTATGGTCGCAGATTAAATTAAATTGAAATTTCAGCGTAGAGGGGAAAATGCGTGGCTAAGTAAAATATGTGGGGCTAGTTCGCTGACCGGCGCCCCGTGTATTTGGGAAAATTTTTTAAGCTTGAAATTAAGCTTGCTATGTCAAGCTTGATTCAAGCTTGAAATGTCAAGCTTAATGCAAGCTGGGCAAGTGTAAACTAGAACACTTGATTCCAGCCTGCATTAAGCTTACACGCTTGAAATTTTCAAGCTTAATTCCAGTTTACTGACTTGATAAATCAAGCTTGCTGCAAGTTTGATGCAAGTTTGCTGTTCTGTCTGGGACGGTCCCCAATTACCTTTTGTCGGAGTATCTCGCTCTTTCTCTGCGGTGGGAAAAAATTATTGCTTAGAAGTGAGAATTAGCCACCCCTGATGGCCCCCCTACTGGTAGGCGGGAAGCGCTCAATCAAGCGGGAAGCGCTCGATGTGGGCAATGACCTTTACCTTAAACAGTAATGAAAGCGAAAGTAAGATCGCCTGGAAAGTGTTTCATAATCAATGGTGATAGGACTGACGGATCATTCTTGTGTTCCATACTGTAGTCTTTACTTCTTTACGTTTCAGGCGAGTGAAGAAATGGACGACGGCACGACACTCGACAGGCTCTTGGACGTCATCGATGCGGCAGGAGGTCCAAGCGGTGCGGACTGCGCAAACCACGCCTATCAAGATGTTCCTGTTCGTTTACCCACACACCTGTTCGACTCCCTTGTTCAGAAAATAGAGCTAGTATCAAGAGTATTAGAAGGTTATTTTTCTCATCACGACCAAAGTAAGTGCTGATCGGAATTCCATTCCTCGTCAGAGACGTGCTTAGGGGGTGGCCAACTGGACAACCACCTAGGACCGCTAAATTCATGGTTATCAAGTAGCCAAACTTCTCGATCTAGAGTCAGTAGCACCAGCGTGTTTTTACTGGGGATGGGGGGGAGGAGGACAGCTCAAGATCCAGATCCACTATTTAGTAAGTCGACAAATTTGAAAAGCTTTATTTTTTGTGCTGGGCCACTAAATAAGTTCCATCCAGGGCCACTAAATCCCTAAGCACGTCCCTGTTCCTCGGTCTCTAATTATTAAAGGTATACTGGTTGTTATGAATAACAGTCATTAAACCACTAATACCCATGGTAGAAAATATGGTACCATCCTTTAAAATCTATTTTTTCAGTAAAAATGTTTCGAAATGAAATTTGGAAGCCCCATAAAATCATTAACTGTACCTTAATAGTAGTAGTTTGGGCCACGGGTGCCAGCATTAATGGATGGAAAATATTAAGATAGTTTAGAAGCAACATGTTTATATTCTTTAATTCTACTTGCACCATAGTCTACTATTAAGTTTTTCTACTATTTTAATAATATTTAATATTAAGAAAAATTATTTATTGCTATTTATATGTAATAAAATATATTCCTTTTCAATAGATACAAATAAACAAAAAAAAGTTCCATTTAAAATGTTCAGAAGAGTTTTAAAATCATAGTGCTACCATTGGAAAAACATAAAAAATAGCTCTTTGCACAATTTTTTATTATATTTATGTTGCTTGACTTAAAAGAACACCATTTCAGCGAAAAAATATCTTTTGCTTGGGAATTTCTCATAGTGGGCTTTAGAAGGTTAAGAAGAAATCCTATTAAAGGGGTTGATGAAGAAATCCTATTAAAGGGGTTGATTTTCCCCGAATCGGTTCTAAAGTCAAGTCGTTGACTCTGCCCCGCCTTGAGGAGAAACATTAGGGAGGAGCTTTTACGGGCTCTTACGATTGGCTGAATGAGGTTAGGAACACGCCAGAAAGTCGTTAGAGCAATGATAGCCAGGAACTGGGTTGGTATAATTGAAAGCTAAACATCGACTAGCCTTGCACAGCTGAGGTAGAGTAGACCTCAAGAATGTTCCTTTTGAAAAGCGATCGACATACACTACTTCTGAACAACTCAGCAAAAACAAACCAATGATAGTAAATACTTCTTCACCCAATACACGATGCGCTGATACTAGCAGTGAATATTTATTTCTCCTGCAACTTTCGGAAAACATTCATAAGCACAAAAATCACCTTCCAAAATGGGCCAAAGTGTTATCTGTTCGGGGAAATACTGCTATGTTCAGCATTCTTTGCTGAGTGTTTTGTAAATCCTGTAGGCTCGTTATTTGTAACACTTCACAGTACAAATTACAAAGAGCCATTCTAAATTTTTCCGAGTCTTTAATGCAATTCAGTTCTAAAAGCTGTTTAAAAGTTGTATAATTTCCAAAAAGAGCGGCCTTAAGGATTGTTCCCCCCATACTCGTTGTGTTACAAATTTCTGGACCAGTACATTTAGAAATCACTTCGGTATAAAAACTTGAAATTTGAGAAATAGGTACGACAAGGATCACTTAATAAAATGACATAAATTAAAAACTTGAAAATATCCCAATAGCACCGCTACTCAATCGCGACCATCAAATGGCGATCACAATTCAGTCAAACGTAGACAGTGTGACGGCAATGTGTAGTCACTGCGAGGTCGATACGTCCGTCTCTGGTGACGGTCACAATGTCACAAGGTGACCACGCAGTGACTGTGCGATTCTGATAGGAATCTTTTTGAAACTTTGGTGCTGCCATCTTCCGAGACAACTTCCGGGCTTTATCTGAATCTGTCAGATTCGAACCCTGCACCTCTGGGTTCACAGCTGAATACGCTAGTCATTATCCTACGTTTGCCTTGTAGAAAACATTTCAAGAAGTGGAGTAATTCCGGAAATTAGCTTCAAAAATTAAAATCTTAGTAATTTATTTTATAGATAGGGCGAAAATGCCCTTTATTCAAGATATAAATTAAATTAGAATTTTTTTCTCTTTCATAAATATTGTTTTCTAGTATATCGTTTTCTATTGTTTTCTAGTGTTTTTATTTATTCATTTATGTAAAAATAAAGCTAATGCAGGGATGTTACTTATGCGCCGATTGCGCCGAGCTGCTCCAAAACGCAAATCGTGCGCCGAACTATGCTTTTAGCCGATTTTTGCGAAGAGCTGCGTTTAATACGTCATTTTGACTCTTTGTTAATTTTTTGTCACGCTTGCAAACTTTGCTTTTCTTATCTGCATTTATTGTGTGTTCCCAAATCTTCAATTTTATGCTCCAAAATCATGTTAATTCTGATCGCAAATCTTAGTTTTCCTCTCGGAAACTATATTTTCCCGAGGTGCTCCCAAATGGGTATTTTGTGCTCCCCAGGTGCTCCCAAATGGAATTTCTCTGCTCCCGAGATGCTCCAAAATAAAATGTTGGAGTTAACATCCCTGCTAATGATTTCTTGAATTTTTCCTGATTTTTCGAATTTTTTTGAGGATAAAAGTATATTTTCAAATTCATGAATTTTAACAACTTAATGCCATATCAATAAAATTTTTGGATTTTTTGTTACAAAAATAGGCCCAGATATATTATATTATGGGATAAACTGTTGACTGTTGCCAGTCACGAAGAATAGATTTGATTTCTATAAAAATAGTTGCGGGTGACATAGCTCCACGAGAAACATTTTAGCACGTCATTTCCCGTCAAAAAATTGTCACGATTATTTGTAACAGCACTGACATCTGCTGGAAAATGGAAGAATGCGAGAACAGCTGGATGGATTGCCCTATGCTGGAAAAAGGGCAGCCGTTGTCATCGCTCGACTTAACTACCAGCAAGATGGCGGACGATCGAAACGTTCGATCGAAACGACGAGAGACCCTTTTTTTGACGACAGCTGGCACAGCCAGCTGTCGTCAAAAAAAGGGTCTCTCGATCTGTGGCCCGCGATGAACGTTTCGATCGTCCGCCATCTTGCTGGTAGTTAAGTCGAGCGATGGCAACGGCTGCCCTTTTTCCAGCATTGGAAAAGGGTTGCACCTCAAAGGGTTAAGGCATCACCCGTGCATGTTCAGAAATGTTGACAACCTGCTCGAGTCAATTCTTTTGGATAAGATTTTGTTTTTCTACTCTCTCCGACAGAAATGCTGCAGACTTTCATCGAAGAGATCGTACAGTCGGAAGACTACACCCCCTCTGGCCGACTCCTGTGGATTGGCAACGGGACGCTGCGGCAGCCGGATTTCTACGTGACCGTCAAGAACGAGCCGGAGAAGAAGACGACGCTGCTCACCACCTTGCACAACTTCGTCCTGAGGGATCGGCTGCAGTGGAGGATCCCCTCCATGAACAGCCACAGCCCCTCCGCCGAGGCGACCAACGGCACGACGGCCGGTTGGACCCATCCTTACTACTTCTGCGAGAGCAAGAGATGGTTGATATCTTACACCAAGATGGTGGTCGGTGGCGCAAAGGAGAGGAACCTCATCGGAGAAAAGTAAGGGGAAACTGTTCAGTCGCAGGACGAACTCGAACGCAGAAACGAGTGCGGGTAAAGAAATGGGTTCGGGAGTTAAATGGTGTGGCCTACGATCTAAACTGAAGAAAAGCAATTTTTAGGTATTAAAACATCATTACTATTTAAAAGGTTAAAAACACATTAAAATCCGTCAGTAGCACTTTCAGTGGCGGCCACCACCTTCCTCAGCCTCAGTTTCAAAATGCCTTGCTCTCTTTTCCTCAGAATATCGTTCCATCCCGGATCTATTTGCGCATGCGTCATGTCATTTACAGCGCCATGTGTGGTTATAATCTGCAAAGCTTTCACGTTGAGGGCATAATAGTTATTTTTGTAATGGGCGAGTTTTGGGCTATTATTAAAGTTGATTTCTATGGGGCGTTCTTGTGCTATTTTAGAAAGGGCCGTACTGGTCGGTACGGAAAGGCTGAGGAAGGTGGTGGCCGCCACTGAAAGTGCTACTGACGGATTTTAATGTGTTTTTAATCATTTAAATATTTTAATACTGTCCGTCCTTTTCTTTTAAATAACATCATTACTAATTTCCCATTATCGAATACAAAATGGCACGATTGTGGCTATCGCTTTCGTTTGATTCCGAAGCTATCCACAACTTGTAAACATTTGCTCTGCTTTGTATCCTTACCCCTTTTTTGCCACTGGACTCGTTCCGTTAGCGCATGCGCGTTTGTGTCCACTGGCGAGAGTAAGCTGGGAAAACACTACATAATAATGTGCCAAATTTTCTGAGTAGCATGCTTTTGCTACTTTGTCCGGAGTGAAATAATTGCAATTGCAGAAATTTTTCGTATTCAGATATTTTCACGACGGAAATATCCTTTTTGAACTTTTCTAAATCTATTTTGATTAGAGCTACTTTAATATAGTCTGAATTATTTTTTGCCAATGGGCAGGCACTTGCTCAACAAGCATTTTGCATTATAAGGCCCAAACTACTGGCCATTTTATTATGGGAGCACACAGTGGGCGTCCAGCGTTACCCCCTTTGAATGGACGGACAAGTTAACATCCGTGCCCAAGCCGGAATTCGAACCCGGACCCAAGACGTAGTAGAATTGTTCTTAAGCCACTACACCTGGGCGGCAGTCTGAATCATACCCCGAATATTTATTTCTTTATCAATCCTTGCGCTTCGTTGTTTTTTTGCTTGTTTATTATCATGTGCAGCAAAGTGAAACTACATTATACAGTGAAAATGGGTCGCTTTACTGCACTAAATTGTTCATATTATTCATCAAAATTTTTCAGAATGTTTCGGTTTCTCTTGCTGCAAATAAAAACACAAAAAAGTATCAAAAACAGCAGTAGAACTACTTTCTTCTGCGCGGTTCGTCAGTTTCGTTTAGCTGGGATACAAACAATGCTGGAATGAGCTATCTCGTTTATAGTATCCTTAATTTTGATTAGTTTCGGTATGACGTTAGTATCTTCGTATGTATGTAGAGAGGTAAAAAATAGCTTTGTAGTGACATTAAAATACACTACAAACGCAATGTTCAATGAGTTTGCTTAATTCAAAATTTTTTCTTTCCGCCAATCAACTGTGAACACTGAACTGTCTAATCCACTTAGGGAATTTTTCAATATGATGTTAGTATTAAAATTGCTATGAATTAAAAATACTCAAAATTACCGGTGAAAGACACCTATAATGAAAACATTGTCTTTGATAAGGATTTTTTTAAATCGCATAATTATCCTATACAGTGAAATACAAATTAAACTTTCAAACATCTTAAAACTCTAGAAAGGCAATCTCAAAAATTTTATTGCTTTTTTTCTCAAATATTCAAAATTTAGCAGAAATAAAGACTTTTCACACCCTCCTGCCCTATACCTGTACTGGTATAACTATGACAATATTTATTTTATCTCTCTTTTAATATTTATTAAAAATAAGATAATATTATAAGATAATATTATAAAGATAATATTTATTTTATCTCTCTTTTTTTATATACCAGTTTCTTTGCCCAAATTTCTAAAGAACACAATGTTTATATAGGATACGTTAAAACAAACAGCGTACGATATTTGATACGTTAAATTAATACAGAAACAAGAAGACCTTCTATCGTAAGTATACTTATATATGCAGTGTTTATTTTGTATATTATAAGGAAATGTATTCAGCCTACTTATGAATATTTATTTTAGTTCAAAGCAGTTAAACATCTTTGTAAAAGTAACTTAAATGGGAAAGATTTTTCTGTGCACGTTTTTACTTTCAATTAGTTTTCATTGGAAACCTTAAAACTTTCGTATCGGAGTTACAGGAATTAATTATTGATTTGATTTGAAGACGTGCAATAAGCTAAATATTGGCAATTAAAGAGTATTTGCTGCATTTTAAGAATTCGAATATCATTTTGAAATATTCCTTTTAATAAAATAAATAATACTTAAAAAAAATTGGTAAAAGCCGGAAGTGAAAAGTCTAATAAAGGCTTTCAAGCGAAATGCTTTGGATTCAATTTCGCAAATAATGGTTTTAGTCAATCAAATAGATTTTTTAAATCGATGCTCAATTTTATTTAATGCACGTAGCTTTCATAGTTTCATAATAATGCAATCCCTGGAAATCGATCAAAATTCAGGGAAAGGGAGGCCGGGAAAATAGCAGAATTCCTTTTTGACCTGTGAGCCTCATAAAGTAAATAAATAAATAAAAACTGATGTCATTTGAAAGAAAAACAGCTTGTTTACGTTTTACTGCATTATTAATTCATTTATGCAACAAAAGCTGTTGTTCATAAAAAGTCGTCCAAGAACATATGTAACCAGAAATTGAAATCAAGTTATTGATTATAAAACCAGGTTATTGATCATAAAGCTATAGCTGGTTATTGATTATTAAGACCGCAAGTAAACATCTAGGTGTAACAATAATGTAAAATAATGTACGTACAGCAAATTATATTTTTGACAGCAAGCTCGATCACTTACTTGAAAACAAGAACTGTTTCTACTTCACTGCATCATAACTCTTTGTGCAACGAAAGTAGTTTTACAGGCAAAGAACGCTGCTGTTCTTGAGATCTCTTCAAAAAAACATACGTAATCACAGTAATCATAAATTTAAATGTGGATGAAATCGGGTTGTTCATTATAAAACTCTTCTCACAAAGACTACAATTAAACGTTTAGCATCTAGATATTAGATGCAAAACACACACTCTCCACGTTCCAAGTTCTTAGAAAAATGGAAAAAAAAACTGATTATTATTAATAAACATTATATAGTGGCACATTTTTTATTTTATTTGATTTGATTTTGTGTGTGTGTGATGTGTTTGTTGCCATAACAACTACTTGCGCATAGTCCTAAGCTTGTAATAATTCTGGAAAAGCTAGAATTTAAATATGGAAAATCTGAGTTTTACAGCAAATTTCTATGGGTAACGTTAGTTAAAAACCAAAATAGTTATGAATTATAAAAAAAAAAGAACTAAAAAATAATGAATATCGGAACATTAATTTTGATTGTTATTTTGGAGTGTAATAAACAACTAAATATTAACTCGCAAAAAATATTTAGTAAAAAGGTTTCTTGGTTATTCTTTAAAAACAATCGCATGACCCTTTGTAAGACTCTCTGATTAGTTAAATTGAGAGTGTAAGTTTTGCTGAGAAACAGTTGTTGAATAATGTGAATGATACATGAAAACGAGATTTTCAGCTTTAATATGTCTCTTTCTTATCAAAATTGATTCAAATCACTGTTACAGTCCGATTCGTCTTAAAAAGACGAACCCATTGGTATGAATAACTCAATACCTTAAAAAGTAGATAATGTGATTTTTGTATCAACACCCTTCTTGCAACGACAACGATAACACTTGCAACGATAATGATGTACTCTGATTCTTTGTGCAGAAAAAGAACGTCCAAGTAGCGTCTTGAAAGGATATGAGAAGGGTAGGTGATTTAGTTACAAGCAGGCCATTTTTTTAACCTTCTTGAAAAATTCTCAAACATCTTATAAAATAATAATATCTACTTAAAATAAATATATTTAATTATTTTAAAGTAAATGTAAGCAATTCATTCAAAATTTACTGTGAAATGGGAGCTCTCTTTTGAAAATAAGTCTTTATAGTATTTTTTACGTAGGGTTACGTTCCTCCACCTCCATAACGGTGTTACGTAAAAAAAAAAAATCAACATCGTCTTAAGTTATTAATCCGTTACAAAAATGACACTAACTGCACCGAGTGACGCTAAGTACAAAAGTGAACTAACTAGGATTTCTTTTACCCCAGTCGAAAACGAGAAGTCCTAAATAAACATTTACGTGAGATTGAGTAACTTCGTAATAAAATTTACATCATATCAATGCAAATTCGCAATTTGTGCCATTCGAAATAGTCCCCTGAGATGACACCGTTTGAAGTTTTCCCAAGATTAAAATAAATAAGTTATTTTCTTCTGCTGAACCATGGAGGACTTAAATATTTAAATTGAGCATTTCAGATTCCGCATGAATTGTTTTTACTTTTAGACACGAGCAAGAACTTTTAATTATTTAACTAGTTACCTAATGGCAATTTTAGATAATGATTTTAAAAATAAATATGGTTTATTAGAAGATTTATTAAGATAATAAGGACTATAAAGCACAATATACTGTGTTAATAAATATTTTGTGTATATTAAATTAAAAGTAATTTATTATATTCATCATTTTTCAACGGGTGCCTTACAACCAGTGTTGGGCGTTAATCAATTAATTTTTTAATCGACGCGTTAGTTGATTAAAATAGTAATTGACGATTAAATGAATTACAATTAAATTAACTGCAATTAAACTTTTAGTTGCAGGTTGCAATTAAATTGGATTAATGTATGTTAATCATCATTCGCAATTAAATTAGCTGCAATTAATTTTTTAATTATTCTATGAAACAATTAAAACTAACAATTAACTTATTTATATATACGGAATCAATTAAAAGGTGTATCAAATTTGATTTACGAACGATGAATTTACGATTACTGGGGTTGTTAGTAAGGTTACTATCATTGTCACTCGATTCCAGAAATGCTTGAGTAACAGTGCTAGGGTTTCTTTTATCGTTAATTATCTTCTCTGTTCGTAATAGAGTCTCAAAGCCTTTTCGCGAAGTTCTTCTACAGTTTCATATTCCTTTTCAAAACATTTTTTCTGATGTAACGGCTAACATATTCTCATGAGTTTTCTCTAACCGTTCATTTTTTGCAGTAAGCAATTTTAATTCTCTTCCTAACTCAAGAATATCAACATTAGGTAATGAAATAAGCTCTTGAAGCTAAGTTTTCGTGAAACCCGTACGCTGTGCTGTGAGAGCCTTTTTTAAGTTTTCCATATCACTAAATAATAATTATGGAATCTTACATAACAATCTTCAGAATTCAGCTATACCATCCTTCTAAGCGGACGCCATGAAAAATGTCGAGTCTAAATGATACTCATCAACAGAAGATTGCAAATTATTACTACCAATAATACTGGTTCATTAGGACTAATATACGAAATTCTGAAGACATAACTTCAAAGACAAAACAGAACATTGATTAAAGACCTCGTTAACATTACTCCTCTAATTACAACCAGCTCTTTCATAAAAACTACCAATTTAAAAAATCTGTTTCCAAAATTTTAATTGCACTCTAGTGCATAAAACAAAATATTAAATTCAATTACAACAGTTCTTAAACCATGGAGTTTGTCTACTCAGTCTAAACCTGACATAATGCTTTGTGGAAAGCTGCAGGAGGACCAAAGAGTGTTGAAATAATACAGGACGTGTTAGGACACTCGTTAAGCCGACCTGAAACCATATGGAATAGTTTGTATGCGCTACAGCAAATTTTCAAAATTAAAGAAAAAAAGCTTGCTTTTACATAGGTCATTAAACTTAAAAAATTCTATCACAGAGAACGAATTGTATTACATACACGAGTATTTGACGTGTTTTGCGCCAGTAGCAGAAGCCCTCAATATTATGCCAAGTGAGACTAACGCATACTACGGAATAGTTCTGCCCTGCCTAAAAATACTGAAAATTGAAAAGAAAACTTTTCTTTTTGCCGCAATTTGATCAAGGCATACAGAGAGGGTGTCGAAAAAAGGTTTGAAAAATTGTTTGACGTCAGCACTCCTGAAGTGGAAAATGTGGTTATTGCCGCATTATGATATCCCAGATTTAAAAAATAAATAGTCAGCTAGTTTTGAGTCTGAAGACCGTACAAAAATTCTAAAGTTTTCAAAACCTGTATTTCCAAACAAATGAATGAATATGTAGTAGCAACAGTGGCAATAAAAAAAAAGTACCCAAGAACGCATTTTTCAATTTTGACGCTGACTCTAACTCCGATATTTCAGCTGCAGAAACAAGCCGAAGCTGCTCCGATGCACCAATGAATAAAGCAGAACTTTTAATGTTGCATTTACTTGCAGAAGAAAGTCACGATTTGTAACTCCTTATTAGATCTTCTGAGATAAAAAACGTTTTTATAAAATACAACACACCTTTACCATCATCAGCTGCAGTTGAACACCTTTTTTCTTTTGCGACAACGACAAATCTGCCGAAGAGCCACAAATTGTCCGACAGTATGTTCGAAAAGAGAGTCTTATTAAAATGCAAATTATATAAGAAATTAAACCTGTTATTCATTACCTGTCTAATCATGCTTAAATCGATGTTATTGATGATTATTAATATCAGTCTTACTTTTTATTAATATGCGTTTCAATCCAAACTATATTATTAAGCCTGTCTCTATTATCTTTCACGCCTATCCTCTGATCCGATTTTCATGAATTTTAGTGCAATGATTTATGGGACCTCAAAAATGGACATATCCTACTTTTTGTCGCTAAAAATGAAGAGATCCACACCAGTCATATTTTAATTGTTAGTTTTTATTTAAATTCATAAAACAATTGAAAATTAATTAATTGTTAACTGTAGCAAATGACGATTGACAATTAATTAATTGTTAATTGCTGCTATTACAATTAACAATTAAAAAACTGTTAATTGTCATTTTTGATAATTACAGTTGATCAATTTTCAATTGTTACAGCCACAATTAACAATTAATCAATTGTTAATCTTTAATTGTCCTTACAATTAAAATTTGCCGAACACTGCTTACAACTAACTGAATGATAAGTAATCCAACCCTAGTATAACTCACGGTAGTTTCAGCAGCCTAAACCCCCTTCATTTAAACATAAAGTAAACAAATCCAAATAAATACCTTAAATGTACATAACCTGTTTGGATAAACATTATTTTCTCATAAGCGTTCGGCAGATTTATAACTTGAAGTGGTCTTGAGAAATAAAAAAAACTAAATGTCAAACACTAGATGTTACACCAATCCTAAATATAAAGTTTCGACATCTACGCCTAATAGTTTTTGAGATATGCGAGTTTAATGAAATTCGGCCCATAGAGCGTAATGTATTTCGAATCTTTTGGGCAGTCCCATAAACTATCCATTCGATTGAGACCAAAAGGGGGAGGTGCACAACTAAAACCACACAAAATGCAAGAATATAGATTGAAAACTAAAGCAAACCCTACCCAAGTCCCTAAAATCAACAAAAATTGAAAAGTGATACGGCGCATAGAAAAACTCGCGTGGACAAAAAATCCGTGATTGAAAGAAATAGCACTTTCAATTGCTAAAAAACCTACATGTCAAACAAAATAATTGAAATGCTATGTAACATCTAATAATTATTATGAAATATAATACATGCAATTATCTTGCGGTGATAGTCATTCTAGTTGTTAGTTTTTCTGTTTATTTTCCAGTCAGTGTCCCATCTCACACGGAAGAAAATTTTTTCAGTAAAAAAAATACTTTCTGTTTAGCTTCTGAAGATATTTAATTTAATATATTAAATTAATTTTACTCTCAAATTTTACTCACCAAACTCTGACGTTTAGACTGTTGCCAGTCACGAAGAATAGATTTGATTTCTATAAAAATAGTTGCGGGTGACATAGCTCCACGAGAATCTTTTACTTTTTTAGCACGTCATTTCCCGTAAAAAAAAAATGTCACGATTCTTTTTAACAGCACCTGACATCTGCTGAAAATTGAAAGAATGCGAGAACAGCTGGATAGATTGTCCAATGCTGAAAAAATGCAGCCTTTGCCATCGCTCGACTTAACTACCAGCAAGATGGCGAACGATCGAAACGTTCATCGCGTGCCACAGATCTAGAGACCCTTTTTTTGACGACAGCTGGCTGTACCCTCGCACAGCCAGCTGCGTCGAAAACGGGTCTCTAGATCTGTGGCACGCGATGAACGTTTCGATCGTTCGCCATCTTGCTGGTAGTTAGGTCAAGCGATGGCAATGGCTGCCCGTTTTTCAGCATTGGGAAAGGGTTGCGCCTCAAAGGGTTAACGCAAAAATATGGCGTTATAAATGGTTTGAAAGGGTCGGTCCTCGCATCCAAAGGCATTTTCCTTCGTGGATCGCCTAGAGGATGGCTGGCTTGTACCAACCACGAAAGGGCGACACGAGGTGGTCCCATAGCTTGGCCACCAAGATCGCCGGATGTTTCGTGTTTGGACTTTTTCCTGTAGGGCCATGTAAAAGCCCTAATCTATGACTGCTTCATTGAAACCGGTATGGATCTAGTCGACAGGATCGCAGTTGTGGCTAGCGACGTTTGGGAAATGCCTTGTATCTTCGCAAATGTTCGTCAGTCCCTACCCCGTAAGTGCGAAGCCTGCATTACAGCTGGCGGACTCTTTTGAGCAATTTCTTGGAGCATGCACATCAGTAGCGAAGGGAACAATTTTTCATTGGGAGGTTATGACTACCCGCATCACATGCATTTGTATATATATATATGTAACATTACATTGCCTATGAAAATCCCATATTTCTGGAACTACGCAGTTTAATCCAGTTGGAACAAAGAAATCCGCGTTCAAAAACTGCAATTAATACACAGTCCCTTGCAATTCCTTTGTAACTTTGAAGACGGTCCGCGCAGCCAGCCACATAGGCGTCTTAAAAGTCATAACAAACCCTGGGAAATCCGCTGCCCAGTTTTAGCTTTTGACCAATGGTCGGAACGCGTTCGGGGTCATGGTACATGACGTTCAAAGCTTTTATAAGGACCTGAAACAGATCAGGAGCAGATTTTTGCGTGACTGCAACTGCCTAACAAAGATGTATGGAATCATCAAATAAAATCATGTAATCGCAGTTGGAGTTCGATTTATTTCTTCCACACTTGGCCGGACTACGACTACAAGCAGCGGGCGGCCGGGGTCGGTTCGAAGCCAGAGTCCCGAGCCAGCCAGGTGACCTCAACAGCCATGCCCCTCCCTCGCCTTACCACCGGTTCCACGACATAACTTTCCGGTAGCGCCCTAATACTACATAGAACTCTGCCCGTCAACGCCTCGGCTAGTACTCCATGCCGAGAATGCGCCTCAACAGTCTCGACTTATCCGGATCACGACTACACAGCACTCCCGTAGCGCCCGAAGGTTACATATATATATATATGCTGTGTGTGTGCGAAGAAAATACATTTTGTAGGACAAAAAAATTCCTCATGGGGGAGTGATAACCCGCCCTAAACCCAGTAGCTACGCCACTGATGCACATCAATTCCATTTTGTTAATACAATGTTTACTGAGGTATCTCCTCTCATTCATGTGTTAATTCTATAAATGTGCCAGTGGAAAACTGCCTCATAACTTCTCACCACTTGTGTTCCAACCAACCTTTTGCATCATGTTCAACGGCACTTAGCGGCTCGCCATTCGCATTCCGCCCTCACTTTCTAGGATGAAACTTGCTTGTGTAGATGCGTTCTATCACCCCATAAAGTCGTGGCCATATTTTCATACTCACCCTGTATACACGTAAATGGAATCCCTTTATTCAAGAAGATCGTTCTGCTTCGTGGCCGGGAAAGAGCAATCCGTCAACTATTGTTTTACAAAGAACAGTTTCATCTGAAGAATTGCTGAAAGGGGGAAAGCATTTTTGAGATATTTTCCGTCATTTTAAAGCAGCACTGCTTTAATCTATATAATCGTAACAAATACTATCTCTTACAATTACCAATGTTATTTATCTTCGTTTCTTCATCTTAAATTCACAATTTAAATATTTAAATTTTCCGTGGTTCATCGCGTGAAACATATCAAACTGCGCATCTCGAAAAGATATTTATACAGTTGCATAAAATGTGAATGTTACGTAAAGTTTATGGCAGAGTTTATGAATCTGTCGTTTTTAACTGCAGTTAAAGAAATCCTGGTTCGTTGAGTCAGTATATCTGGTTATTTCACGCAGTCTAGTTTTCATACACAATAAAATTGAAACTTCCAACCATGTTAATTTTTTTAGTTTCTTTTATACGGGACCATTATGGAGAACGTAATCCGAAATCGTAGACAGAAATTTTTTTTTTCTCGGGGATATTAAGTTCTATGTTCCGGTACTAACGTATTATCCCGGCGGTCCGCCAAGACGAGCGATTTTTTGCCAAGAGAAATGCCGGGCATATGAAATTATTAATGGTTTTGAATACGATTGGCAACAGTTTGGCCACTCATTTGACGGAAAAATAGTTTTGCGGAAATGACCGTCCGGATAATACGTAAGTACCTATGAGGCAGTCTTTTTACTAAATACTCTTATACACATAGTTCCCGAAAGTTTCTAGGAGAGGGAGCCCATACTTTCTATGTCGAAATTTGCTCGTGTAGATGTATTCTATCTCCCCATAAAGTTTTGTCCACATTTTCATTCTCACCCTGTATACAACACTTCAATGCGTATTTAAAATATGAGTGTGTTTTAAGTTTTCCTTTTAGCACTGCAGTGCTATTAAATTCGAGCAAGTCTTTTAGCGTCGACATAACTTGTCACGCCGAGGCACTTTCCAAATGTGTTTAACAGATGACTCGGAGGGAGGGAGGAAAGTAAAATGTTGAAAGTCGCACAAGGTGTGCAATTTCTTATAATTGATGGCCAAGTTTGGTACTAAAAATAAGTCTCTAAACCGAACCAAGCTTGGTGATATCTTTCAAATTTCGCTAGAAACTGTCAAATCGGACGGTTTATTACAAAGAAAAAGTTTAGTTAGAATATGCCTGGCAAAGATTATACAAAAGTTTTAGTATGGGATGTCAATACAGATTTCAATTTCGAATAAATGTTTTATGGAACAGAGAAGATAAATACGGTACACTCATTAATTATGATAACCATTCCAAACAGTATTTAAAGTAGGGAAGTAAAGTTGGAATATGCTTGGCGAAGATTCTATAACAGTTTTAGTAGGCGATTTTAAGATAGATTTCGATTCCAAAGATGGATTTTGTGGAACAAGGAAGAAAATAAGGGACACTCATGAATAATGATACACTTTCCAACTTAATAAGGAAGAAAATAGAGATGTTGCATTAATTATGATATGATTTTAATATATAGCACCTTAGTGCATATTTAAAATCTGAAGGGGTTTCAGATTTTCTTGCATTTTTTTTTGCATTCCAAAGATGTGTTTTATAGAACAAGGAAGAAAAATACGGCACACTCATGAATCATAATACTTTCCAGCTGAAAGGGATAAGGAAAAAAAACTAGGCACGACGCATGGATTAGGATGGGCTTTTAATATAGAGTACTTTAGTGCGTATTTAAAATATGAAAGTGTTTCCGATTTTAATTTTGTGTTTTGTCTTTATTTGCCTGAGTGTCCCTGCAGATTTTCCGCATATTCTTTCAAACATATTAATCATTTTTTTCTTTCACCCTCAGATTGATAGGCGTCATCAGCGTCGACGTCGATGTGGGTGACATCGACGTGAACCAGTGCGACGTCTTGACGCCCGCTCCAACCGGAGAAAATGCCTCCAGTTCGCACTTCTGGCAGATGAACGTCTTTCTGGGCACTCACAAGTGCCACAATCATACATCCAAGGTGAGAGAGAACAACAGCAGTTGTCGGTTCTTGTTTTTCAATTTTTTTTTTTTTAATGGTTCAATTAAAAGAGGCCCGTGGTCTTTTGTAAGTCCACTTTCATTGAATTTATATCACAAATCTCAAATTTCGTTGGCATGTCGCATTCATGTTTAACAAGATAAATTGCACATTTCAACACTGCACCCACAGGAATTGTTTTTTAATTAAAATTCTTCATCGAAAGTTTATTAAAAAATGTTCCATTTGTGTTATATGTATATCTATATATATACATATAAAACTAAATATCCTCTCAAAATTCAAATTTTCTATTAGCTCCTTTCAAGATTCTATAGGAGTGTAACAATTGTGGTCTGGGCATTTTTGAACCACGTGACTAGCTTATAAATCATGTGACACTAGGTAATAAAAATGTCGAGACCGTCGAGAGAGCGGATTTTTCGTGACACATCTCTCGTTAGAGAAACTTGTATTACATCCAACTAAAATCAAATATGTGTGTCTGAACAAGTAGTATTTATTTAATACGTTACGGCAGCCGTACAGAAACGAGAATCGGGGCTTCCCGCCGGGTATTATCGTGAATCCCGGTTGGGCTACGATACGAACGAGCAGCAGACGGCCGGGCATAGAATCAATTCTTTGGTAGAGCCCCGTTGCGAATGCACACCGAAACGAAGAGCGGGCCCATCTCTGCAGCTCAGGGCTCAAAGCCGGCCTCCCGTTATATACAAAGGAATCACAAGCGCTATTAAACAGCAACTTATTAAAGATTTATGTGCAATAAAAGTTGCTTGTTTTCATTCTATAAAAAGTCAGACCAGGTCAAAAAGACCATTGATCCGAAGAAAGTCGATCACAAGGAGGGGATTTGAGTCAATTTCCTCCTTGGGGAGTCCCAAACAACCCAGAATGTGTTTGGCTGAAGCATCTGGAATTTGGCACTTTATGCAGATGTCAAAGATTTGTACACCATCTTTGAAAGAGGGGCTCTTGAGATCGCAGTCTGAGAGCCTCGGTCACAAGCAAATGTATTAGAGTCCATCCCGGCTTCCTACCCAAATACCAGTGATGGGCCGGGGACACCAACCACTCAGTTAGGCTTTCTTTATCTTATAAAATAATTCTTGACAGGTTAGAGCAGTAGAAGAAGGAATTGGATGGAATAATAAAAGTGCAACCCTTTCGGTATGGAGGAGCTGACCGCCGTTATATGTCGTATTCACGAAAGTGGTTGAGCTGTACGGAAGCGTAATCCGCGAAAACGTGTTTTGTGGCATCAGTCGAAAAATCAAAAATTATATTCTAACACAAAGATTACTGTTTACAAAAAGTGGTGAATTTTATTCCGGAATCTTTGGCAGCTCTGATAATCATACACACATAACTTTCCGTGAAAGCAGATTTTAGTGGAGCGGCGCTAGTACTCAGAGGACGCTTCGTGGATGCCGCCATTGGGCGGCATAAATAATCTGAGACACCTTCCCTATCACCTTCGTGGCCGTTACGAATGTTCGACAGTAGTGACGAAAGGGTTACTTGTCTAAGACCCATTAAGAAAACCCTTTGTGAAAAACAACAAAATAGAAATGCATAATGGCAAGTGTCATCAGAAGGAGATTAACTCAGTAATACTATAGATTCCATGAGCTGGATTCTCCCCCCTGTCGTTACAATTTTGCGAGTCGTTCACTGGGCCCCGCAATCTGGTCACTTGAGGTGGAGTCTTGAGAAGGACCGTTAAGGGGTTCTTGTGATTGACTAAACGACCCTCCCGATGATCTGAGAAACTTTCAGAAAGTTGTTATAGCCAGTTGTTACCAAACAACTGGTTCTTCCCAGTTGACAGTTTCCACCGACTGTTTCGGAAACCATCGGGGCAGAATTCCAGCCCACGCTTGATGCCAGAAGATTCATACATAAAATTTGTTTTAATTTCAAAGATCAGTAATAGAGCGTTTTAACAACAATACCGTCTTTAGGCCAAAACATTGCTTACGTATATAAATTGAATCGAATGCAAGGGGTACCCATTCTCACTTTGACCAATTCTTCCCATTTTTTATATTGCTTTTTCAATGTCACTTAGTTTAACGACACGATGCATCTCCCGATTTCGCTCAAAAAGACTGTTGTGTTGGAAAAGTATTTAATAATTGGAGTATTTGGCTTGACTCGTCTGTCTTATTTTATTTTTTTTTCCTTTTCCAGTGTGTGTTCACGCCGGGGTATGGCTGGAGCCGTGGATCTTACAGATGCCAGTGTCGGGATGGATTTTATTCGGCCACGGGAAAGCCCATTTTTAACGGGTCACTCGTGGAATCTGCCTTCAGAGACAAGATCACGCTCAACAGGTAAATGCGCATTTCCCTTCATCTTCCTTTAACCCTTTAACGCGCAGTGTTCCCGCTCTGCGAACACCAAACTCTGACGTTTTGACTGCTGAAAGTGACGAAGAATAGATTTGATTTCTATAAAAACAGTGGCGGGTGACGGGGACGTACCCAGAAAAAAATTTCGGGGAGGGTCCAAAAATTTCGGAGGGGGTCGAAACGGTGAAAAAGGGGTATTTTCCACAAAAAGACTTCATCATTATTATTTTGCTAACGAAAATTGAAATTTCGGGAAGGGTCCGGACCCCCTGGACCACCCCCTGGGTACGTCCTTGGCGGGTGACATAGCTCCACCAGAATCCTCTACTTTTTTGCGCGTCATTTCCCGTAAAAAAAAAAAATTGTCACGATCATTTTTAACGGCACTGACATCTGCTGAAAAATGGAAGAATGCGAGAACAACTGGATAGATTACCCAATACTGAAAAAAGGGCAGCCGTTGCCATCGCTCGACTTAACTACCAGCAAGATGGCGGACGATCGAAACGTTCATCGCTGTGCCGGGCACAGCCAGCTGCTTCAAAAAAGGGTCTCTAGATCTGTGGCACGCGATGAACGTTTCGATCGTCCGCCATCTTGCTGGTAGTTAAGTCGAGCGATGGCAACGGCTGCCCTTTTTTCAGCATTGGGAAAGGGTTGCGTCTCAAAGGTTTAATAGACTGCCACCGATAGCTGTTAGGAAGGCTTGCAAGCAATGATATTGCATTGTTACAAAATTCACCTTTCCACATTCTCAGAGGGAATTTAAAAAAGAAAAAGCAGACATGAATAAAGATAATCGATATCGGAGGAACAGTAATGTGAAATACGTGCTAAGAAAATCCAGAAGTACACTATCGACCTCGCTTTCTGAATGCACTTACTTTTCTAATGACGGAACAGTGCGTGTGCACATTAGATTTAAGTAGAAGTAAGGGCATTATGGGGAGGAAGCCCGTTTCTAATAAATTTTTCAGCCTCTAAGTGGCATTTAGCCATATTTTCAGATTTTATATAGCACATTAGTAAAAGTGTGGAGATTTAAAAGGAGAGTTTTTAGATTAAAAAAAAAAAATGTCTTTTTCAATACGCATTTTCAAGATGATTTGTTTTGGGGCGGTTTAAATTAAACTTTGATTTAATAAAGAAAAAGTTTAACATTGAATTTTGTATCGTGTAAATGGTTTTCATAGTATGCTGCATTTTACTGAATTTGCTGATTTACTGAATTTGCTGCATATTTGCTGATACTGAATTTGCTGATACTGAATTTGCTGATAAGACAATCTAGACTGTGATATTTTTAAGAGAACTTGGTTTCAGTGCATGTGCGTGCTGAATATTATATTATGTTCGTTTTTTAATCTTAATGAAAATAAAACAGCGGAAAATTTCTCAATCCTGTTGCCGTATACTTTATAATAACGGAGCATGTATACTTTACATTATAATTATATTTGTATGCATAAAAGAATACGAACTTCTTAAAACAGTGATTAAAGAAATTATTTATAAGTGAAAGAATAACGTTATTTTGAGATGGTAATTTTTTTTAAATAATTCTTTGGACTCAAAGTATACTGGTGCATACTGTTGAAAAAAAGCACTAGAGTGCAAAAAATGAAGGTTGAAACACTTTCAAGTTTTCTTTTATATTGGCCTTGTAATTGCTTTCATATTTTTTGTAGCCCAACGTACGACATGTTGTACGTATGTAAACGCTGCCAAGCAGGTTGTGACGTCTGCGAAGACGATTCTCCCTGTTTAGCCAACTACAATTGGGCTTTTAGGTAAGTACACGTGTGTAAGATATGCATGCATTTCTACCATTTTATATAACATCCCTAATTCCATTAAAGAGCTTGCTCATATGTTTTAAAGCGGTATAAAAATGGCTTTTGTTTGTAGTTCCCATAATAAATTATAGACGGCTCCACTTGATGTAGTATTATTATTTATTTTTAATCAGTTCTTTGTTGGGTGTCAGCCCAATTGACTAGCGCATTCTTCTGCAGGCGGTTCAAGCCCAATTCTGGCTGCCAAGGTTTTTTTATACTACTTCTAGTAGGGAAAAAAATAATTAATGTAACAGTTTTTCAATCATAATTCTTGTAATTATGTTCTATAATTAGCATTGCTCTGAAATACTGCTACAATATAAAGTTGAATGAATGCTTTGAAATGAAATAACATTTTCATTTTTTTTAACACTTTATAAAAGACGAAAATGTTCATAATTTCGTTTTGTCTGTCTGTATGTACGTCTTTCCAAGTTCTAATTGCAATTGTGATCCTAGAAAATAACTCTCATATATTGGGCACTGAGGACACGGATTAGAAATGTACTTCAGTATCATGTTTTCTTTAACTCAGGTATGCAAATAAGGGATCGCGCAGTCGCATTGTGCGACCAAAATATCAGTGCAAGCGACTAAAAATGACGTTAGTTTCCGCGATTTTGAAAGATAAGAAAAGTTATGTGTCACTAAATATTTGAATCCTAACTGAACCCCTGTTTTCACCTTTTCCTTTAACTCGTTCTTTTCCTTTGAATGCCTCTATATGCTCATGCCGAATCAACGGGACCACTGAGAGGGCATTCAGACACCCACGCTGGAAAACAAAGATGGCGGACGCAGAGTAAAAAAATATCTCGGTTCCTTTGTCTTTATGATGAAAAGAGCTAGTCGGAAAGCGTTTTATAATTTATGCGTTTGGCATGATTTATCTTCCTTATTACAAATATCTGTTTTTTGGACAGAGCTAATTTAAATGCTGCAAATCGATTTGTCAGCCTCCTGTAAGTCAGTGTGTCAGTCCATTAATGACTATTCTTCAGAGTCGTTGATAATGACCTCTAAGACTCACAAATTACTAAAAGGTAAATGTGTTTTTAAAAAATATTATGTTTATTTAAATACTAAACATAAAAATTAATTAGTTTCATTTTCTAACTTGATTTTCTTAAAGATATTTTTCATCCCATAATAAACATCAATCAAATTTAAATCTTGCACTTCAAACATCTTTTCAGACATATAGGTTCAGATAATATTATTTTAATATTCCCAATTTTAAAGTCAGAATTTTCGCATGTAATGTTAATGATGCAAATAAGTAGACAATATTAAAAGACAATTTAAGTTTTTTTAAGAACAAAATCGTGTTTAAAACGAGTGTCAATTTACAAGTAATTTTAGATTCAATTTTAAATTTTTGACATTTTTACTGTATCTTATGTTCTGAAAACGCAACAGCTGTCAAACATTGGGTGAACTCATATATATCTGGTACCTAAGTAGCTCGAGATGCATGAGTTTGAATATGCAGCTCTTCGATCTTTTTTCCTGCTGGAACGTGTTTCATCGCCGGTGGGTGTGTCTGACATCTCTCTCTTGTCTTTTTCTCCCACAGGATATCCTTGCTCGTCATCTCTGTGATTTGCATCATCCTGACCATGATCCTGTGTTACTACGTGTATCGGTACAGAAAACTCAAAGTAATCAACGTAGCCAGCCCCATTTTTCTTTGCATAACATTGGTGGGATGTATTATAATGTATTTTGAGGTAACAGCGTCATTCTTTCTTTCTTTCTTTCTTTTTCCCCATAGTGCTACTTCGTCAAATAATATTTTGACCCTTTGAAGCGCAAATATTTTCACATCACTATAGAGGACCGACTGGATAGACTTCCCAACGCTGAAAAAGTGAAGCCGCTGCCATCGCTCGACTTAACTACCAGCAAGATATGGACCTATCGCTCGAAACGTTCATCGTGTGCCACAGATCTAGAGACCCTTTTTTGACGCAGCTGGCTGTTCCCGGCACGGTCTCTAGATCTGTGGCACGCGATGAACGTTTCGATCGTCCGCCATCTTGCTGGTAGTTAATTTTCCAGCATTGGGAAAGGGTTGCGCCTCAAAGGGTTAAATTTGCCAGTGGAAAATTACCTTTTAGCTTCTTACCGCTTGTGTCCCGCTGTTTGAAACACTAAACGAGATAATTTTATTAAATTCACTTCGTAGCATACTTGTAAATTTTTACCTAAGCAAAAATATGAGCTAAGACTGCGAAATGCATATCACAAGTACGCATATTTGAGTTGTACAACCATTTATTTTAAAATAATCTCCAGTTAAATTAAAAAATTAAATTAAAAAAGTCTTGTACTGTCATATGTTGTGTAAAATGGCGCTATAAGAATTGAAATTCTGTAACCTTTCTGGCGTATAACATAGAACTCCCCGGCCCGGAAATATCACGTACACGAGAAATGGGGGGGGGGTGAAAGTTCGAACCGTGATTCTGACGGGAACGAGAAGGAAGGGGTTAAAACTACTACTATTATTATTAAATATACATTATTACTGTTATTATTAACCCTACAAGGCAAATGGTACCCTATGTGGAACAACCTAATTTAATGATTCCTCCACTTCTATAAAATACTAGTACAGACATCTGTCGGTTTTTAAGAGTATTTAGACATCCATAGGAACGACATAATTCAGGCTGTTGCGTGTAGATGCACTTACTGTTTGTTCACATTATTGCCAAAACTGATTGAAACTTAAACAGTCATCTTTCGAATGTGCTTCTGTTTATTTCACAAAATGAAGAAAAATAGTCAGCAAATAGTTTTGACCAGGAACAAATGACTGTTTGTTGGAGTTCGTTCTATCCAGAAACGATTCGATTACTAAAATTTCAAAATAAACACAAAAATGTATAGCTAAGGCCCAGTGTACCGCATACAAAACTGAAATAAAAAAGTGATTTTCTAGTAAAATATTAGGTTATTATTTTTTAAAACTATTTTTCCTCAAGTAATAATCACTAACATCCTAACTAATATTATAAATGTGAAAGTGAGTTTGTTTGTTTGTTTGTTTGTTTGTTTATGACGCTTTCACGCCTAAACCGCTGAATAAATTGTGATGAATTTTGGTTTTAGATATAGATGGGACCCTGGAGAAGGTTATAGGCTACTTGGAATTTTAGATTTTTAATTACTTCTTTAATTATTAATTAAAAACCATTTTTACGTTGCCATGCTTGGCGAGTTTCGCCCGTATCAAGTGATTCATGCTTTGAGCTAACAAGAATGCTAACTTCAACAAAGAAGCACGTGCATCTGAAAAACATTAAATAATACGGAAATTATGCCAAATCTATCTATCTCTAATAATAAAAATGAATGTTCTCCAGACAAATCTACAGAAAGCAGAGCTTTGAAAATTTGAGCATGACTGCGCCCATGACTTCGGTAAAGTGTACCTGAGGCTCAGAATTTTAAAATTTAAGTACTTTTCTAACTATTAATTAAAAACCGTTTTATCGTCCGCACAAAATGATTTATGCTTTTGAAATAAAGCAGAAATTCTATTTGCAAAAATCACATGCATTTGGAAAACATAAATTGGTATGGAAATTATGTTAATTTTTACGCCAAATTAAAAAGCATAAGTAAAGAAAAGTGTACTTACGTATTATGCCAGCGGTCCGCCAAGACGAGCGATTTTTTGCCAAGATAAATGCCGGGCACATGAAATTATTAATGGTTTTGAATACGTTTGGCAACTCATTTGACGAAAAAACAGTTTGGCGGGAATGACCGCCGGGATAATGCGTAAGTACCAAGAAAAGTGCAGATGTGTTCCTTAAAGTTCATCAATTTCCAAATCCTACCAATAATATAAATGTGTACGTTTATGTGTTTGGATGTTTTTGACTGAATCACACAAAAATGGTTGGAAAAATTTATAATGAAGATAGCTTTTGCCCTGGATTATATATAACATATAGGCAACCTTTCAAGCATATAGCATAAATAATTCTTTTACAAAGACACTCAAAATAATTCTAATGCATTGCGCTCTATAGAAATTTTGTAGCTACTAAACCGATTTTAAAACTTTTTTCACTGATTGAAAGTTACATTATTCCTGAGTATTATTGTTTGTTTGTTTGTGGATTAAGACGGATTGACTGCACTAGGGTCCTAGGCCTATATGGAGAATTACTCTGTGTGGAATTTTCTAAGGGATCCTAGCGCGTTTTTTCGCGAGGTTTTGGAAAAAAAACACGGAAAACTGCGAGCGGCTAAGTCGACAGGCGCGACCGGGGTTTGAACCTGGCACCTCCCGCATTCCAGTTTTGAGAGCAGAACCTCTTAGACACTGGTGTGACCCTGAGTGTTATAGGCTACCTTTTATGCATATATCACAAATAGTTCTTTTACAGGGATACTCATAAGAATTACATTACGCTCTATGTGTATCTCTGTAAGTACTGAACCGATTCCAAATTTTTTTTTCACTGATAGTAAGCTACACTATTCTTGAGTATTACAGGCTAAAATTCATGCATGTAGCGCAAATAGTTCCTTTACAGGAACACTCAAAATAATTCTAATACATTACGCTCTCTGGGTATCTCTTTAACTACAGAACCGATTCTAAAACTTTTTCGCTAATAGAAAGCTGCATTATTCCTGATTAATATAGGCTAAAATTCATGCATATAACATAAATATTTCTTTTACAAGAATACTCAAAACTGTTCACAAATACTGTCCCAACTGTCTGTATTCGCCAAATGCCTGAAAAAAAATCTAAATTTAGTAATTCTGCATACTCTCTTATTTTAAATATATTTTAAAGTATACTACCATGCATTATACTTCATTTAAAATAAGTAAAAAGGCAAATAATATTTAAATGCAGTTTCTTTAGTCGCAAACATATTTGTTATTCACACATGCTTCGTTTCTCTCGGGACCTAATTCTAAAGCCGACTCGGGTGAAGTCGCGGGTAGCCACTAGTTATCACATATATTTATTTCAGATACTGAAAAAAAATTCAGGCTTGTAGGGTTAAAACTGCGATTATTATTAATACTTAAAAGGAGTAATTTCACTCCGCTTGATAACCATCTTGGCCATTTATCACCTTCTTACATTTAGCGGCGGAAACATGTTCTGCAATAGACCCCAAATTTGTCCATATTATGTGCTAGTAATAGTAGCCATGTATCAGGTCCACCAGAAGTTCGGGACAAGTTTAGAAAATGATAAAAGAACTACAGTAACTCTTTTTTGAGTGTGGTTTGCGCGTCGTAAGGATTAGAGGCAAAACAGATTTTGTTTTAATGAAAAGTTTTTTAAAAGTTAGCATAGCAAACATACGCAAATTTATGCAAAGAAAACATTTTACATTCGATGCTGGCAACAATGGCTACAATAAAAATAACAATGATTCACTTAGAAGCTTTAATTAAGTATTAACCGAAAATAACAATTATTATAATAATTTTCCACATTAAGGCAAAAAGCCTGCTGTAAAATGAGTAGTTATCATAGACTATGGTGGTTGCTATAGAGATGTATTTGCATGCTTACAAAACAAAAGTACTAATATTTAATTCAATGTGATTACAATAATTAGAATCAAAAAGCAATAACGTTTACAGAGAGATAGTTATTCCACGACAGCAATTATAACATTGAATATATACTCTGTGATAAATGCATTAAATTATGTTTACAAAACTCAAATCAGATAAGAAGAAATAGAAATTGTTATATGTTTTGTATGTCCTTTAGTCTCCTTATGTACATGCATTTATTAAATGTTTTATGATGTACCAATTTGAAAATGTCATTTATTAAAGGAACACTGGTAAATTATTAGCAAAGATTTTTTTTAAAGGTCATAGATTATTCTGTCCCTGCAAATAAGTTTTGATTAACATTTTTTTTAATCAATCGAAACAAAACTTACAATTATACTTATATCATGAGCCAATTTTTCTGTTCTCAATTTTGCAGTAAAAGAAAATGAAACAATTGCGAATTTTTCTCATTTCATAATTCTTTAATTTAAAAAAATAACGAATACATTACAAATATATTATTTCTTGTTTTGGGGATCATGTATCAAAAGTTATTTTTAAGATTATTAAGGACTATGTTAATAAAAGTATGAATCAAAAGTTTATTCCCGTTCGAAGCAATTACCAAAATAAAAATCTTTTTTTTTTTTTTTTTTTTTTTTTTCCTTCTTTCCTCTCTCTTTTGAGACGTTTGCTATACTTAAGAGAAAAAAAGTCAGATTTCGACGTTGCAAAGTCACAAAAAAATTACACATAATTGTTCTCCTGTTCACAATATTCGATCATTATAAACGCTTTTGCAATTTTATTCTAAAAGAATATACCTCAATAATTTTATTCATCCTATTTTTCTAACTAATGAAACTATACAAAATATTTCATACTAATCAACCTTTTTTGTTTCTTCAAGAAATATGATTTTCCTTCGCAAGTACAAATTTTTTTCCTTGGCGCCGGGATTATAATTGCGCTGCTAGGCAAATTACATCATTATATTTAGCATTGATTTAATTTTGATTTTCCGACCGTCTTGTCAAAAAATAGCCTTTTTAATCCTAAAAATAATAAAATTTTATTTCATGTTTTTTTTTTTCTTTTTAGATTACTTCAGTATCGAATCAAAAGAAAAAAGTAAGACGATTTCATAGATAAATGCACTTTTCGCTGAGCGGATAGTTGAATGTTTAATGGAAATATTTTCCGTCCTTACGAGTTTCTGATCCGTTCAATTCAGGAGTAGAAATTCGAATATTTAGTCAGTGGTCCAGGACCATTGACTCCATGACTTTCCAGGTGCGTATGCATGATTTAAAAAAAAAAAATTGCAAAGCAGAAGAAATTATATGAGCAATGTATACTGATTTCCGTTAACAGTTGAATTTTTAAAAATGTAAATACTCAATTTAAAGTATTGAATAAAATTATATGACATGTATTGGTAAAATTAGGTATCACGTACTGTGGAAATACACGAAGAAAGTTTGCAAAAGAGGAACGTAATTATAACGATCAACAAACTTCGTATTCTACTGGTCCGTTATATACTTTTGTGACCACTTTAATTTCGAGCCTCAGTTCAATTACATCTTAATTTCGCTAAAAGTTTCTTACGGTGTGAATTAGCTTACAACCCTCGCTATTTCGTTGGATGCAGGTTCTTCCGTTGCTTCCTAGAAGTATTTAACTATGTTAAAATCATGTTACGTTTTTATTACTATGTATATTTTTATCATGATGTATGTTTTTCAGATGGCTGCTATTTTCCCTGTGTTATCTATGTACAGTTGTATAGCCACAAAATGGACACGTCACATGGGGTTTTGCTTAACGTACAGTGCCCTGCTACTTAAAACATGGAGGTAAAAATTGCTTTCATATGAATAATTATACCTTAATTAATGGTATTAAATCATATTATATCTTAATGAATGATATTAAATCGTAATTAATGAAATTAAAACGGCTCTATCAAAATATATTTCATTTCACATAAAGATCATACCATTAACCCTTTAACGCGCAGTGTTCCCGCTCTGGGAACACCAAACTCTGACGTTTTGACTCTCGCTAGTCACGAAGAATAGATTTGATTTCTATAAAAATAGTTGCGGGTGACATAGCTCCACGAGAATCCTTTACTTTTTAGTACGTCATTTCCCGTAAAAAAAATGTCACGATTATTTTTAACAGCAATAACATCTGCTTAAAAATCGAAGAATGCGAGAACAGCTGGATAGATTGCCCAATGCTGTAAAAAGCGCAGCCACGCACAGCCAGCTGTCGTCAAAAAAGGGTCTCTAGATTTGTGGCACGCGATGAACGTTTCGATCGTCCGCCATCTTGCTGGTAGTTAGTTAAGTCGAGCGATGGCAACGGCTGCCCTTTTTTCAGCATCGGAAAATGGTTGCACCTCAAAGGGTTAATCATTCAAACATGGGGCCATGCGGGGAAAAGCCATACTCTGACGGTCTAGCAATTCATACATTTAATCTTTCCCCACATAAAATAAATAATTTTTCTTGGATTTTTAAATTTATACTGGGTATTTAAAATCGAACTTCTCCTCTAAACAAGGTTCTACCGCTAAAACGTGTGAACGGACTGTAACCAAATTTGGTACATAGACTATACGTGAGGTACGCTCAAGAAATTCTAAATAAAAGAAAACTCCAAATATGTCCACTAGGTGGCACTTTGCATGAAGCAACAGCAAATTTAATAATCTCCATTCAAGCATGCTTTGAACAATTGTGTAATTAATCTGTACAGTTTTTCGGTTCCATTTTTGGTCAGTTCTGCTGGTATTCTACCGGGACCACTTACTCTTAAGTTTTTTGTTTTTTTTTTTTTTTAATTTTTCAGTTGCTCTTTTAAATCTCGAGTTCCAAGAGAATAGGTTGTTCTACGAAATCAATATCTGTAATATTCATTTGGAACTAGAAGTCAAAACCCGTTGTGTTGGCAATCACAGTGGGCGCTAGAAAAATCATAATGACAAAATTTATTTCAACTCAGTATATTTAAACTTCGTCCACTTAAAATAAATAACTTCGTATTCACTTTTTATTATATACCGAAATCGAATTTCATGGTCTTCTGGAAACGTGCGAAAACTTTTCGCCTTCGAACGATTTCGCTTTGTGTACACAGCCCTTCTTATATGCTTCATTTCAATGCTTCATTCAAACGATACCATTGAATGTTATCTGGAAAAACTATTTTAAACGAATTGGAATCGCAACTTTTCCTTCAAAGCCTGATGACCGTGACTTCAATAGAACGCCATGTTAATTGCGACAGCTAATTTTGCCACGTAAATTATTAACTTTTTTACTCTCGAAGTCGGATTTGAAAATAGCGAAAAATCGCTTAAAAATGAGGGAACGGGCGCATTTTCAGATTTTTAAAGTAACGCAGATTATTTTCTATATTTTTATGCATAATTAGGAAAATTTTCAAGCGCATCGTATAAATGGTGTACATGTTATTGCGCTTTTTATGCTTAATTTTTATTTTTATTTTTTGGAATAATGCCAGTAAAACTTTTTCTGGGAATGGATACCCGGAGCTGTTAGAGAGTCAATGTATCAGTGAGTCAGGGATCAGCGTAACTATATAGTGGGATTCATTTCTAGTTTCCGTAAACAAAGTTTTGTAATATTGCTTCCAGTTCTGAACAGATATTCCTTGCCACAAATTATTAATTTCTTTTCTAATATTCTTTACAAACTTCCATGCCTCTGTGCATTCGTCTTAACCTATATATATCTCGATTTCTCTACGTTTTTTATCCGAAGATGTTCGTTTTTTTCTCTAGAACTAATTTCTCAGTTTTTTTCCTAAGACTAATCTGTCTATTTTCTTCCTTTTTTTTTAATAACTTATCCACCTTACATAAGCTTCCTTTTTCTGTTGTATGGTCTTTTCAATTTCATCGTCCCTCGTCCCACCGAAAGTGTTCCTAGGAAAATTTTCCCTTTCTTTTTTTGTTCCATTGCCTGGTGTAAAAGTGATTTATTATGCTCATAGAATCTACATAGAAAGAATCTACAGGACCAACGATAAACCGGATGCTTTCGGCATTTATTAACAGAGTCATTTTTTGAGCCCATTTACCATGCAAAGCGTCATCTAGTGGAAATGTTCAGAACTAAACATTTTATAAATAATCTTCATTGGGCGGATTTCATGTTGTTCAGTCCATATGCCAAATTTTGTAACAGTCGCCCCTGCCTTTTCGGCTTCCCCACCTGTTTATAGGGGAAGTTCAATTATAACTATCCTGTAGTTACCCCAAAAACATGACTACCTTATAAGTTGTTAAATTAATTGTAAAATCAAGGCTTCGTGCTAACGAAAATCTGGATAATTCCGAAAAGCTATTTCAAACTACTTGAAATCGCAAAAGATGCAGACCTATTTGGACTATGACGTAGAATATGCGATACTTGCTAACTTTTTTACTCTTTTAAAAATTAAATAATCTAATAATCGGGGAACAGGTGGATTTTCAGATTTTTTAAAGAAGCATTTCCCCCCCCCCCCATATTTTTTTGCGTATTTGTGTGAATTAGCCAGCTGAACGGTCCAGTGGTGTAAATTATACTACATCTTTTGAGTAAATTTTTTCCGTAAAAGTAAAAATGTCGAATCTGTTCATCTATGACGTAGTTGCAATAGTCTTTAACTCTTATACTGTAATAAAGCTATTTCCTAACGTTAAAAATGATAAAAAATTGCTAAAAAACAGAGAACAAGCAAACTTTCAAAATACCGCAGATATTTTTCTATATTTTGTTTTGCATAGTTATAATAAAAAATTTCAAGAAGATCACATCAGCAGATTTTATTTATTTATTTATTTTTATCGTTATTTTTTAGTAGGACATTTTTTATGAGTAACGACGATAAAAGTTTTGTTTTGGAGCGATGCTAACAGGAAACGTTCCAGTGATCAGCGTAATTATGTATTTGGATAATCAAAGTTCGACAGACATGAATATATTATTTTTATTGTGGTTCTATGTACAACCATTTATAGTTCAGTAACATAAGTAGCTTTTCCTTTCCATTAATATGAGACTTACCTCTTTTTTTATTATTATTCTATTTTTAATTGACAGCTGAATGCAAAATGTTTCAAAATTGAAAGCATCAAAACATGCAGCATTCTCTTAAATAGCCATCTGTTTCATGCATAACGCTTCTCAATGCATGCTAAAACGTGTCACTTATTTAAATACAAATCATGGCAGTAAGCCAAAGTGATTTAAGCACTAAAAAGCTTAATTTGCGGGCGGGCGAAAACGGTTAACTGGGAAACAGTTTAAAATCTATTGCCTCCTGAGGATAGAAAAAAAAAGACTAATTGCAAATTTACGTGACCTGTGAAAACTAATAAAGATAATCGCAGATGAATGATAAATTGTTATCTAAAAAAGGGATCCCAAGTTTGCAGCAAGTTTGTTATTAAAGTAACCTCAGAGCAAGATGTTTGATATTTTATTTTTCATGAAGCAACAATAGAAGATTAACTAAAAATTATCTACCCAATATGTGTTTATAACATTTTACGATTTAAATAAAAAGCATTAATGGCATCGCCTTTGCATATTCAGCTGTCGAACACATATACTCTACTATATAACTAGCTAATTAATAAATTAATAATAGTAGCCTACTATATAATTGGCTTAATAAATGATTGGCAATATACCGCCATATGTGTCATGCAAAAAATAAGTCTAAAAAAAACTGAAGCCACTATGGCGAGTTTTTCAATATTTGGCTAAAGATTGGAAAACCTCAACGTGATAACAGTAAGGTTTTGCTGATTTTAATGAGAGTTTTAGATATCTGTAAATCATCTTCTAATCAACCAGTTTGCATGCAACCAAATAGCAAACTTTCATAATTTTTTTTTTTTTTTTTTTTAACTGGCTCCTCCATTTGAGCACATGAGTACGTGCCCCAAAGGAAAAACTAAAAAATAAACACATTAACAAATTAAATACATTTCTAGATTTTTGTGAATGTAAAACGTGAGTTTTACTCTCTCACCCCAACCCCCACTATTGTTAAATGCGCTTACGGTAGATAACGCACTGTATTGTAAGTTACTACTGCACAGTATTTCCTCGATCGCACATGCGATCGGATAAATGCGGTTCTGAACTGCTCTCTTGAACAAAAGCGGTGAGAGTTGCAGTAAAAGTAAGGAGCCGCTGATATGATTCTGTTCGCACATTTTCAGTGTGCGCACGGAACATTTTTTGCGGTCATCTCTTTCGGATTCTGCCTTGGTTTGTTATGTTCGGTTAGTTAATCCATTTTTTTATTTTCTTATTATTTTCTTTATTTTTATCATTTTTCACTACAATATTTTTTTACTAATACAGTGAATAGTACGAGCATTCACTCAAAACGGAATGAAGTGCCCTCCCGTATTTATGGATTCCGCTAACTTTTCCAGATTTTTCCATCAAATTTCTCAACATAAAATGCAAGGACATTTTCTATTGCTTGTGCAAATTAATCACGTAATACTAATGCTACTGCGTAATACTAATACAGGAAATCAAACATTACAGGCTCCATTAATAAAATCGTGCCACCTGTCACCAAACCTGGCGATTTTTTTTTTTTTTTTGTAAAATATCTCCATATTTGGTGGCAAAAATAAACGCATTAAGCTGAAGTCAGCTAAGCGATAATGCCAGTATTTAGCGAGAAACCGCCAACCACTATGTAATTTCTATTAAATTATACGTCTATTTCACCGGCTTTCATGCAACAAAATGCAAATTTTAGTTATTTGACTCGTAGAATGTACGAATTTAGACTAAATTTAGCCCCTGAGCAAATCGAACCAAACATTCTTAACATTTTAAACTAGGATGGTATGGTTCGGTTATAGATACGAGCCCATTGCATTTTTACTAATCTTCACAATCTGCTGATTGCCTGGACGATCTATTAGTTTCGTATATTAATCGTGTTTAAATATGAATAAATCGCTTTATGTCATATTTTACTAATTATTCACTAAAGCCTTTTCCCTATTGTAGCTGAGATAAGTAAAAAATTATAGCCCATGAATAATAACTGACAGCGCTTATACTTTATTCAAAATACTACAGGCTCCGTTTAAAAATATTTTACAGGGTCACACAAATTCATTAATTAAGATACTAGAAAATCCATGAACTGGAATATACTATCTTACAGCTCATTTTCCCGTGTTTATCAAAAAGATTTCATGGTGGAGCAGTTTGGTATTTACCGTATATTTCCGTCTTAAAGCCCAGAATATTTTAAGCCTTTTCTTCGGTTAAATTACAAAGTTATATTATATGCAAACAAAATTCTTTACTTCTCACAAGGAAGTTAACCTTTAAATCCTTTGAGTTTCAAATTTGATACCGGACTTTGTTACGGCCAGATTTGAGTAAAAGCCAAATTTCTTATGTCAATTTGACATATAAAATAGTTTTTATTAATAAATGATTCATGGCGTGAATAATCAAAATTTCCCCTATTTCTTTCAAACTGCGTATTTTTCGAAAAATTAACTAGTTATTCGCAAAACTGATGCAGGAAATTTAACTTGCACTCGTGGATTGGCAGCGAACTTGTTTAAAATTCAGGCTTTTAATTAATAATCACATGACGAATAAAACAAAACAAACAAAAACAATAAAAAGGAACTAGCAATCAGCTGACATAGTCGATGTCCATAGGGTCGTTAGCAATAGATTTTATCAGAGCGACTAAAGGAGTGAAATTAGGTAAACTTACTCAAATGACAATTTAGGGGGGGGGAAATTATCTTTGTTTAGATTTGATCATTTTGACTGTACTCTCTTCCTCCGAATTTTGACATTCTGCCAAAACTCAAGTCAACTTCAGAAAGGCATTTATTGCTTCCGAAGCGGCCACCAATAAATTCTCGTGAAGTAGCCTGATGATTTTCCTGTTAGACAAATATGACAGAGATAAAAGGCCTTACACTTTTGCGCGCTCTATAATGTACGGCGCGGGAGTTCGATCAGACTAATGTTTAAATCTTACGGAAGGATGAAAAGACGCTATTCTAAATGCCGTTTTCTTTTTCGGAAGGAAGAATTTAAAAAGAAATTATATTAAAATAGTAGATACTTGTGGATATATTTCTGCTTTCTGTTTGGAAATTACACAAATGGAAGGTTGTGATTAGATAGCACTAGCCAACACAAAAAATGATTCTGACTCAAACATAACAATTTCCGAAGCATTTTGTCTGGCTAAACACAAAAAACACCATAAAAATTTGAGATTGGTTCTTGTTTCCAAGATACATCTCACTGTGGCTACTATGGCTCGTACAATATCCATAGGATGGGTTTCATCCGCCATTCGGTCCGTTTCTGACTCCTCTAATCCGACCACCTCAAAATTATGAGATTGAAAAGTATGATGTTAAAGAAGTAAAAGAAGTCACTAGACCTCGGACTTCCCATGATCCAGATTTCGAAGCAAACGTTTTGAATGAGCCACATCAGAATGAGATCACATCAGACAGAATTAAGTGATCTCGCAAGAGATACTGACTTGCCAAAGCAGAAGGCAGAGCTTCTGGCATCAAGACTGGAGCAATCGCAACTAGGAAGTCAAGATCGCAGAGTACAGGACCTCGTCACGAGAATCTTCTTCATTGAAAAAGAAAGAATATTTGGTTGCTATCAGGGGCGTAGCCAGAAATTTTTTATGGGGGGGTTACAACTACTACAACTCATATATATGTATACGTGTGTGTGATAATGTTGTGAAGAATATACATTTTGTATGGCAAAAATTTCTCATGGGGGGGTTATGACCCCCCTAACCCCCCCCCCTTGGCTACGCCCCTGGTGCTATCAATGATGTTAACTGTTTGATGAACTCTCCAAATATGGCTCATGATTTAAGTGGAGGTTATGTGCAGACTCTTTGAGGCTTAGACATTCCGTTCACTTGAAGGAGACATAGAGATATGTGCTAACTTCTGATCAAATACGAGAATCACAAGTGGAAAATGGTACATCCGCGAGGATTGAAAGCTATTGCTGTACTCCTCGAAATGAAGTTAGGCTATATTAAGTACTGCTGTTTTCGGTGTTGAGGAGACTCTTGAGATAGAAAATCTCACTACATAAAATATAAACGGCCTTCAAGAAATCTAAATTCCGAGAAGAGAAATGCTAAAAATGAGCTTCTAGTAGATCTAAATAACATCCTGATTCTGCTTCCACACCTGCACATTGAGCTGGGAATAATAGCTTTTTAGTTTCCATGAAGGAGGCTTTCCAAAACCTTAGAGCGAAATTGCCACGGTTGAGTTATGCAAAGGTTAAGGAGGGAGTCTGTGGGCTCTCAAATACTCATAATTATGAAGGACCGTATAAGATATTGGACGTGTAGGTAAAAACAGCCTAGGAAGCCCGTATACGTGTGGTACGAGGATTTCTAGACAACAGAAAAGACGAAAACTACCAACAATTTGTGAAAAAACTCCTACAAAAGCTCTGTGACTTTGTATTCAATATGCCTCTGACACTTTATGTTCCTCATCTTCCACCTTGAGGAATTTTCCCTTAAAAACTGTAGAGATGTAAGCGATGAGCACGGTGAAAGATTTCATCAAGGTATCTCTTCGATGAAACGCATATAATATCAGGTTGCTGGATCTCTTGTAATAGTCCAGTAATCCTGGATAACTACTGCTGACTATTACAAGAGATGCTCCGTCTTTACGTTCAGTACAAGAGGCAGGCCAATAGGAAGCGTTCACAGAAATAAGCTGAAATTAACCCCTGCTTTCTGAAAAATGAACATTAATAAATGAAACATGATCTATAGCATTATATTTAATAAACAGGATTTTTTTTTTTTTTTCATTGACCTTCGAGTCGATGGGTTAATCTGTTGTGTATCTTTCTCCAGTGGGGCTTTGTGTGTCTTGAAAACAAGATCTAATTAAAAAAAAATCATTTATATATTCGTTTTTTTCGACCCAAAATTAATAAGAAAAGGCTATTTAGAACGAAGATACAGACAAAACCTTTTTTTTTTTTTTTTTTTTTTTTTTTTTTGTTGCCTAGTGAATTAAATATTGGCATGTAGGCTTTTTCATATACCAGGCAACCCATAAAAATAATTTAAGTATTTGGAGTTCGGTTGTGAAATACAAGGATTAGATTCTTCAGTTCTTTGGCTTCCAGATTTTTTGTGATTTTGGACAACAATTAAAGAAATGCTTCAAAGATTTTCAAACAACAATTATGCTAAATGAATCCATCGCTGTAACTGTAATGTTTTCCACCTCCTGTCATATATTAGTTGCAAAATCATTGTGTACCGAAAAGCTGTTCTATATTATTCTTCTCACTTTCCTGCTGAGTAAATATTGCATCTCACTGATTTACAGATGATCAATATGTTTTTAATAACTTATTTTGTATTTTCTGGTAGCCTTGGTGATGTGTTAAAGTTTGTTAATTAATCTTTCAAAGTGCAGTAGAGTATTGACTTACACGGGAGATGTGTTCCTCGCGTAAGTGAAAATTTCGCGTTGTGGGATAGGGTGCATGCGGTTTTTTTGAAACACACACGCAGTTCCTGTAGACACAGCAACTGCGTGCTGTGCAGTTTTAAACCCTTCCCTAACTATGTATATTCATTTTCCACATAATGAAGAAATGAATTATTGGATCTTCTTACTGTTGTGAAAAATCTCGCCTTGCGAGCGAGGAGTTCCTTTTAGCTTACTCGTGAAAAACTGGCGTAAGATCCCATTCGCATAAGTCAAATCGCGTTGTAGCCTGGATACACAGTAAATAATTTAATAATAATACCATATTATTTTTCTTATTTATGCTTACTGAATAAAAAATATGTTATTTAATTATGTAATATTTTTATCATGTAGCATATTCTGACGTTTTACTTCTAGGAACAACTTTCACACATAACTACTATATATAACTATCATGTATACAAGTTTTTACTTGTGTATATGATTTCAATTTCAATCATTTAGCATTTTTATCAATTTCGTTCCTTAAAATGCGCATTTAAAACGAGTCATTAAATTTGGTCTATATTTTATTTCAACCACATCAAAATTGAGCTAAATGAAAGATAATGTGCATTTTAACGTTCATTTTTAATGTTCATTTGTTGTTAAAAATAGTCACGGTTATTTTTAACAACACTGACATCTGATGAAAAATGGAAGAATGCGAGAACAGCTGGACAGCTTGCCCAATGCTGAAAAAAGGGCAGCCGTTGCCATTGCTCGACTTAACTACCAACAAGAGGGCGGACGATCGAAACGTTCATCACGTGCCACAGATCTAGAGAACTTTCTTTGATTCAGACTGGATGTGCGTGCACAGCCAGTCTGCGTCAAAGAAGGTTCTCTAGATCTGTGGCACGCGATGAACGTTTCGATCGTCCGCCCTCTTGTTGGTAGTTAAGTCGAGCAATGGCAACGGCTGCCCTTTTTTTTCAGCATTCGGAAAGGGTTGCGCCTCAAAGGGTTAATGGCCACCTAAAGAATACAACTGGAAATCAAGAATAATGAAATAGCCGAATACGTGTACGTGATCAGTAGATTTTATTCGACCAAGCAAAAGCCTGAGAGTTATGGGAATGAGGTGAACCTAGTCAGATGAATACGGCAAAAAGACCAGTTACAACTCGCTTCTTTCGGATTTTATTCTTTGTACGAAAAATTGGCAATCGGCCAGGAACAAAGGCCATTTTCTAGACACATTCGTTGCTTTCCGAAAGAGAAGTACATAAATTACGAATGATACAAAATCTTTTTGCGTTTGATTGTTTGCGCGGAGATTTAAAGTCATTGCCCGTATTTTTATAGTGCATTCAAACGTTCAAAGTTGTTCGACGACACGACACGACACTGAGGCTGTAGTTCGAATATTTTATGAGATTTGTTGTTATTTTGGCCCCCTCAAATTAAGAAATAAAGCTCCCATAATTTCAAAATATTCCGGTTTATAACCTCGAGTAAAAAATAGTAGTAGTAATAAATCGAGTAGAAATGCAGTGCTGTCCAAAATGCAATAGTGTGAACAACTAACAACTGATGATATTAATCGTCAGTCTCAAACTGCAATGAACCACTGATCAGTTGTTAATTTCGAATTTTACAATTAAAGATTAATTTATATGTGTGTGTAAAACCATTTTTTATTTTTTATAGTTAAATATTAATTAATCCCTACTGAAAAAATTTAGTTTGGTTGGACAATTAAAATTAAAACTAGTTACACTGGAAAAATTTCTGTAAAACAGGGGCCTATGAGTTCTTCAGGGGTCTCTTTTCTAACATTTTCGAACAGTCTTGAAAAGTAATAATGAATACAGTTTCGTCTGTAGTCTGTGTGGACAGACAGACGCACAAACAGACAAACTGGATTTATAAACACATTTTAACCTTATTGGAAAATTTTAAAAAAGAGGTCCAACTATTTTTTAAGATTGTCTCAGTATGTGCATTTAGTAGAATTTAATCATAAATTGATTTTAATCAAATTAGTTATATCATTAGCAATGGATAAGTTGTTAATTCCAAGTTCACAATTTGACTGACGAATTATTAATCGTAAATTTCACAACTGACAATTGATTTTGTCGTTAGTTAGATTCATTAATCAAATTTTTAGATTAAAGATTGATACATTGGCAATTATTTTTTTCCCAACACCGTAGTCATGTAATAAATCGAGTAGTTTTGTGATCGGTCACTCCGCTCAAAACGGTTTCGCGACGGTTTGTGTGAGACACTGGGTAGCAGTAACGCCGGCGGATTTCACGCAGCCACACATGCACACGTGCATTATCCCCCTAATAGAGACCCCTAAAATCGGAACCGTTTTGATAGCTTTAACCTCCTGGATAATAGCTATCTCTCGTGTTAATCCATGACTGGTTCTCTTTATAACAATGAATGTCTATATAAAGAGTCTGACAAAAATGTAGGATTTGTAATCAGCGATAAATAAATAGCGAAATCCGGCAGTGAGGCGAAATACGTGAGCAGTAGATTTTATTGGATCCAACTAAGGCCCGGAGTAATGAACTGTGCGAGTCGATGCGAGTCAGATGAGCAGAATAAAAATCCTTATCTGTAACAACGAGCTCTTTTAAATTTTGTTCTTTCTCGAAAAATTGACATTCTGCCAGAACAGGAGGTAAAGTTAAAAACATTCGTTACTCCCGAGTAGAACAAGTAGCTTGAATAATGAACAATTTTGAATCGTGACATTTCTAAATAATGATTTTTTTTCTCTCTCTCTCTCTTACCTACTTTTATTTTTTTTCTCTTACTCAAACACAGCACTCGAGAGTTCCATGACATTTTAGAATTAAATCTTGCCGGAGACTGCAGAAAAATAAAAAAATAAAAGGATAAATTACTTTAATTCTTTGTGATCCTCTCGCTTGAATTTTGTCTTGATCCTCGTGCTTATTATTAAAGTATTTTAATCGTTTGAAATATCTACAAATTGACCAGTTCAAGCGTTAATGCTTTATAAATCAGTGGTTCTCAACGTTTCTCTCACAGCGAACCTCTTCTAAAATCTGAAAGAAATTGGCGAGCTGCCTCTTATAGTTGTTGTGTACTAGTGTATTATTTTCTAGAACCTGCTTATACATCTTGCGAACCCCTGGGGGTCACGAACACATCTTGCAAACCATTGAGGGTTGGGAAGCGATGCTTTAGATAATCACTCTTCATTTATCATTTTTATTAATCTGGTTTTTTATTCTGTTCTTTGAAGGGAAGGTGGTTCTGAATTGGAATTTTGATAATTTGGAAAGAACTATGCCGCATTTCAGAATTTTTGCTAGAATATTCAGGCAAATATCTCTATAATAGCTCAGTTCGCAACACGGACGGGCATTACTTCTCCTTTCAAAGGAACATGTCGGCTATTTTGAATGGCAATTAAAACCTCTCTTTTTCATGCTACATAAATAAATGTTTTACTGTTCGAAGTAGTCTTGGTAGCTGAATATTTCATATGTGTACACGTTTACTCTGAGTTTTTAGTTTACGAAATATCTGCACTTGAAATACGCCAACACTTTCCGAAAGAATCTAAACAAATATTATTTAAGTCGTTCATTTTCTAGACAATTTAATATATGTGTAGATTGCTTCTACGAGTGACTATCATCAAGAGTACGTCCTGGGAAATTTTCAAGCCGCCAGCAAAACAGTGTCACTTTCGGTGTTTATTGCAAATGGAAATGTTAAGTTGCACTACAAAATTGTCTGTTTATGATGCGAAGATCTATACAAGCTGATATTGACTGAACAAAAACTCTACGAACTTTACCCGAACACAGCTCGGGCAGGCAAAACCTACCAATCTGTCATATCCCGAGTGTATCTCGGGCAGTATTAAAATTTGCACTGTACACGCAGTCTTTCCCATATTATTTCGTATGTGCTTTTATTTGCTTTCCTGCCCATAAGATGGCAGCATTACACAGTTATACATTTTTTTTTCTTAAAAAATGTTACATGCGAACGGTGTCATTATGTTTAAAAATTTCTTATTTATGAAAATTAGCGCAAAACTTTTGGTATCTTTTGACCTTCAAACCTGGCGTAAATTGAGCTGGCAAGGAAGTTTAAGTACACGAAGTATAGCAAACTTTGCTGTTAGAAAGATCATTTATTGTTATTATTATTTCATTTTCTAAACATCAGTAGTTTTTTTAAAAATTGGGACACCTAACATTCTTCTTTCCATTTCAGGGTGTCACTGACATATCGTGTCAAGTCGGCTCACAAGCTGAAGCTAACAGACAAGCAACTCCTTCAGTGGCTCTTCCCCATCCTGCTGGTGATGGCCATCTACCTAGGCACTTGGACCATATCGTCGCCGCCGGAAGCGGTCTACATCAAAGACTGGGACCAGCTGAAGTTCAAGCAATGCGACTACAACTGGTGGGACCACAGCCTTGCTATAGGTGGGACATTTCTCCCCTCTTTGAGGTAGTTCCGCCAGCTTACGATACATGCAGGCCCTGATTATTACACGGGCCATCGTTTATGTTGATATTAATTTTGATTACATTATACAATGGTCAGCCAGAACTCACTTAATTTTACAATAAATTAGGTGCCCGTGACTTGGGTGCAATAGTGGCAGACACAGAAAAGTTTCAAGGGAGGGCTATGCTATATATATATATATATATATAGGACGAAGCATACTACAGTTGAATCACTTTCTTTTATGGTCTATATTTAATGTTTAACACATGTTTGACCTGTTCGCTCTTTCTGACCGATGTTTCTTGCCAGAATGGTTATTTGCTCTGTTGGGTTACCACATTGCGCTTGCACAGTCACGGGCTTCCAGAGGAGTATTCAAAAAACCATTCTCGGAAGTAATATCCATCAAAGGGTCAAAGAAGGTGACACTTCTCTATAGCGGTTTATCCAGGGTAGGGAATAGGGAGATTCAGCCCCCCCCCCCACAAAAGACTTTGCTAAAGGGTGTAACATTTTGCATCATTGTGCACTTCGTTTAGGGGAAATGAGCTTTTATTATAAGTTAGCCCTTCCCAAAACTTTTACATTGCTTTGAAGTAACATTTTGCTTTAACGTGCATTTTTGTTCAGGTAAAGCAAGATTTTTTCAAGAATCAGCCTCTTCCCAAAACATTTCTGTATCTACCATTGCTTCACTGTAGCGTCTTTTTAAGATGAGAGGGAACAGATTAAACATGGGTTCAATTATAGAATTAAGTACTCTCAGATCTTGCAATCGCCCACCCTCTTAAATCCGCCATTGGGGTACACATGCAGATATGAAATGAGCTTAGAGTAATGCATCCGTACAAACATGGTGATTCACCTGCATATCGAAGCAATAAATTTTAAAAAGGCACTGAACACTGTTTTATAGTCAGGGCCTGGATGTATGCGACCTTAAATATCTACCATTTAAACCAGCGTTTGAAGCCAAGTGGCATAAATGTTAGCGGACATACGTAGCTGCTATGGCACAAGTCCTAGGTTCGATCTTCAGCCCAGGCAAGATGGACTCAGTATTTTATTCCCCGAGTTTGGCGATGAAATGAGGACTATGCTGTCGGAGGGAACTAAACGATAGGGCAAGGTGTGCAGTGGGGCCAGGGTGGAGCCCCGGTACTTTTCTTTAAGGCGGGGCAGCGCCCTGGCTAATAAAAACATCAGGTATTAAAAATATTGTCCGAAATTTCAGGTTGCAGTGACATGAATACGATTATTACTTCATTGCACTCAAAAATTCTAATCAAACGTGTCATCCTCATTGTTCATTAAACTGAAGGGTCCTCCACTTCAACTATGGGGTGCAATACCTTAGGTCGAAACGTGGCTCCTTACAGAAATGTTGAAGATAGCCAGTCCCGTCATGTCAATCACGAATAATCCACAATTCATACTTACTGAAGGAAAAGAGAAACAGGGGTGGTTGTTCCAAATTAATTGTTCATGATTACTTTGGTTGTTGTAAATAAATAAATTATAATTAAAAAACACTTTATTAAAAAATGGCCACGCCCCCTCTTTAAAAAAAATTTCGCTTGCGGCAAGCTTAATTTATAGCGCCCCACTGCTTTTTAGTTTAGGACTGAATCCTTGGTGGTGACTCTCTAAGTTAAGCTGAAAATTTGGCCGGGACACATGCTCCTGCATTCCAAGGCCTATGGTTGAGAAGGTGTGGCTGGGTTTCGTAGGTTTCAAAGTCCAGGATCCCATATTACTCTTTAAAAAAAAAAAAGAATTAATTCTCTCCGAAGTAACTAAATCAGCTTCTAAAGATTTAAAATCGGGACAAGTTTGTCCCAATTTCAAATCTTCCGGAGTTAATTTAGTTCTTTCGGAGTGAAGTTAGTTCTTTTTTTTTAAGCGTGTATACCATATTAAATATTACAACACTGATTAACTAATGTATTGTAGAATTAAGCAAGCTCTGGGTAACCACTTAGAAAGTAAATCAATATCAGTAGAAACAATTATAAGAGCTACCAGAGTTTTCAAATGTTTTTATAAAAATATCTGAAAAAGAAGGAGCACAGGAGCTCAGCTTCCTTGAATTCACATGCAAATTAAATCCTGCTTATTAGTAAAATCTACTGAGATCAGAAGCGAAAGTTTATTACATTATATCAATTCATAATATACTAGTGTTACTCATTATCTACAGAGGGTGTTCACACATTTTTGTAACGATTTTGATTTCCTCCATTAAGTTAAATATTAATTTGAAAATAAAAATGTGATTGGCATCAAATTGTAATAAGGCTTATTTATCGTCTGCAGCATTAAAAATGTTTTTTGCTTTAAAATGTCGCTGAAAAATAAACAATAGATCGAAGGCTATATTTTTGCGCTATCCGAAGAGAAATACTCTTATTCAGTTATTAAAAAAATATGTCAAAATCATGGTTTTAATATTTCTACACGTAAATTAAGTGGCATAATTAATATGAAAGGAAAGAAGCCTCAAAGTTTATATTTCACTGGGGAAAAGGCAAAAAATGCATACCCAACAAAGGTCCGTACACCTCTTATTAAATCTAAAGTCGCTCCTCATGTTTTAAAGGAAAATCCAACTACCCAAAGAACTATCACAAAATCTTTAAATAGCTTTGTAGGGACTGTGAACAAAATTATAAAATCCGATTTAAAGTTAATCAAAGCAAAAAACCACGAGGTTCATCGCGTAACGACGAAACATGTTTCTCAGCGTAAGACTATGTGTAGATTGTTGTAGGAAAATTATTTGGCGGGTGAAAAATGGAAACATGTAGTTACAATTGATGAAGCTTGGATACATTTATCCGACTGCAGTAGAAAAAGATCGATTTACTACCGCAAAATAGGAGAAAAAGGCTTAACAAGTTGGTTTAGAGTAACAAGGAAAGTTTTTCTAAAGGTTTTATGATTATTACCGGATTTTCTCATAACGGAAAACTTACAATAAGGAAAGTAGAAAAAATAATTTGGATTATTATCAGAAGTGTGTTTTAACACCTATTTTTAAAGAAGAAATTCCATCCCTTTATCCAAACAATCTTCACTGTGTTAAGTTCCATCAGAATAAAGCTCCAAGCCATACCTCTAAATCTAATGCTCTATTTTTTTGATAAAATGAGAAATGAAACTGGAATTGAAGCTATCCTTTTAAATGCATCCCACCCAAGTCCCCTGACGTGTCTGCTATGGATTACTGTGCATTTGGACTTACTCTGGAAGATTGTGAAGGAGGAGTGGAACAATATCAGCCTTGATGTTTTAAGAAAAGGACATTATCTTGGAAATCATGATGTAATATGATAGTCCAAAGAAAGGGCTATCAGATTAACACATTAGAAACTAAAATTCTTGTATTTAGTTCTATATATATCTTTGCGAAATCGTTACAAAATTGTGTGAACAAACACCCTCTGTAGGTAAATAATCGAGAACAGAAACTAATAGTTAAAATGATAATTTTAAATAAATCCTTTCAAGAAACATTTGATTAGTTTCATCATCAAAATAACTGAATATTATATTCATATCTGTGGCTTTCTAATTATGTAAATGCTGCTACCTAAAGATTACAGTATTTATTCATATTTATACCTCTAATTACCGCAATATTTGATTTCAAAATATTAAACATAAAATCAAATTACAAATTCAATTAAAAATACCTTACATTTCATCATTATATGAAAATACTAGGAAAGCAAGAGTTTGTCCAAAACTCTTTTTAAAAAAATGTTTAATTCACCATTAACTTGTTCAGCGCGACGTAATTTTAGAATACGACAACTTGATCTCTCGAGAGAAAAGATCTTTCCAAAAGTTTCGCTACCAAATTTCCGCGTCAGATTTTCCTCGTAACCGCACTTCGGGATGTGATGCTATAAATTAGTTTAGAAATTTCGAGCAACTCATCTCCAGGGTTCGAAATTAAGAACGATTTTTGAGAAACTTCAGAAAAGCTGTATCGGTTGACTTTCAAAATGATATCCAGTTTCATATATCATGTTAAATATGAAAATCGAATACCCCATTACTTTCAGTTTTTTTTTTCGGTGGTGGGGGGGAGAGAACATTGATTTACCTCACTGTTGGTCCAGCTGAGTTTCAAAGTTCGTTAACCCTTTAACGCTCAGTGTTCCCGCTCTGGGATCACCAAACTCTGACGTTTTGACTGTTGACTGACCAGTCACGAAGAAAAATTTGATTTCTATAAAAATAGTGGCGGGTGACATAGCTCAACAAGAATCCTTTACTTTTTAGCACGTCATTTCCCCTTAAAAAAATGTCACGATTATTTTTTAACAGCACTGACATCTGCTGAACAATGGAAGAATTTTGAGAACAGCTGGATAGATTGCCCAATGCCGAAAAAGGGCAGCCGTTGCCATCGCTCGACTTAACTACCAGCAAGATGGCACAGCCAGCTGTCGTCAAAAAAGGGTCTCTAGATCTGTGGCACGCGATGAACGTTTCGATCGCCCGCCATCTTGCTGGTAGTTAAGTCGAGCGATGGCAACGGCTGCCCTTTTTTCAGCATTGGGAAAGGGTTGCGCCTCAAAGGGTTAATACAGCTTTGTATATAGGATTCGCGAAAAGTATGGTGTCACTTTCAGAAACTAATTACAAATGAACAAAGATATTCAGGCGCAACACATCGAGTCTATACGATATTTCTAGCCACGTTCTATAAAGCATTGTAGGATCAACACTCTGAATGGTCGCTGCCATTCGACTTTTCAGTGTCACGAATTGGAGATTGATAAACAATGTTTTACAGGGATCCATCAAGAAGTCCAAATGTGTTACTATGTATGAAGAATAGGTGCACACGGTATTGGACCTATCCATCTTAGTTTACATTTCATTAAAAGGATCCTTTCTTTATAGAACATGAAAAACAATAAAAGAAAACCTTTGTTTATTTTTAATGCATTGTTGAAAGTGAAGCCATACTTTTGAGAAACACAGAGTAATTTACATAGTTCTCCATCGTATCATGAAAGCCTCATTTTAATAGTTAGAAATGCTGTGATGCAGACATCTTTTCTTCAGTGATCTTAACATTATCTACTCGTGTTACCTTTGTTTTGAACTTGGGAAGTTGAATATAAAAAGTACCTAAAAATGTGCTGTTATCTGCTTGCTCTTACGCAATTGCTGTCCTTGTTCATTCGTCTATCCAACTCCGAATGTTTTACTTAAGATGTAGGAAAATTTCATTTATTTTTGCCTTCCATTTCTAGAAATCTCATCTTTTAAGCTAATTTTAGTATTTAATAACAAATAGTCCTGCATGTCGCAAAGGCTGTTTTATCTTGGAAAATTTCGTTCAGTTATTCGAAAGTTCAGAGTAAAATGTTATATCACTGTTATTGTATCAATCGCTTTATTTCTGTGAAAAGTAAAACAAAATTATCTAAAATTGGTAACATTTTATTGTAATTCTGTGATTTGCAAATCTCTGGTCATTAGATTAAAAATTGCGTCTAGGACTGTAGATTAAGTTTCGAAGGCACTCACCGATATTTCTGTTTTGTCTAACGTAACCAGATTCGGCATTTTGAGATCACGGTTCATTTTCAAAAGTAACTATAAAATTAGAAGTTTCGCAATACCGTACCCTATTTTAAAGCTATTTCGTGGAGAAATTTAGTCCTTTTTTCCATAGCAGTAAAATTTAACAACCATAATGTGAATAAAGTTTAAATATTTTCTTTTCAGCATGCCTCCTAGGCGTCCCCAAAAATTAGGGATGCTATCTTGTCACCATAATCAGATAATTATCTTTCTATTGTACAAGATGTGTCCCAAAAGTAACTAGGAAAAATTTTCTGTGCGTTTCTGGTACATCGCCAAGGAAAGCTAGTGGCGCAAAAGCAAGGGTTGCTACATCGGCTTTTTTTTAAGGTCAAACGAAAATTTGTAGATATTCATTTATTTTAATATTACATGAAGTACGTTAGAGCGGTAAGGCTTTTTTTTTAAGGACAGCCAATCTGGCAACACTGCTTTTGCACACAATTTGGCCTTAAAATAAGTCAATCTGCCAACCCGGTTCATAAAATGTGAATTGGAATGTCAGCGACGTATTCTAATGGGCTCACAGCGGCTCATAATTCGCAATTCATGCTCAGTGGCCTAACAGTATGACTTTGCGAGAGTGGTACATTACGCTTAAAAAATAGAGATCTATTGAACAACTCTTGAATAAATTTTTGTATAGAACTCGGTACATGTGGTCCCCATCCACAATACTCTCCCGACCTGGCTATCTCTCTTTTGTTTTTACGTCTCAAATGAACGTGAAAGGATCCCGTATTTCAAACGTACTCCAAGATAACAAAAAGCCTAACCAAAGGAGCTTTATGGTAAATTCACAAAATGAACTCGGACCAACCACTGGCAGCAACTGTGGATTTGTTGTATTGCTGCAAGACGTATATTTCGGAGATTAAGTGTTTTTCTCTGTGAGAACATTTTTTTAATTCAAGTCATTTTTCATTTATTACTTTTGGGAAAGACCTTGAATTTTATATTATTAGTCTTCTTTTAAAACGGGGGGAAAGTTAATGCTCGTTTGATATATCTTCCTTGTAGGTGAGTTTCTGTTTCTGCTGTGGGGAATCCGCGTGTGCTACAATGTACGGAACGCGGAATCAGTCTTCAACGAAGCCAAGCACATCAGTTGGGCCGTACACAGCATTACGATCGTCAACATCATCATGGTTATGATACAGTAAGTATTACATGAACCGTCATTCTGATCGACTAGGGAAACATTTTTTTTTTCATTTTGAAATCATTTTTGGAGTACCGTTCGTTACGAAGCTTTGTTAGTTATAGATAATTAAAATATAGCTTTGTTTTATAAACACTAAGGGTACTAAAAACACTGTTGGCTCATTCCTGCATTGTTTGTTTCAAAATTTCAAAACACGTGCTCCTCAAACAAACAAGGCTATTTACTCTTTCGTTTTCCTTTTCTTTGTTTGTGTTCCAGTCTTGTCATCTTGCCGAATGCTGGCCCTGACGTGAAGTACCTCTTTGGTTTCATTCGAACACAGCTGAGCACGACGGTCACGGTCATCCTCATCTTTGGACCCAAGGTGCGTGAAAATTAAAATACATCTGACGTACCACTAAAGACTGTTTAATTTTTTTTAAGGAGGGTGCCATTTTTAATGTTTCATCATTATTTTTTTCTTTTTCTCCAGTTTTACCGGGTCATTAAGGGCCAAGGCGATGTCTGGGACAACAGAGCGAGAGCCAGGGGAGTGACGGCTTCCTTCTCATTAAACGGCGTAGGTCCAGTGTATGAAGAACCTCAAGACCTATATCAAGAAAACGAGGAATTGAAGGTAAATAAGAAAAAATCATGGCTCATTTACGATAACCTTAAAATTGTGGTATATTCTACATGCTGGTATAATCTTTTGGATCTCGTATTTAGTTCTGTACCCCGGATGTAAAAAGACATCAGGTCATTTATTTTATTTTATTTTATTTTTTAAGGGAGCGGGCAGTTAGCACCATGCCGGATGTGAACTTTTCGCTAAATGTAGAGAGCGATAAAGTACTATGTCCTGGGACTATAAATAAAGGCGATTGATCGACGGGACAAAATCGTGTCCATTTTCCCTGGTGGTAAAAAACACCACGTGAGCTTGCTGTCCTGAAAAATTACATTTTTATGACATGGTGTTCTTTACTTCCGGCGCACGAAGTTATATCTTACAATATGTATATGAAATATAACAGTTACGTAATGTTCCGTATATATGGACTGGACATCTATAATACATCATTCCCAGCATGGGTCTGTGAATGGTCCGCTGAGACGGGATTACAGCGAGTATGAGTATCCCATTATGAGTATCCAGACTCATACTGGGAGACAAAGCACAAGAGGACACAAGCCCAGCCACGGAGGGTGCTATGAGGGCTAAAGCCCCCCCCCCTAAAGCTGTAGATCAGAAAAGCTTCGAAAATTGTTACAAATGAATTAAAATATTTTGTGTTTTAAAAATTGTCTTGAAATATTTTTAAAAAGGATGTTGGCTTTTTAATATTTGCAGTTCGTGTGACACATGTGCAACAGTAATTTTTTACAATAGTGTTTACAATGTAGTAATTTTTTGGTTAGATTGTCAATGAAAATATCATATAATTGTTTATGGCTTTATAACAAGTTACGGGGATAGTGGGCTTGTGTTATACGGGCAATTGGCACAGAATATTTTGACATAAGGGAGTTATAACACTTTAATCAAAGCCACTATAACGGAATTCAAAATATTGTTTTTCAATAAAGTATTTGTAGCTCTACACCCACCCCCCTAAACCAAAATCTTGGGTACGCCACTGTAATAGGAGTATCTTCCTTTTGCGTCTTTTCAGTAATAGGGGCGAACAGATTAAACACGGTTCAGTAGTGTGTTTAAGTGTGCTCAAAGGGGGTAGGAGGCCCTTCCTTGGATCGACCAATTTCCCCAAGCAAATCAGTAAGTTTCTCATCTTATTGGAAAATGTTGTGTTTAAGTGTTAAAATAATTTGTTTTTTAATAATGTTAAGAATCTTGAAAGTGCTGTCATCTGCTATCATATTCCGTGACTATAAACCAAGCTATTTTTTATATAGACTCTTTCTGGAGTTGAACTTTTCAAAATTCATCAAAATAGCTTTCTAATTCTTTAACGATTAACCGTTTTTATTATACTCTCCCGTTTTTTTAAGATGCCTGAGGTGATGAATTAACTTTTTTTTTTAAAGTAAAAGTTTTTCATTCAATTCCGATACTTACTTTAAGAAAGGAAATTTAGCTTGCTCACGAATACTTTTTTGAATGGGAGTACAGAGTGACACATTATATGTTACGCAGTACCCAAGGAAGCACATTTGTCTATTTTATGTCTATTTTTAATCAAACTCATCCGTGATACGCCCATGTCTGTATGCAAACATAAGATATTTGTTTAAGTACGTAATATGGAAAATCCAGAAAATGTCCATGAATTGACTAAAACTAGACATATACTATACAGAATGTCTTTTTATAGGCATATTACATATTACGGACAAGTTTTGACTTTTTAATAGATGTTTATATGCAGACACTGATGACCACTAAAAATTCATATATAGATGTTGGCATCCAAGATTCGACACTAAAAGGCTCATAAGCTTGCCAGCAGGATCCAAATTACGTGTAGATGTATGTCTAGAAGCAGGGCTGTATTTATGACCTTTGTGGCACCCGGCGGTTCTTCAATGTGAGGCTCCTGAACCTTGAATGTTTAATTACCATTATTTTCCGCAACGTATAGATTTTTATCGTAACACCTTTCAATATATTTTCTTAACTATGTTTCAGTAATAGAAACATTTAAAGTATTTGTTATACGTTTGTAAAAAAAGCTCTTTAATATAACACTTCGGTGATGTTCCGAAGTGACCGACACCTCAAACAATTACTCTGGCTTATCAAGTGAATAATATTTTCTTCTTCATTTTGCATACCTTCCAGCACATCGCAAGCAATAAATTAAGAATCTCTAGTTTCAATCTAGATGTCTAATGTATCAAGACTACAATTGTGGATGCTTAAAGTTACTTTCCTTTTGAAACTAACATGTTTCCTCTTCCTCTTGAGTCATCCGAGAAAGTCTTTGTCTATAAATTCGGAGGTAAATACGGCACTGCCTATAAGATGTCATATGAGTGTCTTACAGAGCGAGAATGTCATAAAATGGACAAAGCCTGGTTATTTTATGGAATGTCTATGTTGCCTTCCAGGAATGCTGCCCTAAAATGAGTGGTAGTTACCACACCACACTCAACAATCATGGGTTTGGGTTCGACTTCCGGCTTAGGCTTGGTTGTTAAATTGTCCTTCGTAGTTTAATTGTTTAAATGCCCATCATAGGGGCAACGTGTTCCCACCTGTAGAGTACCCAATAATAAAGGGGGCAACACTTTTTCAGCATCTGTAGTTGTCTATGCCTGAACGCCAAAGTGCCCGCCTTTGAAAGAAGAACAATTACTTGGGGTATGACACATTCATTGATGATCAACTGGATAGACTAGACTATTTAACGCTGAAAAAGTTCGAATCGCCATTCGCGTGCCATACAATCAGCCGCGTCAAAGAAGTTCTGCTTTCTCTCTGTTACGCTATTGACAATTAGATCGGCCACCATGTCACTGGTAGTTGAATCGAGCGATAGTAAGGTGGTAAGGTCTGCACTTTTTCAAAGTTGGGGCTGTTTGGAGACCTGTCGGCTACTCAACTCTCGCTGCAACCCGCTATGCGAGGGGTTTGGTCTCGAGTTCAAATCCCGTTAGGTCATGGAAGTATGTGTTTGTAAAAATACTGTGATGTAAAAATTATACTTTGAAGTGAAGATGATCTGGTAGAAACAACTGAGATGAAGACCTGAAAGAGCCACAGATCTCGATTGAAAGCCATTTGGATAGTATATCTTTCCATATGTTCTTCTATCCTTGTGTTCGTAAACTCATCAACTCGTGCCGCTTTTATGACACACTCGTACAAAAACTCGAAAAGGTGTGATTAGTGACCCCAGTTTCTTTAGAGTTTTAGAAGGACTTTCGTTTATTAAGTTTCAATGCCTTGGTGATGGGTTTTTTTACCAAAATGTTTTCGGAGAACATGTAAGCAAACTATCGGAAACTTAATCAACTGACTCCTGTGTCAATTTGATTTAATTTTTCAACTAACCATACTCAATTGACTTAAGAAAGATGATCATGATCAATCGGCTTAGGTTTAACAAACTAAGTATAAGAATGCCTAAGTCTAATCTACACATGTGGCACTGGTTAAGCGTTTACGAACACGCCTTTTATGGATGGATACATTGTACGTATCATCGGGTCAATCATTTGAATTTAGTCCCTAAATTTCTTTTCTAATATTGCAGGAAGAGGTCCAGAAGTTAGCATCTCAGATAGAATTCATGAAAATCGTGCACATGGAGGTAAACAACAGGCATCTTAAGCCGAAGCACGGCGGTTTCTTCAGCCAGTCCACCAGCAACCAGAGTCCAGTGATCAAGAACATCTACATGAAGTTCGAGAGCACGGACTCGCCCGGATCGCGCATCTCTCCCGCCGCCGAGCTGGTCAGCGAGAAAGTCTGAAGAGAGAGAACAGCCACCAAACCAACCAACAGTAACAAGCACCCTTGAAAAGAACATCGGCGAGTTTCTAATCCATTTCCCTTACAAGCAACAACATAAAATGATGTCATCGGCCTGAGGAAGTTTTCTCAAATTGCAAACAAAGATTCGAGGCCTTGGTTCCAGTGGGCGCCATGACTGGGTCCACGCTGCGGAAAGAGTTGTTGAGAAATATTGGAATGTCAGCGATTTATTCTTGTAACCTTTTTGGGAAATGGCCGCGCGCGCAATGGGGGCGCAGGCCAAACGAAAGAGCCAAATAGAACTGTACGTGCTCGGTTTTGAGGGGAGTTATCGCCTTTGTAAACTTAAAAAAAAAAAAAAAATCATTGTTTATTTCGTTCCACTGAATGAGAAACTGAAAATCTTCTAAGTCCGGTTACAGTGGCATTCGTCTAACACCGTGATTCAATGTGTCAGGTAACCTGAATGACCGATTTCACTCTTGGAGACAACGGGGAAATTGTATTCGTCATGGTAAATCTTGTATTTGGCAGGGTGAATATCATTTTTTCCCAGCTAAGCTTTGAAGTAACTGACTCAGCTGAATCAGCTCACAGGTTTAATGTTAGGTGAGTGCGACCACAATTGAAGGTTTATTCTAAAGACAATTATGGACTTCTTGAGTTTGTTTTTCCTATTAATTTAAAAGATAAAAGCTTTTATGGACATTATTTTCTTTCAGAAATTAAGACAAGTAACACTCAGAATTTTTTTTTAAAAAAGGAACGTGTGACATGGGCTCCCATAAGGGGAGGCAAGGTAGGGCACTTGCTCCCTCCTCCCTACAGTTTTAGTATACTGCCTTATGATTAAAAAAAATGCATGGCAAAACAAAATCGGAACTTAATTGTTATGAGTCTGAAATTTACCCTTCTGTAGGAAAATTTTTTTGAAGTTTGCCCCGCCTTAAAAAATATCTATGAGCACCCATGAACGTACATGAGCATATTTACTTGCTAGCTGAAGCAACTGATCCCATTTTATACTGATGAGTACAATGTAGTTGTAACTGACGGCATATTTGTAACTGTCGACAGCCTTTCGTATGTTGTAATAACGTACACTCAGATAACAAGAATTCTAAAAGTTATGGCTTAGGTTCATAAAAAAAGTTTAAATGCAGGAAAACAACAGTCAAGCATGAATTTATTGGGAAATGTTTAAAAAATATTTTGCGCTGTACAAAGCTGAAAAAAACATTGATCTTTTTTACAAGTCGTCTAGAGCTAACTGAATTCGGTTTGAAGGTTAAAAAACGAATTTATTTAAAATTTAATTCGAAAATACGAACTGATCGAACTATTTTTACGAAAATTAGCTTTAAGAAAGTGCGTAGAACTTATCGCAAACGAGCGGGGAAGGATTCAATTTACCATTGTTGCCACTCTTTAAAAAGTAAAAGAACTCGGAATCCTCTTCAAATATTCCATGGGTAATCCCAGAGCCGGTTCTAGATATTTGGCCGCTTGTTTGAAATTGTTTAGTCAAGGGCGTCCGTATGAGGGTTAAGTCCTCCCCACAAACCGTCGGTTAAAAAAAAAACAAAAAAAAAACAGCATTTTAAAATTTTGCAGGGCTTTCAGTACTTAGGTACTAAAATAAAAGTGACAACCTCATTTAAAAGTACTGACTGGCATGTATGGGCACCCATGAATTGACTATCCCATCCAATAAATTAAAAAATTATAATAAATATAATATTAAAATGAAATTTTCATTTTGTAATAAAAAAAGAAAAATATGAATAAAGAAAGTGATGTCTGTTTAAATAACAGTAATAAATAATGATAAAACAGCAAAACTTAATAATTTAAGTTTCTAACAATTCAAAATTACTATAATTGATAGGAAAAAGAGACAGCTATAAGTACACTTTGGCCGTCCATTTTTTGGTCTCATGTTATGAAGTGCCCACTTCTTACACATAACGATAGAACTGGTTCAGTGTAAGCCACACTTGTTATGTTATCTCGACTTGGGAGTCTTTTAAAAGAAGTAAAACAAAGTGTTTCAGCCTTAGGAATCTATTTTGGAATCCAATAATTAAAGCAGCAAGTTGTTCGAATTTTTAAACTCTTGTTTTGTTTTCCCTTGCTCATTTATATACGTTGTACCCAACATTGTAAAATAAGATGTTGAAGCATTACTTTTAAATTTTTACTCTAATTTGCATTAATATATTTGTATACATGGACTTTTCGTAACAAATTATATGCACAAAATAAGTTTACTTTTTTCTAAATAATATGACTTACGTTGGAGGAAATTTAGAATCTAAAAACGCCACTTTTAAAAGGGATGACTCCCCTTGATTTTTGCCTCTATTTCTTGTATCTCCGATGTTTGGGTAGAAATAATGAAGCTGTGTTATAGAAGTTCACTAAAGGGCTCTGTTTTATGATTTTTCCATCCCTTTATCGGATCTTAATTTTCAATATATGCATTATTACATGGCATACCGTTTAAATTTGTGTTTTGATCTAAATGTATTTGGATCCAAACTGCCATAATTAGTATTTGTATGAATTAATCAATTTTATTCTCCTTATATGAAATAGTTGAATGCAATAACATTATTTACTTTTTCATTAGTTCTTGATTTCATTTGCATAAATTGTATTATACATAACTGAAGGAAACGGTTTTAATATATCAGTGTAAATATCAACAACACTATAACCATTTTATCGGCGATATATGAGCAAAAATTATTTATATAAATATGTGTATATGTATATTCTCATATACTATTCGACCTGCGATAACGTCAGAAAGTTTAACGACATTATCTAAGGTGGTTGTAAGATATTGATGTTTTTAATGTAAACTAACTTAAAGGTGAAAATGGCAGCTTAGATCTGTTTTATGGTTTTAAAAATGAGTGAATAGAAAAATAAATCAAGGTGATAAGGGAAAGCTGCATAAACGACAGAAAGTGAGAAAAGTAATCAAATGACTCATCCAAAAATTTGCTTGAATTATATTGTAGTATTCATTACACCCAGTGGCGTACCTAGGTGGAGTAACGCCCATGGCAGACGACAAAACTGCTCCTTCTCTTAGTTAGAACGACAACGATCTCTTCGTTTGTTGTCCTTAACCCTTTGACGCGCGGTGCTTGCCCCGCCGTGAAAGCACCTTATTTCAGCGCTTTTACAGCTGGTCGCAAAAAATATGGTTAAATTGTTCCAACGCTGGCAGCTGTTGCCATCGATCCATTTAACTACAAACAACATGGCAGTCGATCGAATCGCCCATCTGGCCCCCCCACTTCGATCGACAGCCATGTTCTTGGTAGTTAAATGGATCGATGGCAACAGCTGCACTATTTCAGCGTTGGCCAGTCTATCCAGTTTGTCTTCGACATTGATGTGAAAATGCTTCTTTTTTTGCGTCGATCTTGCTATGGGAATCTGGATCCTTCGTACCTTTTGGACCCTAGGTACGTCACTGATTGCACCAAACAACGTGACTCATACTTTTGGATCTTTATTTTTTTAAGTTTTCTTTCCTGTAGTGCAAGTGGCATGAAAAGGGTATATGTTGGGATGTATTTAAAAAGAGATTCGTATACTTAAAGCCTGTGAACTTAGGGTCAAATCTTTTAATTGCCTTTTTTTTGTAGAAATACATATTTTAGAGCATGTCTTATATCCATATAAGGATTTAGCTGTCGTCTTCCGCATCTATCGACCAATCGGAAAACTCGTACAATTATTACATTTCTCATTATTGATTAAGTACATCTGCGTGACAGAGTATACATAAATATTATAAATTCAAACATTTTCAAACTGGGTGATCTTGGACGTACATCTCAGAAGTTTTAAATGTTACCCCACCCCACCCCCACGCGAAGTTCTTCAGTTCATTAGTGAAGTGAATAATCACATATTTTGACTTTCGATCAGTGTTGCCAACTCTATCGGAGAATGAAAGTTAAAAGTGGGCAGAAATGGATAAAAATGTATTCAAGCTGAGAAAAGCTTTTTCTCAGTCTGGAGGTTTTTTTTTTTTTTTTTTTTTTTTTTTTTTTTGGGGGGGGGGGGTATTATCTGACTGAATAATTATTGTTTGGGCTCTATATTCCAGGAGTTTGCTTCACTTTAACGATGACACAATATTTACTCAATCAAGTAAGGAACTGATAAACATGTGATCAGCACCCTTACGTTTGACGAATCAAAAACCATGAATTAAAAAGTAAGGATATATATCTCTCCAGTAACGAAATGGCCTGGTTTTTATCCGAAATCAGAGGATGCTGCGTCCATCAGAGAAGTGTAATTTTCCCGCCCATTTTTTCTGCGCAGACTGTTTACTAATTTTACACTAATCCTTTCAGACCCGACTTTAACGTCGCGAATAAAAAAAAGTAATTGCCAAACTCATGTTTTTGCAGACAAGAAAATGACGTCATTTTCACACAAAGCAAAAACAGTAAACATCTGTTGGCCGTTGTCAAACCAAAAACTGTAAACATGTCAAAAAGATTAAAACTTCGACTCTCTGCTGTTAACATGGGCACCCATATGACTGTTTACAGCAGTGTTTTCACTAGAGCGCGAGAACGCGAGAATCTCGCATTTTTTTTTCTTTTTCTCGCATTAAAAAATTATTACTGCGAGAAATTCGCGCACCCTGCAAATCGGTTTCTGAAAGAGAGAAAAAAAAAAAAAAATGAAGAACACAGAGTGTAAAAGTGGATTCTCAAGAAACTATCTATGAAAGAAAAGATGAAGTCTATGAAAGAAAAAAAAGAAGGGGCCTGGGAACATTCAGATCCTGGGGGGATCTTAAACTGGGCCACTTTTATTGCATGTAACTGTGCTTGATTTAGACTTGGAAGTCCAGTTACACTCAATAAAAATAACTAAAAATCATAAATACCTTAATTTTGGGCATTTACCCAACACAGGAATAAATACCCTACCCACTGGATATTTACCCAACCCAAATCTATAAGTGAAAAATTCTCACCCATTTTATAAAAATCTCACTCAGTTTGCGGGAAAGGGTGAGAAATTCTCACCCACTTTTTTTGTTCAATGAAAACCCTGGTTTACAGGGAGGGCAAATCAGAGATCCTGCCCCAGAAATATTATATATTGTAGTGTTTGACCACTTCTACTTCTACGTTTTACCATCGTTACTATGCTATCTATACAAGTACGTACATCATACATTATTATCAGCTGGGGGGAGGGGGCATGGCCCCTTCTCAATCCATAGGTATGGGCGCCCTTGGCAGTCAGTGAGTTAAAAGAAATAAGGTTTTAAAATGTATCTATTGTAATATACATACTGGGCCTCAAAGACTTAAACGGAACCTGGAGTAGAGTTCTATCACTGACTGTTATTGGCCATTCAATAGGAAATTTACCTACCGTAATTAAAAATAAATATAAATAAGAAACAAACAGACTATTAACCTCTTAATACAGTCGACTCCTCACTGACATGGTCTGCAAGATCTTTCGGAGTCGCACTTGCGCAATGCACGATTTCCAGTGGCGTAGCCAGAAACTTTTCATCAGGGGGGGTTACGACTACTGCAACTCATATATATGTAAACATGCGTGTGATAAGGGAGTGAAGAATATACATTTTGCATGGCAAAAAATTCCACATATGGAGGGGGGGGTGTTGTGACCCACCCCCCTATTGGCTAGGCCACTAGCGATTTCCCTTTGCAATCGCAGCGGCAATCTAGTTGTATTTAGACATCTAGTAGGCTAATAAGCAATGTAGCTTATTAGCCTTATTAAAACTTTAATGCTTCATGAAATGGTTTAAATCCTTAGTTTTAATTTATCTAAAACATGACATCCTGAATGAAAATGACCCTCTGAGCGGTGGGGAAGGCTTCACTTCCAGGAGAAGTTGAGGTAGAGGGGTCAGTGAATTGATTAATTTTCGCCCGTGTATATAGAAAAGCAACTGGAGATAGACTGGCTCCCAACGTTGAAAAATGCTGCCGCTGCCATTGCTCGATTTAACTACCAGCAACCTGGCAGGCGATCGAATCGCCCATCGCGTGCCTCAGAGCCAAAGCACACACAGCTACCTGCTAACGGGTGGTTGGTAGTTAAATAAAGAGATGGCAACGGCTATTCCAGATGGTGGAGCAGTCTATCCAGTAATTCTTCTATATTGATGTTTTCGCCGCATTTGAATTCATGTTTAGCCTGTTCGCTCGCATCATTGCACAAATGCACCCACTGAGATTCTTGTTCTATGCCAGGTGTTAACTCCTTGAAAAGATGTGTGTGAACAGGTTAAGCATGGATTCGCGATAAAAAAGGGGTCGCTTCTGTTAGGGGGACCGGAAAGCAATGTCGATTTTTATAAGTCAGTATTTAGCTAAGCCAAAACTACTGAAGCTAATAACACAAAATCTGATTTTTTTAACGTAGGTACTGCATTTAGACAACATTTTCAGAAATTCGTAACCTATGGGAAGGGGTTAGGATGCCAAAATGTTCCTTTAATATATCCCGCGTGATCTCAAAGAAAAAAAAGAGGTATCCATCGAATTCTTGCTGTTAAAATATAACTCTCATGAACACGCATAAATCATTTTGAAATTCGTCCTCCAAGGAGGTTAGACGGCCACCCAACTTCTTTTTTTCAAATATCCTTTTTGTAAAAAAATAAAATATCTATAAAAGTCTTGCTTTAAAATCCTACTTTTGGGCTCGTCTTTAAAGACTTGTTGAAAATTTATTTGTTTGAATTTAATGTAAAATAACACAATTAGCGATATTTTGCATAGCTGTTTCACTCACGGTGGACAGTATATGCGCACGTATAAAGTCAAAATACTCCGAATAGCGGGCAGCGTTAGCGCTGGAAGAAACCGTATTATGGGTGGCAGCAATAAAGCTCGATGCAAGCAATTCTAATTCAGGAGGTGATCAGCTCTGAACATTACTTTAAAATCTAAAAATAAGCTATAGTATGCGACGCTGCTTATCTTGAGGAACGTCGTTTTAGCGTTTTTTTTTAGCCGCTCAGAAGGTTCAACAACTTTGCATCTAAAACGCGTGCAAACAAAAATTACATTATATGCATTTCAAGAGGTATGCAAGGGAGCAAAATGCATCAATGAAAAAGCATATTATTTTATAATTGTTATCAGAGATCTGTGTTGCGTACGCAGTCCAAGCATCAGGGACCGATCTACACACTTGGGGGCCACGGGCACAGATACTTTTGGGGGCCCCTGCACAAAAATTTTCCGCAGAATATTACTTAATTAAATTAAGTTAAAACCAATTATCATTCCTTAGTTAACCATACGTAAACATTTACAAATCAGTAAAATGTCACGACAGATACCACTTATATGAATTTTTCGATTTTGAAATGTTTTTATGGGTATTTTCAGCCGACACACACCTTTGAAAAGATAAAAGGAGGAGCATGCTGAGGTGTCCAAACGAATTTTCGAATGTCGAATCGAATGCATAATTTTTAGCGTTACAAGTTACATTAAATTAAAAATGTTGAATATTTGTGATAAAATGAAGTAATCAGAAATTTTTCTCTTGAGAGATAATTTTAGTATCTATTATGATTACATAAAAGGAAGTTTTGGGGGCCCTAAAAATCGGGGGCCCAGGGCACGTGCCCCGAAGTAAATCAGTCCCTGCCAAGCATCCCACGTCACATAAAAATACAAGTGGGAAAACGAAGCCAAGAACAACGATCATCCAATTCGAAATGTTTTAACATTCATAAGACTTTCAAAATAATTCATGAAAAAAATTTTTTTTTTTTCTGTTTCAATAATACTCGACGCATGTGTGTGTACGTGTGTTTCGTCACAAATTTTTAACGAAAAATTTATTTCCATAACTGTCACTGGAGAATGTAATTGTTTTCTACTTGTGACTTCGACATGAGGGGAGAAAATCGTTACCCTTTTTGTACATATAAATGATCATATATTTGTAAGTGCACGTATGTTTGATCATGTAGGTATTTGTGGGTTCGAAAATTGTCTTAAAGCATAAATATTTTTTAAAACTAGGGTCATTGGATGAATTTTGCTGTCAGAGGGAAACCTTTATAATTTTTTGGTGATTTGTAGTCTCTTAAATATGCCAATAATGTTTGAATTTTTTTGAGAAAAAAGTTAATTACTTTATTTGCAGCTAAACAATTTTGTATGAACTGGGAGAAACCATCTGATAGTTTATTAGAGCAGACAATAAGAAAGTGTAAAATTGAAAAAAAAAAAAAAAAACCTTTTAAGCCAAAATTTAATTTAACTACAAAACTTTAGATATTACTTTAATCAAAATAATTATTATTTTGATTAATGTAGGGTTTTGTTGAATAGTAGAAGAGCTGAATATTTATTTGTACTGAGGCAATACTTATACTTCTTCTACTTCATAATATATATCTTCAAATAATACTTCATAACTTCCAATTTTGTGGATAATGTTTTACGACGAATTATAAATACAGTGGAACATCTCTAATCCGTCAACTTTGGAACTGGGGGTATGGTCGGAAAGCAAAAAATGTCCGCTTATCAGAATACAGAAAAATTTGGATTTACAGTAAAATAAACAATCTCTGAATTCATTAATGACTGTATGCAGAGCCAGACTAAGACATTCCGAGGCGAGGATCTAGGCCAAGCACTCTTTGGGGGCCCCTATACGATCATACTTTGTTGATACATATTATTACAGCGTACAAATTTTTGTTGTAAATAAGGAGGGGACCCTTTGTCCAATAAATTGTTAACCTAAAGTTCATAAAAATTTAATGCTCATACGTTATGCTTCAATGAGGTGGTGTCCCTGAATGTCCGTAGTAGAATGCCTTGGACCTTAACATGGCATTTCTTCTACTTCTGAATACAATGTGAAGAAGCACTTTATCACAGTGAAATGCATTCTAAAATTGCATCCATTTATTTGATGTCATTCATGTTTTTATGTGAATTTTTCTTAGCTTAAAACCATTTTAATCTCTTAAAACTTAGGGGCCCTAGGGGGCAAAAGTGTACTTATTTACTGTACATATGTATGCAATGTGGGTGGCGAAGCACCGACGAATAGGACAAAGTTCGGCTCGAACACGGTCGGGTCAACCCGAGTGACGGAGGACCTTCCGAGGACAGACGAGAGAGGTTCTACTGTATAGGAAATTGTCCATTAAATTACAGTTAAAGTAATCGACATTACATTTACAGGCACTTTAGCCAAATCGATTGCTACTATTAATGATGCTTTTTTTCTTTCTTTAAAATCTGTATTTTCAACTAGATATCAATTTAACATTCGGTCGAGAGAAACCTCCTGATAGTTTCACAGTATATTAAATGTTTGAAATTAACGATTGAATTTAAACATTTAAAGCTCATGAATGCAGAAATTCTTTACGCGGAAAAAAAAAACTCTGTATACCTCTGAAGCAATATTCATTTCTTTTGCTTTTTTTTTTTTTTTTTTTTTTCAACTTTAAATAACTCTGTACATATAAATACATGCATACAACCATACATAACATTATGAAAAAAAAAGTAAAACAATCAAATGACTATGAATATGTGTAAAATGTTATTGTATTGTAAATATATATAGTCGTAAATGTAAATGAGAATGTTTGAGTGTATATGTACAGTATTATATTAATCATTGAATAAAGTGATAAAGTGTGCAATATGTTTCTTTTTACATAACACTGTATGTGGGGTGGGGATAGCATGGCATTGTTGTACATTTATTTCATGCGGGATGAAAGTCCGATGAAATGTGGTCAATTTTAGGCAAACATTCACTGTGTACATAAGATTTTTTTTCAATGTTTCTCACATAACAGTGTACGTGTAAAGAGTACTGTATTCTTTTTGATTAGTTTAATTCAAAGCAAAAACAAATCTCAGAAAGTTACATTATTTTTGAATAACTATTTGTCTTAGTTCATTTGTTTGTTTTCCACCAGATGGGGAAACTTTATGTAGAAGTTTGTAAAAAATAAAAATAAATGTGATTATCTGTATTTTATTTTTTTTTTGTTGCTGAATCATTTTGACATGTGAAATGACTGCCTAATGTTTATTGGTATCCCTATTGGAAAGTTTTGCATAAAAAAAATCGGGGAAGGTTGTAGAGACATACATTTTCTTCTCTTTGCTTTTTTTCCATAAAGTGAATCATCGATTTTATCTATTTTTAACTCAGCTAAATATTGAAACGATAAAGAAAAAATTGAAGTCCAATGAAAATCGATTATCTCTATGTATGAAACGCTCACTTAACTTCCTGTTGTTATATCTGGAAAATTTATTTTAGGACTTATTAGCTTTTTCATGAACCCGCTTTCGAAAAGTGGACAATGCAATGACAGTTTTCACTAGCACAGAGAAAGGAAATTTTACGGTTCACTGAACAAACACAAACAAGCAGGGATAATTGGGAATCAAACCAGGACCGGTCCAACCATATAGACAAACCAGGTGACCACCTAGGGCGGCATTAGCCAGGCAGAGGACTTTTTTGAATCCCACCTGAGCAGAGGAAAAGGAAGCAACTTGTTGCCGTTGTCCAGTTCATCTTTCAAACAGTCTCCCCGTACTAAGCAATAGGGCACTGGCTACGTGGAAGATCAGGAAAATTCCACATGTTTCATATACAATTTGGACCGTGTTTAGTTACCCTTCCATTACCACCCCCCCCCCCCCCCCCGTGCCTGGTCTACACATAGAGTTATAATAGTAACTACCTGAGAGGCCACATCCAAAACTTGAAACGGAATCTAAATCGGAGTTGAGGGTAGAACCAAACTATTTAAAACACGTTGGAGTCACAGAAATCGTCTAAAGCTTCCCGTCTCCCTTAAGAATGACTGAAAGAACTATGAACATCCTCAAAGTTGGAAGTCGGTTTTGATGAAAGTAGAAAATGAGCACTGTTTTCTTGATTAGCCAGGGTGCATTAATAAGGATAACTTCTATCAAACCAGATGGTCATTTGTAAGTGTGTCCAGAGCTAATCCTTCAATTTCCTGTTTAAGTCGTTATTCTAATGGGTCCGTTACTGAGGAGGAAAGTTTCTGTATATTTAAATATTGTTGAACTTACCTGTAACTGTTTTATTGTAGTAACCTGTAGGGAAGAGCTTAGCTTGAAATGTTTCTCCTGCTATTGACTGTTCATTGTTTTGGGTTGTTGAAATGAAGTCATTTCATAATACAGTCGAATCTTGTTTTTAGTGAAGTCCGTTACATCGAAAATCTCACTATAGCAGGAGCATATCCAGGATTTTATATCGGAGGGAGGGGGGCTAGGTATCAAATTTAAAGCTAAAGTTCAATTGTAAGCTAAATATCGAATTTAAGGGTCCCATCACCCCCCCCCCCCCCTGGCTACGCTCCTGCACTATAGCAAAGACTTTAGTAATCCCCAAATCAAATTACAATATGGAGATACAATATCGGTGCTATAACAAAATTTCGTGAGCACAAAATGATTTTTCTCTGGTCCCTTGGACTTCATTTGAACAGGATTTGACTGTACATATTATAGGACTAATAGTGATATAGTTTGAAAACTACTTAAGAGACTCGTTTGCAGTCATCATGAGATTAATTATTCTCATAGTTCCGACTTCAATTCACCCCACCATGCTGAGTTAATGATGCTGAACATGAAGTAATTAAAAAACTTTGTAAAAAACATACATAAGAAGTAAAAGGTAAGAGGATACGCACGTTTCGTTCAAAAATTGTTTTGAACTTCTTCAGTCCAAGCCCTTCGTCGTAAAGAACACAGGGAACTGAAAAGAGATAAACAAGCAAGATGTTGCCACAAGGGGCAAAGAAAAGTCGAACAAAACCACGGAGAGGGGAGAGAGAAAAAAAAAAATTAAAATAGGGGATAAAAAGGAAAGGAAAGAAGCACAAAAAATACAGAAATAAAAAAGGAATAAATAAAAAAAAAAAAAAAAAAGGGAACACACACACACAAAAAAGAGAAAACAGAACAAACAAATAGCACACTTGTTGGCTGAACTGTGAAGGTCCCGCATTTGGGCCTACTATGCAACTGTAGATCTAATGGTCTCGAGTTTTGGGCTGTTTCCTTCAGATGCAACGTAAATACGCATTATATCCCCTTACAATGTTTACCGCTAGAGACACTCCCCCTTTGGATAGATACACCATGTGCAGGTTTGCCTTAACACACAAAATTCAGACTTTTAATTGCAATTATATAAAATTCCCTCAATCCTCCCTATTAATGGAAATCAAAAGGTGGGTGCGAATTCCTTAGGTAGCCATTGTTAAGAAAATTAAAGAAAAACTATCATTAAGCTTTAGACTGCTTTAGTTAAATTTGGAATACTTATTTTCAGATTTGTTTACATGGGTTTAAAACCATGGTTAAATGGCCAAAAAATTGTGAAAATTATTTTGGAATTACAATACAAAGACGTTCCATATTATACAATATGTAACACTATTATTAATTTCTAACTATTCAGAAGTTCCAGCACTTTTGTAATAGGTCCAGAGGCAATTCATTAAAATTGCTTCCGACTTAAATCATTAAAAAAAACTCTTGCTTTCAAATGCAACCACTCTGCTAATTATTTGTGAGCATGCAGATCTGAACTCAAATCTCTTAATCCGTGAGTGTTATTTCTTTCTCCGTGATAGTAAAACTTTCAGAATATTAGTCTTCGTTCAATGAGGGTATATTCTCCTTTCAAGATAGTATTAAGCGTGCAAATCAATTTTCCTATACTGGTTTCATAAAAGGGTTATTCTTCATAAATATTGGATAATGCAATGTAACAGCTTCTTATATTTCTTTTGGGTCGTATGTTTTTATTACATACTTACAAAAATAACACAGGAAATTTCTCTTGCTTTCAAATGCTTTTTTTTTTTTTTGTGTGTGTGTGTGTGCATGAGTGTACAACATAATGATAGGCCCTCAGAGGTGTGCCAATGTTCAAGAACCTTACCTTAAAAGGGTTTCCAATGTTGATAAAATTTTTCTCTTTACAGAAATTCATACTGTATGTCTAAAATGTTCAGAACTGTACAACTCCTCATTAGAATGGTACTTCTTGCTAGGGTACCATGAACATTCTCATGCCTCAAATTGTATACAATAAAGGGGTACCAGTGTTCAAGAAACTTCTCTTTAAAAGTATATAACATTGGTACCCCTAAGATGAGGGATGCCGTGGTAGGAGCACTTTCTAAAGGTTTCTTACGCATATTCACGTTACATCTGGAGAAAACCTACCAAAACTACAGACTGTTAGATCAACGACCACGCGATGGGACCCAAACCCAGGACCTTCACACTTCGGCCGTCTACCATTTTCAGTGATATAACCACTGTGCCATGGTGAGGCGCAACACTACCATATAAAAAAAGGAAAGACAACACACACATAATAAATGTCATTGCAGCATTTATTAGCCACAATTGGGTTTTTTTTTTCTTTTTTTCAAAATTACAGACTTTCTACAATGAATTTATGTACAAACAAACTTTAAATGTATTAGAATTATCACTGACTAAATAATACTCTTATGCAAGAACCTTCACACAACTTGACACCAAAATTATCATTTGAATGATGTTTCAAATCACTTATTTTTCTCAATTTGGCAGCTCAAATGTAAAATAATAACAATAATAAAAGAAAGATGAATGCACACTTCTTTTACACAGAAAATCAAGTCAATAATTTGCTTCTTTAAAGAAAGGAGTTTTTCAAAGGAGAGCCTATGTCAGCTACCCCATAATTAGATGTTACTACAGGTATTAACATTTGAAGAAATCATGATTTTTAAGAAGCAAAGAAAAATTTATATTTTATATAAACAATACGTGTTTAAGCTTACTTTATACATTAATTTTAACCAAAATGCAATTAAAAACTGTTATAAGATTTCAGTAACTTCACAAAAGAAATAAAGAAAGGATCAAGTTTGAATTTTTACATTTCTGCTAAACTCAACCATCACCCACCCACCCAAACTAACAAAATCTTATATTTTAAAATTCAGTATGATTCAAAAGTAATCCAGGTTACTCATGAAATAAAATTGATTCTCTATGTTATTGCCACTTTAAGCATTATAATCAGAGCAGTTCATATCTTTAAACATACTTTTCACACATTTTATTCTGCTTTTTTTCCTTTCTTTTGTAAGGTATAAGAAACACAGATTTAAATCACTGAACACAAGTGCAGAACTGAAAGTTTGGAATGACAAAAATATTGTAAAATTCCCTGATAAAAATAAGAATGAAAGAAGAAAAAATAAATAAATACAGCAACAGGTGGCCTATTGGGTAAATTTGGCAGCAAATCTTCACTTCATCAGATTTAAGTTGGCAGTCTTAATGTTCAACATTTATCCTTTGCAATCATTCAGGTTATTTAAAAGAAGCCTCAAATGAGCAAAAGTATTTTAAGATTTGACTTTTTTCAAAAAGAATCTTTCATAAGTACTTCAGAAAAATGTACTGCAGTTTAACCGCCATAACAGAGGAAGGAAGAACAAAAAAAAAAAAAAAAAAAAAAAAAAAAAAAAAAACTGACTGGAAAAAACAAAACCTCGTACATTTTTAAACACAATATTGTAAAAGGAAGATTACACTGAACCAAGTAAACTTATAAATATTTGTGCACGCTACACTTGCAGCAACTCTATATAACAGATATAAAACAAAACTTCAACAGCTGCCAATTCTTTTAAAAATTCAAAAACTAATGTGCAAAAACTGCACATGAGGATAATCTTAAGAAGTGAAGCTAAATCAAGCTGATATAACAAAAAAGCTTAGGATGCACAAAATCAAAATTATTATTATTAAAACAGAACACAAGACATGAGTTTACTTTATATGCATAAGATTAACATTTTGTGAAAATCATACAGGAAGGAAGTTTACTTTATAATGAATATAATGTCATCACACCCAAAATCTTTTTACATTATTACAATTTCAGGTGATTATTATCAGTAATCAAAAGAATGAGAGTGTACACACAGTAAATATTCCAATATTTATATGCACATACTTAAACTTTTTACATTGATACAACTTCAAGTGATTAATTAATAGCTCATAATTGATTAAAAATAATAAAGAAGTATGTACACAGAAATATTCAAAGTTCAAAAGTAATTCTTTCTTACCTTTGAGCTTTATTCAAATAAAGTTAGAATTCAAACCAATGTATTCACATGAAATTTACATCTTAACAGCTGCAAAAATTTCTTATTCAATAATCTACTAAAAATAATTTTCTTTTAAATAATTAATAGGAACAAACACATGAATGGCACAATATTTACATTAATATCACAATTTACAAAGTGTAAACTTGTGACATAGAACAGAAAAATAAATCAAAAATCCATTAAAGGAAAAGAAAATATCATTAAATAATGCACATTTTATATTGAAAAAATAAATAAATTAAGGGTTTATATAGTACGAGATGCTTTTCACAAACATCATATTTAGTCTCATGTGTTGCAAGGAATAGCTAATAACAATCTAATAAAAATATTACTTTCTTATAATTTAACAACTGGATATGTTACTGAAAACATTTCAGAGTAACACATTATAAAAAATGTCTTCATCCTCAAAACCTCCTTTAAAAAACACTTAAATTTTATTATACTATAAGACAGAAAGCATGTGAATGGACAAAAAATGGTTAATGTGGCTTAAAAGTAATAATTAATGCTGGTTGTTTTAAAATGTACAAGCTCAACAATTTCAGTTTTATATAGAAAGGATTATTCATAAAAAGGAGAGGAAAGGATAACTAAAGGATTTGTGAGAAGTTACTAATTTTATTTTCATGACTTTATCAACAGTGCATTTTAATTTAATTGAATTAGCATCAATTAAATTAAAAAAATCACTTAAGGACCAGCTCCTTTTTTCTTACATGCATAAAAATATGTAGATACATATTTGCAATGCATTATAGAAATTTTCTAAAAATTAACTAAAAAATTCACTTTTTAAAATAACAAGAACGCAAACTGATAAACAACAACAACAACAAAATTATTTTGCAATATCAGTAGAACATAGCATAGCTTCTTTTTAAAACCTAGAAAATAAATCTAATTCTAGCATCTAAAAAATCTGTTTAAAAGTATTTGATAAGTAAATTTATAAAAAATTACACAAACACTACATTTCACAAACAATCAGAATCAGTAACCACAAAAATAAATAAAAACCTGCATGTTCAATTAATGTGCATTTTTTCTAAAATGAAACCTTGTCCAAAGAGCTAATAAAATAAGAAGTAGTGAAAATATTTGACATTTTCTTTAGGATTAAATAAAAAAAAGTAAATAAAAGAAGCGTTTATTAAATGTTCACTGTAGCTAGCATGTATGTACCTTTTTCTTTTACATAATAGCATATTATCATTGAATATTATATTTGTGACGTTAAAATATTTCAACTTTTAAAAAGAAATCCCTTTATTATTAGTTATTCCGAAGAATGAATAAAAGAAACATCTTTTAAAACTTTCTATAGTAAATTTTAACAAATAGAAAATAAACAGAATCAATAAATAAATCTATACATTGAAATAAAAATATTTTTACTGACAGCACATGCAGTATAAAAAGAACCAAGCGGTCTACATATAATTTATATATAATCATTAATCATACAGACAGTAAAAAATGTCTAATAATTAAAGATAGTATTTATTCACTTTGAAAATATACATAACTTTTTAGAAAACCGTTTAATTCATTGATAATCAACTTATTTTTTTAAAGTAGACTGAAATTATTATTGTTAACTTCTAAGAACTTGAAGATATATATATCTATATTCTGAAGATGCCATTAGACATGCTTTAATAAATGAATGAAATTTAGCACTAGGATTTAACAAATTTAATAAAATTACTAATAGGAACACAGAAATGATATTATTATTATAAAAATAAACAAAATACTTGACAATTTATGACAATAAGGATTATAATGCAAAAGAAGGTTAATTCTTTACTATTAAGGAAGAAATTTAAATCATCATCAACCAATTTATGTCCATTAATACACATTAGTTTGACATAAAGTGTGTTTAAGTTAAATTATAATTGAAGGACAAATGTAAATATTATAAAGTTAAAGGTAGTGTAAAACTGTAAATGTACCTGAAAAATACTAAAATATAGCTTTTACTTTTCTACACACAAAACACTACTAGAAAGATGTATTAATACAGTATTTTTGTAACATACATGGGCAAGGAAGTAATGAAAATAAGAAATTGTATAGGTAATGAAAAGTAAACAATTTACTGTTCCACTCTAATAGTATAAGTTATTTAAGATGATATTGCTGAAGAATAAGTTTTATATACTACTCTGGTGTAGTTGAACTTCTTACTTATAAAACTTTGTGAATATGGAAATAAAAATCCAAGCTTCATAGGAGATCACTAAGCCATTTTGTCATCATTAACAGATTTCTAATATTAGGTAAACAAATTCAATCTGCATTTTATTACTATTTCATTCAATTCATTTTTAAATGATTTTGAAAAGGATTTAAAAGCTATGTTTTAAAAAGACATACACTGCAATTAAAATTAATTTTGCTTAAGAATAGAAGAAAAATACATAAATAATCTACATATATTTCCAATAGAAATACAAAGGCTATCTCTTCAAGTTTTATTTCTGCTTTTGCTTGTTTGCCTTTTTCATACTTAGTTCCTTTAAAAAATAAAAAGGAACATTTCCATAACTTGAAACAACTTCTTTTTTCTATTTAAAAGGTGTTTTAAAACAAATGCCATTCTGTTTATCACACTATATCTGATATTGATGTATTCAAGTTACAAAATAATGAAATACAGGTAACTATAAAATATTTGTAGAAAAACTTCACTGAATTTATCTATAAATAACACTAACAAATTCTTATTTAGAATAGTATGTTCCCATGTATGCTCACTGTAAGACAAAAAGAAATAAAAGGAACATTATTCAAAGTAAAGTATTGCACACTCTTTAATCAGTGGATGAAAATGATAAGAATATGAAAAAAGCTACAAATGAAAGGAAATGAAGCTATTTACACTGTAAAATTAAATCGCAAAAATAAAGAAAACTATAAGCATTTAAAATAAAATGATTGAGAATGTTTATTACCTGAAAAGTATCAACATAAAGTATGTTACTAGCACATGAAAATTCACAACTGTAAAAACAAATATCATTAAAAAAAAAATTTTAATTAGGGTTTCCTAGATAGAATTACGTGTAAAATTTTCTTGAAAGTGAATGACTAAAATCCCAGGTCACAAACTTCTCATGCTGTGATATTTATACTTTTACGCAAGATAAACTTTCATGCAGTCTTATGTTAGTTGCAGATTTGAGCAGGCACTTATGAGCTGGGATTGACAAAAGCTGTAAAATCTTAGGAGCCAGCAAAATTTTTAGGAGGAACATATATATTGAATTATATTAATGGAAAAAAAAAAAACTAGTCACCAAAAGATAATTTTTAGTCACCTAGGCAACCGTACTTGTTAAACCCTGAATATGAGCAATAAAACAATAAGAAGCAATGTTCACATTTCACATTTTTTATAGGGCATCATGCCTTGCCCAACTTTATATTAGTACTGATACACCTTACCATTTTTTTGTTTAGTACTGATGCACCTGAATCTTTATAGGTAGAAAAAATAAGTTCTTGTAGGATATAGAGAAAATTGTTATTTTTCTCAACACAAAGTGCCCTTTTTTTAAAAAATCTGCCCTGCCTCTTTTGAAAAGAAATGTGAACACAGATAATAGTAAGTTGAAAAATTAATAAGGACAGACCTTAGCAAATATTTCAAATTTAAGAACATTGTACTTAAAATTTACTCTTAAAAATTCCTGTATTAAGCTAATTTTCTGCAATATCACTCCTAGGAAATTTTTTTCTCAAAACAGCATTATCAAAATTTTGAAATGCAAAATTAAAATGTAAAACAACTAATAAGTATATTACATGCAGCTAAACCTTCAGCCTTTTAAACATTCATTTTAGTGAGGAGATTTATATGAAATGAAAATCAGATTAGCTTGAGATTGGACAAAGCAAAGACGAAGCGAAATGCTACCACACATAACTAAATTTTTAACTTGCATCTTATATATATCTATAATTTCTAAACATCAGCTCTCCAAAGTCTGCTTAAATATGTTACAAAATATATTCACTATAAAAGTATGTTCATCCAAATTGCAGAATGTTCATATAAAGTAAGGCTTGAATGAAATGCTATTTTGTTGATAGTTTCTGGTCCCTTCATATTTATTAAACTGGATTACAGAAAGAATTTCACATGTACATAACTTTTGGATTTTTCATAGCTTATTAAATAATTCTTCACAAGTTGGCAAAGAAAATTAAAATCGCTATATGAAGACAAATTTTATTTTATGGCAAATATAATAATTTAATACTGTCAAATCTGTTATATGAACAGGCTATCTGTTACTGATATCAAACAGTCATATAAAACAAAGGACTGAAAATCAGAAAATTTTCTTATCTAATAAAAATCATTTTCCATCTATGTACATGCACATGAAGCTTGGAACAATATTTGTAGTATGTTGTTATGAAACCAACTTCTTCAGATATATACTTAAGAAACAAAGTTAAGCTGCAATCTGCTTTTTATTCATTATTGACTTAAACTAAACTGAAAATAAATTTTTAAAAGATTTATTTTCAATTATTAATGAATATTAATTAAGTCATTCAGTAATCAGCTTTTAATTAGCATTATAGATTAATTTATTTTAAATCCTTCACTGTTTGCTTAGTAACTAAATTGATATTACATCACTTCCTATTAAATTTTTCACGCATTATATTCACATTTAAATCAATTAAATCAGATAAAAACTGCAACCCCCCAACTGTACAACTGTTTTAAGGATGTTGTTTGAAGAAATAAAATCACCATCACATGGTCTATAGATGCAAATAAAAATACAATAATTGTGATAGGGGCTCAAAAAAATTCAGGATAATTCCTTCTAAACTATATTACACACTGTAACAAATGAAACCACAGTGCCTTTTATAAAGCTTTTTAAAAAAATTCTTCGACATGGATTCACACAGCAAAAATGTTTGAAGAGTAATAAATCCTGCTAAATTTTTTTTTTTTTTTCCTGAAAGCTTCACAACTGATACAGGTTTATTGTTTATTACCAGGTATAGTACAACTTGTAAAGAGACATTCTAAATATTCTGAAGTGCATGACATAGTCAGTTTAATCGTATTTATGTACCAAACTCACAATTTTTTTTAAATACGCCGTTGAAACTTTGATTTGTTTGTGCTGTGGATAAATTGCGACTGAACATCACTTATAAAATAATTACTTACAATTGCTTTTACTATTTAGGAAATCTCAAGTTGCATGTATGTTTTCAATTTAGTATAAATAAATATATTAAAAAAATATTTGGTCCCAATAACATACTTTAGGAAACCCTAATTTAAAAATATTGAATATAATACACAAATGAAAAAACTTACGGAATATCTACTATCAAAAGAAGAATTAATTTACTCTATACTGGAGAAAATAAAAATTTCATGTAGAATCCACTGATTAGTTAAAAATAAATAATCCAATCAAACGAACTATCACATATTAGACAATAAAACTTCTGTAACATAATAACAAATAAATAAAAGAATCTCTGAAACCTGTTATGTTCACCATTCTTATGCTTACTTCAAATAAAATATTTGAACATGCTTACTTCAAATAAAATATTTGAACAAGAACAAGTATATATCTCATTCGAATTCAAAGAATTGATACTAAGTTACAAATGAAATATTTTCTTTTATCTACTAAAAAATTTAACTTCCTGAATGGGTTGAATACTAGTGTGCTATCAATAGTACAATGGTACAGCATTTTCCCTTTTGAAAAAAGATACTGCAGAAAGCTTCACTATTCATAAATACCTTACAAATTTATACAGAAGAAAGTGTTACAGAATTTTTTTTTTTTTTTTTTTTTAACAGCTGATGATTTTACCCATTAACAACCATGTGTCTTTATTTTTTAAACAGCTGCATGAAAAATACTGAAAAAATGTAATCCCAAGAAACAATGTGTGGCATAATTGGCAATTATAAACATGACTGGTAGCTAAAGATGAAGATTTTTTTTAATTTTGATTTATACAGAGAGTGGTAGAAAAATAGTTAATCTACATTATGAATTATTCTAAAGCCATGCTAGACAATCTAAATGCAGTCTCATTAGCCCAATGAGCTGAAATCAAAGCTTTTGTAAACAATATAGAACTACCAAGATATCATTGAATTACAACTCTCTAGGTGACAGACAGAAAATATATATCTATAATTATTTTGTATAAGTAAGTTAAGAATCTCTTTATTAATTACTTTTTATACCAATTAGAAATATCATGGACCTTACAACTTTGACACAGAAAATTCTGCCTCTGTGCATTTTTGTAAATCTGCAGTTACCATGATTACGAACCAAAATTTATCAGCAACCTTAATGTAAATTTGAGTGGAATATTCTGCAAGCAATAATATAATCTGTATCACTTGACTGCATAGTTTCTGCTACCAGGCAAAAATACATAAAGCAAGGATGATCTGACAATAAGTAGAATCCTAAACAAAGGTATAGAGTCTGAGGTTCACGGCACTAAAAATTTTAAATTTCCTACAGCAATATACCGTAATACATTTACACATGTAACTGAGTATATGAAGCTTTTTTCCTAGCCATTCAATTATTTTAAGAACTAGACACTCAAAAACTGGAACATACATCAAGGGAACATCCTCTTGAATCATCTCAAAATTTGCAGAATTATTTCAGTAACAATGTTTTATTACCCAAATCATTAGCTGGAGAGAGATCTAACACAAGTTTGAATTCAAATGTAAAAAACTCGAGAAATGAAGAATTTCATTTATTTATTTTTTGTGAGAAAAGATAGTTTTAAAAAGAGATTACTTGAGTTAAACAACAGTACAATAAAATGTTACCCTTGTGCATGATGCTCTCGAACCTCTCTAATAGATCTGCCACTGAAAAAAAAAAAAAAACCACTCTACAATCAATTTTAAAATATTTGGTGGAATTATAAGCCCAAGAGCTTTGTTCTCCAAGTCAATTGAAAGCTTAACTACCAAAACAGTCATTAGCTACCAATTTGCCTTACCCAGTTACTGAACTGCAACTGGATTATTGACTAAAACCAACCAGTTTGGCCAACCAGAAGAGAATGAAGGTCCTTCCTACCTCACCTAGAAGAGTGAGGCTGAGATAGTGGGTAACAACTGACTGGGAGAGAATAGAACAGAAAAGTTGATCATACAATCAAATGTATCCAACAAGTAGTCTAATGCTTTAAAAATATAGACCATTTAGCATGTCCTTAATTAGATTTTATTTTTGATTAAAAACGTAAAATATTTTGAAACAACAGTTTTCTGGCTGTCAACAAAGAGAGTGTCCTTAAATTAGCAAAATAATAATAAGACATTTCAGAAAGAAAAAGAGAGAAAAAAAAAAGAAAATTATTTAAATATCAGTAAAAACAACACACTTTTCCACCTAACGTATAAAAACTTAGCAGCAATTAAACTTTATACAACTTTCTAAGCTCTATTAAATATACCTATGCAAAATTATTTTAATATATATTGATACTTAAGTATTAATGGCAAACAAAATTTAAGTTACATTTTCTTGCTTCAAAAACAATAAATGAAAATATTAGAAAATTTTCAGAAAAAATGTAGAAACAAGAACTTGTAAGAGTATCCAATACTGCTAACTAGAATTACAACTGATTATTGGTTGGTAATGCTTTTTTACTTTCCTGTTGATTATCTTCCACAAGTCCATAAATCTCTTTCTTTTTAACTACACATTCTTATAAAAAGCCATATAAATTTCATAAATAAGTATATTTTAAACATGCAATTACTAAACACAATAAATCTTCTAGGTACCTATATTCTACCTACAAACAAAAGTAAAAAATTTTCAACTGATTAGCATTCTTAACCAATCCATAAATGTATGTATGAAACAACTACAAAAAAAAAAAAAAAAAACAAAACAGGCTTTATGATCTAAATACCTAAAAATTTATTAAATAATTTAGGATTAATAAAAAAATCCAAAACTTGGTGTTTAAATGCCAAGAAAATATAAGGTTCCTTCCTGCATAGAAGAGAAGACAATGCTTTTTGAAAATGTTCAAGTCTTATAATCACTAAATTTAATCATTCAAATTAATATTAATTTTAAGTAGTCATCATATCATTGACAAATGTAAAATTAATGAAATATTTTTACACCCATTTCCCTCCACCCTTTATAAAATAAAAGCAAAATCATGCACAATAATTATGTCATAAAGTACATAGTTCCAACAAAAAGAAAATAAAAAAATCCTATAAATTTTAAAATGTTTAGCTTATTTTCTTTTTACTATCACTTAAGAGCTCATATGAGCTAACTTTTTCAACTGTCAAACTCAACAAAAACTTTAAATTTTCATATCTAAAATAACTATGCCATTACCAGTTAGCAGTTTTGAAAACACCATACATGAGGATCAAAACAATTTCATATTCTTGCAAAAAAAAAAAAAAAAAAAAAAGTATTTTATTTAAAATAAATTCCTGTTCAAAAGAGTTTTTAATATTAAAAAATATACATAAATATACAGCTTAAACATTTCTTAAAATGTGTGCTTGTTAATACATAAGTATCAAAATTTCTCTTTACAGTAATTACAAAAGTAAATATTTCTTGAATGACACAGATTCAATAACAACTAAACATGTACAAATTACACTGCATTAGTAAAAAGCATACATTAGAAGTAATCTCAGCCTTGAAAGACTAAATGGAAAATTCTTATTTTCAGAATTACAACAAGTTTTCACCACACAATATGCCGGCAAGTTTAAAAAACTGGAGCATCCAACATATGCTGTACAAATATAGTTTCTCCCTGTTAAACAAAGCGCACGGGTATTCAAGTTTCATTTCTTTTTTTTAAAAATCCAGTAACAGAATTCTATTGCATGTTCATGTGCTGGTTCAGAGTGCATTCCTATACCAAGGGGGTTTCTCCACCCTCAGAATTCACACTGAACAGGACAGATGGCTTTGCGACAGTTGTCTTCCACATATTCCAATTCAGATATTACAAGATTAGTTTTTGGCCTGAGAGTTTGGCAAAAAAGCACCACAAATAGACAGCTGCAGGCAATAGTTGGGCGGTTATGCACCATCATCTGTTGGTCCAGTTTTGTAAATGGCTGCTCTGTAGCTGAACCGATCTGAAAGGCTTCGCTTTACACCAATAGAATTGTCCGTGGATATTGGAATTTGAACTTGGTCATTTTTTTCTAGCTGTTCATCTACTTCACCAATAGATGTTTCAACAAGTGGAGGCTCCAGCTCAGGAAACTGTGCTATTTTAGATCGCAACAGAAATATATATGTTCTGTAGCGTTTTAACTGTAGAAGACAGAAAATGTTAATCATTTCATTTACAATAAATATTCATAAATCATTAATTAGTAATCTCTGAAAGTGTTTACTTTAACACAACTTATTATACATATTTCAGATATACTTATTCAGATACTCTGAAGCATGCCTGTCAAGATTTTTTATGTTGTTTCAAAATCATTAAGATAAAATTTCAGAAGTTTTCAGATTTTTTTTTCAGGAAGAGTGCACCTGAATGCACTACAACTGAAAAAAAAAATGTATGTTAAGTGTAAATTTCAATTTCAAAATTCAAAGATTTTGTAATTTCTTTCCCAAACTCCAGGCATGCTTGAACTTTGATGAAAAAAGCAAATCTATCAAGATGTTAGAAAGTTCAACCAACCACTGAACACAGGTATAACCTATTTGGTTTCATCACTGAAAAAATACAGAAGTGAAAACTTCCCTTCTGTGACCAAAGTTGATTCCTAGCAGAGTATTCAAATAACGATGCTGGTAAACAACATTGGTCACAGGAGTCTTCACCATTGTGCTTTTTCAATGATGAAAGTGAGCAGTTTATAAACTTAGGGTTTAAGATTAAAAATAAGCAGGGGGGGGGGGAAGAGAAAAAAATGAATATCTGATAAAATGCTTCTCTACACTTATTATCAGCTCCCCCCCCCCCAGATACTTTTTTAATCCCCCACTGTTTTAGCACAAAAACTTATGACACAAAAAAAAAATAAAAAAGAGTACATATAAATTTGCACAGTTTACAAAATTAACTAGGATTCTTATAGTAACTCTAGTAGATTAGGGTTCTTAGCAGCTGTTTTAAGTCAAAACTTTACCTTGAAGGTTTTGCTGCAAAAAGAAAATAGCTCCATCATATGCTAAGTTTGCAGAAAACAGAAAAAAGACATATTTGGTGTTTCAACACAAAATAATGGGACAGGCAGATTTATCTAAGTAACACAAAAACTAACAACTGGATCTTCAAGCTTTAGGTACCAAACAAAAGAGATTCTACTGCAAGATAGTACACGCAGCTCCAAATTCCCATAGGATGGAGTTACCTTCTTTCAGCCGATCCTTCAATTCTTTTCCCTTGGAGAATTTCAGTGAAATATAGTAAATGCACAAAACAAGAGATTCAAAGACTAAATGAAATTGAGAGTAAAAGAAATTAAATTTAAAGATCAATATTTACTTCATATTGCAAAAAGTTTTCTTTTTCGGTATATTCATTAATAACACGGGATTTGGCACTTCTGTCAGGAGGATGAGAAGTATGTTCTTCTATTTCTTTTTCCAGCTTTATTACTTTACTTTCAAGCTCCAACAGTTGCTCTCTCTGGAGAATTATTAATAAGTACAAAAATTTAAGCAATTCTTAAAACAGTCATAAAATAACAAGCAAAAATTATGTATGGTAATTTTTTTCAAAAATTAAATGTTTCATTATATGTATACTTGATACATCATTTTAAAGGTGATATTTTCAACATTTTAAATATTTGTAAACAATGCTTATATTCTAAAAAATTTCTAGTTCACAGGTACATATTTACACACATGTGAATCAGTAAAAACAATAGTGCATAATCATTGAGAGATCTTGTACAGTAAAATTGAAAGGAATAATATTAAACAACAAATATCTTGTCCATTTAGATTTTTAAAAAATAAATAATTTGAAATAATTCTGGTCATATTTCTCTAATAGCTAATTGGTACTTATTGTAAAAATTTCTATTTGTGATGTATATACAGTCGACTCCGGTTATAGTGAACCTCTGGGGACTGGCAAGTTTTGTTCACTATAAGCGAAGTGTCCCCATATGAACAAGGAATACATTATTACACACATAAGTAAAAAATAGTGTTTTATACCCACACTGTATATTTATGTAAATCAAACATAATTAATCATATTTATATCTTATTACTCCTAAGTGCTATAATAATTTGTGAGATTCCATTCAATTGGCCTAAAAGTGCTAGAGCCAATCAAGCAATAGCCTGTAGTGGTAATCGTTAACCTGTGCTATTGCACCTGGAATAGAACATGAAATCGTTCAAGGACAAGAGAAACATGTCCCTTTTTGTTCACCATGAAATGTACCCTACTTTTTTTTAAGTGCTTAGTTGCCTAAAAATGCTATTGATTCGAACTGACTAAGAATTTAATCCCCTTTTACAAATGCCCCCGGATAGCAAGCGTGAATACAATTAGGAGGGGTACAGTTTGATGAATGGGATTGAAGCACTTGTGGTCTTTCCTTTTTGGTCAAGAATGAGAATGAAAAAATTTGCATGTTTCTTTTAAGAATTGTCATTGCTACCTTCCTCATTGTGGAAGTGTGGGTGTCATGGCCTTTTATGCAGGGTGGAAAAGATGAGCTTATCTTTTAAGCACTGGGGGTATCGGACAAAAGGAGTATGGGGAGGCATACACCACAAGACTTGGGCTATTTTGCAAGGGAATCGAAGAGCTAAAGATAAGTATGCATCACTGCAATGAATAAATTACTGGTTTCACAGCTGTGAAGAGTCTAAAAGCCCTTTTTCTAGTGCGCTATTGTTACCCTCTCCCCTATGCCATGCTAGCGTAATCACTGACAATTCCCCTGTATTTCGGAACAGATGCTTGATAATCTCTTTGTGTGGTTATCGAATGCAATACAGACACAACCTTTTAAAATGTAGTCCAGAATTTTCGAAATTCAGTTAGGTTCACTATAACCGAAAAATGTTATGCACATTTCTAATGTAAGTGAATCGGGACTAACAATTTGCATTCACTATGGCCGAAAGTTCACTTTATCTGGGTTCACTAATCGGAGTTGACTGTATTTCAGAGGAAATAAACAACTTTTGTTATGCCGTTGGTTAAGTTATAAATTAGACATGAAATAGTAGAAAGCTGTCTGATGGCATAAACTCACAAAATTCAGTTTTGTTGGAGCTACTGGAAGTAATGGCCTCTGGAATTTTCTTTGTGCTGATCCCACAGCTCCAGAAAGAGAAGGCGCTGATAGGCAGGCAGCAACATAGTTGATTGTGTCAATCCAGCTCTGAAGTTCTTTTGAATCACTAAAAGCCATTTACAAACACTTTTAATCAACTGTTCACAAAACAAAACAAAAAACTAAAAGAAATATGTGACAATGTAAGTTACACAGATGGTTGTGTTGGATAAGGCAAAACTACACAAGGGCTATCTGCCTGAAGGGGAGGGATTCCTTGGGCGGAAAACTTTTTAAGGGATTCTAATGCATATTCATACAATAACAGTAAAATTTTGAAATTATCAATAGATTTACTATAAAGTCTTCCTAAGCTTTCTGCTCTACTTGTACTTTTAAAACATAAAGTGGGTTTTTTCAAGCACATACTAAATATTTTAAAAGCTTTTGAATGAAAAAGTACAGTTATTATATCATTCATAATTAAAAATGAGTATAATACAGTATACATATTATGTCAGTTTTATTAATTAGGCATTACATCATAATTGTTAGATTTGCAAATAGAGGTCTGTGCAGCACAGAAATTCGCGGCGGTGGCGTAATAACCTCAGAAACCCGGCGTCAGTGACGTGGGAAATTTTTTTTTAAAAAAGCATAGTGAAAATGAGTGTATGCGTACACAAACAAACACGCATGCATAAATTGGCACTTAAAAGAGATATTTTTAAGACTAGAATTTTTATGGATACCAGTCTTGAGTATGAGGTTGTGCGATTTCAGCCAATTAGCTACACGTGGGCTCTAAGCAGAGGATGGGGTGTAGAGATCACGATTGTGTTTGGACTCGGACAGGCTGAATTATATTTGTGTTTAATTTGCACAAACGGCAAAATTTATGATATTCTATCAATGAAGTAATTAACTTTTATTTATCTATTAGCTGAAATTTTGGGCTCTGGCTCCAACTTAAACAGTATCGCTCAGGGTAGACTCGAATTAAAAGTCCTCAGGCTCAGCTTAAAAAAAAATGAGTCCGAACTCATCTCTAGTGGGTGCCCTCTGTGAGGGTATTTCTAAGGTGTCCTATTCCATATCTACTCTGAATTTCGGAGGAAACCATGGAAAACTACAATCGGTTAGGTCAGTGGACGTGACCTGATTTTGAACAAGGCACCTTCCGTCACCCAGTTCAGAGCGCTATGTGCTCAGCCACTGGAGGAGCTCCAAAGTATGAGCTTGCCTTTGTGGTACACTTTAAAAATATTTCTACTGAAAAACTGAAACAAAAGATTTTATCAAAATCGGATAGGTTTATATTGTTTATATAGTACATTCACGATACATTTAGTTATCAATATACAATTGATAAATTTGCTTTAAAGCAATCAAATTACGCCATTGACTAAAAAAATTTAAATTGTATCTTTACAAGTAACTAGTGTTAAGAAGTATCCAGCAAAAAATAAGTAGTTAAAAGTTTGATACAATTTTTAAAAAAGTTTTGAAGCCAATTGTACGCTGCAGTGTAAAATCAGCGTTATTCGGTGGCGGTGGTGTGGCACAAATGCCCGGCGGCGGTGCAGACCTCTATTTACAAATCACTGAAATATGAATTTTTGATACTTCCAAAAAAACTTGCATGCTTTAAAACAATAGAAGAAGATATGATTTCTGTTTCTTTATATAGCAATAGTAATTGGTTTTCGCGTGTAAAAACCCTTTTTAAACATTATTATACAGTCAAAATGTACAAGCAGAGTGTCCACCATTTGTCAGGAGACAACTACTTCACATTAAACCAGGAGCTATGAAGCAGTTTGTGAAAGTGTTGCCAAATGATGGGAATGCTTCAAGTACCTTTGTGATCACTTTCTGCATCCATCTAAGGCAAAGTTCAAGAAGGATGTTGTTGTGTGTCCCAACACCAGAAGGTTTATGGCGAATAAAAACTTTATGCTGACAATGAAAGCCATTAAAAAAGAGGCTTGGGCAGCTTTGAATAATAATGCATTACCAATTTTTTGGATAACACAAAAGATCCTATGGACATAACAACAATGGAAATCATGTTCAAAACTTTGGAATGCATCAACGAGCCTCAAGCTCCAATTTTTAAATGGACACTTGGATTGTTATCTCAAAAACTTTGGAAATGAGAGAGTAATAGGGAGAAAGATTCTATAAAGAAAAAGGAAATAGAAAAAAGTTACCAGGTAAAAGAAACATTATTATGACTGTTGACTACAGTTGGATTCTTCAAAGAACCCAAATCAGGGTTCATACTCATTATTCAAAATGAAATTTAAGGGATTTTTAAGAAGTATTTAAGGGATCCAAAAAATTTTTAAGGAGTCTACTTTTTTCTGGACTATGAAGGTAATTATTTGTAATAATCATTATTTAAATAGTTTGTCACAAAAAACTGAAACATTGTAAAGTTTGCACTACAAGAAATCTTAAGTTAACAAAGGAGAATTTACAAATAACTATCATTGTGCTTTACAAACATGTTTTAACAAAAATTTCAATCCAAACTGAATGTGCAAAAATAAAGATTTTTGAAGCCATGATCAAAAAAAAATTTTTTTTAATGAAAGACAAAAATTAAACTTCCATTTTTATTCTGTTGCTACACAGTTTCCTGTAAGTAACAAAGTCCAAATCGGTTAAAGAAATATAAATTCTGCCACCACCTTCAAGTTCTATAAGCAATGGGAGCTTAATTTACTAAAAGGGGTTTACATCTTAAGTTCACAAAAAATATATCTTTGCATTCCTTTGGAAACTCTAGACAAGGTCACCACAGTCTGAAAGGTCGCAGATATTGCACATTTCGTTAATCATGGTTGCTAAGTGCAAAATTCAGAAATTTTTGCTTAAAAGTAGTAGGAAGGACTTGCTTTAAAACTACAGCTTTCGGTAAAAGCTTTTACCGAAAGCTTTCGGTGGCATGCCACCACCTTCTTCAGCCATCGCCGTTTCTTACTTGCACTGATCTCTTCCTCACTGTCTTGCCCCATCCCAGATTGATCTGCGCCTGTGTCATGTCATTAACTGCACCATCTGTAGTTAGGATCTGAAGTGCCTCCATTTTTAGTGCGTAATTGATTTAGTGCGTAATTTTATAGTCGGCGAGTTTTTCGATTTCATTAAAATTAATTTCAATGGGTTTTCCTTGGGCTATTTTAGAGAGACCTGTACTGGGTTTATTAAATTTAATATCGTTAAAGTGTTCCTTTTTTTCTTTCTTTAATTTTCCTTTTAGTCATTCCTGTGTAGCAATCAGATTTATTTGAATTATTAAAGGTAAAATTTGTTTTATAAATCCCGGCGTTTTCATCTTTATCTATTGGGTCTTTATCACTGCGTATTCATTTGAAAATATTCTGATTAGACTTTATAGGTATTTTGATATTTTTCTTTGCGGCCTCATTGGTTATTTTTATAGGTGCTCCCCTGCAATAGGGTATAGCTTTAGTAAACCCTGGTTTCTTTTTTTGATGGCTGCTAATGTGTTCAAGTTTTTTAATTCTATTTTTAAAGAGGTGACAAGGGATTTTGGGTAGCCTGCATTTTTACATTGATTTTTGATGAATTGAATTTTATTTTTGAGGAGGATTTCGTCAGAGCAGATTGTAATGGCCTGATTGACATAGGAACGGATGGCGTCGATTTTAAATTTGTAAGGGGTTTTTGAGTTGAAGTTTACAATTTCATTATTGTTTGTGGCTTTTCTAAAAACGGTGGTATGGATATGGTTTTCTTTATATCGAATAATTTTAGCATCTAGGAAGTTAATGGTGGCATTCTCTTCTATTTCCATGGTGAACTGAATATGTTTGGGTCTATTGAGTTGTTTTCTTTGAGGATATTTTCAGCTTCACTTTTATTTATTACAGCAAATATATCATCGACATAACGAAACCAGGTATTTATGATATTGAACTTTTTATTTATGATGACCCTCTCCACAAGCCACATCTTCCAATCGGCAATGATACCAGAGATCGGGGATCCCATATGGACGCCTTTTCCTTGAGTGTAAAATTTATGATAAAATTGGAAATCGGAGTTATTTAGTATAAGGTTGAGAGCGCTGTTTAAGGTTGCAGAGATATGATTATTGCCAAAGCTGGAGGTGATTTGCACGTTTATTATGGTATTCATTTCCTGGATATTAATAGAGAGATATAGGTTGGTGACATCAAAACTAACAAAACATTTGTGTTCATTTATTATTATATCTTTAAGACGTTGAATAAAATCATTAGTGGATAAAAGAGTATTTTCATTAGGAGGTAAAAGTCCTTGAAGAATGGGTTTTAAATATTTCTCAAAATCATAGGTAGGCCCTTCACACTTGCTTACAATAGGTCAGAGAGGGTGGAGTTTTGTGGTCTTTATATTTAGCAAAGATTCGTGGAGCTATGGGGGCAAAATTAAAATTCAGAAATTTTTTAGGAGTTCCACATAATATTAGAGTTTTAAGGGTTTTGAATTTTGTAAAATGAATTTTAAGGAATTTTCAAGGGGCATATGTACCCTGCAAATCAAATACACAAGCAAAAAAGCTATATCCAGTCTTTTACAACAAAGAGAAAAAGGAGTTTTGTAAACATGTTAAAAACTACTAAAAGTTCTTGTTTTTAAGGGACTTTATTCAATTTTATGGAGCCTAATTGTATAGCAAAATCAAAACACAGGTTTAGAGTGCAGGAGCAGATTGTGGAAAATAGTGATAAAAGAGAAAAACTGAGCTTTGTTTCATATTCAGCACCACAAAAATATGTATGAATACAGATAAAATTTTGAAAAAAAGTTTTTGATGGCAGGAATTATGCAGGACTGTGTTGCAGACAACTACACCTAAAAGGTTCGTGATAAGAATAAAATTCCTATCAATTTACCAGTTATTAAATGTATTTTCCAAATACAGATCAACAACCTATCTTAAATATTTTGATATACTTCATAAGTATTTTATAAAGTAACAGTGACTGGGTTTTAAATTTAACAATTTGGGGGAAAATTATATCCCCAAAACATTCACCTAAAAACCCTCTAAATCAAAGAGAAAAATTACTAAAAACTGTCTTTAACTCCAAAGTAGAAAACTTATCTCCTAAGTACAATAACAATTCACTAAATTTAGAAACAAATCCTGTAAACTGGCAATATTATTTAGTTTCAATGCCAATTGAGTTTACTTATCCACTAATGAGTATAGTGAACAGCTGTGTTACAATATCTCTTATTTGTGCATGTGTATATATGGGCTGTGTTATTTATTCATTTATCACTGCACAAGGGTCTACACCTTACAGTGGATGTAAGCTAAATGAACAACTGGGAAACAGACAGAAAGTACTATCATTTCATGCTTCGCAAAGTTTGTAAATCATTCAAAATTTAAAAGAATTATATTACAGAGATACTAGTTTATGGTAATGCAATCTATATGAACTTAAAACGTTTTATTTAAAATGCTGTTTAAAATAAATAAAAAGGAAATTTAACCAGGAATGAGTTTTAAATTAATGCCTGTTAAAAATGCATTCAAAGAATTAAAACAGACAAAATTCAATATTTATTTTTATTATTATTACAATTTAGGTAGAAACCACAATGTAAAAAATTCAAACTTACTAATAAATTACATAAAAATTTGTGGAATGTGTTTTTCAGCTGACAGGCTTAATTGCACCAATTATAAAATTAAAAATTCGAGATCAATAATTTATCTAGTTCTAATATTTTCACTCAGTGACTTTCATACATTACAATAATATTAATATCTGTACTTTCAAAATGGGAAAATAAAATAAAATGTATAAATAAATAAACAAGGATAGAAACGAATTCAATAATTGGATGTTTCTGAAATTATTTTAAGCTTAATATAGAGAGGAAATCTCAGAAATTAGTAACTTGAGTTAAATTTAGAGTTTTACTCGAGTTTATAAAAACTATTATTGTTTAGTGATTCCTCTAACCATATCTTCCTAATTTATCGAAAATAATTCGGATTTTCAAAATTTATTTTTAGAGATTAAAAATAATAATATAAATTATGGAACTAATTCTGTTTTTGCCTGCTGCACAAAATATACTGCATATCGCGATTTATTGTGCAAACTTTGCCACTCTTCTTTAGTTAGAATTTAAAGTTGAATAAAATAAGCAAAAATAAAACAATAAAAAAAGCTAAATTATTTCTCAAAAGAAGGCATGCACGATAAATAAATAAATAAATAAAAGGAAACAATCAAAATTTTCTAACTCTGCACCAACTCCACCACCACTACTTCATTCTCTCATCATTAATAAAACGTACTCTTGGTTAGCATCCTTTAGGTACCTTGTTTGAAAAAGATAGACAGCTTGGTCAGCAGTCTGCAGACGAAAGACATGTTGCTTTTTTGTGTAGTCAGTAGCCCTAGTCGCCAATGCATGGTGTATTCTGATGGCATTGTGAAGGCTATCATACAGCTGATTTTTTCGAAATCCATTTTCATCCTGAAAAACAAAGTGTTTCTTTGAATGACAAGCATTTCTGATGAATATGTCAATATCCATAAAAAGGATATAAAATAGTGATAAAATTTAGTAATGTGTTCAAATTAAACAAGTTAGAATTACATGTAGCAGTTATACTATTTCTTTTTTGAATTTTCAACAGGGTCTGTAGAAAAGTTATATCACAATAAGTGTATATTTACTGTGTAATAAGAATAATCTTTGCTTTTCAAGTATTTTGTAATTATGATATTAATAATGTAACTTAAAAAAATAAATCTAAGAACCAATAACATCCCCCCCCCACACTTCCAAATAACCTGATTTAAAAAAAAAAATTCAAAACTTAATTTTTTTTCAGGTTTTTCTTCTTTAAAAAAGAACAGCATTGTGTAGAATCTAGCCTCCAGGTTTTTGTTTTAAAAAAAGGAAGAATTTGATATATAAGTAATTCAGGATGGGTCAAAAGTGTAGCAAGCTGACTAACAGCAGACTTTACTGACTCTTTAACAGCAGACTAGGCAAGCATTTTATCATGATATCTTTTGCTGGGAAGCGACAATGTAATCAAAAGTGTAGCAAGCTGTCTTTAATTAGCAATTTTTAAAAATTAGGTCTGTTGCTCGGCATGAAATTGTATTCCTAAAATTTGGCCAGGCTGCTGAGAAAGTTGGCCATGTATGGTTTAAAATGTCATCATTTAAAAAACCTGTACATGCCAGTTTTTAAGCCCTTATTTGAAAGAATCACATTTTATTATTGTCATGCATCAATTTAGGATTTCAATCCTCAATTAAAGCTAAACAATATAAGTTACTTTCTGAATACAAATTCAAAGCATGGAAATGTCTAAAAATAAAGATTTAAAAATGTTTTTGAGATTAATGTTTAAAAATTTTCTTTCTATATTCCAATGACAGATTTTCAAAGGACTATTTAGTATGTAAAACTAAAATATAAGTACAGCCATTTAAAAAACCCATTTTGAAAATAAACAAAATAGAAGATCAACCATTTTAATTTTTGCATAAAATTACAATTTCCGTGCCCTGCTTATATAGTTTAAAATTGTTAATGCCAAAATAATTTATTCTCCATTTTTGTCTTACTTAAAACATACCAACAAACTTACCTGTACACAGTGCTTAAAATTACAAGAATAAAGAGTCACATAAAAGTATTTAAACATTATTTAGCAATAGATTAATTTTAATTAATTAGCAGTAGACTTATATTTAATCTTGCATTGAATCATTTAGAATTTACTATTCAATTTCAATATTTAGATACATTAACTACATTTTCGGAAGTGGATTTTCACTTCACTAATATAATAAAATTTGATTTTATACAACAATGTGTATGTGCTTCTAATAATTTTAGTTTCACAAAATTGACACAAAATTGCAAAAAGTTTCAGTTATTGTGATACAACATATTATCATTATATTCCGATAACAGAAATAACTCTATGAAGAGTCTGAGAACAATATATGTATCAGAATTATTCAATTCATAGAAATACAAACAATAAAACTTATTTTAAGTAAATTCAAAAAGCAACAAAAACATCCCAACTTAACTAAAGAAAAGTCAATTAAATCAAGGTGCATTTTGAAGAGAATAGAACAAGGGTCTAGAAAGTAACTCCATTAAAGACACCCCTACTAGCAATTTTGCTCGGGCCATAATTGGCTGGCTACATGGCCGGTGGTCGCCCGAGCAAAATTGCTAGTAGGGAAAACAGAATTATCATACAGGTAATAGTTGAAATTGAATTCTGGGATAACCACGTCTTTCATAACTTTATTACTCCAAATGTAAAATTAGATTTTATGCTTTTAGGATGAACCAATATAAAATGTAACTGCAAAAGCACAAATATTTACAGGCATCTTTTCAAAGTTTGTTGAGCAGACTAGTAGCGCATATAGGTTCTCATTTTGGGAGGAGATCCAGTATTTTAAACTTTATTGGCAATAGAGTGAATACAAAAGTTTTAAAATAGTTTTTTTAATAATTGCTTCATGCCTCGCCCCCACCAGCTGATAATCAAGATGAAAAAGATAGATTTACTAATTTAAATCATGCCAAATTATATCCACAACAAATTCCATTATTCTACAAATAGTTGCTTTCAATTATGTCTTTAGGAAAGCATTTGTTCTACTTCCATACATAACCATACGCATGTAAATTAATGATGTGAAGCTTAATTTATATGATACAAAACTGTGTTTAATAAATTAAATGTATTAACATTTAAATGTATTAAATGTATTACAATGTACTTTTATTGTGAAGTTAAATGTTAAGATGAGAAAGTGGAAGAAACTCAAAGAAACAAAAAATGGATCAAACTAAAAGCAATCAAACTATAAATTATGAATATTACTTCAAGCCGTGGTAAAGAGTGATTTCTTTTTGCATGCAAATCCTATTGAAAGGAAAAATGGAAGAAAAAAGTATTAAATACTTATTTAATAAATTGGAAAAGAAAAGATTTTGCAATTAATAAAGAAAGAACATTAAGTATTTTTATTTTAAAAATATATAAATAAATAAAAGGAAACAAAACAAATAAAAACTAAAAGTAATGAAATTATAAATGAAAATAAAAATCATGCAATTTTTTATTATTTATAAATGATAAGAGAAGAGCATTGTTTGTTTTTAGAAAAATTTGTACAAAATGAAACAACAAAACTTAAAAATTTTAAATTATAAAACTGAAAACTACAAATATTACTTTAATGTCTTTGACAGAATGTTTTCTTTTAACATGCACATCCTATTGGAGGAAACAAAAAGTGGAAAAGAAAATTACTGAAAGAATGTCATTGGAAAGGAAAATAGTTTCAGGGGAAAGAAAATTCTGCATTAAAGCATATTTAAAAACAAAAGATAAAGATCATTACTTTGTGTAAGTATAATACAAGATCTCTTAAATCAGCATAAAACATCTTCCATCCTCTTTTTCCAATAGGTGCTAGAAAATATAATGAAATATATTAATCATGTTTTATTAGTTCAGATCACAAGATATCATAAAGATGATGAAAAATTCTAGTACAAAATACTAAAACAGTAACTAATAAAGTAACTAATTAAAAATGTGTCATTCAATGAAGTATACCAAATAATTTATATAACATTCAAAACTTAAAATATTCACCTATTCAAAATATGTTCACGGTTATTCAAATTAGTCATCTTGGTGAATCATGACTCAGTTTACATTTTTAAACTGCACTCAAATTTCCTTTAATAATCTTTAAAATATTACAAAGTACTTCTGAGTAAATTTTTGAAAGTTGGCAGGCATAACTTTAAGACTTGCTGTTCATAAAGTATTTAATATACTTCAGTTATACACTTTCTAAACAGTACTCTCGAAGAATGGAGATTTAAACCCCTTTATATTGCAGAAAAAGTAAATACAATCACAATGCAAGATTTAAACATTACTTTCATTTCAAGTAAATCGTAAAAATATGCACTTGATATAATGTTACTAAACATCTGTACATAATTATTAACTTAATCAGACTATTGCATATAACAATTTAAAATTAGGATAACACAGAATAAATTAAGTTGAATAACCATATGTTGATCAAAGGTTGTATTGGCTTTTAAAATCTGTGGATCCTAGAGAGATTAACTGTTAGAGGTCCCTTACAGAATTTTCTGGGTCCTTTTTTAACATTAAAACATTAACATTTTCTAACATGTCCGGGGATAACATTAAAAAATTATTTGAAGAAAGGGACATAAAAGTAGATTTTTTAGTGTGAGTAAATCTTTGACAAGTGGGTCGCAGGAACCCAGTAACTTGCAAAAAAAAAACCAGATTTCCCCCCCTTCTTTTGTGTGTGTGTGTGTGTGGGGGGGGGGGTAAATTCAGTGCTATAGCACAATTCCTGATGTATAGAACAAAAGTAGATAATGAAAATGTTTTAGTTCTTATCAATAAAAAATCTAGATATGCCCCTTTTGCCACAGACATCCCAAAAATAAAAATAAAATAAAATGATAATCACAAGATTCATATATTTACTTAAATATAAATATTCTTGAAATGGTCAAGTATTTCAGAAAGAAGTTGAAAATTCCATAAATGTTATAGACTTTTTTAACTTCTTTTTCGGGGAATGATTTACTATATTAGGTATACATAAAATGTTTTAGTTCTTATCAATAAAAAAAACTAGATATGTCCTCTTCTGACAGACATTCCTTAAAAAAATAAATAAAATATCAATAATCACACAAGCTTAATATATTTACTTAAATATGAACATTCTTAAAATGGTCAAACATTTCAGAAAAATGTTTAAAATTCCATACGTGTTATAGGCATTTTATCTTTTTTCAGGGAAAAAAATGGTAAATTTGGTTATTAAAATTTTAAATGGTTATTATTAAATATACAGTTATTGTAACAAAAAAGTTCACTCATTTCTAAAATACTATACAAAAATTATATTCCAACACCACTCCAATTATAAATAAAAGCTATTGAAATTTCAAACTATCTTTAATTTATTTGAATATATACGTACTCTTCTTTCCATTCGGATCAACACAACATTTTCTCATAACATATCCTTTTTTGTATTCAGTAGCAAAGTTTGGATTTGGAACCTAAAATCATAACAAACAATTATTTTAGAAGTTAAAATGCAAAAGTGCTTGAAAGAACAAAGTAAGGCTCTTTCTTTAAAAAAAATTAATTAAAAAAATGAATAAAAATATATTATATTATACTATATTATATATATATATATTATACTATATTATATATATATATATATATATATATATATATATATATATATATATATATATATAGTGAAACTTCTCAGGAGCGACCACTCTCCGTTCCACAAAAAATTGGCCATTAAAAGAAGTGGTCGCTCAAAGAGGTATAAATATATGATAGCCAAGAAAAAAAATATTGTTTGTTTTGTTATTTATGAAATTGTATACGGATACATAAGTAATTACACAAACATATTTTTTTTATTTAAATTTTAATAAAATGTTTAGAAAATTTGAGAAAATGTTTAGAAGAGTACTTCTCTATCTACTTTATTTTTTATGTCTAACAAAAGAGCATTTATCCTGATATTCTTCATTTATTCTGAATTTGACATGATAAAATCTATTCTAAAATTTTTCTTTTGGGTTTTTCCACAACCAAAACTAACTGCCAAGTTCCTATCCGAATTTCTTTCTTCCAGTGACTCAATCACATCAAGACGCTGCTCCTCCAATGGTAAAATCATTCATTTCTATATCTCTTCTCTAGCCTACCAGGTTTATATGATGTGTACGTGCACTTGCATCTACTGTCGATTTACAGAACAGCATCAGGTTTGGAATGCATTTTTTGTTTATTTTACTTTTTTTAAAATGCTAGACAATTTTTGGACAAGGAGCCGGGTCCAGTCACTCAGAGGGTTGTGTGATCACTTATAGAGGATCTTTTAACATTAAGTAGATAGGGTAAAAAGTTGGTGCCTTAAAAATTACTGGAGGAGGAGGTCGCTTAATAGAGGTGGTTGCTCATAGAAGTTCCACTGTATATATATATATATATATATACGGTCAACACCCGTTATAGTGAACCTCGGGGACGATCAAATTTCGTCCACTACTTCCAAAGTTCACTAAAACTAAAGTGCCCCCATGGTGAACAGAGATACTGTATGTGAATATGAACTAATGGTTTGTGTTCACTACAGCCGAAGGTTCACTATATTCGGAGTTGACTGCATATGGATGCAACATGGTTCTTGAATAAGTTTAAAATAAATAGTATAAGTCACAAACAATTCAGAAAACATTTTCACCACATACACAATAAATCTACGTGAATTATTCAGCTCTCTGAAAAACTTTTGAAATGCAGAAAAACAAAAAAAAATTAGAAAATGTTCCATATGTGAGAATTGCTTTTTGATACTTTATGAGCTTTATAAGTTTCGGTAAATAAGAGAACATAGTAACAGCATAAAAACAAACATTCTAAAATTTTTTTTTAGCTTTTAATATATTTTTTTATCGGTGTTACATGTATATATATAAGGGGGTCATCACAGAATGATCATCAAGCAGCTTTTAGAAGCAAGAAATTTGGAAGTACACAGTATTTTGGTAACCATTAACATCTTTAAGAAAATTTATTGGTGATTCTACATTTATTTATGTTATTGTGTTTGATATTGTGTTACTATAAAACTACTATAACTGAAAAAGATTTATATTTGTTAAGAGTGTATTAACAATATTGTTTGCATCTAAAATATGCAGCAGACTAAGGACTTCACTTGTCACCCAGTAACACATCATCAGTACTTGACTACTTTAAAATAAAATGTCTCATATTTAAATCAATTAGTTGTACATAACCAAAAACAAAAGTATCTGCAATGAGCAAAATGTGAAACTAAAGCTTACTTCTAAGAAAGGATTATGACCAATAAAGCTTTGTCTTTGATCTGGATTGGTTGGGTGTTCATCTGTAGCGAGCACTTCCTCTTCATCGTCTCTAAATGAGAAATCAAAGTTAGTTTCCATTTTTCCGCCCCTCCCCTTAAGAAAACATTAGGAGGCATTTAGTTCATCAACTGCATAACCAAGTCCAAAAACTCAAATGTAACATAACTAAAAAATTTATACAAAAAAATTGCTAAACCTACACAATTTGCATTCAATAACAGTATCTATAAATTAAAAGTTTATGCATAGTATAGAATAAGATGACTAAGTTCAGTATGACTGAAATTATGTCTTTCTTATGACTGAAATTATGTCTTATGACTGATAGCATTATGTCTTTCTTATGTGACAAGATATCATTTAAAAACTATCAATTCCTTAAGTAGTTTATTAACAAATTATATAATCAAATATTGAATATGAAACATACAATTTGGATTTTAAAGTAAAAAACAGCTTCAGTTCAGAAAAAACCTACTTTAAAGAACCCAGTTATGGGTCTAATGTAGATTCAATTGGTATTCAGTGTTTGTGTATTTCATGATAATTGCAATATTACCATCCAATTCACCAATATTATAACAAAATACAAAAATTCTTATACTGTCCATTGCAATAGGCATTCAATGTGTGTGTATTTGACAGTAATTACAATATCACCATCAAATTCTACAACAATATAACAAAGTACACAATGATTAAAATTCCTATACTGTCCATTCTGATAGGCATTAAATTTGAGTGTATTTGATGAATCAATAGCACTATCAAATTCAAATAACAATATTACAGAATGCACAAAGATTAAAATTCTTACACTGCCCATTCAAGAGCTGCTGTCTTGATTGAATGATATAAAGATTTCAATACTTCTTTTGAAAAGTTTTCCCCTTCATTTAATTCAGCTAAGTTCTCTATGAATTCAGCACAAGTCATTCTTCTACCAACATTCTAGAAAGATATTTTCAATTTTATTTGTTTAGTGAAACATAAGACAATTGAAGAAATGTTGTTGTGCATTGCTCTAGATTAAATTATATATCACATAATCAATAAGTAATTGAATTGCAATCTTTAAAGAAAGATAACAATATTCTTAATTGATTATTTTTACTTTAATCTTTTAAAATAAATAATGTTAAAACAATTTTTTGAAATATTACTTTCCTAAACTATGACAACATTTAAAAGATAATCCGCTGAATTCAGCCATTCTGTCCCTTTCTCAGTCATGTAAAAACTAAACAACTGCATTAGTTTCACGAAGTTTGAAATTTATAATATGTAACAAAAAAAGATATATAATTTTAGTCTTTTATTAATATGTTTATTTTATTTTCCTGTTTATTTTATTATCTATTCACCAATATTTTAATGATAACAGTAAATAACTCAAAAAATAGCTAAATTATACTACACTGTTTTTCAAGAAATTTTTTAAATACCTTGAAAATGATTAAATATTTATAAAGTCAGTTATGAAATTCATACACATTTATTTTTAAAAAAAGAAATAACATTCCATAAACATAGAAAACACTACTCTACAAAAGTTCTCTAGCTATATTTACTAAATGTATCAGTGAATATATTGACATCAGTTACAAAATGAAAAGAAAATATGCTTATTCATGTTTAATTGATGATACCAAACTAGGCCAAAATTTAAAAAAAAAAATAAGCTACTTTAAAAAAATATATATTTATAATGAGAGAATAGAAGGTAAAATCTGAACTTAAACTGCAGTTGTCTACAGCTGCATTTGATTATCACAATAGTTGCATTAATTATTTTGATATTATTTAAATAATTTATCTACTAAACATTTGTAAACGATTATTAAAATCTTAATTTTACACTGAAACTCATGGCAAGTGTTAAACATGCAGATATGATAAACACTTAAAAATAACTACAATTTCATAAGAATTACTATAACGTTTATAAAGAAAGTTAGTGAGAAGATTGACATACACATCCATTTTATGGAAGTAAAATAGGATCTTTTACATTAATTTCTCTTTTCTTGCATATTAAAGGGGGGGGCGACCGCCCCCCCTTTAATATGCCCTTGGAACAATGCATGATATTTACATAGGTTAGTGGTTCTATATAAAAATTGTGTGTGCACAATTGAGTGAGAATAATAATATATTTGCAATGTCTAATATGCATATATTTCATGTCTCTATACTCTAATAATGTATAAAAATGTATTTTGGTTGTAAACAGGTTTTCTATCCCCCCCCAAAATATTCTATTTCTGAATAAAGAATTCTTCTTCACAGTAACTCATCGCGATAGAGTCTGGGAAAGATTAACCATGATACATCTTACCTCTCCATGCAAGTCTGTATTGAGGAGCATAAGAGCACAAGTGAGGGTGTGAACAGCATCTGAAATAGTTTTACAATCTGTGATTAAAAATATTCTTATTCATTAAAATTTTCAAATTACTGTTTTTCACAAGCATAGTTAACACATGATTGAGTATTTAATTTTTTATCTTGAACATAATCAAAAGTTTTTCACAAAGCAATCAAACCACTATCCAATTCATATATTGCTTGAAAATTCAAGTCTATCTTTTAAATGGCCATCAAAACATTTTTATTTTATGGAAAAATGAATGCTTTTCACTTTAATTGCGACATAAGATTTACAAAATTAATATTTCAGAAATATTCATTATACTTCACAGAATAAATAAATAAATAAAATAAGGAAATTATCATTGTTTGTATTTAGCAGATAAAAAGTTTTAAGATCATAGAAAACTGTTTAATAATTTAAAAATAAATAAATAAATAAATAAAACCATAAAATTAATTTTAAAATATTTTATGCTTGTTAATTTTTAATAACATATACTACTGATTTTCTGAAAATTCTTACTCAAGTTTGAGAAATGTACTTTAATACTACTTGAGTCCTGTATCATAAAAATTTTCAAGACCAATTTATCAATGGAGTTTTATTAGTCTGTTTTTTCCTCACAGCTGATCAGCAGAAGTTCACTTTATAATGCATGCATTTATTAGGTTGTAACGAATGTTTCCCGCCACCACAAATATTATCTGTGCAAACAGTTCGCGTTGGCGTGTTTGCTCATATCTTTCCACACTCTTTTTAGTATTTGGAAAAAAAGAGATTTACTTTAGAACACTGTGCAGTGAAATCTGTAAAAAATGTATTGTTTTCATTAAGTACCAAGGTGTCTCAAATGAAACTAACCGGGTTAAAAACATCATTTACATCCAATTCAGTTGCAAAAAGTCAGCTACAGAATGTCAACGAATTATGTGTACAGCTTTAGGTATTACTGTTGTATCATATGACACTGTGAAGGTTTGGTACTTAAAGTTCAAAAACAAGAACTATGACGTACAAGTTCAATCGCTGGGTGCCGCATGAGCTGCGTCAAGCAGATTTGGCGGAAAACTTTCGTTAGAACCTGATACATTCTATAACATTTAATTACTTTAATACAGAATAATGTGAATAACTTATTCCCTAAACATACTTACTCTACTGTCATTGCCCCCTCCCCCAATATATATATATATATATATATATATATATATATATATATATATAAAATCCACTGATAAACTTCTCATGTACATTCATAATACAAATAGAAGTAAAGAAACTCCACTTTGGCAGAGGGTAACATCAATACTTGTGTACAATAGAAGAAATTGCTCAGAAAATTCAGCACTGCATTTTTCAGACTGGTTATCAGACTGGTGTTTTTGTAGGTAGGTCCCTGGTAAATCAAGGACCAAATGCTTCATTTACTCTTAATGTACACAGATCTTCAGTGGTAGGCCGTTATTTGAACATTCAACATTCTGGTCACTAGTCCAGTGCCTTAACCACTAGGTTACAACATGCTCCCCATACATAATTCATCTCTTACAAACTATAATTTTTATTTAACCTCTTGTCCACTTAATCACGGGTTCAAAGGTATGTCAATTTTTTCACACGTTTCACAGGCATACATTTTTCAATCATAATAACACCATTTGCATATAATATCCCCTAAAAGATAATGTACAACTCTTTAATGCAGCCATCTAGAGTGCAGGAAAGTAAACAAAAGCACATATGAAATAATACAGGAAAGACTGCATGTACAGTGAAAATTTTCCTACTGCCTGAGATACACTCAGGATGAGAAAAATGGTACGTTTCGCCTGTCTGAGCTGACTTTGAGCAAAAGGTTTAACACTCTGAAGCGCAATCATTTTAACATCAATTTAGAAGACCGACTGGATACACTGCCTAACACTGAAAAGGTGCAGCTGTTGAAATCGATCCATTTAACTAGCAACTACATGGTGGTCGATCAAATATCCCAGCTGTGTCAGAAAACTTCATTAGCTCCATGCCGCCAGATGGGCTATTCGATTGAATGCCATGTTTTTTGGTAGTTAAATGGATTAATGGTAACGGATGCACTTTTTCAGTGTTGGGGCCATTTATCCATATATTTTTGTGACTAGCAGTGAAAGCAGTGAAATAAGGTAGTTTTACAATATAACCACTGCACATCAATGGTTTTTTTTTTTTTTTTTTTTTTTTAAAGAAAGAAAGTTTTTTTACCTTGTGACTTGAATGCACCAGGGTTACAGTCCAGAAATCGTTTAGAAAAATGTACCAGGACACGCTCCCTCTCTTGAGTTTCTCCAATAAGGCAAAATTGCTTCAAAAACTTCCTCAGAGCAACGTCCAGCGTCTCTCCATGGAAATCAAAGAATTTCAGATATTCTTCAGCTACCACTCTGCTAAAATCATTACTGTTAAAAAAGGGATGATAAAAATGTCTCAGGAATATCAGACATTTCAGAAGAGGTTAGAGTAGAAAAGAATAATAACGGGTGAATGTAGAGACAGGATGAATGTACAGTAATCCCTCTCTATAACGCAGTTCACCTTTTGCAGATTCAGTGCATCGCAAGTTTTTATGTTGGCTACTCAAAATAAACTTAGCTATCACACTTATACAGCTTCATGTTCACAAGCTGTTATTAATAATGTTAAGGATGGGTTGCTAACAGTACAGAGAAAGTTCATAAAAATAAAAATACACATAAAATAATAAAATTAATATTATGCTGATTTTTTTCAGTTTTTCACTTATGGTGAGTGGTCCCAGAATGTACACCTGCGATACGAAGGTAACCATATTATTGGCATATATTTAATCAAAGTGCCCACTAAGCTATTACAGTATGGAACCTCTTATCCGGAAACCAGTTATCCGGAAAATCAGTTATCCAGAATTAATTTTTGATTGATTAAATTCCTATTTTTTCCAAAAGAAAAGCAAAAAAAAAAAAATTTTTTTTTTTTTTAAATATTTTTTTGAGTACTACAGCTAGAATTTATAAAGTAAACAATCTGGTAAGGTATTTCATTTATTTTTTTAGTGTGTGACTAAGTTTTCAAGAAGTTATCATATATTTACTACTTTCTCTCTAAATCATTATTTATCTTGATCATATTAGAAATATTTTATATTATTTTTCTAGTATGTTAACAATTATTGTTTAATTCTAATCAAAAATAGAGAGTAACATTTATGCTACCAATAAAATCAGTAGATATCATGCTAATCCCCAGCCAGTTATCCAGAATACACCCGGTCCCAACCATTCCGGATAACAGGTTCCATACTGTACTTTCAAATCAACATTCAATGATATTTAGTACTATTTCAGATCAGAATAAACAGAATATGACAGAATATCATTTGCAAATTTCCTGATATTTTGTACTATGAGTTAGTTAACTTTCCCATAAACTGAGAATTACACAGAATTGGAATAACCCAGCAATTTGATTAATTAGGATACAAATCTATTTGGATTTCAGGAATTGCAATGAAATGGTTATTGCTAGGTAAACATACATATTAATGATAAATGAAATAAATAATAAAAGTATTGATTTAATTATTTATTTTGAGAAAGAAAAATACAGCAGTTGCCCATAAAATTATGTAGGAGGGAAATGTGAATGTATAAAAACAATGCAAGAATTTTAAAACCCGAAAATTATTTCAAAATGGGAAATAACACAGAATTAGAAACACCAAGCAATTTGATTAATTAGGATACAAATGTATTTGGATTTCAGGAATTGCAATGAAATGGTTATTGCTAGGTAAACATACATGTTAATGATAAATGAAATAAATAAAAAACAAGCATTGATTTAATTATTTATTTTGAAAAAGTAAAATATAACAATTGACCATAAAATTATGTAGGAGGGAAATGTGAATGTATAAAAACGATACTAGAATTTTAAAATCTGAAAAATACTTCGAAATGGGAAATACACAGAATTGGAATAAACCAGCAATTTGATTAATTAGGATTCAAAGGTATTTGTATTTTAGGCACTGCAACAAAATTAATACTGCTAGGTAAACATACATATTAATAATAAATAAAATAATTTAAAAAAAAATGCAAGAAAATCTGAAACCCCTTCAGATTTTAAATATGCACTAAGGTGCTATATATTAAAATCATATCATAATTAATGCAACATCTCTATTTTCTTCCTTATTAAGTTGGAAAGTGTATCATTATTCATGAGTGTCCCTTATTTTCTTCCTTGTTCCACAAAATCCATCTTTGGAATCGAAATCTATCTTAAAATCACCTACTGAAACTATTTTACAATCTTCGCCAAGTATATTCCAACAATACTTCACCATTTTAAATATTGTTCCGAATGTATCCATAATCCATGAGTATACTGTGTTTGTCCTTCTTGGGTTGATTCTTACTTTAATGCCTCGACTCTTGCCAAGTTGACAATAATTAAACGTATGCAGTTATCATTAAGATTTTTTTGTATTTATGTGGCAACTATAATTTAGAGATAAAATTGCAATTTGGAATAACATGCAAGTACAGCATTCAGTTACGTATTTATTGACTTTGGGTTGACAATTAATGTAGTTTTAATAATTAAGTGTCTTCAAATTACTTAACTGGTGCATTTATCGATAATTTGTTCACTTTAGTTTTCATCTAGTTCTTTTGGGAGCATTGAAACTTTTGCAGAACTCCAAAGACCCATGACTGTAAAGTTCGCCTAAGTGTGGAGATGTTTTAGATTGGCGAGAGTGGGAGAGTTAAACTAGGAATCAACTCTTTCGTGTACCAAAAAAAAAACATCTTTGGAATCAATATCTATCCTAAAATCACCTACTGAAACTGTTTTACAATCTTCGCCAAGGCTATTCCAACTATACTTCACCATTTTAAATACTGTTTGGAAAGGCCATCATAATCCATGAGTGTGCCAAGTTTTCCTTCCTTGTTCTATAAAACACTTCTTTGGAATTAAAATCTCTATTAAAATCACCTACCAAAACTGTTTAACAATTTTTGATAGGCATAGTCAAAGTATACTTCACCTTTATAAATGCCACTTGGAAAGTATCATAATCTGTGAGTGTACCATATTTTCTTCTCTGTTCCATAAAACACTTCTTCGGAATTAAAATCTATATTAAAATTGCCTACCAAACTGTTTTACAATCTTTGCCAGGCATTTTCTAACTATACTCATATTATATTTATAATAAATTGTCGCATTTTGGCACCAAACTTAGCGATCAATTATAAAAAATTGCAAACCTTAACGACTTTCAACATTTTATTAACCCCCCCCCCCCCATTCCACATTATCTGGTAAACACATTTAAAAATATCTTCACCGTGATAGTTCATATCTACAAAACCTGTCTACATGATTGCGAAGACAAAAATGAGTAGACAAAATTCTGGGATTGAGTGAAATAGCATCCTAGTGCTAATAGAAGTATTTACACTGCTGGCCACCCAAATTGCAACACCAAGAAAAACAAGAGATATCACAAGAAAATTTATTGTGTAGATAACATGTTGACCAAGTAACAAATGATTAAATTTACAGCATTCTATGAAGCGTGGTTCCTGCCAAAATCAGTACCCAGAGTAGCCGCCGTTGTTGGAGATCACAGCTGCCACACGCCTCGGCATTGATTCAAAGAGACTTTGAATGTGTTCTTGGGGTACAGCAGACCAAGCAGCTTCCACACGTTGCCAAAGTTGATCTGGTGTGACAGCTGGGGATGAACTCTGGGTCAGTCGTTGAGCAACCATGGACCACATGTTTTCTATCGGCGAAAGATCCGGAGAGCGCGCCGGCCAGGGAAGCAATTCAATCTGGTGATTGACGAAGAACCCTTGGACAATGCGTGCCACGTGTGGCCGTGCATTATCCTGCTGAAATATGGCTGTTGGCAAGCCCTGAAGGTAAGAAAGGACAACTGGCTCCAACACCTCGGAGATGTAGCGCTGGCTGGTTAAAGTACCGGCAATGCGTACTAGAGGAGTGCGAGAGAGATATCCGATACCGCCCCATACCATAATACCCGGTGCAGGACCAGTGTGACGGTGCATAATGCAGCTGTTCAGCATCCTCTCTCCACGGTGTCTCCAGACTCGAATCCGACCGTCGTGGTGTTGCATACAGAAGCGTGACTCGTCAGTAAAGAGAATTTCATTCCATTCTGTCGTCCACATCCTTCTTTCATCGCACCATTGGCGGCGGAGACGTCTGTGGTTCCGCGTCAGAGGTAGACAAAGCAACGGACGTCTTGCGGACAGACCATTCTGCTGTAAACGACGTCGAATGGTACGCGCAGACACTGGATGATGCGTTACAGACTGAATCTGCTGTGATATGGTTCGTGATGTGACTGAGCGGTCCGTCACTGCCATGCGTACAATCTGCCTGTCATCACGTGACGTGGTGCACTGAGGTCGATGCGGTCGATCACGTCTGTCCGTCGTACCCTCCTGCACCCAACGATCACATATCCGCATCACAGTTGTTTGGTTTCGTCCAATACGACGACCGATTTCCCTGAAAGATAACCCACAATCTCGGTATGCCACTATCCTTCCTCTGTCAAACTCGGATACTTGATCAAAAGATGATCGTTGTTTCCTACGAGGCATAATTTATCGTTTTTTTGAAAAAAAAGCAAGAAAAACACAATTGCTGTACTTGAAACCGTCGAAATCTCCAAGCCTTAAATAGCGCTTTGAGGTGGCGCCACAGGCGCGCTTGATGTGCGTCTGCGCTGAAATTCTAATCATTTGCATATCTCACCTCAGCTAATGCATGTTGTAAATTTCATATTATTTGCATGCTTCCTTCAGGGTGTTGCATTTACGATGGCCAGCAGTGTATTTAATCATTTATTTGAAAAAGCAAAATAAGACAATTGACCATAGAATTATATAGGAGGGAAATGTGAATGTAGAAAAACAATGCTAGAATTTTAAAACCTAAAAAATATTTCAAAATATCACAAGAAGAAAAAATAACCAATTATTAATGAAAATTGTACCAATAAAATAAAGTATTGAATGAATCTGGTATTGAAAAAAACTAAAAAGTTTGGATGATTCCTAATTTAAGCCCCCCCCCCTCCCCCTCTCGCCAAGGTGGCAATAAATATTCATGTGCAGTTAGTTACCATGAAGATTTTTGAGTTTATGTGGCAACCTTTTGACAAATTTATGATGAAACAATGTGGATGTTTAGAATTCCAAACACAGGTTGATTCCACACAGGTTGATTCGTAAATCAGTTCCAGTAATCAGCTGGAATTCTAATCTTGCACGTGATTCAATATCTGTCTGTTTGTTCCAGACATGTTATTTCCAATGATCTTTACTATAGAATTCTGTACTATTTAGTTTTGAGGGAAATGCACACCAGAGTTTATAGAGTGTAGTGCCAGATTACAAAAGTATGAAGTATGACACTATGTAGTAAGACAATTTATTTCTCAACCCTTTTTTCGCACCTATGAAATCTGGCAGTTTTTTTTCTGTTGTGCTGGTTGTTACGGCAATTTTTTCTTATTAAAACAGATTGTGTATTCTAAAAATGTTTATGTAATAAAAAAGTTTGGAATACATTTTTATTAATTTCCTATTTTCAGGGTGTTCTGCACTTCGAAATCATGTTCATTATCCGCACTCCATTCATTTTGAGTTAATTTTTTATTGTAATCATATCAGAGATGTCTTTTCTACTTTACTTTTAACCTGGACAAAACAATGGCAGTTGTGAAAACATGTGAGCACAGTATCATTTGTTTTAAATTCTTTGGGTTGCTAATTAACATACTTTTAATAATTTAGTATAATCAAATTGCTTAGTTGGTGTGTTTATCGCTAATTTGTTCACATTTGTGTTCATCTAGTTCCTTTAGGAACATTGAAACTTGTGTGCATGCATCATCCCAGAGTTTATACTGGAGCTATGTAACTCCTAGAGACCCATCACTGGGAATCTTGCCAACGTGCAGCGATTTTTCAGGTTAGCGAAAATTTGGGGGGGGGGGGGGGGTTAAAGTAAGAATCAACCAAAAATTTTTATACATGCATTTCAAGGAGCACAAAAGGGTCCTCTTTTACATTATAATTAAAAATGCTGTCTGTTCAATTCTCCAGTTTTTCTTCCTTTCTTTCACAAAATTTAATTATTTTTCCAGAAACTCTAAATTTCATTACAATTCTGGGTCAGTGCCCCCTTAATAAAAATTTAATTTATAGTCTGCAAGAGCAAAAATGAAAATGCATCCATAGATAGCTATTCCACCAGATTATCTTTTTACATGTGGATACATTCTGTGCAATATCATGTTAAATAAAAAAAAGTAAAATTTAAATAAAGAATAATGGTAGAAAAATTTAGTTTTATAAGTTTTCCCATATACTACTCTGAGCAATAATGAGTACTACATTATATGCAATAGATATAAAATTTCTCAAATGAGAATAGTATGTCTTACTATTACACATAGGTAAAATAAGGTTTTTAAAAATGTTTCTGTCATGATTTCTATACAGTGTTATTTTAAAACCATGTAAAAAGTGAATCTACGGGTACTAGTTGTAACAGAAATGTACAGGAAATGTGTAAATATTTTTTTCTTAAATAAATAAATATACATATATATATTTTCTCAGTAGGTGTAGTTTCAAACTATTTTACAAGAGTGAAAATATAAGCTATCACTTCTAATATTAATAAGGCATGTCATTCATGACTAAGTAAGCCATTTAAACACTACAGAACTTTAAATCACTCACCTGTGAAATGCAGACACTTTTTTCCTAGTTCAGATTGTAACTGATTTTTTAAAAAAGTTTTTATGCATAATGTGCCCTTTAATATGTATTACTCTAAAAAAATAAACAGAATAAATACTTACTTTTTACATAAATGCCTGGACACATCCGATTTCTTAAATCCTTCAAGATTGAATAGACGCTTGGCAAGACGAGAAGCTGATGGCATATCAATGGCTTTGGGACTATAGTGAAAGCTGCTTAAACTCTCCACGTCCGACTCATCTTCCGGAGAATAACACCTTTTGGTTTCGGCTTCTGAAGAAGGAATTTCAGACTTATTTTCCTCTCCGTTTTCTGCATTTCTTGCATTCCTAGATAGCTGTTCACTGTTATTGACGGGCTGTATTTTATTAGCGGAGATTCTTTCATCTGGCAGAGTCTGATCCTGTAAGACTTTGACATAAATTTTATTCTCGTCGATCATTATGTTTGTTACACCGTCCTGTTTTGGCTGAATGCTGCGAGGTGCATACCTCTGTCTATTTGAAGCCGTAATCATATTGTTTATGTTATTGCCGTTGACTAGTACATCATCAGAGTTTTGATCACTACGCGAAGAAGGAATGTGGATAAACTGACCCGTCCTCTCATCTCCCGCTGTACAAGTCCTGATTACATTTTCCGAATTTTCATCTGTCAGGGGTAGACTAGTACCTGTTGCAGTAACAGGGGCATTGTATGTCCACACTATCCTATCGGATGGTATACTGTCTTTGTCTGTTCCTAATAAATTATTGAGTGATGTGGCAATGTCTTCTTCAATTTCAATATTGACAGTGGCTACAGAGGATTTTTGAAGAAAGTCTTCACTTCTAGAAGTTCGTACAAAATTGCCGGCATAGCTGAAGCTGCCTTTTTTCTCTACTACAGGACTTTCAGGATGTGAAGCTTCCCTTTTTGTGGTTTTACCTCTGTTTATTTCATTAGTATCTGAAATAGTATGGAAGGTGCAAATTAGATGAAAGTATAAATGCTGAGAAAAAAATAAAAAATATTTTTTAAAAAACTGAAAAAAATATAGATTTATTAGCATCCTCCAGTACAAATTATTTAGAATATAAAAGAAGATAAGAATATTTGCATCTTACCGAAAATTACTGATACTGCAGTTTGATCAAAAGTTTAAAAAGATTACAAATATATTTTATGTAATTTCAACTTATTGATTCTTTCAGCATAAATCCCTTATTTAAATAATCAAAATGTTATATTAGACATCATGCTAAGACATAAAAATCAATTATATTATGCGTATTTACAAAAATATGATAATACAAATTTCAATCTGGAATTAAAATGTTAGCTGTGTTGCATTACAAGATTTAAAATGCCAAATTTTCTCTAGAAGTTTATTGAAGAGCAGTGTCAATTAATATATGGTTTATATCTACCTTAAATGTTACACACATCTGTTGAATATATCTATATATAAGCAGGAGCAATCGTTTCACACAACAAAAAGCTTAGAAAAGTTAAAATCTAAATCTGGAATGTAAGCCTTATTTTACAACAAATATAATGACAGTTCTAATTTTCGTTAACAATTTTCTAGCAAAATAATTGTCTTAAGTACCAAAAAATCAGTGAATTTTGAGCTGCATAATCAAATTTTATTCTACAGTCGCCATGAAAGTTTCGCTAGTAGTTATTTTTCTAAAGCAGTATTTCACAACCGCTAGTTAGTTCATGGACTGGTACCAATCTGTGAGACATTACTGCTGCCCAATATACAGCCAATTTATTAAAAAAAATTATCAGCAGAAAATATTGTTCTAACTAAAATTTGTAGTTTAATTACACTTGACTTAGTAAATAGAATACATTTTTCATATAATATTTGTTATTTTTGTCTCATGCTGGTCTGCAAAATATTGGCAGTCTGCAGTATTAGAAAGGTTAGGAATCACTTTCTAATGTGATTATTTTTTTCTTTAAGATATCAACAGAAAAATTTATATTCAGGAAATAGAAATAATTATTTATTTTTCAGATATTGCATTTTAAAAAAAAGCTTGTTTTATCTCCAATCAATTCACACTGATATATTGAAAAAAATAAATAAATAAAAAGAAAATAAAAGAAAACTTACCATTTTCAATATTTGAGGGAGAAACAGTCTGTTGTGAATGAGGTAAGATTTCTTCACTCTGCTTGTTGTTATTTTTTGGTAAAATAAATCCGGCATTACTGCTTTTTGTTTTAATAATAAGATCACCTGTCATCATAAAAGTTTCAAACTTTGGCTGCGGGGGTTGTCTCACCTGAGACTTGACATTGTGAGTTGGAGAGAGGGGTAAATGTTCACCATTTGTGTGGGCGTCCCCATTGGGCTGAAAATTTTCATGGTTGCTTTTCGTGTCAATGTGTCCGTTACTAGAAGCACTGGAGTTCTCTTTCACATAAGATCGCCTTAGTGCCTCCAGCTCATTGGATGCCGCCATGTGATTGTGGACCTGCTCTTTGACAGAGGCGTCTGCAAGAACAAAACAACAGCAATTTAATTGATGATAAAATGGAGGTTCAGCTTGAATACTTGCAACCCATTGCTGAGATAAAATATTTGGCAGTATCCATTATGACAATTTCTAGCATAAGAAACATAGGCAGAAGTATTTCATAGGCAACTTGAACCCCTTGTGCATAGTGATGAAGATCATATATTTAATGTTGACTGTCATTTGTTTTCATTTCCTACATTTAATATATTTTAAATCAAGCATTTTAACTTTAAATTCTCTTCTCATTTTTAACTACACTTGCTTTCAAAATTTTGTACTGCACTTTTTCCCTGCATATTCAATTTCAGTTAACTGCTTATCTATCCGAATTTCATGCTTAAATTATACTTTCATCCATTTCTCTATGCCAATAATAAATTGAAGTCAGTTGCATTTCTTTCCCTTTCCTAGCTGCTAAGAAACCTCCGTTTCTCTTGCAAAGCAGTTACAATTAATTAATATGGATCTATGATTAGTGGTCTCGCTATTTATATACAACACTTTATTTCTTTCATTAAAAAATATGGACTAACATAGTTAAAATTTTACCAATCTAATTTTCTATCACAGGTGCTAACTATAATTTGTCTAGTTTTATTTTCAATAGTTGGGTGCCCGGCTCTTTGTTATGTCTTACCATCTCTCTGTTGACTAAGAATATCCTGCATTTTTTTCCCCATCTTTAATAATGAACATATTATTGGCTCTCGTTTGGGCATTCCTTCAATATATCAAAATTAAATTTTTTGCCAACTTCCTGATGATCAATGTTTGATAGAATTTCACTTCTGATTAATCAGACTTTTTTTGAACATCCTAGCTAAATATTTCCCAGCCACCACCACCCCGTAACCATGCATCATTTCTAAGAAGTTAAATAAAAGTTTTGTTCTTCTACAATAGCTCTTCATAATTGTTTTTGCAAAGTGACATCCCTGGCTTACAGATGTACAACACAATGCTCTGCCGCTATACTTCAGCTCTTTGAAATAGTAAACCTTCGAAAGTATTTTAAATTGCCCCTAACAAATAATAACATTTTCATATGCACCATGATGTACATCATGGATTTCTTGTGACCCACACATTGAACCACAATCTACTTGAAATGCTTGAAATTACAAGGTTTTGAGTGCTTTAATGCTGAAGTCATTGCAGTGTAAAAAAGATTAATGGGAGATGACTATCGATTGTACACATGCATAAGTCATCGAAGAATGGAAGATCATGGTATCTGCCACCCTATCTTCCAAAATTTTAGTCAATGAATAAGTAGGTTTTTATTTGAGTTGACGCTGAAGATAAGGAGATAGAAGTGAAAATATTTTAGCACACTAGATATCCCCCCCCCCCCTCCAAAAAAAAAGATTTTTTTGGCTACGGCCTTGACTAAAGAGTGCAGTAAAGTCATTCATTAGTCTTTCGTTTAGTTATTTAAACAACATCTAAGTATCAATTAAGGTATGGATAATCTAAAAGTGGATTTTTAATCATTTGAAAAATTTAAATTACAAGCTTAACTCTAAAACAAAAGTCACATAAAACAATCTGGGTTCCCTCAATACCTTTTTTGTTTAAAACTTTAATGACCTTCGTTTAAAACTTTAAACCCTTCCCTCCCCATATTTAAAATGTGGGGAGGGAAGGGGGCATAGAAATGCAAATCAATCCTCTTCATTGAAAGAAGAAAATATAAAAACATTTTCTAAGAGAATAAATTATATACTGTATCTGTATGAGGTTATTGGCAAATCAAGTGAGGGGTACAGGGTCATATCCTCCCCTCAAATAATTAGGTTGAGCCTATACAAGATTGACTTATTTTATAAATTCAAATGCATTCATTTAAAAAAAAAAGTGCCCCTATCACATTATTTTTCTGAATACAGTCCTGTACGAGGGTAATGTAAATGTAATGGGATGAACTAAAGCCAATATTTGTAACTTTAATTTATTAGCGTTATTTTTTCATGTTCGATTCCCCTAACTCGGGAGTCGACACATGGTTATAGCTCCTCTGAAAGTCTATGCTTCTAATCCTATGTCCAAGTCTATGCTCCGATGCATCCAAATCTCAATATAAATATGTAATTTTTCCCATAGGGAGCTGAACTTCATATAGGGAGGGTTCACACTACCCTACCCTATCCCCCAATCAGTTAATTCCATGCGTATTGAAAATCTTTACTTTTCCTCATTTTAGTGTTGTTTTCTTTCTATTATTTGCTCACAAACACAAAATAAAATTGTTTATAATTTAAAACAGCAATCTAATTGGATAAATTAATAAAACTTAGTAAAATGACACAAATAAAAATCCCATAGTATCAGTAGCGGATTAATGCAAGTCTGTCAGGGGGAGGCGGTAAGTTTGTTGGGGGGAGGTGGTTAGTTAGAAGATTGACATATAAATCCATTTTATGGAAGTAAAATAGGATCTTTTACATTAATTTCTTATTAATGTAAACGATCCTATGGAGGCTGGGGGGGGGGGGGAGTAATCCATCCTTGTATAGTATACTTTTTATTCATTTGTGTTATTTTACAAAGTTTTATTAATTTTAACATTTAAGCATCAGTATTTAATTAATTAGCTTGAAGTTTACACAGCACATTATATATATATATATATCAATGCAATAAAAGAGCTTCCGTCGGTTGTCAGAGTAGTAGTCAGGCCAAAGATACAGTAGTCTGCAGGGATCTGGAGCAGCCCCGCTCTTCGTGACTGTGGCTGTCGTACAGAAATATCCCTGACTTAGAACATGACTTTATCTGAAGAACTTTTCACACAAATTTGTATGGTAATAGAGGTCACAAAAATATCTGCTCTCTCAGCAGTGTTTCTACTTTTATTACCGAGGGTCACGTGGTTTATAAGGTAATCACATGTTCAAAAAAAGTGCATTTATTGGCTATTAAAATGCCAATGTCTAATAGTTCCTGGAAATTCTTGCAAAGTGTGGTGACCATGACTCGGGAAAACAGGGGAAATATATCAATTGCTTTTTTATTAAATTTAGATCCTGAGACAAAACCTTTGATAGAAAATAAAAGCTGCTATGCCCCTATTGAAACAGCAAGCTAATTAACTTGATGTACAGCACACACAATTATTTTTAAGATATTCACTTTGAGAACAGAAAAAAAGACATGAACACAGGTACAGATATCATGGAATTACACAGATTTAATCAAAACTTCAGCTTTCTGAAACAGGAAGAAAAAGATAAACAGTAGGCAGAAATAAGAATAATAGGGGAAAATAGAAAAAAAAATTAATAAGCAGTGACCATGAAGCAAAATAAATACAGCTGTGTTTGCTCATACCTTTCTTCACTTTCAAAGTGACTACATCATTGGAAAACCTCAGGCACTTGAGCACTAGAATATGTGGATGAGATTATTAAAGAAAATATGATAATCAGTTTCTTCTTTTTATATTATTATTATATATTTGAAGGAGTAAAATGAATATGTGCCAAGCATTAAAATAATTAAAGTAAATAAACACAGCAAAAAATTATAATTCTAACATTAATATACAAAATAAATGCAAGACAATCTGTATGTAGTTGATCATGTAATGTATAGTTATACTCAGAAGCTTCAGTGAGAGAAATGTTCAAGGAAAAAAAGCATTGCTTAATTTTTTCAAATTATGTATCATACACATAAACTGAGTAATTAATTTAGGTATAGCCAAACTAGTTCACAGCTTTTGGAAGAAAATAAAGTTATCTACAGTTTAGTAATAACTTACAAATGCATTTTTACTTGTTGCCATTAATTTAAAAGTTGACCATTTCATCTTCCTTTGTCAGTAAAATAACTGAACAAAAATGTAAAATTTTATTTTTCATTTAAGTGATAAATTTCCCTCCCAATTTATATCCCCTCACCTTTAATAAACAATAGAATACAGACACTTTAAAAATAAATGTTTATCCTTAGGGAACCTGTCCAAAAAATGAAGTTTTCTTTTTCCCCTCAAAAAACATTAACTTAATTAATTTTGCTATGTGGATCAGTTCTAGTTTAACTTCAATTTGAATTTTTAAAATTTAAATAATTTTTTAATAAAGTCTATTAAAAGTTACCATCAAAATAATTGTCTTAGACTTACTCCCTCATTCAAAAACTAACTTAATAAATCACAGAGATAATTTGAATGCAGGCTTTAGCATTTATCAACATTCCACACAAAAAATATGAAATACATTTTCCTTCTCAATATCTCCATCTAACATATTTTCTTACACGCGTCATTAGCAAGTATTGTATGGAAAAGAAAAATTAAAGCATGCAGTATCGAAAAAGGATCATCAGCATTCAAACATTCATGTATTGGTAAAAGCAGCATAACATGATGCAAAAAAAAATGTCTGCATACAAATTAACACTGAAAATTTAACATAATAATGCACAGCTATGGGATATGAAAACTAAAGTATGTATAAAAGTGCTTGCTTCAATCAATTTATGTGCTTTGCTTCAATTTTAATATATATAATATAAATAAATATTTTTGTTTTCAGCATAAAAATTAAAAACACATCATAAGTAATCAAACATACCCTCTTTGGCAGTTAAGGACACAACTTTCTTGTCATTGATTTCAAGTATGACATCACCCGGCTCCAACTGAAAAAATAGTAAAAACAAGATTTAGTCAAAACAATGAAAAGTAGCAACGAATAGCTAGCATATACTGCATTATATTATTGAAAAATAAATCATTACATAAACTTGTTTGTTTGCTTAGCATAAATGTTGTAATGCTTTACAACTTTTGTGACACATTTTTATTTATTAATGACTATGTCATTTTATCTCTCACCCCCTTTATTGAAAATTGTCCGAAAAATGTGTCCCAAAAATGCAACATAATTTTACATATATTTAAATACAATTAGTTTACAAGAGCTTTAATCTATTGTTACAATATTTCGTAAGCTGTAGAATATGCATCACATGTATTTTTCTATAAATAGATTACAATCATAAAAATTTCAACATAGGGTTACCAGGCGAAATACACGAAAGATGAGAGATAAAATGACAGTCAATTAATATCGTTTTTTTAATATGGCAATAATGAAACTAAAAAATTAGGGAGTTCAGGGGGGGGGGTGTCTCCCCCTGACAAGGCTCGAACAATAGAGTTATTCATTATTATTATTATTATTTTAACATAACACGCTTCACCACCTTTTGTGAAGTGATTATTAACAGGTGTATGAAAAGAAGCTTTCTTGACCCGGCTCTGCTATGCAATTCAGAATCGTCCAAGTTTCTTCTAAATATCTTCACAGCTGTGCCGAACATTTTGAAACACTCGGTATATATTATTCGCGGAAGTTTAAAGAAAATACAGTGAAACTTCTCAAATCCGGTTTTCCAAAACTCAGAAATTCCTATAATTCGGACGGATTCGGCTTTACAACAATCCAGCTATGCAATGCAAATCGAAATTTAAACAACTCATATTAGAGAATTTCTTTAATCCGGAAATTTCTGTAATTCAGAATCGGTAACGTCCCAGTGACTCCGGATTTAAGAAATTCTACTGTATACATACACATAAGAGTTTTCGTGTTCGTTATTGCATGTTATAGATGCTCTTCAAAAGTCGTGCACCAAGATATCCGAGTTAGGTGATCTTTCTTTACAAATAACTGCATTTTGAGCCTGCCTACAATTTGTGCATTACGGTGATGAATGCATGCACATTTATGTATGTACAACCAAGATTATTCACTTAAATAACACATTGCTTAATTACACGAAAATGTTGCTAACTTGTAAAAATAAAATATAAATAAATATATAAAAAGTCAGTGACATTTCAAGACAATTAAAAAATAAATATCAAGTTACATATCAAATATATGCTGTAGATATTTTGAAAATTTTTGTTTTCTTTTGCATGAAAAAATACTGAGTATAAAAGATACATTAAAAAAAAAAAAAAAAAAAAAGATTTTACCGACGTGGCTCTAAATCTTTAAAAATTACTAAAAGATTAAATATTAATTGCATTAATTAAATATGCCTTGAAATTTTTTATGAGCATATGCATTCAAATCCCATCACGTAGGTCGAAAAAATTTCAGGGGAGGCCGAAGAGACAGAATTTCTCTCAGAAGGGAATTATTGTGATTTTCTGAATTAAAATCCAAATTTCGGGAGTAGACTCTTGGGGCTCCACCATCTTGCTACAACCCCAATCAGAACATTTCATTACAAATTGCAGTTTCCTGATTTATTTTATTACATACTAGCTGAAGTAAGTACCCGTCGTTGACGGGTTAATATGTATTGCAAATTTTTGAAAAGCATGAATTTTTCTTTGCATAGTCGGAGTATAAAGTTTGGAATTAGCATACTGACAAGATATGCAAAGCGAAGTACCTAATAACTTCCTGTTTTGTCCCCCCCCCCCCCCCCTCCAAAAAAAAGAAGAAGGTTAAAGAGTAATAAAACAAACTGCTGGGGGTCAAATTGTCACTAGAGAAAACATTTTATTATCAAAATTAATGTTTTCTTTTAGTGCTTTCTAACATCACGAGGTCATTTAAAGTTACAGAAAACAATAAATGTTAAATCCAAAGTAGAATACCTTGAAAATGATTTTAAAAGCCAGGCAGTCAATATATTGGTTTTATATTTAGATGATTTACTTTATGTGCCCCACCCCCTTTTCCAAAAAAAAAAAAAAAAAAATCACTGTTTACGTCAACTTCGAAAAGCGTATAAACTTGAAGGAAATCTCAAAGTATATTATAAAATTTCACTTCATTCACTTTAGCATTTTCTCTATGTGCAGACAAATTCTCAAAATCTACGAAATATTTTAAAAACAGAAGCCTATATCACAATACCAAATTTCATTTCATACCATTAAGCCATACTTCAGAGAAGCGCAAACATTTACACAATTTTCCAAAATCTCAAAATCTATGAAAGATATTGAGGTCTATAATTTAAGTTAAATGACCAACTATGACTTATCACGATGCTAAATTTCATTTCATACGCTTCCAGTGGTTTTTACGGGATGTACGAAAAAATATGCTTTAAACATTTTGAATGCCCGTTCGCAAAATTTCGCAGAAAATGAAAATCGACAGTTGAGTGATCACATGTCACCAAATTTCATTTCATTTGCTTCAGCCATTTTTACGTGATGCACGAACAAAATAAGCGTCAAGGACAGAACGACAGACTTTATTTATTTATTAACAGTCGCTGTAGCCAGGTGCTCGCAACGAATAGAAAACGCAAAATTTTTAGATTTCCAAATATTGTATAGGACAAAGTCTTACTTTATTTACATTAATTCACTACTAGTAGAGCTAAACTGTGCCATAATCGAAATATTAGATGGCACGCATGTATCCAAAAAACATTTTTTTTTTGGGGGGGGGGGATCCAAACACTAAAAAAGACAGAATTTCACACAAAAATACTGTATCATTACCATTTTAGTAACAAAAATCCAAATTTCGGGGGGGGGGCAGACCCCCTGGACCTCCCCCCTAAATACGTCCTTGTGTACAGGGAAAAAATGTCATTTTTTATATCAATATTTTCCCCAGACAAAACTACTGAAGCTAATACGGAATTTGAAACGTGTGTGAGTTTTTGAGCGTAGAGGTGCTAGATTGAACAGCATTTTCCAAAATTCGTTAACATATGGGGGATAGTGGACAAAAACGTCCTCGTCACATATCCTGCGTGGTCTCAAAGTAGAAAAGAGATATCCATAAAATTCTTGCTGTAAAATACAACACTTACGAAATGTAAAAGTCGACTTTCGAATGTAATCCTCCAAGCAGGGTAGACGTGAGAAAAGAGGGAAGGTGGCCATTTTTCTTGAAATAAAAAAATGAGTCCTATGCTCAGGTACAGCTTGTTTGTAATTCAATACTTGTTGAAAATTTATTTGTTTGAGTTTTATGTAAAAAAAAGGGGGGGCATTACTTTCCAATACACCTAATAATTTCGAGACTGTTACAAGCTTTCACTTTGCTGCCCCCGGCCCAAATCTATTTATTTTAACGCTGGAGGGGGGGTGGGGGCGGCTTCAAAATTATACACTAAAGATTATTAATTGCACTAAACCACCATCACTACGTACGCTTTTCTCTAGTTATTGCATGCCTTAAACGCAAAATTTGAAAAACTTCAACACAGAAAATAAAACGATACATCCAAAAATACTCCTTTTCATGCACTACAATTTTTAAGTCTGCGCCACTTAAAAAAAAAATAAATAAATAAAAATAAAAAAATAATTTAAAAAACCTCAGGTTCTAGTCTGGAAACATAATTACGTTTTCTGAACGCTATTCTCCAAAAACCAGGCGCTATAACCTTCACCACAACAAGAGTTCTCTTGGAGTCTAGACGCCATAGTGTAGTGTAGTGCACACCCCATTGAAATGCAGAGCTGATAAACACACTATCATCAACAACATTTCGCAAGCGTCTTGCCAGGAGGGCAAAAAATATAAATGCATCGATTTTTAAAAGGAAAGATCACCTCTGCCGGGGTCTCCTTTATTGTACGCTTCTGCGAAGGCAGGAACTTTAAGGAGAAGGCGAATGGTTTATTTTTCATGATTTAGAATGAGCACAATGAGAGCGCGATATTTTTAAAGCGTCCCGTAGGTTCTTTATTTGAAAAAAAAAAAAAGTTATACGTTTATAAAGAAGCCCAGCGGTGTATCGGTTAGCGCATTGTGTTGCAGTGCGACAAGTGTGAGGTTTGAATCGCGGGCTGGGCAAGGTTGGCTCAGCTTTTCATCCCTTGAGAGCGTAATGCACACTGTATTTTTTTTTTTAAGTAAAAAATAAATATACCAAAATTTATCTAAAAAGTCCCTAAATCAAAGAAAGGTCGTTAAACTTTCTAATCACGAAGTTCAAAATGTGTACTGTCAAGCACAATAAGAAGTAGCTAAAGGTTGAATCCCACCAGAATTTTCCTTGCCGTGGTAATACAACAGTAAAAATTTCCAATGCCAAGTAGAATATTTCCATACTAGCAAATTCATCGGGACGAGCTAGACTCTAAATCATAATCCCGTTTCTGTCCAAGGCCACTTCCTTTGTCACAAGATTTTTTCTATAGGAGGACCTGACGGCTGGCTTAGTGGGAGAGATAAATCATGCCAAATACATCGATTGTTAAACACTTTCCAACAAAACAACACTTTTGTGCCAAATTTGGCGATGTATTGCCCTCAAATCTATCGAGAATTTGGAGATATTCTTTAAAAAAAAACCTAAAATCACAATTAATGTATTTTTGTGATAACCTCTAAAAAAAAACTTAAAATTTTTTTACCATCTTTTAACTAAAGTGTAAACCGTTGTAAACGTTTATATACTTATTGTACAGCTGCGGGAAAAAAAAAGTCCCACTTGTACTTTTTTCGGTCGCCGTTCGTCGTACAGCAAAGTTACAGATACCAATCGTTTACAATTGACGCACACTTTCATTTGCTATGCATAAAAATTGCATAAGGGGCCATCTACATATTAAAATTCGCACCAACTTTTTTTTTCTCAATAGCAACCCCTAGATTTTACTTCATATTTCAAAAATTTAACTGATTTTAACCCCGGACACCCATTTTCAATAAATTTGGACAGAAAATGAGTGAGTTATGAGCACCCAAAATCCCCCACCCCCTATGTTAAAATATTTTTTCATACTTCAATTCATATCTCATATAATATTGGTAGTAAGAAGCTGATTTTTATTCGTACTATTAGAACTAAACGACCCAAACATAATTTAATGTTATTATGATTTTTAATAAATTCGTCCCTATGTCCCTATGAATTATTAAATTAATATTAAAAAAATTATGAATAGCGACCTAGCCAAATTTCGATGGAAATAGATGCAGAAATTAATATTACATGGCTGTGCAAAATTTCAATTTTTTACGTTCAGTAGTTTAATTTATATTAAATAAAATGTGTTATTTTCATGAGTTAAGGGACCATATATAAATTTATTAAGTGAACATTTTTTGAAAATTGCATAAAATAAACGTAAATTAGATTTATTTTGTGCAAAAACACAGTAAAAGATACCAGTATTAAAAATATCAAATTTTGAAACAAAAAAATTAGAGGTTTTTACAGTTTGATGGGGATTCTATAAAGCGTGTATTGTTGCGTCCGCTACCATATTACCCCAAAAAAATATTTTCCAGCTATAGAATTAGATGCAGTAGATGTATGTCTTCTAATACAACGTCCTATTTCTGAAAAACTAACATCCTCAACTTTCCAGGCATGAATGTGACCTTTTTATATATCGGAAACATTAGGTCTTTGGACTTAACAACTTTATTACACATTGGACAAACATTCTTTATCAAATATACTTTATCATACATTATCGAACATTCCCATACTTTATCAAACATTCAAAATCACGTTTTTCTGTAAAAAATTTTCATCTAACTATAAATTAAAATACCGCCAAAAGTCTTAAGAATATTGCACATTGCAGACGATAATATTAAATGAAGAAAGTGAAATAACAAGCACAGTGATAATATTGGGTCGGTGAAAAAGTAATTGAATTTTTTACATGAAATTCAAACAAATAAATTTTCTATCAGGAAATCATTCTTCAAGTTCGACCATAGCTGAGTAATATTCAAGCTTGAAGTCAGAAGAGCAGAGAGAAGCCTCTAACTCCTGCCAACATTTCACCTGTCTAAGAGAACCATCAACGGAAATACTCAATAACAACTTCAAAATTACAAAGGTTTTCAAAATCGTGAGCAGTCATTTTGCATTTTCCCCTTAAATCATGTGTACGAACCAAGGAAGTTATGAACTCACGGGTCATTTGGACCACAGACTAAATATTCTATTCTACCCTTGATATTCTCAGTACAAAAAACTTTAAGAGAGATGAAAACAATATTTTCCTTGAAAATAATATTAATTTCTTTTAATTCTCGCGAGCGAAATTAATGAAAGGCGAAAAGTTCGGAACCTACAAATAGCGTTTTTCAATTTGCAGAAAGTCCCTTAAAAACTCGCAAAAATTAATTCGCAATATCTCCGGAAATTATCGTAGAAAATTGGTGAAAATTTATATTTAGGGTATTTTGAGGGTTTTCTTTCGTTTAATAAAGCCAAAATATGGGGGTTGCCATTGAGAAAAACGAAGTTGATGCAGAATTAAATATGAAGACGGCCCCTTGTGCAAATTAAATTAATAGTAAATTAAAGTACGCGTTATTTGCAAACGAATGGTATATATAACTTTGCTGTACGACGAATGACGGCGAAATAAAGAGCAAGTGGGACTTTTTTTTTCCGCAGCTGTACATAACCTGGAATGGATGAATGTCTCTAAACTGCCATTGATCGTTCTGTATTGGAATTCTTTTGAGTGCTCCTGCAGAACTACAAATGCTACAGATACTATTTTCGGCAGAGAGAATTACGTGATCTTTAATAACACATATTAATCTTGATTTCTTTTAAATAGAGAAATCTTCGAAATACGCCTTAAAGAATGATTACCGATAGAATGTAATGTATTGGAATTATTTTGGGTGTTCTTGTAAAAAAAAAAAAACTATAAATGTTACATGCACTCATTCCCATAGAAAGCATGGTTCAATACATAGAATAACATTTATAAATTTCGTAAAAATCGGTGCATATTTACATCAGTTAGAGGACGGGCGAACAGACAGACAAACCGAAATCATAAACACTTTTCAACCTCCTAGGAAAGTATTCAAAAACAAACATTAATGCTCAATAAAACCGACTCTAGGCTTTACGGTTCACCCTCAAGAGCGATAATTCGGTGGGGCCTAATCTTTAATGTAGAAACAAATACCTCCTAAATAAGGCAATGACCAGGGGTGGAAATCAGAATATTTAGTCACTGGTCCTTTGAACCAGTGACTATATGACTTCCCTTGTCCGTAACCTTTATCATTAGTCCGTATTTACGATTTCAAAAAAAATTGCAAAACAAAAGAAATTACATGAGTAATATATCTTGATTTCCGTTAAAATCGGAATTTAAAAAATGTAAATACCTATTATAAAACTTTTAAATAGATCAAATGGATCATTATATGACATGTACTGGAAAAATTAGATGCCAAATACTGTGGAACTAAATGAGGAAAGTCTGCAAGAGACAAATGTAAATAAAACGTTACTGGTCCGACGGCCCAACGCATTTTGTATTCTACGGTCCGCTATATATTTTCGTGGTCTCGAACCAGCAGACCACCGTTCATTTGGAGCCCTGCTGAATGTGTAGAGTATCCTTAAAACAAACCTCCAAAATTCAAACTAGAGGCATTACTATAATAGAAATTTTATTTACCAACTCTTTCATATAGAGATACGCTGCCCAGAAAAAATAAAATGAGTGAAAGCTACACTTTAATAGTGATCTGAAAAGAGAGTTGGAAAACAGGAAAATCCATTAGTTACGAAACAATAGTTAGTGCAAAGCCGGAACGATTCTCTTCCCAAACAATAATAACACGGGCTGGTTACTAAGAAACATTGTTCGGGCAAAAATCAATACAAACCATAAAAAGGTGGAAATCTAAATAAACAGAAAGGGACGATTTGTGGGAAAGGCTAAACAGGTAACAGACGCCATTGCAATTAAAACACAGAGCAGCGCCAGACGTATTTTTAATACTACACAAGTAGTTTCTTAATACTACTATATAGTTACGCTAGTGCCTGCTCGCTGATTCTGTAAATTACGGGCAATCACTCCAAGACAAAAATTCTACCACCAATACTCAAAAAGATTAAAAAAAGGTAAGCACAAAAAGCGTAATAACATCTACACCGTTTGTACCATCGGCTTGAAAATTTTCATAAGTATGTATAAAAATATAGAAAACAATCTGCGCTACTTTAAGAAATCTGAAAATCCACCCGTTCCCTAATTTTTAAGCGATTTTTCGCTATTTTGAGCTCTATCTTATTTTCGTCAGTAAAAAAGTTAATCCTCTATGTGACAAAATTAGGTGTCTCAAGTGATAATGACGTAATACTGAAGTCACGGTCATCAGGCTTTGAAAGGAAAGTTCCGTTTCTTATTCGTTTAAAATAATTTATCCAGATTACATATTTAATTTTTTCTCACAATTAAAATCATATCGTCTGCATGAAATATTGATAGAAGAGGAGCTGTTCTCACAAAATGAAATCGTTCGAAGGCAAAGTTTTCGCACGTTTCCAGAAGAGCAAGAAATTCAATTTCGGTACATCATAAAAATTGAAGTTATTTATTTTACGTGGACGAAAGTTAAATATATTGAGTGTAGGCATATTTCAGTCAAATGCTTTTTCTAGCCCCGTTGAAATTGCCTCCACAACGGTCTTTACCTTCTAATTTAAAAAGTAGCGGAACTATACTACATTCTATAGAAAAAAATACCACGATATGCATACATATAAATACTACATCCCAAATTTTTTACTAAACAATACTAAAAAGGAATACTGAAATAGTATTAAAAATAGGTCTGACAACATAGCAAAATATAGGTATTTCGCAGGTGGAGGCTGCTTCAGGTAAAGTTGCGCGTGGGAATGTAATTAGAAGAAAAAAAAAACTCAACTAGAATATAAAAAAAAAGGAATTTCAAACACGCGACGATGTCGCACACGTCTGCTGCCACATAACATTTCTCTCGAAGGTGTCCGTATACAGCGTTCGCAGTGGCGGATCCAGAGAAAAAGTTTCGAATCACGGCCTATAAGTTATGGCCAATTTGATAGGTTTAGTGAAGCTTTATATCAGAATCAGTGGCATACACAGAATCTCTCTATTCTAAAAAAAAGTAAAGGCCGCTGGCGCTGTCAATATAGCTTATGGACCTATCTCCTCCTAAACCGTGGGGATTTGAGTTCCGATTGAGGTGCCCACAGATTCGAAAAAATCCGAGGAACCTGCTAAGCTGACTTCAATTTCGAAAATCGAATTATTTTAGAAGATATTAATAAAAAACTGAAAAAAATAAGCAGAATGGTTGCCAGATTTGGCATAAAATCATTCATTCCTTTGCAACAAAGGGTTTCCAAGTATCTAGAATCGCGTAAAATTTACAAAGTTAACACAAAAAGCCTAATAACTTCTTCACCGTTTGCACGATCCGCTTGAAAATTTTCATGATCATGTATAAAAATATAGAAAACAATCTGCGCTTCTTTAAAAATCTGAAAATCCACCCGTTCCCTCCTTTTTAAGCGATTTTTCGCTATTTTAAGCACCATTTTATTTCCGAGAGTCAAAAAAGTAAATCATTTGCGTGACAAAATTACCCTTTTCAAGTGAATATGACGTCATACAATTGGAATTCAAATTCGTTTAAAAAAGCGTTTCCAGATTACACAGTTTATTATCATTTTTTTTTTCACAAATAAATCGTTTGCATGGACATGAGAATAGCTGTGTACACAAAACGAAATCTTTCGATTGCGAAAAGATTCCGTCAGTTTCCAGAACAGCATGAAATCTAAATCTCTCTATTCTAAAAAAAAGTAAAGGCCGCTGTCGCTGGCGCTGTCAAAGCTTGTTCCCGTATCGCCTCCTAAACCGTAGGGATTTGAGTTTCGACTAAGGTGCCCACAAATTCCAAAAATTCCGAGGAACCTGATGAGCTGACTTAAATTTCTAAAATCGAATTATTTTAGAAGATATTAATAAAACACTGAAAAAATAAACAGAATGGTTGCCAGATTTGGCATAAAATCATTCATTCCTTTGCAACAAAGCGTTTCCAAGTATGTAGTATCACGTGAAATTGTCAAATATGAAGTAGAAATACACCCATTTTACGCCAAAATAAAAACTACATGAAATAAGTAACTCAAAATGTGTTACACAAAGTTGACAGTTTTCAAATAGTAAGTTCGCTTAGACAACAGGAGTTTAGAATTAGCGATTATCCGTTTTTCCAAAACAGAATAACTAATATCTTGAAAATGAAAAATAATTAAAATGCAGATTATTTTAAAGCCAGTTCGTTCCAGCTGGATTATTGGCTACCAGTAGAAATATTTGGCGGCGTTAACTATGCCATTATAGCAGTTATAGTACACTTTGGATATTTTCTAGCGCGACGAGATGGTATAATTCGTGGTGCTAAGCACGCCAATCTGCAAACGATTATGTAAATGAAAATATGGATAACGGTTTTCCATTAACCTTAAATGAACAGTAATTATAGGCTGTGAGCATGTGTAAATCGCCAAATAATGAAAAGTCGCCATTGGTGGCAAGCTATCCTATCTGTTCCGTAGCTTTTATTAACTTTACATGTACGCAAGTCGCCAAATAATGAAAAATCACCATGGGTGGCAAATTCGCAAGGTGTCCAATAGGTTTTACATTATTAAAAATACAGCTGAAACAGATGTTCTGATTTTATTATGCTTTAGCTCCTAATTAATATAACTTTTGAATGGCAACATTAAATATCATTGTGTTTCTGAGGAGTGCAAATAATTTTTCCAGCGATTATAAGCGGAGTCCGCACTCCAGGTGGAGTATAGCTCAGGACCCGTACAACACGGATTCCCATAACAAAATATCTTCCGTGTTATGAGGGGGAGGGGATCTACTGTAGTGTGAAGTTTAGATTTTTATGTACCAATGAACATGCAAGAACCAAGCAATGTGTAGCTCAGTAACATTCTATCTGATCCAATCTTCGGGTTTTGTGTGTTGAAATTATGTCTTTTTTACGAATAAGCCTTATTAGGGGCCGAATGTCTCATACGAAAAGCGAGCGTAGCGAGTCTGGGGGTTTGGCCCCTAGTTCTTATAAGAGGAGGAGAAAGTTTACAATACGTAATCAAAATCAAAAAATTTAAAAGTTAAAGACTTTAATAATTTTTGTGATTAGGAGGAGGTGGGCCCCTTCAGTACGTCACTGATTAGAATGAAGGTCTAAATACTGCAGAAGGACATATTAACACCTTCTTCCAGCTGTTAAGGGCACCACGCATGATTTAACTCACAGGAATTTTATTTTCCACGGGATAAATATGCTCATGATTTATATGTGTCCCACTGCCTAGTAGGATTACTGGCGTACTTAACCACCCCGTCCTCCCAAACACACTATGTGTTTCGTTCGTACGTGTCACACACACGAACGAAGACAAAAAGAAAGGGTTAAACAAAACTGGTTTAAGCAGTAGCATCGATATCATGCCAATCTGGTGAGCAACCAATATATGCAACACAATGCATATTTAAACCACTTCACAAGGAGAGCATCCATTTCATCCAAAACTGAACCTTAGAGAAGCACATCATATCGCAAATTCCCGACACCAGAGAACTAATACAAAATGCTATCCAATTCCAAACGATTAAAAAAAATGTATTTTGGAGTGGGTGGTTATTAACTTTCAAAAATTCAGGACAGTAAAATCTCGTTATAACGAGATTTATCTTACTTTTGCGAATATTTCAGATCAACGAGTAAAAATATAACTACCAAAAGAGAATCAGAGCACTAATTCTGTTATAGTAAAATTTCACTAGAACGATTTTTTCAGTACAGTAAAATCTCGTTACAACGAACCTCACTTTCAGGAATATTTCACATCTATAATAATAAAAATGAATGTTTGTAAATCTGTCTGTCTGTATGTGTGCGGTCTCCAGACAAACCTACTGCACGCAGAACTCTGAAAATTTGAATATATAAGCCCATGAGTCCGATAATGTGCACCTGAGAATCAGAATTTTAAAATTTTAATTACTTTTTTAATTATTAATTAAAAACCGTTTTCAGGATGCCATGCTCGGCGAGTTTCGCCAGCATGATACTGTGAAACAAAATCGCATGCATTGGAAAACATGAAATGGCACGGAAATTTAGTCAGTTTTGCGCCAATCTATATCAATAAAAATGAATGTCTGAAAATCTGCATGTGTGCGATGTCCAGAAAAAACTACTGGACGCAGAACTCTGAAAATTCGAACATATGAGCCCATTCCTTCGGTAATGTACACCTGAGGCTCAGAATTTTGAAATTTTAATAACTTCTTAAATTATTAATTAAAAACCGATTTTAGATCGTCATGCAGTGGCGGCTCGTGGGGTACGGCAAGTACAGCCGGGCTGCACTTGAAATTATCAGCACATACTTTAAAATAATTTATTCTACTAATTTTCCTAAATTCAGATTAGAATTGTAGAATTCCTACGGTAAATTAAAAAAATCTCTGAAAAAAAACCAAACAAGCCAAAAAAAAAAAAAAAAAAAAAAAAAAAAAACGTATTGTGGCCGGATCGCTCATTCAGAAAAAAAGCACTAGCACTTTAATCTTCCCGCAATTCAATTTGGAAAATCTTTGGTTCAGCCCAGAGCGCTGAAAAGAAAATTGGCAGCACCGTTGCCATGACAACGATTACGTAAGCCGCCTCTCCGGCATAGGGAGTATGCAGCTGATACAGCACATGAAAGATTTTCTAACGGCGGCTGAACTTGAGAAATCGACTAACTGATTTGCTCGGACGAGAAGTGAGGGAGGAGGTAAGGAGACTATATGTTTGGAAAACTCTCGACTTTATATTGCTGAATTTATCAAGAAGGTAAGCTTGAATAGACGCTTATGAATGGACAATTACTCATCAAAGCAGTATTGTTTTTAAGTAAGCAAGAACTGGCATTTAGAGGATATGGCGAGCGAGAAAATTTAGATAGCTTTTAAAATTGATATCTGAATCAACGCCTTTTTATGGGGACATGACTGACCGATTCGCATGTTTAAAAGAAAGGAGGATTGATTTGACTTATAAAAAATAGGTAAGTTGTCTTTTTTTTTTCTTTTCTTATTAAGTTATTGTTACAAAAGAAAATTCTAAGGAAACTTCGAATCAGACACGGATTAATGCAATTTTGAGGCGGCTGGTTGAAATTTATGTCCATTTTATGGAAGTAAAATAGGATCTCTTATATTTTTTATGAAATTTCTTTTTTTTTTTCTTTATCCTCGGTGAGGGCTTAATCCGCCAGCTTTCGAATTCAATAACAAAGATTTTCCAATCCTGTCCGGAGGAAAGGGGGGGGGGGGCTCATGTTTCCGGCTGCACTAACAGTTTTGACCACGGGCCGCCACTGTCGTCATGTTTGGCGAACTTTGGCCTCATGAAAAGATTTATGCTTGAAGTGAGTGGTAACCGCAAAAGTAAAAAACCGTATTTTACGTTGCCATGCGTGGCGAGTTTCGCCCGAATGCTACTATAAAACAAATCGTTTGCATTTGAGAAGCATGAAATGGCACGAAAATTTCATCAGGTTTACGCCAAATCTATCTATCTCTATAATAATAAAAATGAATGTTTGTAAATCTGTCTGTGTGCGGTCTCCAGACAAATCTACTGCACACAGAACTCTGAAAATTTGAATATATAAGCCCATGAATGCCCTGAGACCTAATGTGCACCTGAGAATCAGAATTTTAAAATTTTAATTACTTTTTTTAATTATTAATTAAAAACCGTTCTAAAACGGAAATTTTCTTACCCTGTGTTACGAATTTTGGTAGCAACCCGCTGTTCTGGAGTTTAAAATAGTTTAAAATTCGTATTCTATGCGTTAAATAGTTAAATTTTGCTTTTTGTTGCATTGATATGTAATGTTCTGGAAATCTCGGGTTCTATGGGTCGTAGGTCTTCGGAAACCTAATTTTTGGGGACGTATTTTTGGCGATATTTCGCCAAAACTCGCCAAGTTTGACGATTTTTCTGTCATTTGGCGCGTTTTTCCTAATGGGGCCTTTTCATGAAATTTTTTTATGGTACTTTTTATGGTATTTAATACGTTTAATGACCTAACATTTCCTAATTTTAAGAAATTTAAATCGAAAATTGTGGATTTTACAAGATAATTTGCTTAATTGGATGAAATATTTAATAACTCCAGCAATTTTAATGCAAATTACACGATATTTCTGGGGGAAATATGTGACGGCCACGGCAGCGAGTTGTCTTTAGTGGTGCGTTTGTAAGTACGTACCTGAAACTCTGGAACTATTATCTGGACATTCTGTTATACAATTGCGGCCTAGAGTACTAATCTGGAGTTGCGGTTTATATGTCAGATTTTGTAAATCGCATAATTTAAGGGGTTCACGGGCAACGCCGTGCGGGACTGCTAGTTAGCGAATAAAATATTAGCAAAAGAGAATCAGAGCACAAATTCAATTATAATAAAATTTCACTAAAACGAATATTTCAGCATTACCAGCTTTATCTTCGGTTCCTTAAAATTCGTTACACTGAGATTTTACTGTATTCAAAGTGGCTTAGACTTCTTACGGAATGTAAATCCACATCTCCCCACAGAACAACAAGTGTTCTAAAACTGAAATTCGGTGGCGGCTTATATTTACGGGATAAAGAAATGCTATCTGAAGGATCCCGTATTTTAACCCTTTAACGTGCAGTGTTCCCGCTCTGGGAACACCCAACTCTGACATTTTGACTGTTGCTAGTCACGAAGAATAGATTTGATTTCTATAAAAATAGCTGCGGGTGACGTAGCTCCACGACACAGTATCGACAGCTGTCGTCAAAAAAAGGGTCTCTAGATCTGTGGCACGAGATGGACGTTTCGATCGTCCGCCATCTTGCTGGTAGTTAAGTCGAGTGATGGCAACGGTTGCCCTTTTTTCAGCATTTGGAAAGGGTTGCGCCTCAAAGGGTTAACAGGATTAGAGCATATTTACCGACCTTCGCCAGGGAGGGAGGCATGGAAAGAAAGGCGCCTCTATTAAATTACAACAGGGAGGGAAAGGAAATAAACTTTACGTGCGAAGGGAAATTAATGAAGAGAATCTCAATTTGAACTTTCTGAAGAAGCGTGGTAATTAAGGAAATGAAAGGAGAGTCAATTAGAGACTGGAGCACACCCGCTCGAGAAGTAATTGCAATTTTTCCGGGAAGTAAACGGGGAATGCACTTTTATATTTTTCTTTTGTGGTTTTGTATTCCTGAGCTTGTGCGACCAAGCCAGAGTAACCTTTCTGAGCGTCTTGAAAAGGGCAAAAAGGAATTTTTGTTTTCACTTTCATTCTACAAGTTTAGGAAGTTGTGTGTAAGAAAGGGGTCGTAATACAGGAATGAGAATGTTCCTCACCAGATAATGAGCCAATGAGAACGTTATTCACATATATTTATACACGTAAACATAATGATAGTAACGCAGTTGCTACTCTTGACAAGTGCTTCCAAATTTTTAACCGCCGCGGACCGGTTCACGTTCCATAATTTTACGCGGTCCGCTAGGTGGGACGGGACAGAGAGGCGTGATTGCTTCTATTTTAGGTTGTTTTGATTTAATTCTTTTATTTGTATTTAAACATGCCTTCAAAATAAAATACAGTTGCACCAAAAAATGAAAGGTTTTTTTTTTTTTTTTTTCCCCCAGGAAAACGCATTTATTTTAAATTTTATGACTGTAATTTTAATTCATAAAATTTTGAAATGTTTCATAAGCATTAAACTAATTTAAAATAGTTACAAGATTTCTAGGTTACAAAGGTATAAATTAGCACAAACCCGAAAGAAATACACCACACAAAATTAAATGGTAATAATGTTAAGTTCCTTGGGCGACCCGGTACCATTTGATCCACGGCTCAGGGGTTGAGGTTGAGGACCACTGTATTAGCGTATACAGCTGCCCTGTTAGCGGAAAAGCTCCCACCAATTTTGTTCTAAAATCAGCTTCGGCAGGTAATTGTGCTACGAGATATACAGGGTGTTTCACAGAGAACCTCTTACTTTAAAAATAAGCTAGCTGCGTGCCCGTTCTTTGCACGGTAGGAAACGAAAATTGTCTTTACATGTGTAATTCGAATTAATTCCAATGATGTCGAATCTAAAAAAAAAAGCAAAATTATTTGACTGTTGACGTAAAGTTTGCGTCTAAAGCGATTGCTGTGTCTTAAGGGATTGTGTACGATATCCCAGGTATATTTCCACTGAATTTTGCCTGTGGGAGTGCTTTATTTTGTGTGAGAAATACATTTGTGAAAGCTCCGGTACTGAGTGGACTGTTATAAACGAGCTACTAACCGTTAGTGCCTGTGAATTTTCTACAGCTGATTGTTCGACGAAGTTCTAGAAGCAGTAAAGTTTGTGTTCCATCCTGACCAGTGGACTTTATACTAGAACTTTCTACACCTACTGGACTTTAGAACGACGAATCCAGGAAACAAGCAGAGAAGTCTGCAACAATACTATATATTTTCGCTTCTCCCTCTTCAACGCTCGATTAAAACAGCTTAGATTATTTAGCACCAATGGTACCTTTTTATTTTATGGCGATTCTTTGCAATTTATGCATTAGCAAAAATAATAATCATTTCACATAATGGTTGCCATTAAGGAAGCTCTCGATATATATTTATGTATAGTTTTGTAAGATAGGCGTATTTAGCACCGCAAAACCTTTCATCTCACCGTGGTGGAAAATATTCAAGCGGTGCCATTTTAAATATCCATGTACCCAATATAGCGATATCTTATAAATTCTCCATGGTTCTGTTTCCTGAAAAACATCAAACTATATAATCTCGAGTTATTTAGAATTTTTTAAATTTATGACGTCACTGTTTAACTGCCGTAAAAGATACCCCGGTTGGTGGAGGAAGTTAATTTTGATATTTCGCACAGTAATTTTCAAACGGTATCATATTAAAACTTACAACGACGTTGAAAAATTTTTTGCTTTGTATAGGATCACTAAGGAGGAACGTAATCCAACGTTAAAATAAAAAATATACTCGCAACACATGCATATGTTAGGAAACATATAAACACTTTTAATTTGTGATTTGTTTGATTAAAGCAAAGCTATACTAGGGCGATCTTCCAAGGGTGGAGTGCCTTGGTAGGAGGACTTTCTAAGGGGTTCTAACGCGTATTCACATTACATCTGGAGAAAACCCCAAAACTCCAGACCGTTAGATCGACAGACGCACGATGGGACCCGAACCCGGGACCTTCACACTTCGGCCGTCTACCATTTTCAGTGACATAACCACTGTGCCATGGTGAGGCCTATAAACACTTTTAAATAAGCAAAGGATTAAAATACCACCAATAATAATAATGATCGTAAATTTCTGTGTTTATTTCTACAGTAAGTTTTAATCAAAATATCTCCTCCTTGCGTTAGAAAAGGAGCAGGAATAACTGCATTAAAATTGTGGCGCAATTTTCACGTATCTTAAGTTAATTGACGTCATAGATTCTCACTTCCAAATCGAAAATCCGGTGCCCCATTTAAAAACCCTATCGATAGGTTGAAAAAAAAAACCTTTTTTCTAATCCTTCCTGTGGCAACTCAACATAAATTCTCGTGCCATGATTTATTGATGTAATGGCGTAAGCTCTCCGCGTTGATGCTATTAAATCCTAAACATTATGCTACATTAAAATTCATAAAAAATCACCTAATTTATATAGTTTTTTCGTTTTTATTTTAAAAGAGGGCAAAATTTCTGTTTTATCATTTGCCAAAATATCAAAAAGTTATGACGAATAGAATAGAAGATGCGACAGTTTTAAAATTATTTTACGAAAATTTTGTCAAATGTCATCTTTAAATAACAAATTCCTAAAAATCTGCAAATTATACTACATATTCAGAAAAAACTGTTTATAAAAGAAAATTCTCTCCTCTATCCGATGATGTAAATGTCATTTTGCTGCGAGCGTTATTACCGCAGTTATTAAGCATTAGGTGAGAAAAAATGCGAAAAATTGCATTAAAAAAAAAAAAATTTTAGGCCGAATTTCGAAAAAATCGCTTCGAGGTGCACAACTTCATGTTTAGAACTTCCTGTGTACCAAATTTACTGTTTCTACATGTAACCGTTTGTCCGTAAAGCCGCCGACAGACACGCAGACACACAGACATCTTCTCTACTTATTATAAATTTCTAGGTGTAGCCGTTTGTCCGTAACGCTGCCGACAGACACACACACACACACACACAGAGACAGACACCTTCTTTTATAATAAGTAGAGACTAGCTGCGTGCCCGTTCTTCGCACGGTAGGAAACGAACATTTTCCTTACATGTGTAATTCGAATTTCTTCGTGATGTGGAATTTAAAGAAAAAGAGCAAAATTATTTGACTCTTGATGTAAAGTTTGCGTCACGAGTATTAACCTAGCATCATTGCAGTATAATGACTCAAAAAACTACGTCAGTGTCATTCACTATCAAAAAAGTGGAAAGCTTAATGGTTTGCAGAGAACTCCTGGTTTTCAAAATGTCTTATTTCTACATCATACTGTTTTTTAGTCTCAAGTTGTAGCATTAAATACCTAAGACACTACATGGAATGGACAACCATTTATTTCTTTCCGAACATGTACCATATAAGGAACGTATTGTAATCATGAAAAAATTCGACTTCGAGATTTTGGTGTATTTACACGTTTTGAGGTCTTCTGAATTCATTTATGCTATTTTCAAGAGATGTTTTTAAGATAACTGCGCACCCGCTCTTCACACGGGAATAAGCGAATATTTTACTACTAAAATCATATCTGCATGTGACAAAACAGAATTTCATTTTTTAAAAAGTTCAAGTAATCTCCTCTGTTGAAATTACTGCGGACAGTAAATTTTAATCAAAATGTCGTCTCCCTGTGTTGAAAATAGAGCTGGAATAAATGAGTTATAATTATGACGTAATTTTTACGTATCTTAAAGCATTTGACGTCATAGATCCTCACTTGCGAATTGAAATTCCGATATCCCATTTAAAAACTCGATTGGTTGAGAAAACCCTTTTTTCTAATCTTTTCTGTGGCAACAACCGAAGATAAATTCTTGTGCCGTGATCGCAATGTAATGAATGGCGTAAGATCGCGTTGATGCTATTAAATTCTAAACATTAGGCTGCATTAAAATTCATAAAAAATCATCTAATTTACATAATTTTTTCGTTTTTATTTTAAAAGAGGGAGAAAAGAATGTTTCACGATTTGACAAAATATCAAAAAGTTATGACGGATAGAATTGAAGATACGACAGTTTAAAAATTATTTTACGAAACAATTCGCCGAAGCAAATGCTTAGTAAAAAAATTCCTAAAAATCGGTAAATCATGTTAAGTATTCAGAACAAACTGTTTTTAAAAGAAAATTTTCTCCTCTATCCGATGATAGAAAAGCCGTTTTGCTGCGAGCGTAATTTCCGCCGTCATTACGAATTAGGTGAGAAAAAATGCCAAAAATCGCATAAAACATAAAATTAAAAAAAATCTAGGTCGAATTTTGAAAAAATCGCTTCGAGGTGCACAACTACATATTTACATCTTCCCGAGTACCAAATTTGGTGTTTCTAGGTGTAGCCGTTTGTTAACGCTGCCGACAGACACACACACACACAGACACCTTCTTTTATAATAAGTAGAGAAGACTAGCTGCGTGCCCGTTCTTTGCACAGAAGGAAACAGAAATTTTCCTTAGGTGTGTAATTCGAACTAATTCCAGTAACATGGAATCTAAAAAAAAAGAAAAAAAGAAAAAAAATTATTTGACTCTTGACGCAAAGTTTGCATCATCAGTACTAACCTGGCATTATTGCAATATAATGACTCAAAAAACTACGTCAGTGTCATTCGCGATCAAAGCTTAACGTTTTGCAGAGAACTCCTGACTTTCAAAATGTCTTATTTCTACATCATACTGTTTTTTACGTTCAAGTTCTAGCATTGAATGTCTCAGACACTAGACAGAACGTTAGATTTGAAGAGTTTACAAATTTCACGCATTTTTTTATTTATGACGTCACTGTTTAACTATCGTAATAGATAACCCGGTTAGACGAGGGAGTTAATTTGGATATTTCGCGCAGTAGTTTTCAAACGGTATAATATAAAAACTTAACAAGGATGTTGAAAATTTTTTTGCTTTATATAGGACCACTATGGAGGAACGTAATCCTGCGTTCGCTATTTTAGGAAACATACAAACATTTTTAAATAAAAAATTGATTAAAATACCAGTTATAATAATAATAATCGTGAATTTCTTAGTTTATTTCTATAGTAAGTTTTAATCAAAATATCGCCTCTTTCTGTTAAAAAAAAAGAGCAGGAATAAAAGCATTAAAATTGTGGCGAAATTTTTACGCAATTGACGTCATTGATCCTCACTTGCGAATTGAAAATCCGGTGCCGCATTTAAAAACTATCGATAGGTTAAAAAAAAAAAAACTGTTTTTTCTAATCCTTCCTCTGGCAACTCAACATAAATTCTCGTGCCATGATTTATTGTAATGGCGTAAGCTCTTCGCATGGATGCTATTAAATTCTAAACATTATGTTACGTTAAAATTCGTAAAAAAATCACCTAATTTATATAATTTTTTCGTTTTTTTTTTTTTTTAAAGAGGGAGAAAAAATGTTTCACGATTTGTCAAAGTATAAAAAAGTTATGACGGATAGAATTCAAGATGCGACAGTTTTAAAATTATTTTATGGAAAAAATCGACAAAAAAAGATGCTTAGTTTAACGATTCCTAAAAATCTGCAAATTTTGTTACATATTCAGGATAAACTGTTTTTAAAAGAAAATTTTCTCCTCTATCCGATGATACAAATGCCGTTTTGCTGCAAGCATAATTACCGCCGTTATTACGAATTAGGTGAGAAAAAATGCCAAAAATCGCATAAAATTTAAATGAAAAACATTTCTAGATCGAATTTTGAAAAAATCGCTTTGAGGTGCATAACTTCATGTTTAGAACTTCTTTAGTACCAACTTTGGTGTTTCTAGGTGTAGCCGTCTGTCCGTAACGCCGCCAACGGACACACATACAAAACGTCTAATAAGTAGAGAAGAAGATGTGTGTGTCTGTCGGCGGCGTTACGGACAAACGGCTACACCTAGGAACATCAAATTTGGTACTCTGGAAGTTCTAAACATGAAGTAGCGCACCTCGAAGTTGGTTATCAAATTTCTAAAGAATTCTGCTTTGAATAAACTGGTCGGGTTTTTTTTTTTCCCCCAAAATATTTAAAGTTTTCCTGTTTTTATCTGGGAATACTTAAATATTTCTAGATTTTGTAAATCAAACTTCAAAATTCTCCTCTTGGATTTAACAGTTTCAATGTTATTCTTACTAGTGATCGACAGTAAATGGCTTATCAACATTAAAATGGCTCTTTTTCAAGTTTGAAGCGACAACGCTAACATGAATTTGGACGTTTCTGAAACGTTAAAGTCGCCACCGGCTACAGCAGATATCGAGCAAGGTAGCAATTTCCCATCGGACATTTATAGAAGCAATCTCATAGGAACACAGAAATGGTAATAAATCTCTCTTGGGAAAATGACAGAAATTATGGTGGTTTATACCAGTACTCAAAGCATTCCCAAATCAAATGCAAGGACTCTCAAACATGAAGTCATATCTCATATTGAAGATACGCAAGGAATAACGGGAATAAAGTTAACAGGGCAGAGAAACTTAATACTAGTCATAACAAGTTCTGAAAACACTCACCGCTTACTAAGTATTGACAAATTAGTAAATACACCGGTCAACGCTCTAATTAAAAACTGAGAACATTACAAAACTGAGAACATTTTCTTCTACACAAAATTCTTATAGATGCATGATGTCACGAAATCGCAAAATTTGGCCAAACGTGAATTCTTGATTCTATAGAGTTTGTATTGATCAGCAACTGCTTTCTTTGAATTTTAGTTTTGTTTATTATGCTGTTTAGGAGCATTAAAATCATTTTTTAGGAAACTCTCATTTAAATTACAAATTTTATTTATGCAATAGTAATAAAAATGTATTTATTTTAATGAGCCAACGTTATTTGTTAGTATAAAGGCACTTGGGTACTTGCTCATTTTACAGTCGGTCCACCAAAAAGAGCGATTTCGTGCGAGTGTTGAATGTCAGATTCATATTGTTGCAATAAAGTTCATTGAAATCCTTTGGCGAAAAAAGTTGTTGGCGAGAATAACCGACAGTAAAATACGTAAGTACCGGCACTTGTTTGTAGTTCATACGTGGGCGTAGCCAGCGAGGGGCAGGTGAGGCAGTTGCCCCCCCCCCTAAAATGAGCTAGTCATAGGGTCTGATTATGACAAACCGGGCATTCTCTGGTTATACTCCATGTCCTGCCCCCCCCTAATGAAAATCCTGGCTACGCCCTTGTGTTTATATGAATATTTTATAAGAAAATTGGGTAAAATCATACAAGACGGTGCCCCTTATGTAAACACGGCGATAGCCGCTGGAGCTTGGCGATCGCCAAGTGCGAGCGCTACAGACCTTGGCGAGAAGCTCCAGTCATGGCGCCAAGCCTCCCTGGCGACCGCCAAGCTCCAACGGCTATCGCCGTTTTGTGACGAATAAACATTAGTATATACCACTAACTAAAATTTTACAAAGAAACACAAATTCTAAGTAAATGACACTATATAAAACAGTCAAATCCACAGCAAAACATTAGAAAAAGTACAATTAAAGAAGCACTTACCTGACTTCCCCCCCCCCCCATTCTATATTCCACACATCCATACTAACGAAGAAATTCCCCAAGAAGCTCACTAACTTACGTTAAAGGGTCCGTAAAACGGAATCAAAAACACAAGGAAAAGTCAACACAAACTTATTCGACTCAGAATCAAAGAACACCAAACTTCAATCTTCATGCAATTAACACTAAATGAAAATTCTATACTTCAAATGCACCGCGTTTAATTATCAGAATTGCCACTCAGATTCTGATTAAAAAAAAAAAAAAACGATTTTCCAGACCAACATGTGATAAAAAATCCAGACGATTTTCAAGTTTATGACGTCAGCTTTACATATGTTCTCCAAGGGCGGAAGCAGAAACTCTTTCGGAGGGGGGCGCAAATAGTGAATATTCATTTTATCTAGTATAATGCCTGCTAAATATTGGTAAAAGCCCCATTTATGTAGTGTAAAAACATTTTTCTCGGAGGGCGCGCGAGCCAATCTGCGAGACCCCAAAAAAAACATCAGTGGGTCCAGCTACCGCCTCAAAAGGGCCCCCTCGAAAATATGATAACGCGGGCCCCTCTGCGAGACCCAAAAAAACATCAGTGTGTCCGGGCGGGCCCCTCTGGGAGACCCCCAAAAAACATCAGTGGGTCCGGGCGGGCCCCTCTGCCAGACCCCAAAAGAACATCAGTGGGTCCGGCCAACGCCTCAAAAGAGCCCCCTCGAAAATATGCTATCGTGGGCTCCTCTGCGAGACCCCAAAAAAAACAACAGTGGGTCCGGCTGCCGTCTCAAAAGGGCCCCCTCGAAAATATGATAACGCGGGCCCCTCTGCGAGACCCAAAAAAACATCAGTGTGTCCGGGCGGGCCCCTGTGCGAGACCCCAAAAAAACATCAGTGGGTCCGGGTGGCCACCTCTGCGAGACCCCAAAAGAACATCAGTGGGTCCGGCCAACGCCTCAAAAGGGCCCCCTCGAAAATATGCTATCGTGGGCCCCTCTGCGAGATCCAAAAAAAAAACATCAGTGGAAACGGCCACCGCCTAAAAAGGGTCCCCTCGAAAATATGCTAACGCGGGCCCCTCTGCGAGATCCAACAAAAACATCAGTGGGTCCGGCCACCGCCTCAAAAAGGCCCCCGCGAAAATATGCTAACGCGGCCCCTCTGCGAGACCCAAAAAAACATCAGTGGGTCCGACCACCGCCTCAAAAGGGCCCCCTCGAAAATATGCTAACGCGGGCCCCTCTGCGAGACCCAAAAAAAACATCAGTGGGTCCAGCCACCGCCTCAAAAGGGCCCCCTCGAAAATATGCTAACGCGGGCCCCTCTGCGAGATTCAAAAAAAAAACATCAGTGGGTCCGGCTACCGCCTCAAAAGGGCCCCCTCGAAAATATGCTAACGCGGCCCCTCTGCGAGACCCAAAAAAACCATCAGTGGGTCCGACCACCGCCTCAAAAGGGCGCCCTCGAACGAAACAGGAAAAAACGAAAAATAACAATAACGCATGCGCAAAATGCAAATTAACAGATTAATGACGTCAAATTGAGCAAGCGAATTCGTTACATTCATCGATACATACATTCGAAAATATGCTAACGCGGGCCCCTCTGCGAGACCGAAAAAAAAAACATTAGTACAAGTTGAAGCAAATTGGAATAGTAGACGAAAGAACAGGAAAAAACGAAAAATAACAATAACGCATGCGCAAAACGCAAATTAACAGCTTAGTGACGTCAAATTGAGCAAGCGAATTCGTTACATTCATCTGCTTACGTCACACATACACAGTAGATTAAAAAACAACTATTACGCATGCCCGAAAGTGCAAGAAATTTCGCTTCTTTCAATAGTTCTAAATTATCCAATTTACAATATTTCACGCATTATCATTCCTCTAAAAAAAACGTCGCCAAGCTCTACACATTTCTTTATGGTTGCCAGTCAAACTACCATCGGCAGGGTACTTTACTAACGTTGAACATCGCTCACGATGTCGCCAGAACCAAGGGGCACCGGATACGGAACATAGGCCGAAAATTGTGTACTTACGTATCATCCCGGCAGTCCGCCAAGACGAGCGATTTTCGCCATGATAAATGCCGAACACATGAAATTATTGTTGATTGGAAATACGATTGGCGGTAGTTTGGCAGAAATGACAGCTGTCCCGATGACAGTAGTACCAAAAATCGAAATAATAGCTAACATGTCCTGTGTTTCTTTTGTATTAGTAAATTTAATCGATACCCACCGTTCTTTAATTTCATTTAATATTGCAACAGATTGGTCTTTTTCATGATGTATAAACAATTTCCCAACAACGTAGCGGCCTAACCACCGTGATGTCAAAAAGTCAGTAGTCAGTGTGATGTTGGTCCACTCTTTAGTATATCTCCGTTCTCTAGAACATCTTTTTCCTTTTTTTATTTTCTCATTTGTTGTCATGGCAACAATAAAAACTTGCACAATTGCAAAGTGAAAAAATAATTAAAATTTCGCGCAGGCATTCATAACCTCGTTCACACGCTAGGTGAGGAAATTAAAGATTCAGTTTCTGGTTTCTGACAACTGACAAAACCTGCAAAACTGGCTAACAGTCAAATGTTTTACTATTCGACCGCTGGGAGCTCTGCAGATTTCCAATGTATACATTTAAAAGGTAGTTTGGAGTAACAAAATTCCAGCAAGCACCTGCGGGAAACGTTCACTTCTATTGTCTAACTCTGTGATCGTAAAATTAAAAGTTTGTTATATTCATAATTTTTCAACGAACGCCTTACAACTAAATAAACGTAAGCTTACTTTAATATATCTCGCGGTAGTTCTAATAGAGGAGACTATGTGAACTTGTTTATTTGTTTAGAAACGGCAGCCTCTGATCTCAAGTAAAGTCTGCCCAAAAACCTTCTCCTACGGGATTTTGCGTACGAGCAAAGTTTCGCCGCTGTGGGTTTTTGACACATAATCAGTGTTGCCATCTCTGGTGACAGCCGAGTGGCTGAAAAGTGGCAGAAAGGGCTAAAAATGTTTTCAAGCTGAGAAAAAAATTAATTATTCATTAAGAGCAGGGTTGCCAATTTAGCCACTTTGTGGCTAAATCTTGGCAAACTGGCAATACCGAAGTATTTTGTAAATGGGAAATGAAAGTTCAAATGACTCCAAAAACACTTGCAGAAAATATTTCAGCAGCAGAAGCACTTAAAAGTAAACACCAAAGGATAATTTTTTTTCTCAGCTTAAAAACATTTTTAGCCATTTCTGTCTACTTTAAACTTTGATTTCAGCCACCTTTTTCTCCGGCAGAGTTGGCAATATTGATAAGGGTCAGAAACTAGCGCAGCTGCGGCGAAACTTTGCTCGTACGCAAAAACAGAGTTTTCGGGCAGCCTGTACTTGAAGAGATGGGATTGGAGGCAGCCATGGTTTAACTAGAAGGAAATATTTTGATTAGGGATGGACGCGAGACGCGAGAATTCTCGCATTGTCTCGCGTTCTCGCATTCTCTCGCGAGACGAGACGCGAGACGAGACAGGCATTTTTTTTGCGAGACGAGACGCGAGACGAGAAAGAAAATATTTTGCGGGACGAGAAGCGAGACGAGACAGAGTCTGGTCTCGCGTGAGATTTCTCGCGAGAATTCTCGCATTTTTTCCCGTCTCGCATAAATACGATCTGAAAAGCGACAATTTGCCTGAAGCCTCTACCGTTTAACTTGCGTCTCCTTCGTTTTCGGTCCTGGTATACTATGAGAACTCTACAATACGCAGAAACACGTAACATTTAAAATTAGAACAGACGAGAGATATACAAAACACACAAAGGAGAGGATAAAGAAAGAGGCGGAAAAAAAAGAAAACAGAGAAGAGTTGAAAGCAAAATAATAAGTAAATAGGAAAGGCGGTACAGTATGTTCAAATCTGACCACTTTTAGACGGGGCACGGGGCATTAAGTTTGGGGCCCCCCTTACTATCCCCTTTTTTAAGCATTAAGCCCCTTTACTGAGCCCCCCTTTTTTAAGCATTTTTGACCGCTGTTGTACTCGAAAATTGCATTTCAGTTAACTGTAGTTTTTGTACTTTAATCAAATCGTATAGAGCAAGAGCCAGCGACCGCCAGACCTTCGTCATAGTATAAAAGCTCAAACTTTCTCTGTGCATACCCCCCAACAGAGGTAGGAACAATCTGCCACTATAAAGTTTGGATGATCGTGGCTTTGTCAGGTAACAGGTGGCAAAGGTGTATAAAATTGCCGAAAATTTCGTCATTTCATAAAGCTTAATTTTTTTATATGTTCTTCTTCGCAGTACTAGAAATCACTTTATCCCTTGCCAGACACTTTACCATCGTGGTAAACCCCTGCCAGACAATCTCAAAGTCTTGAAAAACGTAATTCTAATACGAGCGCGCTGCAAGAAAGTTCAGAAGTAGCTGTATAAAATGTACTTGGCACTTTGTGACAGCTTGACGTACTTCGTCGCGAGAGTTTACGAACGCAACTGTTTTCCATGACTTTGAGATTGTCTGGCGGGGGTTTGCCACGATGGAAAAGTGTCTGGCAAGGGATAAAGTCATTTCTAGTACTGCGAAGAAGAACCTATAAACAAATTAAGCTTTATGAAATGACGAAAATTTTCTGCAATTTTATACACCTTTGCCACCTGTTACCTGCCAAAGCCACGATCATCCAAACTTTATAGTGGCCTATTGTTCCTACCTCTGTTGGGGGGCATGCGCAGAGAAAGTTTCAGCTTTTGTACTATGACGAAGGTCTGGCGGTTGCTGACTCTTAGACTAGTATTTATGACCCCAAAAAGTATCTCTAACTTGATCTAGTGATAGACAATTAGGTAATACCTATATTATAGAGGAAATTCAGTTTTTTCCCCACAATTACTATTTCAGTACATATGAATTTATAATTTAGATAATCGGGATATATATGGGCCCCCTTTTTCTTCAGGGGCACCGGACTACCGCCCCCCCCCTTGCCCCTGTGATAATCGGGTTTTGGGTATATCAGAGAGAGATTAGAAGTAGAGCAACTTGCATTCGAATTGATGCTTAGTCTGAGTAGGTTGAAATATGGTTGAATCTCCTTGGTTGAAATATCCTTGTACCGATATTATCCTCAAACTTTCCCGCACGTTGCGGCGTTGTAGGGGGGGGTGCGCCCACCGTGGTAACAACTTTCTAGGGGCGGTTAAATCCCTATTGTTGGTCTATTTTAAAGAGATTAAAATGACAATTTTTATTCTTATATATTAATATCGGACGGAAAGAAATGCAAGCAATTTTTTTAAAAACTATTTCTCTTTTCGTTTATATTATCATGTTTTCCCTTCCTTCGGCTTGCAAAACTTTTATAAATCCCCATCATTTTATCTTGCAGTTGGGTTCCTATTCTAAAATTATCTTCGCCTGTTAGATGTCTTTTCATTTTTTAAAAAAATCCACACTGGATATACATTAGGGGAATTATGGTTTAATTTTTCTGTAAACAAGGCGACCATAACGACTGTAGTACTATCGCTAAAAATTATTGTGGAAAAGTACAAACGGATAGTCGTCAACAAATTAACTGTTCAGTAATTTAAAATATAAACAAAAAATAAGACGTCTATTAGCCAACTGAGATACTATAATGAAATCTAAAAAATGCACACACGGTAATGTTATTGGAAATATTAGGAAAATAATTATAATTATCGTTAATATAATCTTGTTTTCATCAATATAAAAATTACACATATTTTAGAGACTTGAAATAGACGTTAAAGTAAATAGTAGAGATTTAATAAAGACTAAAAGTGTTCTGTTTATAATTTTTCAAGGGTTATCTTACAACCAACTGAACGATAAGTAATTCTAATTTGTGTTAATATATCCCGCAGTAATTTCAACAGAGGAGATTACTTGAACTTAAAAAAAAAAAAAAAAATCTGTTTTGTCTCATGCAGATATGATTTTAGTAAAATATTCGCTACTTCTCGTATGAAGAGCGGGTGCGCAGCTATTTTAAAACAAACGGTTGTCCATTTCATGTAGTGTCTGAGGTATTTAATGCTACAACTTGAACAGTATGATGTAGAAATAACACATTTTGAAAGTCGGGAGCAAACCGCTAAGCTTTTCACTTTTCTGATCGCGAATGACACTGACGTAGTTTTTTGAGTCATTATATTGCAATGATGCCAGGTTAATACTCATGACGCAAACTTTACATCAAGAGTCAAATAATTTTGCTTTTATTTTAGATTCCACATCACTGGAATCAATTGAAATTACTCATGTTAGGAAAATTTTCGTTTACTACAGTGCGAAGAACGGGCACGCAGCTAGCAAATAAAAATAAATACTATATTTTCGGTGTGACATTATATATACGGATTAAATCTCAATTTCTTTTACTTCAAATGCCGATATATGCTGATATAGTTATTAATATATCTACTAATGTGGCTATATGTAAGTAATTGTTATTATTAATATTAATTTTCAATAAAATCCCAATAATAAGTTAGTATAAAATGATAACGAAATCGCAGTCCTTAATTTTGCGAGACGTCTCGCGCGAGACGAGACAGCAATTTCTTTGCGAGACGCGAGACGAGACACAGTGTTTGCGAGGCGAGACGAGACGAGACGCGAGACGAGACAGAGGTTTACCACTGCGAGACGAGACGAGACAGCCCCGATTCTCGTCTCGCGTCCATCCCTAATTTTGATGATGAGTTTTCATTCTCCGAAAATGGTGCTATGGAGTATTTTCGCGTGACGTCACTGAATTTTGTTTAGGTCAACTCTGATATTTAGGGATACAAAGCCCCGTTTTCGCCAAATGACCATTCTTGAATGAACGAATGTTTGACCCGATCCCTAATTTATAACATTTCGTAAGGTTAATATCTCACAGAAAATCTCCAGTTTTTGCAAAGTCCAGTATCTGTATATCTTTGTAAGAAAAAATCCTGAGATTCGTACTCAACAGAAATTTAAGACTTTTGGTAGATAACCTTTACAAAGAAATGGGACTGAGTTTGTATATAGCACTATTAAAAGTAACGTCTTAAGCAGAGTGGTTCAAAAAATAGAGACGCAATAAGCGGAAAGCAATATGTGAAAAGGCGAATTAAAAAGATTTTGACTTATGAAAGAATTAAAAAGGTCGTGACTTCGGAAAGATTATGTAATATGCGGAGGGACGTTTTATATCCAGGTGACTTACTAACGAGGTTTGACTGCAATATGAAAACCCTAATGCATACAACCGAAGGTAAAAGATCTTTTCTGCATGCATAGGTCACTATAACAAAAGTATGTTAATCGCAATGCTTTTGTCTTTCTCCGCAAATAAACAAGATCATGCGAATGCATATGCATTCTGTTAATTTCCAGTTGTTCATTCCGTCACGTCTAACACCATGCGTGTTAAAACTGCATTCATCAGCCACATCATTATTACCTTGGCGGAATTAACAATCAACCTGCGAAAAAGAAGCAATTAAGCGAAATAACTGCACGCCAGGACAAATAAATAACTACTACCTGCATGGAACAGGTTGGCAATTCCTCCCGCAATGAAGTCATCCGCCCGAAAACTACCAAATGATCCAATTAAGCGGAACCGATGATGCCACCAAAATGAAGCAAAATTCCAATGAATCGGCAGAAAATTCTAGCAGACTGGGGGATTATTTCCAAATAAATGTTCGAAGAGACAGATGATTTTTTTTTTTTTTTTCCCCCGTTTGACGTTTCGAAAAATGGTTTTGGCAAATAGCAGGCAATGAGACATCAAAATATTCAATGCATAGGTTAGAGAGTGGAGGGTAATTTATAAGTAAAAGCAAAGCCCAAAAAATTGAACTCATTTGCAACAGTTTGCAAAATGTGCAATCAAAGAATGACATTTTAACTGCAGGCGAATGGTTCAAAGAAAGTTCCAAGCAGAAGAAAAAAATTAGGCGCTTGCAGGTTTGTCTTCATTGAAAATATTTAGCATGATTAAGATATGATAATTACTTAAAATGAAGACAGCAATAGAGTATGTTAAGATCTCTGTAACATTTTTTAAATGTTGCATGATTTACTAAAAATATAATAAGAAATTTGCCAGACATATGATTATCTTGTATAATAAAATCCGGGAGTAAACAAAGTTTGTAGCTAGCTGGCTGCCTATGTAGGTGTTTGTAACCTACAATCTTCTATGTGCGCATGTCGATCGCATAGTGCCGAAACGGGTGGTCACAGACCTATCAAATTTTGTGAATGGCTTCACTAGGACAGGTCCTAACACACCTCGAAATGATTTTTAAGAAATTCTAATTAATACCCCCGCTCCGCTTGCGGAATTTTTTGCCATACAAAATGTACATTCTTCACTCCCTTATCATACACACACGTATACATATATGTGAGTTGGAGTAGTCGTACCCCAGCCCATGAAAAATGCCTGGCTACGCCACTGATAATGCCGGTAATTACACTTGCAATAAAGCTAATTTTGCATCATTGGATAGAGCAGAAATTTTTTTAAAAACAGTTTATACTGACTATATAAAGTAATTTTTCGATTTTAAGAAATTTTTAAAGAAAGATTAATTTTGGCGGAAGCTTTCACAAAATAATTTAAAAATTGCTGCATCTTTAATACTATTCGTCATAACTTTTTGATATCTTGTCAAGTAACGAAACATTCATTTCTAAAAGAAAAAAAAAAGGGGGGGGGGAAGAGAGAAAACGAATTTTTAAGTAAAAAAGGAGTTTGAATTCTTAGCTGCTGCTTGAGATTTCGGTATTCTTGACATTAAGTTTGATTTTTGAGCAGTACTGGCAACTCAAACATTGAATAACTGCGCTTTGAAAAAATAAATAAAACAGCTTTCGAACAAGACTCCCATTTTTCGTAAGTCAGATCAACGTCATTTTGATGTAAAGAGTTTAGAACCCGTTACGAAACTCAAATCAAAATAGCAGACTCTCCAGCAAAAATATGCTACGCTCGAAAAGGCAGAATTTTTAACAAAAAGACTTCATTATTATTTTGTTAACAAAAATTGAAATTTTGGGAGCGGGGTAGGAGATCAGACCTCACCCTTAAATTTGCTCTTGGTAATGGATTCTGTTACGATGGTAACAATTATGATAAATTTGAAATTAGTTTTTGATTTTAAATTCTAATCGTAAGGGGGGAGGGGGCAGACATCATTTTGATGCCACTTATCAAAAATTGCATCACAAACTTAGTGAGGGTAACGCGCGTTACGGAAAAATTACTTCACTAGGGTTTACTTTTACGACAGCCATGATAGCCAAACATTTTATGAAACAATGAATGTTTCATGAAAATATTCCTATGTCTATGACATCAACAATTTTGACTTTTTGTATAGTAAAATTTTACTATGTTCTGCAGAATGACTGAGATTACACATCGGTCAAGCATTAGGAATTGCAAGACAAAATAAAACAGTTGTCCACATTATGTGACGTTATTTTAGAACTTGAACCAAGGCGAAAGTTTATCCTGCAGAAGCACTTTGAAAGTGAATAGATTTGTTTGCAAAACACTTTTTACGTTCTGTTTGATCTCAAAGAACGCTGACATAGTTTTTGTGTTACCATCTTTTAGTTTACGCCAGGCGCGCGCACAGGATTTTTGGCTGGGGTGGGGGGGGGTGGGGGGGGGGTCCAACTTTTAGGGATGTTCCAGATTGACAAAAATCAGTGATGAAAGAACTCGTTTTCATTAGATGGAATTCATCAAAACTCGTCCCATCCAGTTCCCTAAGAATACACTACACAATACAATAGGAAGCAAAATAATAGTTGTACAGTTTTGAGAACAAGATGGTGTTTTATGTTCGCTTTCAGTTCGTTTTTGAAAAGTTGAGGAAAACGAGAAAAAAAATTTCTTTTTTTATTTATTAGAACTGAAACTATTGCTACCTTTTTTTGGAATCATTTTATTTACTATAGATATAGGGTAATAATCAATCGAAAAAGAAAAAATCAAAGCCGATGGGGGGGGGGGGGTCCCCAGACACCCTGGACACCCCCCCCCTTGTGTGCGCCACTGGTTTACGCTACCATCTCAAGTAGGTCTCTAAGGCAAAATTTATGGCACGACTCATAGAATTTATCATATTTTGAAATTTCGTAAAGATGAGATTAATTTCACTTATATGAGTAAGAAAAACATTTGTTTCCTTCAGTACGAAGAACGAGTGTGGACAGTCACGAAAATTTTAAAGTTGAGATATCCAAATGCTGTTCTAGTCAAGAAACTTACTATAAATAGGAATTCAAAGGTTATAATATTTATTCACAGATTTTCAGAGATTGAAAACATCCAGCGTGAGTTCGAAAACTTTGTTGTGCTGGTGTTTCAGTGATATTGCCACTACGGCAAAGTAAAATGCTATATCAATCTGGTGGTGTTGTCTAAATAAATTCTGAAGAAATCATTTGTTGAGTTAAATAAAATAAATACATTTAAAAAGACAGAAAATTACTTAGTTTAAAAGGGAAAAAAAAAAATCTTAATCCTCAGAATTACAAATGAAGTTGACGCAAGTAAGAAAGATAAATCATGCTACACGCATTATCTGCAAAACACTTTCTAACCAGCGGCGTACCGTTAGGCAACCCCCTTCCAAAAAAAAAAAAAAATTCTGGGGCCCCCTTTGAATAATTATGTAATTGCCTGCCTTTCATGAAATCCCTTGCATTTATGATTCAAAATGAATGAATATCAATAATTATATAGAGTCAAAACGAAAAAATTGAAATAGATGCTACATTTGTAAGTTTAAATGCATCTAAAATTTTCAGATTACTTAAATATAAATATTAAAACGAACTTTTTTCAAAAATCAAGTGTTTTGTTAATGGTTGAGCACACTTTTATTGGCAAATAGCAAATAGCTCACTCTTTTCGCAGGGGGAGAAATGCTTTCCTTACTTTTTTTAGTAGGAAGACTGAATCTGTTTGTGTAAATGTCACCTCTTCATAAGAAGTTGTACAGTCCTAGGTGGAAATGTTGTAAGTTTCGGAAAGATCTGATATTTTTTTTAAGCTTCAATTTAGGCTAAAAAGAAGGCTCCACGCTTAAATACTCCAAATTCTCATTTTGCTGCAGGTAAATTACTTCATTATTCATTATTTGAGAAATATCTGGCAACATATAACCAAAAATTGCAAACTTCGACAAGATTAAACCAAGAATGAAAGATTAACTTTTTTAAAACCTTGCCTAGTCCGATATTAGGCAGGGTTTTGAAAAAGTTATCTACGAAGGTTTTAAAATCTTGACATAAAACATTTGCAATCTCACTTGAAATTTAAAAGTGAATTATAGCATCTACAGAAAACAAAGAAGCACAATCTAATAATTCATGGCTCACGGAAATTGACCTCTTTGTAAGGTGTTCGAGAACAAAAATTTTATCTAAAAATTGAATTGAAAATTCATATACGTAAGTATTTAATTTTATTTTTTAAATAATTCATTGTGTGTGTGGCCCTCTTGAGCCTTCCCCCCCCCCGCACTTCGCGGGGGCTTACGGTACGCCCCTGCTATACTTATACAATCTTATTTGAACACCCCTACTGCTACTTTTCACTCCTGACCTTTCACTTGTTGCAAACACGTGAGAGCAGAGATTCCTCTTCTGTGCCCACCGTTACTGCCTGGAAGGGGGTCTGATTGCTTCTGCTGCGTAAAAACACATGCGAGCAAATAAAATGACCCTTTCAGTCCCAGTGACTGCCACTGGAATCATACACGAAGACTAGTTCGTCCTTCAATCAAAATCGATTAAAATTTAGTTTTTAATTTTAATTTTTCTCGCTTAAATAATACTTTTGTTCTGAATGCACACAAAATATATATAAATAACAAATATGAGATTTTTAGAAAGAAAAATAAATATATGAGAAAGAAAAAGTTGAATGAATGTCTATAAAATAATAATCTCATCGATAAAATGAAAGATAAATTATCTTCAACTATAAGCATTTAACAATTTAATCAAATTTTTAAGAATACAATTTTCTTAAAAAACGAATATTATATACATTTCTTTGCATATTTTATACTTCCAAAATAAATAAACAAATGAATGCAGGGAGAAACAGTAAATTTCAAAACAGCGAGGGGGGAAACTATAACATAAATGCTATTTAACTTTTTAATACCTGTTTAATATAAATCCTTAAAAGCACGTGTATTTTTAGCAAATTAATCCCCCCCCCCGAAAGATTTAATAAAAAAATTAAGCTAAAAGAAAAAATTGAAATAAATAACATTTTAGTATATTTACCTAAAAATAATCATTTAAACTGGCATAAAATAAAAATACAAAAAGAAAGAACCCACAAATAATATGTTATTCTCTAGCTATTGTTTACATTCTGTGTAATTAATGTCAATAGAAAGAGAGTTTTAAAAAATGCATTTTTCCTCAAATGATTTAAAAAATGCTCAAGAACTGTTAAGATAATTAGTATGCGATGGAAGTTTACTTTGAAAACAAAATAGATGTTTCTCTCCTTGAAAATTTTAAACACATTAATAAATTAAATAACCCCCACCCCTTCTCTCTTTTTAAAGGTTTACGCTTAATTTAAGTTATCAGATATTGAAACTAATAAGTTGTAATGCAATTAAATATCAATTTAGCCCAGACAGCACATAAGCTTAAATCAAGCTTGACATTTCCTTGAATTTGACGTATTAATGCAAGCTTGACAGTTCAACTCATTTTAAGCTGGCAGCAAGCTTGCAGGAGTCAAGTTGAAGTGTCACGCTTAAATACAGCTTGATTTAAGCTTGACAAGTGATACTAGCTTGATTTTAGCTTTCAAAGTGCGCAGTGATGGCGCCATCTGTGAAAGAGAATGGACATTAATTGTCTAGCGTCCTCAAATTTGCTGAAAGTTCGTAAAAGATGTGTTTTATTTTATTACCAGTGCCATATTACCGGCAGGGCAAACGGGGCAACTGCCCAGGGCCTACAGACTTTAGGGCCAAAAAATCTTACATCTTACACTTTTGTAGTTTTAAAATAAAATTACAAAGGAGAAAAAAAAATTCAGAAGTTAAATAATTTTTTTAATTATAAAGTATGAACAATGAAAATAATTCACATTTATATTTCTATAAATTAATTTAAACTTATTTTTAATTCTTCGAAATGCTCTATATCGATATAGCATACCAATATGTAGGAAAATAACTAACCACATTTGTAAAGAGAATTTTTAGCGTTAAAAAATAGCAAAATTTTTCAATTATTTGTTATTTTAAGAAATATTTACAAAAATGACTAAAGTGTTTGTATTCCATACATGTTAGCAACTGTGATATAGCACTTAGAAGTAACGTTTAACTATCTGTTTCTTTGATTTCAGATTACTTAACACAAAATTTGTGTAAGTAAGTAAACCCATTCTATATTTCCAAATATGGAAATTCTTCAAAATAAAATACAATTATACTACGAAATTGATTTCAAAATCAGTCGTTTGTCTCGATTTTGGCCGGCAGTATTGCTCATGAGTGTTGCGGTACTGAAAGTTTTAAAACATGTGCTGCTCTTAAGTTTATATTACGTTTATTTCCCTATTAGTAGAGTCTCTAAATCACACATAACATTATTTTAATTTTGATGCATCCCATGGAAAAATAAAAGAAACAAATAATACATCGCCCACTTATCAATCTGGCGAGAAAACAGCGTGATAAGTCACTTCAAACTTTAGTCATAGCTGCATAAGGCTTAGTGGCTGAACGGATAGCGTGCTCGACTGCTAACCCAAAGGTCCCGGGTTCTGTTCCAGCCACGAACACTCGAGGGAAACAGGTTAAATTAAATTGAAATTTCAGCGTAGAGGGGGAAAATGCGTGGCAAAGTAAAATATGTGGGGCGAGTTCGCCGACCGGCGCCCCGTGTATTTAGGAAATTTTTTTTAAGGAAAATTTTTTAAGCTTGGAATGTCAAGCTTGATATGTCAGCTTAATGCAAGCTGGGCAAGTGTAAACTAGAACACTTGATTCAAGCTTGCATTCTGCTTACACGCTTGAAATTTTCAGGCTTAATTCAAGCTTATTGACTTGATAAATCAAGCTTGCTGCAAGTTTGATGCAAGTTTGCTGTGCTGTCTGGGAGAGACACGGGAATAAAGAAAATGCGACTATTCCATAATGCACAATCGAGCCTGCTAAATGGAATAGCCAATTTACCACGAAAAATTAGTATTCTAATAAGCGGGATATTCCTTATCCAGGATCACACTGACTACTTACTATGGTTTGGTATACTGAAAATTTATTACATTAAGTGGTATAACCTTTCAACCGATACTCCATTAAGCGGGCTCATCTGTACTTCGTTTGTCCGATAAATTTGACAAGAATTGTCTGGGGCAGTATCTCTTAACCTTTTAACGCGCAGTGTTCCCGCTCTGGAAACACCAAACTCTGACGTTTTGACTGTTGCCAGTCACGAAAAATAGATTGGGTTTCTATAAAAAATAGTTGCGGGTGACGTAACTCCACGAGAATCCTTTACTTTTTAGCACGGCATTGCCCGTAAAAAATTGTCACGATTATTTTTAACAGCACTGACATCTGCTGAAAAATGCAAGAATGCGAGAACAGTTGGATAGATTGCACAATGCTGAAAAAAAGAGCAGCCGTTGCCATCGCTCGACTTAACTACCAGCAAGATGGTGGACGATCGAAACGTTCATCGCGTGCCACAGATCTAGAGACCCTTTTTTTCTGTGCCCCACCATGCTGGCTGTGCGGCGGCACAGCCAGCTGTCGTCAAAAAAGGGTCTCTAGATCTGTGGCACGCGATGAACGTTTCGATCGTCCACCATCTTGCTGGTAGTTAAGTCGAGCGATGGCAACGGCTGCCCTTTTTTCAGCATTGGGAAAGGGTTGTGCCTCAAAGGGTTAACGATGTTCTTATTTTATGCGACTTGAACATTATGCAGCAGATCCTTTTGTGCATGTAACTCATCAGATAAGTTCAGATCGAAATCGAATTCCTGACGTAATTCGCTGTAGCTCAGATTGATTAAAATAGGATCACAATTAGAAGCGGTTTTAGGGTAAGTTTTATTTCTGCGTGGGACATGATGAACACAGGTAATTTGACTCTTCTGCAGATGAAAACTATACGAATCCCCAATGCAGTCCAGAAAATTTCTTTTACTGCTATACAAGAAATCACTTCATTTAAATCGCAATGACGAGTACTGCGCGGATTAATCTGACACTAGTGGGGACCTAATTGGGATAGAAAATGGGAACATGGATACAATGTCTAGCACTCAGTGATAAAAGCTAGTTGTTGAAGTAAACGATTGCTTTAGTGAATCGAAGTGCTAGAAAAGGTGCTTAAGACTATTCCTTGAAAAGTATTTAACCTTAATGGGCTCTGGCACTTGCTGATTATAGCAGGCATGAAAGCACGAAACAGCTAAAAAGACTGCAACCTAGTTGCCTGCGAATCATACAAAACAAATAAATTATTTATACACTTAACACAAATTACCTGTTCTCTTGTTTATCACAACATGTTATTCAGTATTACAAGTAACGTAATATTTCATTATATCGCACTGAACAGTAATTCAGTAATAAGACGTAAATTCATTAATATTAAAGTTTAAAATACTAAATTCTCAAATGCATCAGTAATGTTGAAAGAGACTGAAAACTTTCATGCCTGTTATTGGAATTGGCCATTACAATGACCCGAAGTATATTGGCCATTTTATAAGAGAGGCACCTAGTAGGCGGCCAACATTACACCCTATGCAGACCTCCACACTTCCGCTATCTACCATGCTTACCCTTAATATCCTTTTTATGGAGAAGCGTTTCTTTCATCATGATTTCGTTTTACTGATCAGTTTAAGCACCAAATCATGGTTCAAAACGATTTTTAGGCTACACGTATTAACATGACAGTATAAAATATTGAGCTCTACTTTGGATTTAACAGTGGTGAGATTTTTCCTAATACCACATCGGCCAATGGTGGGGCACAGAAAAGAAATCAGACATACTGTTATATACAATCACCAATACTAAGACGCGAGTGTGAAGAGAGTCCCGTATTGCTCTTCAATTCGTCCGTCCAAGTATGATCAAACTGTTTTCAAATTAAAATTATTAACATTTACTTCGCAATATTATTTTTGTAAAGATGCCGTTTAGAGTGAAAAGCTTTGTTCAAAGAATAAAAAAATTCGTGATGCAAAATAAGTTTTGTAAAAGAAAATACTAAACCGTGTTACATTTTAAAATTATTCGTATTTTACTTTAGTAAATCTTGCTTTCAGTATTTGTGTCCTCAATTGTGGACACCTGGTCTGAAGGGGCTAAAACGCGCTACTGTTTATCAAGAACCTTTATTAATAGCGTTTTAAAAACTTAAAGTGCCGCATTGACCATTATCAACACATAGCAATGACATTTGCTAGAATAGCCCAAATTCGAAGCTAGTCTGCGAATTTCTACGTAGATGTAATGATGATAAAGACAAAAGAACACCCCATCACCTTTACACCACGCCACCCTCACCACCCGTGAAAATAAGTTACAACAGTCATAACGAACCGCTTTTGTGTACTGGGATCGATAGTCAGCTCGCAGCGCGACGTGTTTAAAAAGACACTAAACGGCCCCCTTACCTTTTACTTTCGGAAATGACGTCCATTACGAAATCGGATATATCGTCGGAGGAACGAAAATGCCAGGAAGATGAGAAACCACTTTTCGGCATTGCAGGAGACGAAATGCCTAAGATGGAGGTAAGAGATAAATTTTTAATCTAAAGACGTCACTTTGTGTGCAGAGGAAGTAAAACTCGTTTCTCTTATCTATAATAAAAGATCCGCTTCTAGTCTTATCTCCAGGAAAAACAGAGACCCCCTTCACTCCAAAAATGTGATATGAATATGAGGTAACGTTGGAATGACTGATGGTTTTTCAAGAAACTTCAGATAATTACAAACAAGAAGATAAGGATTTACGAAAACACACTATATACACTCTACAACAAATAAATCGACGCACCAAGAAGGAGGTGTCCGATTGAGACGAAAATTGGTGGATAGGAAAACAATGTACAGAATAGTAAATGATTAAAATTTCAGAACAATTGAATAATTTATTTCTGAGTTACAGTAACAAGTTCAATAAGGTGTTGACCCGCCGCTAACCTGGATACAAGCTGCCACACGGCGTGGCATAGACCGATAAAGCTCCCGGATGGTCTTCTGCGGTATTTCCTGCCAAATTCGCTCCAATTGTCGAACGAGGTCATCAACAGTCCGTGCCAGATGCAATCGCCTTCCCATCATATCCCAGACATGTTCGACGGCAGAGAGATCTGGCGATCTGGCAGGCCAAGGAAGAGTTTGACAAGCTTGCAGACAGTTTAGAGCAACACGATCCGTATGTAGTCTGGCATTGTCCTGCTGAAAAACCAGCCCAGGGCACTGCAAAAGGAACGGTAACAAAACAGGTCTTAGGATGTCGTCCACGTACCGCTGTGCAGTAAGTGTACCTCTAATGACGACCAAAGGGGTCCGGCTGTCAAAGGAAATGGCACCCCAGACCATAATGCCTTGTTGAGGGCCGGTGTGGCGTGCAATAGTGAAAGCGGGATCCCCCCTCTGCCCTGTGCGTCTCCAAACACGTCTTCGATGATCGTCAGGACGCATTCGGAAGCGGGATTCGTCGCTAAAGACTATACGTCCCCAGTCGGCATCATTCCAACCTGATCGAGCCCTGCACCACTGTAATCTGGCTCGGCAGTGTGCAGACGTGAGTGGCAGGTGGCGTAACGGTCGGCGCGAGCGTAGATTTCGCTCTCTCAACCGTCTGTGAATGGTCATGATGGACACTGGTGTTTGGGTTGAACGTCTGATGGTTGATAGAGATGAAGAAGGCGCTGTGACAGCTGATCGGACCATCACTCTGTCCTCACGATCTGTTGTAGCCCTAGGTCGACCGCTGCCATCCTGACGCTGCACTCTGCCATTTTCCACCCATCCTTGCCAGCATCTTCGAATCGTCGCATCGCTTCGACTCAAATGACGAGCGATTCTCCGATTAGTCCAACCGGCCTCTTTCAATCCAATGATACGACCTCTGTCAAACTCTGACAGTTGCTCGTAATGAGCACGAATCCTGCAGCGAGGCATTTTTTTAAGTTGTTGAAAGGTCATCTGAATCGCAATCAAACCGAAAGTTTTAACAACCGTTGAAGAACTGCTCTGTATATACGTCTGGCTGTGCGCACAGCCAGCTGTCGTCAAAAAAAGGGTCTCTAGATCTGTAGCACGCGATGAACGTTTCAATCGTCCGCCATCTTGCTGGTAGTTAAGTCGAGCGATGGCAACGGCTGTCCTTTTTTCAGCATTGGGAAAGGGTTGCGCCTCAAAGGGTTAAGCACTTTAGAGTACGAAAAAGAAGCTGTCGAGGATGAGTCTCTTGAGCCAGTTCATGAAAGCGGTCCCTATTCTCCAGATCTGGCACTTGCAGATTTCTTCTTGCGCACCACTCTCCACGATTATGGGGTCACAGTGATCGCGGATGCCTGTCGGCAAGTGCACGCCCTTGGAAGACAAATATTATTTCTATGTACGGTCAACAGGTCACTGCGGGGGTTACTTCAATCTCTCAACAAAAAGAAGTTATTGGTTTTTGTGCAGAACAAGCAAAGCAGAATAAATTAAGAGTTCTGCCAATAACAAAAAAACTGAGGTGTCAATTCTTTGCAGATTCTTAACCTAAGGTTTATAATAGTCCAACATATGAAAGATATTCAATTTGTATGAAATCAAGTGACTGGAAGCCCCAAACAGGGGCTACTTTCGACCGAAACTTAAAAAATAGTAAATAGAGAAAAGGAAAAGATATTTACAAAACAACACAGTTTGCTTCCTCATTCCTTGTTAATTGATTGAAACTCAATTTAAAAGGGGGAAAACCCCTATATCATATTTTGTAACACAAATGTTAGTGAAAACCAGGCCTTGATTATCGCACACGTACACAAATACATCCAAAAATTGAGTTTAAATCTATGCACAGGGCCACAAAAATTAAGCTAGCTATAGGCAGGCGCATAAAATTTGGAAAGTGCCATAGACACAAAAATGTCAGAAATAGTCAGACCCTGGTGAAAACACGAAAACGTGGCCCAAAGTACGGTTGACAGTATCGGGGATGTTAACTCCAACATTCGATTTGGGAGCACCCCGGGAGCAGAAAAAATTTCATTTGGGAGCACCTTGGGAGCAGGAAAATTCCATTTGGGAGCAGAAAAATTCTATTTGTGAGCAGAAAAATTCCATTTGGGAGCACCTTGGGAGCACAAAAATTTTGCTTCCACGAGGAGAACTAAGATTTGGGATCAGAATTAACATGATTTTGGAGCATAAAATTGAAGATTTCTCACTGTGTTGACTCTAGAAAAAAGGCCCGCCTGGGGGGAAATTTCAAAAAGGGCACCCTGTTCTCAAAAAGGGCACTTTGGGGTTCCACGAGAATGTACAGGTAGATAACATATCTAGAAACTGGTTTGAAACTATCTGATCCCCGAAAATTTAACATGTAGAGTTGTAATATGTGTTCTGACTTACAATGCATAGTTAGATTTTTTCCAGTTTGTCTTTAGTTTTTCCCCCTCCCCCCTTCTTTTGGAGAAAATATCCTGTAGAAGTAAGTGTAAGTGAAATAGGAAAAATGATTTGTTGATAATATTTTGCTCTAAACATGACATAAATATGTGAATTAAATCTGTACATAACTAGATGTTTTTGATTTAAAAAAAAAGAAGTTTTAATCTAAGTAATTTTGAATTTTCTGCTTAATTTTTTTTCCTCAAAATTACGTGATGTAGATGTTTATTATTTATAAGAATAGTACATTTATTGAAGAAGGTTTCAGAAATTTTTAGCCAGACATGATTTGTTAGGCAGTAGGGGAAGGCAGAGGGACTGTTAATTTTTGTTCCTCAATTTTATCACACTATCACTACTGGACCACAATTACTGGATCACATTCATATATGATATTTCACCTATATTGGTACAAACTTTTAAACAGAAAAGGACTGTCAGTGTAAGTGGATTAGGATAGATGTGTTTAGCATGTAATAAAAATAATAAAATTTCTGCAGTGCAGGATGTATAAAATTTAATAATATAAATCAGAATTTTATTTAAATTCTTTTGTTCGCAATAATTATTGAATGATTACCAAGTAAAGATTTTTAAAGACGAACTCTGGAATAATGATTGTTTGAATAATTAGCAACTACTTATTTATCAAACGTACCTACCGATATTTGAGGATTGACAGATGGAATCGCAAATTTTTAGATAACTTAAGAAAATTTTGATTTTCACAACCGTATTTTCTTCCCCCAACTCCTAAGTGAAATGCCCAGGTAGTTCTGCCGGGCCGATCGGGCTTCTCATTGAGTCAGCAAAAACAAAACATACTAGAGAGGCCCCTTTTCGGGTTACTCGGCTCGCGCAAATGCAAAGACAATGAAAAAGGCAGTAACAGTATTTCGATCTGAAAGAATAGAGTATTTGAAAAAGGCATTTGTGGGAAAGATCCGATTTTATAGACGGTTTTTGTGAAAGGGCCGCAAGCAGGAGGGCGTATAAAGATGAGAAATAGGGCCGCCGGGCGCTTAAAAGCCTATATAAGGGCCGTCGGGCGCTGCGCCCTGCAAAATCAATCTAGAGTCAACACTTACAATAAATGCAGATAAGAAAAGCAAAGTTTGCAAGCGTGGCAAAAAATTAACAAAGAGTCAAAATGACGCATTCGGCGCAGCTCGGCGCAAAAATCGGCTAAAAGCGCAGTTCGGCGCAAGATTTGCGTTTCGGAGCAATCGGCGCAGAATTAACATCCCTGCAGTATTTAAGGAAAAAAAAAAAAAAAAAACTTTAAAACGTGTTCTGTGTTTATTGACAAACTCTAATATCAAACATTCATTTCTTCAAAACAGTCCCTCCATTAAAAGAAAAAAGTTCCACAGAAAAGAGATAAAAAGAAAAATTAAAGAGAAACAAAAGAGCTAAGAGCAACCCTATCCAATATATATCTATTTTTTAAGGACTAATTTGCAGCAGGGAAGGGTTTATAAAAAAAATAAGGAGAGTTGGCAGGAAGATAAGAGATTACCTCCTTTTATTACTGGGCAGTCCTGATGAACAAAATGCCGGAGTTAAAGTTCTGAAAGAGCAATTTCGAAAGGATGGGGAGGAAGAGCTGGAGGTTGGGGAAGTCCAACGGAAAGTTAATTCTATGGGAATAAATTCGGCAAAAAACCTCTGGAAGAGTGAAAACGCATGAAAAGAGCTTCTTTCAATGATTTTAGATACGGAGAGAGAAACATTTAGAAAAGCATCATTTAGAAAGTTTTTCTGCAATTTTGAAAACTCTGCTCGAAAAATAGATTAAAGAAATGGGAGAGGGGGTTGAAAACGCACACTGAAAAATTAATCAGTTAGGTCGGCAACGTTTAAAAGATATAATTTTTACACGAAACACAACTGTTAAGAATTGTGCATCAAGAAGCACAATTTTCGGAGGGATGTCACTAAACTTTTTATAAACGTCTATAAATAACGACAAACATTCAAAAAGCTGGTGCGAAAAGATGATATAAATAAAAACTCCGTTTAAAAAACAAACGTAAAAAAGGTACTTATCGCTTGGTACGATCGTTTTAACCGAAAAAATTTTCAGTCTTCATCAGCCGCCAGTAAGAATGAATGCAGACGGCTGATGAAGACTGAAGATTTTTTCGGTCGAAACGATCGTACCAAGCCATAAGTACCTTTTTTATGTCTTTTTTTAAAGTTTTTATTTATAGCGTCTATAAATTGTTAAAAACGCGAACTGATCGTGTGAAACAGTGAAGTTTTACGTGTGAAGTTGGTGGGATTGGCATGGCGCCTTTACTGGAGCCACTAGTGCTGTGCATACGTTTGTTTCAAGGGGTTAAAAGAGAGGTTTCTCTTTATTAAGAACAAAACATTCGCCTGCATGATAAAAGAAAGAATTCAACCAGGCAGCCTCCAAAAGTATCTGGAAAAGCATACGTGTCAATCTACACAACATAAACTAAAGAGGAAAAGAAAAAGAAAGAAGAAAAAACCTGATGTGGAGGCCACATGACTCCCTTGTGCAGCTATTAAATTATATCAACTTCTGATGCACACTTCATTCAAACTTAGTTGAAAACCGCGATACGATACTTTAATATTGTTGAAGGTTTGGCGATTTCCCGGAAAAAATGTAAGAAATGTATCCCGATGCTGGATTGACTTTTGTATACACGTTTTTGATACCAACTTTGGTCAAATTTGCCAAAAGTCGTCATGCTTGGTGACAGTTGGCAAATAAATAAATAAATAAATGCTCATGATATACCGACATATAAGTAGCAAATTTGACCATGCGTGTTTTGCTTTAACCCTTTAACGCACAATGTTCCCGCTCTGGGAACACCAAACTCTGACGTTTTGACTGTTGCCAGTCACGAAGAATAGATTTGATTTCTATGAAAATAGTTGCGGGTGACATAGCTCTACGAGAATACTTTCCTTTTTAGCACGTCATTTCCCGTAAAAAAAAAAAAATGGTCACCATTATTTTCAACAGCACTGACGTCTGCTGAAAAATGGAAGAATGCGAGAACAGCTGGATAGATTGCCCAATGCTGAAAAAAGGGCAGCCGTTGCCATCGCTCGACTTAACTACCAGCAAGATGGCGGACGATCGAAACGTTCTTCCGGTGCCACAGATCTAAGAGACCCTTGCTTTGACGACAGCTGGCTGTGATTGGGAAAGGGTTGCGCCTCAAAGGGTTAATTAGCGCGTCATTTTTAGCAGGAGGTTTCTCTCATTTGACAAAAGAAATAGATTTGTTAATTTTTCCAATACCTACGTAAGATATGCATAAGTGAATTCATAGAAGTTTATTGACTCTCTGAACCTGGATTCAAAATCGTTTTTATGTAAGAAGAAGTTTTTAGTGGATCATTTTACGTATAATACAGTATTTCTGCGGAGTAACAACTAGAGATGGCTTCAAACTTAAAAACATAACCAGAAAAGCCAAGGTAGCTTTTATCGAATTTTATAGCGAGTTAGGTTCTTTGAATAGCCAGACCTTGTTACAAAATGGCTAAATTGGAAGCTTTGGCATTGGCTGTCCAGAGTTTGGGTTAGTTGATGCGGAAGTACCACGATTAAGCGATTGTTACCCTTAAAAAGACTTTCACTATTTGCAGGCTGAAGGCCTGTTTGGGTCCAAAAAATTTAAGAGTTATTTTAGTGCATTCTTAAAACTGTGCCTTTCAATGTAACGCACAAGTGGATTGTACTTTCTATTATTTTAACATGAGAGGCACATACCCAATGTACCTTTCATATAGTTTAAAAATAAATCAAATTTCAGAGGCACAAATGTACCTCTTAAAGCACTTTAGCACCTCTTAAAGGCACAAATGTACCTCAGATACACTTTTAAGAGTGTAAACACATATCTAAAATACCTTGCACTGCTTGCGTCCATTTACACTAGTTGTTTCACAAAGAGCCCCTAGAAAAACAGGCCAGCCATTTTTTAAACAAGAGATTTGGCCAACATCTTACCTTGGAGTAATTACGCTCATTTTAGCGCTTTTCAAAAGCATTTACACTATGGGTACATCGCCATCTAAACTAAATGAATGGAGCTTTGGGTGCAAGTGACAACACTTGGACCAGTGGCGACTCGTGTGTTATTTAAATGGAGGTTCACAAAAAAAAAAAAAAAAACGAAAATTAAGTATGCAAATACGACGCATCTTACAAGTTGAAATATATTTGCATTTCCAGAAGTTAAAGGAAAAACAATGCAAGCAACTGAAAGAAAACAGGTAATATTTTGTCTTACATTTCCTCACCAAGATAAGTTTTAACAAAAGGGTTGTCTTGATTCATTTTATTTCAATTTCTTTACAAAGGATAATATTGAAAAATATCATTGCGGTAGCTCTAAAACACTTCTTTTGCTCCCGTCTTAATTATTTACACTACTTTGTAAAAATATTGCAGTGAAAAATGATAGAAATAAAGAAAATAATAAGAAAATGAAATTATAATTGATTAACTAACTGAACGTAACAAACCAAGTAAAAAATCCGGCAGAGATAACCGCAAAAAAATGGCCCATGTGCACACCGAAAATGTGCGAACGGAATGATATAAGCAGCGCCGTAATCCTCCAAGCTCTCTCCGCTTCTCTTCTCAGAGACCGGTTCAATAGGGAATTTTTCCGTTCGCACGTGCGATCGATTAAAGACTGGGCTGTAGTAACTTACACTACAGTGCGTGGCTATAATATGCGTATTTAATAATTGTGGGGGGAGGGGGGAGAGTAAAACTCACGTTTTAAATTCACAAAAATATATAGAAGTGTACTTAATATTTTTGTTATTTAATTCGTTAATGTGTTTATTTAGTTTTTTCTTTGGGGGTTCACGTGCTCATATGGAGGAGCCGCCGCTGCTTTGGACTAGGGATCGAAATAACATGTTGAAACTGGCAGCAAAAACTATTCAGCTAAAGGCAAAAAGTTAAATTTTTGTAATAACGGTAAACTGCGGTTGCAGTTTTTTCCGTTAACTTTAAAAATTGAATCAATACTTCAAAGTAAAAAACAAAGAAGCTCCACTTTCCTTGTGCGGATTCTGCAATCTCATATGCAACCTATAAAGTACATCTGAGATAGAAAGAAACACTCAAGTAATTAAGGTTAAAATACTCTCGAAGCTAAACTTTGGCGCGAGAACTTGTTGATCATCGCAGTGATTTGGTCTAAACTCACGGCATTTGCCGAGGTTGCTGCGGCTTGTTTCGAGTCCTGGCTTGTGCACAAGAATGACGCCTTGCTCCAGCTGGTATATTCAGCGGCCTTAATTACTGAGTTGGTATATCCAGCGGCAATTCGCCCTGCGATGAACTAGTATTCACCTGAAAGGCCTACAATGCCAGAGCACATGCCAAATTCTCTTCGCCAGCCCACTCTCTAATATGTCAAAGTTCAAAATACGATCAATATATCGAGACTTTTTCTCTCGTTAAACTTAGACATTTAAGACTTTACGATTATAAAATGCAAATTTGAGCCCCTCACGCAATCGTAGCGATGGCAACCTATGCTCGTAAATATTTAAAAAAGATTGGGGTAGTAATAATTAAAAGGGGAAAAAATGACATGCCAACAAACATGTGTATTTATTGTCATTATATTTTTATACATTAAAATTTCACAGAACACAAAAGCAACTTTCTGCTTATTTTGTGAAAGCATTCATTAATTTTTTAGCGAGAAGTAAATGGTCACAGCCCATTAGGCTGTTTATTTTTAAGTGAACGTTAAACGAGAATGCCATACACTACACTTGTTCTGTCAATTAGCGAAAATTTAGCCAGATATTTCCTTTAAATTTGGCGTTAGGGACCTGACAGTTCTTCCTATAATAAATGTATGTTTGGGTTATTAGTGTTCTGGCTAATTAGTGTCAAAATAAACAGCATCAAAATGTCTTTTGTTTTTTTTTAACACGCGTCCAATATAAGGAATGTAATATTTAACTGAATAGGCAGGCAATTTCGGAGTAGAGAGGAATTACTTGTTCTTAAAAGTTAAACTGCTTAAATAAACATTGCGTAAATCATATAGTCTTATACATAAAGAGAATCCATTGTTTTAAAACGTTCAAATCTACTCTTAAGCTAGTACAAAGTATTCAAAAATTATAAATAAATTGAAATTCTTATTTCTGCATGAATGTGAATTTAAAAAATCATTTTATTCGATCCGTTAAAATACAAAAACATGCGATTTAGTTTTATCACTATATGTTTCACCTTCCAGTATAAATGAGACGACACGATACATGAGTTAAGATATCGTTACTTTCCTCCCACCGAAATTTTGACCGAAAATTATATATCGTACCCCTTTACATGAAAAACAGATTTTTTTATTTAATTAATTAATTTATTTATTTATTGTTTATTTATTTATTTTTTTTTGGGGGGGTGAAAGTTAAATTTGGTAGCATTCATCTTTTTAAATATAATTGTCCATTATTTTCACTTTAAAAATGTTTTAAATAAAAAACAATGAACAAATGTTCATAATTTCAATAAGTATAAAACAAATACTCGTACTTTGACCAACTGTAGCATGATTGATCTTCAAATCCATCCCTTTAAGAATCATTTTAATTTCAGTAAATGGTAAAATACATCAGTATCTATAATCACAAGAGTAATTGTTGCTTAGACAAACCAGAAGTTTAGTTACAATTAAGGAAAACCTCATTTCCTTTTATGGCTCGCGGCCAATCTCGTTAAGAAAAGTATAGGTTTGTGGGGATGGTTCTAATGCAGGGTGGAAAAAAATACACCTCGACCCCCACAACCCTTCATATTTATCATTCTGGGTTTTATCCAACAGAATAAGTGCAAAACATATTGCCTCTGTTTATATATATTTTTAAAAAATTCTTCAAAAGTTAAAATCAATTTCAAAATGGCATTATGGGAATGAAGTGGAAAAAGAGGTAAGGAGAATGACTTTGCTGTTGCTTCTGAATTTAGAGTGAGTTATTTAAGGAATAGTCCTATTTTATTTTTAGTTTGTCCATTGTAAAATCTACATGTAAATTGGTTGGTTTATTAGACATCTAAGCTGAAGAACCGCCTTTGAATGCCTGCATCGCCTATAAATATGAAAGCATCGATACACATTTCTGGTAACTTTTAAAGCAATATGAATGAGCTATAGAACGTTTTGAAATTTTTTCGATAATTTCGTAAACTAGTAAAAAGTAACATTAGAAAAGAATACAATATTTTTATATTAAATTAAGAAAATATTTTTTAAAAAGAACAGTCGTTGCCACCGTTCGATTTAACTACCAGCAACATGGCGGTCGATCGAATCGTTCATCGCATACCACAGATCTAGAGACCATTTTTGACACAGCAAATCCTTTCTTTCAGCATCTCAGCACCTCTTCTTGGAAATGGTTGCGCTTCAAAGGGTTAAAAGGAGGAAGAGGGCGATTATTTTCAAAACGCTAAAACCCCCTATCATTTTATGCTAATTAACGAAACAAGTACATTATTAGCAAATACGCAATTACAATCAATTAATAATACACGTAGACTTTTACATTCAAATGAGTTTCAAAATTTTTGGGGGGCTGACATATTTTGGATTGCAAATTGGCGTAACGTTCACTTTTTTACCCCTCTATGAAACTACTATTCCATTACTCTACTTCTATTCTACTAACTCTATTCCACTACACCAATTAAGCTGTGACTAAAAAAAAAAATCAGGATTAACCTTTTTATTAGCATGAATCACACGCAATTAATTCGGTACTGCAGATCGATTTATTATTTCGGCCTTTATTCAAATGTAAAAAAATAAATAAATGAGTAAAACTTCAAATTTATCATTTGTTCCGTCTAAGTGACCGTGGGAATCCCGATACAAGAACAAATATCATTATTTCTGCTTAAAAAGCGTAGCTTCTATGAGTGTCACTGTTTTCTTGGCTGTTTCGTAAAAATAATTCATTGAAAACTCTTAACAAAGAACTATATGCTTGAATAATTTAGTCGAGAATGTTTACATTCACTTGCCAACAACAATATGAAGCGGAAGAGTCATTCTGTGTTAAATCAGCCGGCAGAGAAATAATGCTTTCAGTTTTAGATAATTGAATAGTTTTTGTATGCATTGCACTTTCCAAATAAGTTAAGAGCCAGCAAAGTGAACTGGTTAACCCTTTGAAGGGATAAGAATTTTCATTCCACTGTTCTACACTATGCAGATGCCAGCGTTTTAATAAATGACTGATGGTATTAACTCATTTGTGCTCGAGTACCTTTTTCGGGTGCTCAAATTTTAGTACTTTCTCTGTCAGTCGCAATGATATATATGTGTAAACGTTATTTAATTTTCCTATCCTTCATTCACGAGTATTAACCTCTTCACACCCGACAAAAATCTCGCATCTCAAATTAATGAGCAATCTCATAATTGTTTTTAAAAAAACCTATTACACTGAAAAGTGACAAGTAGTAAGTCTATTTTCAAATATTTTTTCGAATAAAAGCCTAATTCTGAACTCTGTTTCAATAGTAAAAAGTTGGTAACACCCATTAACGGAGACTGTCAAGACATTTTTAAAGGTAAATGATGACCTACAAGTTCTTTTCAGTTATATGAATTTCGATAAAGAAATATTCACAAATTCAACTTAGGAAATTTCAATAACATCCAAATATTCTTCTGTGAAACGGCAAACAAAGATAAAATATCGACAGACAAAATGTGTGTGTCAGTGTGTAGGATTGACTTGTTCACATGCGTTAAAATCATTTATTCATAATTAAAGCATCGACGCATATGCATGTAAATTCAGAACTATAAATAATTTTAAAGAATCGTTTTAACAGCGAAAACAAAAAGGTCCACATATGGGAATCTCTGGAACGAAGAGGTTATAGATGACGAAAAAAGACTGATGAATACAACTTTTATATGAGTATATATTTAGGAAAAGCTCAAAGTTGTTTATAAAATTAATGTCAAAATTTTACTGAACAGCAGTGGCATCTACAAACACAGAATGGGATGAAAATGCTAGTCCTACAAAGGGTTAAACTGGAAGACCGTTATGAATTCTTTTTAACCAATAAAAAAGCTGAAACGCGGTCGGAATTTCAAGCTCAAGAGGCCACGAATGTTTGCATTTTGGTAATATTTCTGACATCGAGACATTTCGTTATTCTAACCTATACAGTCCAGTCCCCCTGCGGACTTCGGCCAAGCACACAAATCTGAAATACACATTACAGAAACAAATCCAGTCCCCCCCCCCCCCACCCCCCCACACACACACACACCACCACCACCACGAAAAGAAAATCACCCTTGGTATTCCGTAGATCTGCAACCTACCAATTAAAGCTGTATAAATTAATCCTAGTGTGTTATAAAATGTTTGAATGACTTTTTTCTGGAATAACATGAACATGGTAAAATAATTATTTTTAAAAAGTCAGAAAAGTTTATGACATTTAATTAATATTGTAACAAGAAACTATATTTTGTCCTTCGGAAGTCGTAATATTGGTTATTGCAGCACTTGTAGCTTTTATTCGTACGTCAACTATACAAGAATGTTAATGATTTTTAACTTTCCGAACATATACCATTTAAGGAAAGTATTGTAATCAAGAAAAAATTCGACTTCCAGATTTTGGTGTATTGGCACGTTTTGAGGTCTTCTGAATTCATTTATGCTATTTTTACGAGATGTACGAGTATGTATGTATGTGTATGTGTGTGCGTGAGTGAGTGAGTGAACACGATAACTCCTAAACGGGGCATTCGATTGAGCTCAAATTGGGTATATATGTTATAAACCACCGTCGCAAGACCGGTATTGATTCTGATGTGTATAGGGCTTATAGTTTTTCTACAGGGATACGAAAAAATTTCTTTTACATTATGACCTATAGGGAGAAATTCTTGAAAGTACGCTAGCGTCTAAACGGCTAATTCGATTGAGCTTCAATTTGGTATATATGTGTAGGAAGTCTAATGCTAAGACCGTTACATCATGTGTGGCGCGGCAGTCGCCTAGCAAGCATAACATGTTCCTACTGCGTAATCGAGAGAGACGTTAACTGCAGCTGACGAGAGACGTCTCCGTCGCTCAGTCTTATTTAAGTGTTTATCAATGAATGCTAGTTGTCCGTGTGTAATTTTTGTGATAATAAAGTACCTTGCTTGTTAATATGGTCGTAGCCTTTTCCCCATATATGTTTGAATTATTCATCGATTAAAATTTATTTAAATGCTTGCTAATGATCTTAATCGTAAGTGTTTGGAAAGTCGAGTGGAGTCACTCCAGATTTTTTAAAAAGTTCTCAGCTTTAACTGTTCATGAACAGTTACACTTCGGTACACTACAGATTAAGAGTTCTACAGGTACACTACAGGTTAACAGTTCAGTATCACTTCGGTACACTGCAGATTATTTTCAAGCAAACCGTTTTATTGAACTCTACAACAAAAACGGTTTGGTCAATAAAATTTACATGAATTACAAAACTAAAAAATTAAATCTTTCACTATGCTTATAATCTGTTTCTGCATATTGCAGTAAAACATTTGAAAAATTTAAGCTTTTGAGATATGTAGGGTTACGATTAGTCAATTTTCAGATTTTGCTGACAAATGAATGAACACAGGGAGCTAAGTTTCTTTCACTGGATTGTAGAAGTGCAGCCAAAAACGTTTTCCAGAGGGGTATATAATAATTATTAGAGCATAAGCAAACTTATTTTTCGCACGATGTAAACACCTGCAAGCTCATGCTAGCTAAAGAGAAAATTTCGGGAGGTGATGCACCCCAATATGCCCCCTACGCCCCTGCACGTGAGAGTACGATATAAGGATTGTCTAATATATGCTATACAAAAGGCCCAATTTCTCCCCTTAAAAAGTCCTTTCAAACTCATTACAGTCCTTATGAATTGCATTTCCATTTTTGGGCCATCCGGATAAACATCTTGCGAAGTGAATTTCTTGATAAATACATTTAATGATGACCATTTCATAAATAAGAAAATCCATTTCTACTTATCTTGGCCTTTAGGGCAAGATGTACCTCAATGACAGAGATAAAATGTAGGAAGTTTCTTTTTTTCACTTACCTAGAAATAATACGAATAAAACAATTATAAATTGGTCAAAACAAATACAAATAATAAATTTTATGAAAACACATTTTAAAAATACAAATAACAATAACAAATGTATAATTAATGGCTCTTAATTATTCGTAAAATGTTCTATAAGGAAACGGCGTATCGGCAATTTAATACGTTTACTGCAAATGAATGTAGCAGTGAAAGTGCTAAAATATATAAGGTGGTTTCCGAGCACAACCACCGCCCGCCAAAGGGTTAAAAGATAATTAAAAACTCTGCAAAACAACACACATAAAAAAAAAGAAATCGAGGAAATGACCGATTTCTAATCTAGCCTTTCTGCTTGTGTGGATGGCGGATTGTGCTTAACCCTTTAACGCACAATGTTACCACTCTGGGAACACCAAACTCTGACATTTTGACTGTTGTCAGTCACGAAGAATAGATTTGATTCCTATAAAAATAGTTGCGAGTGACACAGCTCCACGAGAATCCTTTACTTTTTTAGCATGTCATTTCCCGTACAAAAATGGTCACGATTATTTTTAACAGCACTGACATCTGATGAAAAATGGAAGAATGCGAGAACAGCTGGATAGATTGTCCAATGCTGAAAAAAGGGCAGCCGTTGCCATCGCTCGACTTAACTACCAGCAAGATGGCGAACGATCGAAACGTTCATCGCGTTCCACAGATCTAGAAACCCTTTTTTGACTACAGCTGGCTGTGCCGGACACAGCCAGCATTGGGAAAGGGTTGCACCTCAAAGGTTAAAGGGGGGGGGTGCCTTGGTCGTTGCACTTTTTTCGGGGTTCCTACCTGTACTCACTTTACATCTACAGAAAATCTCCCAGAACTGCAGACCGCTAAATAGACAGCCTCTCTAAACGCTAGAACCATGGCCTTGCACACTTCAGCCATCTCTCAACGTTCAGTAGTGAATACGCGTTACAATCTTAAAAAGTGCTCCACCCTAGGCACCCCTCCCCGGTAGGCAGATGCCCCTCCTGTCTGCCTGCCATAACACAAAACTCAACATGCAGCGTCTTACCAACTCGGTCACAGGTCGATTGTGCGTAGTGATGGACGCGAGACGAAAAATTGGCGTCTCGCAAAACAGCCAAAAAGCTTTGTCTCGTCTCGCAAAAATCCCTATATCATAATGTTAAAAATGCTTGTCTCGTCTCGCAAAAAAGCTGTAAATTTCTGTCTCGTCTAGCAAAAAGTCGTCTCGCGTCCATCCCTGCGGATGGTGGAGTTTATGTGCAACGTTGGAGAAGGCGGACAATTTTGTACTAGTCGAAAAGATCGTTTTCCTCGATAAGTACCTCTTTTTAAGTTTAATTTTACAAAATTTTCAATTATTTTTAATCACTTACAATAGATGTTACAAAACAGAAGTGTCGTGAACCACACTAATACACAGGCCCAGCGAGAGGGGATGGCAGCCGGGGCACTGCCCCGGGGCCCGTCGAACTAGAGGAGGCCCGTGAATTTTTCAAAATGCACTACAAATTTCCTTTCTACATCTTTACTTTTAAAAAATTACTTTAAAAAATCACAGCCCAACGCTGTGCCGGTCCTAGCTATTTTTCTAAATGGTGCAAAAAACAAAAATACGCCCCTCCCTCACACATGCAGCTAGAAAAATCAATTAAAGCCTCTGGATTTATTGAACATACTAACAGAATATAAACTGAAAGATCTATTTCCAAATGTTTGCATTGCCCTTAGGGTATTTTTTAACCATTCCAGCAACGGTAGCTTCTGCTGAACGATCATTCAGCAAATTGAAACTCATAAAAAAATTTCTTAAGATGTCTCATAACCATGTCTCAAGAACGACTTGTAGACTTAGCAAGACTAAGCATCGAATCTGACATTGCGAGAACTATTAATTTTGATGATGTTATACGAAATTTTGCAAGCAAAAAAGCACGAAAAGCCATTATTAAAATTAAATAAGAAATATGCTAATTCTACCATTTATATATATTTTTAACCTTAAAGAATGAATAAAAAATCGCTAAATATGAAGATTTCCTTACTCATTCTTTTCTTTTAGTATTCTATATAAAAATCACAAAAAAAAAAAAATTAAATTCCGAAACTGTGTGTTTAACTATAGCAAAATATGAACTGATGCATTTACAGATAAATAACACACTGTTGGTGATGCTGATTTGCAACACATGTTAGACAGCGAGGGTGGTAAGGCAAAGGAAGATATCGGAATCTGGTTATAAAAATACCGTAATGATACTTCATTTTTTTATATTTTTTATAATACATTATTACAGATTATAAGTACTATTATTAAAATCATAATTTAGGTAAGAATAAAAATGACCCCACAATATCAACTTTTTTATTTTTAATAACTACTTTTAAAGTAAAATTGAGCAGAATTTAAAATATATTTCTTGAGACAAAAACAATTAGGGGAGGGGGGGAGGGGGGGGCGGGAACATTTCTGTCCCACCTTATAAAATTTCTCTCAGAGGCCCTGCTAATACAAACCATTCGATAATCATTTTTTTTAATTACCATTTACAATAAATAACCTGCCTAAAGGGTGTTCCTTTTGAAAAGCAATCGTCGTCATAGGACTGTTTGACAGCAGCTTTAAAAACCAACCAAAAATGTTAAACACTAGAAAAATTAATAATGCTCCTTCACGCAATGCACTTTGCGCTAGCACTAACAATCAAGTAACGTGTCTCGTGCAGCTTTCAGAAAAAAAAAAAAAATCATAACCGCAAAAATCGTCTTCAAAAAATTAGCCGAAAGAGTTACCTGTTCAGGAAAATATTGCAAAATTCCGAACGTTTAGCAATTTTTCGTGAGTGTTTCGTAACTTCTGTAGGTTCACTGTTTGTAACAGTTCACATTACAACTTGTAAGGACACATTCTAAATTTTTTTCGAGTCTCTATTTAATTCTCTCGCGGAATTAAATTCTTTAAAATAATGTTCAAAAGTTGCATGATTTCCTAAAAGCACCACAGTCTTAAGAAGCCATTTCTTGAAGTTCGATTTCTCGATATACCATGGTAAGCTCAGGGTGGTTTTAACTGTAATAGCTACATCCATACAATAGTGATATTAGTTGATATTTTTTGTCAAACGATGGAAGAAAATGGTGGAAAACTTTTTAAGAAAAGGAAAAGAAAAGATTATGTGAAGCTTAGCTTCCGTTTCACTTTTTCATTTCCGTTTTCCACGATCTTATCAACTCACATCCGTGGCTCGAGAATCTTTCCTTTAAGTATGTTTCTCGGAAAATGAAATATAGGAAGTTTCTATAACTCAGTATTCTAAATCCCTCCGCATCGCTTTTAAGGAGACAGTTCGATCTTATCTGCCGCAACATATCGAATACGTGTTTAGAATAGGATGACGATACAAGTAAAGAACGCACATAAATATGAAACATCAAAATTTTCGCAGCATAGATTCTCCATGAATATTATTGATACTGGGGCTTCACTGAAATTGTTTCAACCAACAAATACCTAATAAAATTTATCTACGGTAACACGCTCTTGAAAACAAGGGAGAATAAGGCTCACTTCCCCTAAAATGTTACAAGTTATGTCTCTTGTGTATTCGAGGACATTTTTTTTTCTATTCCTATTTTTATGGCATATTCTATTCTAATATCAGCTGCTCGTATGTGTTCCAGTTAAGAAATTTCGACTGTATCGAGTACCTTCTCAAAATATAGTCCAGTCATAAGCAGGGCCCCCGTCTAAGACATCGCAGACCCTAGGACTCGCACTTCTTCGGAGGGGACCCGGTACGATTGTACACATAGCCCAGGCGCGTAGCCAGGAAAATATTTCGGGGGGGGGGGGGGGGATATGCGCCTGTAAAATTTTTCAGGGGGGGGGGGATATGAACTTATATCTGCATAAATAGACGGAATTTCATCACTAATCCACAAATTTCGGGGGGGGGGATATATCCCGATATCCCCCTCCCGGCTACGCCCCTGACATAGCCATAGAGTACTGTCTGTCTGCTAACTCCCTCGAATGCTTCGTCGGGCTTCGTATTTCGAGTAAGTTCTTTCCATAGACAGACAGTACAAATATTTGTAATTCAACCAACCATCCCCGGGCCATGTTAAAAAAAATTTTAATGCACAGAAGCTTTGTTTCAAATAGCAAAAAGTCGATGAACGCTCAGCCGTGGAATGATTCGTACCTTAATATGACGTTTGTTCTGTCCCTGAATATAATATAAACAAGTATTTTGGCACGGTGGAACGTGTTTGTTTGTTTGTGAAAGTTTATCGACATACATGGCTGCTATGCGATAGGTCTTTCATTTGTGCGTATAGGTGCATTTTTATTCCAGGGATAGCCATTAACAATTACAGAAAAACAAAACAGAAATGGAAAGCGACTACCATGGGAGGGAATCGAACCCGAGATCCCGGTCGGATAACAGCGACAGGTGCTCAAACCCTATCAGGCAGAAGATCCCCAAGCGGCATTGCAAAAGTGCATCCATTTATTTATTGTCATCAATTTTTTTTTTAATCCGGATTTTTCCCCCAGAATCGAACTTAATCCATTTTAATAAATTTTTGTAATCAGGCTGTGGTTATAAGTCGAAATGTAGGCCTCAGACAACCTTAACCATGCCCTGCAATCCCCACAACCTCTTTGAGCAATTCCGCACTTTAACAATCAGCTGAACCAATAGGGCCATCGCTCAAAAGTCGTCAGGAAATCGTCTGCATTCCATTATTATTATTATTATTATTATTACTATCACCATTTCTCGAACAACTCTGTATCTAGCATCAGCGGGTAATCCCAGTCACACACATAAAGCAACAGCAATTATCGGAGGAGCAGTTCATATTATTGCCTCTTTCATCCGGCGAATTCACAATTACGCCCCGATAACGACCACGCAATCAAGATGGAGGTAACAACAAACAACACAATGCGAATTTCCTGCTCCCGGAACCCCCGCCACAATCAATTAAAAAAAAAAAAAGCGCCATTAATGAGAGTAAACATGACTCTCGGGGAGAATGTAAGCGGAGGCAACGGTTAATGGGGCAAACCATATTCAGAGGGTTATTAAAAATCGATTTTATTTGTTTACTTATTATTTAGTTTGCAGAAGAGGAGAATATAACAATGAGAGCTGGGGCAAAAATCTGTATACTCATAGTTCTTTTTTTTTTGGCCGTCGTCAACGAGCAAGTAGCAAGAATATAACATGATAGTTCAAAACCATCATGGATACCTGATTGAAACAAATAAACGGCAGATTGTAAATAAAAGTACACTGTAAAATATTAAGACATTTATTTAGCAATAAGACGAGCCTCGCAGTGCAGTCGCTAAAATCCGTTTCTGTAAGAAATACGGAAAATGAATCAACAGCGGCTTGGCCAGTGCTTGGGAGGGTGAACGCCTTTCTCGGCTGGCTGCAGTGGAGCTGCGTATGTTAACCCTTTAACGCGCAGTGTTCCCGCTCTGGGAACACCAAACTCTGACGTTTTGACTGTTGCCAGTGCTGACGTTTGACTGTTGCCAGTTGCTGTGCGTGGGCACAGCAAGCTGCGTCAAAAAAGGGTCTCTAGATCTGTGGCACGCGATGAACGTTTCGATCGTCCGCCATCTTGTTGGTAGTTAAGTCGAGCGATGGCAACGGCTGCCCTTTTTTCAGCATTGGACAATCTACCCATCTGTTCTCGCATTCTTCCCTTTTACAGATGATGTCAGTGCTGTTAAAAATAATCGTGACAATTTTTTTACGGGAAATGACGTGCTAAAAAGTAAAGGATTCTCGTGGAGCTATGTCACCCTCAACTATTTTTATAGAAATCAAATCTATTCTTCGTGTCTGGCAACAGTCAAAACGTTTGGTGTTCCCAGAGCGGGAACACTGCGCGTTAAAGGGTTAAACGCTGGGTCCACTTAACCCCCCCCCCCGAACTAGCAGTACAAGAGCTGAAATGGGGTAGTTTCACGACGCAACCACCGAGCGTGACAGGGTTAAACAAACAACTAAAATAAATTTATACAATACTATCTTTAAATTAAACAAATTAGTGAAAGAAAATATTTAATAGATTACATGGGAAAACTAAAAAACAAAATACTCTTTATCTTTTTTTTAAAATTCATTTTTTCCCCCTTCAAATCAAAATTAGTAATATTACTTAAAAGGAAACGAACAATGAAAATCGCCATATAAAAGAAGTTAAGCTGTTTGTAAAAATCCCCTCAACTTTCTCCAAAATTTTTAACATCCCAAAACATAGGAAGACTTTCGAGGCTCCAGCAAATGCAGTCAAAGAGTTTCTTATCAGAGTATGTACATAACGCAACGAAAAGAGAAAATTTCCATTCTGTTTTGTTACTATTTTTAAGCTAATGTATTTTTAAATTCCAAAACGAACGGTGTCATTGACGATACAATTCCAGAGAGAAAATCTTTAAAAATCTTCCACACAATAAGAGAAAAGTTAAAGTAAATATCATTTTTTTTTAAGACGTCACTCATCGGAGAGAAAAGTAAATAGAGAGAATATCATCTATTATGTGACCCACCCACGGACCCACCACGGCATTCAGAGCCATGTGATGACAGAGAGGAAGCGGAACTAATATCGATCAGCATCGATATATATGAGGCCGGCAGTCACACGATGTGACAGGAGCCATAAATACACCCGGACGGAGCGAAAGTGACACGGTGGAGGACATAGCGAACGCCGATTATTACACGAATGTCATTCGGGGATGAATCGGAATGGAGGCACATCGTGGTCGATTGTGTCTTTAATAAAATGCTGAAAAGGAGATGATTTAACTCTTTAACGCGCAGTGTTCCCGCTCTGGGAACACCAAACTCTGACGTTTTGACTGTTGCCAGTCACGAAGAATAGATTTGATTTCTATAGAAATAGTTGAGGGTGACATAGCTCCACGAGAATCCTTTACTTTTTAGCACGTCATTTCCCGTAAAAAAAATGGTCACGATTATTTTTAACAGCACTGACATCTGCTGAAAAAGGGAAGAATGAGAGAACTGCTGGATAGATTGCCCAATGCTGAAAAAAGGGCAGCTGTTGCCATCGCTCGACTTAACTACCAGCAAGATGGCGGACGATCGAAACGTTCTTCCCGTGCCACAGATCTAGAGACCCCCCAGCGGACAGCTGGCTGTGCCGCGCACAGCCAGCTGTCGTCAAAAAAGGGGTCTCTAGATCTGTGCCCGCCATCTTGCTGGTAGTTAAGTCGAGCGATGGCATCAGCTGCGCTTTTTTCAGCATTGGGAAAGGGTTGCGCCTCAAAGGGTTAATGTAGCTGTCTGTACTGTACTTTCCCTACTGCATTCGCACTGATAAGTATTACTCCTATATTAGCCCTTTTTTAGTTAAAAAAAAGAATCATCGAAATGGGTCCAAGTCGTTAAAAATTATCGTGGAGCATACATTAAAAGAAAAAAGAAAATTTAAAAAATAAAATATTGCAGCAAATTGATAATCTGCTTTACAAGTCGGTTAAAAAATTAAAACTAATTCTCGATTAACATCATTAGTTAGGATGGAAGAACGCTTGAAAGGAAAACGTTGACTGCCATAGCATATGAAGGATTTCCTCTTAAAGCACTGCCAAAACATTCATTATCGTACTTTCAGTAGTGGTCATTCAATTTATGAAATTTAAAAACACCAATGTTGCCTTTTTGAAAAGAGGTACTACATTCATAGAGGCACTATCTTCTATTATACTATCTCCAAAGATAAGGAAATAAGGCTTAAGAAGTTCGAATCGAACAAGAAAGAGGCAGACAGAGTGGTCGTGTTTTCTTTGCGTTGGGAGAGAGCTAATATCTGTCAGCGGCATCTGCTGATTTTTGTATCCGATAAAATTTTAATCGTGGGCGGCCCTTCATTGTATTCGATTTCCATTGTTATTCGAGGAAGAACCACTTGTGCCCCCATCGAAACAGAAGAAAAGATTGGGCACGTATTGAAATACAGATGATGGGCACCGAAAATCGATTACCGCCGAATGCTTTTATCGAATTCTAGTCAATGAGAATGAAAAATTATGAAAAACCAATTCGCGCGATTCTATGTTGGAAATAATCGAGCATATTCGGAGTCTTTTGTTTCATATTCGAAATTTTCTAGCCCCAGGGTCTTTGTGATGCCTGTTTCACTGTGTAAATAGTTAAGTTTTATTATGCTTGTGAAGAGAATATATCAAAATGTAGTTTTCGAAAAATAGTAAATGCGGAAAGGGATAAATTTCGTAAAACTTTTTTTTAAATGTCTTTTCGTTCTTTCCAGAAGCATTGTGATTTACACTGAAGTTTTAAATCAGTGTTTTGAAACTAGTCTGATCTTATTAACAGTTTGGATTTTTCAATATGCTTCATTTTAGAGTCTATTTAACAAAATAATATTGCAAGTGTGTGTGTGTGGGAGGGAGGGGGGTAGTGGGTAGCGGATCGCTCTCCTCACTTAAACCCAATTTTCAACCCATGTTTAACCTGTTTTTTAAAAAACGCAACGACGGAGACGCTCCTTCTTTGACCTATGACAAGCACAGCGTTTACTGAACTTCCAGGGAAATGGGCAGGGGGGGGGGGGGGACGCATACTTCAAAAGAATCTTATAGTAAAACTGGCAGCAACGCACCTAGTAAGCAAAACTAAATGTACGTTTAAAGACTTTTTCCTGAACGCTCTCTACTTTCATTGTTTTCCCCCTGCATAAACACTAGACCATAGGTTCCCAACGTGGGCGTGTGAGGCTTTAAGGGGGGCGGTAAAAGACCCAGAGAAAATTAGGGGGCGTTGATATGGCACGGAGGGGCGTAGGAAGGTTAACCAAATATAGTCTGAGAAAGACTTAAAAATCACTCTGATAATGCATTTCTATCACGTGTGCGAAAATTCACATATTTCGACATGAGACTTCGCTGTTGAGAGAAAGAGATACCTCTCTAATTTACCTTTCTAAAACTTTTATTCCTCCTTTTTAAATGATAATAGAAGAAGAAATTCAGTAGAATTTCAATTCCAACGATATTCTATCTACTAGTAATTTTTTTAAATTTAATTCTTGTTTTCACCATGCATTATGTACGCTCTTATTTCTCTGGAGTGGAAGGGGGGGCGGTATTGAAATATTCACTAGAAAAGGGGGCACCAGCTCAAAAAAGGTTGCGAACCTATGCACTAGACATAGATACTATAGATTCAACCACAAACATTTGAGAAGAGCGAAGAGCTAAACTTCGCTCGGAGCATATCGGAGCTAGTATCGGAGATAATTCTCTTTCTGTGATACTTCAGCAATATTAAATCGAAAAAATACTAAGTAAAAGAAATATCAAATAAAAAATACGGGTTGATCATAAAGTCCATGAAAACTTCAAAAATTCATTTTAAAAATATGATAGAAAATTGCGATTTGCACAAATAGGTTTAGAGTACATATGGGCAACTTCCGGCCAGCGGGCAGGGACCCTCCAGGGCTTTTGATCCGGCTAGGGAACATATCAAAACCCATATAAACCCCAATTATAATGCCCGCGACTTCGCTACAATCTTAAAGTTTGACCCGCAACTTTTCAAAGGTTGCCCATACCTGGTTTAGAGGGTGATCGGATATTTTTTAATAACAAGAAAGGTTGCAGTTCCAAATGTTAACGATAGGTGACGCTGGCATGCACAATGGGAAGCAAGTTTTTAAAAAAAAAAAAAAATCCGAAATCTCTCCAATCCTTTCTATGCAAACTGCAATTTTCAATAATGATTTGTTCTTTCTAATAAACTTTTGAAGTTTTCAGGAGCTTTTGACGCACCCTGAGTGCATCAAAGTTTAAAAATGCATTAAAAAAGAACAAGTAACTATACAAAATTGCGGTTTGCAATTTTTTTAATTACTTGCTTCCATATGTCAGCGACACCTATTGGTAACATTTTTAACTGCAACCTTTCTTGTCATATTAAAAAAAAAAAAAAAAAATCGATCACCCTCTAAACCTATTCGTGCAAACCGCAATTTTCTATCATTATTTGTTCTTTTTTAACGAATTTTAACGTTTTACGGACTTTTTGATCACCCGTAATTTTGATCCACACCGTAAATTTGAACATGTGCTTAACGAAGAAGTAACACTTAAATATATCCTAATATATATATATATATTAAGGAATCCTTTTTAAAATCAATACTTCCATTCCGTATCCATTCCGAAAATAACATTCCCTTCCCCTTTTGAATGCTTAGAAGGAATTTGGTTATTTTAAAAATAGATTTACTTCAAAAAATTCGATTAAAAACATAAATCATAGTAAAACCGATTTCTCATTCACGTTTTTAAGGGGGAAATTATTTAAAAAGAAAACATACGGGAATATGAAAATCGATTTCTGCCCCAGCTGCATATTCAGCGAGTGCTGATCTTGTTTTTGTTATGTGTGATACTCAAATGTGTATATATATCTGAAGAGGGAAGGGGCATTCACAAAAGGATTTTAATTCAATGGGTGTGTGGAATTCAAACTTCGATTAAAGTTCTATATCAACAAAACGATCTGCGAATACCGCAAATAATAAAGCTGTCCCCGTACTATTGAACAATCGTATTACAAATCTGCAATGGGAAAAATTAAGTGACCATATACGTGAAATGAACGAAACTTTTCAACAAAAATATTACCTCCTACCATTCGACATTTTAATTAAAGCTATACAGAAAGACCAATTAAATTCGAGAGCTGCCAATCTTAGAAAAATAGAAGACTACCCCCAAAGTTTCAACGAAGAAAAAAAGGGAGGTTTTAAATGTCAAACAAGGAAAAACACATGCTTAATGAGGTGTTTTTGTTTAAAATTGACTAATCTAATGAATACATATCAATTTAAATCCTTCTCAGAAGCTCTCGAGTTTTGGAGTTATTAAGGGGTACATGCTGATTTATAAAAATTGTCAAAATACTTTATTCATAATTTCATTTACACTTTGTGTTGATACTAACAGATAAAATCTGTAATATTGGCATTAAATTCTACTTTCGATTTTTTAATCTTAGTTTTGCGTTTCATTTATTTACTAAATTTTGAATCCAAGACCAAGAAAATTTTAAATCAAGAAACCTTTTATACATCCATTGAGGCTCAGATGAATAAATTTTCTATTACAGAAGTAAATATCAATAAATTTTGAAAGAAAAAAAAATCTTGAAAAACGGAAGGAAAAGGTATAAAAAAAAAAAAAAAAAAAAAAAACAGGAATTTCCGTTGAAAAACAGAAGAGTATGCAGGTATGAAATTGTTACAGTAGATTAAATTATATCAAATTTGCAATGATGTCATTTTACGCTATGCTTTATTGTCATAAAGCATATCGTAAAATGACAGTTACACTATTATAAGCATAGTTTACACTATGATTATAATGTTGTTATAGTATTTAAATTTATTTTACATTTCAAACTTTCAAGCAGAATTTAAATTTTAAATAAAACTAAACATTCTTTTTTTTAATCTATAATGAGCCAGAAAAATTAATAGTAAATCATAAAAAAAGTTTGAATTTCAAAAGTTTGTTGTAATATAATTTACTGTATTAGAAATTATTACAAGCAGCTCCTCTCATCCGAAATTCAGGTTATTGCGAACCGATTTAACTGGAAAAGATTTAAATATTTGTACTAAAATCAAAAAACGTACTTTTTTCAGCATAAGCATAAAGTTTGCACTCAGTTCATATTGAAGAAACTAATTCAATTGAAAAAATAATTCAAAGATCACATTTACATTTGATAAAAAGCACATTACCTTAATACTTTACACAGACACACATATATTTAAATTAAGGATCCTTTGCGGTGAAGAAATTTTGTCAGATAATTGCCTGCCGAAATGGTGTTAGTCTTCGGCAGGGAAGCAATACTTACATTTTACATGCAACTTACATTCAGCACAAATTATTCTAAACAGATACAGGTCCTAATTATTTCGAGTCAGCGAAGTTCCACAGTACACTGCACAGTGCAATTAGATTGCTGTACTGTGTACAGCAATCGAACTACACGTACAGACTAACTGCGTTGGCCGGGTGTATTAGCTGAGGACAAATTGCCGGGGGGGGGGGGGGGGGAGAGGAAATGCCAGCTGATGTCCATCACTGATGCACTGATCTGTTCAGGGTATACTTGTATTTTCATAAATACAAGTAATAATTCAATTTTCATAAATACAAGTATTTTAATTATCTATGCATTTTCCCCATTTCTAACATTATATGTAAGTATATGTAAGTTTGCTATTAAGGCTATGTTTACTGATGCATTTTAAGTTAACTTTTAAATATTTCAGTTTTTAAAAAATGATTATTATATTAGGAACAGATCAAAAAGACCATATTGAAACAACATTATTACGAAAAATTAATGATTATTCAAAATTATGAATTATGTTACTAGTATGCTGCTATCGCATTAATAATATTAGTAGGATTTATAAACATTATAAATGCAATATTACGAATATTATACATTTTAAAAATGATTTATTTTATATCCCAGACATACGCACCACTTTTTTCTATGCAAAAACAAAATAATAACGACCTCTCTTTACCAGAACGCGTTTATATCAAGAGAATTTAGAGAATTTACGTCCGCTGTAACGTTCGGTTACGTAACAAACATTTATTTTGATCTACAACAATGCTTACGTGCCTAGTCTTGTTTTTACCTTGAAAGTAAAATCAATATTTCTAGTTTTATATTTTTAATGCATATTTGCAGGTAATACATATTTAAAGAAAATAGAGTACTCCAGCAGAATTATTTTCAAAAATACTGTTCAAAATATATTTTCGTCAAATGTATTTAAAAATAATTTTTTCTGAAGTCATTTTATAAAAATTTTCTATAAAAGCGATGATTTAGAACAAAAAGCCGGTACAAAGAAGAGAAGTGAAAAAATTTATTTTTTAATATTTTAACATACATAATCGCGCAATTTTGTTCCATGTATTATTTTTGTAAATTTAGTGATCGTTACAGAAAGATTATTCTTAAGTAATATTAACCGCACGTTCAAACTTAGGTAAAGAAAATAAAATTGTTAAACGCACAAACAGTGAAAAAATTTTCTGAACAAAAATGATTACTTACTAAGAAAAGAAAGAAACAAAACCAAGACATTTTGTAGTAGATTTCGGAATAAACAAGTCAAAAAACGATGACATGGCATTTAAAAACTTTTGCAAATTTCCAGCTCAGTGGATCAGAAGACAATATCAATGGAAAGCAGAGATTAACAGTAACACTGTTAAAAGCATATCCGTAAACTAACGGGAAATGGACTTGAAGCAAAATTTGCCAGAAAATGTCCATTTGATTTTTCATTTTTTCGAGGAATCTGGGAGGTAACTTTCAGTCTGGTCTTCAATCTTTCAAAAATGGTAATTAAAAAATTAAAATTCTCATTGCCATGTCTGGAATCGATCCCCCGACCTGGCGGCTGAGTGACGGCGGTTCCTTAGGTTGAATCCCACGAAAAATTTCTTCTCCCACATAATAAAAAAAGTAATAAAAATTCAGAACATTTCCATTCTTTCAAATTACCGTGACGAGCTGGACTGAAAATATGAAATCCTTTTCCTCTCAGGCCATTTCCTTTGTCGAAAGCATTTCTCTATAAGGTATCCATGCCCTTTAAAGACTTACTAAAACACTACACTTCATTTTTTAACCTGAAGAGCGAGAAAAAAATGAAGAATTGGTGGGGAGCTGTCTTTTGGGGGAAAACTTGATGAGGTTTTAACTTTATCCACTACGCGCTATTTAACTGTGTGTGTGTGTGGGGGGGGGGGGGGTATAAATTGAAGTGAAGTTAGTTTCTTAGTTTTGGGAAAGGGACTTGAGAATTTATTTTCGTGGATTAAATACGTGAAATCTGTTAGTTCGTGACACTGCTATCTAATTATTTAATATTATGTTAGATAGTGTTAGGAACTACGTGATTTCTCTTCTACATTTCATTGTGATGTGGGAAATAGTTCCATCCCAAAACCCAATCATTTTAGAAAACGGAAAGTTACCATCCATATTTCTAGGTGGAAAAAAAAAAGAAAGAAAAGAGTACAAACAAGAAATTTCCTGGCAACTTTTGATTCCAATCCTTTTTCTGTAAATTTACAGATATATTTTTTAACTAAATCGATAGACTCAAAAAAGAACTTAATTCAGTTATAACTTGGATAAGGTTTTTTTGTCCCTTCAAAACTATTCTTCGTGATCCAGTTTTGAGCTTAAAAATTTTGCGGTTTTATAGTCTTTTTTATACATATATCATTCAGAGCTTGGTATTCTCTTTTCTATATTGCCTTAATTTTATTAGAATGTTTCGAAAACTTTTTATGAAACCGCATCTGCATTATGCTGCATTATTCTGCAGAGTTCTCCAATGCCCAATTCGAAAATTCAATTATATCCATCAAGACACCAAAGGTAATCAAATAATAAATAATCGTAGATGGAGATACCATATTAAAAACACGCCCACGAGCAAAATAGTTCTTGTATATAACCAACGAAATCAATAAAGCAGTTTATAGGTTTTGATCCATGAGGTGAACGAACTCCCACACACAAGGAAATACAATTTCGCAAAAGGGGGATAATCAATAAGCCACACCACTGACTTCTCATTTAAATTCCAAATCTTGCATCCATATTTTTTCTGCTCTCAAGCAATAATAAACTCGATCCGCATTGCATAATGCAGTCCTGACCATTCGAAAAATTCAGTTCGAAAAAAATAACAGCTTCCGTGCATTTAGAAAATCAAGAGTGAACGAGGAAAATGTTTACCGCCGCCTACAAAAATGCTTTTCGGGCAATGTTCAAAGTTCTTTCCCGAATTCAACGGCAAAAGCCGAAATCTCACAGAAGTGAAATATGAAAAATACGGATGTGAAATAACTTCGAGAATTCTTGAGGCAGGAAAAAAAATGAAGAAATAAAATATATCTGAGGCCTCTAGATTTTGTTTAAAATAACACTTTTCAACAAAGTTCAAAAACACAAAAATACACTCAAAAACGACTTAACAGTAAAGTAGAGTTTGCTTTCTTATTGATTGGCAAATAGTCTTGCTCTTGAAGACAGTAGAACCCTTTAAGTGTATTCTGAAATGTTCAAGTGAGTTTATGATTTAATTTAAGTTCCGTTTATGGTTTAGTTCTGACATTCTCACAATCCAATCTCTAAATGCAGCAAATACTCTAAGAAATTTAACTTCCATTTACTGTCGCAGGATTTTTTTTTCCATTGGTAAAGTATACGCACCGTTTAAAGCTCTTTTACTGCGACTTAGTGGTGTGCCATTAGAATGATTTCTATAAACCATTACCATTATTCGAATAGAATCAATAATCGATTAATACAGTGAATTTTCGCGATTTCACTTTTCGAACAGTGTAGTCGGTTTCACTATTCGAATACTATGCAATTTTTTTATTCGAATGTTAAAATCGTCATAAATTACTCAATTTAAAACTATTTAAATTCTTCATGCTTCACAATCTCGTGAAAAATATATTTAACCGCGTCATCTCAAGGAACTATTTATAACTGCACAAATTGCGAACATAAAAGTTTCGTAAAGAGTTTATGAATTTCCGGCAACTTCATATTCATGGCACGTTTTTGACTGCCGTAAAAGAAATTTCGGAGTAGTTGCGTCAGTTCACCGGGTTTATCTTACACAGCTAATTTTCAAAGAGTCATACTGAAATTTACGACAATAATGACATTTTTTTTCCTTTCTTCAGATAGGACTGTTACAGAGGAACGTAACTCCTACGTTAAAATTCAGAAGAAGAAAAAATATCCATTTCTGTTCATATTTGGGAAATTGGATAGGTGGGGTAGAGAATGTCCCACTGCCCTCCTCCTCCTGATGATGATGATGATCTAAGTCCTTTCCGAAAACGACTGGGGACACAACGAAAGCCGAACTCTGAAAATGAAAGAAGAAAAATATCCAACACGTGGAATTACGTCAAGAATTCTCTGAGGGAAAAAACATTTGAGGAGAGATAAAACGCTATCTTATACAGATAAATATCGCTTGCACTTGTAACTTGTCTAGCTGGTCAGATAGGGATAGCTTCGAGTATTTTTTACTTTTCGGTTTTAGGTCAGTTAACTTTCGATCTGCTGCCGCCCCATATTGTACGGCGGTTAGAGAACCACAGTACGATCGTGGGCCCTACACCCAGTTCGGGCCTGGTTGTTAACCCTTTGAGGCGCAACCCTTTCCCAATGCTGAAAAAAGTGCAGCCATTGCCATCGCTCGATTTAACTACCAGCAAGATGGCGGACGATCGAAACGTTCATCGCGTGCCACAGATCTAGAGATCCTTTTTTGACGACAGCTGGCTGAGCGCAACGGCTGCGCTTTTTACAGCATTGGGAAATCTATCCAGCTGTTCTCGCATTCTTCCATTTTTCAGCAGATGTCAGTGCTGTTAAAAATAATCCTGACAATTTTTTACGGGAAATGACGTGCTAAAAAGTAAAGGATTCTCGTGGAGCTATGTCACCCTCAACTATTTCTATAGAAATCAAATCTATTCTTCGTGACTGGCAACAGTCAAAACGTCAGAGTTGGGTGTTCCCAGAGCGGGAACACTGCACGTTAAAGGGTTAATTTGCCCGTGCCTTCGTAGAGGGTAAAGGTGTCAGTCAGTCCATTTGGTGCTCCCATAAAAGAATGGCCATCACTTCCGGCCTTAATAGTGGCCATGGCCAATGCCAATTATTTATTTTTGAAAAAAGAAACCCATCTACATAAATAAAATTAAACTTGTGCCAAGAACGATGACAAATGGCGATACTTTGGGCATGGACCAAATGACTGACTATCGCCAAATTTGGCGACATTTCGGCAAAACTCGCCAAGGTCGAGGACAGACGGCGAGATTTTGACATGTACCAAACAATGACTGTCTACAATTGTATTATATTGAAGATGTCCATAGACATTAAAGTACTGAAATTCTTTTCGGTGGTCCTGTAAATAAACTCTCCAGTAGATTTTAACCAAAAATCGACATGCACAACTAGATGTTACAACAATCTTATATATGAAATTTCATAATAGTTTTTGAGATTTGAGAGTTAAATATGCACACACGTACACAAAAAAGTCGCCAAGCTTGGCGACTTTTGGCATAGTACTTGAGGGAGGCACGTGACGGTGGTCGGACCATTACCTAACTTATGTGGTAGGACGGTATTGTGCTTGAAATGGATGAATCTCCTAAAATTGCCATTGACCGTAATGTATTGGAAATCTTTTGAGTGTTCCTGTAGCAGAACTGTAAATGATAAAGACACTTTTTTTAATGGAGAAATTCATTTTCTAACTCTTTACAGCATATATCACTTCTGAGTCGTCTGAAATAGCCCAATACCTCTAAAAAACGCTTTGATGAATTTCGGCCCATAGAGCGTAATGTATTTCGAATCTTTTAGGCGGTTCTGTAGATAAACTATCCAGTCGAATGGAACCGAAAAGGGAGGTGCACAACTAGATGTTACAACAATCCTAAATATAAAGTTTCAACATTCTACGCCTAATAGTTTTTGAGATATACGAGTTTAATGAATTTCGGCCCATTGAGCGTAATGTATTTCGAATGTTTTGGGCGGTCCTGTAGATAAACTATCCAATCGAATGGAACCAAAATGGGAGGTGCACAACTAGATGTTACAACTATCCAAAATATGAAGTTTCGACATTCTACGCCTAATAGTTTTTGAGATAAGCGAGTTTAATGATTTTCGGCCCATAGAGCGTAATGTATTTCGAATCTTTTGGGCGGTCCTGTACATAAACTATTCATTCGATTGCGACCAAAAGGGGAGGTGCACAACTAGATCATGGAACAATCTTAAATATCAAATCTCAACATTCTACGACCCATAGTTTTTGAGATATGCGAGTTACATACATACGTACGTACGTACAGACGGCATGGAAAAACTGACCACAATAAACTCGCCGCTGGTCAAAATGAGTTGCAGACGCGTTAATATGATCGTGCATGCTAGCCTACGATGAGATGCATCGAAAAAATTTTTTAAATTCAATTTAGAGGTAGTCAAAATCGGTTTTTTTGTCGAAATTTGGCCCCCAAAATTTTTCGGGATCACATTACTTCCTTATACTACGTACAAGGAAGTAAAAAAGGGTGTATACAGGCTATGCTATCAGCAACTTGGTAAAAACAATACATGAATTTACATGGACGGAAGGAAATTTTTGTGTGTGTGTGTGAAAGTGCTCTTTTTAATGGTTTTCATATAAATGCTAAATGGAAAGAGAGTGGGAGGAAAGTATTTCTTATATGCAATGGTACTTTTAATGCATGTTCGAAGGTTGTAAAAATACTAATATTTAAATGGTATAATTAACATTTCTGCCGTTTATATCATTCTAGAATTATGTATTCAAAATTTAGTCTATTTTAAAATAAAGATTTTAATTACGGATCTATAAATGAAATTCGTAACACATTCTGAAAAATTTGCGGACGTACTTTGGCTGAACACGGGCCCAGGGGCGTCGCCCCGTCTGCCCCCTCTCGTAGAGCCTGCACACACACAAAAAGAAAAACAGTGGTGTAGTTTTAAGAAAAAAGGTTTAGGAACACTCGCAACTGAAGACTCAAAAATCATGCGTCCATGATAAAAAGTGAAGAACGCTTACTTTTGCTGACATAAGCTCGAATGAAAAAGTAGTGAGACGGCATCTCCCCGCTCATGATCTTCACGGGCCGAAAATGTCTAGCCCGGCCCGGCATTTAATCAAAATAAAAAATTCAGACCCGGTCCAGCTCGTATATTAATCATGATTTAAGGAGTGGGGGGGGGGGGAATCACAAGCCAATCGTTTGCTCTTATCCAAATTTTAGGAGAGCAAAAATTTCCGGAAAGGCTCGATTTTGCAAGCGCAGAGGACCGTCTTTAAGAATATAAGCTTGTTCCGGTCCATTCTAGAAAATGCTGAGGTCAGCCCGTGCCTTGAATGAATCGTGCTGCAAAAGCCTGGGCCCGCACAGATCTCTACCCCCCGCGACTACACCACTGGCAGCGGATTTCCGGATTATTTTGAAATGAAATATTCTATTAATTCAGACAGCCTAGATTCTGATTTCTAAACCGGTCATGCTTCCAATTTTCATTCTTGCTACGGGCCGGGTCATAAACCGTGATTTTTTAGGGGCTGGGACGTCACCGTAATATACTGTTTTCTTTACGGACCGGTCTGGTTTAGATCAGGGGCGGCCCTGCGGTACATGACACCCACTCCACCCTGCAAACGTAGAAAAAGACGTCCCTTTTACTTTTTCAAAATTGCTTTTATGATTTTAAGTTGGAAATTGTGCCCCTTCATAAACAAAAAACGGTGCCCGTTGCGATGATTACTTGTTTGTCTATCTGGCCGGCCCTGATTGAGGTGACTAATAAAGCCCGACTGGTCCGATCCGGGGCGGGTAGAATGGCTTCGGAATGCAGCTTTCGTACGCAGTTTGAATCTTGCTTTACTGCTAACTAGCTTTCCATACACGCTTTAAAAGATAAATGAGCGTGGCAAAAATTTAACAAAGAGTCAAAATGACGTATTCGGCGCAGACCGGCGCAAAAATCGGCTAAAAGCGCAGTTCGGCGCAAGAATTTGTGTTTCGGCGCAGCTCGGCGCAATCGGCGCAGAATTAACATCCCTGGTGTACATTGGAATTCAAAAATTTTGCGAGTTTTATCCGTTTCAAACACCTGGGAATCCAGAACGACCGTCGAAATAAAGTCTGTCTATTTGTTCTGTCATTCTGTCCGTGGCCCGTTATTTGTTCGAGCGTCACGTAAAAATGAGTGAATCGAATGAAATGAAAGGTGACCACCACTCAACTTAAAACTATAGGCGTCGAATTTTTTTTAGATAGATTTTGAGATTTTGCGAAAATCGTTTCAAACTGCATAAAACTTTGTTTGCACATGGAACGAAATTTAGTGACATGAGAGGTGGTCACTCAACTTAAACTATAGTCGTCGATTTTTTTTTTTTCCCTCCCCGATTACATTTTGAGATTTTTCTAAAAGTGTTTCAAACCGCGTACATTTTTGTTCGCATATCACATAATATTAAATAACGCGAATGAAATGAAATTTGGTGATATTATAAGATAGTCACTCAACTTAAACTATAGGTGTCGAATTTTTTTAAAAATTTGATTAGATTTTGAGATTTTGAAAATTTATTCAAAATGTAAAAATATTTGACCATCACGTATAAACCACTAAAGCGAAAGAAATGAAATTTAATAGATACAGGTGGTCATTTTAACTATAGGTGTGGAAGTACTTCAAATTTTTTTTTATAGATTTTGAGATTTCGTGAAAATTGAGTACATGTTTGTTTCATTCCTGAAAAATGGCAATGGAATAGAATGAATTTCAGAATTATGCTAAATGGCAAGTTAATTTAAGCTATAGATGCCAAAATTGTTTTACATGTTTCATAAATTTGGAGATTTTGTGAAAATTGTATAAGTGTTTGTCCTCGCATCCCCCAAATCTGGCTTAAGAGAATAGACTGAAATTCAGTAGCATGATCAGCAACGACATAGAGAATAAATGTCGGAATTTTTTGAAAATTTTAAAACTTTTTAAAAGATTTTGTGAAAATGGGGCAAAATTTTCTTGAGGCATAATGGTGAAATATCTACGGTGAATAAGACAAAATTTAGTTACAGGTTGAGAATGACTTCTTGAACTCAAAAGCTTTCAACCAGCTTAAAACTTTACTTTTGAAAATAAAAGAATTTCTCTATTGTCAATTTTACAGTGCACTTTGTTACTCTCTAACGTGTAATCGTTAAACAATACACAGACATCGTAAGTCTATTTTCATACTATTGCAATATGCCGATTCCATTCTTTGTACTCCTACAATGCTGACGAAATTCAGGCTTTTTGTAAATTTGGATTACGTACTAACCTGACAATGACGGGTACTTCAGCTAGGACTTTATAAATTCACTTTCGTTTCCAATACAAAGTAATTCTTTGACAAAATTACATAAAGATTTCAGTGATAGCACCCCCCCCCCCAATCACACATGATTCTGTTACGCATTTTCGATTCTACTTTTTCGTCAATCGCAAATATCGGGATAATACGCCAAAAAAACAGTACCTTACACATGCATTTCGTTCAACTACCGCGACTAAATTGTAACCCGTTGCAGGATTTTTCCCCGCTAAACTAATCACCTGAAATAATTGTCTGTATATAGTGTGGCGCGAAAGTTGCAGATGTGATTTGGCCTTGATAAAATAGGGTATCTGAGTCTTAATGCCACTGACTTACAATTTTACGATGTCTTCAACCGAGAAGTGTTGACTAAAGAACCTAATGGAGAATTTTTGTCTCATTTTATTTATTTGCCCCTTTCAAATTTACGTATATTTTTAATGTACCTAAAATAGGATGGTAGCCTTCCCCCCCCCAAAAAAAAAAATAAAATAAATAAATAAAAATAAAAAATCACTTTGTGGGAAAACCTTCAAACTCAGCTAAACTCAGCAATTCTTGAAATGTCCATTCAAAATTTAAAAGCAACAAATTTTTAAAAAATTATTTATACCTTCTTAAATACAGCACATTATATTGAGCAAATAAAAAACTCTTTCTTAATAAGCAGTTTATGGCTTACAAACAGAACGTAAACTATTACTATTTTGTTCCATATTGCTTACTTTTAGAACTGTCTACAAGTTGCATGCTTATAGAGATGAGTTCGGGCTCATTTTTTGAAGCCCGAGCCCGAGGACTTTTAATCCGAGCCCGCCCGAGCCCGAGCAATATTATTTAAACCGGAGCCCGAGCCCGAAATTTCAGCTAAAGAAAAAAAAAATTCAATTACTTCATTGATAGAATACAATAAATTTTGCCGTTTATGCAAATTAAAGACAAATATATTTGCAAACTCTCAATGCACTTTCTAATTCTTTATATCCATGTTCATCAAATAATGTCGGATCTCATGACTAACTAAGTAATATAAGCCGCCGTTCTGAAATACCCAAAGAGCTTCACGCACCTTCTAGGCGCCCGTGCCCAGTGGCGGATCCAGAAATTCTCTTTTGGGAGGGGTTAAAGTTTGAAAAACGCTTATTTCACCCAAACAAAATATGCAATAAAGCAAAATTTTAGTCTTAACTAATGTAAAAACTTTTGGGAGGGGCTAAGTGATTAAAAAAGATCACTTAACATATTCAAAGTGCATAATGAAGCAGAATGTTACCCTTTAGCAACCCCTTTTTTTTGGGGGGGGGGGCTGAAGCCTCGTAGCTCCTCCCCTGAATCCGCTAGTGCGCCGTGGTGCCCCTATTTTTTTATAAGTACTTTTATATTCCTCATGAATGACTTTTTAAAATCTGTTTCAAGGAGTATGTTCAATAAAGAAGAAATTTTTCACGAGCCCGAGTCCGAACGCAGTTGTGAATTACAGAGCCCGAGCCCGGTTCGGGCTTTCGGGCTCGGGCTGAGCCCGTCTCATCTCTACATGCTTATATCAAGAAAACAAACATAATTAAATTAGCACATATATTACTAGGCCCCAGGTGCAAATTATACCTTTATTCAGCAGAATGCCTGGCGGGAAAATGTTTTGCTCTTTTCCGATTTCGTTCAAAACAGGTTTTATAAGATGTCTCGAACATACACTTTCCTCACCAGTAGAATCAAATCAAGTATTGAAATCTGGAATCCACAATAATCTACGGCAAGGGAACATTCCGCACATGCGAATGTCCTCCGCGCATTTTCCAAATGTATTCTTGACCATCAAGAATATTATATCCCCATTTCCTACCACAGCAAAGAGCAAAAAAAAAGGGGGGGGGGGAATATATATATATATGTCCGAAGTTTCTGGTTTACCTTTCAAATAATCCGGAAAATGGGGAGGGAATGGGGGGCAAGTCTCCGGAGTTAACAGAAAAGGGAAAAGCCATTTCCACCCGACAGTAACTGATTTTAAGTAAATTCCAGGAGAAAAATACCAGGAAAAGAGAAGATACACACCATTTCGCTTTCTGTAAGCAAACTGCGACAGAGAGATTGTTTCTCCTTTTTCTTATGAATATATTAAGGAACTGAATATCTGAGATGCGGCCTTAAAGGGGAAATGGACTTGCGAAATTTAGTAGAAATGAAGTCCACAAGCGAGATAGGTTTACAAAATAGTTGGTTTAGTACTGAAAGAATTGGATGGGCATAAATATTGTATGCAGGGTTTCTAGAGATAACAAATTTTTTTCTTTGTTTGTTTGGCTTTTGCCTGGTCTTACATGACTTCCATGTGACCTTTACCCGACTTTTGGTGTATTATGTTTTAGGGTAAACTTTCACCAGGGTCATTTGCCTTGGGGAAGGGGGCTTGGGCGTAGAACTTTTTAAAGCAGATATGGGCAGCCTTACCTGCTTTAAGGGGTATGGGGTAGTCAGAGGCGTGAAAAAATGCCATTTTTATGAATTTTTTTTTACTAGTAATTAAGTTTATTTCACATAAGTAAAAACATAGTATCATTTCATCATACTTTAACATTACTTCACTTAAATTTAAAAAAAAATAATTATTATTTTACAAGTTATGGCGGTCTAAGTTGAACAGGTTTTAATAATGGGTCCTTGCGGTGACCATTACAGCTCCTTGGAGATTCATCTAAAATCAATGAAACAAAAAAGATTATTTTTATGGATAGATAATCTTGTGCCTGATCGAAGCTTTTTTTTTTTTTTTTTTTTCCCAAAATTAACAAAATGGCGGTCTCTGGAAATTTTTTTGCAGATTTTCGGGAAAAAACCAACAATTAATTGTTTATAAAAAATCGAAGTTTAAAAAAAAAAAAAATCCTTCGATCAGGCACTAGCTTTTTTATGTTTTCTAAAAGCTTTATAAGTTTCATTCAAATCTATCGAGCGGTTTTTGAGTTACAGTGGTCACCAGTTCAAAAAACATAGTTTTGAGAAAAACGCATTTAAAGTTTTACAGTCGATTGATGTACAGTAATACGAATAATTTCAATATTTACACTGAGTCATCTATTCCTGGACCATATAAGAGTTCTTCAGCCGTTGTAGAACTTTCTAAAACATCAATTTGTTGTTGTCTACGTCGCATTCTACCTTCGCGAGTGTTGTCGTTAGCGCGCTGATCAGCTACTTTTACACGTGCACTATCGGTTTTTTCAGTATACCGATGCGAATTAGGCCCACAACTAAGTCCCAGTGTGTTCATTATTACTAATAATGACTTTGCCCCTTCATTAAATATACTCATAGCTACGTATGCAGCAATTTGAACAATGGTAAAACTAGTATTGGTAGTTTTTGGGCATATTTTCCACACTAGTTGGTTGAAGCTCTCATTATTATTTTGATTAAATACACCTACACATCTTGAAAGTAAATTTTCATTACTAAGATCTTCATAAATAGGCTTGATTGCTTTTAAAACTTCAGGAGGTAAGGGAGAATTATGCCGCTAGCTAATTGTTCTCGGAAATATTAGACCGCTCGAGAGCCTTTTATTCTTCGCTAAATAACTCGAAAGATATTTGTCGGATTCACTTCAAACTTTCAGAGAATATTTTTAAGATACTATACTTAAGAAAATGCAGAAAAAAAAAAAAAAAAAAAAAAAAAAAAAAAAATCAATTTTTTGAAAATTCTGACTACCCCTAACCCCTTAAAAAGTTGCGGGCCAAATTTAGGAGGTAAGCGAAGTCGCGGGCCGTATAATTGGGATTTATAAGGGATTTTGAATGGCTTATATTTACTTTTGATACTATCCACGGGCCGGATCAAAAGCCGGGACGGGGCACATCTGGCCAGCGGGACCAAGGTTGTCCATATGTGTTTTAATGGAATAACAAAAGACACGTAAATGCGATTTTTTTTCTTTGTGTCTGTGTGTTTTATTCCCTTGTGTTTAAAAGATAAAGTACGCAAAAGCACTTATTTTCGCGAGCCCGTCGTAGTTGCGAAAATTAAATCCTCGCGAAATAATTTTTTTTTCCGCTTCAAATAATAATAAAAAATTAAAAATTTTTTCACTTACCAAAATTTATGATTTATTGCACAGTTACAAACTCTTTCTTGCAGTTTGACTTTCTTAAAACTATTTCTTGAATACTTTACATCTATTTCTTGGATATGAAACAAAAACACATCTAATAGGATGTAACTCATTCACTTACAATATTTATACCATCTTCTTTGAAACCATTCAAAATCGGGAAGGGAGGATGCATTACGCAAAAGGAATTCTGGATTTAGGATCTTTCGAGATTTTTCAACTTTCGGTTCGATTCATATAAAATTCACGAAATTTTCAATTCGCGAAATCCCGATATCTTCGTTTTCGAGAAAATTACGGTTCGCAATAAGAAGTGCTTTAGCAGTAGTTAAAATGTGTAAAATAACATACATCGATCGAAACAACTTTGCTAAGTACCTTTTATGCATGTTATTTTACAAATTTTAACTTTCTAAGGGGTTTTTTAACTTTGGGGGGGAGGGGGGAAACAAAATCCCGAAGCAAAATTTTTAAATATCAAAATATATTGCAAAAAAAATTATTACACATTTTTGTTTCAAAAAGTACATTAACAAAACTAAGGCTTCATATGTACTTAATATGCGTTTTTCTTTCTTTTTTCTTTCAATCTTAAAATGGGGAATGAATAATTCAAAGCCCCCCCCCCCAAACAATAATATAAAATCCCTCGGTGACAACAAATTTGTGGATTGCCTATTCACCGAAACCAGACATCCCGTGGACTAACCTCAAAAGAGCAAAAAGAGAGACAGAGAGAAATCTTTATGGATTTTTCCCGTCGACAAGGCTATGCGAACATTGCCTCCATGGCTTGATGAAATTATCAAAGTGTGCGTGCGTGCATGTAAAGTGGAAAGGGGGGGGAGGAGGCGTGGAGAAATAAAAACTTGGAAGTCGGGAAAAATTTGCAGCCGAAATGAGAGAAGAGTGTAGAGTAGTTCTGAAAGTCATTGGGGAATGCTCGAGAAAATATGCCTTTCAGTATTAGGGGAGAAGTATAACGCAATTTTTATAACGCGCCGAGTTTGAATATTTTAAAAGGGAAAATATCGGAAGCGTCTGATAAAGCTGCAGCTGTTGAAGAGCTGCTGTATTCTCAGCGGGCTAAAGATCATCGCCAATGCTTTTGCTATGGAGAAAACTGCCTTAACAAATTCAGAACTAACTATTGAATATTTTTCAACTATTCTTTTTTTCCCCTTATTCCGAAAACTTCCATCTATTAATTTTACGAAACCAAAATTTCTCTGTTGCATTTGTAAGAACATAACTTATGGTGGAATCATTGTTCTTTTAATTGCATTTTGACAAATTTTGTAGCGAGTTGGATTTAATGTTATTTTAAGCGGGGGTTAAGTAAAATGTCAAAAGTCTCAAAGGTTTGCCATTTTTGACGATGGGTGTCACCCAGTTTGGTGATATCCTCTATATTGGGCGAGAAATCGCCATTATAGAAGACTGTATATGTATATTATTGTGCGAACATGGATGATCGTCTATAAAGGTGTAGGGAGAGCGTGCGGCGACAGCTGGGTTTAAACCCAGGGACTTATGGGTGGTAGAATCAGGCGCAATCCGGCTCGGAAAAAAGGTACCCATTCGACCGGCCTTCAATTGCCGGGTGTTGTGTGCGCGGAGGTGACCTCGTGACGCTGCAAAGGCATTCATATTAATGTAAGGTAAGGTATAGTTAGAATAGGTGAAGTATGGTCGGAGTATGCAAGGCGAAGACAGTAAAACAGTTTTAGCAGGCGATTTTAACACAGATTTCAATTACGAAGAAGTTATGATACAACTTCCAACTTAATGGAAGAAAGAAGACAAACATGGCCGACTCGGAGTTTATAATAACACTTTCGAAACAGTATTTATAAAGATATAGTTGTAATAAGCCTGGAAGAGATTGTAAAGCAGTTTTAATAGGCGGTTTTAACTCGCTATAACGATTATGATACGCTTTTAGTATATAAAACTTTTGTGCGTATTTAATATATGAGAGTTCTTCAAATTTTCTTTCTTTCTCTTTTTTAATTTCAGATTTTCTAAAAGCTGAAGTTTAATATCCTAGATACTATGTAGAATTTTAATAGGTGAACACTCTGTATATAATATCCAGTAACCTAAAGAGAAAAACCAATGAAATAAGGACGAACACCGTAAAAAAGTTTTCCAAGAAGTTATTCCTCAAATAGATTTTTATATAAAAAGGAAGAAAAGAGAAACATATAAAAAGGAAGAAATGAGAAACATATAAAAAGTTAAACTACTCTTCAACAATGATTTGGGAGGGAAAGCAATTTTTCTTTGATACATGTACTTTAAAAAAAAAATAATAAATAAATGGAACAGAACTTCAAAATATTTACTTTTTACTATCGATCCAACAAGAAGTACTTGCAGTCTTTTCAATAAAGCAAAGGAGCATGAATCTCGGTGAGAAAGAGCAAAAATTCGAAATGATAAAATAAAAATATTTTGGTTAAGGGAATGGAGACGCTCTTGCCTCTTTACTCCCCGCGTGTGCATACATTAAGCCCAGTTGAGATGTGATGAGACGAGGGAAGAGCCAGGAAAAACAATCTCCTCCTAACTTCCGTTCCCATAATGGGGAAGAAGCATTATTTTTTAAGAAAGAGGAAAAGATGGGGAAATTTCCAGTTTATGCTGAAAATTTACTAAGCTATATGTATTCAAATTTAAAAACATGGTACGATGGATCTAATAACCTAAAAATTAGATTGAAAGACAGCATTCTCAAACGTTTCTCTTGAAAAAGTAAAATGGGAATAAATAATAGAACCGGGTCAAAAATAAGATGATTTTTTTAAATTATTTTTTTGTTTTTTATTATTTATTTGTTTTTTTATATTTTAATTGTTTTTTTATGATGCAGTTTTGACGATTTCGGATAACTGTAGTAAACACGGGATTGCGTTTCTCCCAAAGTGTCCTGTGCAAAGGGAAAACCAAAAAAAAAAAAAGGTTTTTTTCACCGTCATCGTAAATTTCATCATTATTCCTTAAAAAACTAACTGGATGAACTAACCAGGTGAACTAAGATAACTAAATGGTAAAATTACTTTTTCGACAGTCACAAACGTGACGTCGTAATAAAAAAATTTGTTTGAGATTGATAAACTCTCTCAAAAAAACTTTCAGCCTATTAAAAATTTGTGCTATTCTAAAGAGCTCCTTTAGATGACACACAACACAGTTTGCAATTTTTCACGAGATCAAAATAAATAAACGGTTTTCTTCTTCTCGATAAAGAAAGAGTTAAATAGAGAGCTGCTTATATGATGATTTGTGGCAATAATATGTATTAGAGCACAACATACAGGGTTAATAAATATTTCATGTGCATTAAATTTTAAGTGTTCGCCATAGTCATCATTTTTTCTTTCAGTTTTAGAACCACTGCAGAGAGTCACGCGTACAAAAATGCCTTTCCGTCACGTAATAAGGAATTACTCAAAAATTGTACAGTAAAAACTAGGAAAATGTTTCAAAATTTTTCTTAAAAGACCATAAGCTTTAACAGTCGTGTGAAAAGTGAACAATCAATGTCCGTTTAAAAATAAATACAACGTGCAATTGCTTTAAACTAACTCTACAACTCAAAATGTCATTCTCATCACATATGCAACTGCCTTTTTAGACGCTAAGAGGATTTCTTTTAAAATCATCCCAAAATGATTTTTTTTTTTTCATTTATACGCAATTGCGCGTTACATCGTAATTTTAGTCTCGTGGTGATTCTGTCCAGAATTTCTCTTTTCCTGAGCAACAGTTCAGTCGTATTTAAAACACATGTTGCTAAATAGCCCGATTCGGTAACGTAATAACGAGAGCGGGGAAACTAAGCAACAAGATTAAACTTGAAGTAAAAATGTTCCAAGAAACCATTGGTGATGGCAAGGGAAAAAAAAAAAAAGGGACTAATATTGATCGAACGTTCATCCATCCATCTAAAGGATAAAAATAGACACATAAAATCTTTTTATAAAGTAAAAACATTTTTTGTTCATATCATCTTCTTAATCACAAAGAGGATTTTTCTCCCTTAAAAAAAGTACGCCACCGAAATAGATCAATGTACCTTCCATTACTAGTAAGATACCAATCTTTAATTCTTGTCTTTTTCTTCGGCTGCAAAATAGTCTTAGCTAAGGAGCTAAAGCAACATAAAAGTTTAGTCCAGCAGGAAAAAAAAGTAGGCAAATTATTAGATTATTTCTGAAGTATCGATTCGGGCCTGGAAAACATCTTGTTTTCATATGTGGAGGAAACTTCAAAAGTCGCACGAAGTTTCTCTGCAGCTTACGAAGCTCCTTTCTATCACAGAGCTGAAGAGCATTTTTGACATCAGCACTACCGACATTTTTGGACTTGGGGAGACACACATAGAATTTAAGAGCAAAAAAGAAAGTTTTTAGGACAAAGTTCGGGGCACGTACGCCTGTGCTATCTTAATGTTCGACATAGCTGGCTGCTGTCAAACACATTCTTTAGCTTTATGGCACTGAATGGCGATTCCATCGACCGCCATATTGCTGGTAGTTAAATCGAGCAATGGCAACGTATGTAGTTCATCAGCGTTTGGCAATCTCTATCCAGTTGTTCTATTTCGAAATGTTAAACAGTCGCTCTTCAACGGACTACGCGGTGGGATATATAGGTTATCCCAAATGATAACTTAAATAAAAAATAAAAAAAAATCAACATTTTCACATACTATAGGATGATCAATTTAAAAGACCTGTAAAAACACATTAAGCGTTTTTTGGTAATCAGATGTATACGCTTTAATTTAGTATATATATTTTTTTAAATATCTGCATTTTTCACTGAAATACAGTTTAAATTGAAAAAGTGTCCTAGTAACCCCCCCCGGTCTCCCCTAATTGTTTTATTTTTTATTTACCAGAAGAGGACAGCTCGCGTCACTGAATGTGTCGCTTAGAGCTACATATACGTCCTTCCCGGAATTTCCCGCCACAATTTGGAACCTCATCAGAAGGTGGGGCACTTCTGAATATTGGCACCCCTCGGAAACTGCTAGCGACCGCCGAGAGGACTTTCGGAACCACGGATTTAGCGTGCACGTACACCGTGGTCTTTAGTGGTACGCCGGTATCGAACCCACAACCTTCCGGTTACGAGACCAACGCCTTAACCATTGGGCTACCACGGCCCTTCCCCTAATTGTTTGAACTTTTTTTTTTTTTTTTTTTACGTGTGGCAGACACTTCCCAACATTGTTGGACTGTTACAGTTTTATTTGTGAGGTAAAAGAGAAATGCAGACGCACAACGTTACTTAATCCTGTGATAGTTTTATTTTTGAAAAACATAATTTTAAATGTCGAAAATGTTCGCCACCATTTTGAATGCAAACATGAACACGGCGAACCAAGCTTTTTAACACATTTCACAACATTGTTGGTGCTATGGAAAAGATTTCATCAGTGATGATTTGTTTTAATTCATCGATGTTCGCATAACTTTTCTGCAAAAAACCTATCTTTGAGATACACACACACAACAACAAAAAAAAAAAAAAATGATGGAAAATGATAACGAAAATTTGAATTAAATTATGTTTTCAAAAATAAAATTATCAAAGGATTACGTAGTGTTATGCGTCTCCATTTCTGTTTTACCTCAGAAATAAAGTTGTAACAGTCCAACACTGTTGGAAACTGTCTCCCACACTTAACCCTTTTACAATGCTGAAAAAAGGGCAGCCGTTGCCATCGTTCGACTTAATTACCAGCATGATAGCGGACGATCGAAACGTTCATCGCGTGCCACAGATCTAGAGACCCTTTTTTGACGACAGTAGGTTGTGCCGCACAGCCAACTGCGTCATGAAAGTTTCGATCGTCCGCCATCTTGCTGGAAGTTAAGTCGAACGATGGCAACGGCTGCCCTTTTTTCAGCATTGGGCAAACTATCCAGCATTCTTCCATTTTTCGGCAGATGTCAGTGCTGTTAAAAATAATCATGACCATTTTTTTACGGGAAATGACGTGCTAAAAAGTAAAGGATTCTCGTGGAGCTATGTCACCTGCAACTATTTTTATAGAAGTCAAATCCATTCTTCGTGACTGGCAACAGTCATAACGTCAGAGTTTGGTGTTCCCAGAGCGGGAACACTGCGCGTTAAAGGGTTAACCAAGGTTCAAACTTCAGTCTTGAAATAGTTGCCACATCCGTCAGATTTAAGGGTAATAAAAAAACCAACGGGTACCTACTCTTTTAAATTGATCACCCTGTACTTCTAGATAATTATGAAGAAATTGGAAGCCAGCGTGACATTTTCTTTTTAATTGAAAGTAATCTTACCACAAAATAATCTCTCAGCTCCAGCTTATTGTCTTTACGAAAACTAAAAGTGGGAAAGGGGAGGGGATGGGGGCAGCAGCAAAGGTAATCGATGTGATGCGTTTTACTTTCGCGCCTTCTGGAGACAAACATGTTTAAGTAAGATAATGAATTGACTCTATGATGATGAAGGTAATTCGAAAAAAAAAAAAAAAAAGCGTAAGAGATGGTGGTGGTACCAATGACTGTTAAATCACATTACGAATCGTGCCAAGCAAAACTATAAAAAAAATAATAAAAGAAGAAAGAAAATCAGAAACATTCTCATATTTTAAATACACACTAAAGTGCTATATATTAAAAGCGTACCTTAATCCCTGTTTCGGGCCTATTTGCCACCCTTCTGCCATTCAGTTGGAAAGGGTATTATAATAGACGTGTGTGCCGTATTTGCCTCTCTTGTTTCATAAAACACTTCTTCAGAACTGAAATCTATATTAAAATCGCAAATTTAAAATGTTTTACAATTTTCGCCTTGCATATTCTCACTATAATTCACCTTGTGCTAATATAAACGCACATTAATATTCTCATAAAAATAAACAATAGAGTTTTTCCAAAGAGTTCCCACAATGGCTATGCTTATGTTCTCTCCCCCCCACCCTAGAAGTTTTTATAAATATTACGCACTTATATTTTTGGCCATTACATTTATGTTATTGCTTTTATTCACTTAATTACATGTTTTTAATTATATTGTAATTGAATTTCGTTTAAACACTGATTTGTGAAGAGACAATGATGCGCGATAGATGGCGGTACTTACATAAAATGCCGATGTACGCGTTACAGGTAGTAAAGCAGGATTTGAGAACTTTAAAATGTTTATATTTCTTAAATCAACTTTTTTATTTTTTCCAAATCACTACTCTGTACTTCTGTAAATTTTGGAAGAGAGGTCAATTTTACCGGGGGTCACTGCCCACAAATGCACCCCCATGGCTACGGATGAGCAAAGTACAGACACAAACGCACTTCAAAAATAATTAATACCCTTTAAGAAGCGTATCTGATAAATATTAAAAGTACAGAATAAGACATGTCAGCACTGGTATTCGGGATAAATTATAAAATTCGCAATTCTAACGTTCGGCGCATCTGTCCCACGCAGGAATGGTGTTACCACTCCCCATTTAATTAAAGAAATGGTGTATGACTTTCAACATTTAAGTCGTAATTAAAAAGCAGCTTCGCACTCCTTTGCGATATCACTTATTCTAATTAAAACGTCTCACATTGACTTTATTTCCTTCGTTTAATTTTTATAACAAGTCATAATGAAATTTCAGATATAAGGTTGAAACTTAATTCACCACTGCGAAAGGGTGTGATTCACAAACATTGGTGAGAGAGAGGTGCATTTTTCTTATAAGGCCGGTATATATATTTTTTCTTTTTAGAAAGCCACGGGACTTTTGAACAGCCTTTAACACCAAAGCATGATGTTGCCATTGCATAGCTAAAAATGTAAAAGGTTACGCTTGTTCCAGTCTCAAAAAGAAAAAAGGGAAAAAAAAAAATTCTTGCGTAGTCCCAAACACTCAATTTAACTATTTAAATTCCCCATTGTTCAGCAGAAGGAAATAGTTTGTTTATTTTAATTTCGTGGAAAATGTCAAACTGTGCCATCTCGAGGAGCTATTCAGAATTGCACAAATTGCGAATTTACTTTGATAGGGCGAAAACGTTGTGTCAAGAGCTTATCAATCTGACGCTATTTTCAATTCATGACGTCACGTTTCTGACGGCTATAAAAGAGACATCAGATGGTTCATTTGATAAGTTCACCCAGTTTTTATTTATTATAACCAGCATTATAACTTACGACGACGTTGGAAAAAAATTTCTTTACAGGAACGTAATCTCACATTTAAAAAATCTGGATTGACTTCATTCGACATTCCAAACACTTGATCTTTACCAAGCGTTTAAATAAATTGGATTCAACTCAATCCGATGAGATGGTCAGACGTTAGAGCACTTCAAATAATTTGTAAGAGTACTATGTATGTGTAAGAATATTTTTTGCAGCCGTTGTAAAAAACTGTAAGCCCTACACAAATCATACGTAAATACTTTGAGCTCAAATCCAGTGTTTAAGGATTTTTTTTTTTTTTAATCCGTTTCTCCATCTCTTGAATAAGATAGATGTTCAATAATTTTGGAACCTTTACACCGAGTAGTTCGATGTATAGAGGGCGCAGAATAGGGGTGTTTTACTTTTGACCACCTTGTATAAACCAAATCCAAACGGAACCAAATGCGCCATTTAGACGATAGCGCCCTTTCAAGAATTTCCGTCTACAGGCATGTAAAATAGTTATTTTTTTTTTTTTTTTTTTTTTTGCAGCTATGTGAAAAACCATAGGTCCTATACACAACAAAATCAATACCGGTCCTGCGAGAGTGGTCTATAATATGTAAACCAAATCGCTATCGTATTCACTCACATGCACATATATACATCTCTGTAAAATTAGAACAAATAAATTCAGAAGACGTCAAAACGTGTCGATATCAAAATCTGGAGGTCGAATTTTTTCATTATTACATTACTTTCCTCACGTGGTACATGTTCGGAAAGGGGGGGAGACCTTTTTTTCCCCCCTCGCACATTAGACAGCACACAGCACTTACACTGAAGTTCCGGAATCGTCATTCTACCTGCAGACAATCTGTGAAATTGGAGGGAATATCGATAACAAAAGGCCAATAATTCTGAGCGCCCCTATCAATTAAATAATTGCGCGGGGAGATTTTCTCCCGCAATTATTTTAAAGGCACAAGTATGCCGGCATCGGTTCCAGCCGATTAATCCCGACTACAGAACCTAGGTGAGGGGATTCTACTTGGACGCAACAGAAGAGCGTGAAAAGGTACCGTCAAATTAATTAACACCACCAATGGAGGAGCCCAGGGATGAATTTTGGGGATTAAATCTCAATTCTCGGAAAATTAAAAAAAGGGGGCGGGGCAGAATACAGGAACATAATTGTTGAAGGAGAAAACACAATATATTTGTGCCTAGCGTCTCCTTTTTACGGGAAGCTCAAATTTAAGGATTTTCGCTATCCGGCGAAAAAAATTTGTAAACGTTATTTAATTTTCCCAGCTTTAGTTCACGAGCACTGAATCTCAATTCCACAAAACACTTTTACGTGACCAAGTAAGGATATAAAATTCACTTTTTAGACATAATTCCTTGAAAAGTGCAGGTACAGTGTATAAAATTTGAAGTCTACGTTTCAGTTAGTCTTTAGGGGTTTGAGATTTAACTTTTTTCGGAAAATACGTCATAGTTTGGTGGATGTTTTCTTTTCAATATTTCTCTTTGAAGGCACGAAGAGTTTTCATCGTAATTCTCCAGTTGTTGTAAGATGCCTGTAATGAAATATATATACTATATGTATATTACTTTCAAGCTTTAAATGCCTCATCGCGGCCGAATGGAAAAGACAATCAAAATGGTAAAAGACTGAAGTGTGGAGGCCCAGTGTTCTGGCCAGATATATCGCGCGGCTGTGGATCTAAGGGTCTCGAGTTTCGGTCTGTTTTCTCCAGACGTAACGTGTATATGCCCTTAGAATGTTCTCCGAACACGGCACTCCCATCCTAGACAGACAGCCATGCGTAGCTTTGCCATAACAACAAAAACAAATCAAGCTTTAAAATTTAAAATCACTTGAAATTTATGCATCTAGTTTTTAGTCAATATAATAGCAATGTAGCTAAATTTTTCGTAAATTTTTGATTCACATTAGTTCAACTACTTTATTTATTTATTTGCAGAGGGTTCCAGGCAGTCAATTAACACAAAATGTAGGAAAACGGCAGTGAAATCTGCGACTCAATGAAATGAAAAGTTAATTCTCAATCGCTCGGTGGATTAAACTGCTTACCAGCAAATTAAGTTTACGGTAATGAAACCAAAAACACAATAGTAAAAATTCAACTAAATATTGATCTGTATTTTTCCGTACTATTTTCAAAGAAAAAATATCCACCCTCAATAAAGAAATATGCGCGGAACAAAGGACTTGGAAGATCTCGCACAAAACATACACAAATAAACTTTTATAGCTGAAATAAAATAGAATTCTTAGAAAGACAGTTAAATCCGATTTGGTCGGGGGGACTTGAAAGCCAGAGTAACATTGTCGCGGGAATGGGGGGAAAAAAATAAATACAGAAATTGAAACACGAGTCAGGATGAAGAAATATGACTGGAAGCAAAGAGGTCGATTTCGGGATGATATTTCTTTGTACTTTGGGAGACAGCTTTTGGAAACTGTAGAGAGTTTCGAGGAGAAATCAAAAACATCATAAATTTCTTCACAGCTAAGTAAATTTGTTAAAATAAACTACAAGTAAAAAAAATCTCATGCGAACACCATAAGACTAGTTAGACACATTTATTAAACTGAAATGATTCTGAATAATAAATGAAATCATTATAACAATTGAATTGAACTTATGAAGTGCTTCATTTATTAACTAGGCCAAATTTTTGATTCACTTCATTTAAACCCATTTCATTTGAAACAGTCTGTATAAGATAAGGTACTTCAATAACATTGTAGTTTGGCGAAAATGGGAATTCGGCGAAATTCCCCCTTCCCGATAAATATCGGAGAAATCGCCCAGCCGAGATCGATTTAGGGCGAGATTCAAGTGAAACGCGCGCGATCGAGTTCGAATCGAACGTTTTTCAGTCCCCAGAATGCTTCCAATGAACAAACCTATCGCGCTGTCACGTGATCAAAACACGATTGTTTTGTCTCAGTTGAATGAGAAACATTGATATATTTCGAAGTTTCCCCTGTTCGACGCGGAAAACGTTCGAATTGTGTTTCAAATGAATCTCGCCCTTAGGGAAACTAATTTACAATGCCCGATTCCAGCACTAATGGCGCCAAGGTTGGCGACAATTGGCGAAATTTTGAGTCTCGTCTTTAGGGTTATCCTGCGAACTACCCAGTCGATTGCCATCAAAGAAGGAATTGCACAACCATACGTTACAACAGTGCTACAAACACAATTCGAACATCTACGTCAAAGCATTTTTGAGTTATGAAAAATACACAGATGTGACGTGAGTATACATACGTATACGTAAAAAATACATACATACAAATGTCACGCCAAAACTAGTTAAAATTAGGGATGGACGCGAGACGAAAAATAAGCCTCTCGCGTCTCCCAAAAAAGCCGAAAAGTTTTGTCTCGTCTCGCAAAATGCCTACAATACAGGAGCATATACGGGGGGGGGGTGTTCAACCCCCTCCATTGTCAACTTTTTTTTAACGAAATGAAAATTGAATTTTTAGCTTAAATATTACGCATTTTAACACAATGTCTATAACCACCCCCCGCCTCTTGAAAGAAGTCTGCATACGCCACTTCTACAATGTAACGTTAAAAATGTTTATCTCGTCTCGCAAAAAGCTGTGAATCTCTGTACAAAACAATCCAGGGGTCCATCACCAATGACATCTTTCTATTCTTACACTCTGGATAAACCACCAAAAAAAAAGTGTTAGTTCCAAAGAAAGCACTCCAAAAAAAGATTGAATGATCAACCACTGTCATCGATTAACATCATGTTAGAATAAGTCGGTTAAACTCGGTTCCCATGCGAATACCGAAAATGAAGCAGCAGCGCCGACCTTGGTCAGAGCTTGGGAAGGTGGAGACCTCTCTCGACAGAACTGCTGTAGTATCGTGTATGCTAAAGGGAGCTGGTACACTTGTAAAATCTGTTCGTGGCTCCAATGTCATTCATTATCAAACGATACACTTCAGGGGAAACCAAGCGAGGTGCTAGGTCTCTCACCTTTAATAGATTCAAAATTAGGAGACCATTCATAGGGAGCAGCGCTGGCCAACCAACTGGGCGTTTCCATAATCAAATGGCCAATATCTCGAGCGGTCACGCCTGTAATCAGCAGCTGAACCGTCCATTGGGGGAGGGGATCTTTAATAATAATAATAATAATAATAATACAAAACAATTTATCAAAATTTATTTTTTAAATTGAAATGCAGCTATATTTGTCTTCTAAAATTAAAAACGCCTTAAACAATTACCTGTAAATTCCTTCCGCACAATCCAGTAGGGAATCGTAGAAAATCTGATGAGAGACCCCAGTGTTCACAATTGGAGGGATAAAAAAACACGTTCCAAAAGTTCGTGCAAATAAAAAAAAGTTACAATATCAGGTTAGCTCTGGAAAATATTGAAAAGATCCAAGAATAATAAAAAAAATTGAATCCCAAGACCTTTTCTTTGCAAAGACAGTAACGTCGTCCTGTGGTCATTGTTCAGAGAAAGAAAAAAATAAAAGAAGAAAATGCCATAAAGCAAAAGTTTTACCACGGGGAAAATAAATGATTTGAAGACTGCACTGCCCAGCGAGCAGAAGTTAACTTTTAGGCGCACCTGAATGGAAAAGAAAACTCTAGAAGACAGTTACGTTCCATTTGGGAAAACTTTAGACCGAAAGAGCATTAGAGATATTAAATAAATAAGAAGAAAGAATCCGAATCAAAATGGAAAAGGAATCGTTCTGGGGCAGTACGAAAATATGTATGCATGCATATATACATATGTATGTATTTATGTGCACATATATATATTCCACAAAAGGTATCTTACCATGTTTTGTCAAAATATAATTATTTGATCGTAGAAAGTACAGAACTGAATGGATCGTTGTAAGTATATTTCACTGGTATGTACATTATCCAAATTTGAGAACTATTGATTCATATATACGTTATCCAAATTTGAGACATATTTATTGATATACACAATACCAAATTCGGAAACATATATTGGGAAGGTGAGTATATACGTATATAAATACACGTACATACTACAGATGAGTTCGGGCTCATTTTTTAAAGCCGGAGCCCGAGGGCTTTTAATTCGAGCCCGCCCGAGCGATATTATTTAAGTCGGAGCCTGAGCCCGAAATTTCAGCTAACAGATAAATAAAAGTCCTATACTTCATAGACAGAATAGCCTAAATTTTGCCTTTTCTGCAAATTTAAGTCAAATACAATAACAAACTCATAATGCACCTTCTAATACTTTATATTCAATAAGTTTATCAAATAATAATAATTAGTTTATTTTTCCCATGAACCACTTTTTGAAATCTGTTTAGAAGGAGTATGTTCAATGAAGGAGAAATTTCTCACGAGCCCGAACCCGAACACAATCGTGCCCGTCTCATCTCTAGTACATACTATACAGGGTGCCCTAAAATCACTGACTTAGGGAATGGTTTAAAATAACCTGAGGGGTGCTTATAAGAATCTAAAATAAATGTGTATGGGTTTCAAAAAGTCGCTTATATATACTCTTATTTTACAACGCGAAATTTTCACTTCCACGACCATGCGTTCCGCGTATGCCCTAAAAAAAGTCCTATGACCATAGGGGACTTACTATTGTCAGAGGACTTTTTGAGAGGCTCTAACGCGCATTCACATTAGAACTGAAGAAAACACCGACCCAAACTCCAAACCGTTAGATCGACAACCACGCGGTAGGCCGCACCTTCAAACTTCAGCCGTCTACCATGTTCAAGTCTTATCCACTCGGCCACGGTGCGAGGCCGTGTTTTCATCAAATAAAACTACAAGTAGCTTGAATAGTACAGTAAAGAACTCAGATAACTAATGCTATCTGAATTCTCTAGTTACAAGCTATTTTAATTTAAATGGTTAAATCAAATAAAGATCACATATAATACACAGAAGTATAGAATAAAGCAGTATGGATAGTCTCGGGCGGTACAAAGGGTTTATCCTTCTTCAACAGTAAAAAGTTCTATCACCTTTGCCGAACGAGGAACCTTTCACAACTCAAAAAAAAAACGGGTTAGACCCTTTATACCACCCGAAACGGTCCATGCTGTTTGGTTTTATAGTTACGCATTATGCAGGCTATCCCTAAAACAAACTTTTATGGGAGGTGGGGAACGTCAGAAGGGTTTAAAATCACGTGGCAATGTAGGATCAATAACGTCTGTTTCATACATCGGTTAATAATATTCCACGAAAGGTAGTGAAATTTCCTACCATGCGCTGTTAATTATTTCACAATTATACTAAACTAGAATGGACATATAGTATTATTATTTTGTAAAAAATAGAGAACTAAAATTAATCATTATAATGGAACTAAATGGACTAAAATTTCCTAATGTCCGGTTCGGTGACCTGCTTGCAGGTTTGACCGCTACCAGGGCCGGGGATGTTGGTCATTTCGTTATGGGGGCGCCTCGTATAGACAGACCAACGCTGCCCCCATGAGTGGACTCCTAATTTTGAACCAATTCCAGATAAGCGACCAAGCACCTGGGTTAGCACCCCAAAAGGTATCACTTGAAAATGCAGTATACTGGAGCCACGACAGATTTTACGTGAACCAACTCCCTTTACTGCACACAATTCACAACAGTGTAGGTCGAGAGAGATCACCATCCCAAGTAATGGCCAAGCTTTTACTGCTTCACTTTCGGAGTTCCAATGGTAACCGAGTTCAACTGACCGATCTGCTGCCAGACTTTGGATCAATATAAGTAGTATTTCATTTTAAATGTTGTAGTTGGAGAATAAAATAAATCATTTGTTATTAAAAAGTATGCATACATGGCCCAGCAATATATATAGCGACTTTCTTTATTTTCTTAGAAGTTCTTTATTTCTAACCATAATAGCTTGGAAAATCTTAAATCTATCAAAAGGTCCAATTCGTTCCGAATAAACCCTAATCAACGACAACTAATTTTCCAGTGAGACCTTAAACCTCCTTTTTTTCCCTTCTTCCTTAAGTCTGATAAAACCATTATCTTCTAAGGATCTAATCAACTCCCAGTTAACTACAAAAACTTAATTATTCCAGAGAACATTTTATAAATGTCGTTCTTTTCTCTCTCGAAAGAAGTCAAAAAAGGGCGTTCAATTTCGAGAGAGGACGACACGCTTTAAAATGCAAACATTACACAAGCTAATTTCTTTTTTTAAGACCGAGAGATTTTAAACCTTTGAAGCGCAACCATTTTCGCAATGTCGAAAAAAAGCAGCCATTGCCATTGCTCGATTTAACTACCAGCAACATGGCGGTCGGAGGAATCGCCCATCGCGTGCCACAAAGCTCAAGAACGCATCCTGTGGCATGCGATGGGCGATTCGATCGACTGCCATACTGCTGGTAGTTAAATCGAGCGATGGCAACGAGAGGACGACACGCAAATTTTTCGGCATTGGGCAGCCTATCGCGCTTTATCGATCGTATATTTATCGTTTATTTTTATCACATTCTCCGCTTCTCAGCTGATGCCGATACTGATAAAAAATACTCCGACATCCATTTTACAAATAATCGATCCATTTTTACGGGAAATTATATGCTAAATAGAAAAGGATTGCCGTATAACTATGTGCTCCTTAAGTAGAAATGAAATTTAATCTTCGTAAATCGAAACAGTCAAAATGTGTCAGACAGTCGAAAGTTGTGTCCTGAGAAGGAGGACACCGCTCGTTAAAGGGTTATACCTCTAGAAAGAACTTCCAAAGCAGAAGTAAAGTAATTAAGGACGGGAATGGAAAAAAGAACGCATATTGGGACAAAGTGTGCGAAAACGCGTCTTTATGTGTTGATGAAAATAGGTTGATTCAAGAATGATGAATCAATCCAAATGCATCGAATAGAAAACACTTTCCAACGCATTAATCTTTTTAAACCAAATTTGGCGATGTGTCGTCGTAAAATTTGGGGAGATTTTGGGAAGCTGTCAAAAAAAAAAAAAAAACTGCGTATCACTATTAACGTAAATTTTGAGACCCTCTAAGAGAAATTTAAATGTTATTTCCATCCTTTAAATGAAGAGTAAGCTGTTATGAAAGTTTATATACTTATTGCATTGTGCTTGAAATGGATGAACTTCAAGCACAATGCAATAGTGCTATTCCAGTACATTATAAATCTATGGCTATATTGCCATAGACATATATTGTACTGGAATTCTTTTGGGTGATTCAGTAGAGGAACCGTAAGTGCTACAGACGCTATTTTCGACGGAGAGCATTATTTTGTCAAATTACTCTTATCCACGGCGTTTTGTTTTAAATAGCCGAATATCTCTAAAATACGCTTTAAACAATGTCGGCCCACAGATCGTATTGTATTGGAACTCTTTTGGGTGCTGCTGTAAAAGAACTGCAACATATAGCCTTTTCAATAGGGTGCATGATACAGTACATAAAAATAACATATATGAATTCTGTAGTCGGTGCATACTGTTTACGGCAGTTAGAACACAGACAGATAAACCGAAACCATAAATACTAATTCCGTAATTTTAATTCCATCTCGGATGCTCACAGAAAGCTAATGTATATCTTGCAAACGGAAGAGAAACAACAAGTAACCAACCTCGATAAACAGATATTCAGTTTGTTACCCTGATGGCTTTATAGCACAGCTGTTTCCTCCCGTGCATTAGGAATCAGCTAACCTTGATGCAATGATAACGTGACCATTTATTTTTTCCATCAAAATGGGACATCTATTACTTTTTTGGCAATAGTGTGTTTATTTTCTTCCTCAAAACGGGACATCTACTGTTTTTAAGGTAGTGTAGGGAGACTTAATTTCAGGTCTGGGTATCTTTTAGTTGTTAAGAAACCGCGCAAAAAAGCTTGCGCTAATGATAATTTCAAAATAAAATGAAAAAAAAACTTTGCTAAAACACACATATACTATAACAAATAGTGCAAGACGTACGGTTCTGGTGGTACAAGGGGTAGACCCCTCTTCGGCTTCAAAAACACCATCCGACGCAAGGCAGGAAGGTAGTAATAAGAGAAATGTAAACAAAAGGACACACAGAAAAAGGAAATTGTCATTCAGAAGGAAAAAAATTCTTAGAAAACCAGAGTGAAAAGGGAAAATAAAGTGGAGATCGGGAGGAGGAATAAGCAAAAAGGGAACATGACTTTTAAAAAAAGAAATAAAAATTAAATAAATTGAAATAGTTGACAAAAAAAGAACATAAAAAGAACAAACACAAAACTATACATCCCCCATCGTTTTTTTTTTTTTTTTTAACAGACCCTGCCGTTGGATGATTTTAGATTTTTAGCAGCCTTTATTGAAATCGTTACCGTGAGTTGCTCTCTTTCTAAAAACGGGACATTGCAGGGGACATTTTCTAAAAACGGGACATTACGGTTTCCCGAAGCTGTGCTTGGGGACAACGGGACAAGACACCTATAAACGGGACTGTCCCGTTCAAAACGGGACGTATGGTCACTTTATGCAATGATGACTACGAACTTAAAAATGAGCATTCAATTCTGTTTCGCAAACCACCATCCAAAGAACGGAAACAAAAAGAAGTCGTTCATTCCAAACCAACATTGACACCAAATGAATTATTTTCAGTACCTCCCCCCCCCCCTTCCGCCTGCGCTTCTTAACAGTTGTCCGCTGGTCCGAGACCACTAAAATGTATAAGTAGACCAGTAGAACACAAAATTTGTAAGTACGTCGGACCAGTAACGTTCTAGTTACATTTTTCTCTTGCAAACTTTCCTTATTTAGTTCCAACTATGGCTGTCCTTTAATTTTACCAATACATACAGATAATCTAATCTATTTCATATTTTTATAATAGGCATTTACTTTTTTTAATCTGCTAACGAAAATCAATATATAATATTCATGCGATTTCTTTTGTTTTGCAATTTTTTTTAAAATGATGTATGCAGTCCAGTGATAAATGCTACCGACCAGGAAAGTCATGGAATCATCTGGTCCTTTCCATCACTGACTAAATATTCTAATTTCTAACCCTGCTCAACATTATCGCACTTACTCATTAACTTTAATCCAGCTCTAGGCAATTATTCTGAGAGCCAAATACACAACTACATCTTCAAAAACCATTGCCGAATTCACAACCAACTGGCGTTCACAGTCACTGTTTATTATACACACCAACAGCTTTTGACGGCAAATGAGGCGCACTCTTTCGACACCCTTCTTTTCCACCTCCTCCTCCGCATCATCATCATCGGAAAACGCGCGCCCACCTCACACCTTCGTTAGTACTCTCTCTGTCCACACACAACACAACATATAGGCCCGATCACGGCCCGATGCAAAAAAAACATTTAAACGCTTCGATCCATCCATTCATTAGCGGCAGATCCTCCTTTTCTCAACAGCCAGGGAATTGCTTGGGACATCGATTACGGAAGAAACAGCAGCATCCTCCATAACACACACAGAAAACCAAAGGGGAGAAAAAAAAGTCGCCGCCTTGGCGAAAAATCGATCCGTCGCCAAGGCAATGCCACAAAAGGTCACTGGCTAAGTCCCGCGCCGAGGATGGGATGGGAGGCTCTGGAGCAAGGTGAAGGATTTTCGAAGGAGGATGGCAACGGGGGTGGAGAAGGAGGTACCGTTCCAGATGGGTGTCCCAAAGGCGGTAGGTGGAGTGGGACGTCAAATACCAACGGATCTTTTTTTTTTTTTTAAATCGGACCTCAACAAAAAGACCACCAGTGTGGTGCGAGTTGAGTCCAATGCCACGTAGAAGTAAGGCCTTCCTCTCACTGAGATGTCACTATCAGCAGACCTCCTCTTCACAGAATACTTCAAAACGGATTCCTGTACCTTTCCACGGTAATATACAAAGCCGAGTTAAGGAGAGATGAAGGGGCAGATTTTTGGGAGTTAGGGTGACCCTCAGTTCCGACAGCTGAACTATTAATTTCAGGTTTAACCTGTTCATTTCAATCATTTGGAGGGAGATAAAAAATGCAGTACAAAGATTCCCCTTAATGTGACCGTAGCATCGACCTTTAACTACTCCGAGTCTTATCTGAGATAAGAGCGAAAAGGTTAAACTTGGGTTCAGTATAAAATGGCTCAGAGAATAGATCATCCCTAATAAAATAATTCACTACAATCGTTGATCCTCAACCTTCCTGTAAGCCTAGTTAACAGTAAATACAGGTACATACACAAACAGTAACTAGATTAATCCATTTTGACTTCATACTTTGTATTAACTTTGCACACTCAACTTACAGTTGGAAAAAGGCAAAGAAAACAAAAACAATTCGTACGATAAAAAGCTGTAGTCTACATGGCGGTCAAAATGACCACCTCTTTAATTCTAAGAGTTGAATACGATATCATAATAATTTTGATAGAAAGATACAAATCTAATGGGATCAGAGGGTTAGGTACCACCGCCTACACGTCTGAAGGTGATTTCTGATTTCAAAGAAAAGTGGAGCGGTAGTAGTTTGTTAATTATATGACGCCCACGATTATAAACTGACACACGAGAAAGTGAATGTGTTACTAATAAAGTAATTGAAATGGGAATGCGTTAGCCTTCGAATTACACGGCTCGGGATGAGTCCGTCTTTATAATAGCTTTAAAAAAAAAGTTTTATAATAGCTTTAAAAAATTGTATTGGACGAAGTTGGAAGAAACCGAAACATTTTTCCACTGAAGACAGGTGTTCGATGAATACGGATCAACCAATCTAGAACCAGAAACACGAGTAGTCTTATGCTAAAGACATGTTTCCGCTTAGTAAAGGGTCCGTTTAAGTCACGCTCGTTGAACGTAAATGATAAGAGTCAAACACCGCATTTTAAACGAAAATGTTCCTCATTAAATTTATGAGTTTCACGAAATATCATAAAACAATGAAGATTGCTTGGAATCTCTCTATTCTAAAAAAAAGTTTGGAATCTCTCTATTCTAAAAAACAGGCCGCTGTCGCCGTCAAAGCTTGTGGACCTATCTCCTCCTAAACCGTCGGGATTTGAGTTTCGACTAAGGTGCCCACAGATTCGAAAAATTCCGAGGAACCTGCTAAGCTGATTTAAATTTCGAAAATCGAATTATTTTAGAGGATATTAATAAAAAACTGAAAAAATAAACCAATTGGTTGCCAGATTTGGCTCAAAATCATTCATTCCTTTGCAACAAAGCGTTTCCAAGTATCTAGAATCGCGTGAAATTTACAAACATGTGTTAGAATTACGCCCATTTTACGCCAAAATAAAAACTATATGAAATAACTAACTCAAAATGTGTTACCCAAAGTTGACAATTTTCAAATAGTAAGTTCGCTTAGACAACAGGAGTTTAGAATTAGCGATTATTCGTTTTTCCAAAACAGAATAACTAATATCTTGAAAATGAAAAATAATTAAAATGCAGATTATTTTAAAGCCGGTTCTCGTCCAGCTGGATTATTTGCTACCAGTAGAAAAATTTGGCGGCGTTAACTATGCCATTATAACAGTTATAGTACACTTTAGATATTTGCTAGCGCGACGAGATGGTATAATTCGTGGTGTTAAGTACGCCAATCTGCCAACGATTATGTAAATGAAAATATGGATAACGGTTTTCCGGTAACCTTAAATGGAACAGTAAATATAGGTTGTGAGCATGTGTAAATCGCCAAATAATGAAAAGTCGCCATGGGTGGCAGCAGGGGCGTAGCCAGAAATTTTTCATGGGGGGGGGAGGGTTACGACTACAGCAACTCACATATATGCATACATGTGTGTGATAAGGGAGTGAAGAATATACATTTTGCATGGCAAAAAATTCCTCATGGGGGGGGTTATGACCCCTCTAACCCCCCCCTTGGCTACGCCCCTGGGTGGCAGGCTATTCTATATGTTCCGTAGCTTTTACATGTACGCAAGTCGCCAAATAATGAAAAATCACCATGGGTGGCAAATTTGCAAGGTGTCCAATAGGTTTTACATTATTAAAAATACAGCTGAAACAAATGTTCTGATTTTATTACGCTTTTGCTCCTAATTAATATAACTTTTGAATGGCAACATTAAATATCATTGTGTTTCTGAAGAGTGCAAATAATTTTTCCAGCGATTATAAGCGGAGTCCGCACTCCAGGTTATACTATAGCTCAGGACCCGTACAACACGGATTCCCATAACAAAATATCTTCCGTGTTATGAGGGGTAGGAGGTCTACTGTAGTGTGAAGTTTAAATTTTTATGTACCAATGAAGATGCAAGAACCAAGCAATGTGTAGCTTAGCTCAGTAACATTCTATCTGATCCCATCTTCGGGTTTTGTCTGTTGAAATTATGTCTTTTTTACGAATAAGCCTGATTAGGGGCCGAATGCCTCATACGAAAAGCGAGCGTAGCGAGTCTGGGGGCCTTGGACCCTAGTAAATAAAAAAAATAATAATAATAAATAAAATATTGGTTTCTGCAAAATTAATTTTTTTTTAAGATGTCAAGTGTTTTTTACTTATATAATACTAAATGGCAGAGCTTTCTCTCTCGAAATTAATTTCTCGTTATACGTGTTGTCAAGGAACACTAAAAGAACGTTATGATTTCAGAAAAGCATAAATGTTCTATAATAGCTCCAGGAAAATTCAAAATTAGATGTAAAACTTAATAATTATTTTTTAACGAAATGAGCTATAATATCACTGAGATATAAATCTTATACTTAAGTAAGTGTACTAAAAGCACTTAACTCGTAACTCTAAACAAACCCCTAAATTTACCTTTTCAAAAATTACTTGAGCAGAGCTTGCAAACATTAAGTGTTGTAAAAGATATTTTTAAACTTTAAAAAAAGTGATCAGAATAACAACATGTTTTTACTACACATAAACACTTAATGGCAATATCAGAACTACTAGATAGGCTCCGGGAAATCTCCACCGGGCAAGTTATTTTTAAAAGCTGCTTCTATTACGCTAATTTTGTCTTTTAACCATGAAGATGCGCAATTACGCAGGGAAAAATACCATTAGCAATTCCTCAGCCAGGAATATTTAAAGAAGGCTTCTTCATAAATTGTTACCACATAAATGCTTTAAAATGACGAATATGTTCACTTTATTCTTACTTTTTCTCGGACGGTATTATAATATTTGTTGGATTTTCCTCTCGAAGCAATAAATTTCAATTCTGTAATTCTTATATTCTTATTCTTATCTCGTTGTTAAATCTATTCTTTTAATTATATTAAAGCTTTTCAGGGTAAAGTTTACACAGTAAATATCATAAAATATCAACTTTTGGAGAGACTATCCGGAATCGATGAAGACTTAATTTGGGTCCGTTTTACAGTCCTTTCACAAAATTACAATCGATTAAAATGGATCCTTCATAAAAGTGCAATCGGTTAAACCGGCCCCTTTACAAAAATGCACTCGAATAAAATGACCTCTTCTCAAAAATACAAGTGATTAAAACAACCCCTTCACAAAAATATAATGGAATAAAATGACCCTTTCACAAAAATACAAGTGATTAAAACAGCCCTTCATTGTCGCTTACCCACAATCCTTCATTAATTTGTTTTGTAAATTATTTTTTAAGTGACTTTTACAAAAGTTATTAACCTTTACTTACAAAAATTATTAACTATTTTCAAAAACTTATCGGCCCCTGACTATATATATTTATTTTCTCTTGCTTTTAAAATGTCACAAACATAAAGTATATCAATCAATTTTTTGAAACTCGTTTAACTCAGATGAAAAATGTCATTTCCACTACAGTAAAAATTGGGAGAGTTGGCGATCAACATTATTACATTACAAGAAAGCTGAATCTGACAAGGTACAGAATGATGGGACTTAACATAGAATCCTTAAAAGTTTCCTTTTAACTATATGTGTCCCAGAGTGCCCCCATTGTCATACTAACCTTTAACGCGCAGTGTTCCCGCTCATGGAACACCGAACTCTGACGTTTTGACTGTTGCCAGTCACGAAGAATAGATTTGATTTCTATAAAAATAGTTGCGGGTGTAGCACCACGAGAATCCTTTACTTTTTAGCACGTCATTTCCCGTAAAAAAAATTGTCACGATTCATTTTAACAGCACTGACATCTGCTGAAAAATGGAAGAATGCGAGAACAGCTGAATAGATTGCCCAATTGGGAAAGGGTTGCGCCTCAAAGGGTTAACCTCATGCAGTGCTTTAAATAATCTTTAGCAAATTCTTTTTAACTGTTCTCATCTGAAACTAGACAATATATTGGGTTAAACCCTGCACTGTAATTTATTTGCATTTCTTGGACGTATTAATATTTTTTATTTGGTACGAAGTGTTCACTTTTGTCTGACTAGTACCTGTATGGGAGCCCCCCTCCAGATGTCTTTGTTTTACTTTATCTACTTTTCACACCTTTTGAATTTTACTTCTTTTCTTTATAGCCTGTAAGGATTTTAGCGTTTACAGGTTTTATGTGGCACCTTTTACTTGGATACATCTTTATTGTCACATAGTCTGGGGCAGTATATGTGCTTCTTTGGAACTTGTGCCATTAAACATCAACCAACCAACCTTAACTATATATGAGCTACTCCTTTTAGCAGCAAACCACTCAATCATAGCTAAACATGCGCAATAATTTTTTTTAAGTCGGTTAAAAATTATAAAAATTTCTTTTGGCCTCCAACACACGCACACATTAAAAGAATATATCCTTCATTTACTTTTCCCATCCTATGCAATCAAGCTACATTCTATGAAGCATGCAGGCAATTCGCTTCAGTGCAACCAGCTGAAAAATAAAGACACTGAAAGCTTCACTCTATGAAAGGGGAAGGGAACAATTTGGAGATTTTCTGCTTCAAGAACCCTGCTTTAAGTTATGAGAAAAAATTGTACACTTCATGAAAATTCGTTTTTAATCCATTCTGAATTTTCTTCATATTAAAAAGCTATCCCTCCTACCGCCCATCCCTCAACTACGCTTAGAATAAAAACTGGTAACAGCTAAACACTTAAAGAATCTATGCAACCCGATTAAACAGGTTAGCAAAATCCACCCCACCTACAAAAAAATCTAATATAACAGTAATAATACGTATTAATATTAATAATAAAATCACAAAATCACTGAAATAACGGAAAATCTACTTAAACCGATGGAGGTTTGGTAAAATACAGTGGATAATATGTTTTTTTTTTTTTTTTATTAAAAAAAAAACGAAGTGGAGGGAAAATATTCTGCATTCGGACTAAATGGCTAAAACTGACACATATTATGGATATTCAATGTTTATTGCAATAAAAAGAATCTCAACTAGAATCGAAATCAGTGACTGTCTGGAAGGTAAATTAATTACACTACGTCTTTGCTACAAATAAAAGTGCACAGAACTATAGTCATAAGAAACCAGTGGAACAAAAGCAAAAATACTTATCTTTAAGCACAATCAGAACTTTGAGCAGCATAAAAAAATAGTAAGGATGATATAATTACTCACCTAAAAAGAAAGAAAAAGAAAATATGTTACTACAGCAGACAAAATGTGTGCATATAAAGTTTAATGAGATAAAGAAAAGTTTACAGCAGCAATTTCAGTGGACAGAATAACAAAAATATATCAAATTTTCATTGCATATTAAGTGTATTTTTTAAAAAGTATGTTCACTAAGTAAAAAGCCTCGTTAGATACTAAACGTAGGAAATTAATGGAAAAAACTAATTATTTAAATATACGCATAAAATGATAAAATATTGAATAAAAAGCAGCCTGACGTTATTAGATGTTAGGGGCATGACTTGACCCCCAAAATACGTCAGCTGATTCCGTAGCTAGTTCAGTTCTTCGCAGGCGAATAAGGCTTATTTTCAAAACGACTAACACATAGGTTTGAATTTTTGAAAAATCTTAGTCTGCATGCATGTGCAATTTTTCAAACACTGCACAGTGTTTTCACTAGAGCGCAAGAAAGCGAATCTCTTTTTTTTTTTTTTTCCTCGCATTAAAAAATTGTTATTGCGAGAAATTCGCGGGAAATTTTCGCATTTGCAAAGATTTGGGTACTTTTTCCAAAAAGTAGTGAAAGTTTCCATTTTTAAAAGTAGCTATATATGCAAAATTTTCAAAGTTTCATTTTTATTGTATGTAACTGGGCGTGATTTACAGGCTTGGAGGCCCAGTTAAAATAACTAAAATTCAGAAATACCCCCTTTTTTGGGGGTGGGGGGAGGAGGGGAGGGGTACCCGAGGCAGGTTAAGTAGCCATTTATAAATTTGTTTTGTTTTGTGTGGGATTGCGGACGATTATCTACACTAGGGATCTATGCCGAGGGGGGGGGGTGTCCTCCGTGTGGGTCTTTCTAAAACGGTCCTAACCCGATGTATTTACGGAAAGTTTCGGAGAAAACCACGGAAAACTCCGAACGACTAGGTAGACGGACGCGACCTGGATTTTAACCAGGCACATTCACCTATTTACCCAACCCATGTCTAGAAATTCTCAACCCCCCCCCTCCCCATAATGAAAACCCTGCTGCATGTGAATATCTGTATCCAATGCGTGCAATTAATCACTCCTCGATAAAGGAAGCTGTATGTCTGTCTGCGTGTAACCACTTTATCCTGGAATTCCCTTTCCCCGTTTTATATTTCCCATTCCAAGGCCCACTTCAGCAAACGGGGCCAAAAGTAAAGCACCTGCTTCCCCAGTCAAGAACAGCCAAACGTCGTCACCTAATCCATTCTGCTGTAGACTGACCTATATTGGAAAAAAATCTAATTGCGTGTCTACTTTAAAAACCGAAGGAAAAAAAAAATATTAACTATCATTATTTTTGAATGTATTTTTAATAGAGGCGGAATGTTCATTCCGTACGATCATTCAGTTTTAAAAACAATATATTGAGAAATAAATAAGCACCCACATTAGATTAGAATGTAATTCTGTATCAAGATTTTCTGACGACATATTTCTATAAATACATATAAAAATTTGGCTGTTCGAGCCTCGTCAGGGGGAGACACCACCCCCCTTGAACCCCCTAACTTTTTAGTTTCATTATTGCCTTATTAAAACGATATTAATTGACTATGTCATTTTATCTCTCCTCTTTCGTATATTTCGCCTGGTAACCCAACGTCGAAATTTTTGTGAGTGTAACCTATTTATAGAAAAATACATGTGAAGCATATTCTACAGCTTACGAAATATTGTAACAATAGATTAAAGCTGTTGTGAACTAATAGTATTTAAATATATGTAAAATTATGTCGCTTTTTGGAACACATTTTTTGGACAATTTTCAAAAAAGGGGGTGAGAGATAAAATGACATACTCATTAATATTTGTATAAGTTATGGTTCATTGTTTTTCGATCATCATACTGTCTGGCGTTCTCTTTCTGCTGTTATATATATTTATTTTTTTCTACGGGGGATGTCATTTTTTGCAGTAATATTCTTTGTGTTTTACTTATATATATATAAACTCGGCTATTCGAGCCTCGTCAGGGGGAGACCCCCCCCCTAAACCCCCCAAATTTTTTAGTTTCATTTTTGCCATGTTAAAACGATATTAATATACTAGTCATTTTATCTCTCATCTGTCGTGTATTTCGCTTGGTAACCCTATGTCGAAATTTTTATGATTGTAACCTATTTATAGAAAAATAGATGTGATACATATTCTACAGCTTACGAAATATTGTAACAATAGATTAAAGCTGTTGAGAACAAATAGTATTTAAATATATGTAAAATTATGTCGCTTTTTTGGGACAAATTTTTCGGACAATTTTCAATAAAGGGGGTGAGAGATAAAATGAGATAGCATAAATATATATATATGATTAGCTATCTCAAAAGATCCAAGACAAAGTACGATGTGACTGCTCTAGGATATTCATTTACACAACGCATTATCAAAAAGCCCGCATAAGAGATTTGCACAAAATCATATTCATGCATCGACGTAAATTTTTAACAATGCAATATATGATGAGGCAGATGGTTTTCCGTTATTAGCAGTCTTTGTAAAAGTTAAGCAATCGATTACCGTTCCGACAAGTCAAGTAATTAAAAGAACATTAGGACCGGTGTAATTTCTGTTAATTTTTCAACGCTGATCGGGAATTTTCTTTCAGGCGGAAAATGTATTCTCGTTTTCAGATCACAAAGATACAATAATATTCCTCTATTGCGGTTTTAAACATTGTAAACGAAAGCGGGATGTACTGATGTACTGGCTGACACACATTTACTTTTTTCTCTTTAGTAAGAGTTACTTTTCAATAATATATACGTAAAGATAGTACTTCAAAAACAGCAGTACAGAGTGTTCATAAAAAACGTTTGTCCATTCAGAGTAATGTACAGCGAAAACTATTGGTCAGAATTTTACCAAACTTCCAGGAATTCTGAATGAGATCACAGCAAAGAGTTATCGATCAAAAAATGACCAACAGATGACGTTTTTATTCCTTTTCTTATTATTTTAGTTATTTATTTTCAAGGAGAAGGAGAAGACGAAATTTTAAAATTATATTTTTATTTATATTATTTAGTATTGTTTTATTTTTAGTATTCTTGAATGGTAAATAAAACTTTTTTTTTTTTAACTGCGCCACTCACATTGTTTTTAAAAAGAAACTCAAATATATGCAAAGTAATGATTTTAAATGTTCATATTACCTTAATGCAGGGGTTCCCAAACTTTTTTTCGCCGCGGCACCCTTGTCAGGCTAAAAGCATTTCGCGGCACCCTCCCCAAGCTGAAAACTTTCGCGACAGGTTAGCATTAAAGGTTAGAATGAAACAGTTTGGGTGCATTTTTCGTTAGTTCTTTTATGTTGTTTATAGGGCTAACTATCAAGAAAGTACTCTCTTGGGAAAGGGATATAGGATTTTGACACCCCTCTCCCATTTCAGGGAGTTCCTCTAAAAGAGAGGCTACTGGACACTGAACCCTCCGAACTTGATTGAAATATTTTGTTTTCGTCCACTTGGTCACTGGCTTGGCTAACTTTTTTGTAAGATACCTGTTCAGAGGAAAGTATTTGATTATACTTCACCAAAACACTTTCCTTCATTATCTCCACGGCACCAATGGAATACGCTCGCGGCACCCTAGGGTGCCACGGCACACAGTTTGGGAACCTCTGCCTTAATGCATCAATAGTTACGGCACACGATTAGATTGGCGGACAATTTTTTTCGTCTATCAAGCTATGCCTTAATAAATAATGTCCACGAGCAATGTCGGGAGGAGGCGACGTAGCTAGTCATATATAAATGTAGTAGCAACACACATTTACAGCAATTGTAGCTCGTACAGACAGACAAACAAAGCGAGATCAAACACTTTTCATATTTGTTGGAAAGTGTTAAAAAAGAACTTTTATGGCAGATTATTTGCGTAGCCAGACGCTGCCCGGGTGCGTGCATTACATGTTAAGACTCTTTTTTTTTTTTTTTTTTGGTGGGTGGGTGGGGGGGGGGGGGGATCAGCCATGATTCGATACTCAAATTGATGAAGAAACTAAATCATGGTTCAATGCGTTTCTCCATTGAAAGGTCGCAGCTTCAGATCCGCTGTGTAGTGAAATATCGAACTACTTCTGTCAACGGTGTATAAGGCAATGTTCACTAAGCATTTTAAGTTTTAAATATTTCATTATTTTAAAATAATTATTGTATTAGTTATCGATTAAAAATATGACATTTCAAACAAAATTATTATTATTAAGAAAATGAATGCATACTGAAAATGATTATTATTTTTTTTTTTTTACTTTACTACCGTGCTGTTAGCATCACTTTCGCACGATAGATCAACGCCATCTATCGACACCTGAATGAAAATCACGGAAACAGTCCCTCCCCTCATCATCCAAGATAAAAGGTAGTCTATGTGCTAATTCAGGTTCAAGCTATCTCCATTCCAAAATTTTCAGGTGCTGAAACCCGCCCGTCGTTTCAGCGTGAAAGAACGAACTTTTGCATTTTATAATATTGGTAGGATCGGGCATCTACTACTGCGAAAAACTCCCCGGCATAATTGTTTAAATGAAAAGCACTGTCAGGCCGCAACTTTTAACATGGGAAGGGGGGAATGACGCGGGATGTCACCAAATGGGAAAAAGAGTTGAATGAAAGAAATAAATAATGAAACCCACGTGTCAAGGTTAACACAATCCAGAATAAAAAGTAAGAATGAAGATGACACTCGAGAAATTTTATTGTGCTCTTGAGAGATAACGTTAACTCCAGAAATAAATTCAGTCAATCAAACTTGCAAAGCAGCTAAATCTGGGAGATAATTTCTTATATCTTCGCGGTATCTTATGCGCGTTCTAGAGGATGGTTGATTTTACGTCAGTTTTGACCCCCACTACGACCGCATGTGTAAGATACTGAACATCAAGCGCGTAGCCAGGAAAATTTTTCGGGGGGGATATGAACTTATATGTGTATAAATAGACGGAATTTCATCACTAATCCAAAAATTTCGGGGGGGGGGGATATATCCCGATATCCCCCTCCCCTGGCTATGCCCTGCTGAACATGGTAGATGGCCAAAGTGCGAAGGTCCAGGGTTTAGGCCAACTGCGCGGCTTTCGATCTGCAGATCTGGAGTTTGGGGCGTTTTTCTCGAGATGTAACTTGTATATGCGTTAGAACCCCTGTAAAAGATCAGTCCCCCGCCCAAGGCACACCACCTAGGCAGATACCTCTCATGCACGTTCACCTTAAACACAATATACACATATACGGCAATTTTATCAAAAATATCGGTGTACAAAAGCAATATAAGTGTAGCTCAATAGGGGATACGCTGGTTCTAAAAGTTATTTATGGAGTCAAACTGAGGGACATACCGTCAAAATTCACCACGTTTGATCACAGTTGGCGAGGTTTTAAGAATGGTCCGCCAATGGCAGTAATTGACCGTAGACTTTTAATGGAATAAAGATGTCCATGGACCTTAATGTATTGAAATTGTTGAGGTAATCCTGTCAATAAACTGCCCAGTCCGCTGCAATCAAAAAAAGGGAAGTGCAAAACTAGACGTTACAAAAGTATTGAATAAAAAATTTCTATATACCGCTGCTAATCGTTTTCGAGTTACTCACATACATACAAGACGTACAGACGTTCACCACGAAACTAGACAAAGAGGATTTACGGTCTGTCAAAGTAGATCGTACATACGTACGTTAATGCATGCATACATACACATATAGGTAGTGATGTGCCATTCGAATGATCTCTATAATCGATCGTTAGTGTTCGAATAGAAACATTAATCGATTGAATATTCATAATTTTTACCATTGGAGTGTTTGCGATTTCTGTTCGAATAATATTTGCTGTTTCTATTCGGATTAGTGGTGTAGCCAAAGGGTGAGATAGGGGGTTCATAACCCCCCATGAGGAATTTTTTGCCATACAAAATGTACATTCTTCACTCCCTTAACACACTCCCCAGAAAACACACACAGGTTCTCTGAATGTCTATTAACGTTCAGAGAAAGTGTGTGTGTTTGCTGGGTCACGTACACATATATGTGAATTGCAGTACCCCCCCCCATGAAAATTTTCAGGCTACACCACTGATTCGAATAGTATTCGCGATTTCACCATTCGAATAGTAATCGCGATTGCTCTATTCGAATAGTAATCGCGATTTTACTATTCAAATAATAAAAACTATTTCACTATTCGAATAGTAATTATGATTTCCCTATTCGAATAGTAATTCCGATTTTACTATTCGAATAGTAATTCCGATTTCACTATTCGAATAGCAATCACAATTTCACTATTCGAATAATAATCGTGATTTTATTATTCGAATAGTATTTCCGATTTCACTATTCGAATAGCAATCACAATTTCACTATTCGAATAATAATCGTGATATTATTATTCGAATAGTATTCGCGATTTCAATTCGAAATTTCAAACGCAATGTAATATTCGAATGCTGTATGATGAGCGTTCGAATGGATTTATCAAAATCGATTATTTCGAATACATTTAATAATATTATTGATTCGAATAGTTTCATTCATTCATGCCCATCACAACATATAGGTATGTTGAGTCATGTAGCAGAAGAAACATGTCAAAGTAAATTTAGCAATGGTAAAAACTCGATTTTTTAATCAATACTAAATTTCTTCGCGATCACAATACTTATTCTTCACTTTGTATACACAAGTAAATAGGATGGAAATAACCAATATGTACTAACATGATAATAAAGAAACTGCAATTGGATGGCAATTTCATTGATTAGAAAACTTGTAGATGCAGAGATGTCATTTAATTCATTCGGAATAAAAAGGAAAAGCCATGTGAGCGATATTTTGCGTCGAACTGGAGACAGAAACTCAAACGCAGAACTAAAATTAATTTCAGTTTATTTAACACACTCGATAGGATCCTTTTCTGGAAGGACGCAAATAACTTCGAAAGCCATTTTCAATTGCGATTCGAATTATTTTAAAAAGATCTCGGGTGGCATCGATTCCGGTTTTCAGTTCCCCGAGCGCACACTTTCCTTTTAATCTCCAAAAACCCATCGACGGAATCGGAATATAGTAGTAGGTCGATAATGATCAAGGTCAGAGAGTGACTGACTGGGAAATAGCCACGTGTTACGTAATGAACATCCTCTCTTCAGGATGAACAAGTAGGATGGCTTTCCATTCAACGAACAGCTGTGCATGCACGGCAGAGAGCGACGTGCACTTTTACCCTTTTCCTCTCTTTAACCCTTTGAGGCGCAACCCTTTCCAATGCTGAAAAATGAGCAGCCGTTGCCATCGCTCGACTTAACTACCAGCAAGATGGCGGACGATCGAAACGTTCATCGCGTGTCGTCAAAAAAGGGTCTCTAGATCTGTGGCACGCGATGAACGTTTCGATCGTCCACCATCTTGCTGGTAGTTAAGTCGAGCGATGGCAACGGCTGCCCTTTTTTCAGCATTGGGCCATCTATCCAGCTATTCTCGCGTTCTTCCATTTTTCAGCAGATGTCAGTGTTGTTAAAAATAATCGTGACCAATTTTTGTTACGGGAAATGACGTGCTAAAAAGTAAAGGATTCTCGTGGAGCTATGCCACCCGCAACTCTTTTTATAGAAATCAAATCTATTCTTCGTGACTGGCAACAGTCAAAACGTCAGAGTTTGGTGTTCCCAGAGCGGGAACACTGCGCGTTAAAGGGCTAAAAGTGTACCAGATTAAAATAGCCAGAGAGGTGGAGCATGCTCGGCGCGTGGATCATGGAAAAACATCCGAACACTGGAGCCAACAGTTGCCAAAATAAAATTTTAAAAAGTCGCCAAATTAGGTTGAAAAAGTATAGCTAAATTTACTCACAAGAGAAGCTAAAATGTTTTAATTTTTCAAAAATAAATTTAGCTGGGAAACCTACGCATGGGCGTTTGCAGCACAGGGCAAGGGCTCCCCTAAGGGAGGCTACTTGGCTCTTTTGTTTGTCATTTCTCTCTTGCTTTTTTGTTCTTTCGAATCGAACATGGTAACCATATGTTATTGTAATTTTTGAATAACCCCTGGAAAATATACAGCCTACGGACATGCATCAGAATAAGCACTATTCACCTATAAAATGTACACTGAACGTAAATACAAATCGATATACTGACACTCAGAAAATGTAAATAGTAACAGACTTGCGCCAATAGTACCACCGATGCGTAGGATTTAGATCTTTAGCTTCCCTTCATATTCATTGATTATAAAAACCGATCGCGAGACAAGGCTTATAAAAGTCGTTTCAGTGTACTCGTAAATAAATCATAATGATTTAAATATATATGGGTCATTCTCAAAAGATATTAAATTTCTCATTTTACAGAGTTAAGAAGATTTTTCATCTTTTTTCTGGAACTATTAATTATTACCAACATAAAGAAAAAAAAATCAGAAAGTCATTTTAGTGTACTCGTAAGTAAATAATATTGATTTAAATATATATGGGTCATTCTCAAAAGATATTAAATCTCTCATTTTACAGACTTAAGAACATTTTTTATCTTTTTTCTGGAACTATTAATTATTACCGACATAAAGAAAAAAATAGTTCAGGCAGTCTCTCTGTTGAATACTAAGGATGCTTGCCGCTGTTTACTTTTATATATTTATTGATTTATTTGTTTACACTAACCTCTACAATCTACTAGTTCAAACTTGCTAAACTTGGCAAACCAGACACTTTATTCTTTTGCTAAACTCTGTATATTTATGAAATAAATGTAAAGGAAGAATAAAAGAAAAAGAAAAAGGGGGGGAGATAAAATGACATAGTCAATTAATATCGTTTCAATATGGCAATAATGAAACTAAAAAATTAGGGGGTTCGGGGGGGGGGGGTGTCTCCCGCTGGCAAGCCTCAAACAGCCGAGTTTTATTTATTGTATAAGTTTGTAATATTAAACCCACCCAGAGAGAGAGAGAGTTCACCACCCTAGCAGCCATCTTGTTACTGAAACAAACAAATATTTCGAAAAAAAAAAAAATTCCGAAACTCATATTAATCCTTTCAGGCCCTATTACATAATTTTTCTTTTGGTAATAGGTGCCAAATTTAATAATATTTGGTAAATTTAAATAAGTATTTAAAATGATAAAAAAAAGTCGAGAATTTGATTATGTGTACAAATTAGGACATCCATCCTAGATGATAGTATAGGTAATTTTTGTGCTCTCAACTGTGGACGCAGGATCTGAAGAGAAAAGTAAAGCTATTACCTCAAGCGATATACTGTACTTTAATTGTCCGGGGGGGCGGGGGGGTAAAAAAGAGAAAACGAAAGAAAAAGAATAGTCTAGCCCAGTGTTTCTTAACCTTTTTACATCTTCGGAACTGCAAAAATTGGAATCTTTCGCGGACCAGTGTCAGCCCAATAAATAAAAAATATATATACAAACATTTATTTTATTTATTAAATCAAGTGTTATCCAAGTAAACTTTTAGTTAAAACGACATTTGCGGCTGATCATTTTTTCAAAAAGAAGGTCTAGCCTTTCTGTTTTCCTCAGAATCGTATATTTTTGCTGAAGAAACCTTCGTCAGTAATCCGCCGAGAAAACTCCCACACCTCCACCACCCCCCCTCCATGAAATAACTAATGAATCTCCTGACCTTAATTGTTTGTCGCGTCACATTTTAAAACACTTGAAGCGGAAGGGAAAGAGTTTGGTGCGTGTATCTCTTTATTTACCAAAAATCTGGCGGCTTTTGACATTTTCGTCCCATTTAAAAAATAAAAAGGGAAAATGGTTTTTTTGCTGACGCGCGCGTGTCGGAGAGGAGAGTGAAATATTTGAGAGGCGCAATGTATCTTTATGCCCAGTTTTCGAGAGGTCCTTTGTTTTGTCGCCCTGGCACGCGCTGCCAGAATGTCAAGTGGGGTCGCGGTACTCTTAATAAGAATATCGGCAGAAAAGAAAATTTTAGCACTGCCGTTATTTCCCGTCGGCATAATTTGTGGACCGATTTGCGTCGCTACGTTTGCGTTGCATTTTTGGATAGGGTCGCCGGATAGCGGGGCGAATAGGAGAATATGTTAAAATTCGCGAAGGTTTGCAATTCTTGATGATTTGCGCCAGAAAATAAGTCCCCCAAACTGAACCTAGCTTGGCAATGTCTTCCATATTTGGCGAGAAGCTGGCAAGCGCTACAGTTTATTGCAAACGAGAAGTATAGTTAGAATCATAGAGATTGAATGCGTGGCGTTCGCATCACCTATCTGACGGCGAAGCCAAAACTGTAACGAGCCACCACATTACTTAAGACTAATTCATATGAATTTTAAATACAATCTGTACAAACAGGGGTCGAACTTGGAACTTTTTCCAGGGTCCCATTTTTATGAAAATGGCTCATTTTTGAGAATTTCAGTACTTATTTTTGTGAATTTTCATACCAATTTTCAATAAAAGTCACCCTTTTTTGTTAAAACAGTGATAAAACAAATTAAAATGTAGGGTAAAATGCTAATGAAGGATCATTTTATTCGATTGTACTTTTGTGAAGGGGACATTTTAATAGATTCATTTTCGTGAAGGGGCCCTTTTAATCGATTGCATTTTTGTAGAGAGGCCGTCTTAATCGATTGTAATTTTGTGTAGGGGCCGCAAAACCGACCCAATTTTCGTCTGCATCGACCCCTGTTACAATTATATGAATATCATGAAACGTGTAAAATTACTACTTCGCTTTTAACGGCAAAAGAAAAATCTGTAAAATCGTGCATCTTCCACTGTTATTTAAAGGGACCAACTAAACGTTTTATTCTAAGTATGGGCGTCGGACCACCTCATGAGGTTGAAGAAGAACTTCTCTCACAGTTACTTCATTTCGTCCAATGCTGCAGACAGCTGACGCCACCTCCTCTTATTCCTATCTCTACGGTTAGAATATGCCTGGCGAAGATTGTAAAACAGATTTAGTAAGCGATTTTAATATAAATTTTAATTCCAAAGAAGTGTTTTGTGGAAGAAAGCATAAGCGTAAAGTTTTCAAAATTATTGGGGGGGCCGAGCCCCACAACCACATATATTCACGTCAGCGTAGCCAAGGGGGGGTTAGGGTGGTCATAACCACCTCTCATGAGGAATTTTTTGCCATACAAAATGTATATTCTTCACTCCCTTATCATACACCCGTATACATGTATGTGAGTTGCAGAAGTCGTAACCACCCCCCCCTTTCAAAATTTTTGGCTACGCCACTTATTCACGCACATATAACTTGCACTTACTATATATAAGTGTAAATTATTGGAGGCGCTCAAACTCTATGGGTCGATAAAATTCTACACCTATGTAAGGTAAGTATCCATGTTAGTATCTTCCTACCATATTATAAGTTAAAAATAGAAGGAAAGTAAAAAATCCAAAGGAGGAAAAAACACATTTTCGGTGACAGTGCATTTGAGACACATCTGAACTTTTCTTCATTTCATACTTTACGTTGTATAATCTGATTTTAAATAACCAGAGCCTGGCGAGGGCAGCTTATAGTAACATTGTGTGTTATGTGGCGTCACAATGAATACTAAATCATGATTGAAAGAAGATCAAAAGAAGAAAATTTTTAAAAGTACAGGTAAAGGTTTTTTTAAACGTTTGTAAATGGCGTGAATACTTTTTTTATGTTAGCCTAAATTAGTTTTCTGTATTTAGTGATAAATTATTGGGTGGGCTCGAGCCCCACGGGCCCATATAACTCTACGCCTATGGAAGAAGGGAGACAAATACGGTATACTTACGGACTATGATACACTTTCAGAACAGTATTTATAAAGGTGAAGTACAGTTAAAATTTGCCTGACGATCGCGCATATCGTTGTTCCGGCGATTGTCGAAAATAAATTTGCTTTTAGTGCTGTTGGATATGCAGCGCTCGTGGAGGTGGTCTGGTAGTGATTGGAAACGATTGAATTCTTTTTAGCGATTTTCTCGATTTTTTAAGAATGAGTTCTGGATTCGATTCTGTGTAAAAAGGTTGGGTAACAGTGATTTAGAGCTACTTGAGCCATTCCGGGAGATTCCCTCAACAATTAGATCCTCATAGAAAGGGAATGGAATTTCTGAATGTCGGCAAACCCTAGGGCAAACATACCTTCACAGATGTAACTCGTTAAGGTTGTAGATAAAGGGACAATAAGTTCTCCTTAGGAGACCTATTGCCGTCTAGAAAAGTTTATTTGCCAGGAAAGAGCAGCTCATTTTACTGAATGGGTCGTTTAGAGCTACTTGTGCCACTCTCGGATAATTCTTGTACAATTTAGATACCCACCAAATAGGGGACGGAATTTTTGCATACAGCTACCTTCCCCCGCGCACGCATGCGCAGACAAAAGCAAAATTTTATAAACACAACTTTTGGGTGTTCGATGCATGAGATCTGGCAATAAGGCAGTTTTAAACATTATTTTTTGGCGATTTCAGAAAAAATACATAAAAGCATCAGAGTTGCGAAACTATAATTCGAAGTATTTAAAAGTTCCTGGAAAAACACTCAAAATACTGGTGTTAAACGATAAAATAAATAAAAATTTTGTGAAAAAACGCACATATCGCTTTATAAGTAGCCTTTTATGTGTGTTTTTTCACAAAATTTTTATTTATTTTATTTAAAAGTTTATTAGCTTTATTTTATTACACTATCTGGCCAAAAGTATCCGGACACCCAGTGGTATGGACTTGCAGCCTCCTGAGGCACATATTAATATGATGTTGGTCCTCCTTTTGCATTGATGACAGCCTGCACACGCCTGGGAAGACTTTCCACCAGTTTTTGATAGGTGGCCATAGGAATTCACTTCCAGGCATCCATCACAGCTAAAGTGAGTGCTTGCAGTGAGGATGGTCGATTAGGCTATCTACGTAATATGCGCTCTAATTTATCCCAAAAGTGTTCTATGGGATTTCGATCGAGGCTCTGAAAATTCCAGTCCAGTTTTTGAACGCCCATTTCGACAAACCACGTCTGTGCAAGCCTCTATGTGTGAATGGAGCAGTTATCCTGCTGGAAGAGAAATAGGCCTTCCACGAAATATTGCCACAGAATTGGGAGTACAGCATTGTCCAGAATGTCCACATACATCGTAGAGTTCATGTTTCCAACCACAGGAACTAAAGAACCCAGGCCAAGCTATGAGTAACGCCCCCCAACATTATACTGCCACCACCAATTTTAACAGTCGGCATAATTCAGTCACTCTAAAACCGTTCACCGTGCATCCGCCAAACTCAGACGCGTCCCTCCGACTGCCAGACTGTGAAGCGAGATTCATTACTCCAAAGAACAGTTTTCCACATGTCCACAGTCCAATGACGGTGATCTCTGCACCATTGCAATCGATGCTTTGCATTCTGTGGAGTGATGTTCAGCTTGTGAGCGGCTTCACGTTCATGGAATCCCACGTTGTTTAACTCAGGTTAACAGTCCTGCTGCTAGCACTAACGCCTGATGAACTTCGGAACTCTTGAGAAATTTCCACCAACGAGGACTTGAGATTGTTTTTCACTACCCTTTTCAGAGTTCTGCTGCTGCGTTCACCACGTTTTTTCGGCCTACCACTGCGTTTTTCAGCAGTTTCACTGCCTCGACGTTTCCACTTCACAATTGCATCACTCACAGTGGATTTAGGCTTCTGTAGAATCTCCGCAATCTCACAAACTGATTTCTCACAAAGGTGGCATCCCACTATACTGCCATGATCGAACTCTCTAAGCTCCTTTGACGTGCTCATTGCTTCACAAACGCATACATACAACCTGACAAACCTTTTATAGCTTTCCAAACACTTTTATAGCTTTCGATTACGCATCAAATTGCGTCACCCGCCAAAACTACTTTTTTAGAGGTGTCCGGATACTTTTGGCCAGATAGTGTAGTTGCGAGGTATTTAAAATAAAGCTTTCGTTAACTCGAGCACTTCAAACAGTCTTATTTTAGAACACGCAAACATACATATTGAAATAATAGAGAAAAAGAAAAAAGCAGAAAACCGAAACCATTCGAACAGAAAATAGATTCATATACACTAATTCAATTAATTAAGCTAATTTGATATCATTTTTCCCCATGATTCAATAATACCACAAAAAAGAAAATGTGAATGTGCTAAGAATGTGATGTACGTTTTAACCGATGTCTTTTTCCCCTTTTGGGATAGAGTTGATCGACATAGAGAATTTTTTCTTTCTTTCCTCTGTTCTTTCCTTCTTTCTTTTTTTTTTTTTATTCTCGGACAAAAAGAAAATTACTGCAACTTCTAAAAATGGATTACACTCTCAGTGGGAAAAGTTTTAAGTAGATTTTTAAATATACAAGAAGGGGAAAAAAAGTACAGATATAATTTGTTTTAATCAATTTCCATTTATTTAAAGTAACTGGGAGAGAGAGAATGGGACTGGTGTATAGATAAGTTTTTTTTTTTCTTCTTTCTCTCCGAATCATCTAATTTTGAAGCTCTGTCGATGAGTTGCAAGCCTTCCTAATTATAAGTCTCTTTTTTCCACTTACACTCTGAAATTTTCCTTTCACTTTTAATCAGAACTGCACAGAAAGAAAAAGAAATTAATTTGTTTATAAATAAGACTTTTGAAAATAGATCTCGGTCGAGTTTCAATCTAAGCGAAATCGGTTTTTCTAAAACGAATATTTTATAAGGCAGAAACTTTTACGTAAACTTCTTCAGCTAAAACAGCTAATTTCTTCGGGAAATTTCTTTTTTGCGTGCTCCTTCAACAATTTTCCTTTGATGAATAAATTTTTGCTTAACCTTCTTTAATCACAAGCAGTAGACATCAATCTCTTTTATGTTTTCATTTACTGTAAAGCTTTTGTTTTATTAGCGGACAAAAAAGCTGTGCACCTCAACATATTGCTCGGTGTTCCGCAGTGGCCTAGTCGCTAAGTCCAGTTCCAATAAGAACACTGAATGTGAAGCAGCACCGATTTGGCCAGTGCTTGGGAGGGTGAAAATCTCTCACGGCTGGACTGCTGCGGAGCCGGGTAAGCTAATGGGAGCTGGTGCACGTAAAATCTCCTCGTGGTTCCAATGTCCTCCTTGTTCAAACCATACCTCTGGGGTTGCCAATTTCAGGTGCTGGGTCTCTCATCTGGAAGGGGTTCAAAATTAAGAGACCCCGAGCAAAGTCGGACTTCCTCCCACCGGGACTCATTAACGCGCAGTGTTCCCGCTCTGGGAACAGCAAATTCTGACGTTTTGACTGTTGCCAGTCACGAAGAATAGATTTCATTTCTATAAAAATAGTTGCGGGTGACCTAGCTCCACGAGAATCCTTTACTTTTTAGCACGTCATTTCCCGTACAAAAAATTGTCACGATTCTTTTTAAAGGCACTGACATCTGCTGAAAAATGGAAGAATGCGAGAACAGCTGGATAGATTGCCCAATGCTGAAAAATGGGCAGCCGTTGCCATCGCTCGAATTAACTACCAGCAAGATGGCGGACGATCGAAACGTCCATCGCGTGCCACAGATCTAGAGCTGGCTGCGCGCGGGCACAGCCTGCTGTCGTTAAAAAAGGGTCTCTAGATCTGTGGCACGCGATGGACGTTTCGATCGTCCGCCATCTTGCTGGTAGTTAAGTCGAGCGATGGCAACGGCTGCCTTTTTTTCAGCATTGGGAAAGGGTTGCGCCTCAAAGGGTTAAAATGGAAGCCGCCCCCCTTTTCGCCGTTCCATCTGGAGGATCTGGCATCGCTACGCGGTTGCTGTAGGGCATAAGAAACAACATCACCAACACACATTGCTCGGAGAACCCTTGAAAACTATAACCGCAGTACAATACTGAAAAGGTCATCGCTTACGGGTGATTCTCGCAAAACGTTACAAAACCAGTCCAGGCTAGATTTCTAGAGTTTTTTTTAAATTATTTTTCCGAGTTTTAGACGCTTTTCCTGAAGCTGAAGAAGGAAATTTTATTTAAAAAATTTATTTATTGATTTAATTTTTTATTTTTAGGGCCGTAAAAAGCATTTTTGTCATTTCGGCCACTGTCATTCCTGTACTACATGCATCATTTCTGTCACACCAGGGCTACAGAAAATTGTAAAGTACCGAATGCCAAACACAATTTCTTTTTCCATTATTCATCAAATATTTAAGATTAAAAGAAATAAAAAGAAAAAATTCTTTTAAAAGTGCAGGATAGAAATGATGCAGTCACCAATCTTATTTTGTACCATATTCTGAAAATCACCCTTATGCTATTTGACAAAGATATTAAGCAGTTCTCGGATTTAATTTTCAAGCACCAGGGGGTGCCATGCATCATGCATGTTCACTGGCGGATTAATGCAGTTTTGTGGTTTGGAGGGGGGTTAGTTGGAAGATTTACATGCACACCCATTTTATGGAAGTAAAGCAGGACCTTTTACATTAATTTGTTTTCCCTCGGGTGGGGCGGTCGCCCCCTCCGCCTCCGCATTTAATACTTCCTTGTGCATGCCGAGCGTCCAAACTAGTTTACAGCCTGAAGCTTTATATATTTCGATTTCAATTTCGACTCACGTCCTTCCAGAAAAAGGGCTTGAAAAAAGTTTATAGTGATTTTTTATCTCAAATCCTGGTTCACAGCACCACTTGGAGAACAATGAGCACGTAATGATCTTCGTCTTCTTAATGGTTTCTAGAATAGAAAACAAAGATTTCAAAAGAAACTTCTAAAAAAGTCGAGCATCGCCTATGGAAGTTGTCCGAGCAGATGATTGTTGTTTCATTTTTTATACTCATGTAACAGTCTCAATTAAAAGTAAAATGGTCATTACTTCAGCTTCAAAACAGGGCAACATCATTCGAACTCTAAAAGGCCCGAACCGTGTTCATTCGTAATGCCAGTAATGGGAATCAAAACGTAACTTTGCAGATTTTGTAACTCCCAACACAATTGGATTCTTCACAAAGCTGAATATCTCAAACGAATTTCTAAAATGTGCATCGAAAATATGGGAAGACAGAGAAGCCTATGAAGCAGGTATTACTTTTATGCTCAAGATCTTGGCAATTAATGATAATGCGAACGTGGGATTGCTCTTGTCCAGGAATTAACTTTTAAAGCGCACACATTTTCACATCAGTATAGAAGACCAACTGCATAGACTACCCAACGCTGAAGAAGTGCAGCCGTTGCCATCGATTCATTTAATTACCAACAACATAGCGGTCGATCGAATCGTCCATTTGGCGCCATAGAGGTAAAGAAGTTTTTTGATACAGCTGGCTGCTTGTTAAGTTCTTTGTGGCGACAGACGGGCTGTTCGTTCGATCGCGATGTTATTGGTAGTTAGTGTTGGATCGATGGCAATGGCTGCACTTTTTCAGCGTTGGGACAATTTAACTATTTTTCGCTAACAGCAGTAAAGCTCTAAAATAAGGTGGTTTCACGGCGCAACCACCGAGCTTCAAGGGGTTAATTCTGCAAACGCATTTTCTTTGCAAAGTAAACATATCTAATACCTCTTTTTAACGATTTAAAATCTCGGGTTGCTTTGTTCGCTGTTTATGCTATTGATTTAGAAACGTTGCTCTCAATATTGTCTTGCCATAGCAACAGACATTGAAATCATGCCAATTGAATGCTGTAGCCAAACTGGTGTTTATTCATATGCTCCAACCTCTCCCCCTCCCCACCCTGAGAAAGATGCACGAAAACTTATTCGATTATTAGGGGAAATGCTACATTTCAAAGGTTAGCAAGTACGACTGGTTTAATTTTTTTTCTTCTTTTCTAGAGCAGAGAGCAACTGAATGGCACTAGCTAGTAGATATTTGATGTCAAGGCGAATTTCTGCATAGTTTTGAAAAACAAATCACTTTAAAGGTTACGAAACTTAAGTATTTCTTTTTCTTCGAGTTTAGAACAGACCAATTAGATGGGTAGTAGTTATCTGATGCCACGGCAAATTTCTACCTCGATTTTTGAAAAAAAGAAAAAGAAAAAAAATCTTAACAAAACAATGCAATGTTTTTTTTTTTTTAATTATCCATGTCCATAGCTCCTATAAATGATTTATTTCTAAAGTGTTGTTGGCAACGACCGTAAAAATATGCTTAGCAAATAGTCCAGTCATTTGGTCAAAAAAAAGGGTGTTACCTGGAAAGTTTTGAAAATGGGCAATTTTATAGATTTCGGTGTGCTCTTTTCGAATTTGAACTTTGCCCCCTCGTATCTTTACCGCTCGCGCCGCTATATTCGAAAAATGGCGCCCAAAAGCAGTTTTTTAGCAATATCTCCTTTCCGACTCATTTCACGAAAAAAACAATTACAAAAAAGGAAACTAGAGAAAATTTCCTACAGTTTATGTAATTACCTTTTTTTCGTAAAATAAATAGTTTTGGCATACGAGCGCCGCAAAGTGTAGTTCAGTATGCGTTTTGGCCAAACAAGGTATTTCCACACCTCCTTGTGAGGTAGAGAAAGCGGTGGTTTTTTTTTTTTTTTTTTTTTTAAATCCGTGGTATCTTCAGTAGGCCTAATACGCATGCATTTAACTAATCCAAAATTTAGCGCATTCCCCTTCGCTTCGCTGTTCTTGATGGACCAGGTGTTGCAAGTTCATTGTCTCTAGTACCGATCGAAATGTCACAGCCCGATATTTCTTCTACATCAACCGCGATGGGATTATCAGTTTCATCGCAATCTTCTTCGTTCTCGATTTCATCATACGTTTGCTCGAAAACAGTCTCCTATTCTTCCTCTTCATCACTATCTTGTAATGGAACTTGCGAGTTATCACAGGTACCATTGCATATAACCAACACCTCCTATTTATAGAAAGCCTAACAACTGGTACGTCCCCAAGCTTTCACGTCATCAGTAGGCCTTCAAGAAAGACGTCATCACAATTTAACTCACAATTTACTCATAAGTAAAACTATTTAAAATTTCTAGTGATTTTACTCACGCACAACAGCATTATACTGATTTGAGATAGAAAATTTTAATTTTACGGCAAAAGGCAAGTTTTTAACTGTAACTAATTATGTAGTGTAATAAGGAAATAGATCATAATGAATTCTTTTGTATCACAAAGGTATTTTATTTTTTATCTTAAGTTATTTTCTAATATTTGTAGCATTCACCAGAAAATTTAAATAGTTTTGCTTTATGAAAGTAAAAATGTGATGACGTCCCTCTTGAAGGCCTAGTGGTGACGTCAAAGCTTCAGTTGTTAGGCTTTCTATATGTAGGAGGTGTTGATATAACGGAGCACTTTAACCCAGTCTTTCTGCATCCACAGGCTTTCTGATATCTCTTTCTGCGTTTGCAAGAAATAAGTTTTAACAAGCTTTCAGGAGCTGGGGGCTCGAGTGTGGTGACAGGCATTAGTCCGTCCTTGTTTCTTTTCCACCTCCATTGCTCTGCATTTTGTTCATTCCCATACCACTGCTGAACCTGATGATAGGTTCGGAGAGAATGTTGTCTTGTTCCTTCTGTTGGTGGTGGCGACACAATACTAAATTTACTTTTATATGCTGATATTGTGAAGCATGCATATCTATAGTTATTTAAAGACACACTTTTCTTACTTTTCACATTACTGTCACTGTATAATTCAAGAAGGAAGCGTTCTCAGGCTTTAGCAATGCTCTCTGGATCAGCATTCGGATTTTTGAATACCTGGATAACCACGTTTAAATCTGGATTTTTTCGGAGTACATCAATAAATTTCATTTTTCATTGATGAAATAATGGCTGATGTTGTATCACAGCCGCTGAAGGCATGCAAGAATAAAATATGATCTGCGGCTGGTTTATCTATGAAACTTTTTGTTGAATATATTTGTTGCGAAATTTTTCCTTTTCCTGGTTTGAGAATATATATGATTTAACGCGTAGATACAGCCGTCAAAACAATAAGAAGATCTACATCTTCGCCAACAACTAATGGGGCCTACTGGGGATACCACGGAAAAAAAAAAAAAAAAACGCCGCTTACTCTACCTCACAAGGTGGTGTGGAAATGCGTTGTTTGGCCAAAACGCATACTGAACTACACTTTGCGGCGCTCGTACGCCAAAACTATTGATTTTACGAAAAAAAGGTAATTACATAAATTGTAGGAAATTTTCTCTAGTTTCCTTTTTTGTAATTGTTTTTTTCGTGAAATGAGTCGGAAAGGAGATATTGCCAAAAAACTGCTTTTGGGCGCCATTTTTCGAATATAGCGGCGCGAGCGGCAAAGATACGAGGGGGCAAAGTTGAAATTCGGAAAGAGCACATCGAAATCTATAAAATTGCCCATTTTCAAAACTCCCGGAAAACTTTCCAGGTAAAACTACCAAATGACTGGACTAAAAGCTAAAACTGGAATTTGTGTAACTTTCCCTTTGCTGGCGTTAAATGGTACAGGTTAGGTGGGAAAAAAATTTACTCGACGGTCGACGGCTCAGCTCAAAACTAAAATATACTATTTACACTCACGTGGTCTTAAAAAAAATCAGGGAGCCCAAAAAGTAGAATTTCTAATAAAAAGGATAGATTATTTCTCGCTAAACTAAAAGGTGTTTGATCATTTTATTAAAAAAAAATCCTAATTTCGAAGGGTCAAGCTTCCCCCCTGGTTATGACCTATTTACAAACTTCAGGCGATTACTTACTTTTACGAAACGAACACAACTTTGTGCATAGCAGCTCCATCTACATTCAGAATCCATGTCTAACTATACTAGTACGCAGATATAATAAGCGAATTATTATAAGCTCCAAATGACAGTATCACAAACAATCGTTAATTCTTTTCATGCTTACTTAAATCTCTACAATAAGAAAGAAGTGAAACGAGTGCAGCGAGTTTTTGCTAAAGATTGTGTGGTCAGCAAAATAAATTAAATAAATAATAATAATAATAATATTAATAATAAATCTTTAAAAATATTTAAATCAAATAATAGGTTCACAAAATCTTTAAAAAGATACAAATTCAATGCATTTTAAAAAATGTTTAACATAATTTTAAGATAAAATATAAAAGTATTCAAGATTGATAAAACTGCACTTAGATTTAAACAAATAAAAATGGAGAGGGGGGGTTAATATTTAAATAATCACACATCCTGTCTAAAGCAGGGGCTGATTAGCAGCTGCTTCAGGCCCCCAGTGAAACGGGTGGTCCCCAAATCAAGAAATGTTCCCACTACTTTTTTTGTAGAAATGATTTGTTCAAAGAAAAAGTTCACCCTCTCTCTCTCTCTGCTTAAAGAATTTTCTAAAAAGAGTTATTAAATTATACTGAAAAAAAAAAGGTTTGAATCAAGCATTTTGAGTAAAATAATGAATATCTGGTCCATATAATCATGTTAGGCAGTACCAAAGGTCCGCCCTTTTTCACTTGCAAAAAATTTCCAAGCATCCACAAGAGCAGAAATTCTGGAACTTCTGTAAGCCTGTGGTTCCAGGCTTTCACGGCAAATGGCCTAGTAGCCAAATGCCTGGCATTTGAATACAGCTTTCATGCCGCAGTGGGAGGGGGGGGCTTCCATGGCAAATGCCGGCCCCGGCCCCCATGTTGGCTTAGTCGGGGCCTTAGTAGAGTTTCTGAGGTTAGCAAAAGAGATAACTGCACATCGCTACCTTTTCATGCGTGCAGCAAGAATATGCCAGACACATTTTTATTTCTCCGCAAAGAGGACAGCAACTGAGAAAGAGGCAGGTGTTTGTCATCCGCGGTGGGGGGAAGGAAAAAAAAATCTGAACAGAGGACACAGGTTTACGAATTTTATATACTAAAGGGAATTTGCATGCAGCCCCGAAAATAGAAAATTCTTGGGGAAAGAAATTGTTAAGAAGGAATGATAAATAGCCAGCACCTAAATGATGGAGCTTCTTTTTTTTTTCCATGGTTAACCCTTTGACGAGCGGTGGTTGCGTCGTGAAAAACCACCCTATTTTAGAGCTTTTGCTGCTAGTCGCAAAAAATATAGGGTTAAATGGTCCCAACGCTTGAAAAGTGGAGTCGCACAGCCAGCTGTGTCAGAAAACTTCTTGAGCTCTGCGGCGCCAAATGGGCGATTCAATCGGCCGTCATGTTGTTGGTAGTTAAATGGGTCGATGGCAACGACCCCAACGACCCTTTTTCAGCCTTGGGCAGTCTATCTAGTTGGTCTACTGTATCGATGTGAAAATGCTTGAGCTTCAAAAGGTTAAATAAAACACCGGAAAGTAAGTCACGCAAAAAGTTTTGATTTTCGAACACGTTCTACTAGCGCATGATCTTTGCGCTTATACTACTTCTTTAAAGAATGATTACCAATCCGTTCCCATCGCCGCAAAGACGCGACAGCGGGGATTCCCCTTCTGTGTTCATCCTTGCTTCCCGACATGGGCATTTTTAACACTTCAGTTAGCGCCTTTGCGATGGCGGGTACGAACAGGTAGTTAGGACCTGGGTGTGTTTTGGGTGTTTGTGGGGCGGAGAACTTTTTAAGGTGTTCTAGCGCGTACTTACGTTATATTTGGTGTAAACGGCCCAAAACTCCAGACCATTATATCGACAGAAGCAGTAGGCGGGGTCTTCACACGTCAACCATCTACCATGTTCAATCATCTTATCCACTCCACCATGGTAGGACCAGTTATGACCTCAATGTAGAATATTAATTTAATGAATTAAAATGTGCTGTAAAAGAGCATTTTATTTCTATCACTGTGGCTCTTTCAGAAGCTTATAACAGCCCCGCAGTCGGTCGAAGCTCGGTTCCCACCAACAGAGCGGAAGTCAAGGAGCACCGACTTTGGTCAACGTTTGAAAGATGACAACTTCTTACGGCTGGACTATACTGTGGGACTATACTGCTTTGGATAAAATTTGGAATCAAGATAGCATATACCCTGGATTAACACATATAGGCTACCTTTCATGCAAATAGCACTAACAGTTTATTTTACAGGGACACTCAAATTATTCTAATACAATATGCTCTATAGGCATTTCTTTATACACTGAGCCGATTCTTAAACTTCTTTCACAAAAGAAAGCTACACTATTCCTGAATATTATAGGCTATCTTTCATGCATATAGCATAAATGATTCCTTTACAAGAACACTCAAAATAACTAACACATAACGCTCTATTTTTGTAACTACCAAAATGATTCTACAACTTTTTTTTTCATTGATAGAAAGCTACACTATTCCTGAGTAATGCAGGCCACCTTTCATGCATATATCACAAATAGTTCTTTTACAGGGACACTGATGAGAATTACATTATGCTCCGTGGGCATCTCTGTAACCACTGAATCGATTCTAAAGAATTTTCACTAATAGAAAGCTACACTATTCCCGAGTAATAAACTAAACTTCATGCATATAGCGTAAACATTTCTTTTACAGGGACACTCAAAAGAATTTGTAACACATTACGTTCTATAAGTATATCTAACTACTTACTACTGAACCGATTCTAAAACTTTTTTAACTGATAGAAATCTGCATCATTCCTGAGTATTATAGGCTGTCTTTCGTGGATGTAGCATAAATAGTTCTTAAACAGGAACACTCTGGGACTTTACAGGGACACTCGACGAATTCTAATACATTACGTTATGTGGCCAGGTAAAGATGCAATATATGCTGTGGAATGAATAGATTGGCTCTCGCTCGACCGACAACTGAACAACTCTCCGTGCTGTACCCATCTGCTTTTTCTTTTATACTTTTCGATCAGCTTTCTTAAAAGCTTGCCCAAATTTACGTTACTAGAAAGATTCCCAGGTTTCCTATAACTCGATTAGATAATACCAATGCTTTGCTGGAAAGCTAACCACACAGGAACCATTCCCAATGCTAATGTCCAGCTGACACTTTTTCACGGCAAATTATGTTCTAACACCTAATGCACTCGCGAAATGCCAGGTACAAAGGCTATTTTGGTAAGTATTTTGGAAGGTTGTTAGCACACCCAATCGCGAGGTCACCATCATTGTTAAAATAATGAGCTTGAAATTTTAAACATTTATGTACAGAAACATGAGGGAAAATCTTAATTTGATTTTGCACATTCTTCTAAATATCAGCTTCTCAATATTTGATTGTGTAGTAAACGCAGTGAGATATTGCAAATGAGTTCGACGTCATTTTAATGTAACAGGTTGAATATTAATTTCGTTTAATATCAGCTTATCGGTGATGGCAATTTAGTTTGCACAGTTCGTATTAGATGTTTTAATAATCTGCATTCCCGTTCCAAGAACGGGTACTTCAGCCAGTAAATAAATAAATACATAAATGTGTCTTCAAGCTACTCAGCCTTGTTGTTAATAAATAAGTTGTTTAATTTTATCAATTTATTTTTTTTTAAAGGGTTGGGTTAATTGTCTATGGATCTTTACTACTTACCGACACAGTAATATGTATAACGTCACAAGCACGTTTTCCTATCAAATCATACAAAATTCGCTCCTTTAAAAATACCAGATAAAACTATAAAATTGAACTATCGAAAAGCGAGACAAAACAGCAATTCCAACTTACTTAGACAAACGGCAACGAAATCCTCCAGAGTGATTAACAGGTGTCGGCCAACAAAAAGTTCTCTTTTGGATTCGAAGAACAGGTACAATTTAATATTTCCCCTCCTCTTTTGTGGCAGAATTCAAATAGTCGTCACGTCTTCAAAAATGTAGATTATCTGCCCAGACAACTATCTATGACTTGAATACTGTGAAGTTGATACTGCTATTAACACGTTTCAGTAAACACCATACAAAACTACTCGTTCATTTCTTCTTTAAGGAGTAGTACCAGATTTTTGTATTCCAAGGGTCGATTTTTTGTTTTCAAATCAATAAAACCGCAAGCACTAAACAAACAAAAATTAGATCCGCTTGTTCATCTGATTTTCTAAGAATGATATAGGGCTAGATTATTTTTCTTTCGCACAAAAATGTGACGAGTAAAATCCAACGTACAATTTTCCTTGGAGACAGGCTAAGCAATTTAGTTTGATCAAAATAATAATTCTACTTTTTTTATAGGCTCAACAATATTTTTATTTTGAAGCAGACTTCACAATTTTTCAATCTCGACACTATAATTCTCAACTTCTTTGGAAACAGGCTTCAGAGTTTTTCAGTTTGCTAGCTTGCTTGCTGTTAATAATAATAACAACAACAACAGCACACAATAATTATCCGTATAACAGAGTAATAACTACTAACAGGTTTTAAAAAAAAATAGGCTACTTCTAAAAAACAGGCTTCACAAATTTTTAACTTTCTTCGCTTGATGTTTAGCAAGAACATAAAAATTCTCTACTGCTTTTTGAAAGTAAGCTTCACAATTTTTTAAGTGTCCTTGTTTGTTGTTAACAACATCAACACAATAATTCTCCACTATTTGTTTCGTAAACACGTCTCACAATTTCTACAGTTCTTTGGTCTACTTGAAAAAACAACCAACAAAACAATAATTCTCTACGTTCACAGTCTGTCAAATCCAATAAAACAAAATACTATTCTTCTCTTGAAAGCAAAATCCCACAACGATAGCACACCATTAACTAAACTGATCCTACGAAAAAAGAAAAGATCACTACCTAATCACAAACGATCTCAAAGAAAAATCCACGGTAATTGTAATTATATTTTTTAAACTTCTCACATAGTACCACCGCCTTGGTAGGTTTCGCTCGGTCAGGACACGGTAAGCTCTCCCGGACTAAGGCCGGCGAATCATCACTTTTTTTTTTCAGTGGCGTTTAAGCTGCTGCTATCCGGGCGCCATGGCGTAACCGGACGTCTCCCTTCACATATCGGCCGGATAAAAACGGTGCACCATAAAAACAAGGGTCATCACCAGCGTACTCGCACAGTCCCTGCCAAAACAACACAGGAGGACATGCCTTGGAAGCCGCTGTTAAAGGTCAAGTTGCATGTCGGAAGCGGACTTGAAAGCCGGTGGTTATGTTTCTCTCCTGAACTCCGACGGATCTTTTCGGAAGAAAAGGGTTGTCGTAAATCGAGCGGGGTTTGGCGCGCGCCAAGCGTTTAGCCAAAACCAACGTAATGACGTCAAAGGAAAGGTCATTTTATTTATTTGTTTATTTTTTTAAAATAAACTCATCTTTTTTTTTCCGAGTGAATGAGGGAATATAGTAGTAAATTCCGTTAAAAATGCGTGGCACAGATATTTCTCGCTCTCTTTCTTTACGATGATTACGCATCCCCCCCCCACCCTTCAAACTTTGATGACAATATTAAATAAAGTATTCCACAGAAGGTGGGTTTAGTTTGTTCCGTATAAAATGACAATTGCGTGTGTATATATACATATACGGGGTGATTTTAAACTCTTGGGGGAAAAAAACATAGAGAGGAAAATCAATGGTAGATCGCACAGGCTTTACATGAACATATTTTTCATCAGTGTTGTAACTGGTGGGGGATTGGGGAGGGGGGGAGCATCATCCCAGGGTGCCAAGCCAAATTGTACACAAAGGGTTTGCAAAAATATTCAGTTGTCCCCCGTCCACGGGCGATGACAATCCTACCCAGCAAACACACACAGGTTCTCTGGACGTCTATTAACGTTCAGAAAACGTCTTCTGAACGTTAATAGACGTTCAGAGAACCTGTGTGTGTTTGCTGGGTAGCTACGCCTCTGTTTTTCAATCATTCTTTCGTTCCTATAAATAACGTTGAAAAGGATTTATAATTTTTAGGTTTATCTGTCTAGCTGGGCATGTATACGGGATGATTCGTAACTCTTTGGGGGAAATGTAGGGGGTGTTAAAAAGAGAACCAAAACGTTAGAAAATCCCATAGCAAATTAGGGTCAAAAAAGCAGTCGTCTTCGTGTACCCGTTAATATCACCGTAGAATGTGTGTTGAAGTAATGGTGAATTTTCTGACCATGGTTTCGTCAAAAATAAATGCGACTTTCACAGAAAGCATTCAACTAGAATGGATACTTTTCATGGATCAATGACGGATTAATGCAAGTTTTTCGGTGGGGGGCGATTAGTAGAAGATTGGCATATACATCCATTTTATGGAAGTAAAATACGATCTTTTACATTAATTTCTTTTTTCTCGGGGAATCCGCCCTTGTCATGGATGAAGCTGTCCGATAAAAGCCCATTGATTATGAAACTCGATTAAGAAACTTAGTGAACATTTGAACAATTCTTCAGAAGTGATTATTAACGGATACACGAAGACGACGTTTCCAATCCCTGTAGAGAGCTTTCTAACTCCAATAGGTCCATTGTTTGTGACAGTTCACAGTACAACTTGTTAAGAGACACTATTAATTTTTCCGAGTCTCTAGCGCAATTGAATGATTTATTTGTGCGAGCAAATAATAATATGATGTAATAATATGAAACCAAAAGTTGCATGATGTGACTTTTTCGGTAAAAGCATTTCATTTGCTATTAGTTACACTAGTTAGAAAATTAAAAAATTACTTTTCTTAAGGGTGTTCCACCAGAAGAGTGATCGTTGTCACAGAACTTTTGAATAGCATCATGAAAAATCAAACCAATGATGTTAAAACACCCGAAAAAACTAATAACACTTCTTCGCACAATACTCTGCGGTAATACTATCAGTAAAGCTGTATATCTCATACAACTTTCTACACGTTAAAACACCATTAAAAGTCCTCCACCCAAGTTACCCCTCCTCATGTAGCTTTGCCTTAATACACTATACAATACTCGTCCAACTTTCAGAAAAATTCATAAGCACAAAAAGTGCCTTCCAAAATGATCCAAAGTGTTACTTGTTTGTGGAAATACAGTCGAACCTCGAATTAACGAATTGATTAGGACCCACAAATCCGTTCGTTAAATCGAAGCAATTGGTTAAATCGAGTATCAGTTTTTGTAAAGAGTATGGTATAAAATTATCAATGCAAAATACCCTTAGATATTGACATGATAATGATTATTGTTTATTGCGAGCTTAAAAAAAAATTTAAGTTATACGTTAAGAGATCAACTTTAAAATTATCTAAATTCTTTAATGTTACTTGTTCTTAAAACATAATACATAATACATACATACTTATTGGCACTTTGGAAAGAAATCTTTGATAGTGCTTTGTTTTGCTTTCCAAAGCTTTTTGTCGATATTAATTTTCTGTGCGAAAAATTCAAAGTTTTAGTTTTATGTGCGAATTTTATTTCAGCGATTGTTGTTCGTTAAATCAAAGCTAAAAATTCGTTAAATCAGAGCATTTTAGCACCTCTTTTGTCGGGACAGAAAAAATATTCGTTAAATCAGAGAATTCGTTAAATCAAAGTACGTTAAATCGAGGTTCGACTGTATTACAAAATTCCGTACGTTTAGCATTTTTTTCTTTCCTCTGAATGCTTCGTAATCTCCTACAGGTTCCTTTTCTTTAACAGTTCACACTACAACTTGTAAAGAGACGTTCTAAATTTTCTCGAGTGTCTAGTGAAATTGAGTTCTTTAAAAAGCCGTTCAAAAGTTGCACGATTTTCTAAAAGAAAAACCTTAATACGTTTTGATAATGTGTAAATTTTACTTGCACGGTAAAATAAATGCAAATGCAATAGTGTTTGAATTTTAAATACGCGGTGGGCTGTATATTACCACACCTAATTTTGTCTTGTTCACTGTCGGTTGCAAAAGCACATCAGTTTTCTTATCTTGGCTTCAAGATTAATGTATTGGGTTTGCCCATAACACCTTGCGGTTTTTCCCTCCCTTCTTAGGTGGTGAAATTTTTGTTTGAGAGATAAAATGTTTTGGCAATGCGCTTTACGTTATCCCATGGAGAGACTCTTCAAAATAACGTCTTTAGATTTTTTATTTTTTATTTTTTTTTTTTTTTGTATGAAATCATGCTGCGAGACCTCTATTTCTGTAAGAGGGGACCATACCCCTTATTAACCCATTTTTTTTTTTAATTCTGCAACCGCTGTTTCATACCACTCCATCGTGTGTTACGCACGATCATGCGTGTGTATTACAATCATTGAATGATTATTTGTTTCGTATTGTATCAATGTATGTACATATCAGATTTCATTAAAATCGGTCCAGTGGTTCGAGAGATAGAGATAATTGACCAAGTCTGCAAATTCTCTTAACAGCAGTGTATTTTTAATATTACTTTAAAATTTGGAATATTGTTTTTATAATGTAGCATAATTCGAATAATTTTTTTAAATCACATCAGAAAGAAAAAATTAAGGAAAGAAAGTACTAAAGTAGAATTAAAAATATTACGTCTGAAAACGTTGATTTTCAGGTTTTCATGACAATGACACATTAAAATATGTTTGTGTCTGTCCTACATGCATTAGTCATTAAAACTTCAAAGTGGGACGGAGCGCGTTCAAGCATCATCTTTACATGGACTAAATTAAACAGTATTACAGCTTTTTTTTTTTATTATTATTAAAAAATACATCGAAAGCGTGTCACTGCTCCACACCACAGAGTTTTACATTAAAAAAAAAAAAAAAATCTGATACACTTTCAGATTTTAAATACGCAATAAAGTGCGATATATTAAAAGCGTATCCTAATCCAAGCGCCGTCCCTACTTTTTTTGCCTTATTCCATTATGTTGGAAAGTGCATCATTATCCATGAGAGTGCCGTATTTTTCTTCCTTGTTCCATAAAACACCTCGAAATCGATATTAAAATAGCCTACTAAAACTGTTTAACAATCTCCGCCAGGAATATTCTAACTATATACATCTCCACCGTAATAAATTGTAGGGTCTGCCAGTTTCTATCCAAATATAAAGGATACCACGAAGCTAGATTTATTGAGAGTTTATTTTTTGGTGCCAAACTTGGCGATAAATCATCAAAAATTTCAAACATTGGCAACTTTCAACATTTTATTCTCCCCACCTTCCGCGCTATGTGGTAACCCTATTGGAAAATGCGACGAAAATTGGTCGCCATCCTAAAATCATGTCTACATATTATTTCGCCAAAAAATATTGTAATGAACAAAACAGTACTTTAGTGCTTTAAAAAAAAATCGACTTATATGTGTTTTCTGCTAGAAAACTAATAAAGTCCACGATAATCTAACAATCAGTAAGCAGTTGTGGGTATAGTATGTCTAATAGGTTAACACAAAATGCATCTATCTTTCACTCTGCTCTTTAGATTCATTTGAGCCCCATAAGTATGCTCATTAGAACTGACTCGATATCTTTGTCGCCTTTGAAAGCTAATTATCCCCCTCCCCATTCTTATCTCATATCCTCCCCCTTCTCCTTTTATTTTTTTAAATCATTGCAGCATTGTTTTAATTGTACAGTCTACCATAAGTGAAGGGGGAAAAAGCATAATTTAAAATGTCCTTATGCATCAGTAGTAAGAAATTGAGCGCACATTCTGTTGAGATTGGGGAGGGGGGAGGGAGATTAATACATTGCGTCTAGAATTTTAAATAGCTTTTAGACAGTTTATTTGCATTTATGCTGGAATCTATTGCTTTAAAATTTTATGGACTGTAATGAATGGGGGGGGCGCTTTATTTATTTTTATTGACTCGATTAATTTCTTTGCTTTTAAAAAAAATATAGAACCAAGGGACATTGGCTGGAGATAGTGTCAACATATTTTGAAATCATTTTTCTCCCGTAAAAGTCTTAGTTACTCTGGTGCTTCATTTGCATTTATTCCAGAGAGTTAATTAAAGTACTAGCTAAATTTTGTCGTAAAAGTGCTGTCGTTTCTTAAAGTTTAATTTCGCTTCTGAATCGCTGGTCACTCGAATGATTGTGTGTCTAAATTCCTTTGACTTTTATTCTTTTTTTTTTCTTTTTTTTTTATGTGCTATGAAGTTTTGTAATTTGATCTTTTATATGTGTGTCTTGTGTAACTACTGCAGTTTGTCAGTCTTACTAGTATTATTACTAACTGAGGTGTCCGTTCTTCGTACGGGAATGGAGATTGTATAAACAACTAATATATATAACTAATATGTAAAACACAATATATACTGCAAATTTTATAATTATGTATTAATCTGATTATTTCAGCAAAATTTTGGCCTCGTGAATAGTTTATGTCCTGTCATTTGGATGGATGTTCCATGATTGCGCAACTTTCTTCATCATGATGTAATTTTTTCGTCAGAGCTCTTTAACATTTAACGGACAACACTTTTAAACAAGTAACATAAAAAGGACGTCAATGAGTCTTTAATTTCATTTTTTATTTTCAACTCAATCGTTTAACTCCAATATTAACAGAATCAGCTAGTGTCACTTAAGTTCTTAATTGGTAAAATCAAACGAAAACAGGGAAGGTACTCTCAGCCGATCGGAATCTAATACCGGAATGCGTAAAGCGATTGCGCAAGCGCACTGCTTAGTCCCGGCGTAACATTCAAAAAACCACCTGGGAAGCATCATCGGTCAAAGAAGCAGAAAGCAGAGTCTTCTCCACCGCGTTTTTTGACGATGAGATGAGAGCGAACAGGTCAAACACAAATTCAACACTAAAAAAAGTAAAAATAAAGCGTTACTCCTCTCTGGTAATTCGTCCTACTTATCGCCCCTCTTGAAATTTTCCGCCATAACTACTGACATAGGCGTAGAATTATGTGGGGAAATTAATTAATTGTGAATAGGGGCTGAGACCACCCAATAATTTACCACTAAATACAGAAAACTAATTTATACTAAAATAAAAAAAAGTATTTCACGCCATTTACAAACGTTTAAAAAAAAAAACCTTTACTTGTAATATTAAAAATTTTCTTCTTTTGATTTCAATAATGATTTAGTATTCATTATGACGCCACGTAACACACGATGTTTCTATAAGCTGCCCTCGCCAGGCTCTGGTTAATTAAAATCAGATTAGTCAATGTAAATTATGAAATGAAAAAAAGTTCAGGTGTGTCTAAAATGCACTATATCTTCGAAATTTTTTTTTTTTTTTCTCCTTTGGACATTTTACTTTGCTTCTATTTTTAACTTATAACATGGTAGGAAGATACTAAAATGGATACTTACCTTCCATAGGTGTAGAATTCTATGGACCCTTAGAGCTCGAGCGCCTCCAATAATTTACACTTATATATAGTAAGTCATAGCTGCCGACTACTACGGAATATAATTAACCACTTTTTGTAAACAGCATATTTTTTAATTATTTTTTTCAAAATAGTAACCAGCTTGTGAGCGCAGAACAAAACATTTTGCTATATTTAAGCCGAAAAATCATGTAGAAAAAGTGGTTAATTATATTCCATAGTAGTTGGCAGCTATGAGTACGTTATACGTACGTGAATCAGTGGCGTAGCCAGAAATTTTTCATGGGGGGGGGGTATACGGGTGTATGATAAGGGAGTGAAGAATATACATTTTGTATGGCAAAAAATTCCTCATGGGGGTTATGACCTCCTAACCTCCCCCCCCCCTTGGCTACGCCGCTGACGTGAATATGTGATTGAGGGGCCCGGCCCCCCAACAATTTTGAAAACTTTACGCTTATGACTACTGATCGGTCCCTACTACCTCGGATTAACCGGGTCTCTACTAAAGCAGTTTCTCAAACTGTACCGCGCATATAAGTGTTCAGCGCCAGACTTCGTGCCCATTACGATCTACTGTTACCTATTATTACTAAAACGATATTTTACAAATTTTACTATAATGCTACGATAAAATTGCATTATTATCGAATTCTTTTAATATTTGACTTCTTTAACATCAAGATTACTGCTTTTTACTAAATTATCATTCACCAGACATAATCTTTTTAGAAATTGTTAGTAACCGTAATCGATATCATTTCTTGTAATCGATTACAGATGGCCGTATAATCGCAGGAAGTCTGCTCAGCACCAAGGTAGCAAGTGATCCGCGAGTAACTCGCTATGACTTAGAGGCCTCATTCACGTTCAGTTCGGTTGAACAGTACTGAAAAAGTCCCCCGTCCAAGGCACCCCTCCCTACGCAGATAGCCCTCGAGTTGCTTTGCCTGAATACCCAACAGAACGCCTGTTGAACAGACCATCGCATTTCAAACAGCTGGCGAGTAGGGATGTCGGCCTAAGTAACTGACATGTGGCCGAAAATTGTGGTTTATCGTTTAGTATGATAGTTTTTAATTCCATTGCTCGTACTAAACGATCATAAACCGCAAAACAAGCTTTTCTGACCGTAGTTCAGAGATTCATGACACTATCTCTCATGACCACCTGATATAGTGGTCCGCACTGATGCTGCGTGCGATGTCGCGAGCTCCAACGGCAAATCGATGTATTCTCCCGTCAAGTCTCTTCCGTCCCGTCTCTCCATTGTGTGGGGGGCGTGGTTTGTGGTTTCACGGGTTAGCTCTTGTCGGTGGATGCCTACTGGTCTTTAAAATCCCATAAATACTTGGATTAAAATGCCCTGTAAGCGAAAAATGGACCATTAAACCCCCCCCACTTACCTCCTATAGTGGCGACAGTTGACAGAACCATGAGAACAGCCTCAAAACTAGCCCAGTCTCAAAACGTATGACCATTCACTTTGCGATTTATCTTGCGACTCTGAGTAGAAGGGAAATTTCATTACCCGAGGAAAGAGGGCTGAGGCAATAAATCACTGATTTGCGGTTGGCAAAGGGGGCGTAATCTGTCCATGAACAATGAAATCCAAGAACAACGATAAACCGCAAAACTGAGAAATTCATCCTTTTTGGACAGCAAGTCAGAGATTTATGTCGCTGTCTCCATTCCCCACCTAATAAAAATGACTCAGTCCGAAAGATTAATCGGAAAGTGAATGTTGGTCCTTAGTCTACAACAAGCTAGACTCGGGGCCTGATTAGGACCAACAGGGGCCCCGGGCATAGATGAATTTGAGGGCCCCATCTATAATTTTTGTAAGGCCCCATTCTTTGAGGGCCCCCATCTATAATTTTGTAAAAAGGATACTTCAGAACACCATATTAAACTGGGGGGCCCTTTCGAGCCGGGAACCCTGGGCAATCCCGATTCGCCCAGTCCGAAAGTCCCGATTTGCCCATGCGAATAATAAGGCTCTGACTAGACTCGGACTTAGCTCAGAATGCTCCTTGAAACACTGCAAGGAAATCCCCCCTCAAAATTCAAAGATACCTTAAAAGTGTTCCATCATAGAAAGAGAGAGAAATTGAACTAAAGAGAATCGAATGCAGCAAATCTTCGGTGAACGAAGCTTGCTCTTTCTTTTTTTATTCCCTGTTCTCAAACTGCGCCTGTATTCTTATGACTTCATCGTTACTTTTATCAATCCCAAGGCCGAGAACGAGACTTCGGTCGCTTCACTTCCTCCGAAACTGGAAGTTCCGGCGAAGGTCACGGTCACGTGTGTGTGCAAACTGGGTCTGTGTTACCCAGCCATTAATTGCCCTCTTAAAAGAACCTGAATCGCTTTTTTTTTCCTTCTTTCCTTCTTTATTCTTGCCCGTTCTTTGGCATTATGGTCGTCATCCATTCTTTTGGATCGAGCGCGTTTCCGCGTTCGTTCGGACGCCACCTCTCGAGAGTGTCGCAGATGTGTAAGTTGCTTTAACCCTTTAACGCGCAGTGTTCCCACTCTGGGAACACCAAACTCTGACGTTTTGACTGTTGCCAGTCACGAAGAACAGATTTGATTTCTATAAAAATAGTTGCGGGTGTCATGGCTCCACGAAAATCGTTTACTTTTTAGCACGTCATTTCCCGTAAAAAAAGGGTCACGATTATTTTTAACAGCACTGACATCTGCTGAAAAATGCAAAGAACGCGAGAACAGCTGGATAGATGGCCCAATGCTGAAAAAAGGGCTTCCGTTGCCATTGCTCGGCTTAACTACCAGCAAGATGGCGGACGATCGAAATGTTCATCGTTATCGAAATTCTCCTCGTTATTTTTCACTTCAAAGTGACACTTGTGTACGACCCCATTAATAAAATGTACCCCCATACACTACCATTGCCCCCTTTAATATAACATCTTCTTGGAACACCAGTCATTTCACCTGTAACTTTCATATCTGGCTCAAGTTCATCTCTTCTTACAGTGCACAGTACAACTTGTGGAGAGACATCCTTTAAAATAAAATTAAAAAAAATACCTATTCCAGGTCGAAATCGATCTGTTTTCAGAAAGTACAATGGCGAGACTTTGAACTTCTTTATGCAAGCGTGAACGGAAAATAACAGAGAAAATAAAGAAAAGCAGATCGGGCAAAGCGAATGGATGTGTACAGTTCTCGGGAAACAAACCTCCAGAGAAAAGTATCGTATTGTATGATGCATGTGCGACGAAGACTGATGAACTGTCGTGGGAATTGGCTCCTTCATCAGACGCTCGTGCAGAAAAGCTTTCGGTGCGTGTTATTCCCGAGCACGAATGATGGATTTTGGCGGACGTTGTTTCCGTGGATATTTTTTTTTCCCTTCCGTTATCTGGAAGTCTTTTAACCCGACGAAGTAAAGCAGACATTCATTGATAGGTTGCTGTACAACGCAAATGCAGAAACTGCTCGGGGATAAACTGGGGTTACGATGTAAAGTAGTAAGTGTAGGGTTACGTAACTAAGGTTAGTGTAACTAAGGGTTACGATGTAAAGTAGTGAGTGTGTGTGTGTGTGTGTGATATGGCAAGTCTACACGCATTTGCGTAAAGGGGTGGGGTGGGGGGCTTGGTCGGAGGACTTTTTAAGGGGTTCTAACACGTATTCAGGTTACATGTGAACAAAACCGTTCAAAACGCCAAACTGTTAAGACAGCCCGTTACAAGCGGAAGGCCCGAAAGCGGGACTTTCACACTTCAGCCATCTGCTATGTTCAGTGTCTTATCCAATCGGCCATGGTAGGGCCCAGGATGTAAAGTAGACACCTCCGCAGGAACCGATTATGACATCATGTGACCCAAGGGACGTCAGACATCCCCCCCCAACTTTTAACGAAATACAGTGACGACTAAACTACCAAAGTTTTCTAAAATCGTACACCACTTATGCCCTCAAACCTTTTTCTTGCAATCACTAAGCTTATAACGTCAAGTCTGAAAAAATGTAATGCTTTTCATACCCCCCACATTGCATGCGCATTAGCTCACTGTTACAATCTAATTTTTCAGTAAATCACCTTTATGCATAGTATGCAAGACTTAACATAAGCTTTTCTTCCCCCGATATTACGCAAGCAAATTTAAAAATTATATCACTAAAACCTAATTTCTCTTGTAATATACACCCTCTTAGGCCCCACGATGGCCGAATGCATAACATGGTAAGTGGCGAAGTATCGAGGTCCCGCTTTCTGGCGCGGCTGTCGATCTCACGATCTGGGGTTTGAGACGGTTTTCTCTATATGTAATGTGAATACGCGTCAGAACCCTTGAAAAAGTCGTCCTGTAGGCAGATGCCCGTTGTGCAGGCTTGACACAACACAAAACACACGTAATTTTGTAACTTTTTTTTCTTTTGAGAATGACTCATATTCCTATTATGTACCATATATCCCGGTGTATAACCCGCTCTGGCGTATTTCACGCAACAGTAAATTTAGACTTATGTCAAGCAATGTCTTTTATATTCGGTGTATAACACGACAAAATAAAGTAATTTTTCGAAGTTGAAAGTACGTGTTGTACGCAAAGATATACGGTACTTAATTACAGTATTCAGCCCCTAAATATGTTTTTAAGGATAACAATAACTTCATCTAAAGACGTGTACAGTTAATCTACATTCTCTCTTCATCCCCCCGCCCGTTTTACCTGAACCTTTCAAAGGTAAGAAAATGCCTTGAACTCGCAAGAAACCTCTTTTTTCTAAAATCAGCATATTAACCAATATTTCTCCAATCGCCTTGTCTTCAACAACGCTCCTCCAGTTCATTAATTGCACACTGCATGAAGATCTCTTACGTAAATATTTGACGACGATCCCGCTGGCGACTAAGAGGGACGATGAGGAGAGCGTTTATCGTTATCTCTGCTGCCGTTCGAAAGCAATTTTTCCGATAAATTGCTTTCCGCAATTATCGGCTCATTACGTTTGCTCATGACGTCATTCCGAAGAAGTCTAAGACTTCTTCGGAATAATAAATTGAGTGCGCACGCGTATGAAATGGCTTTTACCGAAAAAGTTACACGATATATATTTATATTAAGGCTGTTGATTTAAGAAAAGTCATGCAACTTTTTAACAGCTTTTTAAAGAATTCAATTTTTAACCTTCAGTTTTCTTTTCAGTGAACCCAAAAAAAAAAAGAGTTACAACAATCTTATATATGTGAAATATCAACATTCTAGGACTAATAGTTTTAGAGATCTCAAAGTTAAATACATACACACGTACACCAACAGTCGCCAAGCTTGGCGACTTCTGGCGTAATTCTTGAGGGAGGCACTTGACCGTGGTCGGACCATTACCTAACTATAGGGTAGGACGATATTGTACTTGAAATGGACGAATGTCCCTAAAACTGCCATTGACCGTAATGTGTTGGAAATCTTTTGAGTGTTCCTGGTAACAGAAGTATAAATGATAAAGACACTTTTTTCGATGGAGAAATTTATTTTGTAACCCTTAACAGCATATATCACTCCTGGGTCGTTTGAAATAGACCAATACCTCTAAAATACACTTTAATGAATTTCGGCCCATAGAGCGTAATGGATTTAGAATCTTTTGGGCGGTCCTATTGATAAACTATCCAGTCGGATGGGACCGAAAGCGGAAGTGCACAACTAGATGTTACAGCAATCCTAAATATAAAGTTTCAACATTCTACGACGAGTAGTTTTTGTGATATGCAAGTTACATGCATACGTACGTACAAACGTCATCATGGAAAAACTGGTCAAAATAGACTCACCGTCGGTCAGCAGACGCATTTATATGAACGTGCATGCTAGCGTACGATGAAATGCATAGAAATAATTCGTTAAAGTAAATTTAGAGGCAGTCAAAATCGGCTCTTCGTCGAAATCTGGCCCCCCGAAATTTTTCGGGATCACATTACTTCCTTAAACACCGTACAAGGCAGCGGGAGCATTTTAGAATCAATACAGACGACAAACTGGACAGACTGCCCAACGCTGAAAAAGTGGAGCCGCTGCCATCGATCCATTTAACTACCAACAAGACAACGGTCGATCGAATAGTCCATCCGGCACCACAGAGCTTAACGCGCCGCCAGCTGTGTCAGAAAATTTCCTTCTTTGTGCCGCCAGATGGGATATTCGATCGACCAACAGGCTGATGGTAGCTAAGTGGATCGATGGCATCGGCTTTATTTTGTCAACTTTGGGACCATTTAACTTTTTTTTGTTTTGCGACCAGCAATGAAAGCGTTGAAATAAGGTGGTTTCACGGCGCAACCACCGCACGTTGAAGGTTTAATAGCTTATGTATTATTGTTACTTTGCCTGTAAAACCACTTTTTCCTTCACATGTGTTTCACTGCGGGGAAAACACGGATCCCACCTGTCTCGGACGATAATAGATTAATAACATCACAATTTTGGATCTTTTGCGCCCGGAAAAAGTAAAATCAATAATAGCCTTGTTCTTTCAGATGTCATAGCGTGTAATAATGTGTAGTGTGAAACATGGGACTACCACTACTCGCCGAGCTGCTTTCGAATTAAAGAAAAAAAGGATTGAGTTGTTTTACGCTGAATCTGAACAGCAGTTGTTTGAATTAACGTTGCTCGAAGAAAGAAAATAAAGGACACAAATTATATAACACAGGAAGAAACACTATGCTGAGTGTTTCGAGAGGGGGGTGGGGGAAGAAATTATATTTAGAAAGTGATTAATAGGATTTTTTTCTTCTTTTTTTATGAGGCGTATATAATAAAAAGTTGTAAGCTGATTATGTTTCGTTTAGTAAGAGAATGAAAACTAAGTATGCAAGATATAATATTAATGTAGTACAAGAAATTATATTAAAAAAGTTGTAAGCTGATTATGTTTCGTTTAGTAAGAGAATAAAAACTTCCTTTATCCAAGATATTAGATTCAAGTACACAGTGAAAAGATGCAAGTTATAATAATATAAAGACATATGACTTTTTGGCTTCAATGTGGGCAGACAAGTACTGTTTAGAATTTTTTTTTAACTAGCGGGTCCTAGCTAAGGTAACTCGATAATGGAAATCCTTTTTGCATATGATATAAACAGAGGTTTGTTTATGATACGCAAATGTATTTCTTTCGATGGTTGGTATATATGTTCAGTCTCTTAAATGAGGTACCTCTAAAAAATCTAAAAAAACACTTGCATACTTTCTTTGTACAGCTACACGAAAATCGAGAGGGTTGTTCTTGTCAAGCAAACGCAGTTGCAATCTCATTTGCAGTTTAAAAGCGAGGTTGTGAAAACCAAGATCGTAAATACCTAAATTTATATGTATGGTCCATTGAAATACTACGTTTATTTATTGGTCTCGAGAAAAACTCAATCTTCAATCTTAGTAACATTGGTCATCGGATAACCAGGTCTCGGATAATCTAGGTTCTACTGTAAATGTTTCTATTGTAAATAGATTGCGAAATATCGTACTGTTACTGTACTTAAGTTACTGTTTATAAACTTTCGTTTTAATATTTATTTTAGGTAATTAACATATTCATATGCATCTAAATTAAAACAGGAATTCGGTAAATATTTCCTTCTGTGTCCAGCGGTGTTTTTCAGATTGGATATTTGATTGGCCACCAAGCAAAAGGCTGAGCTCCATCAGCCATTCAAAAACTTGTTGGGAAAAAAATAATGCTGGGCACAGTAGAGAATGTTGCGTCTTTAAAAAGATGGAAGTGAACAGGTTAATCCTGAGACCGGTAGAGAGTTATAATCTCGATAACACCTCACTTATAGGCAACAAATTAAACTCTATCTAGAGTGAAAACAAATTCCCAGTCTTCCAACGCCCTGCGTTTGAAGTCAGGAGACGCTATTGATAGTTAATTACTCGCTTGGCTTAAAATTTGCCGAAAACTGCTTTTTTTTCTTTATCAAAATTTTTTTAATTTTTCCCGATTTCATACAAGAATCGGCATTCGATTTATTAAATTAAAAAGTATCTTGCGAAAAATGATAGTTTTAAGTCATGCGGCCATAACAACTAAATGAGCCATGATTTTATCCTTTTAGTTGAGTTCACCTGTAAAACTACTATCACTTTCACATACGTTACACAGCAGGGAAATAACGGATTGTAAATTACTAAGACAGAAAGGAAAATAGCATAATTTTTTAACTTGTGTGGACGTTAAAACATGAACTAATCATAATTTTATACTTTTACTTGCGTTAACCTGTAAAACTACTTTTACCTTAATAGGCGTTATACAGCAGGGAAGCACGGGTTGTAAATTACAAAGACAGAAAAGAATGTTGTTTTTAACCTGAAATGTGGCCATAAGAACTTCAGTGAGCCAAGATTTTACCTTTCAGCTGAGTCTGCCTATAAAACTACTTTCACCTTCACATATGTTACACAACAGGGAAGCACGGATTGCAAATTACAAAGACAGAAAGGAATATACAGTGTAACCTGCTAAAGTGACCACCTTGGTAAAGAGACCACCTGTCTAAAGTGAACACTTTTATGAAATTTCATTGTAACTCATAAAAAATGTATGGGGAATATCCTGTAAAGTGACCACCTGCGAAAACTGTATAGTGACCAGATAATCTGCCAAATTTAAGTTTTTTAACCTGTCAACTGTGACCACTTTGCACTATAAACTGCCACTTAAATATAAAACACATTTAGATAATATAAAATGCTATATCCCTTTTCAGTTGTTTAACACAAGATTTGATCTCAACACTGATTCTCTCTTCTGTAACACTTGTTGTCAATAGATGAATTTAAAAAAAAAAAAAAAAAAATAGAAGAAGATAAATAAATTAAAAAGGAAAACTTGTTTTAGTCTAGATTATTCTTTTATATTTCTGTTGATGCTAAAATTGATTCAACGTGGTTTCCGGTAAGAGGTGTGTGGGACGCAGTTAATCACATATTTACAATTACTTTTGATGAAGTTAATCACACATTTATGAGTACTTCCGATTTCCCTTTACCTATTCTAAATGTAATACTCTTGCCATTTTAAATCTCCTGTCAATAATGCTATTTAACTGTTTCATAATTTACTTTGGTTTTAGCCTTTGTAATGCATTTTGTTGGCGTCTGTAGTCTGTGAATATATTTAATTTTCTTCCTTTCCCACAGGATTATGATAATTTTGTCTAGGCTACAAAAACTATATTCTGATCACCCCTGTGTCGAGTCACATTTAAATTTTGCCAAACATGTATAAAGCATAACATTTCTTTTCATTTTTTCAACCTGGCGATTTATTTGGCGACCGGCCCTTTTAGAACTTTGCTGTTACAGCACAGTGTGTTATCTAAATAATGTGTTCTTGGTGTACAGTAGTGAAAATTGTATCATGAACTATATTTGTGCAAACATGAAAACAACCCAAACATTCAAACTGTACTTTAGTAATATGTCAAGCTGCAAAATTGAAATTTATATTTTTTATTCATATTTATTACTTTTTATTATTCATTGTGACCAAGAAGTATTAAAATACATATTAAAACGTAAGTATAAGGAAGTCGCACACAATTTGTATGCAATGTGTATTTTAATGTTTCAGTATTTTACTTCCTACTCCTACATTTCTCTTTTTTGTTCATGAATATTTATTGATTTTGAGATCTTGTTATAAATAAACTGTAGATGTTTGTGCAAGTGTTATTTGAATTTTAAGCATAAACAAATTTATTAAAGTTCTACCTTTGTAAGGTGACCACCTGTATATGGTGACCAGTTTTGTTGTTCCCGAGGGTGGTCACATTAGGCAGGTTCCACTGTATAAGGAAGTCGCACACAATTTGCATATAATGTGCATTTTAATGTTTAAGTATTTTACTCCCTACATTCCTCTTTTTTGTTCATGGATATTTATTTATTTTGAGATCTTCTTATAAATAAACTGTAGAGTGTTTGTGAAAGTGTTATTTGAATTTTAAGCATAAACAAATTTATTAAAGTGCTACCTTTGTAAGGCGACCACCTGTATAAGGTGACCAGTTTTGTCGTTCCCGAGGGTGGTCACATTAGGCAGGTTCCACTGTAGTTTTATTTTTGACACGTGGTTACGAGCCAAGATTTTATGATTTTAGCTGAGTTTGCCAGTAAAACTACTTTCACCTTCACATAGGTTACACAGCAGGGAAATACGGATTGTAAATTGCGACAATCCGTATTTCCCTGAACGGTTTGTAAATTACAAAGACAGAAAGGAAAACATAATTTTTTCAACTCGTGTGGCCGTTAAAACTTGAACCAATTATAATTTTATACTTTTAGTTGCGTTAGCCTGTAAAACTACTTTTACCTTCATAGGAGTGACACAGAAGGGAAACACAGATTCTATATTACAAAGACAAAAAAGGAATGTAGTTTTTGATCACACGCGGCCATAAGAACTTCAATGAGCCAAGATTTTACCTTTTAGCTGAGTCTGCCTATAAAAGAACCTTTCACCTTCATATACGTTGCACAGCAGGAAAGCAGGGACTGAAAATTATAAAGACAGAAAGGTATACCAAGATTTTACCGTTTAGCTGAGTCTGCCTGTAAAACTATTTTCACCTTCACATACGTCACACAGCAGGGAAACATTGATTGCAAGTTACAAAGACAGAAAGGAACATAGTTTTATTTTTTACATGTGGCTATGAACCAAGATTTTATGATTTTAGATGAGTTTGCCTGTAAAACCACTTTCACCTTCACAGATGTTACAGAGAAGAGAAGCACGGATTGTAAATTACAAAGACAGAAAGGCAAACATAATTGTTTAACTTGTGTGGTCGTTAAAACTTGAACTAATCATAATTTTATACTTTTAGTTGCGTTAGCCTGTAAAACTACTTTTACCTTAATAGGCGTTACACAGCAGGGAAACACGGGTTGTAAATTACAAAGACGAAGAATGTTGTTTTTAACCTGAAATGGCCATAAGAACTTCAGTGAGCCAAGATTTTACCTTTCAGCTGAGTCTGCCTGTAAAACTACTTTCACCTTCACATATGTTACACAACAGGGAAGCACGGATTGTAAATTACAAAGACAGAGAGGAATATAGTTTTTGACACATTGACTGTGAGCCAAGATTTTATGATTTAAGCTAGTTCACCTGTAAAACTACTTTCACCTTCACATACATTTTACAGCAGGGAAACGCGAGTTTCCACGGTAAAAACGGAAATATTATTCGGGAATTACGTCGCAATATAACAAAATAAATTATCTCTTCATTCTTTAATCAGATGAAGAGTGCTTGCTCTACATAAAATCATAAACTTAGTACTCTATGAAGTTGCTGCAAATTGAATTTAGCAGGAACATCTTGCAAACGGAATATACATAAGAATATTACAGCACATTTTTATTCAAAATTTCCGAAAGTGCAATAATCTATTTCTATTTAAATAATTTGTTAATGTTTCCTATTTTAAATAATTTGTGTAGTATTTTTCTTTTATTATGTTTCTTAAATTTACTGAAATTTTTTAAAAATTCATTGTATTTTTACATTTTTTAAGTAAATTACATTTTTTAAAATTTACTTTTAAATATGAAAATATAAATATTATAGAACACGAACAGAAGTACAATATTTTCATTTAAATTTTAATAATTTGTGCATTTATTTTTCTTTTACAAAGCTTCTTTACTTAAATATAAAAATAAGCTTTTTTAATTAATTATTTTATTTTATTTGTATTTTTTTTTATAGATTGACATTTAAAAAAAAATTACTTACAAAATATTCCTGTTCGTTTCCATTCTACCACACATTCAATTAAGAACTACAACACAAAATGGACTAACATTCTTAAAACCGATAAAAGAATCTTATCAAGCTCCACAAAACAGAACACCACATTACGTAACTACCAATACCCTTCCAGCATATCTTCACCCCTACCCCCATACGCACAGAACAAATAACTTTGCAACAATCACTGTTTCTGTCTAATAGAGACCTGCACTTCGGCAAATATTCGACATTGCCATTTCTCGACAATGTCGGTAATGACGCACACATTGTACTCTTTTCGGGAGGGGGTACTCGAAATCGCGTTTCTACGATTACGGCAAACATTACGCAAGAGGAGGGTATTACCCACACACTTCCCCGTCAGAGAGTGGGTTGGGGGAGGGGGGGGGGGTACTCAATGAATTCAGCTGAAAATGTGGCGGATTGTACAGGATGAAATGAAAAGCCTGCAATATAACGTTTAGTTATTCCATTGTTCCCAAAGGATGATGATACAAAGAGTTATAAAAAAAAAAAATTAATAGCGTTTCATTTACACTTACAGTACTTGTTTACTGAGTAAAGGCAATCTATGTTTGAGTTTCTATTAGCTTCGGTTATTTATTCGAGTGTTACACTAAACTCAGTTCTTTCCCCAAAGTCTTCAAGATATGGATATTCACTAGCATAGATTAAGAGACTCTTTCAGTATCGGAAAAACTAAACTTTTATTCACAATAGGCTAAATAAAGTTCACCGACTCAAAGCAGACGAGAAAACATTTACTACCCTATTCGATGAATGAACCAACGAGATTTGGAGTGAAAAGCACAACTCGTTCTCCCATTGGCTAGTCCTTGCGGTTGGTCGCGGAATATATGTTTTTGCGACGTCGCGAGGAGTTCTGTGACGTCATCGTGGAACGGAGAGACTAGTATGAATACACCCTAAAAGATTTCGAAAACACTGATATTTCGGGCATCAAAATGGCGTGTGCACTGGCCACGTAACTATGAAAATATAAATAACGATTCACTCAATATCAAAAATCTATCGACTTAAAACGACGGAGGAGTGGAAAGAAAAAAAAAAAAAAAAAAACAACATTCAGCGGCGACGATAATCTTCCAGTATTAAAAGCCAGCAGCGTCTTATCCGGAAGATTTCGACGGCGTATTATGAACAAGAACACGGCGACATATATATTTTTCGGATATTTGTTTTCGTGTCGCTTTATACGAGTGTTACGGCACCTGGAGATTGTAGTTTGCGTTGAAGAAAGGGGAGGTGGGGGGGAAGAGAGAGAGTTTGGCTTGAGATAACGATTTTCTTGAAACAAACACTAGAGAGAAGGATTACCAAAGCGCATCGAAGGGGAAATAAAGGGTTCTGTTAAAAAAAGAATCTAAAATGGGAAAGCTCCAGCAGGCTTAGCCAGAATGGCTAAAGTGTCACAGCAAGAAGTATAAAATAAGCACTTTTGTTTCAGTTGCGAAAATGCTTTCGAATAAACTGGCAAAATTCTTTTTAAAAGGAAAAGTATTTTGAGGGTCTTTGTTAAGTCCAGAACATCGTCTAAAAAAGACTACGCTAATTCCCACGCTCACGCGAAGATACAATCGAACCTACGTAATGGAATAGACAATTTGACACGAAAATATATTCTAAAAAGCGGGATATTCAATTATCCGGTATCACATTATCTAATTACTACGGTTTAGTACATTGGAAATTTATTACAATAAGCGGGATATTCCGTTAACATGAAGATTCCAAAGAAACCGTGAAGAGCCGATATTCCCTTAAACGGGTGAAACTGTAGATTCTTCGGATGAAACTATCACGGGATATACTGACGTAGGCTTACTCATCGTTTAGTTAGTTGTAAGGCTACCGTTGAAAAATAATTAATAAAACAAACACAACATAATGGAAAAAAGAAGTCAAATAGGGCCGCTTAAGAATAGGAAAGACAATACACTTTTAATATAATGCATTTGAGTGCGTATTTAAGAGTGTTTCAGACTTATTTCTTTTTAATTTTTTACTTTTTTACTTTCATTTTCCCGTCACTCTGTTCCAGTTACTTTCTTGACAAACTTGGACGGCATTCTATCACCGTGTTTCAAATTACCGGAAACAGAGTGGTTCTGTTGACCGCCATTCGGAGAATATCCTTGAAAACAACACTCATTCGAACGAAATTAGATAATTTGAAAAAGTTTTCTTCTGCGCTCCTACGCTTGATTGAATTTTCTAAAAAGACGGTGTAATGATTTCGTACCATTAACGATGAGTATTATATATATATATACGTTTTTTCCTTAAAAAATAACTAAGTGCGACTGTGTTTCTGAAATGCGGGGAGGGTAAGCAGTATACTTGCATGCACAGAGTTAGCAAGAAATTAGCTTCCCCAAATGACATAAAATTCGACTACAAATAAATCAAATGATGCGCCTGACATTTATTAAATAAATAAAAATTAGTAACAAAATCCACCATTAGATGGCGCTTATTCGCTGTAACACGATATTTATTTGAATTTATTGTATAGTTCAATAAAAGTACAAGAAACTCATGAGGATCAGATTTTTAAAAAATTGTTTTGCTATTATTATTAGAGGGAAAAGTGTAAAAACGGGCACAGGTGTAATTATGGGCACCCCCTTCCCAACTGGCTATGAGATGCTGAAGACTGGCGACCAGGACTGTAGATGACGTCACTTTATTGATTTATAATAGAAGAAAGCAGTTGGAAACATTTTTTTCAAGTAGTGTGGTTGCAGCGTGAGTTATTGTGCGAATGGGTGCTTGTTCTGGACTACAAACTTTAGACAGGCATGTGAAATCATTTCCTTTTCATGTATTTGTTGTTAATTTAAAATAATTTCACAGTAATATCTCCAAAACGGATATTCTAATCTACTTTTAGAAGCACGCCTTTACTCATATGTATCTTTAGGTTACATGTGATAGTGGCCATAATTTTTAGGCTAGGTTGGTGTATATATGGGCACTCTTTCGTAGTGTAAATATGGGCCCAAATTTAAAGGGAGAAAATCATGATTAAAGATTATCCCGATATACAAGCATATCCATTTGACATATCACCATACAATGATTAGTTAACCAAGTCCCTTGACAAAAGTTGACTCAAAAACCGTCCCTGAGTGTTCCGGGGGTAAGATGCCCATAGAGTTATAACTATGTATTTTAAAGTCTTTGAAGATGCCAGTCAGGGGGGGGGGGAGAAAATTCGACCTGTGAAATGATACAATACATCATCCGACTCAGACTACAGGGACCCTCCCCTTGTGGACTGCGATGATTATATTGTGCCGTTTACACTCAGTCCCGTTTACACACAACCGCTCCTCGTTCTTGACCATCCGCACGTACCGAGATCGCCCTGGAAGGGATTTTCGAGGGCAGGTCAAACGAACGCCCGTGTGTGGAGGTGTGAAAAAAGGTAATTTAAGCTGAATGTGAACCCTCACTGCCTTTAGGAGCAGTAAAATACACCCCCATGCCGGCATTTCCTGGGCAGTGAGAGAGGCAGCGCGAGTTGCTGAATGTAAATGGGGCATATGAACCTGTAAATAGAGAATGGAGATAAACCTGACTCGAACGAAGCGACTTGCATATTTTGTGATGGGAAGTTCTCTGAAAGACACTCACGTGGCCAATTGCTCCGGGGCTGAAAGAGCCAGTTCTCTTTGAGATTTCAGTAAATAATTTTTTTTTTTTTTAATCTGTACTAGATAAGTTCTATGCCTTTTTTATAGTTTTATCCTATTTAAAACATTTAAAACCATTTTTTGAGGCATTTTTGGCCCCATCACACATATGACCCATTTACATTCATATTAAGCCCATATTTGCATTCTATTTTTTCTGGTGTTTTTTGTAAAGCTTTTTGAAAATCTTCGTCTTTGAATTGAAATAACTCATATTAATCAATGTTTTGCCTCCTCTTATTTAGTAACTTGTTATATTTGTTAATGAGGGTGAAAAATCTTTAATTTTTCAAACTGAGAGTAACTTTAAGTCAAAAACAAAAGAGGGTGCTCATATTTACACCTTTTCCTACATTTCGCATAAAAAGTATATTAAATATTTTTTGTGTCTGGCACAGCGAATTAGCTCCTAGCGTATTGCTACAGCGGCAATTTTAATGGGAGAATAAAACAATAGACTTTAAAACTAAACTGTTCCTGTGAGTTACGCTACTAAATGTTCAAATTCCAATACTAACATAAATACATATTCCTTCCGATGAGTGAAGAAAAATTAAATATTCATTACTTTTGAGCGAATCAGCCTCCTCTGCATGCCGCAACCACTTCGAAAGAACAAACCGCCGAGACTGTGAACGATTTCGGCAGTTTTACTCAAATGGCGAAACACCAAAACAGTCGCTATACAGCATTTAAGTACGTCATTTACCTCAGGCAGACGGCGAATAATAAACTTCTGAAATCGCCAAGAAACGCACTAAAAATAGCACATCCCTCATAAATCTTTCATAGTTATATTCCCTTCGTTCAAACACTTATTTTGTTTCACTTGCCAAAGCGAGTTTTTGTGCTTGTAAAAAGCAAAACTAGCAACCGACCGCCATTTTGGTACTGACATTGTTGCCAATTCGATTTAAAAAAAAAAAAAAAACAAGAAAGATAAATCATGCCAAATGCATCGATTATAAAAAAGACTTTCCAGAACAACTTTTCTGTGTCTAACTTGGGGAAGTATTGTTCTTAAATCTGGCGAGATTTCGCAGGTAATTTCTCAAAAATAAATAAATAAAGATATAATCACTATGAAAGTAATATGAAGAGACCCTGTAAAAGAGCTAGAAAAGTTTCCCCTCCCCCTTCCCCCTGGTTTAACTGAAGAGTAAATGGTTATGAACATTTTTATAGTTATCGCATTGTGTTGAAATGATGAATTCCTCTAACTGCTACAGATCGTAATGTGTTGGAATTATTTTGAGTATTCCTGTAAAAGAACTCTTAATGATACAGACAGTGTTTTCGATGAAGAGCTTTATCTTTATTAATATATATCAATTTTGTTTCATTTGAAATAGCCGAATACCTTAAATTACATTTTACCTCTTTCGCGCCGACTGTCACGTATACGTGCCAGCCAGAAAGGCACTATTTCCCTGCCGACAAGCTGGCGTGTCAAAGCGTTTTCTCGTTCATTCCCCCGGCAGTCTCACATTTGTACCAGTGTCTTGGAACGTTTTAAAAACTAACTTTTGGCACACGATGGCATTGTATGTCCATACGGTTCCAAATACATGTGAATTTGACCTTCTACTCAAAATGAGAGTAATATGACTCACATAAACATGGTTTTTAATTATATAAACATAAGGGGAAAGGAATATTTCCGAATGGCATGTTTTAAGCACGCCATTGGACGGCTCCTTAAATTCGATCGTGGTATTTGTTACTATAGTAAGCAGGGAGTTTTATTTTCGCAACAGCGTTGGGTATTTCGGTCTGCAGTCCAGTTTTTAGTGGATAATTATATCTTGTGAATGTTTTCTCTTTTTACCGTTAGAATGTCGAAAATGTTTAACTGAGCTTGAAGTAGCAGAAATGATGCAAAACATTTCAGATATTGATTCTGAAAGACATTCGGATAGCAATGATAGTGACATTATTAAAAAACGCTTTGGTGTTTCGGTAATTTCATGGATTTAGGCTTAATAGCAAAAAACTAAGGACGTGGACAGCCACTCGCGAAAGATACTGCCGGCCTCAGAGGAAAGCGCACGTGTGCTTCCCGTGGCGAAAGGGTTAACGAGCGACTGCCCATAGAACGTAATGTATTGCTAATCTTTTCAGTACTCCAGTACAACCACAAATGATACATACATCATTTTCAATGGGGTACAAGGTACAGTACACAGAAATAACATATAAATTTCGCAGAAATCAATGATTATTTACGTGAGTTAGAGCACGGACAGACAAACCGAAATCACAAACACTTTTTAGCCTTGTCGGAAAGTGTTAAAAAAAAATGAGGCTATTTCTAAGCCTGCTCTGCCATTTTGCATTCGGAGATTTCGAACACATGCGATTACTAGCTGTATCCATTCAAAAATTATGGTATTTTCATTAATTACTTTCAGGAAGAAATATAATGCTTTAAATCGGGGAATGGAAAAAGAACCGCAAATGGTCAAATGTTTTGAAGTACACAGCAACTAAAGTAGAATTCATCTTTGCTTTATAATTTAGGAACGGATGACGGTGATAATATCCAGGAGATTAAATCTGCGTAAATACTGTATTTATATTTTTAAGAAGCCCCAGTACAAACTTTTTCCTGAGTAGTAAAATGTTCACTATACATTAATGAGATGATGTATTAAATATCAGTCTTTTATCTTAAAAAGATTCTGAGATTTGAAAATAAATATATGTTGACTTAAACCACTTTTCAATTGCCGTCAAAGAAAAAAATAATCACATCGGAACATCGCGTGTTAGGGGTTGTACACAGACTACCAAAGAATCGCCTAAGTACGCAATTCTTTTGCTATTATTGGTACCGTATAGCCCCTTACAAACTTTATTTAAACATACCTCTGAGGCTTTTTACAATGAAAGCTAAAATTTTATAAATCACCTAATTAATGTATGGGCATTTTACTAATTGACAATTTCTTTGTACGGGCCATATAAAAATTTAAATCTTTTACTCATTTAGGTCTAATCTCCGAAAAAGTAAAGGATACCATAAAATAGTAATTTTAAAAAAATGAATACCTCTTTTACGCAACTTTGCAATTTACTGTAAATGTCTGCGATGAATATTTAAGGGAAAAAAAGTCTATGTCAGTGTTTTCGTAATACGCTTTTATTCTTTATTCATTAGAAATAAGTGAGCAACGTAAAATGAAAAAAAAAAAAAAAATCTGGAGTGACTGTACTCGACTTTCGAACACTTACGATTAAGATCATTACCAAGCATTTAAATAAACGCTAGCGTACTTCCAAGAATTTCTCCCCATATGCCATAATGTAAAAGAAATCTTTGTCGTAGCCGTGTAGGAAAACTATAAGTCCTATACACACCAAAATCAATACAGGTCTTGCGACGGTGTTTTATGACATATATACCCAATTTGAGCTCAATCGAATGCCCTGTTTATGAGCTAACGCTCTCTCTCTCTTTCACATGAAATTCTACCTTCTTAATTCAAGAGTACCGAGAAGTTTCGAAACAAAATGGCGCCCACCAAAATACGCTTTCTTTTTATGAATCTCCCTGTAAAACAAAGAGCATAAATAGATAATCCTAGCACACGAGAATGCCTCATAAAATCGAAAGGAAACGTATTTCACAGCAAGAATTATCTCCTCGCGTCATCATAAAAGAAATAGTTAATTAGTTCTGCTTTTTCTCTTTCCTGATTAATTTTCTAGATGAGAAAACAGCAGAATAATTGTTTTCCACAAAAATTTAAAAAGGAGTTCCTTTTTTTTAAGGTTTAAGCCGTTTTATTTTCAAGCTGAGCTCTAAAATATATATGATACCAAGATAAGAACGTAATTTTCGGTGTGCATAAACATTTGGCGGTGTAATTGCTTTCAAAGAATTCTTGAAAAATTAAAAATAGATTGCACGATACAAAGAGTAGAATAATGCGTAAAATAATAATACCGAGTACTTTTGTTTAGCATAGGAAATGTAAACGAAAGGATTTTTAATTGTGCTCTTATTCTATAAGAGCACAAGTTAATTTTTATTTTGCTGGTATTTCGTTAAGATATTCAATCTAAGAAATGGCAAGAAAATAAGAAATTACTTTTTTCCTTACTTGATTCTTGTAGAAATTGAAATAAGAGGTATCATTTTCTCCCAACAATTAAAGAAAATAAATATTCCGGGTTCACTTACCTAAAAATAAAATATAAAAACAATAAATTACTATAAAAAACTCAGTTAAATTCCAAAAACTATCATTGAAATGATACACTTTTATGTTTATGGGGAAAATAGAAAAAGGCCATAACAAAGTAATCACAATCAAAAAATAACCAACGTCTTGTTCCTTTTTATTAAATTATTGTATTGTTTTACTGGCACACTCAAATCTTGAAGTTAAATTTTCGATAACTTCCCAAAAACAAATTAACTTGAAAAATTTCAGGCATATCTAAAATCAATCAATATACAAAGCGGGTCAATGCAGACAAAATTAGGTTCGTTTTGTGAACCCTTCACCAAATTACAATCGATTAAAACGACCCCATCACAAAAATGCAACCGATTAAAACGGCCCTTCATTGACATTTTACCTTACTTTTTATTCTGTTTTATCAATTATTTTTACAACCAAAAAAAAAAAAAAAAAAAGACTTATGTTTGTGAATTTTCATCCCAATTTTTAATAAGTGTTGGAATTCACAAAATTAAGTATTGAAATTCACAAAAATAAGCAATTTTCACGAAAATGGGACCCAGGAAAATATTCTTGGATTGACCCCATCAGTGGCGTAGCCAGAAATTTTCATTGGTGAGGGGGGTGTTACGACTAGTGTAACTCACATACATGTATATGCGTGTGTGAGAAGTGAGTAAAGAATATACATATTGTATGACAAAAAACTCTAACCCCCCCCCCTTGACTACGCCACTGACTCCAGTACAATAATACTCAAAACGACACGAATACTTTCTCTTACAGGAGCGCACAAAAGAATTTTCACTCTTTAACGCGCAGTGTTCCCTCTCTGGGAACACCAAACTCTGACGTTTTGACTGTTGCCAGTCACGAAGAACAGATTCGATTTCTATAAAAAAAAGTTGCGGGTAACATAGCTCCAGCTACGACGTGCAAAAGTAGCTTTTGACGAGCTAAAAAGTAGAGTATCCTTTCCTTTTTAGCACGTCATTTCCCGTAAAAAAATTGTCACGATTATTTTTAACAGCACTAACATCTGCCGAAAAATGGAAGAATGTGAGAACAGCTGGATAGATTGCCCAATGCTGAAAAAAGGGCAGCCATTGTCATCACTCGACTTAACTACCAGCAAGATGGCGGACGATCCAAACGTTCATCACGTGCCACAGATCTAGAGTCTAGATCTGTGGTCTCTCGATCTGTGGCACGCGATGAACGTTTCGATCGTCCGCCATCTTGCTGGTAGTTAAGTCGATCGATGGCAACGGCTTCCCTTTTTTTCAGCATTGGGAAAGGGTTGCGCCTCAAAGGGTTAATGCATTAATGAGTGAGTCAAAAAAAAAAGGTATTGAGAGACTCATCAATTGATCTCATTTTAAATCCTTACCTAAAAGCAGATGAGAAGCATCTCCTGAAAATTGGTAACGCCTCTTGTGCAGTTTTACAAATTTCAATTTAGTACTAAAGTTCCACTTTGGACATTATATAAAAAGAACTATTTTTAAAAAATTATACATGTATATTATACACACCTACAGATTTTTATAAAGAAACACACTAAATTTATATAACTACGATTTGTCAGAAATTAATTCTGGGAATAAACACGGATTTGTGAGGGATCCGCTTTTTATAGAAAGAATTTTGTGAAGGGTCCGTTTTTAAAATAAAATATTTTGTGAAGGGTCCGTTAACGGACCCAAATTTCTCCTAAACAGGCCCCTGATTATATATTTGAGAAGTCTCTCATCAGAGGACAAACCTTAATTTCGAGTCCAGATCTTTACTGATCATTACTCCAAAATTAATAACCAAGTTATCGATTCTTTTAATTTTTAAAGAATAAACGATTCATCAAATGTAAGTCTATCGTTTTTCTGCTGAAAATGGCCGTTCCTTTTTCAACGCAACGTGCATTACGATAAATGAGAGTCACTTTAAATTGCAGAGAAAGCTTTGGAATTTCTAGCAACGTTTATACTCGAAATATTTGCAAACACTAAGGAATACCTTTTTCTCTTCAACCAACCTTATGAATGCAATATTATTAATTGGAAAACAAACAATGGTTAGAATGGTTGGTAAGAAAAAGAGGTGTTTGCCCTCGAAAACAGAGGGCGGGCTATATGCTGTGGTTGGTGTTACCACAAAAGAATTTTTAATTATGTTTTCTCATTAATTTGCGAGGAGAGCAAACATTTTGGGTGATTTTTTTTCTTTTTTAATTATTTCCGAACGACGGATAATTGCTGGGAATTCTGATATGAATGAGTGGAATATCCCTTTCGAGTTTTCTAAAAGGAGGAAGACTTTCTATTAGGAGGTGTTGTATTAAAAGTGTTTATGATTTCGGTTTGTCTGTCTGCCAATCCGTGCGTGCTCTAACTACCATAAATATGCATCAATTTCTACAAAATTTATATATATTACTAGCTGCGTACCCGTTCTTCGTAAGGATTTAATCATGTGTTTTTCTTACTCATGTTAATGAAATTAGTTCCATTTTTACGAAATTTCAAAATACGGAGAATTCTTTTACTCATGACATAAGCTTTTGGCAACAGATACTGACTTGAAATGGTAGCGTTACTGCAAAATGATAACTCAAAATTTATGTCAGCGCTATTTGAGATCAAACAGAACGTAAAGTGTTTTGCAGGCAAATCTGTTCGCTTTCAATGTGCTTTTGCAGTATAGTTTCGTCTTTTTCGCTTAGTTCTAAAATAACGTCACATGGTGTGGACCACTGTTTTATTTTGTCTTCTAATTAAGAAAGCTTGAGCGATGTGTAATCTCAGTCATTCTGTGGAACACCTTGATAAAACTCTACTTATATAAAAAAAATCTGATGTGTCCAACACATGACTTCCTTGCACGTCCATTAGATCAAAAATATTTTCGACGCACTTCCTCTAAATTTATTTCTTTGAAAGAGATAAAATATCAATAATAGTAAGGTTTAGGGATTTCTAGCCAAATATTTCGATATCGCCAAGCTGAGTTCAATTTGAAAGATTTCCTTCTGACACTTTATCTGGCGATATTTCACCAAAAGCCGACAAACTTGAGATAGTCAGCGAGATTTTGGGGATAGCCAAAGTAGTCATTGACCACAGACTTTCAATGAATTGAATGCATCTATACACCTCAATGTATTCAAAGTCATTTGGCTCACCATGTAAATAAATTCTCAGTCGATTGCTGTCAAAAAAGATTTTGAAAACAGTTAGATATTACAATAGTTCTAAATACAAAGTTAAAAAATCTACGGGTTAAAGTTTTAGAGTTATACAAAATAGGAAATAATTTTTGGAGCCAAATTTGGCGATATTTCGGCGAAACTCGCCAAGAACGATGACAAATGGCGATACTTTGGGCATGGACTAAATGACTGACTATCGCCAAATTTGGCGATATTTCGCCAAAACTCGCCAAGGTCGAGGACAGACGGCGAGATTTTGGGCATGTACCAAACAATGACTGTCTACAGTTGTATTATATTGAAGATGTCCATAGACATTAAGGTACTGAAATTCTTTTCGGTGGTCCTGTAAATAAACTCTCCAGTAGATTGGAACCAAAAATCGAGATGCACAACTAGATATTATAACATTCTTATATATGAAATTTCATAATAGTTTTTGAGATTTGAGAGTTAAATATGCACACACATACACCAAAAGTCGCCAAGCTTGGCGACTTTTGGCATAGTTCTTGAGGGAGGCACGTGACCGTGGTCGGACCATTACCTAACTTATGTTGTAGGACGGTATTGTGCTTGAAATGGATGAATGCCCCTAAAATTACTATTGACCGTAATGTATTGGAAATCTTTTGAGTGTTCCTGTAGCAGAAGTATAAATGATAAAGACACTTTTTTTTAATGGAGAAATTCATTTTCTAACTCTTTACAGCATATATCACTTCTGAGTCGTTTGAAATAGCCCAATACCTCTAAAAAACGTTTTGATGAATTTCGGCCCATAGAGCGTAATGTATTTCGAATCTTTTGGGCGGTCCTGTAGATAAACTATTCAGTCGAATGGAACCGAAAGTGGAGGTGCACAACTAGATGTTACAACAATCCTAAATATAAAGTTTCAACATTCAACGCCTAACAGTTTTTGAGATATGCGAGTTTAATGAATTTCGGCCCATTGAGTGTAATGTATTTCGAATGTTTTGGGCAGCCCTGTAGATAAACTATCCAGTCGAATGGAACCAAAAGGGGAGGTGCACAACTAGATGTTACAACTATCCAAAATATGAAGTTTCGACATTCTACGCCTAATAGCTTTTGAGTTAGACGAGTTTAATGAATTTCGGCCCATAGAGCGTAATGTATTTCGAATCTTTTGGGCGGTCCTGTACATAAACTATCCATTCGATTGCCACCAAAAGGGGAGGTGCACAACTAGATCATAGAACAATCCTAAATATCAAATCTCAACATTCTACGACCAATAGTTTTTGAGATATGCGAGTTACATACATTCGTACAGACGGCATGGGAAAACTGGCCACAGTAGACTCGCCACTGGTCAAAATGAGTTGCAGACGCGTTAATATGATCGTGCATGCTGGCCTACGATGAGATGCATCGAAAAAAAATTTTTAATTAAATTTAGAGGTAGTCAAAATCGGTTTTTATGTCGAAATTTGGCCCCCAAAATTTTTCGGGATCACATTACTTCCTTATACTACGTACAAGGAAGTAAAAAAAAAGTCAGTCGTATGACTGCACGTCAGAAGTGAAAACTTTTTGAGAAGCTTTCTAAAATTAATGCAGTTAAACAAATTTTCACACATTATTGCATTTATATTAAGAAAAAATAAACATTTATGCACGTATATTCACATTTTTATACATTTGAAATTCTTTGTACAAATTTTTTTAATGTTTTTTTGAGGCTGTAAAGGTATCGCACATTTATGATATTCTCACAATTTCCAATATTTTTGTACGTTTGTACACATTTTAACGCAATTTTCACTGGGTTAGCATTGTAAATTTTCGATTTTTTTAATTTAATTACTTTTTAAACTTCGCGCTCGATTTGTGTGCACATTTAAAATTTAAAAAGAGAGAGGGAGTACGCACACAGGCCGCAGGTATATACACAGCTGGTATATGCGTACGACTTACATCAGCAAGCCACATATTTCTCCACGTATTGGATTTTGTTCGATTTAATTAATAATTATCTACGCGAATTTATTAAGTATCAATAATTATATACTTATGTTGTAATGAACAGTACAAGAATCCGAATTCAAGCTAAGATCCGAATGCGGATCTTTGCCCCAAATCCTTTTTGGTTTATAGCAATGTTTTGTTGCCTAATAACGGTTTTGTTTGTTTGATATTCGCATGTTGTCTCAAGTCCTGAGCCTTCCAATAACCATCATATTGCGCTAAGTTCGGGGCCTTGGCCTTCTAATGATCATGTCCATCAGAGCCGGAAAAATCTATTGCCCGACATGCAAGGTTATGTAAAATTTTCATCCAGGCATGTTTATTTATTTATTTTTTTATTTGCGCCACTGATTCAGTTTGCGATTGCACCATTTAAGTTCACATCAGTTGTTAAGTTTTTCTGCGGCCCTGAGTTAGATTTCTGTTCATTTTCAGTTCTGTAATAGCCAACTGTCTTCCCCCTATTTTGTAAGTTTCTCTAATAAATTTAAGAGAGCTATTTTTTTTTTCTTTTGGTCTATGTGTTTTTGTTAAACTAAGTTTAAAATGCATATTTTAGAGATTGTTGTCCTACTAAATCAAAATTTTAGATGGAGTTCATAGTAAAATTTTTAAAATGGAAAATTTAATTATACTCCACCAGCATTGACGATGCTGATAGCAGTCAATCTCACAACCTAACAAATAATAATTTCGCAGAAAAAACAACTTTGCAAGTTCCATTCCGAGTTTGTGTCAAGTCTATCACCGCGGATCTTTATCCCATTAGATGGGGCAAAGATCCAAAATACCAAAATCTGTAAAAGTCACTCCCAGTTTTTATCAAGGGTAAAAAAAACCCGATTTGTTTGTTTGTGTGTTTGTGTGTGTGTGTATATGTGTGTGTGTGTATATATATGTGTGTGTGTGTGTGTGTGTGTGTGTGTGTGTGTGTGTGTGTGTGTGTGTGTGTGTGTGTGTGTGTGTGCGTGTGTGTGTGCGTGTGTGTGTGTGTGTGTGTGCGTGTGTGTGTGCGCGCGCGTGTGTGTGTGTGTGTGTATATATATATATATATATATATAAGGGTGAAAAAACCGGGTTTTATTGGGCAAAATTAAAATTATTCGGTACTTGAACTTGAAAACTTGCATATACAGAAGTGCAAACTTCAAACCATAGACAAGCATAAAATTTGTTTTTAACTCACACAAAGGAAACTTGGCACTGCCCTACAAGAATGAATAAATTTGCTTCTAAAAACTTTGTGTATTCTTTTGAATAAAAAATTATTAGCTTAGTAAATTATAAGTAATAGAAGCTTGAGTGACATACCATTAAAACACATCCACAAACAACAATAACTTTAATTTCGAGCTGTGCAAATTTCAGAAACTAATTAGTTACTTACTTAACTGAAGTGAGAAATTTGGCTTAAATACTTTTTTGATACTTTCTATGTATTTTACCATGTATCCTATTGAAATAATGTATGTAGATTTATAGATCTTTTACAGGAGAAAAAAAAAATCCGATACATCACGTTCTATGATCAATCAACCTTGAAAGTGTATTTTACAGATATTTGTTTTTGTTTTCTTCAATGAAAACAAGTTCGCTTTATGATATTAAGGCTCACAAAATAGTGCTATCCATCGAAGATAGTACCTGCGTTATTAATAGTTCTTCTACAGGAACACTCACAAGAATTCCAATACATTATTATCTATGACAGTTGAGAGACATTAATCCATTTCAGGCGCAGTACAGTATAAAAATGTTTATACTGAAATCATCAGCACATTCCAACTTTGTTGGAAAATGTGTCTTGTTAAATTTGTGAGAAATAGTACCCTATTTGCTTCAGTCGCCTCGGGGACACCTTGCGACTGGATGCATGTATTCTTAACATTATAAATTTTAGCACGTACGACATTAAATGTGCTTTCACACATCATCAGTCTGCAGAACAAGGTGACATTCCACTAATAATTTACACTGAAATAAACATTCCAAGATTTTTTTTTTATTATTATTTAAATGCCACACATCGAAAAATAAATAAAAAATCAGAAAAAGTTCCACGCTACATTAGTCCTAACGATGAACAGGTTGCCATCTCCAGAAATGCAATCTTTTAGCGATTTGGAGGATTTTGCATTCTTCGGTCTGGTTTTTAAAACAGTTTTCCTCGACTAATCTACGTTTCGCGTGTTTCAAAACGTGGCCCGTCGTGTCTTTTAAGACTGCTGATTAGACACGACCTGAATCACTTCTGTAGGATAGGTGTTTCTTCTTCTCTTTTTTGTTATGCGTTTATATTATTTTATTCCACCTATGACATTCTTTCAGTGGCGACAAATGCAGCATTCCAGATGGTAAAAGGCGAATTACCTTCTCCCCCCCCCTCCCTTTCTTGTTACACGTATTTTAACACTGTTCAACATAGAGTTATAAATGCAGCATGAACTACTTTTGATGGGGAACATTATTTTGCAATGTTTAATAACATATACCCATTTAATTTTGTCTGAAATAGATAAAATATCCAAATTACACTTTTTGGCGATGACTGCCCGCGGGGAATTCTTTTGGGTGCTCCTGTGGAAAAAACTATAAATGCCACAGACACCCTTTTCCATAAGATATATGGTACTGTACGTGGGAATAACACACATAAATTTCGCAGCAATCGAGCCTATTTACAGCAGTTGGAGCACGGACGGACAGACAGACAAACCAAAATTATTAACGCTTTGTTGGATGAGTGATAAAAATTAAATGTGTTACTTACATATTTCCTTAAAATAAATTTATATTTTTTTTGTTCAACCTCAATAGAGCTACATTATAGTAAGACATTAATACGTATATAATCTGACGATTAGAACAAGGAATTCTCATACGCGCGGGTAGCAAGTTCATCGCAGAAAAGAACCTTTTATTCCTCACACACTCACTTTATTAACACACGAATGCTGTCCTTGTATCTGTGAAATACACACTGACTTTTTTGTTTTCTTTTTCGCATTTTAATCACAGCCTTAAGATTTCGGGATCCGTTCCACTACCTGATTAATTAACCTAGTTTTAGTTGATAAATAAGTAAAACAAGGTTTGCATCTACTTACTGATTATTTTTCTTTACAATAATAATATAGTAACGTTAAAAAAAAAACAGATATATTAAGGAATTTATGCTATGGATGTCACACATACAAGGATAGCAACAGAGCCCAACTAAAGCAGAGGCGTGGGAGACAGGGGGGGGGGGGGGATGCAAATCAAGAAATGTTGCTACGTTATTTTGTAGAAATGTTTTGTTTCGATACAAATTTTCCTCTCTCTCTCTCTCTCTCTCTCTCTCGCTCTCTCTGCTTAAAGAATACTCTAAAAAAAAGTTATCAAACTACATTGAAAAAAAGATATGAATAAGACTACCGAAGGTCTGCCCTTTTTCAGTTGCACAAAAGTTCCAAGCATCCACAAGAGTAGAAAGCCCACAAATTTAGTAAGTCTGTAGTTCCAGGTTTTCTAATGTTTGTAAACTGAATGTGTATAAATGAAAGAGCCCCCCCCCCCCCCCAATGACGGCTTAGTCGGGATCTGGATAGCAATGATGTAATAAGTTTTTTGAGGACAGTAATCCAGCGTTAACTCCGAATTCACTATCCTCAGATTTACACAAAGTGCTCTGCTGTCTACATTTAAAAGAAGCTCAAAAGTGCTTCATCTGAGAAAAAGTTTGAAAATCTCTGACTCGTCTAACTGCACTTCTATTTATATTAAGGGACATTTTTCACAAGCAAAGAAAATAATTAGGGAGGGGAGTTTCGGATTGATTTTATTGAAAAAATGCATCAACTTAACCATCGGACAAATTAGACTTAAAAACAGAGGGAAAATGTAACAGGTCTAAATTCATTAATCAATCATAAATTTTAAGAAATTAAAATGAAATAAATTCGAAACTATATCGACATCTGTCCAAAGCTGTGAAACAGAGAACTCTGTGACAATAGCAATGAACGAAATCGGTCAAGTTATACGTTAAAAATCGAACACTATTTTTCAGAGGAGGGGAAACAAATACACGCTTTAATCGATACTCGATCAATGAACATACGTATCGGGTCGCGGTTTAAACGAAAAGAGCGATAACAAAGCCAAATCTAACCAACCCTCCCCTTATCAATAGTGATGGAGATATAGAGGTTTCTGCATCTGTCTCACAACTCGGGATGCATATTGGATTTGGGCTGGTGGCGCCATCTGTTCGTTTTAAGAGAAACCACACTATGGACGAGTTTAGTTGCGCGTAAGTCCGGTACGGTCAACAATTGGAAAGTTGCGGACCAAACTTTAGGATGTTAGCGAAGTCGCGGGCAGAGCCGCTCCTAGGGTCGATTGCGCCTTTGTGCAAACTACTTTTTTGGCGCCCCCCCCGTCTCCCAAAATTAAGATTTGTTTTAAATTTTAATATAAATGTATAGCTAAAATTTCCATATATATGCCTATAACGTCAGTAACATTTGTTTATAGTATCAATAAATAGAAAACAAAAACAAATATTCGTAGCATTACATGTAACATGTTTACTATTACATTAAAATTATCGTATATATCAAGTACTCAAAAAAGAAGCACATTAAAATTAAATAAATTTTTCACTAATATCATAAAAAACAGGTGTTAAAACTAAATATTTTTTACTTTACTAATAATTTTTCATTCTCTCATAATTATTGTACTTAATAAAATCCTACCTATTCTCCTTACAGATGTGCTATTTTGATTTTTAAAAAAAAACCCATAAAACAGTGAAACTCTGCCTATACTTTTTGTGATCCAGCTGATCTTGTGTTCAATTTTCTGCTTAAGCCCCCGACGGGGACCAATCCAGCCAGTGGTGGCCCTAGGGTACGTGTCGACCCCCTGCAAAAGTAAAAAAAGGTGCCCCCCTTGATCAAGTTCTACCGTTTTTGAGTTCGAAATGGCGGCACTTCGAATACGGCGCCCCGATACTATGCTTATTTCGCCTACCGTGTTAGGCAGCCCCTGAGTCCCGCCAAAACTCTAGCTACGGCCCTGCTAAAAATAACTCTTTTCAGGACTTAAAGCCCCACTTTTGGTAATACAATATGAAAATATAAGCACTAAAATCGCACCTTAACAACATTAGCTTGATTACAAAGTTTCTTGTCAGTCTTGCCTCCGTTTGGCGCCCCTAGCACCAAGGCGCCCTTGTGCAACGCACAACCTGCACAACCGCAAGGGGCGGCCCTGGTCGCGGGCCAAATTTTAGGATGTTAGCGAAGTCACGGCACGGGCCGTATAATTTCGATTCATATTGGATTGAAAGGTTCATATAGGTTTTATATGGGTTTTGATATGTATCGCGGACAGGATCAAAAGCCGGGGCAGGCCGGAGGTTGCCCATACGTGCGCGCTCCTTCGATAATTTTTCTGTCTTCAATGAATTCTTTTCATATTAATGCCATTCAAGTATTGCAACTCTCCCTATAACAAGAATAAAAGCGTGTTAATGATTTTCTTTAAAAGATTTTATTTTTTCTCTCACAATAAACAATATTCACTACATACAATTAAATTTATTGTGTTAAACGGACGAATAATTTTGATAAATTTTATGACTGTATTTTATTTTAAGATTCAGAGAAATTCTTACTTTTTAACAGTAAAGATAAATACAAATAAATATGCAAATTAAAACTATGCAAGTATATTTAAACTGTGATACAAATCAATAAACATAAAATGCGCAAATTTCTTATAGAGTAGGTCTTTTGTTCTATGCGAACACGATCATTCATACTTCAATTTAACCGACCATCATACGGCAATTTAACCCTTAATGGTACTTAAAAGTACGGTAAAAGAATTTGTTTCTAAAATAAAAAGATTATTGATTCATTGTAACAATTTCTTTGAAAAATCACTACTCAATACTCATTTAATCAGCTTACATCACAACTGCATGTTTCAAAGATTTTTAAATGGATAGATTTCCGCTAGGGCGGAATACAACTGATCACACCAGCCCGGGAAATATATTGTAAATGACAGACCACTTACATTTTATTCTGAACAAATATACACATTATCATAGCTGCCAACTACTACGGAATATAATTAACCACTTTCTTAAAACAATAATTTTCGGCTTAAAATATAGCAAAATTTTTGTTCTACGAGCGGGAGCTGCTTACTTTTTTTAAAAAATACTAAAAATATATACTGTTTACAAAAAGTGGTTAATTATATTCCGCAGTATTTGGCATCTCTGCATTATATTTTACGACATGCATGTGAAAGTGGCCGGCCTACCGAAATTTTCTCGGCTTCCCGGTGGGCGTATCGGGACCTGCCCGTTCACCGATGAGCCAGGGGAAAAAATAATACATGAGCATTAGTGATTTTTCAGACAATGGTTTGATTAAAAAGTTTAGATTTCCCAAAAGTGTGTCAACCAATGCTTTACTAGACTTCTTTAGTTCTGTTTGTGCTATACTCTTTTGAAAAAGACTCCGTAATTCCTAATGAAACAGTCATTACACGTATAGCCCAGCCCGTGTAGTGTTTATTAATTTTTTGAGCCCCCTTAAAAGAAAATCCTGCCTGAGCCCAGCTACATAAAATCAGATGGCTCAAGTACAGAGACAATGCAAATTAGTCAATTATATCGAGAAATCGAACAGGATTCAGAATGTTTCTTTAAATATTGTACTCTGTAGTCAACTTAATTTTAAAAACAAATTCGCATAAAACTGAACGTCATATTAGCAGATGTACTACAAACTAGTCACCAAAAAATTGTACACATAATAGTTCCTGAGGTATAAATAAAGCCTAATAATTAAAAAAAATTAAATAATTTCTTAAATAAATGCTTCACTGTTGATTCATGCAAATTGAATTGCTCTTATAGTAATATATTAATCGTAGCTGCTGGATATTTTTAAGTAAAAAACTTTTTTAAAAGAAAAAAATCTGTCACGCTTCGCTTTTGTAAATGGCGCATAAAAGCTAAAAGCAATGATTATTCATTCTCTCTAACATATTTCCACATTAACCACCACCCACACATTTTGCATTGCCTCATTTAAAGTCGTCGATTTATACTGACATTTATTTCTAACCCGTCTATCTCTAACGAAAATGTCAACAGTTATGTTGTGACCTTAGGTTTTTAATTTAATTAGATTTTTAAAATATATATTAAAACTCTTCCGCACATGCGTACAAGACACATTAATAGTATTTTTATTGAATTTAATTTGCATTAAAACAGCGTTAATGTAAAGTACAACAAAATAAGAAAAAAAAAGTAACAATCATAAATTTAATAGAGATAAAATATTGTTTATATATGCTATAATTCCCGTCAGATGGCGCGATTGTACAATACATTTATCGGATTTATCTCCTGAAAGTCATACTGGATCCCCAGTTAAATGATGCAGAACAATCGGAAACTCCCAGCTGTGCAAATAAAACCATGACTGATAGGAATGCATTCAAGTTTTCGTATTTAGAACATGAGAGAATCAAGTTAACTAACCTAATTTTTTTATTGTAATTATTTTAGTAATCATCAAAAGAAATAAATCCAGAAAGATATTCAGACATTACACAACGAATATCCATATAGAATCTTTGATTAGACATTTGTGAGAATATATCTGATGATAAAAGTCTATCACAGCTCAGAGGAATTTCTACAGCTGATAATTTTTCAGTCGGCGGCCAGTTCCGTTTGTAATCAGGTGTGTTGTGCGAGAAAGTCGCTCTACGATAAACAAGGACTTACACAAGAGAAAGCGGCGAATTCATACAGAAATGGGAGATCGCAAACATTGTCCTATGTAAATTTAAGAAAATATTAATTGATCGTTGGCAAAAAACGCTTATTTAAAATCGAATTTCAGACCAAACAAATTAATTCATTCTCAATAATGCAAAGTTTGGGTGAAAAACATTCAAATTTATTCGATCACACAAATAAAAAACTAAACATAAAATTGGACAGTAACAACCGTACGCCTGATTCAATTTTCTCTAACAATGTTTTTGACTGTAGTTCGAAAAACTGCTGTGATTTTGGTGCGCAAATACTTACCAATAATGTCACTGACTTTTCAGGATGCTGTGCTGAAACAATGAAGAATAAAAACGTACCCGCTATAAAAACTTAATTAGCCAAAACAATTCTTAAAATCGAGCATTATTTTGCAACATTGTAGTCACTCTTCCCAAAAATTTTGCTATGCAATTCCATTTTCGAGTTCCCGGAGCAATTAAGTTCATTTTCATTTGTTTGCCAAGACCGAGTTCTGGCAGATTTCCCTTTCTTCTAACTAACACTATTAAAAAATAAATAAAAATAGAAATTTATATGAATTTGGGCCCCACGACCCTGTTGCCATTCTGGTGGCAAAGTGACGCATTCTCCACCCCCCCCCCCCCCGAAATCGCTTAAAACCCCAGTACCACCTCCGGAAACGCGCCTTGGTGTTCGCACGATTTCCAAGAAGAAAAAAAAGGGGCGAGAGATGCCGAATAAGTGACTTCCCGGAAAAGATTACATTCTCAAAAATTGTTCTGGAAAATTTTAACTGACGACAGAATGCTTTGTCCTGAGTGCTTTCTAGTCTCAGAATGCTTTCTAGACAATGGCGGGGACTTCCAGAAGAGCATAGTTTGACCCTTTATACGGCGACGGAACTTTTTTCTCTTAAGTACCATCAGTCAAATCGAGCATTTTATCAGAGCTGGTCGTTCTCTATTATTATTTATTCTACCCTTACCCTAATAGGCCCGGCTTTAGAACTTAGGCGGCCCTAGGCAAAATCAAGATTGGCGGCCCTGTACACATTTTTATACACTGATGCATGCACACACGCCACTGGCGGTTTTACGGGGGTAATGGGGAATATCACTGTCTTCTGGAGAAACAAAGGAACTCTTCAAATATAAGAATAATTTTGATCAATAGGGGCAAAGATGCAAGGTTATTATTTTCGGTATTTACATATTTCACTAATTATATGTTTAATTAAGCATTTATTTCATATTTGATGATTAATTAAACATTTTATTCACGTATATGAAGTGTGTTATGAAGTCAAAGGGGTTCCCTTACCATACCTGCCAACCTGGGAAAATTAACACCAGTAAAATCTTGTGCTCATTTCAGTAATTTTCCACCTCACATCAGTAAAACTAAGTTCATTTTTTTGTTAATGACTAGTGCTCTTGTTACTACTTGTCAAAACTAAGTTTATTTATTGTCAAAATGCTCTTTAATTTAATTTTTAATATCATTTTCATTCACAACTGAACCTGCTCTACTTAGTGAAGTTTCCCCCCCCCCCTTCCTCACTGATTTCCTAGGGGAGGGGGGTTAACAATTTAAAATAGGAATAACTTTTTATTCTTACGGAATTGGAGCTATAAATGAGAGAGTAAGTACTAAAGGAAAAATATTTACTCTCAAGAGGGATGGAAAAGGATTGAACTGAAAATCTGAACCTGCCCAATTCAATGCAGCTTTTTTTTTTTTTCTTTTTTCTTTGTTGGTTTCTTCGAGAGAGGAGGTGGAGGAGAGCTAAAATATTACATTTAAAATCAAAATACGAATCAATTTTTATTCTTACGGCATTGGACATTTAAATAAACGAGTGTTTAAGGGAAAGTATATATTCTCTGGACGGATGGAAAAAGATTATACTGAAAAAAATTGAGAACTTTGAAAATCGCCAAACAATCCGTAAAATGGCTCATCATATCCGTACATCAGTAAATTAACACTAAAATCCGTATATTTTACGGATAATCCGTAAAAGTTGGCAGGTATGCCTTACCCCTGTGCCGCCCCCCCCCTCGTTAGTCACTCTTCTGCGGCACTGAGTTTATTTAAAATTATAAAATATCATAACATCTCCCAGACTGTCCCGCAGTGGTCTGGGCGCTAAACTCATAAGAACACGGCAAGTGAAGCAGTATCCGGCTTGACCAGTGCTTGGGAGGGTCATCCCCCTCTCGGCTTGTCCGCTGTGGAACCGTGTACGCTAATGGGAGCTGGTGCACGTAAAATCCGCCGTGGCTCCAATGTCCTCCAAGTTGTTAAACGATACCTCTGGGGGTACCGATTTCAGGTGGTGGTTGGTCCCTCATCTGGAAACGGCTCAAAATTAGGGACCAACAAGTAGAAGTCCAACCCCCTAGGGGGTACTGGCACCCCTCTTTCCATGGTCAATCCATGGACACGACAACAAGAACCTCCCAGACTGCAACTCTAGAACCGCCCTTGACACACACACATAGATACATGCATACAAATACATTGATGCATTCATACATTGTATAATACGTTCACTCATTATGAAAAACGTAGTGGCTCGGTTCACGGCACCGTGGAAGGAATATTTTCACGGCATTGGCGGAGCGACAACAAAAACCGTCCCTGATCGCGTGATTTCACCGTGAACGATGTATTTTCAGGGCAAGGGCCATATGGGAAATACGTTTGTGTTTTGTTGAGCTATGTCAATGTGTGGTTAGTTTCTCTGGAAGGAGAAGGTGGGTTGATTGATGTATAAGTTGAGAAGCGGGACCAAATAACTGATGGTGCATGTATATTAGCAGCGTGAGGCTTAGCGCTGTTATCACTTGTGTGGTTTAAATAAGATATCTAAATAAGTTTTGAAAAAAGGTACCGTTTTTTTAAAAATAAATTGTTTTCTTTTTACTTTCCGAGCATGTACCATGTAAGGAAAGTATTGTGATCATGAAAAAATTCGAATTCGAGATTTTGGTGTATTTACACGTTTTGAGGTCTTCTGAATTCATTTATGCTATTTTTACGAGATGTATGTATGTATGTGTGTATGTGTGTGCGTGTGTGTGTGTGTTTGTGTGTATGTGAGTGAACACGATAGCTCCTGAACGGGGCATTCGATTGAGCTCAAATTGAGTATATGTTATAAACCACCGTCGCAAGACCGGTATTGATTTTGGTGTATAGGACTTATAGTTTTTCTACAGGGCTACGACAAAGATTTCTTTTACATTATGGCCTATGGGAGGAAATTCTTGAAAGTGCGCTAGCGTTTAAACGGTACATTCGATTGAACCCAAATTGGGTTACATGTTATAAACCACCGTCGAAAGACCGGTATTGATTTTGGTGTGTATAGGACTTATAGTTTTTCTACAGGGCTACGACAAAGATTTCTTTTACATTATTGCCTATGGGAGGAAATTCTTGAAAGTGTGCTAGCGTTTAAACGATGCATTCGATTGAGCTCAAATTGGGTGTACATGTTATAAACCACCATTAAAAGACCGGTATTGATTTTGATGTGTATTGAACTTATACTTTTTCTACAGGGCTACGACAAAGATTTCTTTTACATTATGGCCTATGGGGAGAAATTCTTGAAAGTGCGCTAGCGTTTAAACGGTACATTCGATTGAGCTTCAAATTGGTATATATGTTTGAATTATTCATCGATTAAAATTTATTTAAATGCATTAAAGTTAAATAAAAATAATTTTCTGTTGTAAAGTTATTCATATTATTTTCATCAAAAACTGTTGACAAACAGTAAGAGTAGCAAGTTGAATACTTTTTCCTTCAAAAACTTTTTAAATGCTGTGTAATTTGAACAACTTATTTTCTCTATTAATTATTTACTTTATTGTTATAAATAAATGCTATAGTTTTTTTTTAATTATATATACAGTTAGAGAAATATATAGAATATCCAGCTACCCCCATATGGATAGGGCACAGCAGTTTGTGGGTTCAAATCATGATAGATGGCTGAAGTTTGAAGGTCCAGGGTTCTAGCCTACCGCGCGGCTATCAATCTAACGGTCTAGAATTTCGCACTGTTTTTCTCCAGATATTACGTGAAAAGTCCTCCGCCGAAAGCATTTCCCCCGTCCCCTAGGCCGTTAGCCCTCGTATAGCTTTGTTGTGCTTAACACAACACAGCAGAACCGCGTTCGAACCCCAACAGTGGTAGAAAGCTGACGTGTAAGGTCCCAGGTTCGGGCTTTCCGTATTGCTGTCGATCCAGCGGCTTGGGGTTTTCTGCGATTTTCTTCAAATGTAACATAAATACACTCTCGAACGCCTCTAACTCCTCTGCTCGACGCATCCCCTCCTTTTAGGAAGATGGCCCGAGAATACCTGATATCAGACTGATTAATGATTTTTTTAAAAATGAATAAACTAGTTATAAACTGGATCAAAAATATTAAAATATGTGTGTATTTATTTTTGAAATATGTAATAAAATTTAAAGTGCATACTATTCTATTCCTGTCTATCGATACATTTATCTTTTATATAAATAGTACATATGTTCGCGTGTGTGTATGTATGTACGCCCACTCAAAAAAGTATTCGAGTAATAGCCAAATTTCCTAGTGCAGTATTATCAAAAATTAATTAGTTTTGGAAAAAATACCATTAGCAAGAGACTTTGGAAGTCATTATTATATACGGCATAACTGATTTTTTCGGAGAGTAATATTTTTGACATAAGAAATTTGACTAATGCTCAAATATTTTTTTGAGAGGGTGTATATTAATAATTTGCTAAATAAATTAACTAAGAATGGATGTTACATATGGAAAATTATAATCTGATATGATTATTGTGGCATATATATAAATTAGAAATTTAAAAATCATTATGCTACTGACTTATTAAAAAAAAATTTCACAAAATTCTTTTTTGCAAAAAAGAAATTACATCTTGAGAAGAATAAGTGACGTAAAATTTGTCGTTAAATATTAAAATCGAGTAAATAGAATCTACCGTTAGTTAACAACGAACAACATATCTGAAGCCGAAATGAATAGTTTATTTAACTCCGTGAAAATACATCCTTCAAGGCGAAACCACGTGATCCGCGAAAAATTTAAGTCCTCCCGCATTCGCAGAAGCTAGATTAACAAAAATCTCTTCTCGTTAATTTTCAAAAAGTTACACTTTTTAAATAATTATACGAACACCGTACAAAAAAAAATATCCCGATTAGTAAAATGTGCCATATGCTAATGAGGTGATGTGTAAAATTTGAGAATTATATTCCAAAATGTGCCAGAGATATGAAGGTAAACATTGGCTGACTTAAACCACTTAAACCACTTTTCAATGGCTCGCGATAGGGGAAAAAATCACGCCATATGATCGTGTATCAGGGTTCGTACAGAAATTACGAAAGAAAATAATTTTCTGCACTAGCATTAAACTCTTACATTCAAATTCATGTATAATCCCTAACCGTCTTTGTTTAAGGACATCTGTGAGACATTTTTCTCATGAAAGACTGAAATTTTATCTATCGCTTTAGTAACATATGGGTACATTTTACTAATTGAGATTTTTTTGTACGGCTGTCGTATACAAATTAAAGAATGTGACTTACTGAAAATTAAGGATAGGATTTCTTTCTTAAAGCAGTCTTTTTCTCACTACCTTTCTTTGAACATATTTTCAATTTACATTGCCCACTTATCTCTAATGGATAAAGAATTAACCCTTTAACGCGCAGTGTTCCCGCTCTGGGAACACCAAACTCTGACGCTTTGACTGTTGCCAGTCACGAAGAATACATTTGATTTCTGTAAAAATAGTTGCGGATGACATAGCTTCACGAGAATCGTTTACTTTTTAGCACGTCATTTCCCGTAAAAAAATGATCACGATTATTTTTAACAGCACTGACATCTGCTGAAAAATGGAAGAATGCGAGAACATCTGGATAGATCGTCCAATGCTGAAAAAAGGGCAGCCAATCCCATCGCTCGACTTAACTACCAGCAAGATGGCAGACGATCGAAACGTTCATCACGTGCCACAGATCTAGAGACCCTTTTTTGACGACAGCTGGCTGTGCCGCACAGCCAGCTGTCGAGAGATGAACGTTTCGATCGTCTGCCATCTTGCTGGTAGTTAAGTCGAGCGATGGCAACGGCTGCCCTTTTTTCAGCATTGGAAAAGGGTTGCGCCTCAAAAGGTTAAAGCCCGTTACCACTTTTTTAGGGGAGTACACTTTCCATCCGACACACAGTCGTTGCTTCGGAAAATTTAAACCTTCCGACAAAATGTCTGTCGGCCCACTTTTCTATGCAGATCGCGAAATGCAGAGAGACAAAAAATAAAAAGGCAGCTAAGCTACAGAGGAACCCGTTACACGCAATGGAATGTTATATCAGAACGCACCTGCGTCCACGCGACTCCAATTGACGTCACTCACTGGAGAGAAGAAGAATGCGCATCGAATCAGCAGGTATTCGAAAATCATAGAAAAGTAAAATGCACAGACAGGCACTGATGTGGGGGATTTGTTCAACAAGAAAGATTAACCATGTCAAACGCATCGCTTGCATATTTACTTTCACAATACAACAGTTCTTTCTTACGTAAGGTGACCATACGTCCCGTTTTGAATGGGACAGTCCCGCTTTTAGGTGGCCTGTCCCGTTGTCCCCTAGCACAGCTTTGGGACACCGTAATGTCCCATTTTTAGAAAATGTCCCCTGCAATGTCCCGTTTTTAGAAAGAGAGCAACCCAACGTAACGATTTCAATAAAAGCCAATAAAAATCTAAAATCATCCAACAGCAGAGTCTGTTTAAAAAAAAAAAAAAAACACCCGACCTCTCTCCCTCCCCTCTCCAGGAGCTAAGAAAAAGGCCGGGAAGATGTATTGTTTTTTTGTTTGTCCTTTTAATGTTCTGTTTTTGTCAGCTATTTCAATTTATGTAATTTTTATTTCTTTTTCTTTTAAGTAATGTTCCTCTTTCCTTATCCCCATTTTGCCCCCACCCCCTCCGATCTCCACTTTATTTTCCCTTTTCACTCTGGTTTTCTAAGAATTTTTTTTCCTTCCGAATGATAACTTCCATTTTTCTGTGTGTCCTTTTGTTTACATTTCTCACCTTCCTGCCTTGTATCGAATGGTGTTTTTGAACTCAAAGTAAGGCCTATTTCATGTACCACCTGAAACATACGTCTTGCACTATTTTTTATAGTATATGCGTGTTTAAGTATTTTTTCATTTTATTTTGATATTAACATTAACACAAGCTTTCTTGCGCGTTTTCTTAACAACTAAAAGATACCCAGACCTGTAAATTCAGTCTCCCTGCACTATTACCTTAAAAACAGTAGATGTCCCGTTTTGAGGAAGAAAATAAATGGCCATGTTATTCTTACGCCTAGTTGGATGATGCATCGTCGCCACCCTTGGCGAGATTTTTGAGGATTACCTCGAAAAACCGGTATATCACTAATAACGTAATTTTGCGAGACCCTTCCTTAAATGTTATCTACATGCTTTAAATGTAGCATAAAAGTAGAATAAATTTTGCTTGCTCCTAGTAATGTAGATCACATATCTAATTTTAATTACTATCTTTTACTTCTAGTTTCTTAGATGTAATCTATCCAAAATCACGTATTCTAAATTATTTTTCTGTTCGCATTTTTCTATCACTTTGGATTTTAAATCTGTATATTCGCTTCTTCCCGTATGCATTATACTTAACTGTTTATTTTTCTCATCAGAACATTGTCGCCATATGGGCTAAAAATAGACTTGGTTATGTCAGATTTGCAATCGCAACGGATTTTGATTCTCTCTCTTTCGCACCGTTTTTTCGTAAATTATTTTTTTGGAACCCTGCATCATCTTTAAAATTACTTGTTCGCGGTTTCATTATTTTAATTTTATATTAATATAATAAATTTTAGCGTTGCTCTGGGATCGGCGATATTTATCTCGGCCAGGCTTATGTTCTCGCCAATATCAAGTTCTATGTTCGCATGCTCCTTTTTAGGCGTTCCACCTTAATTCTACTGTCATGGTTGGACGTATTGTTCATTTTACCGCACCAGCCGTTAACTTTAATATGTTTATTCTGCAATCGTCCTTTCAATAAAGTTTTTTTTTTTTTAAGTATACCGTAAGTAGTCATAATTTCTTTCAACTGAAGTATTTTAATTTAAAGAACCTGTGGTTTCTGCGGCCTCTTCGCTAAATATCTATCATTTTAAAACTGCAACTAAATATTCTTCAAACTTCTCTAGATTTCTAGTAAGTGCCCTATATGATGCAGACAAAATTGCATCACTGAGCAAAATTAAAACTGAAATTGTCTCAAGTTTGAGGTGCCCCTCCCTTAGAAAAGTTTCTAAGGGCGTCCATGCTGCCACATGGAGGATCCAGTACGCAGACGAACTAATTTTACTCTATAGAACAGGGGTTCTCAAACTTTTTTTACGAATATGAAGTTTAGAATGAAACAATTTGGATGCATTTTTCTTTATTTCTCTAGTACATATAAGGCTAAATATCAAGAAAGTACTCTCTTGGGAAAGTGATATAGAACTTTGCCCCCCCCCCTCTCAGGGAGTTCTTGTAACCGGTTCAGAGACGACTGAACATTGAACGCTCTCGAACTGGACTGATATATTTTTGTTTTCGCTTTACTGGGCATCGGTTTGGCTAACTTTTTTGTGGGATACCGGCCCAGAGAAAACTTTTTGATTATACTCCCACCAAATGTTAGACTTTTCTTGCTTATCTCCACGGCACCCCTGGTATACGCTAGCGGCACACAGTTTGGGAACCTCTGCTATAGAAGATAGACTTATTGTGTAAGTTGAAAAGAATTTACAAAAGAAAGACACAAATACACTGTTTAACATTTCGAATTTTTTTTTTTTTTTTTCCTGGATTTGCCACTGTGCTACATGTATACTAAAGAGGGCCTATGAATTTTTTTAATAAAGGGAATGAAAAAGAACGGTCCATAAGAAGGCAAATTCTTTTTACGCCAGAAACTCCCTTCCGGTGGTACGCCACGCCCCGCAACACCAAAATACGTACAGAGAAAAGTGAACTCATGTTTACATCTCGTATCTTTTTTCAGTGCAACAAAGCAAGGTTAAATGAGGTTTTTAATCGGACTCCTCTCTTGCAGCAGGCATGTCTCGTTGGAAATTCATCAGGCTACGTGCAACTCTCCCCCCCCCCCCATTCGGACTTAACATGTCTTCAGCCGAGCGTAAAACTAAACTCCATGGCACGCGGCCGTCCAGTGAAAGTGTAACAATGGAAGCGCGTGTGTATTCATCTGCAGGGGGCACGACTTTTAATTGCGGTTCGGATTCCTCACGTGTGTGACTTTAGTACGTCACGCACGATTCTGTAAAATATAGCCGATGGCAGCGATAATGAAGGTCCGAAGATGTCGGTGAGAGGCACAAGCAGGACCGATGAGAGGTTATATAAAAATATCTTGAGGCTCACGGCCAAACTCCATTCAATTTCCCAAATATTAGGGTCCCCGTCGACCAGAAATCTTCCAGGCTGTCTCTCCATTATGTGGGGGGCGTGGTTTTGTGGTTTCACGAGTTAGCTTTTGTCGGTGGATCCCGTCCGGTCATTAAAAATCCCATAAATATTTTGATTACAATACACTGCAAGCGCAAATTGACCATAAAAAAAACTCCCCTCGTCTCCTGGAGTGGCGATATTTGCCCGCACCATGAGTTCCAGCCTTTAGCCGGTTTTCTCCAGATGTAACGTGAATATGCGTTAGAACCCCTTAAACAGTCCACAGCTCAAGCACTATTAGGTTTTACTGGCTTTCAAGACGGTAGCGCAGACGGAAAGTACCTGATTCAAAACCAGGTCACTCCGTCGACCTAACCGTTCGGAGTTTTCGTGGTTTCCTAGGGACCCTTTGAAAGACCCCCCACGGGAGATCACCCCACCCCTCGCCCTAGAACCCACGTGTGGGTAATTGGTCGTAATCCTACAACACAAACACAACACTCAAGTCCGTAGCCAGGAGGGGGTTCATGGCGGTTAGATTTCATCTCCTCCCCGAAATTTCCGTCAATGCATTAGCTATTTTTTATTTGTGTTGATTCTGGAAATGAAAAAAAAAAGTTAGCGCTACATATCCCTCCCCGAAATTTTTTTCTGGTACCGGCCTTGCTAAATTTCTTAAGGGGGACACTAACAAAAATGCTTCCGGCTTTAGGAAGACAGAAAACTCGTGATTCACACTTGCGGTTTTCGTGGCAATTAGATTATATAGAAATGTTCTGCGTTTTTATTGCTCTTTAATTATTTTTAGTATGATGTTTCCTGTCAGTTTCAATATTAAAACTCTAGCTCCGATCCAGAGTGGTGCACGCACAACCCTTGGCTTTAGCGGAGCATTCAAAGACCCAATCCTGAGAAGCAAGACTGGTCAAAGAAGGGATTGTGCTACGCACAACGGAGGAGTCTCTCCTTCATCGACCGATGTTGCTTCCCAGAAGTCGTTCGCCGAGGAGGGTTCCGCTGGGAAACAGCGATTGCACAAAATCAACGCTCGAGACCGTCGGAGCATTCAAAGAACTCTTTTGAGAAACAGCATTGGTCAGTGAAGGAGAGTCTCCTCCGTTGTGCCTTTTTAGCACTTTGAAGAGCAAGCATTTTCTAATCAACATGGAAGACCAACTGGCTAGACTGTTCAACGTTGAAAAAATCCAGCCCTTGCCATCGATCCATTTAACTACCAAACACATGGCGGTCGATCGAATCTAACATCTGGCGCGGGTATTTAACCCTTTGACGCGTGATGGTTGCGCTGTGAAACCACCTTATTTCAACGCATTCACTGGTCGCAAAAAATATAACTAAACGGTCCAAAAGCAGGGATCGATCCAGGAATTTTTTCTAAGAAAAAATGTTTTGGGAAAATTGCTTATTTTTGTGAATTTCAATACTTAATTTTGGGAATTAAAACACTTATTTTTTGTGAATTTTCATACTAATTTTTAATAAAAGTCACCTTTTTTGTTAACGTAATGATAAAACAGATTAAAATGTAGGTTAAAATGCCAATTACGGGCCGTTTTATTAGATTGTAATTTTGTGAAGGGGCCGCAAAATGGACCCAATTTTCATCAGGCGTATCTGCCCATTCTGGCGCGGCCGCGCAGGCACCTGTATCAAAACACGTCTTGAGCTCTGTGGCGCCAGATGGGCGATTCGATCTACCGCCACGCTGGTAGTTAAATGCATCGGTGGCAACGGTTGCACTCTTTCAGCTTTGGCCCATTTAACCCTATTTTTTCGCGACCAGCAGTGAAATCGCTGAAATAAGGTGGTTTGCCGGCGAAACCATCATGCGTCAAGTAGTTAAATGATGAGAGCGGACAGGTTAAACGTGGTTGCAATATCACAAATGAAAAAAAAAGTCCCATCTTTGATAATATACTTCGTCCTACCTATCGACCCCCTCCCCCCCTCGAAACTAATCTGGATCAGCCACCGATGTATAAAATATTATATTTTTAAAACTTCGCTTTAAAAAAAAAAAAATCCTTTTACTCATCCAGGACAAGTGGTCACATTGGGGTGGAAGTTGCAAGGGTTCTGGGTAAATGATGCGACAACACGTGACACAGCGCAGAGCAATAAAAGAGAGGGGAAATCACAACACCCAGCACAGCCACGCAACAGACGCAAGGGCGCCCTTTTTGTCGCCCCGGCCGTATTTTCTGCATGAGTTACACGTTCCGTTTTACTTTTTTTTATACATATAAAAGCGGCCGCATTCATTACGTGCAGACTAGTGCGTCCCCCCCCCCTTCCTCCATGGACATCGTTAGTCAGTGTTTACGTATTCAGTTACGAATGTTACTTTTAATATAAATATTGCATCTAAGCGCTCACGATTCTCGCTGGAAATTAACGAGCGGAGAATTCGCCAGAAATTTTCATTTTCTTTTAATGATAGGTTGAGTGGTTGATGACCCATCGATGAATCGGCCAAAGAAACCTCGAAAGTAATTAGAATTGTAATTGCTGCTAAAATGACGAGATTGGGCAGTTTTCTTACTAGTCAAAGTTTCGTAAAACTAAAATTTCGAATGCTATAATCTTTCATAGCTAAGTAAATGGTAAATTTCTCTACGTTTACTACAGGAGCAAAGGTGTCAACTTTCCAAGATGCTAATGCCTGAGATGCTTTTTCTGTCAAAAAGCCTGGTATTTTTTATGCATTTATTTGCAGCACAAAATGGATATACTAATCTATACAGATATAGTTTATTTTCTGAAATGTCATGTGCGTCCATACAGCTTAAGTAATAGGATAGTGCTAAGTAGTATAATTTAACCCTTTGAGGCGCAACCCTTTCCCAATGCTGAAAAAAGGGCAGCCGTTGCCATCGCTCGGCTTAACTACCAGCAAGATGGCGGACGATTGAAACGTTCATCGCTGCTCTTTTTTCAGCATTGGGCAATCTATCCAGCTGTTCTCGCATTCTTCCATTTTTCAGCAGATGTCAGAGCTGTTAAAAATAATCGTGAAAAATTTTTTACGGGAAATGACGTGCTAAAAAGTAAAGGATTCTCGTGAAGCTATGTCGCCCTCAACTATTTTTATAGAAATCAAATCTATTCTTCGTGACTGGCAACAGTCAAAACGTCAGAGTTTGGTGTTCCAAGAGCGGGAACACTGCGCGTTAAAGGGTTAAATAAATTCAATTTCAAATATTTGCCAAAGGAAGATCGGAAAACACAAAACCTCAATCAAAATGCACAGGGGATAAACTATTCATGCCTAAAAAATTTATGAAGATAACTTATAACAATAAAATTTGAAATAATATCTAATTTTATATTTAAAAAAAAAAACTTTTCTTAATCCCATACAACTTTGAAAAATTTAGCGTAGTGCATAAATAGTGAACATTTATTTATGTAATTTTTTAGAACTTCAAACGCAATATTTCAAATCAAATGCCCTCAGGTTGCTGAGCCTCATGTAGCAACAAGAAAGAAACACGAACTGATTTTGCGAATCTGATGAAGAAAATTGGAGAAAGTTTCAATTTTTTAATAAATCTAAAAAAGGCTGTGACTCAGGCCAAAATCCTGAGACTTGGCACGTCTGCAAGGAGATGGTCACAAGGGAAGATATCTCCCCTTCTCCCCAAATTTTCTCAATTGTCAAAGATAGACTTCCAAAGATATTTCCGTAGAGCAGAAATTTCCTGGCTACGCCTCTGGTCGTAATTTTTCTTTAATGTTCACAGACTAAATGAATAAAGTAATTTGATTACAAAGAAATTTCTCAAAATATACAAGGTTACATTACCTGCAATAATGCCTGATCATGCTCATCTTTTTATCGAATCACAAAGACAAATCATTAGGATATTGGGAAGAGGAGGGGGGGGGGATGAGCAAGAGATACGAATAGGAAAGACTACTTGATTTACTTCGTACATTTCCAAGCAAAGCTTTAAAACAATTCTTTTCGATGTGCGATCAATATGCTCTTGGTTCGAATTGGGTTCCCTCTCCGGGGTCCCCAGTTAAGATCGGGACTTGCAGTTTATGGGTGTTCCTTTTGAAAAATGTTAAACGTTACACAGGCCTTTTGAACTGCTTTAAAAACAAACCTATGATGCTAAACACTCGAAAAAATTAAAAATGCTTCTTCACCCAATGTACTATAAGCCAAACAGTCAACATGGTGGTATGTCTCCCAGCAACTTTTGGAAAAACTCTTACTACTGCAACCTGCGTTACAATCTAACTCCTCAAAATTAGTACTCACTTAGCACAAAAATTGCCTTCAAAAATGGACCCATGTGTTACCTGCTTGGGAAAGTGCTGCAAAATTGAGCGCGTTTAACATTTTTTCAGGGATGTTTCGTAAATCCTATAGGTTCGTTGTTTGTAATAGTTCCCTGTACAACTTGTAAAGAGTCATTCTAAATTTTTTCGAGTGTCAAGCGAAATTTTTCTGAAAAGAACAGCCTAGAAGAAAGGATTAGCGAACAATTAGAACGGACAATCACCGATGTGGGATTCGGGACCCCAATACGTTAAATCGGAGGCAGGAATGCCAACAATTCAGTCACCTACAATGCGGATAATTACAGTAGCCTGGCAATGGCATAAATACTTGTAATATCATTGTGTGTGTTGCGACTACAATCAAAATAAAGTCATAAAGCCACCATCTACAACCTGCAATAACCAAGGGCGGATCCAGAAGCTTTTTTTTGGAGAGGGAGCAAATCGTGAATATTTATTTCATCTAGTGGAAAGCCCACTTAATATTGGTGGAAGCCTCATTTATCTAGTGTAAATACATTTTTCTCGGAAGGGGCGCGCGCCCCCTGCGCCCTCCCCCTGGATCCGCCTACGGCAATAACTGTAGCAATTTAAAGATCACTTAAATTATGAAGTCTAATTAAGGTTTTCAGATCCCCAGCAATAATCTGTAATGAGAGAAATGAAAGCATATAGATTAAAGAAAAAATCTCGACTGTTCGAGCCTCGTCAGGGGGAGACCCCCGTGAACCCCCCTAATTATTTAGTTTCATTATTGCCATATTAAAACGATATTCATTGACTATGTCATTTTATCGCTCATCTTTTGCGTATTTCGCCTGGTAACCCTATGTTGAAATTTTTATGAGTGTAACCTATTTATAGAAAAATACATGTGATGCATATTCTGCAGTTTACGAAATATTGTAACAATAGATTAAAGCTGTTGTGAACTAATAGTATTTAAATATATTTAAAAAATACATGTGAAGCATATTCTACAGCTTACGAAATATTGTAACAATAGATTAAAGCTGTTGTGAACCAATAGTATTTAAATACATGTAAAATAATGTCGCTTTTTTATGTGGCATTTTTGGGACACATTTTTCAAAAAGGGTGTTGAGAGATAAAATGACATAGTCATTAAAATATCCGAAATTACGATTTCCTATTGGTAGGTCCTACGGGTAGTCCTTTTTTGTTGAAATTAATGATTTATTAATGTAATTTAAAACTGATTACTTATCATTACTTAACCTCCTTTTCTTTTTCTCTTTCGAAGGGCGGGAACTTGCTCATCAAGCATCCGCCACTACTGAGGTCCGAATATTATCAATTTTTTTAATAATTGGGGCACCCAGACCCCAGTACGGGAACATAACCTTATCCCCTACGAAGGGACCGAACAGGACTAAGACAGGAATCGAACTCAGAACCAAAAGTGATAAAATGGTTTTTTAACCACTACACCACCACATGGGTGACTACCTCTTCAATCTAACGGCTCAAAATCGCTACAGTTGGCTAAACAGCCACTTTCCGTGTGTTACGATAATGCATGAAGGGATAGACACAAATGATACTTCCCGTCCCGTCTCGTGTTCCAATTTTTCACACGATACGAGACAACATAGAGGTTTGCAGCTTTGAGACGAGAGGAGATCGTGCCGTATTTCGTCTCCCCTCCATCCCCATGTAATCGTCAATTTTTTAAGTCAAATGTAATAAAGTCTTTACAAACTGTGCGGCAGGAAAGTGATGTTACAATGAGTAACTGCCCCCCGTCATAAATCATAATGTTTATGTTATTGTTTTCCAATGGCGGGCGGTATGTGGGTATTGGTTAATACTATGGCTGTTTTATTATGGAATGGCGGCCAACTCTATCCCCTATGAAGAGATGGACAACAGGAGCGTAGCTAGATGATCTATATATTATTTTGAAACATGTTTTTCTTTCGACAACCGAATTGAGAGAACGACTGGGTGTAAAAACTCGGTTGAGGTTTCTGAAGAAAGGTCTCGGCCCGTAGATGTGCCATCAAAAGAGAAAATCAGAAAAAGTCTAACGGTTTAGGTGTAGCGGAACGGCAAAGGTGCAAATTTTCCCCATAGAAATAACATTGTGGTTTATTAACGCAGACGATTATGGCCGTGCTTAGCTCCGCAAGGTTTGATTTATTTGGAAAAATATTTGTATTGCATCCGTTTGTAAATGTTGTGTGGCAAATGTGGCAATAGTGTGTAGTGATAATAAATGTGTTGTTCTAAATTCTGATTAGAATAAGACCGATTTAAAAAAAATAAATGAAAACCGACTTCGAATTACTTCACCATAAATAAAAATTAATCGCATTGTAAATTAAAAGGCTTTTCACGAAGTATAGCAGATATTGCCAAATTGAGTTCAGTCTTGGAGACTTATTTTTTGACGACAAACTTGGCAATAACTCGCCAAAACTGGTAATATTTCGCCATAGAAATAACATTGTCGTTTATTAAAACTCATTGTTGACAGCTTAAAACGCCTTCTTTATTTTGACGCTTTATCGCTTATCTGTTAATCTGGAACGTGTTTTTACTGTACTCGATTCTGTCGATATGATTTGTAGACAGGTTTTGTAGAGATGAACTGCCACGGTGGAAATCTTTTTAAACGTGTTTGTCACATAACGCGGAAGCACACTCATGGATTATGATGCTCATTCCGAACAGTATTTAAAATGGTGAAGTATAGTTGGAATATGCTTGGCGAAGATTGTAAAACAGTTTTAGCAGCTATAGAGTTCGATTCCAAAGAAGTGTTTTGTGGAACAAGGAAGAAAAATACGGTACGGCCATGAATAATGATACACTTTTCAATTTAATGAAACAAGGAAGAAAAATAGGGACGGCGCATGGATTATGATACGCTTTTAATATACAGCACTTTAGTGAGTGTTTAAAATATAAAAGTGTTTCAGATTTTTTTCAAACTTTTCTCCATACAAATACATTGAGGTTTGTTAACGACATTGACTGCAGTTATAAACTCCTTCTTTAGTTAGCGATTTATCTTTTATTTCTTTAATTTTTCAGTTTTCTGTCTGATACTGGATTTTTACCATCGAGGGTAGCTTGAGAAAAGGAAAATAAAGCAGGGAGCGCGCGATCGCCATTTGGCGGATTAGATTTTTTTGTCTCTTGCAGAATTCCGAAATTTTTCACTATTTTCGCTTCATACTTTTGGCGTTTACCTTTCTGCGCCCGTATTTTCTCATGGAATGTTGTATGTCACTCTTTCAATGGTTAGATCAAAGAATGCTGTGGCAGTCAAGATCATTTAAGAGAATTCACCTGGACGTTTCGTGGTCGATGACTTTACCCAAAATATCGTCTTCAACGAAATGCTCAATTAGAATTTGTAACTGCATTTGCTCATTCGTCATTTAATATCGACTCTTCTTTTTTTTTACTTAATAAAAGATAGTTAAAAACAAATTTTAAAGATTTCGATCATTTCATCGGCGTGAAACCTTTTGTTTACTTTCTGTCACAAGTCATGTTCCGTCCGCGTCGCTCTTTGATTTTTCCTGTTAGTTTTGTTCAAGACCTTGGTGACATTCTTGATCGTTCTCATTTATTTTTGAATACTACAGTCAATAAAGTGACCGTCGAATTCGACGGGTTCCTGCTAGTTTAACAACTAAGCCCAAGCTGGGAACAGGGCCGTAACTAGGGGGGTAAATGTCGCCAATTGTGAACCAAACGCGAGCCAAGTCGTCAAGTGAAGCGAATGACAACAGCCAACGGAATAAAAGTCAAAAACGTTCAACTATAAACAAATATTAATGAATTGTAAACAAAACAGTTTTATCCAAAAAGAATGCTTATAATTATTGGTTTTCCAGAAAATGATGATGTTCTTGATAATTTGCTCAAATGGATCGTTTATTCCTCGTCTCCACATAAATGCATCATTTGTCGTCCGGCATTTTTCTTTTATTTTGTAAATAAGCTCTCGTCTATCTCAACTATTTTTTCAGGACTACCGATTTTTTTTTCTCACGTTACGTTAATACTTCTACAAACTTCTCTTAAGTAGTTGTTCCAATCTACAACTGTATTATGATTCGTATCCAATACAGTTGGTTGTATGGTTGTAAGAAATTCGGCGGAATTCTAGATTATTTGGAGATTTTTCACTTGCGCCCGGGTAACGGGAAAGTACCCGGCATTTTTATAATTACAGAAACTTAATAACATTTATTTTACATTTAGCGCAAACGCATTAAAGGTAAAATAAAGTCTGTCTTACACAGACCCTTTACTAAGCTGAAACCTGTTTTTAATGGAAATGTTTCCTGGAACAATTCACTGGTTTAAAACTACACCTGCTTTGAACACGTTGATTTTTTGAGGGGAAATGCTTACAGTTACAACTTTAATAACGAAAGCCCCCCCTCCCTCAACAAAATTTGCTTGTTTTAAAAAATACCTCATACAGAGTTGGGTAAGAAATGCCTATTTCAGGGAACGTGAAAAGCATTTTAAACTTACTACAGAAAAAGCATTTTTTTTAAAATACAGTGGATCAAAACAGATAGTAACAAAAACTTCAGAGGGAACCCATCCAACGAAATGCTTTCTAAACTGCCTTAATATAGAAAGATTTATAAATGAATCTGCCGAAAACTAGATAAGATTATCAGCTATTGTTCTAACTAAAACGTTGACGCCGTTCCGTTTGGATAGGCTCTAAAATTGTTCAATTTAGGGATTAGGGAAAAAAAAAAGTACGATGATGGGGAACACCGATGGCAGAAAAGTAGTCATCCGATAGAAATCGATCATAATCGTTCGCTTCATTTTAAAAAGGAGCTGATGAAATGGATGCACGAAAAAAATAATTTAAAAAATAGAAAATAAAAGCGTACATAATGCATTCGACAGAAATAAACTACATAAATTTCGTAGTAATCGGTAATGCATATTTACGGAAGTTAGATCACGGACGGACAGGCAGACAAACAGATATCATAAACACTTTTCACCCTTATTAATGTTTTATGCTATGGCAAGCCTACTCGAGGGGCATCTAACCACGAGAAGTGGTGTCTTGATTGGAGGACTTTTTAAGGGGCTCTAATACGTATTCACGTTACATCTGAAGAAAACCGACCCAAACTTCTGACGGTTAGACCAACAGACGAGCGGCCGGGCCCGAATGCAGGTCCATCACACTTCAGCCGTCTACTGTTTGACTAACGATAAATAAAAAGGCAAACATTGGTTTAGAGGTGGAAAACTCTAAACCAACTCTAAACAACTAATGAAAAGGGCATGTTCATTAGTTGTTGAGGGTGCCAGTCAGATGTTCGCTTGCAGAATTACTTCAAAACGATTTATTCTTCAAAGTTCCAGCTATTTTATTCTTTAGGAGTACTATGTTTACAAATACAACCACAAAATTCAGATGGATATTATCAAATAAATTGAACTAAGAATAAAAATTCAATGAACAAGACACGAATGACGTGCATTGCCTCTCACTCCGCTCACTTCCTCCTCTCCTCGACCGTTCATTTGGATTCACCTTTACAGGCAACTTGCCAATTTTCCAAGCTAAACGCAGTCAGACAGTTAGACCAGTCAAACTGGGAAAAAAAATTATAAAGTTTTGAAATATGGGGAACATACTAATTGGGGATGTAGTTGTATGAAACAGAAAAGTTCCTTCCTCTCGAGGTGCCACGTACCCCCTTTTGCCCTTCCAAAAGACCTTTTTTGGATTTTCGCTTTGATATCAAAAACTGAGCGTCTTAGCAAAAAAAAAAAAAAAAGTCAATTGCAAAAGGAAAGCTGATAAAATTTCCTACAAGATTGTAACTGGTTATTTTTTTTTCTATGTGCAAGAGCTTTCGAGACATGTTTTAGAAAATATCGCAAATTTTCGGAAAACGCTTCTTTTCATCATCCCAATTGTTGACTAATTTTGCCTTATAGTTCTTCACCCCTCAGTTCTACAGCAGTGGATTTAGAGCACAGTTATATAGTTTTCAATTACCTTCAAAATGAGTTATTATTTGTAATTGTACACTACTGGCCAAAAGTATTGCAAGTTTCAGAAATCTAACCCTTTTCATGATTAAGCCCCCCTCTCCCCCGTCAAAATTAAAAATCAATATAATTGATATTTTTAATGTTAACATGTTAAATTTAATAACTTCGAATACAAGATAGCATTAAGTTAAAGAAGAAAAATAATTATTTAATTTATTGAAAAAATAGCATAAAAAACTATATAGATTTTTATAGAAATCATAATCCATTTCGGCTAGCCGGAATAAAATTAAATAAAGAATTAATTTCAAGGTTATTCTGCAAAAAGAGGATAATAAATAAATGCAATTGAACTAAAGATCATTTATTATGTTGCTGAGCAGCCTTGACTTTGATCACAGCCACTCTTTTAGATATGGAATCCACAATGTTTTACAACACTTTCTTCGGTGTTTCATGGTGCCAACTTAAATTATTGGTTCCAGAAGCTCTCATTTTGTTTTTTGGTGATTTTCAGATGTATTCTTTCCAATTATACTACATAAGTTCTCAAAAATATTAAATCTGGCAAATTTCCTGTTCATTTTTTCTGGGCTTATTCTTGAAACGATGGTTAGATTTCTCAAACTTGCAATACTTTTGACCAGTAGTGTATATTTAAATGATCAAAAGATACACCAATTTGAAATTTTCAATAAATTTTAGAGAATTCGAATGAAAACTACATTGCACGTCAGAGTACAAAAAAATTTAGGAAAAAATATGTATTATGTTTTGAAACTTGCGGAAAACACTGATTGGGTATATGTAGTTGTATTAAACAGAAAAGTTCCCAAGGTGGGGGGGACTAAAAGGCCTCCCTTTAGCCCCCCTCCTCAAAAAAAAAGGATTTTTTTTTTTTTTTTAGATTTTCACTTTTGTATCAAAAACCGTGCATCTTAGCAAAAAAATGTCAGGTACAAAATGAAAACTGATAAAATTTCCTACAGAATTGTTATTGGTTATTTTTGTTATATATACAAAAGCTTTCTAGATATACGTTTTAGAAAAAATCGCAACTTTTTGGAAAATGCTTCTTTTTGATCACTATTTTCCACTAACTTTGAATTATAGCTCTTCAACCCTCAGTTTTACAGCAATGGATTCCGAAGTAACGCTCTATTCAATTCCTTTAAAATGAGTTACTACTTGTAATTGTACCTTTAAATGATCCGAAGTTATTGGATTTTGAAATTTTTAATAAATTTTAGAGAATTCGAATGAAAACTACATAGCTCGTCAAAGTATGAAAAAATCGAGAAAGGGAAACTTTTCTGTTTCATACAACTACATCCCCAATTAGTGTTTACCCCAAGTTTCAAAACTTTATAAATTTATCCCCCATTTTTCCTAAGCTGTTTTTTGGTCTAATTTGCCTGGACCCCCCCCCCCTGGAGTGCCATGTTCAGTGGCTTATCCACCCGGCCATTGTGGGGCCCGTTCAGGTCAAACAAGAATTCTTACCCTGGGCACGAAAATTCTCGTGGCGAAAACGTCAGCAAACATTTAATTTACCCTTCACACCTTTTCAAAATCCTTCGGGACAGAGTAACAATTTACAAATAGATATGCTATATGCTTTGTTCGCAGAATCTTTTCTGCTTTGAAACTTACAAAGCGCCCGTCTCAAGAAATATAAAAGAAATACGTAGTTACTACTCTACGATGAAGTTGCATGTGTGTGTGTGTGGAGTGGGAGGGGGGGAAACTTTCGCCACTTAGTCCATGTACAAAGCTGAGTGACTAGAGAAAAGAAAAATAAATAAGCAACGAATCAATCTTAAAAGTGTATATGTGTGCATGCGAAGTTTTAGAAAAACTTCGTTGTAATAATCTTGAAAATTGCTAAGTGTCCTCTCCGCCCCCCCCCACACACACACACACAAAATTAGTTTTCGAAACTTATTTAAAACTTGTATAAAAAAGCATTAAAACATAAAAATGTCATTTAAAATTATTTTAAGAAGCATCAAATATTATATTTTTTATTTATTTATTTAAATTTCAACTCACAAATATGTTTTCAAAATAATAAAATTAATAATACATAAATTAAAACTACATGAACCCACATAATCTAAAAATAAATCAGGATGATAAATATAATTAAAAAATTTGTAAAACAACATTTGTATAGTGCTTATACTTATCGAGTGCATTTTACTCGAGTACCTCGATAAGTAAGTTTTCATGTGTATTATTTCACAATTTTTGATTTTTTTTTTTTTCCCTTTCAACACTAGTTTTTTCTCGAGTGATCTTGTTAAGCAGAATTTATAGGAAAAGGCATATGAAAAATGTTGTGACGTTTAAAGTTCAAATTGATTTTTAATGGAAATCTATACTCAGTAGATTATAAACATTGCCAATCACACACAGTTATTTGCACAGATTTAATTTTTCGCTGTTCTTTGCAAATTTAAAAATAAATAAATAAATGAAATTGGGTGCCACCAAAAATCGCGATTTTCAACAAAGAATGGCTATTTCCTGGCGGTGATCACAGGGATGAAAATATCGGGACCACTTTTAAATACGGGACAAAACCTCAAAACATGAGACTGTCCCGTATAATACGAGACGGTTGGTCACTTTACTAAAGTGTGAAGGTCCAGAGTTCTAGAGCATCGCGTGGCTGTCTATCTAGCGTTCTGGAGTTTTGGGCGGTTTCTTCCTGCATGTAACATGAATGCACGCTATTACCCCTTAAAAAGTCCTTCACCCTAGGCACGCCCCCTCTACGCAAATACCCTCGTATAGGTTTGGCTTAACACAACACAATTAATCATTATTTCATAGCTGACCATGCGAAAAATAAGACAAAACGGATGAACGAAAAGGCATAACACAAAGAAATTAACCCAATAACAGCCACTTCTCTGCTTCCCTGGAAAGCGCGTTAGGGAAGAGTAACCACTAGAAGAGTTCAATAACCAAACTCAACAATATAAGCAAAAAAGAAGCAAAAAAACTATATATACACGCTTAAATCTATTGAGTAAAATAATAATCAAACGGAGTATATTTTTACTCAATTTTTGACTTCAAACAGCCATTCTCCCGATTGAGTAAAATTTGCTCCATTAATCGACAAAAACCAATAGAGCGAAAAATTCTCAATTTTTGAGCATTCTACAACAGCTCCATTTAGGCTAAATAATAATCAAAAATGAGGAGTGTCTGTCCGTTTTTGATTAATATAACTGTACTCAATTATGATTATTATTTAAGCTATAGAATGAGCGTTTTTACAAAATCAGCCCTTTTTTAATTAATATATCTTTACTCAATTAAGATTATTATTTTAAGCTATATAAAAAGAGAGTTTTATTAAAATTTGTTGTTTTTGATTAATATATTGAATTATTCGTTTTCTTCATTTTTTATTATCAGAGCTGTAATCTATGAATATAAGCCCGAGAAAATAAATTTTAAATCAAGGCAAATACATTACATATATCTTAATACACTATAAAAAAGTATTTTTTTAATAAATAGAATATAATTTCACTATAGTCTCTAGTTATAAAACGAATTCACAGTACAGTCAGAATACACAAATGCTATCACGGTTAAACCAGCTGTGAGATTTAATTAAAGCAGCAACCCAATTTATTGACATATGAAAAAGGTAAAATACTACTTACTTTGAGGGGAGATATCATAACTTCATTGTTTTACAACAGCTTTTTATAATCCAATCGTAAGAAATAATATTCAGTGACTACATGTCATAACGCGAAATCTTTACCTAAAGCATCTCCTCCATTTCTAGGCTGAATTTATTTCACAACTCTGAATATGAAAAAGATGCATTTTTGGTATTCGGATATAAAAACAAATTATCACAAGCGTATACACACACAACTAAGCCGTGAGCCACGTTTGACTATGAACCGTTATCGGTTGAAGCGTGGTCACGTGATAGCAATAGGATATGGGTCGTGGGGGAGAAGAGAGAGAATACTCAAATAGACAAAAATATTGTGAAAAATAGAGTATAATAGAATCCAGCTAATCCTGAGCATTGAGGGGAATTGAGGAGATAACAAATTATTGTCTTTAATGAGCATTTTTTAGAGTAAAAGGATTTAAATCAGCCGATAAGAAATTTAATTAATAAAGGAGTGTCAGTTTTAATCAATAGATTTAAGCGTGTACAGTAAACTGCCGACTATCCTGCCTAATGAGGCAGAAGGGTAGTCCGGATAAGAGAAAAGCCGGATAAGCCAGAGCTCCATAAATATTTACTCACTTTCTGCCTCCTCCCCCACCCCGTTGTATTAAAAACACATGCTACATATTTTTAGCAGCCGAAATTTTATGCTATTTTTAACAGACAGATGAGCACAGATTTTAATAAAATAGACTTCATATATACAGTACATACAGTTTCAAAATAAGCATAATAAATTCTCATTTTAGTGACTACGTGTATTGCATGTACAAAATTTGAATACACGGCACGTAGCACACGGCCGCTAACAACATTTATCATTTTTTCAACAAGGCCGGATAGTACAGAGTGCCGGATAATTGCAAGTCGGATAGTCGGGAGAGTTTACTGTATTGATTTTTTCTCCCTCCCTCTGAAATGCAGTAACGATGCCCGAATCGCTAATTAAAACAGAGAAGATCGATTGGAGAAGAGTTGTATGTTATGTATCCTGTCGCACGGCCGGATTTACGATGACGAGCGGAAAGGCTCACCCCATTACGCACAACACCAGTTCAAGGCTGCATCGATGGCATATACAATATCAATTATGAAAATGAAGATAATCGTTTCTCATTTTCGATAGCGGCGGCAGCTGATGAAAAAGAAATCTTGAACCCGGAAGACATATATTCAAATCCTATTTGCCGCTTTTGGAACAGCTGGGTTTTCGATTCAGGAGAGGATGTCTCTTATGGAACAGACGGTCCCAAACAAGCAACAATTAGACTGCCATAGGATATATGAGCTTCAAAATTCACAGAATAGTTTGTTCTGAGTTTATTCCAAATACTTTGTCTTGAAATACTTTCCAACATAGTTGTACCAGGGTTGGAAAAATCTATTGCTCCGACATGCCCGGGACCAGTGGCGCACCCAGTATTTTAGTTTGGCAGGGGGGGGGGGGATTACAAATACAGCTGAACTCGTTTATAGAGACAATTCTCTTATAATGTCAAAAATTATCTTTTTCTGATGAATAGAAGCCCACTTACAATGTCATAAATAACTATCTGGTCTCTTCAATGACGTTATAACAGAGTGAACAATCAACCTGTTTTCTATAAAATACCTTGGAAATAATTTGTAGGCAATTTTTTCTTTAAACCTTTTAATTTATTCAGTGATAATTTTATATTTTTAAGAGATTTTGATTTTTAAGAGGTTCTTCACCTTTGAGTGAGTGTGCGTGTGTGTGTGGCGGGGGGGGAGGCTGCTATATCCCCTATACCCCCCTCCGTGGGTGCGCCTATGTCTAAAATTGCTACTGGACAATTATTTTCTTGCACTACATGCCCGATCGGGCATCTAAAAACAATACTTTCACATTCATCTAATTAAGAAGACTGAAAAGAGGCACGAGTTGTACCCTGCACTAAAAATATTTTTTGTAAGAGGACGGAACTGACAGTCTGTAGTCTGCTTAATGTTTGTTCTTTAACCTCTGAAGGTATGGGGCAACTAATTCGCCTTGATTTGGAAAATTCGCGTTCTATCATCGAACAAATCACTAATATGTATTGTTTCCCTTCGAGTACCTTTCAGCAATTCCGTTTTTTCGTTCCTGTGTATTTGTCTTTTTGTAAAATTATTTACATATACACCTACGTAGTTTTTTTAGCAGGCATCTAAATTTTTTTGTCCGGGCATCCCCCCCCCTTTTTCTGAGCAACATGCCCGACCGGACATACTGAGAACTTTAGATTTTTCCAACCTTGGACTGTATTTTTGGGCGTCCATAGAACTTTTTCAAGAGGATAGAGCAAATCTCAAACTTGTTACAATTTCGATTATAATTTTGCTTAGTGATGCAATGGGGGAGGGAGGGGCAGGGACAAATTGCTTACCTTGTCCCTCCCCCTGTAAGCGCCGTGACTGTTTATCGACAGAGAACAGGACAAAAATGAAAAATCATGTGGAATAAAGACATGAAATAAATCCATGATTTAAAAATCCTGTGAATATCATGACTTTTGAAACAACTGGTTCAATTCTTTAGAACGGTGAAAAACAAGTAAACTATGCCAAACAATGACAGTGAAAATCCTTCCCAAAAAGAATAAAGAACATTCCGCTTATCCATAAATACTGTAAACACAAACTGGGACTGTTAATTAATTCGTAGGTGCAACAACCTGCATTCGGAAACAACTTTGAATGAAGAGGAGGGAAGTTTCGAATAATCCAGTGTAAAGTAGGCTGCAGCGTATTTCAAGGTGATTAAGTTCCGCTTACATTTCATATTCTCCCACGTACTTTATTTCTCTGGGCGTAGGAATAAATAGGCTATCGTAAACGCCACTGATCCTAACATTTGATACTAATTTGAGATTTTATTACAGATTAGGATCAAATGTCTGAGCATAAAAGGCATAGGCACCCATATGATTGAACGAGGGGAGGGGGCAAGTCAAGGAAATAGTTGTTTTATGTTATGACAAAGCTACCCAAAGGCTATCTGCCAAGGTTGGGGGGGGGGAGCCTTCGTCAGAGGACATGTTAAAAGGTTCCGATGAGTATTCACGTAACATCTGGAGGAAACCAACCAAAACTCCAGACCGTTAGACCGACAACCGCGAGATAGGCCAAAACGCAGGACCTTCACACTTCAGCCATGTAACATTTTGAGTGTCTTATGTGGGCCAGGGTCAGGGTGGGGTGGGGGGGAGTAATATTACGTTTCAGTGTTGAATCCCTTCAACGTTATACTAGTACATAAATCATTACGGCAATATATATTTTATTTTACACAATCTAAATTCAAAGCATGACTGTAATTGGTAACGATAGAACTGTTATTTCTAAAAAGAATTGCGTAATCCAAGCAGCATTGAAAACACTTATACTTATAAACAATTATCTGTTAAATATGATTTTAGAACGTTTAATTTAGATTACATGTTATTCAGATAAAAATAAAATTAATGACACAGGTCAAATGGTCTAATGTATTCTGAATCAGGCGCGTAGCCAGGAAAATTTTTTGAGTGGGGGGATATGAACTTATTTATATGTGTGTAAATAGACGGAATTTCATCACTAATCCAAAAATTTCGCTACGCCCCTGTTCTGAATAGGTAGTAGCATCAATATCCCTAAATAGTTTCGTCATAGTTTTTAACTAGGATATCTCTCTGTCAAAGACAAACTAACAGTTACCAAAAAAAAAAAAAAAAAAAAAGGTGCATTTTTTTAAAATGGTGAATCAGTTTGATAGAATGGAATAATAAATTTCAACACTATATAAAATTAAAATAGCATATTACATGAGTGAATTCCATGCTAAAATGTATAAGAAAACAAAATTTCAAAACAATAGGCCATATAAAATTAATAATCATAATCTTGGCTTAGTTTGCAAGAAAAAAAAAAGCACAGGAGCTCTTTTTGCTATATTGTGAACTGCAACGTACATGGGCCTCATCATGGGCGCATGGATAAGCCAATGAACGTAGTAGACGACTGAAAGAGTGAAGGTCCCACGTTCGAGCATACCGCACCGCTGTCAATCTAACGGTGTACAGTTTTGGTCGTTTTCTGCAAATTAACGTGAATACGAGCTACAACCCCTTAAATAAACCCTTCGAACACAGCAACTTCCTCCCCCCCCCTCCGCACCCGTAAGCAGATACCCCTTGTGTAGACTTGCCATAACACAAAACAAACAACATTAATTAGCTGTTTTACTGTAAAAACTATTTAAATATTTGTACTACATTGCATTTGTATAATGCGAATTATTATCAATAGAAACAATTACGAAATCAAATAAAGTTTTTAATTTAATATAAAATTTCACTAAAACGAAAAAAAGTACAAAAGATGAGCTTCCATGCATATTAAGCCCTTTTAAGGCAGCAGGTGGTCCGGTGCAGATATAGCTTAGCTCACTGTGGCCCCTTTTATAGTGATATAAGAATACGCTTTCGCACATGCATAAAACATAAATAATTTATTGATACATTGTTCATATACGCGTACATGTGTCGTACACACAAAATTCACGCATTTTCACCATAGGCAATAGCAGTGGCGTAACAGTAGGGTGGCAGGACGTGCTGGATGACTCCAACCCAAGAGCACAGGAGGATCTTGGGCCGTGTTTCATTTAAGTTACCCACTGAACCGGAACTTGGGCCGGATTATGGCCCTTGGGCCATAACATTTCATTTAAGTTCCCTAGTGAAGTACACACACAAATCGAACAATAAAGAAAAATGTATCAAAATTTGTAAGAAAAATATATCGTCCAGTTTTAAGACTAGTTTTAAAAAACTACAGCGTTGGCATACCTTCTTTACGTTGAGGAAGAGCTCCATCCGGTGAATTTGACACTGCCCTCAACGGTATAGTTACGCCACTGGACAACAATTCTGTTTATTAATTTTTGGGCTTGCCAGGTTGCTATCCCTAGCACGTTTAAATATATTTTATTAACTGCTATAGCAGTGAAATAGGTCAAATAAAAATCTACATAGGAGGCATGAAATTTACGATGTCTATGAACATTTTGAAAAACAATTTATTTTGAGGATACTGCTTTTGCCACATAAATACGAATCGATGGGATTCTAGCAAGTTTGCCAACTAGGTGTCTAATTTTGCCAATTTTAACAGAATTTAGGAGTGTTAGGGAGGGGGAGACTACCCCCTCCCCCTCCCTTAGCAAGGCCTTTGCCTGTAACTGCATATACGAAGTTACATCGGCGGTTGACAGTTAGATGGTCAAACCCACCATTTTACCTTCTTTGAACTCTTCTGTCTTTGCACATAATAATAGATATGTTTCAAATAATAATACTAATATTTTTAATACTCACTAACCTTAGCTTCTTACTTTTTAAAATTTCATTTCTCTTATTCTTTTTTATCCCCAATCTTAAATAAAGAACTCATGGCATTGATATTTTTTTTATTTTTTAAATATATACCTTATCTAAATTCCACCACTTTTTTTCTAAACATATATTTTATCTACATAATTTTTAAGAAGAGAACTTGAAAGAAAAAAATCCCTTTTGAAAGACAAATACTAAGAGGCATCACATCTGTGAAGTAACTAAAGAACTAGAAAGGGGGAGGGAGGGAGAGAGAGAGAGAGAGAGATGAAAGATAATTAGCGCAATTAGGACTTCAAAAGTTTTTTTGATAGCTACTGATAGCCCGCTGATTTGATAGCTACTAAAATAAATAAAAAAAGAAATCTTAATCAAAAAGAAAAAAAAAAAATCGCTCTGACATGTTGATAACGAATTCTCAAAAATTAAGTCTCGAATTCTTTCAAGAAGCCCCCCCCCTACTCCCTACAAAAGTTTAATCATTGAATGCATATATGAATTTTAATGAGTTAATAAAAAACTTTTTTATTCATTTTTATTAGATCAACTTTCGATTAAGAGAGATGCAATTGCAACGGGTTAATTCACCAAAGTCTTGTGGTCGGCAAAAGATCGGCAAAACAACGTAGTGGAAGCATATACAGGGGACGCGCGCAGTCTATTCTACGAGAAACATATTTCAGAGTTAAAACGGACTCCTGGCTCCCAGCACGAGATTTTTCGCCAACAGTAAGAAGCATAAACCAGAAGTGCAAGGTGTGAGGAGTAAGTATCGTCTTCGCGATTGGCTAATGAAGAAGAGATCCCATCAGCGAACGGTATATCATCCCTCGTAGCATCACTGAAGGCGGGATCAGCAAAACCGTCGCAGTCGAAATATGGCTTTATGCATTACTTAATGTGGGAAACATAGACGGCTGGTGTATAAAAAGAGGGGGGGGGTCAGAAAAGATGCATGGTGGCTAAAGCTGAGTTTTTTTTTTTTTTTCAAATTGGGCTATTTTACTGGATTTTAACATCATTATTGATTAAATGACCTTTCTAATTATTGATTACATGACTTTCAGAGACAAACTCCTGCTAGCTCGTATTCCTTTTCCTCTTTCTATTTGTGTATCGGGTTTCCCTCCGTCATTTTGCGATGAATAGTTACTTTTGAGGATTAAAAAGTGAGGGGGGCAAGACCTCTTTACTTGTGAATGTGAGGGGGCAGTTGTGGGCAGCCCTTGCCCAATGTACGACCCGCCTATGATGGGAAATAGTAATATATAGTTCGGGAATTGTTTAAAATGATTTGAGGAGTATTTATAAGGTCTAAAATAACTGTGCATGTGTTTCAAAAGTGGTATGTATACCTTATTTCACAACGCGAAATTTTCACTTAGACAAGGGATCTTAAAACGCATCCCTCGCATAAGTCAAGACTTTACTGTACGTATTTTTAAGGAACCAAAATTACATGTTCTAACAATCTTTTTTATTTTCACATTTTAACGAAAACTATTTTTTTTAAGTATAATAATAACTGCAAACAAACTTTTAAGAAATATTGGATACAGCACAAATCCTACAAAATTCTAGAAATAATCTCAAATATGTAGGGGTTTGGGGGGAAAGATTTTGAGAGTTTTTATGTTTATTAGGTTTTTTTTTTTTTTTTTTTTTTTTTCAATGAAAGGTACTTAGCTTCACAACAACACGTCAATTCTCAAGGAAGGGGGGGGGGAGGCTAAATAGTTTCATTATATTCTAAAGATTTTTAATTCTTTGTTTTTGTCTGCGTTTGAGTGTCGATAAATAATGATCGAACCTCTATTTAAGCAGAGTACAAACTTTTCTTAAGAACACTAATATTATCTAAAAAATAATCTCCAAATAGCAATGTGTATAAACTTTTCTCAAGAATACTGATAATAATCTTTAAATATAATCTTCAAATAACGATGTGGCCTTGCTATTTCACAAACATTTCTGCGTGGTAAAAATTTCATTTCTCGATATTTTTCAAAATATAGCGATATTAGTGCACAGAATATTTTAGTGCATTCTAAAATGCATAGAGTAAGAAGTCTACGTTTATGATAAAAATTAATTTAAATACCTTTTAAATATTTAAAAGAATATTTTTTAATCAAAGAAATTAATATAGATTTCTAGACGCAGTAACATTATTCTCCCCCCCCCCCCTTCCAGCCCAATTTTTTTTAAATTAATTTTGGCTCATAAAAGCGAGCTAGAATAAATAAAGCCAGGGTATAATTAATCGCTTTTATCAAATTATACAGTATATTTACAATGAAGAACAGAACTTTAAAGAAATAATGTTATATAGTTAAAAATATTTTAAATTGTGACAAATGTAGCGATTATATTATACAGGATGATCCATTTAAAAGAGTACCCCTTGTTATTTCTTGTTACTCTTAAACCTGACGGATGTGGCAACTACTCTAATACTGAACCTTGCTAAAGTGTGGGAAATAATTTCCAACACTGTTGGACTGTTACAACTTTATTTGTCAGGTGAAACAGACCAGGAGACGCACAATGTTACTTAATATTGTGCTAATTTATTTTTGAAAAGCATATATATATATATATATATTTTGGCATTATCATTGCTTTCAGCAAATGTTGAAAATGTCCGCCCCCATTTTGAATGGAAAAGTGAACACGTCAAACAAAGTTTTTAGAAGCACTTAACAATATTGTTGGAACTGTTGACGAAATTTCTTCACTTATGATTTCTTCATCGTTTTTTGCAGAAATTCTCTGGAAAACCCTATCTGCGCGAACATTTTCAAAATTGGCTATAAGAAATGATAATGTAAAAAATTTTAATTATGTTTTTAGTTAATAATGGAGGAATAGTTAATAACGGAAAATAATAATGAAAAATTTAATTAAATTATGTGTTCAAAAATATACAGTTATCACAGGATTAAGTAACATTGTGCATCTCCATTTTTGCTTTACCTCACAAATAAAGTTGTATCAGTCTAATAGTGTCTGAAATTGTCTCTGCATCTTAAACAAAGTTCAAAAAGTTACATTTCAGTTTAGAATAGTTGCCACATCCGTCAAATTTAAGAGTAATAAGAAGAACCAACGGTTACTATTTTAAATTGATCACCATGCATGTGTTAAACTGCATTCATTATTATTAGAGTTAATTATTATTAAAATTAAGCCATTGTTGTTTAAATATTAAATTACATTCATTAATAGTTCATAGCCATTGTCTGACCTGTATTTCATAAAATAGGCGCATTTACAAAACTTCTGTAAAACTTCGGCAAGCAATTAAATACAGTCTAAAAGCTCAACAGAAACAATTAGGAAGAATAATTTGAACTTCGTGTGTAAGCGGAGCCAAGTTAACTACACGTACAGAGGGTTTTTCATAAAGCACTTACAATAGCGCTGATAAGATTCACTTAGGAAATGAATGTTATCAAATTTCTAAGCGAAAATAATTAAATTAAAAGCCTTCGGGGGTGATAAAATTAAATAAGAAAGACAATATATATCTTTGAAAAAATACAGAAGCCGATTTATTATTTTAAAATACTTCACCTTTTAATTAATTAAACTCAAGAAAAATTTGATAGCTTTCAAATTAATAATAATTGAGAATTCCTTGAGTAAACCTAACCATATAAAAATGAAATTTACTTGGAAAGTTACTTTGGAGAGAAAATCGCACCGATATACTTTTAAAACTATTAACTACATTTACTTATTAAAGCATAACGGAATTAACTATTTTGTTCTTTTCGCTGTAAAAAAGTAAACTGAGACGTTAGGAAATCCATCTTTTTTTTTTCTTTCTTTAGTGGATTATGCAAATAACAAATCCCTTTCATCAAATATTAAAAAGTGATAAAATTACGTTACAAAGATGCAACAAAACGCATTCCTATAACGAAGGAAATCTTCATTTGGTTGGTCCTTTGTTTCAACATAAAGCATGTGGTGGATCCAAGAGAAGGGGGGGGGGGGGCTAAGGACACCCATCTCTCCAAAGAAACTGCTTTTGCGAAACGATTTGTTTTATTGTGTTTTGATCAACAAACTTTTTTTATTGAATTAACTTTCTCAAAAATCACAGTATTTTAGGGTGACAATTTACTTTATTGCGTACATTGTATTTGGGTCAAATGAGGATTTTTTTTTTTTTTTTAATACTAGGTCCTCCCCAAAAAAATTTCTGTATTCGCCCCTGCATAGGACATATATAACGATTGAAGACTTAATTGCTAATTAAAATTATGTTTGGTAAATTATTATAACAAAATATTCAGTTTTACGTTGCAAATTATATGAAGTTAGCAGAAACTAATATTATATTCAGATATAGCATTGTATACATTTAAACCATCGAACCAAAAAAGAAATTTTGAGTTTTAACAGATCTACAGACAAGATGAAGGTATCTTTTTAGTTCGGTAAATGTTCTATATTATTATCATTTATAGTAATTTTTGTCTTAGTAGGTCATGTACAGATTAAAAATATAGTTTTAAAGTTGAATGACAACCTCACCTTTTCGCTTAATATTTGATTTCAGCATGTTAAAAAAATAAATAAACAACATAATCTTTCATTTTGAAAATTAGTGCATGAGTAGAAAAGGATTGTAGCTCGCTGTAAATTATATAAATTTTTGGCGTACCGCGAGAGTGCAGATCTAACGATCTGGATTTTTTTTTTTTTTCCCCTTTCTCCAGCTGCAACGTGAATACGCATTAGAATCCCTTAAAATACACTCCGCCCAAGCCATCCCTCATAGGTAGAGTGTACTCACGTAGTTTTTGCCATAATCGCAAACAAACAATCAATTATTTAGGACGCTATAACCGAATGAGTCATAAGAGAGTGGTTGCTGTAGACGAGTTTAGCTATAATTGTACTACCACCCCCCCCAAAAAAAAACCCCCTCTGAAAGGCATGATTTCTTAAAATGGGCTGAAGATAAAGTCACTTCATTAAGGCTTACTTATGCCAGGAAAAAAGATTTCAGCATGTAGTTTCCCGAATAATCATGAAAAAAGCTCGAATTCAAAAAGTCAGAATGCCCACCCTATAGCTCAAAACAAAAGGAAATACTGCAGCCTAATTCTACTTTATTGAGTCCTAACACTACTATATTTTAATAGTTTTGTATTTATTTTCATTCAGCAATAAAAATTAGAAGCAATTTAAAATTGGGCAAAAATGTGTTCAGCGAACTGGATGCACATTATGAATTCATGCTTGTTTGCTTAAAAAATAATGTTTAAAACTAAAAATTATTTCCATAATGGTCTTATATTTATTTTAAATGCATATTTTAGACAAAAACCACAGGATTTTCTTTTTACTGCGGGGCAAAAAATGAAGAGTGTTGCCAATTGCCTATTGTATGCACTGTAGTGGTATATAAATAACGGACCACTCTCAGAGCTGCTGGATATATCAAACGCTGGCGAATGCATTCTAGCCCCCCCCCCTTTACTGCAAAACTACAAGAATATGACTTTTTTTTTATGAGCTGCACATGCTGCTCGCTCGCTTGCTAAGTTACAACATAATGGAGAACATCCATCGCTTCTCCATTGAAACGAGGAGTCAAAACCGTTGAGTTTTTTTTTTTTTTTTTTTTTAAGAAAAATAATTGTTAGCGTTAACTTCCGTAAATATATACTCGAAAAGAAGAATGGAAACTTGAAATAGAAGACGGGAGCGAAAATAAAAGAAAAAGAAGAGGAATAAACAGAACGCGTGCGAGGGAAGTGTGACAGGAAGATGAAAGAATACAGAACTGACTGACTGCCTTGGACGCAGTAAACCGTACGTACGATAGCAGAAGATGCACGATATATATAAAAAGATGGCTATAAACAGACTTAACAAATGGCGGCGGATATGGCAATAGCGGAGACAACGGAACGAAGTAACAAAATTGTCAGACAGGGGGGAAAACGCGGCAATAAACACCACACCATTTTCTTAGAAGTGTAGGTCAAGGCTTACGCTTATAAAAAGAAACAAAGCAAATTGGAAAGTCCGCTGACGGAAAGATAAGATTGGTCGGTTATTTTTGATTCAATGATAATTATCGATGATTATTATCAACACGAGCTGTGGAATCTCCAGGTATATTTAGCATATTTTTATGTTATTGACAAAATTTGTATTAAAGTTTTTATTAAAATAAGTATTTTTTACTTGCTGTTCAGGTGCTCTTTGACGTGGCATTTTTGGGGCCAATTAAGAGTGCTTTCAGCAGAAAGTTTGACAAATTTGCCAGGTCAAATATACAAAAGAAGACACATGCGGAGGAATGACCGGGGTAATCACGGCACAGATTGTGAATAATATACAGGGTGATTCGAAATTAGTTTTACAAACTTTTAGGGAAGTAGGATACACCAAGACGGTTCAGAAACACATAGCAGGAAACGTCGTCTTCATGTACCGGTTAATAATCACTTTAGGAAAAAGTGGTCTAGTAATAGTAAACTTTCCGACCATGGTTTTTCAAAAACTAATCCATCTTTCACCGACGGCACTTGATAAAAATTGTTAATTCAGAATTTTTCTTTCATTACATTGATGAAATTGCCGCAGGAAAGCCCATTATTCAAGAAACTTGATTCAGAAATTAAACGTACACTTCAACTTTTTCCAAAGTGATGAACAGGTACATGAAGACAGACGTTTCCGACTCCGCATTGCTGGGTAATTAATTCTGTACCGTCTTGGTGTACCCTACTCCTCCTAAAAGTTTGTAAATCTAATTTCGAACCGCCCTGTCTAAAAATTCCATTTCAAGCATCAAAACATCCATTTAAGTTTGTTGACGTATTTATGCCATGTGCAAGAATCTATAAAACAAAATAGTAATCCCCTTATTTAAAGTAATTAATAGATTTTATAAAATCGGAGAAATCATTTTTCCTTAAGGTGGCGGGATTTCCCCAGTCTTCCATACGATTTGATTACAACTCTGAGTTATAGGGAAGGTAAAGTGCTAACTCTTAACAACACATGTCCCAAATTAAGAAAATCAAAAACCATGGGATCTAAGTCCAAAAGCCTGAGATTTCTTGTGCGCATATTTTCAGAATACAATGCAGAAATAATCAATACAGACACAACAATATTTTGTTTTGTTTTCTTAAATGCCACGCGTGTCCATATAAGCGTAGCACTATCCAATTTCTTGAGTGGTACGATGAAAACGAGTTTCAAAATATCAGTCACAACTAGGGACGTCGCCAGCATGGCGACAAAGCGACAATTGTCGCCAAATCGAGCCAATCGTCACCAAAATCGTAAACATGGACAACTTTGTTGCCTGAAACCATGGAGCTAAGAAGAGCTTTCTACGTCTTCTTTTTAGGTAAATCGTCAATTTGGTTTTACGTCCACTATCCACCAAAGATGAATTTTTCGGCCACAAGCAACAGATTATTTATTTAATTATTATAACAAATTATTTATTTATTCATTTATTTTTCCAAAAGTTCATGTGCATGCTCGGTTTGAGCAAAAATTTGGCAGCTAAGGCACTCGCAAGAAACAGGTCTTTGGGTGATTTCCGGCAGTAAATATTTCTCACTAACTTGTCAACCCGTGGTGTCCCATTACATCGAAAAACGATTTACGGGATTTATGCCTTAGCCGGGGTGTTGGGGTTCAAAAGAGGGACCGTCTAAAAGATAATTGACTTGTCTTTCCTGGTCAGGCGTAAAAAAAAAAACTAATCTTTTAGCTATCTGTTTGGTTTTTCTAATATTACTTTGACTTAGCTGTAAAATTAAATCTGAAAATTATTTTATTTTTAGTGATGTGTATCACTTTAAGCGCCTTTTTAAATATTTGATGCATTTTATTTTAATACATTTTAAATGCTTCCAGATAAGTTATCATCATACTTCTTATCCGTTTTTTGCATAACCCCCCCTCACACACACGCACAAAAAAAAACCTAAATAAATAAATTAATTAAAATTAAAAGAGTTCAAAAAAGCCTATTTTGAACTATAGTATTGTTATAATTATTTCTATTGATATCAAAATACAACAGAATTTTACAATAGCATTTTAAATAGTATCTTCACACTTACTCTGAGCCCATATAGGGGCAGGTGGGTGCTTGACGACTTGCCCCCCCACTTTGCAAATTCAAGAGCCTCGTTAAAAGAAAATCAAAGTAAGTTTTTGTCCACTATTTAAAAAAATCAGGGGCGGACCCAAAAAAAATTCTGCAGAGAGGAGGGGTCACAATTGTTTTTAGTCTTTTCTCTAATAAATGCATTTCAATTTACAAAAGAATCTTTTATAGCCTACATTTGATTTGTCATGTGAGTGCACGTACCCCCCATGCCCCTATGAAAATTATAATTCTGTGGAGCAGGGCCCGATCATCACGATATTGGGCCCTGCGCAAATACAAATTTTTGGGCCTTTGCATTGACGAGAAATTACATAGTCCGCATTTAAGTTGTTTTGGGCACATATTTATCTGCAGAAATATATATCAAGTTTAGATACTAAATATATGCATACATTACAGTAACGAATATTAAATGATTTTGCATACATGGATAAAATTTATTTTCACAAATGAATATCTAGACACATTCTATAGTACATATACGTACACTTCTATACTAAACTCCTTTAAAATATAAATGAAAAGAATCGAAAAACTTACAGTACGAATCTTAAAACTGATGAGACTTTCTTATAATAAAATTTGCAAAAAGAGGCTCAAACACTGGCTCACGGATTTTGATCGAATGCTCGTGGGTTTTAGAGGACCCTTAGTACAGTAAAATGTCAGAGAATCAGCTTACGACTCAAGATAATGACAATCCAAATTTTTATACAAAGTTTTTTATGAATTAATAAATAACAATCTGTGTTGAAAAGTACAAAAATTTTGGGCCCTTGAAATTGGTGGGCCCAGGGCAAGTGCCCCGGTTGCCCTGCCGATAAACAGGCTCTGCTGTGGAGGGGGGGGGGGCATTTTTTCCTGGTGCCTTTTTTTCCTACATTCGTATTAGATAATAGTTCATAAAGTAAATACGTAGAGATTTTTTTAATAAACAAAATTATTTATTTATCTAAGATGACCTATATATCAATTATTGGGTAAGAAAAAATGGATTTCACCAGTAATTGACTCTTATGTTAGTTATTTTAGCCAAGTGCATACAATTGCATACAATTTCTAGTAAATGCAGAAAATAGCTATTGAGATGGTTGTCTTTAGATAAGTTTTAATATACAGGGTATCCCAAGCAGGTCACGCTTTAATTCTTTATATAATAGAACCTTTTATCAAATGTTGCTATCTAATTACAATTTAGGCATTTATCTTCATTTTTTGCAACTTTTTTTTTATCACCAGAGGTTGTAGGTATCAAAATTTGAAATTTTAAACATAGTGCTAAAAATATTGTGATTATCAGAAGCTAGCTTAATGCTGAAATTAGGATAAATTCATTATCAACCTGATTTTATTTAAAGCATATATTTTTTAAAATTACTTTAAATTGAATTGTCTCAAATAATTAGATGAAGTTACCTGTCTTAGATTAGTATGTAATGCAGATTTCAAAAAAGCCTGACTTAGAATTATAGGAGTACAAAAAATGGAAGTAGATTACAGGCAAAATTATTGAAAGCAACGATATAACTTCTGTCTATTGTTAAATGATTCCATGTTAGATTGTAAGTAAGTGCTGAGTGAAATTCTCAGTAGAGAAGGTATTTGTATTCAAACTTTACGTTTTGTTTTAGTGGAAAAGTTTTAATGTCAAGAGGTCATTCCTCTCATATAACTAAATTTTGTTTGATTCCTTACAGAATTTAAATATTATGCCTCCAGAAAACTCAAAAGTTTCAAAAAACCTAAAACGGCAAATAAACATCTAAAAAATCCAACAGTTTTTTAAAAATTAAATAGCTAGCTAATATATTAACTCCGGACGCCTTATAGTGATTTCTCTTTTTTTTTTAATACAATTTTGCAAAGTTTTAAAATTTATTCAAACTTAAGATAAAATAAAATCAGGCATTTATTGTTTTAGTTGTTTCTGATCATAATGTTACTAAATTTCATTCTACTCCCTAAAGCTGTTTTTGAGGGATACGAGAACAAACATTTACACGATTTTTACAAAATCTCAAAATATTTGAAATATTTGAAACAACTTTGGCATCTATAGTTCACAGATAAACTTGCCACATAAAATAATCTCAAATTTGGAGGAGTTATGAAGTTTTTTCTCTCTCCTGAAAAATTTCCTTTTTGTGACTGAGGTTGTATCGGCACTCATCGATTCAATTAGTTCTCTCCTCGCCCAATGTGTTTAATAGTAATTGTCAATAAAATAAAATCAATCAATAAATCTTATTTTAAAAAGGACTAAAATGTACAATAATAATGCATATGTATATATATATTTTTCTATGTGAAAAGTCTTGCTTAAGCAGGTATTGCAAAATAAAAATCATCCTAGCTCACCGAATTTTGGCGGTGGAAGCATTTTTTGATTTTTAAAAAGTAAAATAATGTATAAATTGGTTAAACCTTCAGATGCTCAATTATAATACCTAGGCAGTTACTGATAACTTAAGTACGATAGCTATTTACCTATATATGAGATCAAAATTTATAATGATTTTTATGTGAAATTAGATCTTATTCACAACGTTTTCTCTTTACGTTCAAAACACAAATCAAACTTCTTGAAATCATCATAGAGGTTTTTAGAGTAACAATATAAATTTCATAACCAATAATAACAAAGAATTACACTCAGCAAGTTACGCTGTTTCAACGAAGATTTACACTCTAGGAAGGCCGAATCTTATAGAAGAAAATATGATTTTAATCAAACTTGAATAGCGAATAAATATATTTTTCACAGCAATGTGATCGAATTAGCCGAAAAGAAATAGCCAGGAAAAAAATTAATCGAATATTCGAACCATTTAATCGATTAATTGACACAGAAATAATTATTATTGCATTTCAGAAACTTGGTTCCAATACAAATAAGATCCAAATACAAATGTTGATAAAAATTCAGAATTTTAATCATCATTTTAATTAGCATTAAACACAGATTAGGTCTACTGAAAATGATTTATAAATATTAATTTACTGACACCATTTAAATCTTTATCAATTTTTAATTCATTTTTTATACTCGCACTTCTATACACTTGGCTTTTAATTAAGTTTTTCAAGGTACTGACCAGAGAGATTGCATTGAGTTTCAATATTTATCTCATAAAGTGCCCAATTTCTATGAAATTATAGAAAGAAATAATATGTATCAGAAACATTAACATATGCTTCGAAATTATGAGGTAACTGAAAAATCCGTATCCTTAAACGGTAAATCCCCCCCCCCCCCCAGAAATTGCTTTTTTAGATTATAAAAGGCCGATTTCGTTTGTAATTTCATAAGCGCAGGGTCACACGCAGGATTTTATTTTGGAAAGAGTAAAACTCAAAAGATATCTATCAAAAAGCATATGTTTGAGATTTTTTCTTGCACGTTATATCTTTTCGTACGGTCAACTGTTTTTAAGACCAAATAGCAGCTTATAAAGCTTACTTTCATTTGTCCAGGAATGACCATTACTTTTTTTTGCTAACCACTCAATTCAGTTTCCCCATTCGAAAGGTGCGGGGTGAGGGGTCAATGCTCTTTCGGACTTGTGGGTGAGGAAATCGCTTATTTTGGAGAGTGGGGTTTCTTTTGCATTTCTAACTGACCCCTTAAACGCGACAATTCCAATTACGGAGAATTTATGCTCTTCTGTCAGCCTTATCTTTCGAGATTGCGGGACACAGCCTGTCAACCAGGTTTGTTTTTTTAGACCACTAATTGCTGGCCTTTGTGGTCCTTTTAGGACCACCTAGTTTCCTTCGCTGGTGAATTGCCTAGTCAAAAGAAATATTGGAAAACATAATACAACAGTCAAAATGCATGAGAGGCTATTTATAACTACTAGAAGTCAAAGCACGTTGTGGGGGCAATTACAAGGGGCGCTAGAAAAAACATTCGACAAAAATATGTCTAGATTCAATATATTTAATCCTTGTCCACTTAAAATAAATAACTTCAATTTTTATTATATATTGAAATCGAATTTCATGATATCGTGGAAACGTGCGAAAACTTTTCCGACGCTTTCGCATTCGAACGATTTCATTTTGTGGGAAGAGCCCCTCTTATATCAATGTTTTGTGCAGCGGAAATCATTTTATATTTGAAAAATAGATAAATAAATAAATAAACTTTGTAATCTGGAAAAACTATTTTAAACGAGTTGGAATCGCTATTTTCCCTCCAAAGCCTGATGACCGTGACTTCTATATGACATCAATAGCAATTGCGACATTTAATTTTGTCACTCAAATGATTTACTTTTTTTTTACTCTCGGAAATAAGACGGAGCTGAAAATAGCGAAAAATCGCTTAAAAATCAGGGAACGGGTGGATTTTTAGATTTTAGTAAGCATAGCAGATTTTTCTATATTTTTTACATAATTATAAAAATTACCTGACCGATCCCACCAACGGTGTGAATTTAATTACACCGTAAGGAAATCACTTTTTAATCTGTTTGGATTAATGACAGTAAAAGTTTCGTTTTGGAGTTTTTGGACTAGAATTGTGATAGAGTCAGTGAGTTAAGGATCAACGTTACTATACAGTAAGATAAATTATAATAATGTATCTTATAGCACTTGAAATCATTGGCGCACCAACGGAGACGTCTATGGGGGCTAAAGCCTATCAGATAATCTCTACTCTATACTACTCGACAACGGACACTCCTCGTTCGCGAAAATGAAATGTAGTCAAGATGGTGGCCGCTATCGAGAGGTTTTGCAGCTATTCTCGAACTTTCATGAACAGTCTTTTGAATGAGTCCGGCAAACGCTGTTTTCGCGGCCGTTACGACTTTTTTTTTTTTTTAGTTTTTTCAACACTGCTATTACATAAACGAGTCAAATCCCGCCTGTGTTAGTTTTTCTTCAGTCCAACAAACTTCTGCCTCACGAAAACAGATGTGAATCACCGGTTAACAACGATCCATCGACATTCATTAACGACCCACACAATCGTTTCTCTTAATTGACACCGCGACCAGAATTGCAAACGTCCTCTTCGACGCAACTGACTTCGTGCGGGATCATTTTTCAAGGCAGTCTGGCAGAAAGAAAACGAAACCGGGTGACCGATAAGCAGTGAAAGCAACGTCTAGCGTCGGGGAATATTCCTCCTGGATAAAACTTGAAATCACAAATTGTCGATTTGTTAGCCCTTTAACCCTTTCAGGCGGAACCCTTTCCCAATGCTGAAAAACGAACAGCCGTTGCCATCGCTCGACTTAACTACCAGCAAGATAGCGGAAGATCGAAACGTTCATCGCGTGCCACAGATCTAGAGACCCTTTTTTTGACGACAGCCGGCTGTCGAGCGTTGGCAACGGCTGCCCTTTTTTTCAGCATTGGGCAATCTATCCCAGCTGTTCTCGCATTCTTCCATTTTTCAGCAGATGTCAGTGCTGTTAAAAATAATCGTGACAATTTTTTACGGGAAATGACGTGCTAAAAAGTAAAGGATTCTCGTGGAGCTATGTCACCCGCAACTATTTTTATAGAAATCAAATTTTTTCTTCGTGACTGGCAACAGTCGAAACGTCAGAGTTGGGTGTTCCCAGAGCGGGAACACTGCGCGTTAAAGGGTTAAAAGGTTAATCAACTATTGAACCTACGTTAAGGGTGTATCATACTTTCTGCTCATAATTTTATTTATTTACTTTTCGATATCTAAAGAAATCAATTTAATATAATAAAACAACCAATAAATTAGTTGACAGAATCAACCATCAATCAATTAAAAAAATATAACACAAAGATTCAAACTGATTAAAAGATTATTGCAATTAAGGTAAATTTGCAAAATATATGATACAATCAAGCTTCCTTATAAGTACAATCTAATGAGGGACACTTTGAATTGCATATCAATTGGTTTTTAAATGAGAAAAACAAATTTTTCAATTTTTTAACTATATGGAAACTGTTAAAATGTGCACATTACCTAGGTAAAATGCGGAAAACTGTTTCTTGATTCTGCACGTTAACGGCACAAAACAATCTGCAGATTAACTAGGTAATGTGCACATTAACGGTTTTCGAGCTTTAGCGGTAACATAAATAAGTAAAAAGGCAAATAAAAATTAATATTCATGGTCTGAACACAAAATCTGTTATTGCTTCATCAATCAAGAAATATTTATAGATGGAAAAAATTCAATACTTATGAAGATTTCGCGATATTTTAACATTATATGTTGTCTGTGTAACACATTTTCATATATTTTAAATATTATTGCCACACCTGTCCTGAAAAGCCTGATTCTATTATTAAATCATAAACGAATACTAAGCTTAAACGTGATAAAATTACCGAGGTCAACGAAAATTACATTTTATGAATCCCAAATTAAGTGGAAATAAACTCTCCTTAGCGGGGGGGGGGGGGGGGGGAAATGTAGCAGTCTACGTATTTAGGAATGAGAAACGACAAAAATTTAGCAAAGTACAAAAACAGAAAAAAATCGAACAAGATTAAACGCGGTGGTACGTGCAATCTCAGAGCATCTAGAAAAAGGAGGGGGAGGGGAGAAAGAGATAAAGCGCCATTTATTTTCATCTCTTAAGAGGATTTATAAAGCACGAGATCAATACGTCTGGAAGAAGCATTATTCCACTCTCCACAACTCTTTTTTTAGCATCTTCATTTTAATGCACAGTAGTATGCAATTGAAAAAGAGGGTTTATCAGATGGTTTTTGGCAGACTCACAAAGATGTTGGAAGAAGAAAAAAATATCCCCGAGGTAGTTTATGAGAGTCCTTTGAGGGTAGTTTGGAAAATTGAAGATATTCCTTTTTTTACTCAAGTTATCTGAATCATTCTATTAAGTGTCAACCTCTTTCTTTAAAATAAATAAATAGTAGGAAATTTGCATCTTTTATATGTTCAAAGTTATCAAACGAGTGAATTGTGGAGGTATGCGTTTGGTAGTCAGAAGTCGGACAAATTTTCAAACCAATCTTTTTTTTTTACCTTCGATTGCGCGAAAGACTTGTTTTTGTGCGGATTAGACACTACTTTAAACCAGGGTTTCTGAAACTTTTTCTCTGGTAAAGCACTTTGTATAAATTTCGAACTGTTGAATTGGAAGATAAAGCAACAAGATGTTTTTTAGGCGGAGCACTTGCTACTTTCGTGCTTAGTGCTCTGTGGAGAAAAGTTTGAAATTTTCTGCTCTAAACTAAAACAAAAATGATTTCTCTTTAAAAAAAAAAAAATACATCGGTGAATTTAGACATGTCGATTAAGTTAAATACTCAAACTAGATCACCGTAGAATGTTAAGTAATAAACATAAAGAAACGCTTATATTTTTAATTAAAAATTACCTATTAATTTACCTGGAGAAGGGATTGTACGATTCGTAAAAGTTTGATATAATATATTTTATACTAAGCTGCTTGTTCTACAATTATGTGCAAACTGTATAATGCAGGGAGAAATACCTAGTAAGAAGGAAGCAAATTGGCCTTTCCAAGAACACTAGCTGTGCAGAGGAGAGATGAGATGGGCTCTGTTAATTCACGATTGCGTTCAGGCTCGCGAAAAATTTCTCCTTTGTTGAACATACTTCTTGAAACAGATTTTAAAAAGTGACTCATGGTAAAAATAAACTTACTTATTAAAAAAAGAAGAAAAATAGCGGCACGGGCCCTGAAAGTGCGTGAAGCTCTTTGGGTATTTTAGAATGGCGGCTTATATTGCTTAATTAGTCATGAGATCGGACATTATTTGATAAAGATGGATATAAAGAATTAGAAAGGGCATTGAGAGTTTGCAACTATATTTGTCTTTAATTTGCACAAACGGCAAAATTTATTGTATTCTATCAATGAAGTAATTGGATTTTATTTATCTTAAACTGAAATTTCGGGCTCGGGCTCCAACTAAAATAATATTGCTCGAACTCGGGCGGGCTCGGATTAAAAGTCCTCGTACTCGGGCTTCAAAAAATGAGCCCGAACTCATCTGTAGAGCAGAGAAAAAAGCAGTGGGATGTTGGGAAAATGACCATTTTTCTCAATAGAATGTGCCTTTTTAAAAAAAAAGCCGTGTGCAAGGGGAGGGGGCGATTTTTCAAAGAAATGTGAACATTACTCGAAATACAAAATAATAACTGTATCCTTGGTGTTTTATTCATTTTAATTTAAAAGGTGTAACCAACAGCAGTAGCTTTGACTCTCCTCAGTCGTATGAATTCAAAGTAATCCTTCAAGCTAAGCATTCTACAATGATTATGCACGGTAAATTAGTTTGTAATTACGTCATTAAACGGTCAGTTACGGTCGCCGTCAAGGGTAATTTATAAGCATATTTGCAGAGAGAGAGTTCATTTAAAAACATCATAACGACATCAAGTATGGATTCAAAACGGGAGGAAATGAACTAAGGTTTTTACCTCTTTTAGGACCATTATGCGCTGACAAGACGTTGGGTAATAAATATATTCATATACGTATTGTTTTAGTATAACAATACGAGATTCTTTATTTCAAGTATAGCAAACGTTTTCTTTCTATATGCAGCTATAACACCTTATTTTCTGCAAAATACAGAAGGTCTTGGAGCAGCATGAAAAGATATGGTTTTTATCCACTTACCTAAAAAAAGAAGAGACAAACGTATAAATTAATAAAGAAAAAAAAGCATGTAATACACGATGCACAGTTGCAGTGATAAAAGAAACATGCAAAAGTACTTTTAATGAACAATAACTAATATATAATTGCTTTAATTATTTTGAGTTACAGCCAAGAATATAGAATTTTCAGAATATAATTCAAAATGTACTTTGTGGTTATAATGGCCACACATGTTAGTTTTTGCGATATTAGGACTAGGCCACGATAGTAGCGATGATTTAGGGTTGCAAATGTCTATAGAAATACCAGACTTTTTTGCGAGATTTCGCCAGCATCTTGGCAATATATATTTGTTAATGGTTACTTGGAGACTGAATTTCAGTGGCCGCTATAATCCACAAGCACCATTTGAATCATACTGAAATTCTCTCTTTGTTTATTATTAATTATTAAATTTCTTATTTCGTTTTTTTTTTTTTAAATTTCAATTTTCTTATTCATCTAGATAAATTTATTTACTACAACTTCTTACGTTTGGTTCTTATTCAAAATTTATCTTTTCTTCTTTCTCTGTTAAAGCAATAGTCTTCAAACGAACTTAAAATAATAGGTCAGTCACATTGATCTTTGGGCAACTCAAAACTCTTGTAAAATGGTTAAAATCTTCAGATAACCTGAATAAGAAGTGATTGTTAACAAAGCCTTACATTATAAAATTATAATATGTAGCAAAAATATGTATAGAAGTAGAGTTCTCTGGGAACAATAGTTAACTCTAACCCAAAAAAAAGCGAGCTGCTCCCACGTATCTTGCTTTTGCTATAGTCCAAAATAACTGTTCAAATAAGAAATTTCCTTGGTCAAGGAGATGAAGCGTTAGTTCAAATATTCTAAAAACTGTTAAAATGGGTAGAAACGAAAAAAAAAAAAAAATTAAACGAATATTTAAGAATAAAAACAAATTATTTTGTAATGAAATAAAACAGCAACTTTTTTAATTACAAATTATTAATTATTAAAATAAGACTTTGAAAAATTAAAAAATAAACCATTTCTTAATACTGAAAAAAACTTGCAGCTTTGGAGGTTTTTCTGTTTATTAATTTTGAATAAGACAACGATAAGATTTATTTACGGTATATCTTATATTACAATAACTCATACAGATAATAAGCAAAGATCAATGTGAGTGTCAAAGATTTTTGAGGGGGAGCGCAGATTTCTATTGTAAGAAAGACATAATGTAAGAAGCATATAACCTTTCGTTCCCATCGCTGCAGGGACACGACGACAGCGATTCTCCCTCTATACTCATCATTGCTTCCCGGCTTGAGTCTCTGAATGCCACCAAGAGCATGTACTCGTCCTGGCCTGCAGCAAGAGTAATCAAAGGCCCATTCCGGGAAGCAATGATCCGTACGGAAGGGAGAGTCCTTGGAACGATGGGAGCGTACAAGTTTGAAGTCAAAAAGACACTACTAAATTACCCATTTTGTATCGCTGTCGCCAGAATCTAAATCTAAACCTGTTTTTTTTTTTTTTTTTTCCCCATAATCAGTCCTCACGGCAGAAACCAATATAGACAGTCATTCTACAGAAGTTTTAAGTACGACCCAAACAAACACAGAGATCGGTGTCGTTCTCGCTAAGAAAAAAAGCGCAGTTTTGTTGTTTGTCACGGGCGCTACTTTACCTAAGTATGCCAACAGGTCTTGAATATCGACGGGCGAGTGGGGCACGTGCACCTGCACGCATACACAAATAGGTTTAAAAAAAACTGAGTTTAAAGCTAAGTGCAAGAGCAAAAAAAAAAAAAAAAAATTTGAGCCATTTATATACATGAGCCAAGGACGTACATAAGGGGGCGGGGTCTGGAACAACCCCCTCCCCCCTTTAGTCTACGCACATACGCTAATTGCAGCCGAATATTCACCTTTTGATTGTCGCTCAAAATAATATATAGTAAAAACGATTTAAATTTTATATAAATTTTGAAAACTTTATATCAAAATTTTAAAAAGTTATATGAATTTTGTGAATTTTATAATTCAATGTGTAACAGAAACACAATTTACTATAAAGAATTAAAAATTTATCGCAATTAAAAATTTTTAACAGATATTTATACTAAAATTTACTGTCAAACAAATTTTATAGTAAGAATGGCAACCCCCCCCCAGCTGCACACCCCTCCCATGTGAAAGCTATAGCTACTTCCGAGCCCTGATTATCGCACTCACAGTCCGAGCCCTGATTACGGACCCACGGACACGTGGGACACAAAAAGTGAGCCAGCTATATACAGGGGCACAAAATTTAAAGTGCCCTAGGCACGAAAGTGTTATAGTCAGGCCCGGGCTATGTCCATGACAGGGCCGGGTCATAAAATCTGAAAGTGCCCTGTACGCCACTGGTTCTTCCTACGATAGTTTCGTTTCGCAACGCATGAAAAGAAGATGAGACAACAATGTCAACAGTCTCATAATCGAAATCGCTACTGTCTGACCACGCGAAGATTGTTCCCTGTATCATCATCCCGTCGAAACCAAGCAGCCGGAGCAAAAGTGAAGAAAAAAAAAGGAACGCACGCAAGACTCCCAAGAAAAGACAGAAGCGGAGAATGTCTGGGAAAATGGCGAAAAATCCGTGACCCACTAAAATTGAAATATCTTCCCAAGACGTTCGTTCAATGGGTGCGCGCAACCTACCAGTTGACCCACATCCACCAGAAAAAAAAGACCACCATATTATTATTATTTATCTATTTTCTGGAATGGGTAGTAAAAAGGAAACGTGCATGGAAATAGATGATGCCACTTTGGGAAGGAATATAAAGCGACAGCATCTGAATTTTAAAATGAAGTGATGCAAGATGCAAGTGTGGGCTGAGTTTACTTCCACGATGTGTAGTGCACCCTTCGAAACGCAAGCATTTTCACGTATATATAGAAGACCAATCCGATAGGCTGCCCACCGCTGAGAAACTGCAGCCGTTGCCATCGATCGATTTAACTCTCAGCCACATGGCAGTTTCCGAAAACTTCTTCAGCTGTGTGGCGCCAGATGGGCGATTCGATCGACAGCCGTGTTGTTCGGAGGTAAATGGATCGATAGCAACGGTTGCACTTTTTCAGGGTTGGGTCCATTTAACCCTATTTTTTTGCAACCTGCAGTGAAAGCGCTGAAATAAGGTGGTTTCACGGAGCGACGACCGTGCGTCAAAGGGTTAACTGTGATCGTTAGTGATTAGGAAATGAGTTTAACCCTTTGCATCTCGAATTGAAGTTTTAAAAGATGTTTACTGTAATCTGCAAAAATATATTATAAATATGCTGACATTCAATTCATTTTGCAATTCTGTAATTCATGTAATAGTTCATTGACCGAAATGTGTTCATTGTAGAATTCAATAAAACAGCTATTTTATTTCTGTATTACTCAAAAATAAATCTGCAGCATGCCAAAGTGTTACTGAAGGCTTTGTGAAGTTGAAAATTTTTTAAACAATTATAAATACTCTTGTAGGGTTGATCCACGGAAAAACATTGTAAGTACTGCAACGACCAATAAATAGTGGGACTGCTCTGAGGGACAAAATACGGTTTTGTGTTACAATATTAATTAAATGTATAACTTTTGAGAATTTTTGAAAAATTATTTTTATGCTCACGTTTCTCCAGGGGGAAAACAGTGAAGTAGGAAAAACAGGGTTAACAGTAAAAACCGATTTTTTTAATCAGGCAAAGATGCTTTTTTAGCATAAAAAAATCTCAGCTAATTGTTGCCACAAAAATTTTGATGGCTTAAAGTTCTTGACATAATCTTTACAACGAAGACAACAATAACATGTTTCGCACATTTTAAGCGCGAACAACGATTATCATCCGCTACAATCAGAGCTCTTCTACAAGGCAATTGACTCAAGAACTCGAAACATGTACCTCAGAACAAACTGCTTCCATTTTATTTGATTTCTACAACGCCCACATTTAGCCCGTTTGTTCAAAGATGCAAATCAAATAGTCGTACACGACTGCAAACACTTAAAATAATGTAGAAGATGAACAGAAAACACGAAACTAGTTTCATGCGTCTATCGTTTATTTTTTCTTCCCCGCAGTTAGCAAGTTCATTAAAAATTTTGAAGAGATATTCAACATTTTACGTGAACTTCCCTGAGAGGAAGGGGGTTTATTACAGTTATGTTTTCTTTAAATTGAATAATTGAGTACAGTAGCGTATACGGGTAACAGAGGAAGGTGCTATCCGGTATTTTAAACCTGATTGTTACCTTAAGTTATATATACATTTTAAAATATCTGTTTTTTAATAGCTGCTTAACATTTTCGAAGGGGGAACCGCCCCCCCCCCGATGGAAGACAATCAATCTAAACATTTAAAATAAAACTGCACTTTTTATATAGCTATAGAGTCACGAGATTTTTGAGCAGCTTTTTAAAAACAAACCAATGACCTTAAACACTCTAAAAATTAATAATGTTTTTCATCGAATGCAGTATGCTAAGAGCGAACCTGTATGTCCCACATAACTTTCGAAGAAAAAAAATTTCTTAAGCACAAAATTAGCTTTAAAAGGAAGAATTTTTGAAAATTTAAATTCATAAGTCAAGAGTTTTTCTGCTAATTATCTAATACAGGTCGATTACTGCACCAAAACTCATGGCTGGTGCATTACCACAGTGCTCCCCAACCTTTCTGGTTTTTACCGTGGGACGCTGGGTAGGCGGGGACGCGATTGCTTATAATTTAGGTTGTTTTGATTTAATTCTTTTAATTGTATTTTAACATGCCTTCAAAATAAAATACAGCTGTACCAAAAAATGAAGGTTTATTTTTTTCAGGAAAGCGCATTTATTTTCAATTTTATGACTGCAATTTTAATTCATAATCTTGAAATGTTTAATAAACAATAAACTAATTTAAAATAGTTATAAGATTTCTTATGTTACAAAGGTATAAATTAGCACAAACCCGAGAGAAATACACGACGGTAAATTAAATGGGAATAATTTAATGTTCCTTGAGCGGCCCGGTACCATGTGATCCACGGTGCTGTAACGGTCCACGGCTCAGGGGTTGAGGACCACTGCATTGCATTATGTAATACTACATAAAAGCATCAAAATGTTAACACTTATAAGCCCTTTCGTAGTAAGTGATGCGATGGTGCAGAGATTCCTTTCTGAGGGCACCGTTGCTTTCCGAGACGTTGCCCTTAAATGCAAAGCTGTGGCCTTGATAAATTTACATTATTGCAAATTTTCATCTACTTTGTTTGTTTACTTTTAATGATTAAATCGCAACTTCAGAATTATTTTTAATTTCTAAACCTTAAAGAAAACACTAGTTTTAGTAAATTAATATTTTTTTTTTCGAATATCTAAACATATTATTTTACTCGACATGAATTAGACATAAATACCAACACAGATTGTCGCTCAAATCCCAGACAATATGCTTTCTTACGGGTATTTGGAAACCTAATGTTCATGTTGGGCGTTTTTATAGGGCGCCGCGTGCTGACGAAATTCTTTTCATTATTATTATTATTATTATTGTTATTATAATTTAGTGCAGATGAGCCCTGGGGGTTTTTCTTTAGTACCGATGCGCCTAGCCTTTATCGATAGAAAAAAAATGTCTCTTGCCTCTGTTTCAAGCATTAACTAATCAAATTGTAATGCTGTAGAACGCGAAAAAAATATTCTTGTTAAAGTTTTTTAATATGGAGTGATCCACTTTTGATAAGTATATTTTAGAACTTAGTACTAAAATATACATCAAAGTTCTCTATTTTACACATTCTGACTGGGCAAGAAGAAATATCTAGTCGGGCGGGAGTAAGGAAAATGCTCCCTTAAAGGAACACTAGCTGTTAAACCCTTTAACGCACGGTGGTCGCGCCCTGAAACCACTTAATTCCAGGACTTTCACTGCTATTCGAAAAAAAAAATGTTACATGGTCCCAACACTGGAAAAGTGCAGGCTTTCCGAGTTGACGGTTATCCATGGCGGTTGATCGAACCGCCATGATGCTGGTAGTTAATAGAACAATGGCTTTGATTTGTGGAATTACCGCAGATTATCTGCACAAGGGATTTAGGCGGAGAGGGGTATTTCTAAAGGGTCCCAAACGTACTTAGCGGAGAAAACAACGGAAAATTCCGAACGACTAGGTCTACGGAAGCGACCTGCTTTTGAACCAGGCATAATCCTCCACCCAGTTGAGAGCGCTGTGCGCTCGGCCACAGTCGGGCATAGAACGATTGCGTGTTTGTGTGGTTTCGGCAACGCTACGCTAGGGCGATCTGCCAAGGATGGGGGGATGCCTTGGTAGGAGAACTTTCTAAGGAGTCCTAACGCGTATTCACGCTACATCTGGAGAAAATCTACCAAAACTCCAGACCGTTACATCGACAACCGCGCAATGGGACCCGAACCCGGTACCTTCGCACTTCGGCCCTCTACCATTTTCAGTGACATAACCACATATAGAGAGATTGCAGTGGCTACACTTTTTAAGCGTTCAGCAGTTTATCCAGTTGTTCATCTAAATTGGTGTGAAAATGGTTGCGCTTCAAAGGGAATGATAAATTAGGATGTCCGGGAAAAATTGTGCTTTTTCTCAAAAGAAAGTGACCTTTATCTCAATACACGAGTTAGTTTTTAAATGAATCTCCCCCTGCCCTTTTGTAAAGAAATGTGAACCATCTAGCCAATGAACTATGTTGCTGAATTACAAGTTAAGTTTGATCACGCTGAAGCACTGATTAGTTTCGCATACCCTCATAGACCTTTAAAAAAATGCGAGCAATGAAACACACTGGGAATCAATAAGATAATTCATGTAAAACAATTCCTTTTGTACATGAGCTGCTCAATCCGGAGATGGAGGAGATCAAGGAAGGGGGAGGGGAGGATCTTTACACTGATAAAGTCTTCAGAATTCATGAAACAACGTTTATTCAAAACCTACGAGAAGTAATAAAGTGTCTGGACTTTTATTAGAAAACAAGATGAATATCACTTACCTCAAACAATAACCAAGAAAGAGGAAAAAACAAAAACGTAAAAACGGAGGGGGGAGACTTCTAGAGCTAAACAAACATTTGGAGAGAGCTCGTTTCAATTTCATTGAGGCATAATTAATAAGCTTGAACAAATCATCGCGGAGAAAGGTTTAGAACAAAGAAGTTAGTTTGGGTTAAGATGGGGAGGGGGAGAGTCTAGGGGAAAAAAAGCTTGTCTGCATACGACTGAAAACAAAATTATACCATCTAACAAAACAATTCTGACAAGCCTGTAAGTAAAAGAAACGGAAAATCACAAAATCTCCCCTAGTTATGTAGTTCGATCTCGATAGAATATCAAGAGTTCCTTCAAAAGAAAGCGTTAGATTTTATCATTTGTGTCCTGCATACCTTCAATTTTTTTTTTTTAAATGCATGCATGCATGTTTGCTAATTGGGATCATGTATACAATGAACATAGAACACGGCTTAGGAATGCCGTTCGAACAGGGAAAAGACCGGGGTAATACGCTGATAATTAGTTAATTCGATAATTTCGGCTGCACACCAGTCATCTGCGTTATAAGAGAATGGGAATTGCACATTCTGTTTACGACGGACTTGCATTTTCATTTTGCATTTCAAGCAGCGTTCTAAATAAGCTGATACAAGCATTTAAACTGTTCTAATTTCCTTTTTTTCCGTGCTAATCATGCAAAGAGGTTCAATGTTTCCTCTGTTCCTATAAGAAAACCGAAAGTGAAGCAGAGCCGAATAGGGTAAGTATTCGTCCAGAAGGGTAAGAACTAGGGTTGCCAACCGTTCTGCAAGAGCCGGGACGTCCCGTTTCTAGGGCTTTAGAGGACGCGTCCCGCGAAAGGTGTGTGCGGGACGTCAAATCTCCCTCTTTTTCAATAGATTAAGTAATTTAATAATTTGATAAATCAGAAGAAATTTTAAATTTTAAGTTTCTTTTATAAATAAATATGTCTTTAGCAGAAGGGATTGTATACCTTAAGTTCCTTTTCCAAATAGGTAATATTGCGATTTCAGTAAAACTGGTTTAATATGCTTTTTTTTTATATAAATAATTATCACAATCTTAATAGAAGATTTGATTTAAGACTTAAAGTTCCTTTTATAAAGGTATAGTATTAATATCTACTCATTGGTTGTTTTAATTATTTCTCAATGCCAAAGTGAAAAGTTTTTGCGTTTGTTTATGAAGGGAATTAAAATGCTCATTTAATTGCTAATGATAGTACTATTTGTCCTGATTATAAAAAAAGAGAGAAGACTACACTAATTAATGTTATTTTTTCATTAGTTTGCCTGATTCTATTAATTTTTGTTAACTATGTTACATGTATAATTATGACAAAGTAAAACATAATAGTCAATAAAAATATTTAAAATGTAAAAGTTAAATCAGGTTTTAATGGTTTTTCTTGCCTTCCTGTAACTACTAAAGCTGGATCTCGCTTTTTTAGTCACGTCACGATTTTTCATCGCGAAAGTCTGGTAAATTCGTGAATAAAAGTTGGAAGGGAGCTAATGTACGTTCCAATGGTCTCCATGTGTTCAAACGATACCTCTCTGGGGGTGTCAATCGAGGTGCAAAATCTCTCATCTGGAATGGGTTCGAAAGTAGGCGACACTCGTAGGGCCAATGTTGATCTGCTTATTAATCGCCACCATAATAAAATAGACACTATTTTCGGGGCCAACGTAGTGGTCAAGCCCGTAGTCGGCATCTGATTCGGCCGCTGGATTCTAGATAACCAAACCAAATCACGAACCACAGCAGTCCAGTGTTAACGGGGTTCGATTGAATTAGCCAATTGTAAAGTACCGATAGCATTTATCACAACGTTTGTTAAACTAATTACACTTTCTTTTAACTGTAATTAAATATATCATCGATTGATAAGTACACACACACGCGCGCACAAAACTGCCATAGCTGTAACTCATTAACTTCTATTAGTTGCAAATACTTTATTTTATTTTATTACTTTATTTCATAAAATAAAAAAGTAAAAAAATTCGCACAATACAGCAGACGTATAACGCCAAAAAATAAACAGTTCCAAACTTGGACGACAGTAAATAAGTTTTTGTACGTCAGTGGACTTGTTCTGGTGCCATCGAAGCAATAATATGCTGCAAGACAGGTGTCATCTGCAGACGACCTCATCCCATCTCAAACAAAAAAGGAAACTAGCCTGAACAACATTGTGAACTTCCGTAAAGTCATTTTTTCATTTAATTTATTTACTTATTTTTTTAAGGGAACCTTAAATAGGAAGGTATGTTTTACATCCAATAAGACTTCTATTTATTAAAATCATTTTCTATATTTAGGACATATGAATGCTTCACGAAACTTGAATGAAGGTTATTATTTGACCGTTAACGATCATAAAATTTTGTTAGAGACCTTTAAGAAATGAGTCATATGCAGCCATTTTTCCTTTTTTATTTGCGTAAATATTCAAAATAAAGTATTGCATTAAACACATCATAAAGATAAATTTGTAATTTAAAAAGCACATTTTTTTAACTATTGCGAACGACAGGTTTTTTTTTAAGTAGGAACAAGGGCGGATACAGGGGAGGAGCTGGTGGCTTACGTCTTCTTCAAAAGGTTTTGTTAAAGGATAATATTTTGCTTTTATCGTACACTTTAGTTCAAAAGAGCTTTTTTTTTTATATACAAGGTGTCCCAAAAAAGTGGTAATTCGCTGTAATTCTTTATCTGTTAAAGATAAGTGGGGAATGCAAATTGAAAAAAAAATTTCAAAATAAGGTCGAAAGTAATACTCCATTAAGAAAAAAGTCCTATCGCTAATTTTTTTAAAAAAATACACTTTTTAATTGTATACATCCCCTGTACAAAACGATTCTCAATTAGTAAAGTGTGCCCCATACACTAATGTGTTGATACACAAAATTTCAGCCTTTCATCATAAAAGCTCTCCGAGATATTTTCAAATAAATATGATCCGTTACATGAATTCGAACATAAACGCTTGTTGCTACAGTGGGAAAAAGAAAAAAAAAAAAAAAAAAAAAAAAAAAAGATTTTCTTTCGTAATTTTTGTATGATCCCTGAAGTGCGGAACACTTGTCTCTAACAGATAAAGAATTAAAGCCCACCTTTTTGGGACACCCTGTATAAATGATCCCCTACCTAAAAGATTTGCATTGCTTTTAGCCAATGCCGCCGCTAGGGGCTAGCCAGGTGGGCAGTAGAGATGAGACGGGCTCAGCCCGAGCCCGAAAGCCCGAGCCCGAGCCCGGGCCCGACTCGGGCTCGGGCTCTGTAATTCACGATTGCGTTCGGGCTCGGGCTCGTGAAAAATTTCTCCTTTGTTGAACATACTCCTTGAAACAGATTTTAAAAAGTGATTCATGGGATAAATAGACGTACTTATTTCAAAAAATAGCGGCACGGAGGACTAGAAGGTGTGTGAAGCTCCAAAATTTATTGTATCCTCTTAATGAAGTAGTTAATTTTATTTGTCTTTAGCTGAAATTTCGGGCTCGGGCGGGCTCGGGCTCCAGCTTTAATAATATTGCTCGGGCTCGGGCGGGCTCGGATTAAAAGTCTTCGGGCTCGGGCGGGCTCGGGCTTCAAAAAATGAGCCCGAACTCATCTCTAGTGGGCAGATGTCAGAGGCGAACGCACTTTGCAGACTTTCCCTACATGATACTAAGTAAAAAGTCTTAGGTGCGCAAAAATCCAATCTTGCAGGGGCGGTCATGGTCCTAGCAACGACTCTGGCTTTAACCTGACACTTTGCTTTACTGTACGTGTAGTTACTTAACCCTTCCGTCATGACGGAATTCCGTCATTCCGTCTGACGAAGACCGAACGAATTTTCGGTCGAAACGATCGTTACGCCTTGAAGTACCTTTTATGTGTGTTTTTCTCACATTTATTTATTTTATCTTTTAACACCAGTTTTTTGAGTGTTTATTTTCCTGTACGTGTAGTATTTAGAGCACTTGATCTATGTCAAATAAGCTTTTCTTTGAAAAATAGCCCTTCCAAAAAAAAAGTGGGGGGAGAAGCTGTATGCGCCATTGAGTGCAATCTTTCGTATTTGATTAAAAATCCTTAAAAACTCACCTGAGTATTTTTTTCCATTAAAAATAATAAAATCTACATTAAAAGAAAATGTTTCTAAAGGCTGCGAGCATTAGTCATCGAAATTCGCAGAACAGCTGCTGTTCCAGTTATTGAAACAGAAATTTCATAAGTAAATACAAACCACAAAAGAATCAATAAATGTGGCCCTACGCTGTAACTACCCATTCAAGCCTTTCTCTCCCACGCTATGCACACATGCACGTTACAAACTTATTAAATATGCAATGATGCATGTGGTGTACGGGATATAGGTGAAGTCCCTTTAGTGGTGGAGGAGGGAACTTCTACAAGGGAGACGACGTACACTTACAAGAGGGACCCTTGAAACAAGTTTTAACGACCTTTTTGTTTGAAACGTAATGTTTTCAGTAAATATAAAGCATAATTTGCGACAGAGCTACTTTAATCCACGATGAATCATAACCTCCAATGTTTTTTTTTTGTTTTGTTTTCCCATATAAAGCATAATTTGGGATAGAGCTACTTTAATCTAGATGAATCATAACCTCCAATGTTTTTTTTTTTTTTTTTTTTTTCCCATTCAGTATCTATCCGCGCGCGCTGCTCCACTTGTGCATGAGTACCATCGTAGTGATCAGTTGAAATTTTAATATATTGTGAAAATGGGCAAATTGTTCAAGTCATTCAAGAAAACGTTTCAGAATGTTTTTATTGCCAACAAAAAGACAAAAATGAATTAAAAACTGCAGAACTATTGCCTCTTTTTTTTTTTTTTTTTTTTTTTTCCCCTGTGCGATCCGACAGTCTTATTTCCCTGGGAAACAAACACAACAGGAATACGCCGGATAGGGTTCTAGTATCTTTTAGGCCAGTGATTCCCAACCTTTTGACATTGTGCCCTCAACAAAGGATAACTTACGATGACGCCCACCCTCCTCACATTCCTCAGCATACATATAGTATTTTATTATTTATGTATGGACATTTAGTTGCCCTTTTCAACAAAAGAATGTTGTCGGTAAATATTGAATAAACATTTTAAGCGAAACAGATCTTTCGGAGTAAAAAAAAAAAAAAAAAAAAAAAAAACCGAATTCCAAATTCGTATTCCATGCGTCAATGCTATTTTGCTGCATCAAAATCAGTTAACTAGAACGGGAGACATGAAGTTTTGCGTTTCCCCCATTGGTTAACATTGAGTTTTCTAGAAATCTTGAGAAATATTGGTGCTAGAGCTTACCTAATTTTACTTTTGGAGACTTATTTTTTGAACTTTTAGAACAATTCAGCTGTTATCGAACGCACATTGAGTTCGCTGCATTACACTCTGTATTGGTGTTTATAGAAGCAATATTTTGCTTGTTTTTGGAAGCTTGTTTTTGAGTGTTGTGTGTTAATTCTTCATTGCTGAAGGGTCTGCTTATGATTTCCCTTGTAAGTTTCCACTGAATTTTTGCATGTGGAAGTGTTTTATTTTGTGGGAGAAATAGGGCATCTGTGAAAGCTTCTATACTGAGCTGACTGTTATAATCCATTTACTGGCGGCCGTTAGAGCCGAAACGCTCTGTGCCCCCCAAGGAGGAGGGCGCCCCACCGGTTGGGAAATTCTGCTTTAAAAGCACTCTACTTTATTAGCAACCCTGCTAATAAAGCAGAGTTGCTAACCTTTACGGAATATAACTAAATACTTTTTGTAAGCACTAATTTCGGCTTAGAATATAGCAAAATGTTCGAGTTTAACCTGTGAGCTAGTTACTATATTTTCTAAAAAAAGGTTTAAAAATATACTGTTTATAAAAGTTGGTTAATTATAGACCGTATGGGTTGGCAACTCTATAATAAGGATAAAGTATCTATCTAGGCTATTCTCTGTGTAATCCAGTGTACTTGCTTGAATGAAATGCGAGTGGAACACTGAAAATCAGAAACGAAATAATGCTTATTTGTCAAGGCTTTCTGTTAATGCTATTGGTATTGGTGGACTACTTTACCGCTGTCTAATTCAATCTAACCCATTATGGGATATATTGCCAAGAAAGGTACCTTTTCGGAAAGTTGATTCTAGCGCCAAATTTGACGATGTCTTGCCAAAAGTCGCTAAGCTTGGCAGCAGTTGGCGACATTTTGGGCAGGGCCCAGACGATTGACCATAGGCTTTCAATGTATTGAAAACATTCGCAAATCTTAATGAATTGAAATTTTTTCGGGTGACCCTGTAAATAAAACAACACAAAAAACTCATGGTTGTTCGATAAAACTTTCTTTATATTGTTTAAACCTTTGTTAGAAAATATTCAAATATATCGACAACTAGCTGCTACCCGCGACTTCGTCCGCGTCGGCTTTAGAGTTAGGTCCCAAAAGAAATGAAGCATGTGTGAATAACACATATGTTTGCGACAAAAGAAAATGCATTTAAATATTATTTGCTTTTTACTTATTTTATATGAAGTATAATGCGTGGTAGTATACTTCATCTAAAATAAGAGAGTAAGTAGAGTTACTAAATTTAGATTTTTTTCAGGCATTTGGCGAATACATTTACGACAGCATTTGTTAACTGTTTTTGTTGTTCTTGTGAAAGAAATATTTATGCTATAGCATGAATTTTAGCCTACGTTAATCAGGAATAGTGCAGCGTTTTCTAAGCGAAAAAGTTTTAGAATCGGTTCTATAGTTACAGAGATACCCAGAGAGCGTAATGTATTAGAATTATTTTGAGTGTTCCTTTAAAGGAACTATTTGCACTACATGTATGAATTTTAGCCTAAAATACTCAAGAATAGTGTAGCTTACTAACAGTGAAAAAACTTTTGGAATCGGTTCAGTACTTACAGAGATACACATAGAGTGTAATGTAATTCTTATGAGTATCCCTGTAAACGAACTATTTGTGATATATGCATAAAAGGTAGCCTATAACACTCAGGGTCCCACCAGTGTCTAAGAAGTTCTACTCTCAAAACTGGAAGGCTGGAAGTGCCAGGTTCAACTCCTGGTCGAGCCTGTCGACCTAGCCGCTCGCAGTTTTTCGCGGTTTTCTCCAAAACCTCGCGTAAATACGGGCTAGGATCCCTTAGAAAGTTCCCCACAGAGGAATAACCCATATAGGCCTAGGACCCTAGTGCAGTCAATCGGTTTTAATCCACAAACAAACAAACAATAATACTCAGGAATAGTGTAACTAAGTTTTAGAATCGGTTTAGTAGCTATAAATTTTCCATAGAGCGCAATACATTAGAATTATTTTGAATGTTTTTGTAAAAGAATTATTTATGCAATATACTTGAAAGGTTGCCTGTATGTTAATCAGGGCATAAGCTATCTTCATTACGAATTTTTCCAAATCCGTTCAGCAATTTGTGTGTGATTCAGTCAAAAACATCTAAACACACAAACGTACACATTTTTTAATGACTATGTCATTTTATCTCTCAATACCCTTATTGAAAAATGTGTCCCAAAAATGCGACATAATAAAGCGACATAATTTTACATGTATTTAAATACTATTAGTTCACAACAGCTTTAATATCGAGATTAAAGCAATCTTTAGTCTCGATATTGTTACACTATTTCGTAAGCTGTAGAATATGCTCCACATGTATTTTTTACATATATTCAAATATTATTAGTTCACAACAGCTTTAACCTATTGTTACAATATTTCGTAAGCTGTAGAATATGCACCACATGAATTTTTCTATAAATAGGTTACATTCGTAAAAATTTCAACATAGGGTTACCAGGCGAAATACGCGAAAGATGAGCGATAAAATGCCAAGTTAATTAATAAATTTTTAATATGGCATTAATAAAACTAAAAAATTAGGGGGGTTCAGGGGGATCTCCCCCTGACGAGGCTCGAACAGCCGAGTTTTTATATTTTTGGTAGGATTTGGAAATTTATGAAGTTTAAGAAACACATTTGGACTTTTCTTTCTAATGCTTTTTAATTTGGCGTAAAATCAACATAATTTCCATACCATTTCATGTTTTTCAAATGCATGTTTATCTGAAAATAGAATTTCAGCTTTATTTCAAAAGCATAAATCATTTTGTGCGGGCGATAAAAACGGTTTTTAATTAATAATTAGAAAAGTATTTAAAATTTCAACATTCTGAGCCTCAGGTGCACAGTCATGGGCTTCTATGCTCAAATTTTCAAAGCTCTGCTTTCTGTAGATTTGTCTGGAGAACATTCATTTTTATTATTATTGATAGATAGATTTGACATAAAACTGGCATAATTTCCGTGGAATTTAATGTTTTTCAGATGCACGCACGCGCTTCTTTTTGAAGCAATAGCATTCTTGTTAGCTCAAAACATGAATCATTTGATTGATACGGGCGAAACTCGCCAAGCATGGCAACGTAAAAACGGTTTTTAATTAATAATTAAAAAAGTAATTAAAAATCTAAAATTCTAATTAGCCTATAACCAACTCCAGAGTCCCCTCTATATCTAAACCAATATGCATCCTAATCGATTCAGCGGTTTAGGCGTAAAAGCGTCATAAATAAACAAACTAACTAACTAACTAACCTTCGCATTTATAATATTAGTTAGGATGTTTTCCAACGCAGCTAACTATCACAAACTTCTTTCTACAACAAAAGAAAAGCCTAACGTTTGCAACATACAAAAAAATTTGACTATTTCTACATCTCCTATAATCCAGATATTATTTTTCGTCACCTTTACAGCTTTTTTGCAAACTTCTAGATGTTCTCATATACCCCCCCCCCCAAAAAAAGGGGAAAAAAAGTGGAATAGCCAGCAGCCGTCCATCTAGTGGCTGTGTCCATCATCATTTAATCTTCGATTTTTCTCGTTCTTTTTGATATCGCTGATACTTCGGTTGTTGGACTGTCGTTCTTTGGGTGCTTCTCAATCTGCCAGGCCTTCATTCCCACGTGAGGCAATGGAACAAAGGAATCTTGTATTTCTCCATGTTTCGAAAGATTCTTAATACAAATGTCTTTCTTTCTTTTTATTTGTTTGTTTATTTTATGTGTGCGTGTATGTGAGATAAAGTTCTGATTGGAGTTGGCGAAAAGAGTGTCGCACTCGTTTTCAAATGAGTGTTATTTTGAGATAATCGATCTCGTTAGCATACATCTTTGAAGATATGCTTTGTTTCTAAATTCTATAAGCATTTTATCATTGATGGTAGTCAGTATCTCAAATAAATTTACTATACTCTAGTTAACCCTAACCTGACAGTACGTGGAAGCAGTGGCGGATTATTGCAAGTTTGTCGGGGGGGCGGTTAGTTTGTCGGTGGGGGCGGATAGTTATTAGAAGACTGACATATACATCCATTTTATGGAAGTAAAATAGGATCTTTTACATTAATTTCTTTCTTCTCCTTTACTCCGCCCTTGCGTGGAAGGCTATGTCTCTTGCGTCCTTCCGTCCCTACAATATAGTTCGTCCGTATATGTACTACTTTCTTAAGTTAAATTCTTCGTTAAAAAGCATCTTTATATAATCACTAGGGGCGAAGGTCCCTAGACTCGCTACGCTCGCTTTTCGTATGAGGCATTCGGCCCCTAATAAGGCTTATTCGTAAAAAAGACATAATTTCAAAAAACAAAACCCAAAGGTTGGATCAGATATGTTACTGGGCTAAACATTGCTTGGCTCTTGCATGTTGCTTGGAACATAAAAATTTAAACTTCGCACTATTTTTAATTATATGAAACCCATGGAACACCTTGCGTATTAGCCAGTTATGGTGAATTTTCATAATTTGGCGACTTGCATACATGTATAGTTAAAAATTTGCTCTAAAAAAAACAGTACTTCATATTTTTTTCTTTGATAAAAACTACGGAACAGCTAGGATAGCTTGCCACTAATGGCGACTTCATTATTTGGCGATTTACACATGCTCACAACCCATAATTACTGCTCATTTAAGGTTCAAGGAAAACCGTTATCCATATTTTCATATACATAATCCCTTGCAGGTTGGCGTATTTAGCACCACGAATTATATCATCTCGCCGAGCTGGCAAACATCCAAAGTGTACTATAGCTGCTATAATGGCATATAGTTAATGCCACCAAATATTTCTATTGGTAGCAAATACTCCAGCTGGACCGAACCGGCTTTAAAATAATCTGCATTTTAATTATTTTTCATTTTCAAGATATTGGATTCTAACATTTTTGATTTCGCAGTTTAGATTCACCCTGCTGGGAAAGATACCATTTTGCCAGATCGTAACTAATGCCAAGATGGCACTTTTAAAAACAGTTACAATTAGTTATTCTGTTTTGGAAAAACGAATAATCGCTAATTCTAAACTCCTGTTGTCTAAGCGAACTTACTATTTGAAAATTGTCAACTTTGTGTAACACACTTTGAGTTATTTATTTCATATACTTTTTAATTTGGCGTAAAATGGGTGTAATTCTATTTCATGTTTGTCAATTTCACGCGATTCTACGTACTTCAAATCCCTTTGTTGCAAAGGAATGAATGATTTTATGCCAAATCTGGCAACCGTTACGTTTTATTTTTTTCAGTTTTTTATTAATATCTTCTAAAATAATTCGATTTTTGAAATTTAAGTCAGCTTATCAAGTTCCTCGGAATTTTCTGAATCCGTGGACATGTTTCTCGAAATTCAAATCCCCACGGTTTAGGAGAAGATAGCCGAACAGCGGTGGCTGCGGCGGCGGCGACAGCGGCCGTTACTTTCTTTTTAGAATAGAGAGAAATTTAAATTAGCGTGCTCAGTACTTTGACTAAATAAAGGCGAAATAACAAAGACAATAAAGAGGAAAGATCAGAAAGCGCGCACAAATACTTGCAAAACGGTGCAATACGGCACTATCGTACCTCTCCACACACTGTCAGGGTAGGTTGAAAAAGAGTATAGTGAAATAGGAAAAAAAAAAAAAAACTAAAACAAGTATGATTAACAAAAATAGAAAAGGAAGAAAAGAAAACCAACTTCAAATTACTCCACTATAACGAAAAATTATTCCGGAAGATCCTGCATATCTGCTACCAGGGATGACTTTTAATTCTTTGGTGATTTGTGCATGTACATAATAGATAATTATTTCCTCGTTAAAGTTCCACGATTGAAAGAGTTCTCTAAATATTGCTATGTAGTCCTTGAAAGATTGGCGTATTGAGCACCACGAAACATTTCATCTTGCTATGTGACAATCCAAGCTGTACCATTATTCATATTGTAAAATAGATGGGTTTGGCAAGTTCTTTTCAAACATAGAAGGTATGGCCAAACTGAGTTCCCTCTTAGGAACTTATTTTTTTAACGGCAAACTTGGTGATAAATCGCTAAACATGGCAAATCTTCACGGCTTTTGGCATATTACTTTTAACGGTGTTGCTGGCAACCCTATAGGCAATGATTTAAAATCAATCAAGGTTCTTTGGATTTTAAAAATGATAATATCATCAGAAGGTGTTCAAGTATTATGAGACCACTCCTGAGCTGTCCCCTTTCGGGAAAAAAAAAGGAAAAAAAAAGGAAAAAAAAAAAGAAAATCTGAAACCCTTTCAGATTTTAAATACGCACCAAAGTGCTATAGATTAAAAGCGTATCATAATTTATGCGTCGTCCCTATTTTCTTCCTTATTCCAAGGTTGGAAAGGGTATTATTATTCATGAGTGAGCAGGATGTTTCTTCCTTCTTTTATAAAACCCATCTTTGGAATCAAAATCTATCTTAAAATCGCCTACTAAAACTACACGGTAAAAAAAAATTCGGAAACGTTACCCCAAAAAATGGGGCAGCTCTTGTAGTTTAAAATTGCATAAACGTTTCCGAACCATGCGGGTAAAGTATTTAGAAACGTTTCTGCATATTTCGGAAAAATATTTACATATTTTCCTGCTTTTTAGGTAAGGTTTCTGGAAAAGATGGGTAACGTTTCTGCATACTTTGGTAAAATAATGAGTAACCTTTCCGTGTATTTCACAAAGGTTTCCGAATTAACGAGTAACCTTTCCGAGTTTTTCAGAAAAAGTAACATGCACTGGATGAAGCGTTTCGAGTATCTTACACTAGATGGCAGCACCAAACTCTAACGGAAGGAGAGGTCAGGGCTAGTGACCAGAATCTAACCCTGGACGTACGCATTCGGAGGAGAGCACGCTACCTCGACACTGTGGTTATCTTACCGTATTTTGCTTTAAAAGTAAACTGACTGCTGCAAAAGTTATTTGTGGTATGGCTTGTTTTGGAAACTTAAAATTTTTTTGTTGGTATTTTATAAATGGAGGGAAAATACCATAATTAATAAATATAAATTTAAAATCTTAAATCTTTTTTTTTCCACATAAATTATTTTCAGGAGATAAATATGGTTTTATTGAAGTACTCATAAATATAAATTAAAAATCTTAAATCTTTTTTTTCCACATAAATTATTTTCAGGCGATAATGTGCTGTTTTATTTAAGTATTCATCCGGCGGCGTCACAAATAAACTTCACAGTGGAGTTTCACTCACAAGTTACCAGATCCTTATTATCGCATGGGCAAATCGGGACTATGCTCAGGGCCCCCAGTTTCAAATGTTGTTCTGAAATATTCTTTTATATGTCAAAATTTTATGAAAAAGAAACAAATTTTATAGATGGGGACCCCCAAATTCATCAATGTCCGAGGTCCCTGTTGGTCATAATCGGGCCCTGCAAGTTACAATGTGACAGTCCTGTGACAATTGTGACCCTCTGTGATGTCACAGCGACTCGTGACCATCTGTGCTATTAGGGAAGACACGTTCACTCTTTTCCCCCTGTTTCTTGGCACTTGGTACATGCGCGCGAAGTCCCAAATAAAGATTTCCTTTCCCCGTAAATATTTTACCCCGAAATGCGGGTTATGTTTCCGAAATCGTGAGTTCGAGTAGAGCATCGGTAGGTTACGCTATACTTTCGGAAACCTTTCTACTATAAGTATGTAACGTTTCTGAATTTTTTTACTGTGTATTTTACAATCTTCGCCAAGTATATTACAACTATACTTCACCGTTTTAAATATTGTTTCAAATGTGTATCATAATCCATGAGTGTGCCGTGTTTGTCTTTCGTGGGTTGATTCCTACTGAAATGCCCCGACTCTCGCTAAGGTGGCGATCATTAAACATATGGAGCTACCACGACGATTTTTTGTATTTATGTCGCAATCGTAATGTAGAATTAAAATAACGATTTGGAACAACATGTAAGTAAAGCATACCGTTACATTTATTTTGGGTTGTTAATTAATGTAGTTTTAATAATTAAGTGTCTTCAAATTCCTTAACTGGTGCGTTTATCGCTAATTTGATCACTTTAGTTTTCATCTAGTTCTTTTCGGAGCGTTGAAACGTGCATAACTCCTAGGGACCCATGACTGCAAAGCTCGCCAAAGTGCGGTGATTTTTTAGGTTGGCGAGAGTGGGTGGGTTAAAATAGGAACCAACTCTTTCTTTTTCCATAAAACACATCTTTGGAATCGAAATCTATCTTAAAATCGCATACTGAAACTGTTTTACAATCTTCGCCAAGCATATTCCAACTATCCTCCAACTTTGCCAAGCATATTCCAAATGTGCCGTGTTTTCCTTTCTTGTTCCACAAAACACTTCTTTGAAATTGAAATCCATTCTAAATCGCGTACCAAAACTGTTAACAATTTTCGCCAGGCATAGTCAAACTGTACTTCACCTTTATAATACCATTTAGAAAGTGTATCATAATCTATAAGTGTACCGTATTTGTCCTCTCTCTTCCATACAACGCATCTTCGAAATTGAAATCTACATGAAGTCGCCTACTAAAACTATTTTACAATGTTCGCCAGGCGTTTTCTAACTATATTCGATACATATTTATAATAAACTAGCTGAAGTACCGTCGTTGACGGGTTAGTACTGAATGCAAATTTCCAACAAGCAAGAACTTTCGTCAGCATCGTAGGAGTACACAGAATGGGTGTAGTATACTGCCAAAAGTAAAGAAAAATTGTTATGTATTGTTAAAATATAACAGGTGAGAGAGTAACTAAGTAATATCATTTCATTCGCTTTGATCGTAATTATGTGATGCGCGAACGAATATTTCCGCATATTGAAATAATTTTCGCAAAATCTCAAAATCTAATCAACATTTTTGAAAAATTGGAAGCCTAGAATTTAAGTTGTGTGGCAACCTATCATGTCACCAAATTTCGTTTCATTCCCTGCAGTCTTTATTTCGTGATGGTGGAACAGCATTTCAGCATTTTAAAACGATTTTCACAAAATCTCAAAATTTAATCAAAATATTTTAAAAATTCAACACCTATAAATTAAGTTCAGCAACTACCTATCATATCACCAAATTTCGTATTAGTCGTTATTACGCGATGCTTGAAGAAATATAACCGCATTTTGAGAGAATTTTCACAAAATCTGAAAATCTAATAAAAATGTTTTAAAAATTTGACACCTATAGTTTATGTTGAGCAACAACCTATCATGTGACAACATATCATTCGCTTTAGTCGTTATTACGTAATGCGTGAACAAAAATTCACCCAGTTTGAAACGATTTTCGCAAAATCCCAAAATCTGATAGATTTTTTTTTTTTTTTTTTAAGATGCTTATAGTTTAAAGTGAGCGACCACCCATCATTTTACCAAATACCAATTTTTCACCTTTGCAGTTATTGCGTGATGTGCGAACACAAATTTATGCAGTTTGAGACAATTTTCGCAAAATCTCAAAATCTAATCAAGATTTTTAAAAAATTCGACGATAATGTACAAGTTGAGTGACTACCTATCACACACATGATACCAAATTTCATTTCATTCACTTCAGTCGTTTTTACGTGATGCTGGAACACAATTTTAAGGTGTTTGGAACGATTTTCGCAAAATCTGAAAATCTAATCAAGATTTTAAAAAAAATTGACTCCTATGTTTTAAGTTGAGCGACCACCAATCATTATACCAAATTTCATTTCAATCGTTTCACTCGTTTTTACGTGATGCTCGAACACAAATTTACGCAGTTTGAAAGGATTTTCACATATTTATAATAATCTCAAAATCTAATCAAGCTTTTTTAAAAATTCGAAGCCTATGTTTTAAGATGAGTGACCACCAATCATGATACCCAATATCATATCATTCGCTTCAGTCGTTTTTATGTGATGCTTAAACAAAAAAAGCGTCACGGACAGAATGACAGAACGACAGACGGACAAACTTTTTTTTTTAGGGTCGCACAGGATGGCCAGGTGCTTGAAACGGATAGGAATCGCAAAATTTTTTAATTCCAAGAAATGTAAAGACAAAAGTCTAATTTTATTTATATAGATTGTCGCATTTTGGCACCCAGTTTAGCGATCATTTATCAAAAATTGCAAACCTTGTGCGACTTTCAACATTTTATTAACGCCACCCCCCCCCCTCCACGTTATCCTTCAAACACATTTCAATAGTGACTCGACGCGAAAATTGTAGCAAAATCGTGTCTACACAAAAAGCAAGGTTGAAATTAATAGCACCCTGGTGCTAAAAAAAAAAAAACGTTGAACAAAGTATTTTCTCCTTTTTTGAATTCAGTAATAAAAACTAAAAATAATACACAACAAAACAAAGTAAGTACACCACTGCATTAAGGAATTCTGGTGGTTTGGGCAGCAACCTGACAAGTATCAAAACTAACTCCAGCCACTCAGCTACACAGAAAATTAGCTTGGGCGATTCTGAAACCATCTCAAAATCATGCAGTGACTTTTAACAGATTAATTATTACCAGTCATAATCAGAGAGGCTGAAATATAAATACTTTAAAAGTAGCCACAGAGCACAGAAGTTTAGAGCTACCAATCTCTCACAAAGTTTCACGGAATTAATTCAAGGAATAATTAAAAGGAGTGGCATTCCATTAATCCTTGCTTTGACACGCGGCTGCACCGCTCCAAATTCAACTCAACTCTGCATTATTTACGTATCGTTAAGTAATTAAATATTCACATTTACATCGAGAGACCCAGCCAGCGTGGGAAGAGAGCGTAGGGAGATTCAAGTTCAATTTCTATTCGCGGATGATGTTCCATTTATAAGTATGTCCCCAGAATTTGATTTGCTTATAATCTGAATGGTGATTATGCCCAAAGCAAACGAATCGGAAACCTATGCGACAAAGAAAACTGCAATGTGCAAAAATTATTCAGTTTCTGATAAGTACAGTTCTTGAAAGTTTAGTTCCATAATGATAAGGTGCTGGACAAGTTATAAAAGGGCTACAGTATACAGGGTCATGGGCGCCGGCAGCATAGGGAAAGGGGGGGAGGAATGGCTCCTCCCTGGATTTTTGTATGCAGTGTTTTTCCTTGCTTTTTTGCTCTTCCGAACTTTAACCATACGTTAAAATAGTCTTTCCCCCCCCCCCTGGGAAATATTCTGCCGGCGCCCATGTACAGGGTGGTACCACGCAAGAAGGTGGTAACTCGCTGTAATTCTTTATCTATTACAGATAAGGGGGCAATGCCAATTGAAAGAAAAATATTCAAAATAGGTAGGAAAAAAGCTACATTCAAAAAAAAAAAAATTCCTCACGCTAATGTTCAATAAATTACACTTTTTAAATTTGTATGTAACAAAAAAATTCCCAATTGGTAAAATGTGCCCCCATGCACTAATGAGGTGCTGGACAAAATTTCTGCCTTTCATCATAAAACGTCTCTTGACAAAATGACCCCTCCCCCCTCCCAAAAAAAAAAAAAAAAAAAGAAAGAAAGAAAGAACGAGATATCGTTAAATCAAGATGGCAGGGGCTGTACATTATTTTGAAAGTAAGAGGGGGGGGGGGGAATTATTTTCTTTCGTAATTTCTGTACGATGACTAAAATGGCATCATTCTACGCGATTTTTCCCTTCGAGAGCCATTGAAAAGTGGTTCATGTGACCGACATATTTATCTTCATTTCTCTGACACTTTTTAGAATATAATTATCAAATTTTGTACATCACCTTATTAGTGTATGCGGCTAATTGAGATTAATTGAATTTTTTTTTGTACGGGGGTCTATACAAATTTAAAAAGTATCACTTTTTGAAAGTTAATGAGAGGAGTGGTTTTTTTTTTCGTAGCGTAATCCTTTTTCCTACCTTATTTTGACATATTTTTTTTTCAATTTACATTACCCGCTTATCTCTAATAGATAAAGAATTACAGCGTGTTACCACCTTTTTTGGGACACCTTGTATATTCCTGGGCGAAGGTACGCACACTTATGTACCTTTAGCCACCTTTGGCGACCAGTTGGTTCGCCATCTTGAGTCTCGTTTTCAATGAATGTAGTGCCAGGTCGGTTTTGGTGGCATTGATGCAAAAATAAATATTCCATCAGTTCACAAAAAATTGAAAAGTTGTGACGGAACGAATATTCTTAAAAAGTGGTCTTTTCCGAAAAAAATTCTTAAAAATCTGAAAATTATGTTACACATTCAAAAAATAAATGAATAAAAAACACTTTTTAAAAGTAAATTTCCTCCTCCATCTCAAGAGGTTAAAATCCTTTCATTGCACGCGTAATGACCGCTGGTATTAACTTACTATGTGTCGACATTGCCGAAAATCTCATTTTAAAAAAATTTAATTTAATTCGAATTTCGAAAAAAATCGTTTTTGAGTTGTATCGCCCGTCTCGGTGCCATGCGATGAACAAACATACTTACATTTTACAATCTTGCTTTACTTGTGCAGATGAAATTCATGGATATGTGCGGTTGCAGTTCAACATAACCTGAATGTTCCTGCAAGTTGTCATCTAGTTCATAAGAAGATACTGTGAAAAATATTTGTATTGAGAAACAAACTAGAAACCATGGGCGCCCATATAATTGTTTGTAGAGAAAAGGGGGGGGGGGCACGCCAGGGGTCCTGCCAGTTACCAGTACATAAATGTTTATGATAATAAACATTTTTTGGGGAGGTAGGCGGGGTGGGGGGCATGGCCCCTCCCTACCTATAGGTGTATGGGCATCCATGTTAGGAACCCAATATATACAAGTGCGATATTTGTCAAGCACTACCACCAGGACCTGATTATTGCACGGACACTGCATACAGATAGAGACCGAAAACTCAGTTAAATCAATATTTTCTTTGCAACATGGTGATTCATTTATATATATACAGGGGTATTCGCAACCAGACTGACAAACTTGCAGGGGATGTAGGGAGTACAGAGACGGTTCAGAATCCCATAGCAATGCGGGGTCGGAAACGTCGTCTTCATATACCTGTTAATAATCACTGTCGAAGAAGTGTTCAAGTGATAGTAAACTTTCAGACCATGGCTTTTCAAAAAACTAATCCCTCTTACATCGATTGCTCTTGATAAAATTGTTATTTCAGAATTATTTCTTTAGTTACATTTATGAAGTTGTCTGTGGAAAGCCTATTATTTATGAAACTTGGTTAAGAAATTAGACGCACATTTCAACACTTCTTCTAAAGTGATTATTCACAGGTACATGAAGACGACGTTTCCGACCCCGCATTGCTATGTGATTCTGAACCCTCTCTGTAACACCTACACCCCCTGCAAGTCTGGCAGTCTGGTAGCGAATCACCCTGTATACAGAGGCACCCAATTTGAAAGTGCCCTGGGCACAAAAATATTATAGTCAGGCCCTGACCACACTCTTAGCATTATCGGTACACCCTACAATGTGGCAACTCCTTCGAGATCCTGCAGAATGCCCATCCATGATTAGAATTGCAATAAAAGAGCAAAGGAATAACGGACTGTAGTATTCAATAAACGAACTCCATTTGCATGCGCAGCTAACATCACTTAAAAAATGCAAATCTGGCGAAGTCTTCGAAGCATTAAACACACAATAAAATTCAAGGAAGTTTAACGACGATCCAATAAAGATCGGACGGCTTTCATAAGCTGTAAGAGCAAACAACCGTGTAAGGAAGGTGTGTGTGCGTGCGCACCTTGAAGCATGAAATAACAGACTGTGCGGAATACTCAACTGCAAAGGTTGTGTGATGACAGATTTTTTTTTCAAACAATCAGCGGCTTACTTAAGAATGTTCTCTTCACCATACTGCTCTTCTTTAGCCCTTTGAGGCGCAACCCTTTCCCAATGCTGAAAAAGGGGCAGTCGTGCTTGCGCAGCCAGCTGTCGTCAAAAAAAGGGTCTCTAGATCTGTGGCACGCGATGAACGTTTCGATCGTCCGCCATCTTGCTGGTAGTTAAGTCGAGCGATGGCAACGACTGCCCTTTTTTCAGCATTGGACAATCTATCCATCTGTTATCGCATTCTTCCATTTTTCAGCAGATGTCAGTGCTGTTAAAAATAATCGTAACCATTTTTTTACGGGAAATGACGTGCTAAAAAGTAAAGGATTCTCGTGGAGCTATGTCACCCGCAACTATTTTTATAGAAATCAAATCTATTCTTCGTGACTGGCAACAGTCAAAACGTCAGAGTTGGGTAGTGTTCCCAGAGCGGGAACACTGCGCGTTAAAGGGTAAAGCAGTAGGTAGAACTACTGCGCGCACGAATAGCTCTGTCCATTCCAATTATTCCTGAACAGCTACTGCCCAGGTCAAGTGGCTATACGATGAGACTGCTCACATGTCCACCTAGAATGAAAATGCGGAGTTGTTACTGTCAACTTTTGATTACAGCTCACTCTTGATAATCCGGCAATTGGTTAGTCCAGCACGTTCAATAATCCGGCGCTCTTGAGAAACACGTGTCATATTTTCTTCCGATCCGCCGACCATCGTGGATGTAAACAATCATGCCCGCCCTTGTGACATTGTTTTCTAGTTTGCCTAATGTTTTTTGTAGTGCATTTATACAGTGCACTACAATGTCAACCAAACAAAAGCTGATGACTGTTTGACAAAAAAAAAAAAAAAAATCTCGATAGTCCAGAACTTTTCGATAACTCGGCAGTTACCTGGTCCCATATATCTCGGGTAATCAAGATTCTACTGTATTTTTCACAAGTCATCTATCTATACGCTAGAAAGGACTATATTCCGTATACGGTGCCTTGTTTACATGTCAATGTTTTGTTTACAAATCATTGGCGAACAATCTGACGCGAGAGTGAGCGATGCACCGCCAACTGCCGGTGGTAGTTGTGACTGGCAACCATAAAGAATACGTGTTTCGTCAGGTTTGGGAATTTGAAATTGTTTGTGTTATTGATGGAAGGGAATGAAATGTGTTATGTTAATATAAGAAAAGAATTTGTGGGTGTTTGTTAGAAATATAGTACGTTATAAGCCGGTGGGTGTTGGGGACATTTCTGAGCGGTTATTTACCAAAAAAATAGAGGTAAGTGTTCTTTTTTAACGAATCTTTCGATGTTTAAGGTTTTTAATGTGAATTTTAAATAGATATTTGAAGTGTTTATGTTTTCGTAAGTGCTATTTACGTGCTATTCTAATCATACTGACTTTATAAGAGGTGTACAACTAGGTTGTTTAATCCGCCGATGTTTTTTTGAGTTGAAAACGGGCCAGTGTTTGCCCAGTTTACATTAGCTGTACAACTAGGTTGCTTAGTTCACTGTTGTTGTTTTTTTTTAGTTAAAAACGGTCCACTGGTTGCGTAGTTTACATAGCTGTACAACTAGGTTGCTGAATCCACTGAGGTTTTTTTAGTTAAAAACGGGCCACTGGTTGCCTAGTTTAGATAGCTGTACAGCTAGGTTGCTGAATCCACTGAGGTTTTTTTAGTTAAAAACGGGCCACTGGTTGCCTAGTTTAGATAGCTGTACAGCTAGGTTGCTGAATCCACTGAGGTTTTTTTAGTTAAAAACGGGCCACTGGTTGCCTAGTTTAGATAGCTGTACAGCTAGGTTGCTGAATCCACTGAGGTTTTTTTAGTTAAAAACGGACCACTGGTTGCCTAGTTTAGATAGCTGTACAACTAGGTTGCTGAATCCACTGAGGTTTTTTTAGTTAAAAACAGACCACTGGTTGCCTAGTTTAGATAGCTGTACAACTAGGTTGCTGAATCCACTGGGGTTTTTTTAGTTAAAAACGGACCACTGGTTGCCTAGAATGACTAGTAAACATGGCGACAGTCGCTGGAGCTTGGCGGTCGCCAAGCTCCAGCGACTGTCGCCATGTTTACATGGGGTGGGCACCGGCTTGTATGATTTTACCGCTAGAAATTCCGCAGCGTGAGGGAGAAAATGATTCCAGAAGTGTGTAGTGGCTTATGAGTATGAACAGCGACAATGAAAGTGACCCTCAAAGAAGTAACCAAGGTGTGCGGCACGGGACTTGGGCGCGCAAAAATGTTGCCAAGCTTGGCGTTTCGGAAAACAAAATATTTTCATTAACTTTAAGAAGTTGGCTATACGCGGAGACGTATCTTCGTATTTAAAAACTGTCATTCATTGAAATCTTCACACATGTTTGTAGTTATACATATCACACTAAAACCAACAAATATCCCTCTAAACGCATAAATAGTGTTTTTAGAGGGATAAAAAACATAACAAGACGAGGAGAAATTCATAATTATATCCCACTTCTGAGGAAATCTGACACATCCCACGGGATTTTTTTTTCCCCTTATAATAATTTCACGGCGACCTATCCGGTTACGACTTGCGTCAGTTTTTTGCAAGGCTTACGTTGAGTGTCACGTGAACCCAAAACTTCAGAGGAACATCAACCGATAATATTTCATACACTGTTATAAATATAAGTTCAACCTTTCACCAAATAACCGGTGAAAACAGAGAGCTACAAGCAATGTCATAAACCTTTAACCGCTTTTGTGGTTCATTTGAAAATTCCTGAAAAATTCTAACCCAGGTCGAACCGAATTATCGGAATTTTAGGTTCGATATACGAAAAGTCGAATTTTCGGTGAAACCAACCAAAACAATATGGCTGCCCACGCTGCTCGCTCGCGTAGGATAGAGGGGATTCCGTAAAGGTAAGAAAAGTGTTAATTTTTTCTCATTTTGAATCAATTAAGTCTATGAACAATGTATAATAGATTTTGAATAAGTGAAAATATTAAGATATCCACACATATGCCATGGTGATGGGCATGGCCTAACCCTAATCATACGCGATCGACTGATGACACAAAATGAATCAATTAAAGTATTATTTTGGCAAATGGTCACAAATAACAGCTTGATAGTTTTTGAAATTGAAACGATATACATTTAAAATGGGTCGGATAATAAATTATATTACATTACTGAATACTTCTGTTTGTCATGCTTCAACTCGTAATTGCGGGTACGTTAACCCTAATAATCGACGGTGTTGTTTACTTATACCGTACTACCCCTTGGAAACTGTTTGTATTGTATTTGATTATTTTTGTCTGTTTGTATTGTATTTGATTATTTTGTTTACTTTTGTCTGTTTGTATTGTATTTGATTATTTTGTTTACTTTATATATAAGATTGTATACTTAAGTTTGTATTATCACAAATATTAGTGGCAGACTAATAACAAGCATGAAAGTTTTCAGTCTTTGACAACATCATTGATGCATTTGAGATGTAGTATTTAAATTAGGTTAATGAATTTAGTTATCCTGAATACAGTTTTATAATGAATATTAGTTAATTTAATAATGAACACATATAAAAGAATAACAGATAATGTGTGAAATGCATAATAATTTATTTGTTCTGTATGCTTCTCAGCAAAGTTCAGTCTTTTTAGCCGTTTTGTGCTTTCATGCCTGTAATAAGGAGGGAGGGACATAGACTTAATAAGGGCAAGAGGGACAACTGCCCCCCTAAAATTCAAGAAAATTTAGATATCACTTGTTTGAAAACAGTATTTTCTATAATAGGAAACACCCCTTCCTTTTCCCCAATGTTGCATGCCCATTTACTCCCATGAGGAGGGCAGTCTGCCCTGTGCCCTGACTGTACCTAGAAGCAACATATTAAAAAAATTTCACGTAAGCCCTGTTACAGAAAGAACTTATACATTTTCAGCTAAAGACACTAAATCAATGACATTCGGTATGCAAAAAAAAGTAAATAGGAAACAAAACTAATTTATACAGTGCATGAAAATTTGGGCAATGTTTTCATAATTAGAACTAATAATAACAATAAATAGATAGTACTGCATTGCACATAGATCCGAATGTTATTTCTTTAAAAATTCATAACTTAAAAAGCCTTGCCAGTTTAAAAATTTGCAATCTTATAAAGCAGTAATAGGTGATTAAAATATAAAAAATCAAGGAAAACAAAAAGGGCAAGTTTTGAGATATTCAAGGCCAAGTCATAAATTGTCAATCAGCTGAAGCGTTGTCAGACAAAAGAGTAATTTTATGGCGTGATTAAATATTGCTTTTATGTTTTACGCTAGGGATGATCCGGATAATGATTTGCCGAATATCGGATATATCCGAAGGTCTTTTGACTGGCATATATGGATATCCGGCATTAGATATGCTTTTAATTATGGTGTATGTTTATTGCTTTTTTTAAATATAATCTTAGTAGCAGAATTATCTACATCAGTCTGCAATGCAGATTTAAAAATACAAAAATAGTCTGCAAGATAATCTTCGTTGAAAAATAAAGGCTTATACAGCTACACGAAATCTAAAAAATATTCACCAGATGGTTTATTTTTTACAGTAATTTTTTAATCTCCCTGGCCTGAAAGACCAGGTGCACATCTTGCTGGGTCAAATATGAAACGGTAACCAGGAAAAAAAAAAAAACTCATTTTAAGTTTTCATAAATATGCAAAATGAATTAACTGCTATTTTTTAAAAATAAAATATGCGCGTAAACAAAAATTATCTTTTCACAAATATTTAAAAAGATTTTAATAATATATTAAATAAAACATTTGGATATTAAATTTTCCAATATTTTAATTTGTCATGTTTTATACCATATGAAATTTAATATTTTGTTTAAAATCTAACTAATTAAGTATTATTTGTTTATATTAAATATAAAAGCAAAATATCTAATATTATTTCACGGTGTAAAATATTAATTTAACATAATTATTTGTTGCTTCTACCCTTTACAAATAAAAAAAGGAAAACAAAAATATTAACCTAAAAAAAATTACTATCAAAAGAATGTTAATTCATACTAAACTGTAAATAAACAGTCAGTGTGAACCTAAACATCCATTTTAAATTTAAAAAATAATTAAACAATAAAATTCAATTTAAAATAAAGCCATTAAAATAAAATCATAAAACACATCGTCATCATTAGCAGGTAGCTATTTTCAGAAATAAAAAGCCGGCTTTAGGATTACCGTGTCTTAACTTCAGATCCTCAAAGGGCAGGATTACCATAAAGGCTTCCTTTTTCACGGCAAGAAAAAGTCGCCAAAACAAAAGTGCACCAAAAGGATACTAAAGCTGCAGTAGCGGATCCAGAAATTATTTTTGGGAGGGGCTAAACTTTGAAAAAAGCTTATTTCACCCAAACAAAATGTACGATGAAGCAAAATTTTAGTATAAAGTAATGTAAAACTTTTTGGGAGGGGCTAAGTTATAAAAAAAAGATCATTTTATCTACTTAAAGTGTATAATAAAGCAGAATGTTACCCTTTAGCAATCTTTTTTGGGGGGGCTGAAGCCCCCCTAGCCCCTCCCCTGGATCCACTACTGTAAAGCTGTACTATATTTTCAAATTTTTATTGATCATTGTTGCTTGAAATACCTGTAATAGGCAAAACGAAGTACATTTTTACTGCACAAGGGGCGAAAAAAGCAAAGTTGAGTTATAATCACAATATTACAGAGCTCATGTTAACCAGTGATCAATCTAAGGTTTTTGCAGAAGAGTAGAAGTACTCCTTAACCTTTTTAGAAGGAGTATTTTCCTGTCCACAGGAATAATTAAAGCAACGGAAATTGCATTTAACACATCAATCATACATAATAACTGTTACACAATCTATGTACACTGTTAGTGTTAACTGTAAATTTCACTGTTTACATTAAAAGTTATTTTAGATTTCAGAGTTGACTGTAAATAAAAATCATTTTTAAGGGGAAATCTCGCCGAAATCATGGATCATATAACAGAATTTTATCTGGGTTCCAGAACATCGTTCTGGCTCACAAAAAAGTACCGGAACGTCATTCTGGTCCCACTAAACCCCTGGTAGTAACTCATAAACATGACTTAATAAAAACAGGTTTGACCTAAAGAAGCTTTCAGCTTAGCACCCATTTAAAGACAGGTTTTACATTTAATATTTTGTTGGGAGGACCAAACACAACCCCTTTGGCTTCGTCTCTTGAGATTTCAGTATAAACTTTAACATTAACATTCTTCTAGAAAAATTGAAACTGCAATTTCAAATCTTCAATATATTCGGTGGCACACCTAGTAGTCAAAATGTTGTGTGTTAGAAATGCAGTGTCAATATAAAAGTAAATAAAAGAAAGGATGCTGGTTTTATGTTATAAGCTGGTGTGTGTTAGGGACATTTCTGAGCGGTTAATTAAAAAAAATAAAGGTAAGTGCTTTTTTTTAACGAATCTTTGCGATGTTTAAGGTTTTTAATGTGAATTTTACATTGATATTTGATGTTTTTATGTTGTCATAAGTGTTATTTATGTGCTATTCTAATCATACTGACTTTATATGAGGTGTACAGCTAGGTTGTTTAATCCACTGATGTTTTTTGAGTTGAAAATGGGCCAGCATTTGCCCAGTTTACATTAGTTGTACAACTAGGTTGCTTAATCCACTGTAGTTTTTTTAGTTAAAAACAGTCCACTGTTTGCTCATTTTAAATTGCCTGTTACTGAATTTGCTGACGTTTTTTAGGTTAAATATGCATGGTGTATTTTGTTTTAATGTTTTTGTTAGTGGAATATATGTAAATTTTTAAAAAAATGTGTTAAAATACTTTGCTGATCGTGCAAAATGGTTGGCGACAGCCACCAAAAGCTCCAGTGACTGTCGCCGTGTTTACATCGGGTGCGCACCGGCTTGTATGATTTTACCGGAAAAAGTAATAGCTCAATGATCTAAGAAAACTAGTGCAAATAAAACGAAAAAAGAAGAAAACACATCTATATGCAATGCAGTACCATCTATTTATTGTTATTATTAGTTCTAATTATGAAAACATTGCCCAAATTTTCATTCTTATTTATCTACATAAAAATTATGTAACAGGCATACTTACTCAGCCATTTGTTTATGATATGTATACATAGTGTTCATATTTTTAGGCCTGATAAGTTATTCATGCATTGTATAAATTTGTTTCTTTTACTATTTACTTTTTTTTTGGGGGGGGGGGAATAATACCGTAAGCAGGGGCAGGTTGAGTTGGCGACCTTTTTTTTGTCGCGTCTAACCTTGGCGACTTTGCTTTCTCGCCAAACATAACATAAACATATGTAGTTATATAAGGAAAAATAAACCCCAAAACTACAATACACTTATCTAAACACCTTATTAAAACATTTGTAGACTTACTTAAATCCAATTACAAACAAAATGAACATAAACAAAGCACTACCTCTGGGCTATGGGTACGTTAAAAAAAAAATAATATAAAACGTTCAAAAGAGGCAAAATACTAAAATATGTTTCTGCAGAAAAATATACAACAAAATTTCCCTTAAAATGTTAAAATCACAGTTTAAAATTAATAGAAAAACACTCAAATAAACAGACTACCTCCCCCCCCCCCTCCCAAGATTCATTCAATTTTAATATCTTCAAAACACACAAAATTTACACAGGGTTTCTACAGACCTGGAAAGTCAGGGATTTGGGAAAAAAAGTCAGGGAAATTAGCAGAAATTAAAGAAAGGTCAGGGAAATGCAAGAAAAATTGAATTTTGCAGTAAAATCAAGGAAATATTTGCTGTTTGAACCTAAGTATAGAAATTGTTTTATTTTCATTTTCTCATTCAACCTTATAAATAATTTTAAAATGTTTTCTTTATGAGCATATCTTGTGCAGTTGAAATATGCTTAATTTTATCCTAAATTATTATCAAACATGGTTTTTGTTAGAATCCAGTGATGTCAAATAAGATTCTTGTATATATTAATTTTATTATTATTATTATTTGTAAAAAAAAAGGTGCAAAATATATAAAAAATTATTTAAAGGATGTAATGTTACAAATAGAAACAAAAAAATTCGGGAAAGCACGCTAGATAAAGTCAGGGAAGAGCGTGATAGATGTCAGGGAAAAGTCAGGGAAGCAAAAGCTGTGAAATCTGTAGAAACCCTGTTACATTACTAAAAACAGAATAAAATCAAAACTCACCACAAACAACCCCAAAATCCTTATACATTAATTCATATTAAACCTAAGTATTGTACCTGTTTTCTGCAAATCCGTGTAAGTAAACCCATATATCTAATAAAATTATCCACCTTTCTTAAAACACTAAAAATCTCCATCACGAATAATTATTCAGCAATTCACATAAAATTAAAATAACACAGGGGAATAATACGGTAAGCGGGTGTCGGTTGAGTTGGTGACTTTTTTTTGTCGCCAGCGGCTAACCTTGGTGACTTTTTTTTCGCGCCAAACAAAACATAAACATACGTTGACACATAACTAACAAAATGAATGTTTTAAATTAATAGTAATAATAATTAATAGTAATAATTTAAATAAAAATAACAGTTTTAAATTAATAGAAAAACATCAAATAAACCCACTACCTCTCCCCCACACACACACAACTTCCCACAAACAACTCAAAAATACATATATTAAATCATATTTAACGTGAATAGTGCACGTGATTTCAAGAAAAATATACTGCAAATATTTTCATAAAATGTTAAAAAACACTCTTTATAAATAACAGAAAACCACTAGAATAAACAGACTACTTCCTCCCCCACGTGATTTTTGCAATTTAATACCGGCAAAACACACAACATTTACACTATTAATCAGAATAGAATCAAATCTGATCACAAACAACTCAAAAATCCTTATATATTTATTCATATTAAACCTAAAAATTGTACGGGAATTCTGTAAATCATGAGCAAACCCATATAACAAATAAAATTAACCATCCCTCTTAAAACCTTTAAATTTTTTTATTTTTTCATCCCAATTCACAAAAATAACATAGTAAAAACCTAACATAATTATGAAAACATAACACCATAAATATTCTCAGCTATACACTGCTGTCCCGTAAAGCAAGGAATAAACATTTAAATAAATAAAAGCACCACATACCTGTAATTTTATTCATGAACAACGTGCGTTCATCACAAAATAAAGCCATTACAAGCATTCAAATAAGCATGACAACTATACCTCAACACACGCTATATACATATTCTTCACAACTCGCAACAAACATTTTCAAATTTTTGTCAAAATTCACTTGATAAAGAAATAAGAAACAACTCAGCGTATAAAGGAACCGATTTCATTACAGCTCTACACAAATTATCTACATTTATTATAAAACCAAACAAACATTCCACTTTTCAAAAATAACCATTATAAAATACAAAACTTCAGCAGACGACATGACTTCCATTCCCGGCAAATTCAAGTTCAGTTATTTTGCCAGTTAAACTCCTTGAAATTCGTTCAACCAATCACATAATTCCTTCGAACAGCTTAGTTTCTCATGACAACATAAAACAACACAACTCCGCCGGAAAGGTTGCCGAATAGGTAATCTCGATTGGCAACGCTGCCAGGATTGTTTACTACATATAGTGAGCTTTGGCAACGCATCTCCCTTGGCGATGGACACCCGCTTACGGTATTATCCCCTAACACAGCATACGATAACCTTTATATAAATATGATACAATAGAAAGCAATAATATTAAATCTCAACCGTAAACCAGTACAGTAAATCATACAATGAATATTTAAATAAACAAAAGCACATACCTCAAATCTTCTATTTAATTCCTTATGTAATGGCCTTGATGCATCAAAAAGCGCCCAAATAAGCAAAATTTAAGCCTACCGTGGATACATTAAATATTCTGCTCAACAAACATTTTCAAATTTTCATATACAACCACATACATAATTCATACACGACACATCTTAACATAAAGCAAATTCATTACAGTTTTAGACAACTTATCTTCATTTAATAGGAAAAAAAAATGAAATTTCACTTCTGAAACATGATAATAAATAACTGTGCACTTTTCCACCAACGAATCACAACAAACAAGCGTGTTCAACGGTTCATTTCAGGTTCGGTTACAGATAAATTCTTACAACCAATCACATAATTCCTTCAAACTTTATTCCCAGTTAATTTCTTTGACCAATCACATAATTTCTAATCACATCATGAAACAACAACAGAACTCAACTACACCTCAACTCCTTATATGGGTTACTTGAGAACATGACACCATCGTAAACATGTTTACCCTTCTTCACAATTTGGCGAAGTTTCATACTTGGTGATCTGCCCCCGGTAACGGTATTACTCCCTTTTTTCGATAAATTTTCTCATTAGTTTCAAATGATTTAATTCAAAAATCAAATTTCTTAAGTTAATTTCTTTGACCAATAACATAATTTCTAATCACATCATGAAACAACAACAGAACTCAACTACACCTCAACTCCTTATAAGGGTTACTTGAGAACATGACACCATCGTAAATATGTTTACCCTTCTTCACAGTTTGGCGAAGCTTCATACTTGGTGACCTGCCCCTGGTAACAGTATTGTTCCCTTTTTTCTTTAAATTTTCTCATTAGTTTCAAATGATTTAATTCAAAAATCAAATCCTTTTGGGATTGTTTCCATGAATTTAGTACCAGTTTGACTGCAATTAAAGTCATGACAAATAACAATGTCATGAATGTTCTCCCTCAAGAGTTTGATAAATATCTTAAAAGATCAGTTCTTGAAAGAGACATTTTCATTCAACTGTCCAGGGGGTCAGTGACCCCCCCCCCACCTCCAAAAAATTGTTTTTCTGGATACGTGCCTGGTAGATGGGGACATTTTCACAGCAGGCTATACTACAGCAAGTACACTATTCAATTTATAGTGGGGAAAAAAGGTAACCAAAATCTTACAAAGATTGAAAAACAGTGTTTTTGTACACTAATTTCTTCCAGTAATAATTTACTCCAATCTTAAAAAAAGATAGAAGTACTTATTTTTTCCCTTTTTTCTCATGAAAAAAATATATTCTAAAAAGTATTGAAAACAAAATATTTTCACAAAACTTTTTTTTTTGCATTTTTTATTATTGCAGGTTTTAGAATTTATTCATTTATTATGTTTATTTATGTTATTTCTCTATATAATTTTAGGCCGGATGTACTGCTAGATATTTGTAATATCCGGCTACTGCTAATCAGGGGTGCAGAATATGTTCGAATGCCCGAACGAGATTCGGGGAAAATTTTTCTCCCAAGTATATTTTTAAAAAAGGGAAGAAAAAAAAAAGAATTGATTTTTTATAGTATTGTGTATGATTATGGCAACGCTACACTAGGGCGATCTGCCAAGGGGGGGGGGAGGGTGCCGAGATGCAGTTGTTATCATAAGAAGCTAGCTATAGATATTCACTTAAACTAAAATGAAAATATGCTTCAGTTTGGGGGGAATTTTAGATAGAACAAATTGTGTTCTGGGGAAATATTGAGCCCTAAACATTTTTCTGCACCCCTGCTGCCAAAATCCCTTGTCAAGAACCTCTTTAAAAATAGAATTAAAAAACTTGAACACATTAGCAGCCATCAAAAAGAGAAACCGTTGTTTACTAAAGCTGTACCCTACTGCAGGGGGCAGCAATAAAAATAACCAATGAAGCCACCAAGAAAAATATCAAAATTCCTATAAAGCCTAATCAAACTATCGTCAAACGAATACGTAGTGATCAAGACTCAATAGATAAAAATGAATCAGCCGGAATCTATAAAATAAATTTTACCTTTAATAAATCAAATAAATCTGGGTGCTATATAGGAATGACTAAAAGGAAAATTAAAGAAAGAAAAAAAAGAACGCTTTAACGAAATTAAATTCAATAAACCCAGCACATCTCTCTCAAAAATAGCCCAAGAACAACTATGCACTTAACATTGGAAGCACTTCAAATCTTAACTACAGATGGCGCCGTTAATGGCATGACACATGCGCAGATCGATCCGGGATGGGGCGAGGCATTGAGGAAGAGATCAGTGCAAACAAGAAACGCCGATGGCTGAGGAAGGTGGTGGTTGTCACCGAAAGCTGCTAACAAGGGATTTTATTTGTGTAGTTTTAACCTTTTAATATTTTAATGCAAGTCCTTCTTACTACTTTTAATTAAATGTTTTCTCTTATTTTCTGTTTTTACATCTAAAACTCTACCAACCAGGGGCATAACCAGAGGTGGCGGGCTGTGTGGGGTGAGCGCTACCGAGCAGTCTTCCAGCCCCCCCCCCCTACAATTTTCAAAGACTTTAGTAAGTTTACCCATAAATACGAAAATTTAGAAACGAACATTTGAAAACCATAAATTTTTACATCTTTAAGAAGACTCATTGTTTTGAACCAATTTCTCTTTATAATTGCAAGGTGCATGAAAATAAAAATCGTTTAAAAGTAATATGACATAGACTTTGATTTCGATTTGGGTTTCATTCATTTTGTTTCCATTTTTTGAGTATTCTTATTTCAATGTACAGTGAAAATGTTGAGTATTTTTTAAAATTGTCTGTAAATATCTATAATAATTTAGAGTGATAACTTTGGCATTCCATATCTGTTTCTATGTTATTCCACTTTTAAATGTAAAACAGGATTATATTTTATACAACTTTTTTCCATACTGAATAAAAATTAATTTTCATATATTGTTGCACAAATATCATCAAAATAAATTTCAAATAACATAATTCATTATGGTTTTAGTTTATAAAATGAATACTATGTGTCCATTTAGCCAGGAGCGTCTCTAACTTTCCAATTGCTTGTGTGTTAGTTTAACTTTTTTTGGTAATTGTTAAGGTAATCTGGAACGATTTTCCAAAAAGAAGTGTGATTTAAAGTGCAAGAGTTTTTATATGTAGAGTCTATGCCAAGTCCCCCACGGAGGGCAATCCCCTCCCCCCTCAGCCTAGAGCCTAGATCCCTTGCGCAGATAATTGGAATAATAGCACATTTCAACATGTCATTTTGTTTTCATTTTTAATATTATTGAAAGATGATAGGAGTATTCTTAGTTTAATATAAAATGAAATTGTTCAGTATTAACATGTTTATGAATATCTAAAATAATGTAGACTCTTAAATTTTGATATATCGTTGCACTTGAATTTCTTTGTTAAATCATTTTAAAATGTTAACAAGGATGATAATTATTAATTATTGAAAAATTAATTTTGTTCCTGCTGTACAAATACCATGAGAATGAATTTAAAAGTATATTTTATTTTATTTTAATTTATTTTTTTGGTTTTTACAATTAAAATTACAGAAATCCGTTTAATATATGTATGTTTAGAAGAGAGGACTTTGTATGACAGTTTGTATATCTGTTTGGTTTGTTTTAATACAGGAAAAGGAGATATTTATTACTTCGTTGTTTATGTTTTTTTTTTTGTTTTGTTTTGTTTTTTAATATAATTTTAAATGTAATCTGTAAAAAGTTCCCAAAGAAATGTAATTTAAATGTGCTCTGTCTTAAAGTAGTGTGACATTTAATTAAAGTCAATTCCCTTTATGGGCATTTCATTATTTAGTAAAATAAAAAATAATATTTTATATTAGTAAAAATTATCTCTGATGAATGTTTGCAAGTAAATAAAATAATAATCCAAAGTTTAGTATTTTGTCTCGTTTGGACTTCTTTGCTAGGGTACTTTGCAGAATAGTTTTTCACATTTGACTGCATGCATTTTCTTCTCTCCTATGAAATTATCATTAAATGCAAAAAGATTTTATTTGTTATGCTATTATTAACTTAATTAAACTTCATCTATTCTTTCAGAAGGGAGATTTGCTTTGTTCATATGTGTACTGAAGACTGATTTGAGATCCTGAGTTCAAGGCATGGAAATATCGTCGATTTTGGTACCACCTACATTAGCATATTATATAAATAGATGTGTGATAAACACACTGTGAAAAGAGCTAAAAGATTTTCCTTTTTTGTGCATGCATTGTTATTTTTTAATCTAGCTACTATGTGACATACATAACCAGTAACAAATATGCTTGCTTCACTTGACATCATTGAACTGTTAATTTGCATTTTTGCGTGTGTGTTACTGCTATTATGCTAATATTTCAATCTAGTTGTACCGTTCCCAGCATACAAATATCGTCGATTTTGGTACCGCATACGTTAGCGTATTATGTAAGTAGATTATTTTAAAGCATTGCAGCATTTTAAACTTATTGTATTATATTTGGAAGCACTACAAATAATGAAAATTGTGAACTGGACAGTGAAGAAAACAATCTTTTTTACATAAGCAGGAGAATAAATTTTTCTGCCCGTGAGAATTCAAATGTGATTTCTTTACCATATTTTTGACCTGTGAATTGTATTACATATTCGAAGGCTCCTCATGAGTTAATCAGAAATTTGTTTTCCAAACTTTCTTCAACAAACACAGCATGGATCAATGTACGTCATTACTATCAAATCATTGTCATTACTATCAAATAGATCAAATTAACAGAACATTTAATTTTAAAATAATTTTTTGGATGTAAAAAAATTAATTTCTTTAAATAGGCTTAATTTATTAGAAATTATTTTTTTTAAAGAAATTACAGATTTTATTTCTGTAGTTTTATGAACTACTTATGCACGCTTGGTATTAATAGATTATCTCATGTAGTTTGATTAATGTTCTAAAATTTCTAGTTTGTTTGTAAAGAGGGGGTGGGGCACTAAGTTTGTCTGCTTGCTAATTGGAGTTTTTGCAATTTGACTTAAATTAGATGCATTTGACTCAAACATTTTAAGATTGTACTGCAGTCTGAATTTACTCAACTTTTTATTTTTGTTTATCTTATTTCTGAGATGCTAATGTTTTATGAATTCTGAATATTGTAAATTAAATGGTTTTTTTTTTCTTTTTCTCCCCCAGTTTCTGGTTATCAACTTTCTTCCTGCGAATCACCAATAGGTATTAGATGGAAGATGATAGCAAAAGGGAGGAAAAATATATTTATTTATTTATTTCATGAAATGCAGATTTATTTTGTATGTAATAAAGAATGCTAATAAAGGTTTTTAATTTTAATTATGTTTTACTCTGAGTATCATTAAAATCTCTCATTATTCTTTTTATTGAAAAAACTATTGATAGTGTAATTGGAGGGTACTTACTGATCAAGTCCTTTCACTACTAAGGCCCAAACTACTAGCCATTTCATATGGGAGCACCCAGTTTAAGCGTGAAAAGTTTGAAAATGGAAATGTTGGTTACGGCCAATTATCTACACTAGGGGATCTAGGCCGGGGGTGGGATTGCCTTCTGTGGTGAACTTTCTAAGGGGTCCTAACCCGTATTTACACAAAGTTGTGCAGAAAACCACGTGAAAACTCCGAATGGTTAGGTCGGCGGGCATGACCTGTTTGAAAAGTTTGGAGCTAGGGGGTAATGGTGGTGATGGATTTTTCCTAAGTTTAAAAACAATCCTTCAACAACAATGAAAAGGTAAGGTAAAATATATTCACAAGGTTAAATTGTAAGTTTCAGCATAAAATATCAAATTGAGCAGGAGTGTTTAGCAAATTTTGTATAAGTTACCCTGAAAGGCTTTACGCAATTATTTTGGTTTAGAGATAGTGCTTAATGTATGTGAAAAAGAAACTTCTACTTTGTGAATAATTGTTTATTCACATCTTTTTTTCATGTGGTACTAACTCCACCTTGTCTAACTTAAGTTACATGCAGGAAACAGAATCGTAATATACAATTTTTTATTTTTTGGACTAGATCAGCATAAAATTAGGTGTGTGTAAGCAGAATTTAATGTAAGAGCTATTTATTTATTTTTCTTTTTGCTACCATGTAACCAGTGGCGGATCCAGAAATTCTGTTTTGGAGGGGCTAAATGTTGAAAGAAGCTTATTTCACCCAAGCAAAATGTACAATAAAGCAAAATTTTAGTCTATACCAATGTAAAAACTTTTTTTAGGGGGGCAGGGGGGGGGGCTAAGTGATTAAAAAAGATCACTTTACATATTCAAAGTGCATACTGAAGCAGAATGTTACCCTTTAGCAATCTCATTTTTGGGGGGCTGAGACCCCCTAACTCCTCCCCTGAATCGCTACTGCATGTAGCAATATGTATCAATGATACAATTTTCTTTACATTTTACAGCATATGTACTGATTAAAAGTTAATTACAGCACAAATACCATAAATTATTTTTACAGCCTATGTACTGATTAAAAATAATTTACGGTATATGTACTATAAATTTCGTTTACAGCTTACATACCATTTTAAAAATTAAATATGGTGCTTTTACCGGAAATTTCATATACGGTATATGTACAGGTAGTGTAATTTTTTACGGTACATATACCATATAGGAAATTTATGGTATATGCACTTTTTTAACGGCATATATATATATATATATATACTGTAAAATATTTTATGGTACTTAATGCCATTTGTGAAATTTACGGTATATGTACTCATCCCAAAGCTGCCAGTACATGTACCGTAATTTGGGTCTGAAATCTTTTCCAGTGTATAAGAGTGGTGGATTATTGCAAGTTTGTCTGGGGGGGGGGGATTGTTAGTTAGAAGATTGACATATACATCCATTTTATGGAAGTAAAATAGGATCTTTTACATTAATTTCTTTTTTCTCGGGGAGGGGGGCGGTCGCCCCCTCTGCCCCCCCTTGGGCGGATTAATGCAAGTTTGTCGGGGGGGCAGTTAGAAAATTGACATATATATCCATTTTATGGAAGTAAAATAGGATCTTTTACATTAATTTCTTTTTCTCGGAGAGGGGGCGGTCGCCCCCTCTGCCCCCCCCCTTTAATCCGCCCAAGGGCGGATTAATGCAAGTTTGTCAGGGGGGCAGTTAGAAAATTGACATATATATCCATTTTACGGAAGTAAAATAGGATCTTTTACATTAATTTCTTTTTTCACGGCGGGGGGGGGTCGCCCTCTCCGCCCCCCTTTAATCCGCCCTCGGTGTATAAATAAAACATTAAAGAGAGTTTTCTTATCTTGGTTTAATCTTATACCATACATTTGGTTAGAGAAAAAACCTCGATGTTGTTCAATCACTTACCGTACATTTGGTTAGATATAAAACCCTAATCTTGGTTCAAGCTTTAACCATATAGTAGGTTAGAGAAAAATTCTATATATTGGTTCAAGCTTTAACCATATAATTGGTTAGAGAAAAATCCTATATATTGGTTCAAGCTTTAACCATATAATTGGTTAGAGAAAAATCCTGTATATTGGTTCAAGCTTTAACCATACAGTCGGTTAGAGAAAAATCCTAGATCCTGGTTCAAGGTTTCACCGCAAAAATGGTGCTTGAGGAAGCACCACTAAAATGGTGAATCCTAGCACCACATTTTTCAAAATATCGGTTGCAGCTAAATTCGCACCGGAATTTCGGTGAAACGTTGAACTATTTTTCTAACAGTGTAGTGTCTTTTTCTTTGCCCTGGCATAGTAGCGCGGGAAAAAATTAAATGACAGAGTTTATTCGAAATGGTCTTTGAAAATTTAAGAAACGAGTGCGTTATGCGCCAACAAAGCCGTGGAAATCATTTGCCCGATGTGCTATTCTATGCATAACCCTATCTTATGCACTTTATGTTTCAATAAAAAAATATATGCAATTGAAAAAAAAAACTTTTTCTTTCTATTAATTCAAATCTTGCGTCAATTTTGGGACATCCTATGAAAGTAATTATTATCATTAAAGTCATATTGGGTACCTGTGACGTTTTGTTACGTCCTACCTCGCTCGCCAATTGAAATCTTTGTCCCATTGCTGTTTTTGTCGCCTTAGCGCTGAAACTAGAGTTTACATCAAGTAGGTGCTCGGTAAAAGACGCTTTTACAAAACCTAGGGGGCCAAAACGTTCTTTTGACACATCCCTCTCAAATATAAAAAAGAGAGATCATAAAATTCTTGCTGTAAAATGTAAAACCCTCGAATATCGAAAATTAAATTTCAGGGCATGTTGAAATTCGCACTCAAAAGCGAGTGAACGGCCAACTTCTATTTTTTCCACATTTGCTTCTTGGAAGAAAATACAGGTACGAATGGATTTTTTGTTTTAAAGTGCAACAAAAGTAAATCCATTGCTCAGGCACAACTGCTTTGTCATAAAAAAATTTTGTTTAAAAATTATCAGCTTGAATAAAAATGTAAAAACCGGCATTACTTTTCAATACAACAAATACTAATTGAAACTAAATTTAACTCTGTAGCGCAACAGGCCAAACGTGGAGTCAAGGCCTGCGCTGCTCATCCACGTCTTTGCGACCATTTTCTCTGAGATGCAGAAGCATACGCACAAGCCAAACGGTCATCCTACGCGGAGCCCGCAGTTTTACTTTCCACAAGCTAGCTAGGTCCTCATTTTATGAACCGAACCATGGACGAAAGGCTCTGTGACACGGTAGCACAATATTGTTAACAACTACACAGAACTGCCTCAGCCAATTAATATTGAATTTATCCATGCAGCGCTAATTAGAATGGTCTTACAAAACAGAAATAAAATAAATGACACTCACAGCAGTGGTAGGAATTAGAATATTTAAGACAGTGTTCCAAAGGACCAGTATTCCATGACTTTCCTGATCCGTATACAGGATTTATAAAAAAAATTAAAGAACAGAGAAACTATATGAGTAATTCACGTATGTTGATTTCCTTTAAGACATGAATTTAAAAAAAAAAAATTAAATACCTATTGCAAAACTTTAACCCTTTAACGCGCAGTGGTCCCGCTCTGGGATCACCCAACGCTGACGTTTTGACTGTTGCCAGTCACGGAGAATAGATCTGATTTCTATAAAAATAGTGGCGGGTGACCTAGCTCCACGAGAATCCTTAACTTTTGAGCACGTCATTTTCCGTTAAAAAAAAAAAAAAAAAGGTCACGATCATTTTTAACAGCACTGGCATCTGCTGATAAATAGAAGAATGCGAAAACAGCTGGATCGATGGCCCCATGCTGAAAAAACGGCACGCGATAAACGTTTCGATCATCCGCCCTCTTGCTGGTAGTTGAGTCGAGCGATGGCAACGGCTGCCGTTTTTTCAGTATTGGGAAAGGGTTGCGCCTCAAAGGGTTAAATAGATGAAATTCTATGACATTTACCGGTAAAATTTGATGACATGTACTGTGGAAATAAATGAGGAACATTTGGAAGAGATAAATGTCAAGAAAACGTTACTGGTCCGACGGACCCACAAATTTTGTATTCCACTTGTCCGTTATATATTTTAGAGGTCAAGAACCACGCGACCACCGTTACCTTGCTTTTAGCTTTTTTAAGAAACCAGAGTCGGCGCAAAAATAAATTAAAACACTGATACAGCTGCTCCGAGTTACCATTTTCTTTTATAAAGAAAAGTCCAATATATATTCCTCTGCAGTGTTGGTGCAGGGTAAACCTACTTCCCAAGACAGAAGGATATTACTTTTCTATGCTTTCTATCTCCCACTCACTTATCAAATCGCGTTTGACATCATTCATCTCGTTGTATAAACGCCCTTCAGCAGAGCGTAGGGGGAGATCATACGAGCAATATATCGTTCTCCTCAACAACCCGCGGGGTAAATATATAGAATTTCTCTTTTAATTCCCCGAGGGGGCAGAGTAAAGTTTCGTATAACCGAAAATAAAAATGCCAGCTTGTATAGTTTTCGCGTTTTGGTTGGTATATATATATATGTATGTGTATGTGTGTATATATATATATATATATATATATATGTATGTGTATGTGTGTATATATATATATACTATATATAGTATATATATATATATACTATATATGCAGTTTCCTGGGAGGGGGGGGGGGAGAGTAATTAGAACAGTAGTTGTATACAGTGTTTACATGTGAGAGGGTCACAATCAGGGTGTATTCGCGTTTTAAGCGTCAATCAATATTTAGTGAAAAATGTGACTCTCATTTCTTGAAACTGCAAGTCAAAGATTGATTCGCAAAATATTGGTAGATTTGTATTAATACAAAATTCGTGAAAATTGCCATTTAACACTGAAACGCTCGTTATCGTACATAACGCGCATCATTTCAAAGATAACGGTCGCAAGTTGTACAGTGAAAGCAGGGGCGTAGCCAGAAATTTTTCATGGGGGGGTGGGGTTACGACTACTGCAACTCACGTATATGCATACATGTGTGTGATAAGAGAGTGAAGAATATACATTTTGTATGGTAAAAAATTCCTCACGGGGAGGGGGGGTTATGACCCCCCCTAACCCCCCCTTGGCTACGCCCCTGAGTGAAAGATATAAAACGTGCTGCGACTGCAATATTTTGCACATTTTGACATTCCCAGGTTGGTATATCTGCAAAGCTATACTGTATGTACAACACACAATGGCAATGCGTGGTTGAAGTACCCATCTTCAAGATTCAAGTTTAAGATTTGTATGTTTCTGAACACAAGTACATGTGAATCTGCTCTTACCAGCTTTGACCTTAATATTTAGGAGTAAATCGTTACTACACGAGGAAAAAATAAATAAAATAACGTATTCTTTAATGTTATATATTTTTTAAATATTTTTTTTAATTACAATCGATTAAAATGGCTACTTCATAAAATTACAATCGATCAAAAGGCCCCCTTCACAAAATTATAATAGATTAAAAAGGCCCCTTCACAAAAATGCAATCGATTAAAACAATCCTTCATTGGCATTTCACCGCAGATTTTAATTTCTTATGTAAATTATTTTTTTAAGTGACGTTTACAAAAATTGGTATGAAAATTCACAAAAATAGATATTGAAATTCACAAAAATAAATAGTTTTCACAAAAAATGGGACGCCTGGGAAAAGGGCACTTTCGGTTGAGAAAAGGGACAATTTTTCCGATATACCACTGATTTCCTTCTATGTACAGCTAGTGTTCTTTTAAAAGGACACTTTCCTCACCTGCACCTACGTATTTCTCCTTGCGTTGTATAGAATGTATAGAAATGTAGAACAAACAACTTGATAACAAAATATATAATAACATCAAATGGGGAGCATATTCCAAATTAAAAAGTTTTTAGCAAAACTACGTTTTTCCGTATGAAAGCAACGTTGCACTTTTGAAAACGTTACCATTCGATAAGTAAACGCTGAAGCAAGGCTTACTTTTTCTATCAAAAAGATAAGGGCCCATCGGCACTAAAGAAAGAAAAGGGCATGGCTCATTGGCACTAAAAAAAGAAAGCCGACATTACACGGCGCCCTTTAACCCTTTGAGGCTCAACCCTTTCCCAATGCTGAAAAAAGGTCAGCCGTTGCCATCGCTCGACTTAACTACCAGCAAGATGGCGGACGATCGAAACGTTCATCGCTTGCCACAGATCTAGAGACCGTTTTTTGACGCAGCTGGCTGTGCCCGGCACAGCCAGCTGCTATCATGTCAGTGCTACCATGTCAGTGCCGTTAAAAATAATCGTGACCATTTTTTTACGGGAAATGACGTGCTAAAAAGTAAAGGATTCTCATGGGGCCATGTCACCCGCAACTATTTTTATAGAAATCAAATCTATAAAATCTATAAAATCACGGTTCTTCGTGACTGGCAACAGTCAAAACGCCAGAGTTTGGTGATCCCATAGCGGGGTGATGCGCGTTAAAGGGTTAAAAAACGCCAGACCAGACAGCTGGGTTCAAGACATCTCAACTACACCTACCAAAGATTCTTCAAAAATTTACAAGAAAGGTCAAAGCTCCAACCAAATTAACCTTTACGCTCAGCAACTGGACCACATCACTCGCTGTCTTCGGCTCGATGTCCTCGGAAATAGAGAAAGTGGGCACTCAGTCAGTCACTCTCGCCTATACCCAAGTAAATCGGCGCTCTGCACTTCGGTCACTAATATCTCTGGAATTCGTTCGAAGAGCGTTACTGGAATACCTAAGAGGCAGGCATTAAATGCAGGAAGGACAATAATACGCTCTTGCCATTTTATCAAGAGCGGTCAATGTTTCGGTTCGGGCAAGAGCTTCCGCCAAAAGACAATGTAATTAGGAACAGAGTTCTTGAGAGGATTTTTATTTTTTTATTGTTCCTCAGTCGGGCACTTAGCTCCGGTTTCACTGGTATAAAGCAGCAGTAGGGCGGATGAAATTTGTAACGGTACTTAAAGACAATTAATTAATTCATTGAATACAAAACTTCTCTTTATTAACACTTTCCAACAAGGTTGAAAAGTGTTTATGATTTCGGTTTGTCTGTCTGTCCATCCATCCGTGCTCCAACTGGTGTAAATATGCATCGAATTACTACGAAATTTATATAGAGTTTATTCCTATGTACAGTACCAAATACCCTATTGAAAATGGTGAAAGTGAGATTATAGATCTTTTATGATTATAGATCTTATAGATCTTTTATGATTATGATAGATCTTTTACGGGAGAACTAAAAAAAAAAATCCTATACATTACCCTCGATGGGCAGTCATTATTTAAAGCGTAATTTACAGATATTTGGGTATGTTAAACCAAAAAAAAAAAAAAAAAAAAAAATATATATATATATATATATATATGTTCGTATGGATTACAAGGAAAGTATGGATTACAATAGAAAATTATTATTAGAAAGAAAATCTGAACAAAAATGTATATAAAAGGGTATGGCGGCGTAGCAGTATTCTTTCTTTTACTCGGTTTTCCTCCCCCCCCCCCTCTCCCCACATGGAAAACACCAGTTTCCTCCTATACCTATTTCATTTGCCCACTGGATGACTCTTTCTTTAGTCATTTATATTTCAGTTTTCCATTCGCATGTGTTTTAAGAATAAACGGCAGGCACCTGATAAATGAACAACAAATCAGGAAGCCGATTTTTTAATGCATGTATATAATAAACGGATAATTTCACCAAAATACCTCCAAAAATTATTACTGGAATTACGTGCATCCATAATTCCATCCAGTTTTATTGACCTGAAAGCGACGAGCAAGTTCAGCTCGGTATACGACCCTCACTATATAGCGTGGACAGAGGCGCAGAACTCAAACCCCAGTAGTATAGGGGTGTTGCTGTGGCAACACCCCCCCTTATGGACCTGGTGATTATTTTTAATTCATCTTCACTTCCCCCTCTAGTACCATACCAACAGCGAATTTCGCGAAGGAACGTAACTGTTCGATGCGAACATCTAGAACCGCGTAGCACTGGAAAATCGAATTCCTGTGCTACGCAAGATTCCAATGGAGTGATATGCCAGTCGCACGCACGCAAACCACACGTCTTATAAAATTATAATGTTCTAAATTTAATTATGTAGTTATATGGGAGGATCTTTTAAAACTGTACACAGAGAGGGAATGTGCCAACGTTTTGAAAAATGTAGGCGGTGTGTGTGTGTGCAGGGGGGAGGATACTTACTGCAACAAATTTAATTACGAATTTACAGATTTTCACTCTGCAACTCTAGACATAAACTCTTTTATAACTGAGCCTGGATTGTTTTTTTTAACTGTGTACGGCTTATGAAACATTCAGGAGTACTAGGTAGGAGGTGTGTCGAGGTGTTTTTGCGTCCTGTTCGTGCGCAAATACGTTGTATGTCTTTTATGAGCGCTGAAAGGCTTTTCCACTGAAGCTGCAGGTACAGGTACAATACAGATATATTCCTCATAAGTTTGGACACATCCTTCATGAGTTCATAACTGACTCTGCCGCCAAAGTCTGTCATATCAAATGATGACACTAACTTTTAGGTACATTAGAAAATAATCTTTTAAGTATGCACTGTAGTTTCGCCACTGACTGAGATCAGAATATAAAATGATTTTATCGGAACAACTTTAAAGTTACTTTTGATTGTTTGTTTGATCATGGCAACCTACTCTAGGGCTATCTGCCAAGGATGGGGGATGCCTTGGTAGGAGGACTTTCTATGGGATTCTAAAGCGTATTTACGCTACATCTGGAGAAAACCTACCAAAACTGCAGACCATTAGATCGGCAGTCGCACGATGGGGCCCGAACCTGAGACCTTCACACTTCAGCCGTCTATTATTTTCAGTGACATAACCACTGTGCAATGGTGAGGCAATAGTTACTTTTGAGCTGGTGGGTGAATTACACAGTTCGCCCTCCTTTCCTAACATACAGGGAGGGCGAAAAAAAACCCTCTTGGCACGTGCTTGACACAGAGAAATTAACTGTTTCTCAAAGCTGCAAAAAAAAAGGTTCAGCAGTTCAAAATGCTTCAAAAATGATTCAGGAGTGGTTCTCGGAGGGTGTGCCGGGGGACGCCAAAAGTTTCCGCCTGCGCCCTGCACTATTTGACTGGCCCAAAAGTAAAATATAAGTATAGCAATTCGTTTTCTTGTCAATTTTTCCGTTCCCAGAAGTCGAAATATCCGTATATTGTTCTAACAATTACTTCGAAAATATTTTAAATGCATTAAAAAAAGTTTGAGAGCCACTGATCTAGGGGGATAAAAAATTTCTAGTCGGGTACGTTACTAACCAAGGATTCGGTCTAACTAGGAGTATTAAGTAGTTTCTTAAAAGATTCCCTTTCCCTACTGGATCCTTGGTTCCCGACACCCGTCTTCTCTAAATGCCTGATATAGCAATGCGATTGCGCAAGCGCAACTCTCACCACAGATTCAGAAAAAAATGATGAGAGTTGGGGCGTTTAAATCCCCATAATCGTAGAGCCCATGTTTAAAAAAAAATTAAAAAAAGAGAGTAAATTCTATTTCACACAGGCCCGGTAGTCTGACTGTCTGCAGACGGGTGGGCCCTCCCTGCTGAGGGCAGGCCCCCAAACAGAAAAAAAAAAAATAAATAAATAAAAAAGTGCTATACTGATAGCACTTAATGAAGTTTGGCACAGAAAATTATTTGCAGCTGCATTTGCGTCCCAAAAGGCTTCAAAACACTTTATTTTATATGTCGTTCTCAAAATGTTTTGAGAGAGGATTCCCGAAAGAACAAGGGATTAATTAATATGAATGACGCATATTAATTGATAGAGCAATATTTTATGAATGCATTAATTATCAATCATAATTAATTAATAATAAAACCATACCTCCCCCCATACCGTTAAAGTTAACACATCCTATTATTTATCGGTTATACAATAACCACCCCCCCCTTCTCTTGAGACGGACGGGCTACCCTCCCAGTCCGGGCCTGATTTCACACAATAATGCGAAATCATGTTCGTACTTTTTTCCCCTGCCGTAAATGTGTTCCAAATCCCGTTCCGATATTTTAAATTCCGAAAAGAGAATGAGAGAGGAAGAAAAATGCAAACCATTTTTTCGGGAGGCGAAAAAAATTGGAAGATTTGCTATCCCAAATTGCAAGACATCTATCTCAATTTCTCCGACTGTTTGACTGCAGTTTTTTTTTTTTTTTTCTTCTTTCTCTAACTATCATTTTTTCTTTTCTTTGAACTGCAGGATAATAACCATTTCTACAGAGAAAATTCGATTTGTGCCCTCGTTTAAAATCGAGAGTGCGGAAGGGCTTAAGAAGAAGATGGTCACCTTCTTTTATATATTTAATGCTTTATGGATACTATACCACCGGCACTAAATGGCGGAAAGAATAAAGGTGGATAAACAAAAAGATGCATTAAGACCATGCTCTCTGAATTTCGTTAGCGTCGTCACGCGAGAGTGCTTGTTCAGAAGACAGGTTTAATGGAGAAAATACAAATAAAGACCAAGACGAATTGCATTCAATTTGCTTGAACTTAAAGATGAAAGAATAAATCATGACGAACGACGCATCGATTACCGTATATCCCGGCGAATAACACGCATCAGTAAATTTAGACTGCGTCAAGCAATTTCTTTCATATTTCATATTCTGAATATAATATTCGGTGTATAACACGCACACAAAAAAATGAAGTAATTTTTTGAAACTGAAAGCACGTGTTATACGCCGAGATACACTGCATCAAACACAACACAAGTTCTTGTTTTCTTTTTTTTTGGCCAAATTTGGCGATGTATCGTCGCGAAATCTGGTGACAGTTTGGGGATAGCCTCAAGAAAGCTGTATATCACTATCAATGTAATTTTGCGAAATCCTGTAAAAGAACTCTAAATATTATTTCCGTCCTTTGAATGGAAAGTAAGCTATTGTAAACGTTTATATGGGGAACTTCTAACTGAGCTTCCCTTATAAACAATGTTCTACTCCTAAAACGAGAGAACGGAATGTAACCAAATTTGATATACAGTAATACTTCCGAATTACGCTACCCCGACTTATGCGAACCCAAGGTTACGCGATTTTCAAATCTTGCCGATTTGTCTTTTACTTATTTTCAAAAAAAAATAAATAATCGGTTTAGGATTTTAAAAATATAATTTGTTATACACAAATCATCTAAGTTTTTAGTAAACATTATTTTCTAAATTATTGTTACTTTAGTTTTCCCAGTTAAAAAAAAATCTGGAGTGACTCCACTCGAATTCCTTAACACTTACGATTAAGATCATTACCACGCATTAAAATAAATTTTAATCGATGAATAGTTCAAATATATATACCAAATTGAAGCTCAATCGAATGCACTGTTTAAACACGAGCGCACTTTCAAGAATTTCTCCCCATATGCCATAATGTAAAAGAAATCTTTGTTGTAGCCCTCTAGAAAAACTATGTTCTATACACATCAAAATCAATACCGTTCTTACGATGGTGGTTTATAACATATATACCCAATTTGAGCTCAATCGAATGTACCGTTTAAACGCTAGCGCACTTTCAAGTATTTCCCCCATAGGCCATAATGTAAAAGAAATCTTTGCCGTAGACTTGTAGAAAAACTAAGTCCTATACACACCAAAATCAATACCGGTCTTGCGATGGTGGTTTATAACATATATACCCAATTTGAGCTCAATCGAATGCCCCGTTTAGGAGCTATCGTGTTCACACACATACATACATACATCTCGTAAAAATAGCATAAATGAATTCAGAAGACCTCCAAACGTGTCAATACACTAAAATCTCGAAGTCAAATTTTTCCATGAATACAATACTTTAGTACATGTTCGGAAAGTAATAATTTGTAAGTACGTTGTTGCGAATTACGGTCGTCTCTCATACTGTGTAACAAGCTGTTATGCCGCCACCTCTGCTTTTTATTCTTTTTAAGAAAGAAAAAAAATATATTAATAAAGCAAGCAAGCAAAATAAATAAGAATTACTGAAAAATCCATCGAGTATTTAATATATTTTTATGTTTATACTTATTCATATGTTTATAAACCATTTATGATACTTATTCTTATGTTTATAAGAAATTTGTGTAAAATAAGTTTTTTTTTTTTTTTCTTTTCCAGATGCCCTTTGAGCGGCATTCTTTGGACCACTTAAAAGTGCCTTCAACAGAGAGTGTGACAAATTCAAGAGGTCAGATAGATATACGCATGGAGACAAACGTGGCGGAATTACCCAGGTACCGAGGTAATCACGCCACAGAGTAATGTTTCCCACAAAACTTCTTTTTAAACAACATCAGAACGCCAATTCAGTTTTTCGACGTATTTATTCCGTGCATAAGAAAATGTAGAAAAAAAATAATCCCTTTACTTAACCCCTTGGGTACGGATTTATTTGAAGAAATTCCTGTGTTTGGAATGGATATCATGGCCAGATCTAGTCACAAAGGGGCTAAATTCGCAACCCTGACTGGAAGAAATCTCCTCCTACAAGTGCAATTGTTACAAATGTTTTGCCATGAGCAAGAAGGTGCACGTTTAATTTTGTCCTAGTTTGAATGACGAAACATAGTCGTTTTCCGTTACTTCGATAAAGTGCAAGACGCAACGTAGTCGTCAAATGTATCCAAGAGGTTAAGTATTGAATGATTTTACAGTATTAAAAAAAAAAAAAAATCATTCCCTAAGATGGCGCAATTCCGCCGGGGCTCCTGTACACGTCGAACTCGATCACGATTATTTTCATGAGACTGCATCCGTTTCTCCGACAGCCCAATATCAAACTCAAACTCAAAAAAAAAAAAAAAAAAAAAAAAAAAGAAAGAAAGAAAGAAGAAAATAAATAAAACCTAGTCACCGCTGTCTGCATCAAGAGGTTCTGCATATAAATGAACTGCATTCAAACACCGCTTGACAAATAAACAATGGCGCTTCGTCATGAGAAATGCGTATGAAGAGGAAATCGCTCTTGGGCAATATTTACATTTTACGATTCAATGTCCTTTCAAGACAGGCATTTGAAATGTCCATGTTTGTCTTTGTGGCCAGATTTACGAATGAAGGTAACGATTTACTAATTACGTTAGTTAGTCAGACAGTCGATTTGTAACCGATCATCCAAACCCCGGTTTTACACGAGTGTCACGTATTATGCATTACGATTTCGGATAATCAAAACAATGCACATGAAATGCAAACACTATCACCATAGTCAGAAAATTAAAAAAAATTAACTGTCTGCACACATAATCCAAAACTATCTGCAAACTCATAATAGGCCGTGATAGCAGAATACCTAATGTATCTATAAACACTCGTTTAAGTACATTTGCACACGTATATGTAACGTGTTTGCGCTATAGTCACTTAAAAAATATTTCGTTTAAATTACTTTTCATCTTTAATTTTAAAAAATCTCCGAATCACCGCAAAACTACCTGCAAGATCTTGGAATTCTCTAGGAATGTATATCCGCACACGGCAGGCGTACGTGTGTCTACATTATCTAACTATATACGAACTATCACTTTCCATACGAAATACTAAGTTACATTTGCAAGTTCAAAATGTAAGCGACACGAAATATCAAAATAGATTTGTACTTCTTAGTTTCATTCAAACTCAAACTAATAGGGTGGAAAGTGTTTCATATTCGATGGCGTTTCAGGATGGCATGTCTTGTTAATAGCTGTACGGTTAATTTCCAAGTTTCACACATAGATGGCGTTACGCACAAACGTAGTATGTAGTGAATAAAATGGATGATTTTTTTTTTTTTTTTTTTTTTCCATTTTATTCACTACATACTGCTTTTCTTATATTTGCTCTGTCTTTGGAGTCATGGTATCGGTTTAGGACAAGCTTCGATTTTCCAGGTTTTGAAAACATACTGTGCAACGTAGCAATGGAACGACAACAAATCTGGAATTATAAAAGTTTTGAAATTAAAGAATTAAAAAGGAGGAACATTCTATTTTAGCGTACATAATCGTGTGGGGGCGGGAGAGGGCCCAATTTGCTGAAAAATCAATACGACATTTAAGAATTTTGAACATTTTACCCTTGAGAATCTACCTTTTTTTTTTTTTTTTTTGTACATTTGACGTAAATTTTAGCGACCTTAGGAAAAACTTAGCGGCTTTTGCTAAAACTTTACAAAGACTTTGAAGAGTTCCGAACCGTGACCCAACTTCGTCAAGACAATAGTAACTCACAGCAATTTCGTCCATATGAATGAAACAGATCCGGATGTATCCGTCCAAAGTATGAATTAAACGCATACGAGATACGAGATAGTGTAGTCTAGTCTCGAGAGCAAAGATCTCTTTTTCATGCCCATGTGGCCTGCAAAGAAATGGAAAAAAAAAACAGAGAACCCGCCATTGACCACTCGTAAAAATGCCCATCTTTAGACAAGAAAAGAAATCGAAAGTATGGCAGGGTCATTTTAGGTCCATACAAACCTTGAACTGAGAATGGTCGGCTTTTCTTCCTAATAAGAAAGCGGGTTGCGCAAAATATATCACGGCATTCCTTTAACTTTGCTTTCCATTCACTGAAGGGTCAGGTCTCGGAAAATAGATAGAATTCAAAACGGGGGGGGGTGATAATCTATAGTGTTTTTAATGGTACTTATCGGAGGTCGGAAAGCCTTCATAAGCCCATTATTACCAAATGTTGGCCGTGAACTGTAGAAGCAGAACATTAAAGAGAGTGAAGCACACAGTAGAATTCCTGTACACAGTCTTGAGATGACTGTGTGAGCGAAAAAAATTATAAATTTACTTTTGCCGCTTACATTTACCTATTATTTTTATTACAAACTTAAAGGGGTTTTATTTTAATCCTCTATATCAATTTAGAGTGGATCTTGATAAAGTGACTACCTTGGTAAAGAGGCCACCTCTCAATAGTGACCACTTTTGTATGTAACTGCACTTTACCGCCTTCGAAAGGTGACCCCCTTTATAAAATGACCAGTTTTGTTCTCGAATCTGGTCACATTAGACAGGTTCCACCGTATTTTCTAAACCGAAAAATACCTTCAACTGCTATATCCTCAGATGTGCGAAACATAATGAAGATAAGCTCAGGCTCCGTTCAGGGAGGTTCGACCAGGAAGATTTCGTCAATAGTCACTGGCAGAAATGGTAAAGGGGAAAATGTTAAGTCATGGCATGAGCTGGTGTAAGGGTAGCATGTCCGAAATTTTTTGGGTGGACACACTGTGAATTCAAGAGATACAAAAAAAAGGGTCTCTCTTAGATTTTGACACAAATGTTTCGAATCAAAAGATTCTGAGACCATAGAGAGGGGAGCACCATCCATGATCCGTAACAGTATCTAAGGTCCCACTTACATTCAGCCCTTCTGACTTCTCTCGTTGCAACTTTTTATCCAGGAAATACTTCTGCGACAGCTCCAAAAGCAGTAAGCGTTTACATTCAGCTGTACTCGCCTTCTCCAGTATGTAGTTTTCTACTGTACTTCCCTCCTCCTCCCTTAAAAATCCCTCGAAGGGGGATCGCGCCGGACAGAGAGATCAGCAAGAAAGGTCTTGGCATCAGCAGGGCGAGAGAAGTGTTTACACTCTTGTTACTGCCATTTCTCAAGCTGATTGCCGGGAAAGTGGGCAGAGTGTAAACGAGGGGTAACTATCACGAGTTTGAAACTATGTTGTGCCCGGATGCGGTCTCCGGCTGGAAATTTAAATGATCATGAGCTGCCTTGCCTAGTCATCCATTTTTGAGGGAAATATGAAAGTTATTTTAATGTTGCACATAATGTTGTTAATTGTTTACATTGCACAATTTATAACAGCACAATTTTTGATTCATCAGTTTTAGACTTTCGAGACGCGATCACCCCTCTGTACTTTTAGGCGTAACTAAGTAAAGGGTCAAGGGCGCACACAGGATTTTTGGCTGGGGGGGGGGGGCAACTTTTAGGGATGTTCCAGACTGTCAAAAATCAGTGATGAAAGAGCTCGTTTTCATTAGATGGAATTCATCAAAACTCGTCCCATCCAGTTCCCTAAGAATACACTACACAGTACAATAGAAGGAAAGTAATAGTTCAGTTTTGAGAACAAGATGGTGTTTTATGTTCGCTTTCAGTTCGTTTTTGAAAGTCGAGGAAAACGAGAAAAGAATTCTTTTTTTATTTATTAGAACTGAAACTATTGCTACTTTTTTTTGGAATTATTTTATTTACTATAGATATAGGATAGTAATCAATCGAAAAAAAAAAATCAAAGCCTGTGGGGGGGGCGGACCACCTGGAGCCCCCCCCCCCCCCTGTGTGCGCCACTGTAAAGGGTAGAAGGGTCTAAGCACGCCTCAGGAAACCTTCAGCTCCCTCAGGACAAACTGCATTTGCTACAGCTGCAGCACTGATAGACGTACACTGCGTTTAAGGAAAACCGGCACAAGGGTTCTCTGCATGGCAGGGTTTTTAAAAAAAAAACCTAAACCGGGTGGGTTTTATTAAGATTTTTTTATAGTATAACACTTTTTGGATTTAAATTTTATGGTTTTATTTCAAAACAGAATAATTTTAGTGTAAAAGAAAACTTTCATTACAAAATAATAATTAATTAATTACATGTAAAAATAACTTCAACTTTAATGAAGTACTATCTTTTTCTGCTGATATTTATAAAGAGCTCCTAATTTGTTTTATGACCATAGATAAAAGCATATTATTGCTCACATAGAAAAATATGTTTTTGATTGGCTGTTTTCTATTACTTTTAAATTTATGAACTTTTATTTTTATTTTTATTTTTTTACCTTTATGTTTCTTAAGTCATAGTTATATTTTCTAGTTAGAATACAAGCCAGTAAAGCCTTTGCAGGCCAACTTACTGCAGAACTATTTATTTAATAATTTTCCTTATAGTTTTTCATTTTTGCTTTGAATATATATATATTCCTTTTTACTTTAAAAAATCTAGAATTAATATGCCTGATATTAAATCCCACATAAACAATGTGTAATGAATCAGATTTATATTTCTCAGTACTAAAGTAATGCAGCAACTAATAGAATACAGGATGGTTTCCTGAACCAGAATTCATTCTTGACATGCATGCTTGTAAGCTGTAAGAGAAAGACATGTCCCATTTTTCTCTTATCTGGGAAAGGATTTTTTTTTTTTTTTTGTCACAATAAATACGAATAAAATATGTAATTATCAGTAAAAACTTATTCATTAAAGAGATAAATTAACAAGTTATCCCTGCCTGCATTCTACACCTGTTCATTTCAAAACAAATATTACAGATAGAATTGGCTCAAGGTATTATTTTTAAAAAGGTTATTATTCTTTATGTTGAAGTTGGAAAAATAATTATAAAAAAATTAAACTGGCATATTTATATTTATCTAATATAATGCACTAAGTTATGTAGGTAATATTATATGTATTTAATGTCAAATAACAAATGATTTAAATGCAAGAAAGGAAAAATTTTAATAATTTTTAATAAAACCCAAAAAACCCACTTCTGTGTGGGTTTTATTGGTTTTTTTTTTAAACCCACCCGGGTTTTTTTGGGTTTGTGGGCGGGTCCGAAACACTGTTGCATGGGGAGGGTACCTTGGGCAGAAGACTTTTTAAGGGGCTCTAGCGCGTTTTCACGGTGTATCTCGAGAAAACTGCCTAAAACTCTACAGTGTTAGATCGACAGCTACGTGGAAGGTCAAAACCCTGGACCTTCACACTTCAGCTATCTACCATGTGAAGCGTCTTATCCACTCAGATATGCTGGTGCCAGAGCACTAATAAAAGACTGGGACTTGTAGAGGAGTTACAGCCAAATTTATACAGTTGCATCATCGACGTAACTGGGTAGGGGTTAGAGTGGGCTAAGCCTACCCTACAAAGATTTGGTTTAACCTACTCTAGAAAAATTAGGTATTCCATTGCCCCTGGATGAGAGATGGAGCATGTGATGAAGATCACATATCTAATTTAATAATCATTTACTTTGGCTTTCTTTAATGTAATCTATCCAAAATTCAAGAATTCTAAATCACTTTTGTTTTCATTTTCCTGTCATTTCGGCTTTTAAATCTGTATATTTACTTTTCCCTGTATGCACTATTCTTTTTGTTCTTCGTCTCTTCAGACCGGTGTGCTAAAAATAGATTATATTGCGTCCGTTTGCAAAATCAACGGCCTTTTTGAGTTTCCTCTTGGCATCCTGCTGGCGTAAGTTATTTAGTTGTTCCCCTGCGACGACTTTAAAATTATTTGCTCGCGATTACGTCATTGTAATTTTATTGGATTAACTGTTAGGGTTGCTCTGGAATTGGCGCTATTAATCTCAGCCAAGTTATTGTTCTCGCCAATGTGTAATTCTGTGCTGGCGTAATTTTTAAATTATTCCACCTTAATTTCACTGTCCATATAGGACGTCATTTTATTTTCGCTGAGCCACCACCGCCCGTTATAATAATGTTTCAATAGTATATGTTTAATAAAATAGTTTCAAGTATTTAAAGCCTCTTTTTTATATTGCAACTAAGTGTATTTCGTACCTGGTTTATTCATGTCACAACGCAACTAAGTAATTTTAAAACAGCCCATCCAAATAACCTTCTTTACAGAGCCCATCCCAGAAATATCCGAAAACCCTACCCAGTTACGCCAATGATTTGAATAGACCTCAAAGTTCGAGCTCACCACTACCCCCCCCCCCCACACAAAAAAAAAAAAAAAAAAAAAAAACTAGTTTTCAGCCACTCGAACTCCGATAAATAATAAGCAAAAGTACGTGTCTAGGGCCTGAGCATCCACCTATAGCTTTGGGATTGTTTCGTGTATCGTTTTCAAAAAAAAATTCTCAAACCGCATACACTTACGATAATACAATCACACTCATCATTTCTCTGTCTGATTCGACGAACTTTAAGAGGCGTGAGAGGGCGGCAAAAAGGTATACTTCTCAAAATTTCAAACCCGTCATATGAGGAACACACGGCTTGCGACCTATAACTCCCGGCTCCGTCAGACCAAACCAGACTTTGTATCCCAATAGGAGAAACGACACAGTCGGTAACTGGTCCTGCCGAAAAAGGAATCGCTCAAAGGAAGCACGCGCGCTCCAATGCACAGTTGGTGTATTTTTGTTGTTGTTGTAGAATTAGTTATTATTGCTACTCTATAGCTAGCTAGCTGAGAAGAGAAAAGACCTGGTTCGATAGTTTTATTCTTTTTTTTTATTTTTCGATAGTTTTATTCTTCTTTTGCTTCTTTTTTTTTCAGACGTTCTAGCTTTTTCTTTTTTTTTAATCTTGCTTTTTTTAGAGGTCAAGGAAACGGCGAGGTGGAGGCAAGTCAAGGTAATCTCCGCGCGCCGAAGGTGCATTCGTAATTAGGCATATATCCCAGGAAGGATGTGGAAAGAATACGGACAAATGATGAGTAATGCAGTGGTATCGGATATATACACACACATCCGTGGCAATGACACTTAGAGACGTACTTTAATATACTGGGGGGCCGATGTCTTAAAGGTTACGAGCTGTCCTCATCCACGACAGTTGCCTTAAGCGTACGGTCGTAGGTTCGATTACCATTCAATCGTCTAATTGTTTGTGCTCGTCAGGCCCAGACTGCCTAATTTGAGGGCCCTTGGCTACACACTGAATTGGGGACCCTTACTTACTGAAGCGTTTAGAGAGAATAGAATATTATGATATGCAATACTTGAAAATTAGATTAGGTGCCAGAAACCATATTTAACTATTTTAAAGCTGTTAGGGGACTCTGATTCTTTGGGGGACTCCTCGCGACGTGGGGAGCGTGGGATCTCCCGCAACGCCACTGTGTAAACATAAGATTACAAGGAAATAAATAATCAAGCCACTTTGGTATATTATTCTGTTATATATCAAATTAATTATATAGTATATCCATGTTTGGGAGGCTTCGCTGGGGCCTCTTAGGCCGGGGGCCCTTGGCAATCGCCGACAAGGCCAGTCCAGGCCTGGTGCTCGTCCATATATTGTGCTGCATATAGGTACTTTGAATCTCCACTTGTGAGTAAAAAAACAAATTATATGGGAAACTACACATGAACGGCAAAACTGTAGAATTCCAATGGATACCATCTCATGGGCCCAGACAGCATATAAGCTTAAATCAAGCTTGACATTTCTTTGAATTTGACGTATTAATGCAAGCTTGACAGTTCAATTCATTTTAAGCTTGCAGCAAGTTTGGAGATTACAAAGAAATGAGTCAGCAAATATTTTCCCGACGAATTTAAGTCATTTGAACTGTCAAGCTTGAATACAACTTGATTGCTGCTTGATTAGGAATGCGAAACAGGAAGTTGCGCACGCATTCTGGATTCCACACAGAAGCGACTACAGTAAGTTTGAATCAACCTTGCTATGCCAAACTTAATGCAAGTTGGGCAAGTGTAAACTTGAACACTTGATGTTGACTTGCATTAAGCACTTCATCAGACGTCGGCGAAAATCAGTGTTTGTCTCGATTTGGGCCAATATTGGTCAACGTGAGTGTTGCGATATTGAAAGTTTTAAAACGTGTGCTGCTTTTAAGTTTATCTTATGCTTATTTCCCTATTAGTAGAGTCTATGTATCACACATAACGTTATTTTAATTTTGATTCATCTCATGGAAAAATAAAAGGTGTAGATCGGCATCGGGCAAAACTGATCAATCTCGCCAAAAAACCGCGTGACAGGCATAACATTCACTTCAAACGTTAGTCATTTCACCTCGAGTCTGATTAGCATGGTGGTTAGGACGCTGGCTTCCCACACCTTAGTTCCCGAGCTCGATCCCAGTCGCGGACGCTAGACGGAAGCACATTGAAAATAAACTTGAGGTTTCAGCGTAGAGAGAAAAATGTGTGGAAAAATTAAATATATGGGGCGAGTTCGCCGACCGGCGCCCCATGTATTTAGGAAAATTTTTAGAGTGTAGTAAGTTTGAATCAAGCTTGCCATGTCAAGTGGCAAGCTTGATTCAAGCTTGCTATGTCGAGCTTAATGCAAGTTGGGCAAGTGTAAACTTGAACACTTGATTCAAACTTGCATTAAGCTTACACGCTTGAAATAATCAAGCTTAATGCAAGTTTATTGACTTGATAAATCAAGCTTGCTGCAAGTTTCATGCAAACTTTTTGTGCTGTCTGGGGGGCACAGATGGTAACGAAAGAGCGGATCTATTGGCTAAGAAAGGTACAGAATCATGTATTGAAAAGGTTGCTATTCCATTGGATTCCCTTATAAGATGTATACGAGAGAAAATCATGTTGAACTACGAGGGCTGTAAATTAAGTAATGGCAACATAGGTATAAATCAATTTTTAATGGACTTACAAGTAAAACTGTATTATTACATTCCTTCTATGCAATCACCGGCAAAGTTTATAACCTTTTGCCAAATGTCGGGAAGACGTTGGAGACCACTGGCAAGGTGTTGATTGTTGATGTCAGCGACGGAGCATCCTACTGCGCGGAGTACACGGAGTTGATAATTACTCAATTAAATCTTTTCATTTAAAATTATAGAAAGCCAAAAAAAAAACATTAAAAAATACATGTTTTTCGAACATCAAGCACATTTGGAAAATTTTATATATGGTAAAATATATGAAAAATACATAACGTTACATGAGAACACAAGCTCTGTTTAACAGCTGTTTGATAATGTTTTATGTGTTATAAATAGTTAATTGTTCAATACCCATGGAAAATCCCTAGTCTTTGTCAATACATAAACAAATAAAGAATTGGAAATATATATAGAACACAGAAAATATAATATGCCAAGCCGTTTTCAAAGGGAGATTGGCGCCTATACTACAATTTTTTTGAGCCAATCCCCTCTTAAGACGGCATCTTATATTTTCTGTGTTTTATATATTTCTAATTCTGTTTTTATATTTATTTACTGACAAAGACTAGGGGTTTTTTCATGCGTATTGAACAATTAACTATATAGTACTAGGTTGCTCATTTTGGCTGCGAAGTGGCCATCGACGGCCAAAACTGGTCGCCGAAGGCGGCTAGTTAACTATATAGTATATATATACATTTCCGTGACCGTCTACCATCATTAGGTGCCCACTTAAAAAAGAATTGATCTCAATAATTTACAAATCTAACCCAGTTGTTGAACAAACTAGATCTCATGACAGATTGACTATCAAAGGCCATTTAGTTTTTGTTTTTTTTCTCTTTTTTTTAACTCTCACATCATTGACACTATTCATTTCTTTTTCCCATAAATAAGTTTTAACAGAATGGGTTACTGAGTCAACGAAACTTAATATTTTTCCAAGCGTCCTTTCGCATACTAGCACAAACTTGGCGCAATAACTTGCAATTTCTTTGCAACTTGATACCGCTACGGTCAGATCAGATAAGACAAAAATATCACGAAACGAAACATAGCAAACAAATTGGAAATATTCAGTTTGAATAGAAACTACCATATCTGACCTGATAATCATAATTTTTGTCGTTCTTCGGGTTTATTCGCGACAAACACGTAGGTACATCAACACATAATAGAACTTCCCAATAGTTTACTGCCAAAATATAGTAAATTTGTTCAACTTTAACACTTTGAAGCGTGGTGGCTGCGCCGTTATTTTAGCGCTTTTCATTGCTAGTCGCAAAAACATAGGGTTAAATGGTCCCAACTCTGAAAAATTGCGGCCGTTGCCATCGATCCATTTAACTACCAACAATATGGAGGTCGATCGAATCGGTCATCTGGCGCCATAAAGCTAAAGAAGTTTTATGACACAGCTAGTTGTGTGGCTGCGCAGCGGCACAACTAGCTGTGTCATAAAACTTCTTGTGCCAGATGAGCGATTCGATCGACCGCCATGTTGTTGGTAGTTAAATGGATCGATGGCAACGGCTGCACTGTTTTGAACCTTTTGGCAGCCTATCCAGTTAGGCTTTTATATGCCTACTTGCTTGAGTTTGTTTGTGCTTACGCTTGAACGGGTTAATTAAAGAGAAAAAATTAATGATCGAAGATAAATACTTCATACAAATCAATTGCGCTGCAGTAGTAATTAAAATAATTTTTCATTAACTGATTGAAATTAGTAATTTCCAATAAATCAACTTTTAAGAAACTGAATAAACTTCCAATGAGTCATATGTGAAGAATATTCTAATACTCAGTAATACTAATTAGATATGGATAGTCAAGTAAGACTAACGTGACCATTAATTTTTTCCTTCAAAACGGGACAAAAAAGAACATTAGAAGAACAAACACAAAAACAATACATCCCCCGGCGTTTTTTTTTGTGTCTCGAAAGGAAAGGGAGGGAGCTCAGTTTTTTTTTTTTTTTTTTTTACAGACACTGCCGTTGGATGACTTTAGATTTTTAGCGGCCTTTATTGAAATCGTTACCGTGGGTTGCTCTCTTTCTAAAAACGGGACATTGAAGGAGACATTTTCTAAAAACGGGACATTACGGTGTCCCTAAGCTGTGCTTGGGAACAACGGGACAAACCACCTAAAAACGGGACGTCTTATATCACCGGACCTAAAAACGGGACACATTATATCACCGAACTTCCAGGTTCCCGGCTGTCACTGATGACGGATCCAGTTCAGAGGGCTAGGGGAGCCTCCCCTCACACACGCACACACTCAAAAAAAGACATTGCTTAAAGGTGTATTGCGAAAAAAGCATGCGATTTGGAATATAGTTACAAATAAGTAATTATGTCAAGCACTTCAAAATTTTTTAAATGTCTCTTTACAAGCAGTACTATACCTTGAAATCTGCATCAGTTACGAAACTTTTAGAAAAAAATTCTTAAAAATTCAAAATTTTGCAGAATGTGTCAAGCACTGAAAAATTTTGCTGCGCAATTCCATGTTTAAGAATTTTTTCTGAAATTTTCATAAAAGGCATCGTTGTTTTTCCATTTATGTAGTGCAGCTTATAAAGAATCATCCTGAACTTTTTTCTAGTCCCTTGTGATATTCGTTTAGTTTAATTTGGGTCCCAAGACCTAGAGGCAGATTTTGTTTCTTCGCAATATACCCTTAAGGGTTTCATTCCATTACTGCTTAAGGGTAAAATTTTGTTTCATTATATCTATATATATTTTTGAGTTAAAAAAAGCTTTTTAAAAAAATTAGCCCCTTCCCCAAAAACATCTATATCCGCCACTGCTGTTTATATAGCCGTGAAAAGAAAGATCTTCAGGTTATGATTAGCTGTTAAGTGAAATGGGTACTTACTTGGTATAATACCGCCGACAATTTTCGCCAATAATCTCCCCCCCCCCTTTCCCCGGGTCTGTGCGATTTAACGTCAATAACGGAAAACTCCTCGTTACTAGTGTTACTAACCCTGTTTCATTATATCAGACAGAACCCAAAGAAAATACCCTATTTCAACGTGCTTACAACGGTGTTGCCAATTTAGGGATTTGTCGCTCAATTTAGCTACTTTTCACTGTATTTGGAGAATTAAATTTATGATTTTGGGGATTAGCGGCATTTTCAGCAATAATTCTATTTGATTTAAGGACTTTTGAAGTGAATTTAAACGGAGGTGGGTATTAAAAATAAATAAATAAATAAAAAATCATTAAAATTGGTCAAATGTTGTCAGATGTTTCTCGACAAAAGTGTGTTTAGTTTCCCTGCTATACATCTTTTTAAACTATGCCACTAACTGCATTAGCTCCAAATACAATACTTCACGTCTCTTCAGAATTTTTTTCAACCATGCAACTATCAGGAGTTCTGCTGCTGATGCGTAGAAAGTAAGCAGATGATTCGAATCATCTATTCGAATGACCTGCATTGTATTTTGCTTCTAACCATCCATAGAGGAACCATCATATTCTGTTTCTGATAAGGCCCAGAATGCGCAAATGAAAAAACAAAACCGCCTTTTTATGCACATACACATAAAACTGGACAGAATAATAACAGTGTTGGTGGAAGAATTCTACAGAGTGAGATTGCAGGTGAAAATTACAATCATTGGCGAAGTACAGGATCACCTATCTGTCTTATAAAATATGCTACATCATAAATTATGTACATGTATACGCTGAATTATAAGTATTTTTTTTTGGGGGGGGGGGGAGAATTTTTCACATGCAGTAACCTTTTGTTTTGTCTTATGACGCGTATTCACAGTATTACGTTATTACGTTTAAAAGTAGGATAGAATTATACAGTAATTTCGCTATTATAAACAGAGTTTATTTCTAGCTTACTACTTAATACACAAGCATACAGAACATTTTTTATATTTACTGGAAAGTTAGAGGGGAAATCTACATTATTAGCATGTTAGTTTTTATCACGACATGAAGACAAAATGCATAATAATAAAAGAAGAAATGAAGTAGAGTTGGATTATAGTTGTTTTTCTTCCGAAGAGCATAAAAAAAAAGAACTACAAGGAGCATAAGGAAAGAAAATTTCCAAGCATGTAGTTCTCATTAGGTATGCAAGGGATATCTGGCAAGCACACTGCATCCGGCCAATATGCTGGATGATTGGCAGTAGCCGGCCGGATATTACAAATATCCGGCAGTACATCCGGCATAAAATTATATTGAGAAATAACATAAATAAACATAATAAATGAATAAATTCTAAACACTAAAATAAAAAAAATGCGAAAAAACAAAGTTTTGTGAAAATATTTTGTTTTCAATACGTTTTAGAATGTATTTTTATCATGTATAGAAAATGGGGGGGGGGGTATCTTTGTAAGATTTCGGTTACCTTTCCCCCTCCCTCCACCCCATCATAAATTGGCCCTGCGAGAAATTTTTTCCCCCTAATTTTGATAAAGAAAGGAAATTTTTTATATTGATTTTCGAACCGTTGAATGGAGGTGTCTTTCTTTCAAGAACTGATTTTGTAAGATATTTATCTTGAAGAACATCAATGATGTATCGGCTTTAATTGCAGTAAAACTGGACCTCATTTCATTTAAACAATTCCAAAAAGATTTCTGATTTTGGAATTAAATGATTCGAAATTATAATTTAAAGAAAATTTAAAGAAAAAAAGTAATAGCTGAATGATCTAAGAAAACTAGTGAAAATAAAACAAAAAAATGAGAAAACATACTACTGCCGGATAACCGGATATTCGGCTGAAAGTTTAGCCGGATATTCGGTATCTGGGCAAATTGATATCCGTTGCATCACTAGTTCTTATTTAACAGGACGACTGTATCTAGGTGAATCAAATCTGTATGCATCAAATCAAACTGTATAAAATGATTAAACAAGGCTCATTTAACACAAATTTTAATCCAAACTGAATGCAAAAAAATATAGGATTTTTGAAGCCGTCCAAAAAAAAAAATCTTAAAATTAAATCAAAAATTAAACTTCACAACATTTTTATTCAGTCAACTTCAGAAAGTCATTCCAATCTGAAAGGTTTGAAACAGATCAAGGTCATTCCAATCTGAAAGGTCGCAGAAGTTGCTTATTTCGTTGCTTGCGGTTGTTACTGTAAATGCAAAATTAAAGAGTTTTTAAAGAGTCCCACATAATATTAAGGAGTTATAAGGGCCCTATATTTTGTAAAATGAATTTTAAGGAGCGTATGAGCTCTGTTTAAGACTACAATAATATATTTTATGTTAAAGAACCTTTTCCGAAGTATTTATTTAAAAAAAAAAAGCACATAAGCATATAAGGAGGAAAGACTTGTAAGAAAACTTCCGCATACGCAAGATTTTAAAAGTGCAACTTACTTGACTATTTAAAATATGGCATGATTTATCTTTTTAATTTATTGTCAAGGTTAAACTCGAGATGAAATATTTGTGAAATAATTCACAATTATTCCAATAAATTTTTTATTTACTAAAGGGCTTATTAGTTTGATATTTCGACAGTTATTCCAAGGCGTATTTCTTAACAGCAAAGTCGTGGAACGATTTACTAGCCTTAAAAAACATTGAAATGAACTTAAAAATTATTATATTTGGCCCTCTTGACTCTATGGGAACCCAGTAGAAAAGGTTTGAAACATTATCCGATTTTCGCTATTATGGATGAAGATGCGAAAGAAAAATACAAACAAAACTTGTGTGTGAATGCTTACGCAGAGGTACAGCGAAAGAAGCGTGGAAGGGGGTTGTGAACCCTCGTGCACTTTCAATACAGATTTTATTTTTCTCATCATTTTTTAAAACAGTTTTAATACTTTTTAGTGGCGCCATCAAGCAAAACATAAGCATGAAGCTGTGTCAACTAATTAATTGCGGATAACAGTCGGAATTTGCCACGTATATTCTCGAAAAGAAAAGTTGCACATCACAGTGGAGCTTTGAAGGTTGGTGAGTGAACCCTGAACTAGTTAATGAGAGAATTGTTTTAGTTGAAGAATTAAAGAGATTTTTATCAACTCGTGATAATCACGGTAAATTATAAAAACAAAGTATCGATAATTTTCTTTATTCGCAAAATCTATCTTACCGAGGTTATAATGGTTTTCTAAACAGAGGCCTGTCCAGGTCAAAATCGGGTCCGAAAGAAGATACTTCACAAAACTCAAAATTGGAAAAACGTGCCCTTCACAAAATTTAATTTTAGAAAAGCCCTTTCACAAAATAACTAGAGTAGACTCTCGATTACCCGGGAATCGGATTATCCGGGACGGTCCCAATTTACTTTGCTGATGATGCATAGAAATTAGTATAAAACACCTCCGAACTAGAAACTTCTTTTACTCCCAAACACTTACGTCAAAGGTTTAGAGGTAAAAAAAAAAAAAAAATAATAATAACAATAAAAATATTTTAATGGCAATGTGTTGAAAACTTTAGCGTCTGGAACTCGTTTTTATTGATTTTGGGGAAATAGTTTTGTTCGACGCTAATAAGGAAAAATTTAGGGGACTGGACGGGAGTATATATCTATTCCACCATGCGCCCGCTCTAGAAAGAGTGATATAATATTCAACAAGAAAACATTAAAAACGCTATGTTTGGGGAAGTTTTATTCTTAATAACATCCGTTGAGTCTTGCGGAGGAAAAAAATCTCTGACATCAACCTACGTTCTTTCTGTAAATGGCTTGCACCAGAGTACCCCCCATAAAAAATACTATATCAGCGGACTTGAAGCATAAAACTTGGAAATAGCGCAAATCTTCCGCACTTTAAATGCAGTCTGTGCAACGAAGAAGGTAAAATTTCGGTTTCCCAAACAAAGCTTCCAGTGCCCCCTTCATTCAAGTAATTGCCTGGATTCCAAGCTAATTGTTCCCTTGTTCCAGGGTTAACCTTTATGAGTAAGAGGGATGTTGACTTGCATGGATTTGTGGGTCTCGTGTTGTTTCTAGAGACTGAATGGTCTGCTCGTCAGTGGATAATTTTTACTTGAACGACTGTGCGCTGTTTTAACCTTAATTCGCGGTTCTTGGAATTGGGGAAGGGGGAAAAAAAAGAGTATAATATCCATAGGCGAGCTCACAGAGGCGGTCGGGTCTAAAGCAGCAGCACTAAAGCTTTAAGAAATCCGGGTGAAAATCGTAAAAACAGAGATTGGTCACCCAATGAACTAGAATATTTTATTTTTTTAATTGTGTTAAAATTACTTCGGAAGTATTTTTTCACAAAATAGTTAGTAAATTAAATAATTACTTACAAATAGTACATGACACGCAGTTGAACTCGGTTACAACGTCAATGAAAATACTCGATATTAATTTACGATGTTATAACCGAGTTCCTTAAATAGTGGGCTAGCATTCCATGGGCGAGTGAAACAGATTATTTTGACTATTTAAAAGTTTTCCCTTACAAACGAGGTCACTATAACTGAATTCAACAACATTTGTAGCCCCTTCTAAACTAAAATATTGGGAGCGCAACTGATTATATCATACACAAGATCTGTCCCAAAAGTAATAAGAAAAAAGAATTCTATTTCTGGTACATCGTCAAGGAAAAACTGGCTTAGGAAGTACTTTTTTACAAAATAGTTCGTAAATTAAATATTTACTTACAAATAGTACACGACACGCAGCTGAACTCGATTACAACGTCACAGGTGTTACTTTAAATAACGTAAAGGTGGCTTAGTTGCTCATAATAACACTATGCAAGATAAATTTTGCGTTTATCTGGGTAAACGGGATCCCCATCCGTATGCTTTACTATCCACCATGTAGTCCGGAATCGGCTTCCTATTTTTGTTTATTTGTTTGTTTTCACGGCTTCAGATGACACACTGCAACATAAAACTGTCCTTGCATTGCTTATCACGCAAAAAGAGTATGACGCCACTATGAGGCCATCTAATTCATCTACGCAAGAGATTATATTCCATGATATTTTTTCAAAGAATCAAGGAATGAATCGTGTTGCGTCGCTTCTCTGTTTACTTTTCCAAGACGTGATATTTCGCTAGATATTTAGAGTTGAAAGTAGCTGAAAGTAGTTAAAAAAAGGTGGACTTTTTAGAGATCTTTCGAATTGTTTATAAAAAAGAGCGTGTGTACAGATTACACGTGTCAGAAAGGAAACTTCTTTGGCGAGATTGATTAACATCTGTTCGATTGTCAAATAAGTAGTCAGAGATAAAAATTAATGACTAAAATTAAAGATAACATTTGAAAACAGATCAAAAGTGAGATGTTGTAGGTAGTCAAAGGATTGAGGCATAGTATTAAACATGTATATTAAATGAGTTTTATGTTTGTCTAATGACTTCCCCACTGGTTCTTCATTTTGATGTCACGTGAAGCTAGTCGAAAAAATTCCTTCTTCTGTCTTCGGAAGTTTCAAATTATTTTCGTACGGGTTTTACTAATTAATTTTTTTAGCTGATCAAAAAATTATCCTAGACGCTTGATTTTTTTTTTCGAAAACTGAGCAGTTTGTCCGTAACAGTATATATATATATATATATATATATATATATATATATATATATATATATATATATTTGTAATTGGATGGTTGGGTCGGGCGGAGGAAGTTTTTCTCATTTAAAAAAAAAAAAAAAGTAATATGTTTAAAAACAATTTGGATGTGTATATGCATGCATATATATATCTGGAGGAATTTAAAAAAAAAAAAAAACGGGTTCCTATATTGTGATTATTCTGTCCTAAACATTATTTTTAATTTTTTCTTATTTACTAGATTAATCTTCTGTCATACAATAACTTATTATACATACTTTGTCAATAATAATAATCATTATATTTTTTAAACAATGTTATATTTAATTTTGCTATACTATTTATTTTATTCAATCATTTAAATTATTATTATTCAATATATATTTATTATATTAATATACCTGGATATTCTTAAAATTTAATAATATTACCTTTTAGTATTTGGCAACTCCTATACTTTCTTCTTTCCACTTTTACACTTTTATTTAGTGGCAACACCATTTTTCACTTTTTACAATTCTTAACATTGGCAACACATATCAATTGTTCAAATAAAATTTCCATGTGCTCAAGGTCTGGTATGTAAAATTATATTCCTATTTCTAATTTTTGTTATCTTTTTGATTTCTTCTTTCCTTTATATAGTAGGGTAGGGCCCAGATGTGTGGAGTTAATATCTCTTCTGATATGCCACACAACCGAAACCCTACTATTTGGTTTGCTGTAAATTATAATCCACTGTTTGTGGCCCCTGAAGATGGTGACAGTGGTTATAATTTCCGTTCCATTATATTATCACAATAATTCTTGCACTTTATTTGGCTTCAAATTCTGGTTTCTAATTCTTGCTAATAGCTATTATTATTATTTTTTTTTGCGAGATATGTCTTATTTGTAGTATGTTTTGTGTTTTACTTGTTACTTTATATATATATATATATATATATATATATATATATATATATACTTTTTTAGTCGAAATATTCCATAGCTTTTTAGATGCGAGCTGAGATAGGCTCCTCGTTCTGAAATTCACCCAAATTTGCCGGAGAAAAGGGTTGTCGATTTTTATTTTTCAAAAATGAAGGTCTCTTTAGAAAGAAAACTCCTTCCTCTTTCCGATCGTAAAATTATTTTTTCTTTCGGACGATCGGAAGCCTTCTTTTTCGGAGGGCAAAGACAGAAAACGGTCGAAAATAACGTAAAATATAAAATAATTCAAAAATTTAAAAAACTACGCCCGAAGTGCAAACTCCGGGATGCTTGGGAACCCCCATGCAGAGTTTGGTGCAATTCGGTCATATAGTTAGTCCGCTACGCGAACGACAAACACACAGAGATCCAAAATCGTCTCAACTCATCATGACGCTATTGCCCATGACGCGATATTGAAATTTCACTCTCAACGCGCCTAAAGAAGTTTCACTTCAAAAGTTTTTGCTTTTAGTTAGAGATAAATATGTCGTTTTTATCAAAATTTCAACATGTCCGCAGATACACCGGGAGCGATGGGTCAATCCCGGAATTGTGTCAGCAACGGCTTTTATTATTTAGATAGTAGTGTAAGACTCAATAAAGAAGAATTAGGCTATATTACTTTTTTTTTATGAGAGCTATAGGGTGGACATTCTAATTTTTTGAATTTGAACTTCTGTCTTGATTTTTCTGGGAAATTAAATGATGAAAATTTTAAAAAATATTTTTCCTAGCATAAGTAAGCCTAAATGAAGTTATAATTTTATTTTCAGCTCATTTAAAAAAATCATACATTTTAGGGTTAAAGTGAAAAACGAGACGTCCACTGCCGCGAAACCGCACGACGACGTGCTTATATTTGTGACGTCTGTCGTCTCCTCTTTTCATTATCGCATCATTTGACCCCTCGCCCTCTGATTAAAAAAAAAAAAAAAAACAAAAAAAAACGCTTTCTCTCTCTCTCTCCCTTCCCCAGAGAGAAAGAGCAAAGGCTGCTGTAGGGTCTTGCGATCACAGAGCACAGGAGAGAAAAGGGCGCACGTTACACGAGCGGAAACGTGTAAGAAATAAAAGAGGGCCGGCTCCCCGTAGTAAAATATGGCCTGCAAGGATGTGAGTTAAAAGCAGAAAGGACGTGTTTATAGAGAGAGAGTGTGTGTGGTGTTTAGAGAGTAGTCGTATTTTTAGTAAGGTTGAGGGCGAGAGCGGTTTTTATGGGCGAGGTGCTTGAACTTGGAGTATCCTCAGGAGAAGATGCTCTCTTTCTTCGGATGGTCCCTCCAGAGATAAGATGCGCGTGTCATTATTGTGTGAATTTTGAAATGCCGGTATTATTTTCTTAACCCTTTGAGGCGCAACCCTTTCCCAATGCTGAAAAAAGGGCAGCCGTTGCCATCGCTCGACTTAACGACCAGCAAGATGGCGGACGATCGAAACGTTCATCGCGTGCCACAGATCTAGAGACCCTTTTTTGACGACAGCTGGCTGTGCCGCCGCAGAGCCAGCTGTCGTCAAAAAAGGGTCTCTAGATCTGTGGCACGCGATGAACGTTTCGATCGTCCGCCATCTTGCTGGTCATTAAGTCGAGCGATGGCAACGGCTGCCCTTTTTCAGCATTGGGCAATCTATCCAGCTGTTCTCGCATTAGCAGATGTGAGTGCTGTTAAAAATAATCGTGACCATTTTTTTACGGGAAATGACGTGCTAAAAAGTAAAGGATTCTCGTGGAGCTATGTGACCCGCAACTATTTTTATAGAAATCAAATCTATTCTTCGTGACTGGCAACAGTCAAAACGTCAGAGTTAGGTGCTCCCAGAGCGGGAACACTGCGCGTTAAAGGGTTAAGGGCCACTCGCCCAACATTTTTAAAATTTTACTAGCAGGAAAGGAAGGTGGAGGCTGTGTTTGCAGTGACGTACTTGGGTAAAGTAGCGCCCGCAGCAAACGTCAAAAGTATTCTCTTTCTGTCGGTTATGGCGACACCGACCTCTGCGACTGTAGGGTGTCAGGGCCGGCATACTAATGGGGCATAAATACGAAAGTTTAATGGAATTGTAAAGTGGGACGAAAGCGCAAAGCTGCCGCTCTTCCTTTAAGCTCCGTACAGTTTAATTTGCTACCTGGAGTAGTGATTTCGAGAGGGGGAGGTAAAAACTTAAAACTATCGCCCCGCTTGTCCTCCGTTTCTTACACTTTAACTTGCCAGTGAATCTCAGTGAAAAAATTATAAACTGAACGAATGGTAAATATTTTTAAAATATTGGCATTTTGGGAAGCAAATACTCTAGGAAAAGATGTTGTTCAAATTGAAAAAACTCCCCCTTGCGACAACTAATATTTAATCAGCCCCGCGACCTAGATTCAAAGCTCTATCTAACATTTCATCCCGGTTACCGCCCTGGCGGTTGGCTTCTGTTTGTAAAGGCCAAATTGCAAATAATTTTTGAAGGCCCTTTAAAATTACAAACGCTAAAAATTGAACGAATATACGGGCTCTTATGAAAAGAACATTGAGAGAATTCACTAGAGTACCACTAATACCATGTCTCGTAGTAATCCACAGTTAAAGTCTAAACCGCATTGAATGTACACACTAAATTTGTTAAAATCTTTGAAAGAAATCTTTAATACCGTGTTCACCCGCGTAATAGTCGCACTTTTTTTTTTTGGCAATCTTTCATGGTGATAGTCTATTTGCGACTATTATGCCGGGAAAATCTACTACATAATATTGCAACTCTAAAGCTATTTTTTCTGCTTCAAAACGGAGTCCGACTATTATGCGAGGGAAACTATTTACGCGCGGTATTTTTTTTTCTTTAATAGATATAGTAAAAAATAAATAAAAGGGAACTTTTGATTTGGGAGCCCCTCTGAAACCGGGAGCCCGGATGCATTGCATCTGCAGCACCCCCCCCCCCTCCTCCCTGTGTCTGACCTTTGCCCGATGAAAGGATTTTCGGACCCCAAGACAGGCTTCAGGCGGACCCCAGCCTCACCCCCTAGCCCGAAAAAAAAAAATGTCTTCTTTTTGACCGGATCTCAGTCTTTTCGACCGATCAAATTCGTCTTTTCGACCGATCAAATTCATTAAACAGTGCAGAATTGGTATACTTTAAATTTGCCGTAGACCACAAATACAAAACCTTACAGATGATAAAATTCCTACTGAATTAGGGAACCCCCCATAGCCCGGGCACAAATGGCCTTCCTGTCCTCCCGCCCCCCTTTCGGCGGGCCTGGTAGAATAATTCGTAGAAATCGCTTTGGGTCATTCCATGTCAGATCAACCAGGTCATGACACCATCCGTCACAGATTTTGATGAAATTTGGTACATATGTACAACTTTTGATGCTGATTACAAATATATCAATTATATTAAGATTAATTAAGGGATTCAAAAGTTATGAGCTTTCAAATGTCAGATGAGATGCCCTGTCGGGCACCATCTTGAATGACACTTATATACACATAAATAGCCATAACTTTCTTAAAATTTGTCCGACAAACTTCAAATTTGTGTTCTTTTGATCAGAAAAAAACACATTTTCGCTTAAGCTAGATCAATATTATACAACTTTATTACAGTAACTGTAAAATCCGTTTATTTCTCATTTTTTGGTTGACAGAGTGAATAACTTCAACAGCTAATTTCTCGAAGTGCCCCATTTTCAATTTCCACCTAATTTTTTATACAAGTAGTTAAAAGTATGCTATAATATCTGATTAAAAAGTTTTGATGGGTATATCACAGATAAAGTTTTTGAAAATAAAATTCTGAAAAAGTACATGCATTTTTATTACGGTGCATTGCAGTATTTTCTTAAAGATCATTTATCCATATAATATTACATTTTAAAAAACTACTGACCGCCCAGCAGAAAAATCAGAATATCATTTAAAATGCTTTAATTCGATAGGATTACACATTGCAGCTTCATAATGCCGCCCGGCCGACAAAAAGGTCTGGGGAGGTCACTGAATTTACTATCATATAAGAACACAGTATAATCTCAGACCCTTCGAATTTTACTCTCAATGAAAGAATTTCCTGATTTTATTTACCCCAACCTTCGACACTGTATTTTTCCTGGGCATTTGTTAGAAAAATTTTCACTCACTTTACAAAGAGCACTTGTAACCATTAGAATCTCTCCTCACAAATTAAAAAGTATAAATACAAAAATATCAAGCTTTTAATGAATATATAATATTAATTATAATATTAGCAGTTAACAAAAATTTATTATTTCACCAAAAAAAGTTTAAATAAAAAATAAGCAGTAAAAAATACTACATATTATATCTAAACAAAAGTAAATATTAGATGTTGTAGGTATTCTCATTTAATTGCAGCTGCTCAGAAGAGTTATCACAGCTGCTCTCAGAAGCTAGTACTATTGTTACTAAATACCATTGTTAATGTGATTTCATAAATTCAGATACAATAACATAATAAAAATCTAATATCAAGAACATATGAACTTATCATGAAATTAAATATCTTTTTTAAATAATTTGGTTTCAGCTAATGTTTATAGTATACACACATGAAAAGCTATCTACCACTATATTTACCACTCATTTACCACTATATATTTATACAAATACTATGACAAATAATGTTTCCGATTCCTAAGGCAGTATGTATGATTTTATGTTTTTGTTAAATATATTGTATTTTCTCCTGGTGTTTAGACATCATACTATAATTTGCAGACTTCACTTTCAATATACATGTTTAAATGTTTCGTTAAAAATTAAATAACGAAACAATAAAGGTTATCAATTCAATTTCTTAAGTGAAAAATATTTTTATTAAATATGCATGAAAGTTGAATTGATTTGTCATTAAAAACGGCGGTTGATCTTATGCGAAATTCACCTGCTAGGAAAAAAAAAAAAAACACTAATTTATCATTTTTAGATTAGAAAATGTTGTTTATTTTTAAAAGTGTATTCTTTTTCTGGGAAAAGTATTTTTTCTTTAAGGGAAATATAAAGTGTGGCTTTTTCTATTTAGTGAGTTTCTTTATTTCTCCTTCAAAGCTTGTTGGAATAAAATTTATGGAAACATCAAAAAACTCTTTTATACTATCAGTAAATTGTATATACTTTTTTAAAGTGTAATATTATGGATAAATGATGGATAATGGATAAATGATCTTTAAGAAAATACTGCAATGCACTGTAATAAGGATGCATGTACTTTTTATGACTTTTATTTTTAAAACTTCATCAAACTCCCATCAAAAATTTTTAATCAGATATTATAGCATACTTTTAACTACTTGTGTAAAAAATTAGGTGGAAATTGAAAATGGAGCACTTCGAGAAATTAGCTGTTGAAGTTATTCACTCTGTCAACCAAAAAAATGAGAAATAAACAGATTTTACAGTTACTGTAAAAAAGTTGTATAATACTGATCTAGCTTAAGCGAAAATGTGGTTTTTTTTCTGATCAAAGCGACACAAATTTGAGTTTGTCGGACAAATTTTAAGAAAGTTATGGCTATTTATGTGTGTATAAGTGTCATTCAAGATGGCGCCCGACAGGGCATCTCATCTGACATTGAAAGCTCATAACTTTTGAACCCCTTAATTAATCTTAATATAATTGATATATTTGTAATCAGCATCAAAAGTTGTACATATGTACCAAATTTCATCAAAATCTGTGACGGATGGTGTCATTTTCGAAAAATTGTGGTTGATTTGACATGGAATGACCCTTTAGGATCACCATTTATAATAAATTTCTTTCGTGAAGGTTCACATTTGGCAACTGAAAAAAACTCACATATTTTAGGCTCAAACGGACATTGATTCAAAATAGCTATTTTAGGGTCTTAGTGACGTTAGCATGTTCGCTCCCATCGTTGCTAGGACGTGGTGGCTGCATCTCCCCCCATCTGTATCATTCGTTGCTTCCCGGAATGGGTCTTTGAATGCTCCAGTTGCGGACAGTGTTCGCCGCAGGACACACTTTTGCATATAGAATAGAAGACAAATCAGTGTACCATCACAAATTTCACACATAAATTGGGGACATTAAGTAAATTGAATGATTCTCTCAAATAATTATACGTAATCTGTACCGGAATAGCAAACTTCAAAAATTTCGTGAAATTGAGATACTCTGTAACAAGGAGCAGGGGAGGGGGTAAGAAGAAGTGTGACATCATACATATATCAGTTAAAATAAAAATAAGTGGTTATGTCACTGAAAATGGTAGACGGCCGAAGTGCAGAGGTCCGGAGTTCGGGTCCCATCGCGCGGCAAACGATCTAACGGTCTGGAGTTTTGGTAGTTTTTCTCCAGATGTAACGTGATTAAGCGTTAGAACCCCTTAGAAAGTCCTCCTAATAAGGCGTCCTCCCCCCATCCTTGGCAGATCGCCCTAGCGTTGCCGTAATCACACAAGCAAGTAAAATAAAAATACTTAAAATCGGACGATTAAAATTTCAAGTTATTGTTTTCTTTTCAATTGAGATTATCAGAATTTGTGGGTATTTTTTAATGAAGTTAAAACATTCCCCCCCCCCCCGTAACAGGCATTTAGGGTTGGTTCTGGGTATAAGGTAACAGCAGAAATTCTTCAGTTTAAAAAAATTATGCTCGTTAAAGTCATTAAAACACATAGTTAAAATTTAAAAATGAAACAGTATCTATAACGTAGTGCTTCATTTCTGAATTGCAAGTATACATATTCATCAGGGTTGCCACTCTATATCACAAACGAAATTCCCCGATTTCTCCAGGTTTTCCAGAACATTTTTAGTAAAATTCCCGACTACGTTTGTTATGATATACGTATAATTTACAACTATCATATCAATACAGATCATCATGACCTTTTATCACAACTACGTCAAATGATATTTGGAGAATTCCAGAGTGGTGACAAACAAGGAACTATTTATAAATGTGGACTGGTGATAATTTTCCAGGTCACATTTTGAGATTTTCCAGGTTTTCTTAGGCAAGATTTGTAATATTTCCTGATTTTTTCATGGCTTTATTTGTCAACAAGAAATTCCCTGATTCTTTTGTATCTTCGATGAACGGTGGCATCGAAGATACGAAATGGTTTGTGCGATACAGTTTCGCACAGTTCTGTATAAACGTTCGTGTAATACAGAGATGTATTACACGAACGTTTATACATCTCTGTATTACAGTTGTGGGTTTGTGTAATACAGAGGACGCTCGTTAATTCGAATTCGGTTAACCCTTTGAGGCGCAACCCTTTCCCAATGCTGAAAAAAGGGCAACCGTTGCCATCGCTCGACTTAACTACCAGCAAGATGGCGGACAATCGAAACGTTCATCGCGTGCCACAGATCTAGAGACCCTTTTTTGGTCGCAGCTGGCTGTGCGGCGGCACAGCCAGCTGTCGTCAAAAAAGGGTCTCTATATCTGTGGCACGCGATGAACGTTTCGATCGTCCGCCATCTGGCTGGTAGTTAAGTCGAGCGATGGGATTGGCTTCCCTTTTTTCAGCATTGGGCAATCTATCCAGCTGTTCTCGCATTCTTCCATTTTTAGCAGATATCAGTGCTGTTAAAAATAATCGTGGCAATTTTTTATGGGAAATGACGCGCTAAAAAGTAAAGGATTCTCGTGGAGCTATGTCACCCGCAGCTATTTTTATAGAAATCAAATCTATTCTTCGTAACTAGCAACAGTCAAAACGTCAGAGTTTGGTGTTCCCAGAGCGAGAACACTACGCGTTAAAGGGTTACTTAAAACTAATCCAAAAGGCCCCTCATAATTCGTATTGGAATTAATGTTAAAAATGTCTCATTTGATTTAATTCGTACTAAATTTTTATCGCCTCGGTTAATTTGAACTAAAAATTTGACGAAAGAAAACTATATTTTTCCTCGTTTAACGGAGAAAATACACGTTGTATGTGTCAGAATCATTTGTTTATTTGCAATGGATTTTCTTATTAGAAAAACCAGGCTATACTACAGATTCTAGGGAGGAAACGAATTGAAATGCTTACTTCAAATCGAGAAGATAGCTGGAGAATGTATAGGCATAATAAACAAAACCAAACATCCATTTTAGAATATTTCCTAAAAGTGTAATTCATACAAATCTTAATTGAAGTTTACTTTTTGTTGCGTAACTTCTACTTCATATTATGAGTAAGGTAAGTCTTTATTGCTTTTTTTGATTTTGTGGTTAAGGCAAAAGCTACACGGGAAATATCAGGTAAGAGGGAGACGCCTTGGGTGGAGGACTTTTTAAGGAAATTGCTTTTTAATGTGTACAACTTTAGGTAGCATAGTACAGTCATAGTGGTCGTCCCTTATTTCCGTCGGTGGTTAATCCGTTGAGCCGCTTATTCAGGTGAAAATCGGTATGAACAGAACGAAATGGCGAAACTGCGTTGGTTTTCCGCCGATTACTTCGGTAGTGAGTGCCGCTTTATCCGGTCAAGTAATCTTTAAAGATTATTTAAATTTCGGTGTAATTAGCTTTCAGGCGAAGGGAAAGCCAGTCAAAGATGACTCATATTTGTGTGAAAGTATTGCCAAGGCCGGCCCAAGGGGGGTGCGAATGTAGGCGATCGCCTAAGGCCCCGCGCCTGGGCCATTTTATTGCCTATCTCATAAGACATCATAGAGAAGAGGCCCCGCTCTTGCGCTTCGCCTGGGTCCCCGCACGCCCCTCGGGCCGTCTCTGGTATTGCAGTTACAGTAATTTAATCAAAACAATTGTTGATACGCTTAACAGAATTTAAATAAAAAATAATGATCCATCCGATAACCGGAACACACGAGACACTTGATGATGATGACGACAATGTACATCCGAACCGGGTAGGTGTCACAAGAGTAGATTTGCTGAACGCTTATAGACCAAGAGAATTTAAGGAGAACAGCGTAAATGATCACCTGTTTTAAACATTAAGTGAAATTCAATTGTCGCTACAGGACGATATGCCCCTAAAACAGCCTTTAATTTCGGATTCCCCCCGCACCCAAGAAGTTTGTAATTTAAAAAAAAATAAATGTATATATGTATTTTTTTTTACTTGTTTATTCTGAAATAAATGTGTGCATACGTTAAATTATTCGCTAATACAGTTCATACATTTTGTTTTAATTCACTAAATTTCTAAATTTTCTCAATTTTACTTTGGTCCCACCGTTTATTTCGGTTATCCCGGTGAATCTCAATCTGTCCCGATGTGACCGGAATAAGCGGCGACCACTGTATTATATATTTTCTTGGGTTATACATTCTTACCTAAAACAAGTTATTTTTTCTTAACATCGGATGATTCAAACTTTTTTCCCAGAGCCTTGAGTTCAAATGAAGAAGCGTCCAATGTATATAGTGTAACACGTGATATGGTGGAAGGGAGGAGGGGGTGGGTGTGTGTAAGGGGGGGGGGGGTGGACATGGTGAAATGTGACACTTATTGACAAAGGAGGGAAGGGGAGTTAAAAATATTTTTAAAAGAGTTTGATATCCTTTATGGTCCATTAATTTGTCCTAATATACAGTACAGTCTTGATAATCCGACGTTCGGTAATCCGAGCCCTCGGAAACATATGTTCCAATTTCATTTTCCGCTCAAGATGGCCTCGTAAGGGATGATTTCTTACTGATTAAACGATTACAAGCGTGTGCTTTTCGTACAATTGATAAATCAAAGAAACAACAACAAATTTTAAAAAATGAATGATTATTTTTCATACGCAAATCCTATGTCATTTTTCCTGCGGGGGGTGGGTATTATAATCTGTAAATTTTATATACTCCGATAATCCGGCGATTGTCTGGACCCATGTATGTCGGATCATGAAGATTTTACTGTAGAATAAATCATAATAATAAAATAATATAATGGGTCCCTACGATGTTTTAATTCTTTGAACCTAAAACAGTGTAGGTGAAGGTGCCAATAACCTGAACTCCCCCTTCCAGAGTTTTTATGCCTTTTTAATAGTTGCGGTAGCACTCGCTCGTTCGGTATTTATGAGATTGTTAGTCATAATCGCTGTGACATCCTGCTGATAGAGGTATTCGGTTCAAGCGAGAGTTTGCGCCTGCTCAAGCTTTACTCAAGATGAGTGAGGAATTAGTAATTCTTCCGTTCTTCGCTTCACAGACACTAGGCTTATATTCTTACGTATCGTAATTTTGTCAGCGATGTTTTATTATATCACGTAACACCACATTTTTATCAGATCGGATCGTCATGCAGTGTAAGAATTTTTTATGCTTCCCCAGTAAGTTCTCTCGATGCGTTTGTACAGTATTATGGTCGAGCAGGGAAGTACTGAACCTTCAAAACTTCGTTACTTATGTTTTCATCTAGATTTTAAAAGTCTACTTTTACTAAAGCATTTTCATTTCCATGTACGGAGTACGAGGGAAAATTTTAGTATGGATTTTAACCATCCCTAAATTTATACTTTCTGCTTTTTCGAAGGGAGTTTCTGTTTGACGTCCCAACTTACGCGTACGTGTGTAAGCATGTATGATTCATTTTGATCAACCGCGAATCCATTTTGACTAGTTTTGGTATGACATCTGTAAGCACGTATATGTAACTAGCATAATTCCAAAACGATTACCCGTAGAATGTGAAAATTTTGTATTAAGGACTTCTGCAATATCCAGTTGTATACCTTCCTCTTTGATTGCAATCGACTGTGTCGTTGATTGACAGGATCACGCAAAAGACTTTCAATGCATTAAGATCAATGGGCATCTTCAATACACCAGAACTTAAAAGTCTACAGTCAATCAATGTCTGAGCCATCCCCAAAATCTCCCCAGCTGTCGACAAACTTGGCGCTTTTTGGAACGCCCAATTTGACTTTTTTTTTCTTAACCTAGCTTGTCGATATTTCTTATAGTTGACGTGAAACAGCTAAACCTTAATACTATTGAAATACCATATTGCTAATTCTAAAGAAAAAAATTCAAACGAAGTAAGTGTATCAAAAATATGTATCCTATACTTCATGCGAGGAATTTTTTTAAGGCCTGTTAGAAGAAAATGGGTTATTTTAAAGGGTTTTTCTACAACAGTTAAGGGCTTTTTAGGAACTTCTAAACTCATTTTGAAATTTAAGAACTTTTCGCAGTATTTTTTAAGGACCGTGGGAACCCTGTGTTTTATCTGCCGAATCGTAAACGAAGGATAACCCCTGTGAATTCTGCTGTGTATGGAAGGTGATCTTTTGAGCATATGAGACTTGGCCCACCCTAGCATCGCACCATTTATGCTGAAAACTTTGAGCTACAGTAAAATTTCTTTATAAATAACGAACATTTCAGATTAATGAATAAAATATTTCTATTTAAAAGATAATTTATATTAGTACAAATTCAATTTTAATGAAATTTCACTTTAACAAATTTTTCATTACAGTAATACCCTGAACTTACGCGATAGGTGGGACCGAGCGATAACCGCGTAAGTCGAGGTATGATTTCACATTCCACTATGGACATATAAATTATTTTTAACTAGCCGCCTCCTGCGACCAGTTAGTTCGCCATCTTAATAAATCTTGTTCGGAGAGAATCCTGTTTCTCACTGGCTTCCTTGTCACTGAAATCTCTTAGATTCTGAATGGAATTTAAAATTAAGATGGTTACAAACAGGAATGACCTAGGGTAAGTGTAGAGACTCCTGCTAACATAAAAAAGACGCCTCCTTTTATGCTCTACTTAGTTTTTAAGTTCGAAATGGCGCCCCTTCGAAGCCGGCGCCCCGATGCGATGCTTACCGAGTCGGGCCGCCCCTGGTTACAAAAATAAGATGTGGTTTAATGACAAAAACCTACAAAATGGTACAAATTATTTTCGTCCTATATTAATTCTGAAGAGCTTCTGGATATATTGGCCTTTATTTAAAAAAAAAAAAAAAAAAAAAGTAAGAAAATTTGAAACACTTTCAGATTTTAAAAAAGCACTAAAGCGCTATATATTAAAAGCGTATTATAATCCATGGGTCTTCCCTATTTTCTTTATTCCATTAAGTTGGAAAGTATATCATTATTGATGAGTGTGATTAAACACAATTAAAATTGATATTTCTAACAATTTTCTTTCTGGGTGTAATACATTAGAAATAGATGGGAAAAAGCTGCGTAGAAAAATGTACAATTCGAATTGAAATAAAGTTTAAAAACTCATTCAGGTGTATTCATAATTCAAGTAGCAAAAACAGACGATAAATAGCGCTTGGCGCTAGAATCATATCTTCTCAAAATCGCACATCAACCCTTTTATTTTTCGCCATATTAAAAAGTTGCACATTTATTTTCGGAAAACTTCCAAATTCTATTTTTCTTTTAAGTATAAATCATTTCATTCCTGCTCTAATTTCACATGCACACGATATTTTAATTAAGAAATAACCTTACAAATAATCCAAACAAAAAAATATCGTTATTCTTTTATTTTTACTTCAAGAGTCTGAATAATTTAATAAACTTGCCAAACATGGCAACCTAGATATGCTCGAACCTCGCTCTTTCCACTGCGGGGTTACAATTGCGAAATGGCGAGAACAAAAATGATCCTTTTGCGACACGTTTTTTATCGATATCTCCTAAAGTAATTCGAATTTTGAAAAAATCGCTTCGATTCGAGGTGTGTCGGGACCCGTCATGGAGAATTTCGGTACAAAATTTGGTAGGTCTACGATCACCCGTCTGCGAGCTACGCGAGACACAGACAAACTAACTAACGGACAGTTTATATTTTGCTTTATTTATATAGATAGATTGGGACCGGAGACTAAAGGAAACAAGAATTTAGAAAAAAAAATATTTAATGAAATCGTTCATAATACACCTGTATAGTAAATTATATTAATTAAATCGTAAACCAAAGTTATTTTGGAAGTAAATAAATGATGAATCGATGAGATTTGAAAACCGCGTAAATCGAGGTATTACTGTACTGCGAATTCGATCTACGATCCCTTGAAATTCGCTACACTGAAATTTTAGTGCATCTTGAAAACAATCGATATCAGTTAATCTGCCGGTTATTCGGTGTCAGTCTTGACCTACTCTCGCGTTTCCAGAACACAAGATGACTGAATCCCTCCACAACGTTGTGCACAAAAATACACGTAATAACCGCGTTTGAAAACTGTATCTCCTTAATTGCTGTCAGTCAAGTTCTTGGGGACGTTAAGTAGAGGGCGTGTGGGTACAACGATGTCATCGGCATGCGTATACATATCCATTTCCTAATAACGCACAATGCTCATCATCGCGTCATTTGTCATAACTGATCTTGCCGTTTTTTGCTTTGTTTTTGCTCTATCTGTGGTATTGCTCATGCTGTGCGACTGTATCATTATTTTCCATCACCGAGACGCCGCTTGTCTACGCTGTCCACTTTGGAATTTATTTTTCCCGGCTTATCACTGAGCGACTATGATTAAGCTCTGTTTGTTTACATCCAACAGGGTGTCTGACAAATGAAGAATCCCCCCCCCCCACACACACACATTCCTCTTTTTTTTTTTTTTTTATCTCCCAGCGATAATCGGTGTGAGAGCATATCAGGGAATATTCCGCAAGCATCACGCGAGCAAGGCAAGGCGGCAGGGAGGGGCATCTATTCCCGATAATTATAAATTAGAAGATGAAAGATTTAGAGCCCTTCCTATTTTGTGGGCCCGGTTCTCATTGCTAAGAATAAGGTCCGTTGTGAAAATTTAGGTGGGGAGAAGGTTCCGACACCCAAAACCAACCCCTCGCTAGGCCACTGTGGGAACCATAGACTAAAGATATCTGGTAGACCGCTCGCGCTTTGATAAAACCCCTATTCCCGAGTGAAGCAAACACCTCGGTGGAAATTCCACTCATCACGTGACCGAGGAGGAAATTTTTGGCTTCTTTTCGTTGCATTTGGTGAAGCGAGTCTTTGAAAAGCTCACAAACCAAAGAAATCAGAATAAATGGATTTCGTGCATATGATTTACACCTCGCATAATGTAATATTTTAACAACTGACTACAACAAAAATAAATTATACATTTAAACTTTTTAAATAAAAAAATTCATTCTTTAAGCAATACCTTTATCATGCTACTATTATTACTATTATTTATTAGAGACAATGTAACTAATGTTATTATTTTTTACGGGGAAGAAAAAAACATAGTCATCATTAAAATTCCAAGTAGTTCTGTGAAAATTTATTAAAGAAGGGAATCATTTTCTTCAAATTTGCTGCGGAAATAAAATCAAGCTGTATTTTATTTTAGTTCAAAACTGGCAATAAATTTAAATTAAGAAGCCCAGTTAACTATTTTAAGAGATTATCTCCTTTCTTGATTTCTTGGAAATCTGAAAAGTAATCGGATAAATCTTTTCAGGACATGTTCCAGATACTTTCGTTTTGGAAAACGGTACATGTATTAACAAAAGCGAGAGTAAATAAATAACTCGAAATACATTTTCAAACATCACATATGTGTATAAATAAACGAAAATTAAACAATAAGATGTTATTCAGTTCTAAATGTCAATGACAGTATAGTTCTTAATTATATGTAAAAAGAAAATGTTAAATGAACATTTCATGTGAATTTGTACGGAAAAGGACAATATATTTGTTACATACTGTAAAACATTCCACATTTAATTAATAATCATAAAGTTTTATTTTCTTTTAAATAATAGCCTGAAAAACATGAAAATTTCAGACTATAAACAACTTCGCCAACACATCGCCAAATATATGAATTTACATCAAGACACGTAGTATCTGATTAAACTCTAATTTTGAACATTTAATAAATATTTAAAATATATAGATAGCTCTCATAAAGGATAATAAACAATTAACTTTAAAAAATGATTAATTTCATTCACAACAAATTGAATAACACCATTTTCAATTGCGACAAACGTCAGAGCTAGGAGCTAAGAAGTATTTTAGTGCAGCTATTTTTCATTAATAAAGCAAAAAACTTATAAAAATTTTATTTCCCGATGAAATGTAACAGAGCCACCTTTGGTGAATTTTTCATTGCATCCATGTACGCTGCAGGATTTCACTGTTTTCAATAAATTTTCAGGTTTTCTAATCCGTTGCGTCTTTGTGATGATCACAAGGACTCAAGCGTTTTTTTTTTTTTTTTTTTTTCCATATCGATGCATTTTCCATCCCCTTCTCCAGCTTTCAGCATATGCCCAAATTGATAAAAAGGATTCTGACATACATTTTACGAATAACTGACAATTTTTACTGGAAATTATGCACTACAAAGTAAAGGATTCTCGTGTAACTATCTCACCCTTAAGTATTTTATAGAAATCAAATTTATTATTGAATCAAAACTTCGAAAATGGATCCGCAGTCAAAATGTCAGAGTATTTTTAAGACCCGCAGTCAAAATGTCAGAGTTAAGATCAGTGGTGTAGCCAAGCTTCATGTGGAGGAGGGGGGCGATATGAAGGTTTGAAGGTGCAGGCCTGACGAGAGTTGTGAGATTCGCGATGTATGCGAAGGCGCCCAACAGCGAATTAAAGTCTTAGGAGAAGTTGCTCCTCCTAGCTATGCCACTGGTTACGAAATACTCTGTACAGATTTCAATTCAATGCTTAAAAACATTCTGAGCAGAGAGAACAGCCCTTTGGTCTCTCTTCTGGGTACGTCACTGCTGATTCGCCGAAAATCGTACAGCTGAGCTGAGTGAGAATTACGATTAGACGTAAGGACAATAACAATCTTACAAAAATTATCAAACGACCTCGGACAAAACATACTCAAGTTCGATTATCAAACTTCATTGTTACGAAAAAGAGAGTCAATAATTACACAAGCATCTTCCATTTCTCCGGTGGGCCTTATCGGAAAACTCAGACTATTGAGATCACTTGCCCAGTGGGTGGCACAGCCAGAATGATCCCCCCCCTCTTCCTTACCCCTTAAAGAAGCATTACGTTCTTTAACACTAATATGTAAAGAAAAAAGTGTCTTCAACGACGTCGTACGTTTGAAAACTAACCGAGTCAAATAACCAGGTGAACTAACTTTTTTTTTTTTTTTTTTTGAGGGGGTGCGGGGAGAGAAGCGTTCAAGGGGAGTTATTCATAAATTAATAGATACGTAAATTAGATAAAAGGTAATTAGTGCTAAACAGATTAATATAATCATCATTTTCATTTTAATTGCGATTTTTAGCTAGGTAAATTTATGAACTAAAACTTCCCCTACCGTCAAATTTCCTTTTTCTTTTCTTAGACAACCTTAAAAAGTCCTCAGCCCAATTCATGCCCCCTTAAGCAGGTAATCCTTGTTGCCTTTAAAAAAAAAAAAAAAAATGCGGCCAGTATAAGCCCCCGAAATTGTACAATAGGGTAACAATTAAAATTAATTTATTAATGGCTAAAAATATAAAAAAAATTGAAAATTTTGTTAATTTAATAAGCAATATGTATTACTTTCACTAAAGCGCGAGAACGCAAGAATCTCGCTTTTTTTTTTTTTCCCTGGCATTAAAAATTATCACACCCTACAAATCGGTTTCTCAAAGAGAAAAAAAAAGGAACAAAAGAAAATAATGAAGAACACAGAGTGCAAAGGTACATTCTCCAGAACTCCTAAAGTATATGAAAGGAAAAATAGGGGAGGGGGGGGGGGGATCTTCAGATCTTCAAGTGGTTTACTTACTTTTATTGCATGACACTCCGTCTGGCACTTGGAGGTCCAGTTGCATGCAATAAGAATAACTAAAATTCATAAATATCTTGATTTTGGTTGTTTACCCGACACAGGAATAAATACCCATTTACAAACACCTTACCCACTGGATATTTACCCAATCCAAATCTATAATAAGGGGGAAATTCTCACCAATTTTTTAAAAATCTCACTCTGTTTGGTCGAAACAGTGAGAAATTCTCTCCCATTTTTTTTATCCCTGTAATGAAAATCCTGAATAATTATAATTTTACAAGTTACAAGATATTAAATTAAAATTCGATTTTTCTTTCTTTAAATATATTCCTTTAAGCTATTTAAGTAGCAGTTTAGTAAGTAAAATTTACTCATAGATAAACGACTTAAATAACTTCTAACTCACTGCATACTTACGTTTAAAATGTAAGCATGCAATGAGAGTTCTCTACTGCTGAAAATTTGTGGTATAAATCATGCTTTGAAAAAAATTAATTTTGGTGCATGTTTGTTTTATTTTCTATAACTAATTTACATGTAAGAAGCCCAGTGGTGTAATGGTTAGCGCACCGCGCTGCCAGCGTGCAGGTTCAGGGCTCGGCAAGGTCGACTCAGTCTTTCATCCCTTGAGTGGGTCGTTAAAATGAGGACCAGGCTTACTTGGGATCAAACGCTGGGGGCTTCGCCTCAGGCTGACCATCTGGCAGAGGCATATGCATCCGCACCCCAGAGCCCATGGTTGCAAAGGCGTGGTTGGGCAGCGCAGGCCTTGGCCCTGCAAACGGGCTGTTGCGCCAATGTTTGACTTTTGAATTTACATATAATACTAAAAAGTATTAATAGAAAAAAAAATGTATACAATTTGATAAGAAAAAATAATAATAATAATTAATCAAGAGCAATTTTAGACACTGTGTGCCTAAAATTGCAATAAAATTTCATTCATATTTTCTTTTATAAAAATTTTTTTTCATTGTATAATAATAAAGCCTATAAAAAATTACTTTTTCCTTTTTGTGTGTTTTTATAAATGTGTATTTTTGTATTGCTGCCCTTTTGTCTATGTTCCATTTCTTTGCTTGGATTTAATATTTTTTACCTATCTCCCCCCCCCCAACACACACACAATTCCTTTAGTTCTCATATTATACAACTTTTAAAAGCTTTTCCTCCTTTTTTGCCAAATTTATTTTATTTTGGTTTTTTTTCTTCTTCTTTCTTTACAATGGCATTATTTGATTTCTTTTGTTTCCTTGAGTATCTCTTGTTCAGTTATATATTTGCTTTGATACCCCCATGTAGGTTGATAAATGCATTCCTGCTGAAGAAGTTTTTAATCACTCATACAGTTTTTAATCACTTAACATAAAGGTTTTTTAATCTTAAAATGAATTATTGCTACAACATTTTCATTAAATAATTAGTAAAATTCACACATGCATGATAAATTAACTATGGAGATTAATTTGCCTTTCTGTAAAATGTTACAATTAAAAATGCAGCATTCTTGCCTTAAATAAATTTTCCTCAAACTTTTCTCCAAATAGGGCTGATTTGATTGTTTTCTTAGAACATAACACTGACATACTCATATTTTAGAAACAGAATTAACTGAAGCTTATTTAATTGTATTGGTTTTAATACATAATTGGATAGATATTATGTGGACTTTATAAGCCACAAGGAATATGGTTTATTCAATTTAACAGTTCAACACAAAGGCTATCTGTCATTTTTACTTTAAAATCTAAAAAAAAAAAAAAAAAATATTGTATTTTGTTAGTGAGATAAACTTGTATACAGCATATCCCTAACATACAGCAATACACTTTTAGGGGAAGTAGGGCACATTTAAAATGAATCACATAACAATGTGGAGTCATAAACGTTTTCATACACTTTAAAGTAATCACTCTACAAAAGGTGTATTACAGTTAACTCCCCTTACCAAGTAATATCACAAATACTTTATTTTCTGACATTCAAATTAAAACACTATTTATAATTAGTTTTAATTCAGTATTTAAAAAAAATAATAATAATTAAACTTTGGAAAAGCATAAGTGGAAATTTCACATCAACATGTTTTGTGGATTGATTATTAAACAGTTAAGAGAAAACAGCATTTTTGATCCCACATTGCTGTGATTCTGAATCCTTTTTATGTGCCCTAACTCCCCTAAAAGTTTTGTTTTCGGGACACCCTTTGTATTTGGTAGCTGTGGTGTGTTTGGATGTATGCCAAACAATATAGTTAGCCCTCCCCCCCCCCATTGTGGTGCAAGGTCTGCCGGGATCAATCTTATGCCACTGGACCTACCTTAAAGATCTCTAGTCCCCTGCAGACCACAACTATATTGCTTGAAATTAGTTTTGATATAAAGTCATGTGTTTACACCAGCTGAGACTGTTGCTTTAACACTTTCAGACCTAGTTAAATGATTTCTCTCAAACAGATATATACATATATTTTTTAAATTGCAGAGATTGAATTTGTTGCAATAAAATAAAAAATCTTGATTATTAAGTTCCAGTAAAATATATTACATACGTTTTTCAACCATTTTCAACTAAAAATTGTTGGTATTTACTTTAACATATTCTTTCAAAATTTGTGTCCTATATTGTGGACACCTGCTCTGAAAGGGTTAAATGCAATCACATATACTTTTATGTAATTACAAACTCATAAGCCTTTAACTCCCTCCACACAAAAAAGGGGAGGGATAAATTCAATCATACATATTTTATCATAATTCCAAACTCAAAAGTATTTTACCACCCCACCTTAAAAAGTCCTTCACCCAAGGTACCCCCACCCCTAGGCAGATGTCCCTCGTGAAGGCTTGCCATAATACACATACAAACCTGCCCCCCCAAAAAAGGACATGGTAAATTCAATCACACATTATAGTTTATAGTAATTGCAAGCTCAACAAAAGCCTTTTACAAAGAAAAATTCCAAAAATTGAAAGGATTTTTTCATTCTTATTAAAGTAAAAAAAATGTTTAGTATAATTAAGGCTGTGGTTCGAAGAAACAAAATCTGCTTGGCATACTAGTTAAAGCAAACTAGATTCAAAAGGAAAGGATAATTCTTCATGAGCTCCACTACATGCAATAATAACACAAAAAGTATACCTTTCAAGAAACTTCAAAAAAAAAATTTCATACCGAATTGTACAGTAATTTTTTAAAGACTTTTTTTTTCAAGCTGATACATATTTATCATTTATCACATGGTGTAGTACAGATTTAAAAGATACATCCTAAATAATTTCAAGTCCCTGACGGGATTATATTTTTGCACCAAAATCACGTCTTTTCAAATTACAGTCAACAATTTTTCAAAGCATGGTATAACAAGTTAGTTGGCACATTTTTCATTTCCTATATATCCCTATTAGGGGCCAAGAAACAATAACAATCCCTAAGCATGATCCTAAATCTTAAATACACTAATTATGTCATGGCAGGGACATAGCCAGAGATAAGGCCATGGGGGCCTGGGTATCCCACAAAATTTTGAATTTTTGTTGGATATCAATAAATAGGGATCTGTCCATACTTTTCAGACAGGGTCCTGTTTTTATGAAATTGTGAAAAATTTAGTCATAATTTTGTGAATCCAAAATTAGAATCCAATCAGGTTTTTCTTCTAGGGCCCCGTGTTTGTGAATTTTTGAAAATAGGATCAGTCTTGCTTTCGCCTCAATTATTATAAAATTTACAAACTTAAATTTAATAGTAAATTAAAGTTCCATTTCAAGACATATTATAGAAAGTCCTATTTAAAAAAACCTATATATGTAAACTAGCTAAGCACTGTTTGGAAGATTTGTTTGATTTGCAAAAATTTAATTATAACTATATAAACATAGATTTGTGAGAGCAGCTGCTTACCAGAGGAAGAATTTTGTGGGTCCATTTTTCAAATGAGAAATATTGTGAAGGGTCCATTTTTAAGGTAAAACATTTCGTGAAAGGTCAGTTTTTAGGATAAAATATTTTCTAAAGTGCCCATAACAGGCCCCAAACTCCTCCTAAACAGACCCCTGATAAATCAAGCATTTTTGTGAAAAATTCTACCTTTTTCACCTTCTTTTGTAGCACATGGAAACTGTAGTATACCTAAACCCCACTTTTATGACTATAGCTCTAGCCATTCAGAATTTATACGGGTGATAACAGACTTGAGCGGGCACATTGTATATAGATACATGCAATGCTTAAAAAGCAAATTAAACTTAAAAAGAGAAGGGAAACTCAATACAACAGTGTAAAAAAATACTTCTTTTTAATTTGTGTTTTTAGTGTTAATTAAATTAAGGTTAGGTAACTGACTTAATTTTATCACCTGCAAAATGAAAGTAAACAGACAGACACAAATTTGCGCCAGATAAATTAAATTATTTGTAGACTAACAGAAAAAAAACAAATCATAGAGGAAACATATACATTTAAAGTCCTGCAAAAGTTTGAAAATAAAACTGCAAATACTACCACACACTACTTTTGTAACAATTTAAAAAAAAATAAATCATTGTGTAAAATATTGTCAGTAATTTTTTTTTTTTTTTAAGATTCTGTTTAGAGTAGAAAAAAAAATAATCGATTTACTACAAAAGGTATGTAATATATATATATATATATATATATATATATATATATATATATATATATATATATATATATATATATATATTTAACAAGAACTCCAAGAACAGAGGAAGAGATATTTGATTTCAAAAATAATAATAATAACCAGACAGTACTTATCTTATCCATTTTTAAAATTACACATGATTAATTAACACGTGAAATATTTGTTGTAAGACAAAACAAAAGTAAGGAGTATTACTTGTTGTTTCTAACAGTATATTTTTAAAAAATCATGTAACTTTGGTAGATAAATACAAAAAACTAATTATATCAAGCACTTCACAATGTTTAGAATGTATCTTTGCAAACTGTACTATAGACTGAAATAAACGATAAATCTGTATTAGTTATGAAAATTTTAGAATAAAATTCTAAATATCAAAACTTTTGCAGAATGGGTAATTCATAAAAAAGTTTTGCTATGCAGTTCCATGTCAAAGAATTTTCCCAGAAAATTTCATAAAAGACACTTTTTCAGGATAACAAGTTGCGTACCAAGAACATAAGGCAGATTTTGTTTCTTCGGCCTTCACCCTTACAAAAACTTTTGCGTTAAACTGAAGCAGCTACTAGAGATTTGAATACAAATGATTCAGTTACATGGTTTATAGTGCTTCTGTAACTGAAACTTAACTGCTTGTGTTATATTGCAAGTGTTAGTACAAACAAAAAGTGTATCTCAGGCTGTGTTTACATTGAAAGATGTTTAAAATATTTATAATACCAAAACTCATCTATTTTACACAGAGTTTGAAATGAATAGTGGTCGGAGGTGGTAGTAATGGTAGTAGTCTGAGACCACAAAAATATATAATGTACCAGCAGAATACTAATTTTGGATGATCCATCAGACAATTCAATTTGATTTAATCTATTAACGAATCTAAAAAATATACATTAAGAAATACATATAAAGTATGTCCTGTAATTCTACCATAGTTAGTTGGTTGTCGTATTATGGACATGGTTTTATACACTGCTTCAGCTATATCAAGGCTAATGTCTAAATAAAGATCTTCTAATGGACAGTCACTAATCTGTTGTAAAATGGCTCGACAGGAGAAGAGATGTTCAGGTGACAGTTCAGAGTCAGGGCATGTACTTTGTAGTTCATTTTTTGGATTTTCATCCCTCTCAGATTGCGTGTTCTGCATCTGGTAAGGGTGATCACCAGGAAATACGTGTATATGACTTGATCTATTTAATATTTTAATAATGAGTATCTACACTTTTAATTCAGTCCTTAATGGAAATCAAAATATATTATTCATGTAATTTCTTTTGTTTTGCAATTAAAAAAAAATATCATGTATGTGGACCAGCAAAGTCATTGAGTCACTAGTCCTTTGCACCAGTGGTTAAGTAGTCTGTTTCTGTTTCTATCATTGCATAAGCAAGCAAATTTTGGATAAACAAAGAGCACTCAATGTATGATTATTGTTGTTTAAAAGGTCAGATAATATTTAAATCAAACATTTCTTACTAATACAGGTGATCATAAACAGTTGATATATAGAGATTCAAAGGCTTACAAATCATCAAAAACTTATGCATTCCACACAAATTGCATTTCGCACCCATTAAATTCCACTTTAAAAAGCAAACTTATATTATTAATGTTGTTAGGAAAAGAGTGTGTTACTGTTTCATCATGCTTAAAAGACAGCATACTCCTTAATTCATTTTTCAAATTAGAGGAATGGTTTTCAAGATGTCTTTTTCAAAAAGACGCTTTTTAAATAATATAGCAGCACTAATAATCATTGGCTTTACAGATAGCACAAAATGCAATGTAAACAACTCGAAACACGAAATGTTTTTACAAATTCAATTTACAATTTGATAAATTCCAAAAAAAATAAATTATGCTGCATAAGGCAAGTTAATAATTGAAGTAAACCAAAACTTTAAATAATCTTCTAAATAAAAGATAAACTTCACTGATCTCCACCCTCCCCCAAAAAAACTTTCAAAAGTAACGATCATAACAAACATACGAAAGCGATCATTTCAAATTTCTCTATTTTAACTATTGAGTTTTGTTATTTCAAAAAAGGAACAATATCTATTATTTATTCAATCAAAATAGAAAGCAGAAAACTTAACGCGAAGTTAAGGGATTAATACTTCGGGGGGGGAATTAAAAGTGTGTAGCCGATAACAGTTTATGCTTGCTTATAAACGTCAATGAAAGCAGAAAAAGCCCACATTAAATACAGAAGGTGAACGTGTTTTTTTTTTTATGAAAACAAAGCAAAATTGGTCATCTGTTTTCGTTTCTAAATTTGAAATCGGTCGTTGTAATTCTCCGCACATGGCAATAACAGAAAAGTGAAGCAGACAGCCGGCGCTGTAAACAGTAAACAGATGAAACAGGAGTTAATGGGCGTCACGCGAAGCACTCACATGCCGATAAAAAAAATTTAATTTTTTTTAAACTCACCGCTCCACTGACGACACGAGAGTTGTCAACCACTTGGTAGACCACAGGGGGAAATCCCGAGCCCTTTCCACCGAAAATTTTAAATCCAAAACCGATAGAGTCACTTCTCTTCAATTTTACTTCTTTCACTTCGTCCATTTTTACTAATATTGACTTTGAGCGATCTTGCAACTGTTTATTCCGATTTATTTATTTCTGCTGCTGGCGCCATCTACCAACGAAAGAGTGAAAGAGAAGGCTTGCATTGTAGGTATTACTAGAGCAGCAATGATCTGTGGGGCAACTCTGTTCCCTCCCATCAAAGATAGATAATAATGTTTATTCTTGTTATTATTATTATTATTATTATTATTATTTTAGGTTTCTAGACTATGCTAATGGCAGAATACTTAAATTTTAAAACGATTAATAAATTAAATTTCATTAAATTTTATATTAACATTAAGAAATTAAATTGAATCAAATTTGGTACTTGTGTATTATACCGTCGACATGCCAAGCGAAGAGATTACTCGCCAAGGGTTTGCACTCTGCAGTTCGGTTGCAATTGCGCACGCGATAATGCTCATCAAAATACCGCATGTTCTGTTATGTATAAAATGCATCGTTTTCCTTTAAAAATTTATAAATATTTATGTGCGGTTGATTTTTAAAATTGATTTATGACTTAACGAAATTTAAGCGTTTAACAAAGCATTGTAATGGGAATAATATGAAAAGTTATTAACTGTGGAGTTAGCATTAAGCGGAACTGTTATGTGTCGTATGCATAAGCGTAAAGTTTTCAAAATTATTGGGGGGGCCGGGCCCCACAACCACATATATTCACATCAGTGGCGTATATACATATATATGTGAGTTGCAAAAGTCGTAACCCCTCTCCCCCCCCCCATGAAAAATTTCTGGCTATGCCACTGATTCCCGTACATATAACTTACTCATAGTTACCAACTACTACGGAATATAATTAACCACTTTTTCTACATGATTTTTTGGCTTAAAATACAGCAACATTTTCGTGATGCGCGAGCGAGCTGGTTACTATTTTGAAAAAATTAATTTAAAAATATACTGTTTACAAAAAGTGGTTAGTTATATTCCGTAGTAGTTGGCAGCTGTGACTTACTAATATATAAGTGTAAATTATTCGAGGCGCTCGATCTTTATGGGTCCATAGAATTCCAGACCAATGTAAGATAAGTATCAATGTTAGTATCTTCCTACCATGTTATAAGTTAAAAATAGAAGCAAAGTAAAAAATCCAAAGGAGGAAAAAAAAAACATTTTCGATGAGATAGTGCATTTTAGACACATCTGAACTTTTCTTCATTTCATACTTTACATTACGTAATCTGATTTTAATTAACCAGAGCCTGGCGAGGGCAGCTTATAGTTACATTTTGTGTTACAGGGCGTCACAATGAATACTAAATCATGATTGAAATCAAAAGAAGAAATTTTTTAAAAGTACAAGTAAAGGTTTTTTTTAAACATTTGTAAATGGCGTGAATACTTTTTTTATGTTAGGTAAAAATTAGTTTTCTGTATTTAGTGATAAATTATTGGGTGGGCTCAGCCCCTATTCACAATTTATTGGGGGGGCTCGAGCCTCACGGGCCCATATAACTCTACGCCTATAGTCATATGTGGGACATACTGTATTCTGTACACACTTGTATATATACGTGTGTGTCTATGTATGTTTGATATTCAAAAATTGAATCCTGCCTATTATGTTATTTTTTAATAACATTCTGAATCCAAGCGCTTAAGTGAAGATATATGTTAAAACTTTTTCAAAAGCTGATAAGATGTTTTAATTTCAAACAAGTTATATTATAATCATAACGTTTCCCGTTTCAAACGATATATAATTTTGATTCTTTTCCGCTTTTCTAAAAATAACTTTTTTTAGCCTTCACATCGAGGAGTTAGTTATACATTAGAATTTTTTTTTTTTTTACATTACAATACGCGAGCACACACACTTGTATAGTAATAGTTAAAAGTAGCAACATACATCGCATATTTATACACTTTCAAAGTGAAAGTAATGATTTTCAAAAAATGGAAATGTGCAGAAAACGATAAGGATTACTAATTCCCAATGTTAACTTTATTAAGGTTCTTCACCTGTGTTTCCGCTAGGAAATGAGTGGAATAGATTTTACTAAAGTACGGTAAATGAGTTACAAGAAGAGTGATATTTTTTGAGTGAGTTTTGCCCGAAAGAAATGAAATTATTTTCACTTCATAGTTTTACGTAATCATAGATATCAATACCCGAGGTTTCAACAGTTTCATCAAAGCATCTCCGTCTTAATTTTTATTTACCAAAATCCCAGTACTTGAATGAAGAGTAAAATAGCTTTTAAATTAATAATAGAAGAAATTTATGCAAAGTTTATTAAATAGGAATTTATGGAATCAAATTCATTAAAAAGTATTTTTTTAGTATTTCAGGGTGATATTTAAAGGGGGATCCGAGGGGACCCATCCCCTCCTAAAATGTAAAGCAGTTATTAATAACAGCTACTATTTTAAAACATTTATATATTAACTCTACTAACAAGAAGGTTTAAAATACCGGATCGCAGTGTGATAAATTTTAGGTTAGAAAAGTCCCCCTACAATAATGAAGAAAACCGATTAAGGCCCGTCTTTACGGCTGAGGATTGTAGAAGGGCATAAACGCCCGAAATCAGAAAAAGGCAGTTTAATGTCGAAAATCTGCCAATGCTTATAGAAAAGCAAAAAAGAAATTTAAGTTGAAGCTAGAGAAATAAGTATTACCGAATGCATCGATTATGAAACACTTTCCATCACCATCTTGTTTGGTTCATATGGCTTAAGTTTTCCAATGTTGGGTATATACTAGAGATGAGACGGGCTCAGCCCGAGCCCGAGCCCGACTCGGGCTCGGGCTCTGTAATTCACGATTGCGTTCGGGCTCGGGCTCGTGAAAAATTTCTCCTTTCTTGAACATACTCCTTGAAACAGATTTTAAAAAGTGATTCATGGGATAAATAGACGTACTTATTTCAAAAAATAGCGGCACGAGGGACTAGAAGGTGTGTGAAGCTCCAAAATTTATTGTATCATCTTAATGAAGTAGTTAATTTTATTTGTATTTAGCTGAAATTTCGGGCTCGGGCTCCAACTTTAATAATATTGCTCGGGCTCGGGCGGGCTCGGATTAAAAGTCTTCGGGCTCGGGCTTCAAAAAATGAGCCCGAACTCATCTCTGGTATATACTAGCACAACAAGGCAAGCATGAAACAGCGCAATGCCTCCTTGCGCTGCAGTTGCGACAAAAATCTCACACGTCAAATTAAAAAGAAATCTCATAATTATTTAGAAAAAACCTACTATATTAAAAAGTAACGAGTAGAAATAGTATTTTCAAATAATTTTTCGAATAAAAGCCCATTTACAGTTTCAGTAGTAAAAAGTTGTTATCACCCATAAAGGAAGATTGACAAGAAACTTTTAAAGGTAAAGGATTTCCTACAAGTTCTTTTCAGCTACTCGAATTTCTCAAATAAGGGATAAATATTAACAAATTCGACTTCGGAAATTTCACTAACACTCAAATATTCTTTTTGTAACGGTAAACAAAGATAAAAATAGCGGCAAACAAAAATAAAATGTGTGCATCAGTGTGTAGGATTTGCACATTCACATGCGTTAACATCATTTATTCAAATACACGTATGTACGTCCATTCAGAACTACAAAAAATCTTAAAGATTCGTTTTAAAAATGGAAAGCAAAATGTCCACATATGTGTACCTCGGGACCGAAGAGGTTATACACAAGCGCATTGGAGTGCAAAACATAAGAGAGACATTTTTGCAAAAGGAATTCCTATTTGCAAATTGGAATGCCTTTAATCTCGCAGAAAAAAACGCCCTACCAGCGAACAACTCTGAGTGAATCACAGGCACAGAGGAGTATTTCAACAAAAGGACAGATGCTATCGTTGTAAGGCTATTAGTTTAGTTGCCTAGTTTGTGCCAGCCAAATTTCTGAGAGAGGACAAGGCTAAGATGGGGAGGGCGCGCAAAAGAAAAAATTATCACAGGAGCGCTTCTAGAAGCTGCCCTATCAACAGACATATTGAAACTGGACCCTGCACAATCATTCACACTCTTTTTTTTAAGTTGTTTTTTACCGTGTTTATGGGAACAGCCAAACACAAAAAACCCAAAAACACATCCAAAAACAATTTATGATTTTTAAACAGCTTGCAATTTGCACGAACTAGAAAAATTCCATTTTTGAGCGAGGAAAATGCTCATTTTTATGTACAGGGACAGATGTAGTAAAAATTACTATACAAGTCCTATTATTATTAATTTCAACTTCATTTTTTCCCCAGTTAATTTTGCTCTAAGGGGGGGGGGCGTCCACATCGTTCCTAGCGTTATGGCCCTGGCCTGCGAATAAAAGAATTTTCTTACTTTTTTTTATATTCCGCAACCATGTGAGTAAATTTTTCATATGAGTAAAATATATGAGTCTTTTTCCGTTCGAAGAATGGGTACGCAGCTCGTTTATTATGAAAATCCATTATTCCTTATCATTCATTTATTACAAAAAAGAAATAATTACTTGGTTATTTTGGTAAATCAGCATAAGGGTGGATTAAAGTGGGAGCTGAAGGACAAACAACCCCTCCCCCCCCCCCCCCCCGAGAAAAAATAAATTAATGTTAGAGATCCTATTTTACTTCCATAAAATGGATGTACACTCATGTCCATAAATTAAGGATAATGAAGTTCAGGCAAAGAAAGAGAAAGAAGCAAAACAAATTTGACTTATTTGTAAAGTCTATTTATTAAACAAAAAGTAAAGAGCAAAAAAGATGCTATATGTTTGACATAATTAATAAAAATTGCAAGTTTTACTCCCTTGACCAAATTTCAAAAAAGAACCTATTTACAAAAAACAGTATAACATGGTTAGTAGGATGGTTAATACGGAGTATGTCTCCCGGACGATGCAATACAGGCCTGACAACGCCTAGGCATGCTGAGTATCAAATGATCAATCTGATCTTGGGGAATATTACACCACTCATCAAGCAATGCACTCCGAAGTTCCGGTAGACAGGTGGGAGGGGGTTCACGGGCTGCAATTCGTCGGCCAAGCATATCCCACACATGCTCTATTGGATTCAAGTCCGGTGAGTATGCTGGCCAATGCATACGGGTGATATCCTCCGATTGAAGGCATTCGTCTACAATGTTTGCACGGTGAGGACGGGCGTTGTCATCCATAAACACAAATTCAGCACCCATGGCGCCCCGAAACAAACGTACATGTTGTTCCAGAATGACATCCCGATAGATGTGGCCTGTCATCGTTACACTCTGAACATGCAGGTCAGTTCTGGAACCAAGAATAATTCCTCCCCAAACGAGCCATCCTGCACCACCGTAACGGTGTCTTTCAATGGTGTTCTCTTGGTGGTAACGGGTACCTGGCGCTCTCCAGATGAATATCTGGCGAGAATCAGACTCCAAACTAAACCTGGACTCGTCGGAAAACATCACACAAGACCACTGTTGCGGTGTCCACAATGCATGCTCTCTACTACAGGTTAATCGCAGGCGACAGTGAGTTGCGGTAAGTGGAACACATCTGACAGGCCTACGAGCATATAGACCAATGTGCCCTAAGTGTCTGTACACGGTCTGCCTTGAAACTGTCGTACCGGTAGCTGAAAAGAGCTGACGAGACAGGTCTGATGCTGTACTCCGTCTGTTTCTTTTGGCAGTAACTGCCAAATAGCGGTCCTCATTCGGCGTTGTAACTCGGGGGCGACCTGTGCTGTAACGTCTACTCACATTACCATCATCTTGGAATTGTTGCCAAAGCCTGGAGATGACACTCTGGGCGATTCCAAGTTCCTCGGATACTTCCAGCTGGGTACGTCCACATTCCAGTCGTCCGATAATTCTGCCACGTAAAACATCATCCAAATGCCTCCTTTGTGCCATAACTATGCGGTTTTTGCATTGAAAGGCTTTCACAGCGCTAGTGAACAATTTTACTTCTTTGACACCATTCCTTATATACCCCTCTCTTACACTCTCGTCATTGTAACTTACCATCCACGCCATCTGGTGGTTTCCTGTAATTTGCATATTCTTCTTCAAGATGTGTGTGATCATTCTACAGGTGAAATTTTTATTTTAGAGATCAATTTCTGTGTGATTCTGAATTATCCTTAATTTATGGACATGAGTGTATATGCCAAACTTCTAACAAACCGCCTCCCCCCCCTCCCCAGTAAAATTGTATTAATACGCCACTAAAACAGCAATTAATGGTAATGGTTAGTTGAATAAATTCTGGTCACCTTAAGCAACGACCATGATTATACGGAAATAATTCGAGCATCCATCCAATTTCAGGTTTTTTTTCTCGTTTTATCCCCAAAATGTAAAACAGCAATTAGGGACATATTTTTAATTATAATGATTATTTTTTCCTAATAAAAAAAATGTCATGTCCCGTTCATCTGTCCCCAATTCTTCGTTTAAGTCGGATTGCAGTAGCTAGTGGCTTTACAATTACGATCACTATTTAATGACTGCATCAGTAACAAAAGAGTAGGGTTTTAACTGCCAAGAAAACTGTTTCGTTTTGAAAATATTTTTAAATCCTACTTCCTAGTTGTTTTTGTTTATTCTCAGATATTTTGAAAGTTTTAACTGCTGTGGCTGTGAGTAAAAGAAAATAATTATATTATTGTACTTAAAAATATTATTATGCAATTTTTCAGCTTATTAAAGTTTTATGTTAGTGCTTATTATTTCTCAAAACGCGTTCCTGTTTACAAGTCGTGTCCTGCCTACTTATCTGGAAGAAACACCTAGCTAGCGATAATATTGAGGCATGTCGTAATCATGGTGTCGGCCATGTAGATTAGTGGGTGTCCTATTTCAAAAAATTTATTAAAATCAAATACTTTATCTTGTTTAAAATGGTGTAAAATCAAATTTCAAGGCAGTTTATTACGCTTTCAAACAGCGAATTCTTCAGTATAAATGATATTTGTATTCTATGCTTGGCTATGGAAAACGTCCACTTGAAACACAGTTTTAATTAATACGGATACCAAACTTTATCACGTTGCAAAGTTGGGGTTTAGTCGTCAAAAACTGGTCTTTGACATGACAGAGGTATAAACTGCCAAAAACCCACCTTTTCTTTATTTTATGATACAGCAAACAATAAATTTGTGTATAAATTTTTCTTAGCTCTTAAAAACTATTATTAATTATACTTATTAATTATTATGAACATATTATTAATTATTATGAACATATATAATTATATTTAAAATCAGAATTTTGCTCTTATAAAATATTATTACTTTTAGTTTTATTTTTTACGATACTCATGGATGCCTGCTTAATCTTAAAATATTTATCCAAAATTTATAACCACCCCACATATAAACCAAATAAAGAACCACTGCTACTTTTATTGAACTAAAACTGTCATTTAATTAAAAAATTCGCATTAATTTGTAAACAAAAATGCATGTAAAATGACATTTTTAGTAATCGGAATTGCTGCTTCGAAGCATGTGATAGAAAGTTTCTCATGTTCTTTTCTTTAGTGTTCTTTCCTACAGCTAAGATTTTACAAAAAATTCTAAGGCTGGATAACTTGTACTCCACCCCCAATGAAAAAAATTATCTAATCAGAATTTCTAGAGGTTAAATACATAAAATGCTTTGCAGTATTCAAAATTAATAATGGAATGTGTCATAAAATAAAACCTATAAATGTAAAAACAAATAAAAATCATATTTATTTTAGTTACAATATATAAAACTGTGAAGTCATTATGTTGGGAAAATGTAAATTTCCAGATATTATTTTTTAATGTTAAACCAGTTATTTTTTGTCAAATATCTGTCATAACCTTTTTTTAAAACTTATTGTTTTAAGATACGATTTATAATTAAATAATAATTAGCTGAAATAAAATTGATATGCAATGTTACAAAAAATCTGGGTTTTTGACTGTTTTCGGCATTTTTGACAAGGAGGTTTTTGACGCAAGAGTAAAAACCATGGTAAAATCCGGTAAAAACTGTCATGCCACAAAATCTTGCCAACCCTGATCATGTGGAGTTTACATGTTTTGTCATTTTGGTTACTAACCTGCTCTGAATAATTAAATTATTGTACTATATTTGGCAAAATAAATATTTAGCTAAATTTGATTACCATGCCAATGAAGAAAAAGTTGTGCTTTTTTTCCCCCTCCTTCCTAAATTTTCAAGTCATTTTTAAATAATAATTTGCTGCATAAATTATGCAGTACAAAATTTAGTAATAATAAATTTAAGGGAAAAATTATACTTTGCAATAACCCTTTGTGAAAATTGGGTTTTTTTTTTTTTTTGGTTGCCTATAATATTTACATTCAACTCCCTGCAAAGTAAAATGGCATGGAAAACATAGTGCAGGAATACAATAAAAAAAATAGTATCGTTTACGTATCTATCTACTTACATATTATCAGTCCTTCAAAATGAGCAATTTTTTGCAAAGATAAATCCGGACACATGAAATTATTGATGGTTCCAAATACGATTGGCAATAGTTTGCCAACACATTTTCTGAAAAAATAATTTGGGAGGAATGACCACTGGGATAATACTTTACAAAAAAAAAAAAAAAAAAAAAAATTACTCAAAAAAAAAAAAAAAAAAAAAAAAAGCATTTTAAATCAAAATTAGTAGTTGCGTATTACCTAGTGATCTGCCAAGATGAGTGATGTTTTGCCTAGATAAATGTTGGACACATGAAATTATTGATGGTTTGAAATACGATTGGCAGCAGTTTGCCTGCACAATTGACAAAAAAAAAATAGTTTGATGGGAATGACTGCTGGGATAATACGTAAGTACTTCAAAAATAAACAAGGAAATTATATATATATATATATATCCTTATTTCCAATGGCAAGTGTACAGGAAAACTGACATCTAAATACAAAAAACAAAAACCATAAGTAAAATAGAAATCCGTAATCCATCAACTTTTTTCTGGCTATCCAGTAACATTCCCAGAGGGAAACTGAGGGTAGAGCATGGCAGGAACCAAGGTGATTCGTGTCCATTTCAGCTTTGGAGTCACATAGTTGGCAAAAAGGGTCAGGAGCCAAATTGATCTTGTGTAGATGTTTTCTAAGACTGTCATGGCCAGAGTATAGCCCCAAGAGAGCCTCTGACTTATCTCTAGGCCACTCAGGAATAGTATGCAAATGGTCAAAACAGTACTTATGTCGATGTCTGTCGGTAAGATGCTGGGCAAAAGAATTAATTAGCTTTCTTTTAATTATTTTCTTTATGGCTTGGTAAGGCAGATCTTGCTTATTCAGCTTTAAAATAGAAGCTCCTTCTTTAGCCAGATAGTCTAGTCTCGTAGATCTACCTCCTTGTTGGTGCACCCTGGTCAACGTCTAGTACAGCAAAATGATCTATAAACAAGGCATTCGATTCTTAGAGTCTTGCAATGGAACGCGGGTGGATTGTCCCAGAGTAAGAGAGGAGTTACTTAATGCTGTCAGGAAATTATATAAAAATAGAAATTACATGGTATTTAATACGCGCAGAGAAAAAGAAAATATTAAACTTATCTTATTTAGAGGTTTCTGTCTTTGGTGTGTGGCACACAGAATTCCTTAACAGCATCCAAGAACTGTTTTAACTATTTGAACTGGAATCTGTGCACCACCATCACCACATAAATTCACAAAAGTACGACTCAAAAATATCCTCAGTTGTGTGGGAATGTTAATGGGATTTTCTTTTAAAATTCCCTTATTATTACATTCCTCATACTACCTGGGATCGGATAGTGTTGTTATGTACTCTGGTTTCTGAATCCTTAAATGTCCCTGTGTAATTTACTTTTGGGAGAGCAAAGCAATTCATATTATTGCGAATTTTCGGGGCAACCTGCTGTTCTAGGGTTTAAAATAGTTCAAAATTCATATTCTAAGCATCAAATAGTTAAATTTTGCTTTTTGTTGCATCAAAATCGGTCAACTAGAACCGGAGATATGAAGGTTTCGGTTTCCCCTGTGATTTCTATAACGATTTCTAGAAATCTCGAGAAATATTGGTCCTACGCCTTCGGTAACTTCACTTTTGGGGACTTATTATTGGCGATATTTCGCTAAAAGTCACCAAGCTTGGCGACATTTTGGTCATTTGGCACATTTTTCCCAATGGGGCTTGTAAAGTTGGTTTTTCTGCATTAACATGCATAATAGCCTAATATTACTACTCTTCTATTATGCAATCATAATGGAGTCTATTCTAGTACATTCCATCGATGGTTCTCTCTGGAACCTTCTATGGTGCTCATCATAACCTATAAAAGGACAGCTGATTGCCCAGTTCTCTCTCAGTCTTGTTTCTGCTTCTGTCAAAAGCAGATGTCCGTGAAAGCTTAAGGCTTTGTATTGACACTACAGAAGCAGTGTTTACGCTTGTTTATGAAACTTTGTTTTTAAGTGCTGTGTACAAATTCTTTATTGCTGAGTCTTGAGGGACTGTTAGTGTTATCCCTCATATATTTCCACTGAATTTTTGCCTGTGGATGTGTTTTATTTTATGTGAGAAATAAAGCATTTGGGAAAGCTTCCGTACTAAGCGGCCTGTTAAAAGCACATTACTGTCTGATTGTACTTATGAATTTTGTACAGCTGATAATTCGATGAAGTTCTAGAAGCAGTAAAGTTCATGTTCCATCCTAACAAGTAGACTCTTTACTAGAACTTTCTACACCAACTGGACTTTAGAACGACGAACCCAGGAAGCAAGCAGAGTTTTCTGCAATAATATGAACAAGACAATCATATGACTTCCATTCCAGCAATTGGAAATGATCGTTTTTTTAAATAAGATATTTTGTTGAATTATGTTCCACAAAGTTTCTTTTGATCTGTCCTCAGCCAAAACTTCTACAAGTTTCTCACATTTACTTTCTCTATTTACCAAATGAGGATTACAACATTTTAAAATTTAAAGTACGATTTTTCTTTACAACTCTTATGGCCATATCTGGTGAAGATCCATTTCTCTCTTATATCAGTTTCATACGTAATTTACTGTTCCCCATAAAAAGTGAATCCTAATATATAATAATAACTACTCGTTTTTCTTTCGAGTTGTGCATTTTTTGAAAGAGTGATTGCTTATTCACAAAACTAAAATAGGAAATTTGATTAACATTCTGATACTTTTTTCAAGGTGTGTGCGCCTATTTTAAAAGAAAATAGATGGTTTATTTATAAAACCCTCTTGGCTTGGCAGCCTTGCTGAGTTCCTGTTATGTTTTGAGAGCTATAACAGGCACCTCCTCAGGCCTTTCTGCTGAGACTCTTTCTTGAGGAGCATCGCCCAACAAGTTTTACGTTTTACTGACTGCCCAGCAAGAAAAATCAGAATATTATTTCAAATGCTTTAATTCGGTAAAATTATACATTACAGCTTCATAATGCTGCCCATCTGACAAAAATTTCTGTGGAATTCACTGTCTATAACCTCATTAATGATTTATATCCTATCATCTTAATCATGGTATAAATCACCTAGGGGAAAAACGTCTAGTGTTATCTTGCATGGTTTTGTGTAATGTACTTCCATGTGCATATTTAAACAATGATATTCAATTGACATTTGTATGCTATTTCATTATACATGTACACTTACTTAGCTTTTTAATTTTAGGTAAGCATAGATTTCTGCTGTGAACCAAAGTAGAAGATGAAGTTCTTCATTTTTTATTTGTAAGATATTTTTTTTTTCTGTAACTGAAATGTCTTTGGAATCCATGGAAGCATTAGCATTTTTTGTGGCAATCATCCAAAAAGAAGGGCGTAGGTTCAGTGCTGACATTAATCCATCCTTTACCAGAACACTAACTAGTGCATCTGATGTTAATTTTGAGACTGCACATAATAGATGTTCTTATCTCTACAGATGTGGTACGATTAATTTATGTTTTGCAAAGGACTGTTTCAGTAAATTTTTATCAAGTTACAAAAACATAGAACAGTTGATGCACAAATGGGAAAACTGTCCAAATTTTACCGCATGTTCTATTAGCAAAGGCCCTGCATTGGATTATATTGCCTTACTGTTATCCTTAGAAGAAAAGGGCATGTTATTTCCATGGTTGGTAAAAAATATCAAACTAGTTACAAAGTATGGTGCTTGGAGAAACACTGCAAACATTATGTTGGAAGTACTTCGTGAAGGATATCTGAGAAGTCTTCCACGTTCACTGCCTTTTGAAACCATAAAAGTTGTTCAAGGAGATCCATTTAAAGAGCTTACTGAAAAAATCAAAGCTCCCATTGCTAATTCAGATATTGTACTGATGATGAAAACGTTAAATTTGTCAACTGATGCTTATGATCAGAAGGCTGTATCAAAATCAGTACAGGTAACTAATCTCAGTTTAATGAATTTCCATCAAAAGACTCACTTTGGATTATCTAATGTGTAAATGTGAAATTCATACCTTTCTACTGATGGGCTTGAAATTTTGTACAGATGTGTGCATTATAGATATACCATACTAGGCCATACTTGGTTTTAAAAATCTGAAAATCCACCCATTCCTTCATTTTTAGTGATTTTTGTAATTTTCAGTGCAGAAAGCTGCTCAGATATCCAGTTTGAGCACTAATAAACTTAGTTAACTAACAAAGTGAGATTTTTTTTTTTTTGGGGGGGGGCTTTTAATTATTTAAGTGAGATATTGCCAGTAAGATCAATATCAGTTTGATGTCACAAGTTTAAAACTGCATTAGAAACCCATTTAGGTTAACAGATAAAATTTGCTCCATGAGCGATATAATAAACATCCACAATATCCAATAAGAGTAGATCAGTGAACAAGTGAGATTAATTATTTTTGCTTTTAATAATCAAATTAGATATTGCTAGTGAGATTGATGTCATTTTTATTTCCTAAGTTTAAAAATGCATTAAAAAGCTGATTAGGTTAACAAGCTTAGACATAAGCATTACTAAACGGCAAAATAATTTTAGGGTCAGATGCTTATTTTCCAAAATTTAATAAATTGCTTTAAGCAACAATTTAAATTAATAATCTCCAAGGTAAAAATTACATCACAATCACAATAATTTCATAACTTTTACAATTTCAGTTAGCTTGAATGTCTTTAAAATTAACAAGAATAATTCATCCCCTTTTTCATAAAACCAGGGCAACTATTTGCAGCTAATCAGAATCCGGAAATCTGAAAAATTCTGTCAATAACTTGAATGAACTGTTAATAAAGAACAAACTCACTCCAATACAAAGCAAAATACACACCAACACAGTGCGAAATACAGTCGAACCTCCATATATTAAAGAAGCAAATTGCCAGAAAAAAATTTGATATATATATAGAAGCAATCTTAGTTTTATCATAATTATTCCTAAAACATTAAAATTATAGCTAATTTTAGTATATGAAACTTAATTTTTACTTTATATGCCAATCATTTAAATGAAAGTTAATAATTAAAAATGAATTGATATGAAAGATTTATTTGTGAGTGTGTGTGTAATACATACCTTTAGAAAAACAGTACTCTAGGCAGAGGCTATAATGATCACAGTTACAGTTAAAAAAAAAAAAAAAAAACTTTGAATATCTTGCTGAACAGCCAGTTTTACAGAAAGTTCATCAAAGAAATATTCGCATTTATTCAATCCACTAAAAACTTCATCAGGAACATTTTCCGCAAATTGAAATCCATGACATATTGTTTCAAACACTTCTTACATTTCTCGTTTTGATGGCTTGGATATGTTTTCAGCTTCTTCCACTGGTTCTTCAATTTCATGGAACGAACTCAGTATATCCTCACCTGTAGGATAATCAGCAACAATCAACTTATCATTGACTGTCAAGAATTATTTAAAATGAATACCGTCTCTAATATGACCTTGTGAGTGCAAATTTTGCCAAGATTATTGGATTTGGGGCAATAAGTCTTGTTCCTCGATTTCCGGTATTACACCAAACCCAGCTTTTCTGAAGCAGTTTTTTATTGTAGAATTAGAAACGTCATTTTTCCACACTTTAGCTATTGCTGCCACTCATATCCTCAGATCAATCACCTTATTTAAAGTTTTTTCATTTTCTAATGTCCAGATAAGTCATCGGAGAATGCATTTTTGGTAATGAAGCTTCAGGTTTTTTATTACACCCTGGTCCATTGGTTATAATTTTGAGGTGGTGTTCGGAGGAAGTAAAAACAAATTAACTTTTGATAATTTTGAAGACACATTAGGATGAGCTGGGCAATTGTCCAAAATCCAGGGGTGCCCACAGGGCTGTGGGGGGGGGGGGGTGTCATGACGCAAGTTGCGTCATTGGAATTTTGGGGATGGGGTGTTTTTTCAGAATTTGGGGGGGGGGTATATTGCAGATACAAATATTTAAAAAAAAAGAAAATATCTTTTCATTTCAAATTGGCATCAGTTTCGAAACAAATAGTTGCAAATGCATCTGGTGGAGCGGGGGGGGGGGGAGTTTATAGTTAAGAGAGAAAAGTTATGTGAGTATTTTTTACAAAGTTTTTTAATTACTTTATCGTTTAACACCAGTATTTTGAGTGTTTTTTCAATAACAAATGATGTTTGAACAAAAAGATCGTGTGAGTTTTTTTTTTTTTTTTAGTTTGTGTATGGGTGGGGGGGGGTGAGTCATAGAGCTTGGGGGCTGGGCACTTCTGCAAAATCAAAACAATTTTTCTATTTTGATCTCTCATTTTTTTATCCAGTTTGAAAATCCACTCTTAAAAAATTTCACTTGTCATCCATGACTTTCTATTGGAATGAATGATAGTCAACCTCTAAAGATGTTATATTTTTGAATACTCTAGGGTTCTTACTTTTACCTATTACCAATAATCGAAGTTTTTCTTTGGCACTCATGTTGGCGCCTACCATTACAGTTATTCTGTCCTTACTGTTCTTGCTTCCATGACAAGCATTGTCTTTCAAAGTTAGAGTTTTGTTGGGTAAACACTTATAAAAGAGTCCCATTTCATCAGTGCATTAAAAAATATCATCGGGCTGATAATCTTTTAGAATATTTTTCAAGTCATTGCTTTTTCAATCATCATAGACTGCTTCAGATGCACTTCTACTTTCTCCTTGGTTTGATACCATGCCTTTTCTTAAATTTTTCTAGCCACCCGGAACTTGCTTGAAATTGATCATTTCCAAAATGTTTAGCATACTCCAATGCCCTCTCTTTTATGAGAGGACCAGAGATCGGCAATCTTTGATCTTGAACGCTCTGTATCCATTTTAAAATGGCCTCGTCCACTGTATCATAACAACATGTTTTCGAACGTTTTCTGCTGGAATCAAGACTTCCATAGGATTTCATAATGGCATTCCGATTTTTTATAATAGTGACACTGTGATGGCAGGAATTCCAAATTTAGCTGAAATGTCTTTTTTGCGCATTCCGTTATCTGCATTCTTCAGCAATTCAACTTTATCCACAACACTAAGTGATTTTCTTTTTGACATTGTAATTGAGAGAAAATGTAAAAATTCAAAACGAATTTAAGAAGCACTAACAATTTTCACTGAAACTAAGCAGATTTAGGAGTAAGGAACAATCATCTCACAAAGGAGACTGGTTAGCTCGGAAAATGATTTTACAACTGTTGCGTTTTAACTTGGTGAGCTGCCAAGAGAGCTAGAACATAAACAGAACACGTCGGAAATGAAATTCGAAGATGAGTTGGGGCAATTTAGAAATTTCAGAAATGAGCAATAAACTTTTGTCCACCCCAGTTGACTTCAGGGGTTTGTAGTGACATTCAATGACCTTCCTTTTCCCATGACCTTTATTTTTCATAAGGCAAGCGGTTCTAAAGTGGAATTAAATTTCCCAATATGGCATGAAAAAATTTCAATATGTAGAGATTTTTTCGATATATAGAAACAGTTTTTCTATGTAATGAACATTGAGATTTGCTAATAGTTCGATATACAGAAAATTTCAATATAGGGAGGTTCGATATATGGAGGTTCGACATATGGAGGTTCGACTGTACATTGGGAAAAGAACTTCTCCTGTGATAGCATTTGTGAAATCTTATTGGATTCCAGTTTGTTGGGAATACCCACTCGAGTTTGTTGGAAATACACCACGTCCAATTCCCAGTAACCTCTGTCCGCTATCAGGTGCCGTGTTCATTTTTTTTTTTCATTGTTACAGCAGGAAATCCCATATCCTTTTTTCATCATTGCAGCGGGAGGATTCGCACTCCAGCCTAGCCATGTCCAATTTCCAGTAACCTAATGCTATGAGGTGCCATGTTCATTTTCTTTTCATTGCAGCAGGAGGTCCCAAGTCCTTTTTTTATCATTGCAGCAGGAGGATTCACATTCCTTCCCTTTACAATCTATATTTAAGGTCAATGGGCATTTCTCTTCCATTGCACGGGCCACCCTGATAGTATACTATATGCTCTGTTATGTTAACGCATGAAGTTTTTTAATTTATCATTTTGTTCATTCCTTAAATGAAGCTAAATGACGTTTGTTTATTCCTTAACTATAAAATCATGCAAAATTGCTACTATTTTCGCAACTACTACATACTAAAATGCGACTTTTTTATGTTGGTGAGGCTACTAAGATACTATTTTAGCCTGCTGACATTGGTGGACATCCTGCTAATGTATGCGGTACCGAAATCAACGATATTTCCACATTGCGAATGGCAACAGCTACATGTAAACATTAGTGCAATAACAATAACGCATGTGCAAAAATCCAAATTAACAGTTCCATGATGTCAAATGGAGCAAGCATATGTCACGCAGTAGCTAGATTACAAAATAACAATAATGGATACACAAAAATGCAAAATCTTTCGGGCTTTTTCACAGCTTTAAAATATTGAATTTACAATACTTGGTGCATTCATCGCCCATCTAAAAAATGTCCCCATACACTGGGCAAAAGCACACTTTATCCATTTGCTGTTTCAACATTGGCTTTTATGATGACACCCAAAATGCATAGCAACTCTAACCTAAATAAATTTAATGACAAATGCCGTTAAAACAAAGAAACATGATTTTCATTGAAATAAGTCCAGAAATTTAGTCAACATTGAACTATGTATAAAGAACTGTGAGGTATGGGGTGGCGAAGCTGGCTGCCTTGGTGGCTAGTGATACAAAAAAAAGTCTAGTATGATATAGAAATGCTTATAATCAACAATAAAGGGGAATTAGGCTCCCCTATGTAATTACAAAGTATTTTTAAGTCTAAAATGTTGCAACACATTCCTGTTTTGCACATCAATATGGAAAAACAATTGGATAGACTGCTCAATTGCTCAGTGTTTAAAAAAATTGCAGCCATTGCCATCACTTGTTTTAACTACCAGCATCATTGCAGTTGAAGATGAAATAGCCAATCACGTGCCACGCAGCCTGCTGTGTCAAAGAAGTTCTTTGGTTCTGCGGCATGTTATTGGCAATTTGATGCTCATCCATGCCAGATTCTCATGTTGTTGGTAGTTAAATCAAGCAATGGCAACAGCGGCACTTTTTCAGCATTTGGGTCATTGAAACAGTCTATCCAGTTGTTCTTCTACGAGGTTTGTCCGGAAAATACGTATAAAAGTTGAATAATAACTTTATTTAACAATTATTCAGGTATTACAATATGGTCTCCTTCAAAGTACTCACCCTGAGACGAGATACACTTCTGCCAATGCCGTTTCCACTGTTGATAACATTGCTGAAAGTCTTCAGTTGTGATGCTGTTCAGTTGCCGTGTCGTTTCTGCCTTGATGGCTTCCACATCTCCCAAGTGCTGCCCCCGAAGCACCATTTTGCATTTCAGGAACAAGAAGAAGTCACAAGGGGCTAAATCAGTTGAATAAATCGGGTGGTCTGTCACGGTGATTGAGCTTCAGGCCAAAAACTCACGCACAATGAGCGACGTGTGAGCGGACACATTGTCGTGATGAAGGATCCACCTGGCCCCTTTTGCCAAATCCGGTCGAACTCTGGCCACATGAGCCTCTGAGACGTGTCAAAACTTCAACGTAAAAATTTCCGTTCACTCTCTGGGCGGGAGGGACAAATTCCTTGTGAACAATGCCCCTAGAATCAAAGAAAACAATCAACATTGTCTTCACATTGGACCTTGATTTTTGTGACTTTTTTGTTCTCGGTTCTCCTGCTAGCTTCCATTCCTTGCTTTGAGATTTGAGCTCCACATCGAATTCGTAAAACCAGGACTCGTCTCCAGTGATGACTCGGTTGAGAAAGTCCCCTCTTTCCTCTGCTTCCAACCAATCCACACAGCAGTCAATCCTCTTTGCTTTCTGTTCTGGCGTCAAGAGCTTCGGTACGATTTTCGTACACAATTTCTTCATTTCAAGTTTTTGTGTCAGAATTTCGTGAACAATTGTTTCGGGATTGACAGCTCGTCAGCAATCATTCTGACTGTCAATCTACGGTCTTTAAGAACACAAGCCCGAATTCGTTCAACATTTTCATCAGAACTCTATGTCGACGGGCGTCCTGGGCGAGGGTCATCTTTCACTTCTTCTCGGCCTTCCCGGAACCTTTTTAATCATTTGTTCACGGTTGGTTCCTTCAGAGAATTGTCTCTGTAAACTTGTTTCAAACACTCAAAAATCTCATGGCCATTCTTGCCTAGCTTTGCAAGAAACTTGATGTTGATGCGCTGTTCCTCAATCAGAGAGAGCTCCATGCCGACGGCAGGTGAAAAAGGGTAACTGTCAACAAGCAGCCGCACACTCCTACTTACACGCAGAGCGCTCTGATTTGAACTGATCGTTGATGGGATTGGTTATAGCAGTAATGCCACCTGGTGGTGACTGCAAACTGTAAAATAAAGTTATTATTCAACTTTTATACGTATTTTCCGGACAAACCTCGTATATTGATGGTTTTGCATCACTTTGTGTATGAGTTAATTTCCATTTGTAAGCATGTTGTTTTAAATTTTAGAACTTTTTCTGTAGTGTCGATCCAATCCTGAAAGCAATCTCTTGATTAGTGAGTCTAATATATCCTTATGGCATACTTCACTCATCAAGGGTCTCCTGTATTTATAAATCCAAATGTTTCCTTGTAATTTAATATGTATTTTAAAATTATTATTAAGTTGACAATAGGTTATTCAGAGATTCTTAATGTTGTAGATAAATTTTGTTTTGTGATCCTGCTGCGGCAGATTAATACAAAAAATTCTGCTATCAGGATTGTATTCCTTTAACTTAATTGTATCATTAAGTTGTAACACTAAACTTGTTAAGATAACTAAAAATTTTGACCTTTTTATTTTCAGTTATTTATAGATGCCTTGAAACCAGGTGCCGTTCTTTTTTGCATTGATACTAAAATGAGTGTAACAGAAATCACCCAAGTGCTATCTCTTTTTTCTGGAAATTATTTGTTTGAACCTACTCTGATGAATACCAAGATTAATTTGGAATTAGGAGAAGAAGTTAAAGTACTGAATTGTCTTCCAGTCGTATCAGCAAGAGGAGTTTTTTTTGTGTGGCAGAAATCCCCTGTTCCAACATGTGGTATGGGTGAATTAACAGAGTCTGTCAGTTTGCTGAGTGAAAAAAGTTTTGGCAGTGACCACTCAGGATTGTTTGCAGAAGCTATTTCAAAATGTAATGTAGTTGTTGCAACCGCTGCAGAAAATTCTCCTCAATTAAAAATCAATGATCAGCAGTGGCCAGTTGCAGCAGCTTCAGGAAATTCTCATCGATCAAAAAGCAATGGTCTACAGTGGGCAATTAGTGCAACAGCTTCAGGAAATTCTCATCAATCAAAAAGCAATGATCAACAATGGACAGATAATTTCAGTAATTATTCTCAAGGTTCATTAGTGTCAGTGTCTTCTGATTCACCAGAAAATAAATTACAAATTGATAATTTTGTAAAAGCGAAAAGAGACTATTACAAAACAGATTCTGTTGAAACTTCAACAGATCAGTGTACACAAACTGAAAATGAAGATTTGGAAGAAGCAGAATCTGTTGGGATTCCACAATTAACTAACAGAATCGCTCTTCTAACTGCTGAACTTGCTGATATGTTAGAGACAAACACATCGAATGGGTGTTCAAATGATTGTCACAGCAGAAGTTCAGAAGCAGATTATAATTCTCTGAATGACTGCAGTCATTCACATCCATTAAATCTGCATGGATGTCCGAACTCAAAATTTCAATCATGTATGCAAAACTGTGATCAATTTAACTATAGTCAGAATCATCATAAGTGTATGCACAGTTGGTTAACTCCTAAACAATATGGTAGCAATATTTCCCTGAATGAATCTGCTGGTAAATGTTGCTGTGCTTCACAACAACTGAAATTGCCTACAGGAGATAATTCTCCTTCATCTCCTCAGCTTGTTATTCCTTTAAATAATTTGCCAGCGGATGTATTAACTCAAATTGTTTCGTTACTTAACCAGTGTAAACAAGAAATTTAACATATTATCTGGATCAGTGGTTCCCAATCGGTGGTTCGCGAACCCCTAAGGTTTCTCCAGGTGTATAAAATGGTTCACGAAAATAATATACTTGTATACAGCAGCTATACAAGGGGTTCATCAATTTCATCCCAATTTTCGAAGGGGGTTCACAAGGAGAAAATGATGGGAACCACAGATCTAGATTAAGCATACAATGCATATAGAAACTTAATCTTTATTACAAGGGTTTAGTTGTAAGTTAATGTTCTAAATAAAAAAATTACATTAGTTTGGCCAGAAAGAGATATTGTAATTTATTTTTTCAGTAATCTAACCTACTGTAAAAGTCTGGTTAGTTGAAAAGCCTTAGAATACTTCTTTGCAAATTCTAATTTTGTTTACAGTAAAATTCGGTTTGAGGGAAGTTTTAAATAAATCTGACAACTATGAACTTCCCACTCAATTTCAAAAACAAAACTCTTTATATATTCTAGTTTTTTGTTTTCAAAAAAATTCCAGATTATCATTGTGTATGCTGAGATATGTTACCATTTTACTACTGCTCATCATATAAAAATGCAGAGATGATCTTGTGTAGCATACTGTAACAAGAATAAAATTACCACCTTCAAACTAAGCACCCTTCATTTTTACACAGCATGAATAGGGACATACAATACAGGACACCTAGTACTGCCTTTTTTTCACTAAATCTGTATTTTTATTGATGTATCAATAAAAATACAGATGAATAAAAATACAGTTTTGCATAAAAACAGCTATACTGATGATTTTATCTAATAATTAGTTTTAGAATACTTTTAGTAAAACAGCATAAAGCTTTTAGAGCAAAGAGAGAAGTAACTTTCTAATTTTATAGGAAAATGAGAGAACAGCTATGTATCACAAATGTGCCTTTGTATAATTTTCAATGTTTTTTTTTTTTTTGTTTTGTTTGTTGTTGTTGTGTGTGTGTGTGTGTTGGGAGGAGGGATTGCAAGATTTTGTAATAAATATAAGTTATCAGACTTTTTTTTTTTTTTAATGAAAACTTTTTAACAAGTAAGAACTTTGAACATTTTGAATTCATGTGAGATAGTAGCTCACAATACAACTCTGTTAGTATGAATTCTACGAGTTTGTGTAAATTATTTGAGTTTACTGTTACCCTTAATGCTGGTAAGTTTTTTTTTTTTTTTTTTCCCCAATAAAATTCACATTCATGGAAGTTATAAAACAACACTGTATGATGCAGATCTGTTCCAATTTGGAAACATATTTGAGATCATACTTTCTAAATTATACATTGTGTGGGCATCACAACCTATGAGGATTAATAATCTTCAATATATTTTGTCTTAATAATCTTAATTGCTAATAAAGATGGGCAAAGGAGAACATTAATTTCTTCTTTGTTCCCTGATTTTTCCTTAAAAAAATTATGTGATATTTCCTCACCCTTTCACACTGAGACCCAATCCATTAATAAAAACTGCATTTAAACCTCTTGCACTACTGATTTCAACCATATATTAAAATGTGTAACTGATTTCATTCATGACTGCTGACATTAAATTTACTCTCAATAGCTTTTATTAAAATGACAGTAAAACTGACCATATTGATACTGACAATACTTGCATGCTCATATTGATATGTTAAACCTAGACCAAAGTGTACAAGCTTTATTACTTTTGTCTTGGAAAAAAAATAAAAATAAAAACTCGGCTGTTCGAGACTCGTCAGGGTGGAGACCCCCCTAATTTTTTAGTTTCATTATTGCCATGTTAATTGACTGTATCATTTTATGTCATTTTCGTGTATTTTGCCTGGTAACCGTATGTTGAAATTTTTATGATTGTAATCTATTTATAGAAAAATACATGTGATGCATATTCTACAGCTTACAAAATATTGTAACAATAGATTAAAGCTATTATGAACTAATAGTATTTAAATATATGTAAAATTATGTCGCATTTTTGTCACATTTTCCGGACAATTTTCAATAAAGGAAATGACATAGTCATTAATATATATACGAGGGCGAGTCAAATGAAAGTGAGCCAACCCCCTCCTGCACAAGAATGCAGGGGTGGGAATTCTGCACCAATTGTGCCATACCGCGCCAAAACTTGAAACCTGCGCTGTCCTGCTACATAAGGGCTTTATCGTACGATTCTGCACCAAAAGAAAAAAACAGCTACTCTACTCATTACAAACTGCTTTAAAAAAAAAAAAAAAAAAGCACCACCGTACGTTTTGTTTCTGCGCTTGCACAACTGACTACCGTAATTTATGGAAGAAACGCCGCACCCACGAAAATGAGCTTAATTAACTAGAAAATCAACAGAAACGTAGTAGTCATGATCTCCCCACCTCCACCCCTCCGGAAAAAAAAGTAACATCGCACTGTGATATATTTTGGAAAGGGGGGGGGTGGATAAACAGTAAAAATATCTCCTTTCCCCCCCTTACCATATAATGTTTTAAAGTATTTATTGCTATTTTACGAAGCTTACGATTTCCATTTTCAAATAATCAGTGTCCGATTTAAAACATCAATTTTTATATTCACAAAGGCAAATTTATAGAATTAAATAAATAACTTGTAAAAAACTTTTTGCTTTCGCAAAAAGTTCGGACAGTATAGCACATGCTGTTAAAACGAAAGAACCAGCTGATGAGTAGGCTCCAGTCAAAAGTAAATATATATTTTTTTTTTCCCGCTGACGTCCAGCTGTTGATTACGTAATGAGAGTGCTTCAGCAAATTGTTTGTTTTAAGCTTTGAATGTTGTGTGATAACTCTTGATGTTTATTCATTTATTACTTCTGATATTTGTAACACTGGGATTTATTTTAAAAGCACTCAGGGTTTCCTGAGCTTGCCAATTACTCATAGTAGACTTTTTACCTTAATAACAGCGTAAGGCAGTGTTCATTCGGTACAGTGCTCCTTCACAGGGCGCAAAGCCGCATGGCAAAAAAACACAAATAACTTATAGATGAACTTTTTTTTTGGGGGGGGGGGGGTAGAATGGTTAAATTCGCACAGGGCGCAACAGACTAATTTTGGTTGTGATTTGGTATTTTAAGAACAATCAGGCCCGGACTGGCTCCTATGGGGGCTCCTTACTGGTGAATTTGGAGGGAATAGAATATTAGGATATGTAATATTTGAAAATTAGGTTTACTTGCCATATTTAACTATTTTAAAGTGTGTGTGTGTGGGGGGGGGTGATTCTTCGGGGGATCCCTCGCGGGGCATGGTCTGTGGGGTCCTTTGCAACGCCACTGTATTAAAGAGTAAGATTACAAAGAAATAAATAATCGGACTACTTTGGTACATTACTCGGATGTATATCAAATTACTTTGATAAGAAAGTAGTAGCGGCCTCGCTGGGGGTTCCTTTCTTATGCCGGGGGCCCTTGTCGATCGCCGACCTGGCCAGTGAACCTGAGAACAATGGATGTTCATAGGAACACAGGGGTGTGGTTAATCAAGGGTAGTGCATTTTTGCGGTATTTTAAGAAACTTTAGCCCATCAAAAAATATATATATTAAAACCTTCATTAAATTTTAATTATAGTTCTAAAATGTAGACATAAAGTTTCGTTTTTTTTTTTGGACTTAATTGAGGAGACATCGGTTGGATTTATGTACCCATCCACAGCGGTTGATCAAACTGCTTTTCAATGGGGTAGGCTCGCATTCTGATTCGTTACGCTGTGCTCCGTGCACTGCTAAAAGGTACGTGATCGGTGGGGGCGTCATCTTTTGAGACAATTATTACTAAATAACTTTTATAATTTTTCATTGAAGATCGGCCAAAAAAATTAAAAATATTGTAAACGCTGCGGCGTTTCTTCCATAAATTACGGTACTATTACGTCACTCTAGAAGGACGTAATTGGCTCAGAACAAACCAGTCAGAATAATGGAGAAAAGAGAAAAAATGTCATTGATCATCATTTTATGGCCAGCACTGCACTCAAGATAGGGTTCCTCAGGGGGGGGGGGAGGTTGTGACCCCCTTATTCCCCCCCCTTCTTGGCTACGCCACTGTAATGGAGATAAAAAAAGAAAAGTTAAATAAAAAATTTTTGCAAAAGTTATTCATTTTTCATTTAATTTTTAATCTATAGTCTTTGTTATTATTATTATTCTGGTGTTAAAAATTACCTGTAACTTTGAATGTAGCATCTAATAATATATTAGGTTAAGGTAAGTTTATATTTTTCATTTTTAAATGCTTATTATTTATTGAAGTGGGCTTCTTTTATCTGAGTAATGTTTAATACTCTCAAATTTACTAAAAGCTTGACTGTAGTTATATTTTTCTATCGATAGATTAAGAATGAAATTTGCTCCAATTTGTTGCTTCAGTGCTCCAAATCGTTGACACTGTTGCTCCAAAAAGCTGCTCCAAATCAGCCTTACCCAATTCCCACCCCTGAGAATGGTTCGGTCCACCATCTGCGGCACACACGCACCCTCATTTATGAAAATGACGCGAAAGTGTGAGGTTAAAGTTCTTTAAGGTGCTCATACATTGAAGACAGTAGCATGACATAATGGACGCTCCAAAAGAAGAACAGCATGGTGTGGTCAGGTTTTTGACAGCTGAAGGTGTTCCCAACAAGAAATTAGTCACTGTATGACTGCCGTGTACGGTGAACATTGCATCTCATTGGCTACTGTGAAGCATTGGAGCAAATGGTTCAGCGAAAGACATGAAAATTGCAAAGGCGATCCAAGACTGGGCCAAAACCACCTCACAACCCCGACACAATTGCACAGGTTGATGAGCTGATTCGACAAGCAGCCATACAGCCCAGATTTGTTGCCATGCGACTTGCAGATTTTCGGGAAACTGAAAAACATCAAAAGGATACCAGATTCATGTCGGACACTGCCGTGAAGGAGCCAGTTACAGACTTTTTGAATCAGCAGCCTATGAAGTTTTATGAGACGGGAATCATGCGGCTCGTTTGCCAATGGGACAAATGTCTCAATGTTCATGGAGACTACCTTTAAATAAAGTACTCTGTCATATATTCGCATTGTCTCACTTTCATTTGACTCGCCCTCGTACATACAGGGTGTCCAGTGCTAACGGTGCCCAATGGCTATTTCCTAAACCGTTAGTCAGAGACACATAGTTTCAATTGCAAAAATCCTCTAAATTGTATAATCTATTATATCAGGAACAATAGATGTCAATAAATAAATTCCTATAAAAATTACAAAACTTAAATTTTTATACTGTCCCTTGGTCCTATCAGTTATATTTAGAAAAATTTTCCTTACATTTCATGCACAATAAAAAAAAAATTGTCCTATGACCAAAACAAAATTCACCGAGTTACAGCTGCTTAAAGTTAGAGCACTTTTTGAGAGGCGAAATAGGGGTTGTATACAAAATAAATTTGAGAAAAATTATATGGTTTTGAGCTTTGTAATATTTATTGGCAATTTCATAAACTATTTTACGATTGTAGATTGCAATAAAGAAGATTTAACCATGTGTATCCAATAAATTAACATAAAAACGTAGCTTATACTGAAAATAGAATTTTTAAGAAGAAAACTGAAAAGAGTTTTTTAAATGAACTGGTGTTAAATAACTTAAAATATAAAAACAAGACAATAAAACACTTCATCAAACATTAAAGTAGAAAATGAAACTCTTTTAAAGTACAAATATATGCATTTTAGAAACTTAAAACACAAATCCGTATAGCGCTTCCTCCAAGTACGAGGTTTGTCCGGAAAATATGTATAAAAGTTGAATAATAACTTTATTTTACAATTATTCAGGTATTACAATATGGTCTCCTTCAAAGTACTCACCCTGAGACTAGAAACACTTCTGCCAATGCCATTTCCACTGTTGATAACATTGCTGAAAGTCTTCAGTTGTGATGCTGTTCAGTTGCCGTGTCATTTCTGCCTTGATGGCTTCCACATCTCCCAAGTGCTGCCCCCGAAGCACCTTTTTGCATTTCGGGAACAAGAAGTCGTCACAAGGGGCTAAATCGAGTGAATAAGGCAGGTGGTCTGTCATGGTGATTGAGCTTCGGGGCAAAAGCTCACGCGCAACGAGCGATGTGTCAGCAGGCGCATTGTCGTGATGAAGGATCCACCTGGCCCCTTTTGCCAAATACGGTCGAACTTGGGCCTCACGAGCTCTGAGACGTGTCAAAACTTGATTTTGATGCACTGTTCCCCAATCAGAGAGAGCTCCATGCCGACGGCAGGTGAAAAAGGGTAACTGTCAACAAGCAGCCGCACACTCCTACTTACACGCAGAGCGCTCTGACTTGAACTGAGCATTGATGGGATTGTTTACAGCAGTAGTGCAACCTGGCGGTGACTGCAAACTGTAAAATAAAGTTATTATTCAACTTTTATACGTATTTTCTGGACAAACCTCGTATAGCTTCCTTCGGATGCAATGCAAATATGCACCTGTGTAGGAAACTCTTCCTGTACTTTGCATACCATAGTAGGTGCTACACATCTGCGAACTACACATGTATGCAATTCAGTAAGTCAGATCCCAGACATATTTTTTATAGAACCTGACTATAACCCTTTACTTAAAGATTAGTATTCTAAAATTAGTTTTGCTTCTTTCTCTGTATTATGCCAGAAAATGAATTTATTACCTATAATTTACAGAGGATGTTCACACATTTTTGTAATGATTTTGCAAAGATATATATAGGTATAAGCATATAAGAATTTTATTTTCTAATGTGTTCAATCTGATACCCCTTTCTTTGAACTATCATATTACATCATGATTTCCAAGATAAAAGTCCTTTTCTTAAAACATCAAGGCTGATATTGTTCCACTCCTCCTTCACAATCTTCCTGAGTCCACCCAATGTTTTGGGATGCCCCTTATAAAGAGCTTGTTTTAAAAGTCCAAATGCACAGTAATCCATAGGAGACACGTCAGGGGACTTGGGTGGGATGCATTTAAAGGGAATAGCTTCAATTCCAGTTTCATTTCTCATTTTATCAAAAAATAGAGCAGTAGATTTAGAGGCATGGCTTGGAGCTTTATGTTGATGGAACTTAACAAGGAAAAGATTGTTTGGATAAAGGGATGGAATTTCTTCTTTAAAAATAGGTGTTAAAAGATACTTCTGATAGTAACCCGAATTAATTTTGACATTTTTTCTACTTTCCTTATTTAAAGTTTTCTGTTATAAGAAAATCCAGTAATAACCATAGAACCTTTAGAAAAACTTTCCTTGTTTTCTCTAAACCAATTTGTTAAGTCTTTTTCTCCTCTTTTGCGGTAGTAAATGGATCTTTTTCTATTGCAGTCGGATAAATGTATCCAAGCTTCATCAGTTGTAACTACACATTTTTTTTTTTTTTTCACCCACCAAATAATTTTCATATAACAATCTACACATAGTCTTAAGCTGAGAAACGTTTTGGCATTAGGCGATGAACATAGTGTTTTTTTGCTTTGATTAACTTTAAATCGGATTTTATAATTTTGTTCATCGTTCCTACAGAGATATTTAAAGATTTTGCAATAGTTCTGTGGGTTTTTGGATTTTCCTTTAAAACATGAGATGCGACTTTAGATTTAATAAGAGGTGTGTACATACCTTTGTTGGGTATGCATTTTTTGCCTTTTCACCAGTGAAATATAAACTTTGACATTTCTTTCCTTTCATATTAATTATGTCACTTATTTTACATGTAGAAATATTAAAACCATGATTTTGACATCTTTTTTTAATAACTGAATAAGAGTATTTCTCTTCGGACAGTGCAAAAATATAGCCTTCGATCCATTACTTATTTTTCAGCGACATTTTAAAGCAAAGAATATTGTTCATGCTACAGAAGATAAATAAGCCTTATTACAATTTGATGCCAATCACATTTTTATTTTTAAATTAATATTTAACTTCATGGAGAAAATCAAAATCGTTACAAAAATGTGTGAACACCCTCTGTAAATTTTCAATTTTTATATGGTCCCTTAACGGTTTACCATAACAGGACATTTTTAAATGTGGAAAAGTATCAAGTTAAAATGTTTGTTGCTCAATAACTCGGTGAATTTTGGTCGTAGAAGGGCGAATTTTTTTTTTTTTTTTTTTTTTTGTGCATGAAATTGTAAAAAGAAAAATTTTCTAAATATAACTGAAAGGACCGTATAAAAATTTAAGTTTTGCAATTTTTATAGGAATTGATTTAGTGACTTGGATTGTTTTTGATATAATAGATTATACAATTCAGAGCATTTTTGCAATTGGAACTATGTGTCTCTGACTAACGGTTAAGGAAATAGCCATTGGGCACCGTTAGCACTGGACTCCCTGTATATATGTAATAATACAAATGACATGCTTATTTCCTAATTTATACTTCTCAACATTAAAGAATGTTTAATAGCACAACCAATTATTGTATTACTTATTTCTTTTTATCATTATCAGTTAAACAAATCAAGAAAGTTCATATAAAAATTAGTGAACATAAATTGCTGCAAAAAATACTTATCTGCATTTATGAGAAAATTTTGTACTTAATTTTTTAAGATGTGTATTGTAATTGATGTGTAATTATGGAAGTATTTAATTCTACAAAGCTTTTATGCAATTGGTACGGACTAACACAATATTGAGCTTACTTTTATGCTACTTGAAGATGGCTATTTATGGTTTGTGAGTTATAGATAGTGATGGCTATTTATAGTTAAGATAACTGTGATTATAAAAGATGTTAAGACTGTCTTTTTGAGCTAGTAATTTATTGTATATAAAAAATGAAAGAATCAAAAGGGTATTTCACTGAAATTTCTTGAAGTATTTTATAATGTGAACTTCCTTGTAGCTAATAATTTGTATTTTTAAATCAAACTTCAAATTTTGTATTGTAAGTTTGAAATGAATATTTAAATAAAAGAAAATTATTAAATATGAAAATTTAATGTTATCTTATTTATCAGCATCAGAGATTCATAGGTAGGAATTTATGCTAAGAATTTCCATGTTAAGAATTTGTGGAAGTAAGTCTTATTTGTATTTTATATTCTAATATGATCAGAGCTTTTTTTGAGTAAACATACACATTTGTTATTACAGGACACTCCCTCTAATCTGTACAGGTTGGGACTAAGTGTTGTGCGAATTATAGAAATTTGCTGATTATAGGTCATTTGTTTAACATCGGAAAAAATGTGTATTTTACAAAAAAATTTTGGCAACAGTACACATATACAGTGAAACCTCTCCGAGCGGCCACCCCTCTGAATGACCAATTCTCCATGGTACGGATTTTTTGGCTCATAGACCTAATCTTAAAATGACCTTTATCAGTGGCCAACCGACCCCCTCTAAACGGCCACCGAGTGGTATCGCCCATCTCATTTTTCGGGAAATTCTACTCACTCCATGCTTTGATTTTGGGTGGAAAAACTCAAGCTCTGGTTTATTGTCAAATATAAAACACAGGACTTTAAGGAAAATTGATGAAATTATCGAAAATTCCAAAACGGTTACAAACGAATCAGTTAGAGATATATGCTTTTTAAAGTAAAAAACGAACTTGGAAAAATGGTTGTTTCAGAAAAAAGTAAAAACTTAAAACAGACACAAACTGTATCCTTTTTTCAAAAACTGTAAGAAAGCATTAAGTGAAGTACTATTTTCTCTTTAGATAAGTTTTAAATTTCATTTTAAATAAGGAAAGGAATATGTGTCAGACTTGTTTATATTATGCATGATAGCAATTATCTTATAATAGTAAATAAAATCCTTCAGAGTGGCCAAATATTCTGGGTACGGTGGGATGGCCGCTCAGAGAGGTTTCACTGTAATTAGACAGAACTGAAACCAAACTGGTCATAATAGTTATTTTGTAATAATATATGAAAAATAATATAAAACATTTTTTTTTCAATTTAAACGCTATATGTTTTAGTTATTTAATAACATTTGAAATTGCATTTGGCAATTTTGTCTGGCAGCTTATTCATAGGTATTCTTTTGTGCTTGGAGACATTAGTTTGTTTATTTATTTATGTGTGTTTATTAAAAGTATTTAATTGTATTTACTAGTTTGTTTCAGCCCATAATAGATGTTTCTCTGAAGTAATACAAAATTATACTAAATGAAAATCTAATCCCATGCCCTTCCATGTATCAGTACAAACAGTGAATATCCACAAATGATTATTCTAGTTATTAATATAAATAGGCTGATAAATGTAGACTTCTTTTGTGGTCTTTTTATTTTCATGAAAGTTTCATCAGTCTTTCAGTCTGTATAGAAAAACTTTAATAAAATTATCTGTTTACATGTAAAATGTATGGCAGATTACAGGCATTTGCAGAAATAGGGTTGCGGATTAGAGAGAGTGTGCTGTACTTATAGATCTGATGAGGACCTTATGACTTCCGTGTACATCTATTAAATTATATACACTTCATTTGAACCTATCTCATATGAAAGTGAGATACAATGCTTCAATAATATGGTCTGTTGGTTGATTTCTTACCAAATATAAGAGATATCACTAAGCTGGGTTTAATTTTGGAAACTTACTGTTGGTGCCCAATGTGGCAGTATTTCATCAGAGGTCTCCAAGCTTGGTGATGGTTGGCAAGAGTTTTGGAATGCAGGGGACAATGATCCCATTGTCATGAATTTTCATACCAATTTTTGTAAAAGTTACCTTTTTTTGTTAAATATCTATATCTTTTAAATAGCTTTCTTGTCTGTCTGCTATAAGCGCCTGAACCATTCATTGGATCTGGACCAAATTTGGAACACTGGCTAAACAGGACAAGAGGCAGCTATTGTAGATTTAAAAAAAAAAAAAAAAAAATCAATCTGATTTTTGTTTTAGTAATTTGTTTTGTACAGTTTTTGCCATTTTTCGTTATCGCAAGCTAAATTTTCGTAACTATATTTCTTATATGATTGGAAACTACAGAATTTTCATTTTCAAATAAACTGTTTCAAAATCCTACTTAAATTTGCAGATTTTAAAGAATTTTTAAAAGAAAGATCACTTTTTAGGTAAATTTTTGGAATTGACTGTTGCATTGAAAAATTCAGCTGGCAAAAATTTTCCATCTTTTTACCATTGATAAAACATTTATTTTGTCCTCTTTTAAATTTTAAACTGTACAGATATTAGATTTTTTTATGAAAGGATTGCGAGTTAAAAATCTGTATTCTAGAAAGGTCACATGGACATGCAAAGAAAATTCCGTGCTTTCTTTCATTGGCAGAAGCACTTCCAAGACAACTAGACAGGTGCTCTTTTTTGAAGCTGAATGGGGCACTGGTGGAATAGATTAGCAAACATCTACACTTATTTCTTAAGTGTGCTACACGGGATTTCTTCGGGAATTCAGTTTTTGTTTAAGACACTTTGCAACAATTGCACATTTTGACAGATTTCAGCAAGTCATTTTGTTATTATTATTATTTGTTGATTAGAAATTATGCAATGACTTATTTATTTATAAATTTTTAAACAGTGGAATTTAAAGATTTTTATTATTATTTTAATTTTAGAATGATGGTAGTTTTCTTTCTTTCTTTTTTTTTTTTTTTAGTTAAATAGATATTAAATTAATAACTTTTAAACTGTAGAACTTGAAGATTATTATTATTACTAGCTTTCACCCATGGCTTCGCTCATGTTTTGTCAACCAATTCTGGTTATTAGTAGATACAGGTAGAGGTTAAATAGTTACAAAAAGAAAAATATTAACTACAGAATTATGTTCTGCCTCACCACAAACTGAAGATCCCACTCCTTAAATTTTATCTTCAGTTAATTAACATCTCTTATTGACTCTGCTTGTCCTTGGCAGTTACAATCATGGACACAGAATAGAGCATTATTTCAAGATACTGCTATATACTATGTTGTATATTCTTCCATTTGGCACTAATACATACAAATTTTGATCACTGGACACACGTGAAAATGCTACATGTAGCTGGCCATGGGAAAAGCATGGCTTTTCCAAATGCAACCCTGCTACCTGTAATGTTTGCCCTTGTGCTTTGTTAATAGTAATAGCAAAACTAAGTTTGATTGGAAACTGGAGGCTTTTGAATCAAAATGGTAGGTCAGTAGGAATTATTGGGATTCGAGGTAAGATTACACTTTCCCCTTTTCCCATACCTGTTAAAATAGTGGCACTGATTATATTTTGCCCTAATTGGGTAATCCGAAGCCTCTTCCCATTACATAATGGGGTGCATCTATATTTTGCATAAGCATAACTGGTACACCTAATTTCAATTGGAGTTTATGCGAGGGCAGTGGCAGCTTGTGGGTTATTTAAAAGGAGGTTCACAAAACAAATTTTGAAAATTAAATATGCAGATATGATGCACCTTACAAATTAAAATAGATTTGATTTTCCAGCAGTTAAAGGAAAACAATACACACAACTGAAAGAAAACAAGTAATATTTTGTCACAAAGATAAGTTTTAGCAAAGGTACTGTCTTGATTCATTTTATTTCAAAGGATAATATTGAAAATTGCTATTGCTTTATCTCCGAAACACGTCTTTTATGCCCATCTTAATTATTTACACTAGTTTGTAAAAAAATAATATAGTGAAAAATGATAGAAATAAAGAAAATACTAAGAAAATGAAATAAAAATTAACTAACTGAACGTAACAAACCAAGGCAAAATCCGAAAGCGATACCGCAAAAACTGGCCCAGTGTGCACAATGAAATTGTGTGAACGGAATGATTTCATCAATGCCGTACTTCTCTCCAGCTAACTCGGGGTATTCTGACCCCAGAGAGCGATTCAGAGGGAAAATATTTTGTTCGCATATGCGATTAATTAAAGACTGTGTTATAGTAACCTACACTGTGTTAGCTATAATAAGCCTATTTAATAATAGTGGGGGGAGAGAGTAAAACTCACGTTTTAAATTCAAATAAATCTAGAAGTGTGCTTAATATTTGTTAATGTGTTTATTCTTTAGTTTTTCCTTTGGGGATTCATGTGCTCAAATGGAGGAGCCGCCACTGTGCGAGGGTACACCCAATAGCTCAAGAGAATTTTAAAACTCAGCATGATATGAACTGCTCTGTGCTGAGTCCATGATTATATTTATTGACAAATACTCCTTTATTTCTCCCTGTTTGTTTTTCAAAATGAGTGTTGATTTGCAAACGATTTCTTTTCTTCGTGCGAGAATCACTATTGCACACAACCAGTGATCATAATTTAAATTTTGTTGTGAGTCTGGGTAAACTATAGTAATGAGTTCTACATCGATTTCCATCAAATTATAAAATCCGTCTGTAAAATACCACCTTCAGCATCCGTGTTCAACCGTCGATCACCAATTTTTAATAGTATCTTTGCGTAATGTCCTGAATTGACATTATTATAAAGGTGCACTCTCATATTCGTTCTTAGGCTGAATTTTTTAACTTTTGCCTATAAGCTTGATGACTTGCGGCAGGCTTTGATCTCATCTGCAGGAGTACCCCTCTGAATTACCAGTAGTGCTTGTTGGAAGTCACTGGCCAATAAAACTACCATTCCTCTTATAATATCTGTATTGCAAGTCTTGAAGAATTCGGTTTAATGCCTCTATAGCTTTTTTGTGAGACATCGTGCTTTCGTCCCACAGCAAAAGTTTTTATTGCTGTAGTATCAGATCTCGAGAGCTGTTTTTGCTGAAATTGCAGATAGGTGACTTCATGTGCAAGATTTAATGGCTATTTTAGAACGGAATGTGCAGTATGGCCGCCGTTCAGTAGTGTAGCGGCTATACCAGAGGAAGCCATGGCAGCAGCTATATTCTGGACTTTATTATGAACACCAATAACAAGTTCATCTAGAACATTTTCCCGGTTCCTCCAGGGGCATCAAGATGAAAGAAGAGTGCACCATTTCCTGATTCCACTTGATGTAACACGTGTTGAAAGACGTGACTTTGTTCTGGAAGCAACCGAGGAACTAATTCAGTTACTTGATCTTGCAATGCAAATTAATTTGCAAGCAATTTCATTGTTTAAGTCATTTTCATCTGATAGTCGAGGACTTACCATTCCAAAATCTTGTAGCTTCTTTCCCACCATTGTCATAACCTTGTTTTCAATTTTTGTCAGTGCTTCATTGTAGATGTGCTCATTAAAGTCATATTTCCATTTACTTGCTGTAGGCACCGCAAAATATTTTCCGACATGTACTCTTTGTATTTATCTCACAGCGTTTGAGGATTGGAAAGCCCACAAGATGATATGAGTTGCATCAAGTTTCCTGATTTTGTCTGGTCATCACCATTGCACGGCTTCCTCCATGGTTTTGTCCCAGTGGTTATCGTTCTCTAACAAATGTAGTTTCACATGCTTCTCTTCGCACACCATTCCGTATTCCTGACTGTTGACACAATTTTAAGGTCTCTAGCTAGTTGGGCCTCGAATATAATGCAACATGTGCAGACAAAAGCCCCTTGTGGCAACATCTTGCTTGTTTATCTCTTTTCAGTTCCCTGTGTTGCTTGCGACGAAGGGCTTGGACTGATGAAGGCCAAAACAATTTTTGGTCGAAATGTGCATATCTTCTTACCTATAACATCTTATGTGTGTTTTTTTACAAAGTTTTTTATTTACTTTATTTAAAGTTTGTTACATGTATGATGTACACACGAGCAAGAGCATCCGAGGATTTAACTCCTGGCCAAAGCTGGAAAAAGGCAGTTAATGTGGTTTTAGGAGGTGATGAAATCCTTTCCTGGAAATCACTCTCATTAAAAAAACACACTGTCCATTTTTTTAGTGTAGGGCAAGATGAGTAACAGTCCGATGTCTTTCATGTAAGGGAAAACCAAGGATCCGGAGCCACCAGGCCTCATTACCACTGACATATCGTCCTGCTTCATAGGTTTTTTCTTCATTAAGAGGCTGTGCTACACCTTCATTATGTAGATTGAGGATTGCCTGATCGCTCCCTTTATTAATGTATTTGCAAATATATTTAATCACACAAACAGAGTTGCAGGCTTCTACATTAATGTGTGCATTAAATATTTTACATAGAATGGGTGAGTATGGCACAATCTTGTATTATCAAAAGTTTGAACGACCCCACTGCAAATCTGCATCATAACACTTCTACCACCATCTTCCTGTGCTCTTCGTCTGTGTAAAGGGTAACTTATCACTGTTTCCTTTAGCAGCTCTTGGGGGAATTTTCTGGTACATTTTCCATTTTTCATGCAAGGCAATGCTGAATTGAATGCTCCACGGGGACTATGAAACATGTTTCTGACTATGGTGTCGTGCAAATGTCGAGAAATTGGATTCGGAATCTCTGCGCTTATTATATTATCTATTTCATAGGGACGCAGCTTTTCTTTCAACCAAATAAGAATGTGCACATGTGGCAGGCCCCGTTTCTGCCATTCAATGCAATGCATGTGGCTTTGGACATTACAAACGTTTGGACTTAAAGCAAAATGTGTGGGCAACTAAGTCAGTAGCTTTTTGTCTTGGCATAAGCTCTTCTGTTATTTCTTTTCATGACTGATTACAGGTGAAGGCCAAAAATAAGTCAGTCCTGTCAAAAGTGTGCACATAAACGAAAGTGTCTTGTGTACATTCATGCAAATAATGGCAGCTGTGCACAAAAGTAGAGGGAAGAATAACTATTCGACCTAAATTGTTGGGGTTTATATTACCATCCATGCTAATCGTGTCTTGCAGGAGTATGTAATTTTCTGCTCGCAGTTTTTTCTGATTTAAAGAAATGTAACGAGGATATTTGCTTTCTACTTTGATTTACATGCCTACTTAAAATTGGTGAAAGAGCTGGCTTGACTGCGGAAGAAGATTAAAGTCATCTTCTTGAAGCATTATGTGACATAGCATAAAAATCCATGAATGAAACTTTTTTTATTGGGAACTGGCTGTTTTGTAGTGGGATTAATGAGTGGAATATCAAAATGGTATCCGGACTGTCACTGGCTAAAAATTAATGGGTACTGTAAGGCATCATAGAACTTATGAGTATCGGCTATGCATGTCAGTGTATCATCATGTGTTCATAACATAATATCTCGTGAAGAAAGCTGGTTACCAATCACTACGGCAGCAACTTCATTGATAGTCAGTGCATTATAGCGCCTCTCGTTTGCCATGTGGAGTTCGATCATCATTGATGACGATTTTATCTCTGGAGGCCAGTTCTCTGTTGCAATTTTGAAGATATTTATCAAAATATTGTGGTTCAGTGGTGGCCCGTGGTCAAAACTGTTAGTGCAGCTGGAAGCATATGAGCCCCCCCGCCCTTTCCACCGGACAGGATTGGAAAATCTTTGTTACTGAATTCGAAAGCTGGCAGATTAAGCCCTCACCGAGGAAAAAAAAGAAATTACATAAAAAATGTAAGAGATCCTATTTTACTTCCATAAAATGGACATAAATTTCAACCAGCCGCTCTTATCCTCAAAATTGCATTAATCCGTGTCTGATTCGAAGTTTCCTTAGAATTTTCTTTTGTAACGATAACTTGAGAAGAAAAGAAAAAAAAAAAGAAAACTTACTTATTTTTTATAAGTCAAATCAATCCTCCTTTCTTTTAAACTTGCAAATCGTTCAGTGATGCTCTCATAAAAAGGCGTTGTTTTAATTCAGATATCCATAATTTTAAAAGTGCTTTAAAATTTCCCGTGTTTAAAGAATTTTCTCACTCGCCATGTCCTCTAAATGCCAGTTCTTGCTTACTTAAAAACAATACTGCTTTGATGGGTAATTGTCCATTCATAAGCGGCTATTCAGGCTTACCTTCTTGATAAATTAAACAATATAAAGTCGAGTTTTCCAAACATATATTCTCCTTACCCCCTCCCTCACTTCTCATCTGAGCCAATGAGTTAGTCGAGTTCTCAAGTTCAGCCGCCGTTAAAAAATCTTCCATCAGCTGCATACTCCCTATGCCGGAGAGGCTGCTTACGTAGCCGTTGTCATGGCAACGGTGCTGCCAATTTTCTTTTCAGCGCTCTGGGCTGAACCAAAGATTTTCCCAATTGAATTGCGGGAAGATTAAAGTGCTAGTGCTTTTTTTCTGAATGAGCGATCCGGCCACAATACGTTTTTTTTTTTTTTTTTTTTTTTTTTTTTTTGAGATTTTTTTAATTTACCGTAGGAATTCCACAATTCTAATCTGAATTTAGGAAAATTAGTAGAATAAATTATTTTAAAGTATGTGCTGATACTTTCAAGTGCAGCCCGGCTGTACTTGCTGTATCCCACGAGCCGCCACAGTTGTGGTTATGTAACATGTATGTATTCTTGCAGCTTGTCGCTGCCTCCTTAATTCGGCGAGAGGATACTTGAAATCGAGAATTTTTTGCTGCCCGGGATCGAGATGAACTCCTGTGTAGTTAGAACTAAGTTTGTGAGACATTTCAAAAAGAAAAAGAAATAAACTGAAAAAGAAAGTAAAATTACAGTAAAATAAAAGTTAAAAAGTAGAATTAGGAGTAAGATAATGAACCTGACTGCAGTTTGAAACTATGGCTTTTTCAATAACTTATTCAGAACATAAAACATATACTAAACATATAACCCCCAATAATAATAGAAAGGTTACTGTGTCATTTTTACTTAATTTTTCAAACTCAAGATGCTAAGTAAGATTAAGGAGCTCATTTGTGAAGCTTATAAACATTCCTTGAGTTATGGAGCATAGCACTTTAAACCTTACACGGCCCATCTGAAGGAAGCGCATATGTCACTTTTGACAATGACGCTTTGCAGATTTTTTTTTTTTTTTTTTAAACTGCACTAGCAAAATGTAGCATATCAACATGCAAATTCAAAAGTACAGTAAAATTTGGAAGATAAGTACTATTACTATATACACGTAAATTCTAAACATAATTTTTGTGGTAACCTAGTCGCTGTCAATTTAAAGGTAACTGTAACAATGCATCAGCATTACTGCGTTGATGTCCTTTCTTATACATTATATCATTGGAGAGCTAGAGCCCAATGTGCAAGTCTGGTTCCTAGTGGAATACTGTGTATGAGATATTGCAATGGATTGTGGTCTGATATCACTTGCACCTCTACCCTGAAGATCCACATTATCAAACTTCTTTAATGCTCCCAATACAGCGTAAGCTTCTCTTTCTATGGTTGCCCATTTTTGTTGAGTAGATCACAAACTGTTAGAGACCACAATGGGGTGTTCTTTGCCGTCGATATTTTGTGATAAACATGCGCCAACAGCACCTGCGGATGCATCTGTGTATAGCTGGAAGGGTTTATCTAACTCAGGAATACTCGGAGATGGCATTAAATGTGAATTTTCAAAAATCCTTTCTTAGCTGATGTTTACTATCTATCAACTGCCTATCTGCCAAATTTTAGCTTCATGAATACGATTTCTCTATATTTTCTTTATAATCCCATTTCATCCCCTTTTAAAAAGTTTGGAAAAGAACAAATATGCATACTATAATTATTAATTATAAATATTAATTTTGCTCAGTTTGAAGCAAGCTGGCAAAACTTTTTAATGTAACAAAAACATACCCCTGACTGGGTCATTTAATAATGACAAGTTAATCTGAAAAGTTAACTTTCTGAAAAATCTCTTTTTTAGACATTTCAATTAAATCTCACTATATTTTTGATGTGATATATGATTGCATAGTTATTGAATTAACTGGTATTTTTTAAGTAAGAAATGAATCGCTGCTGTTTTCAGGTAAAAGAAAAAGTTTAATCCTAAATATATTCTAAAAGAGCTAAATGAAATATTCCTGTAAGATTGTGCTGTGTGAGTTGTAATCATAGTTTGTGATTTGCGCATGTGTGTGTTGGTAGCAGATTGCATCATGAATCACACGGGAGCTCTTTATGCCATGTGTTACTAGAGGGTGCTTATGTTGTAGAAACTTATGCCTTACCTCCTCCGAAGAGAAAATTTCTGCGCGATTGCAGCGCCACTGTGTAAGTATGTTTTACTTCAGTATGTTTCAGGAGAGATAAGAACCAGATGTTATGACAGACAGGCATGTTCGCCTGAATAGCATGGCTAAACTTCTAAAACCTCTGTCTTAAATGTATATATGTAAATTAAGCATAATAAATTAATCCAGAATGAATGCTTATGAACATTTATAGACAAATCACAGTCACTAAGGAAGTTTAGAAGGAATTACTCCAACATTTTGGTGCCTCACCCGCGATCCAGACTCGGGATAACTTTAGATGAAGGTGAGTGAAACCTTTGCTCACTTATTGATTTATTGAAAATAAAGTTATCAAATAAAAACTGATTGTTAAAATTAACAAAATGGATCTTGAGAAGCTTAAGAAAACGCGAGCTACATTGCGAACAGTAACAACTAAAATTATAAACAAACTGGAAACCGAAATTAAAAAGGCCAAAGAGGACATAGACTCCTTGACAATTGAAGAACAATTGGCTCAGTTAATCGAAAAAGAAAAAACTCTTATTGTACTTGATACTGACATAGAATCTGTTATAAAAATTACAGAGTTAGAGACTGAGATAGAAACTCGCGAAGAGTATCGCGAAAAAATAATTAGCATTAAAGTTAGAAGCAACAAATGTTTACAAAACATAAATGAAAAAACGCAACCGGCAATGATCTCCTCAAGTAACGGAGTAAATACTTCGAACGCAGGATACGTTAATAACAGTAACGCCCCAGGAAAAGCTAGCATTAAACTACCAAAACTGAACATAGTACGATTTGACGGAGATATATGTTCTTGGCCTTCCTTTTGGGCCCAATATAAATCAGCATTTCATGAGAACGAAACTCTCAATAATGTAGAGAAGTTCAATTATCTAAAATCTGTTCTGATATCAGATGCCGCAACAGCTATACAAGGATTAAGTTTGACCTCGGAAAATTACGAAAAGGCTGTAGACATCTTAGAAAGTCGGTTCGGTAAAAAGGAAATTATAATCGATGCTCATATGAATAAATTACTTAATTTAAATCCGGTTAGAAAGTCCAGCGATTTAAAAGGTCTAAGAAAACTTTACGATGAATCTTTAATACAAATTCGCGGACTCGCAAGTCTTGGAATTGAAACCAATACATATGGATGTTTACTATTTCAGGTGTTAATAAAAACAATCCCAAAAGACTTGGCTTTAGAATTCACCCGTCAGGAAAAACAAAACAAAAATGAGAAAATAACGGATTTGATGACATTCCTTAAAAGGGAAATAAAAATAGAGAAAGAACGGAAAATCTGACAAAACCGAACAATTCCGAAATTAATCTAAGAGAAAATACCGACAATAAAATATCCAACTATAAAATCAGAGAAAACTCATATAACTTTCATAAATATAAACCTAAACCCTTCAGAACCCCTACAGCTGCACTGAACGCGATATCCAGAGAAACCTGTGTATATTGCGAAAACGAAACATACACAACTAATGATTGTACTAAATTTAAGATATCCGAAAGGAAAAACATTCTAAAACGTAAGGGTTTATGCTATTTCTGCTTAAAAAGGTCCCATATCGCGAAATGCTGTCGCTCAAGAGCTCAACTATGTCCCAAATGTAACAAAAAACACCACAAGTCTATCTGCGACACATTACAATCTAAATCCGACAACGAAACTACAATAACTACCATGTTTCACAATCAACATGAACCGAAAGTAGAAAGTGATATGTTGTTATTAACTTGTGACGTACTAATTCATTATAATTCTAAATCGAAAATAGCACATATTTTGTTGGATACTGGGTCTCAAAGAAGTTTCATTTCGGAAAATCTAGTTAAAGAGCTAAAACTCCCTATAAGTCGTGAAGAAAATTTGAGTGTTTATCCATTTGGTTCTTCTAAACCAATTAAAAAATCCTACAAAGTTGTTAAATTTGTAGGATTTACAATCGAAATCTCATGGGCTCAGCGGAGATCGAAATTGAGGCACTTCAGACAGAAATTATTTCATCGGCGCCAGTGACAATTCCAAATGAAAAAATAAGAGAGCTGATGAGAGAGAAAAATTACCCCCTGGCTTACGAAAAGCGCGCTCAAGGTCAGATCAGAATTCTAATAGGCATAGATAATTTCGCTAGAGTGGCATGTGGAAAGCTTCAAAATATAAACAATCTGCTTCTGCTCGAAACAGTATTTGGATATACAGTCATGGGACAGGCTGAGAAAGATATAAACACCTCAGAGCAGTGTATTAATTCTCTGTTTATGCGTTGCGAAGCAGAATCAAGTGAAATATGTAATGAACTCCGAAAGTTCTTTAACTTGGAAAATTTATGCGCGTCTAACGAAGTCTTAAAAAACTTTGAGGAAAAGATAAAATATGAGAAGGGAAGATATGAGGTAAAATTACCGTGGAAGGATGAGGCACAAGTACCTCATAATAATTTTGACCTTGCAAAACGTCGATTTAATAAACTAATGTACAGATTAAAAGAAGATCCTTGGCTGTATGAGAATTATAAGAATGTTATTTCAGAACAACTTAGGGAAGGGATTATTGAGGAATGCCAGGATGCTGAAATAAAATTGGAAAACTGTTACTATATGCCCCACTCTGCAGTTGTTAGAAAAAATAAAACCACAAGCAAAGTTAGAATTGTATACGATGCATCTTCCAAAGAAAATAAACAAAAATCCCTAAATGAATATTTACATCAAGGACCGAATTTAAACCCTAATTTATTGACTTTAATTTTAAAGTTTCGAGAACATAAAATTGCATTTTCATCGGACATTGAGAAGGCATTTTTGCAGATTGCTGTTGCGCCTTCTGATAGAGATTATCTTCGTTTTCTCTGGACAGATAGAGATTTATTTGACACAAACAACATTAAAATTTTCCGATCCAGGAGGGTTCCATTTGGCGTTACTTCAAGCCCTTTCCTCTTAGCTGCAGTGATTAAACACCACATACAAAGATCCAAAACAGAATTACCAATGATAGTAGAAATGTTAGACAAAAATTTATATGTTGATGATTTATTCTCTGGAGGTAAAGATGTCAGAGAAGCGTACAATTTGTCAGTGAAGGCAGATAAACTGTTAATGGGTGCAGGAATGAAATTAAGAAAATGGAGAACAAATTTCAAAGATTTGAGCAAACTCTGGTCTGAAAATAACATGGAGGTAGAAGATAATGAAGAGCCATCTAAGGTTTTAGGAATAAAGTGGGATGACAAATTAGATATTTTACAATTAGAGATTAACCCCCTCTTAGAATCAATTAAGAATGCTAAAAACACAAAACGGTCATTTTACAAACAGTAGCTAAAATCTTCGACCCATTGGGAATTTTATCGCCATATGCAATCAGAGTAAAATGTCTCCTTCAAGATATGTGGGAAAGAGGAACAAAATGGGATGAGGAACTTCCTCAAGAATTGCAAGAAAAATGGGTCAGCTGGTACTCCGAAATTGAAGATATTAAAGATCTTTCTGTCGAGAGAAGATACTTTCCAGACGAAGTTCAAATGAACACGGATGCACTACAACTTCACGTGTTCTCAGACGCCAGTCCCAGGGCTTACGGCGCAATCGCGTACTTTAGGCAAAGGGATGTAATACTACCTTTGTAATGTCAAAGGCGCGAGTCACCCCATTGAAACGAATGACCGTACCCAGGTTGGAACTCCTCGGAGCAGTAATTGCAGCAAGAATTGCCAAATATCTTGAAGATATTTTCAAAATAGAGAAATGCAACATCTATCTTTACACGGATTCGTCAATAGTTCTGCACTGGATTAAAGGCACTTCGAGAGAATGGAAACCATTTGTAGCTAACAGGGTCATCAAAATAAAAACGAATTCTGATCCACAGAACTGGAACTACTGTAAAGGAAAAGAAAACCCAGCAGATTTGCTCACAAGAGGCAAATCAGTTCAAAGATTGAAGAACAGTAACAGGTGGTTCAGAGGACCAGAATGGTTGACATTATCGGAAGAGCTTTGGCCATCAAGCATAGCAGATAAAGTAACATCAGAAGAAGTGCTAGCAGAAAAGAAAATGGTCAAAACAGAAACCTGCCATCAGTTAGTCTGCAACACTCCTAATAATGACCCAATCCTAAATATTGAAAACTACAGTAAACTGTCAAAGATGTATCGAATCACTGCTTGGAACTACAGATTTGTTTACAACGCGAGAAATGATACCAAAAAATCCGGTCCATTAACTGCAGATGAACTGCGTATTGCTGAAATTTATTGGGTAAAACACACTCAGTCAATACATTTTAAAAGTGAGATTAACTCATTGAAAGAAGGCAATTCAGTAGACAAGTCATCATGTCTATACAATTTAAATCCAGTTTTAGATTCGAATGAAATTATAAGCTTACGCAGAAGACTGCAAAACTCCGATCTGGAATTACACGAAAAACATCCATGGATAATTCCCAGCAAGTCAAAATACACCGAATTACTAGTAATGAATGCTCATTTAAAGGTCTATCATTCGGGAGTAGCTGATACTTTGGCGGAAGCAAAAAGTAAATTTTGGATCCTTAGAGGAAGACAAGTAGTTAAATCTATCTTGAACAAATGCTTAACTTGCAAACGATTTAGAATACGTTCTGGTTCGCAAGTGATTGTACCTCTGCCAGCGGACAGGATCCAGAAATCCTTTCCATTCGAGATCACAGGAATCGATTTCGCTGGTCCCCTCTTTACAAGAGATGATAACAGGAAGCATTATATATTACTGTGTACATGTACAGTCACACGTGCAATTCACTTAGAATTAGTATCTAATTTGACCACCGAAACGATCTTATTAGCTTTACGAAGATTCATCGCCAGGCGTGGATTGTGTTCAACTATCTACTCCGATAACGCGAAGACGTTTAAGCGATCAAACCTTGATTTAAAAGAGATATGGAATAACATCAATTCATCGGAAGTAAGCGACTTTTTCGGAAAAACAGGCATAAATTGGAAATTTATAGTGGAAAGAGCTCCCTGGTGGGGCGGTTTCTGGGAGAGATTAGTAAGATCAGTCAAAACAATCCTACGCAAAGTTATCGGAAAATCGTCCCTATCTGTCGCAGAACTAGAAACCATATTAACAGAGATAGAATCTATAATTAATTCCCGACCAATCACATATTTATATGAAGATCCCGCAGAACCATCACCATTGACGCCAGCTCATTTTTTAACAGGAAGACGAATAACGTCATTACCACCAGTAAAACTGAATGAAAACCTCATGACAACCAGAAAGACTTTAACTAAACGTTATAACTATCGACAAAGACTGTTGGATCAAGGCCGTAGCCAGGAAAATTTTTCGGGGGGGGTTTCAAGTTTTATGTTTTAATATGGTACTTTTTTCAGCACACTGAAATTAAAATTAAACAAAGTATGATCTCCAGCTTTGTGTTTTTTCATTTTTATTTAAAACGCGAAAATAATGCATCCAAATTGAAACAGTGCTATGTAAGCAATATCCTATCGGGCGTAGCGAACCTCTGTGTCAGTGCAGCCTTTAAAGAATGACAAGCACTGTGTGACAGAGCAGGGCCGGCTGGACCATATAGGAAAACTAGGCGACTGCCTAGGGCGCTGACTCGAGAGGGGCGACACTAGCCAGGCAGCGGATTTTTTTTTTTTTTTTTTTTACTCCTGCTGTCCGCAGTGCCACTCTCTTTTTATTCTAAGGAGTAGCGGACTGGTTACGTGAATAATGCAACGTAGGATCTCCCTCCCGGTCCACATGGGTCGAGACTGGAGCTTACATGTCCCAAACTCCAAAAATCACAAACTTATCACTCTGACTTTTTTATTTATAGAGGTCATAAACACGATACTGTGAAACTGTTTCGTGTTTCGATCTCCGATGGAATCGAGAGATGACTCACTATTTTTTGTGGAAAGAGAAATTTTTTTATTTACGATATTTCTTTTTTGTCTCTCTCTACGTGTAAGGGGGGGGGGTGAAAGAAGAAGAGAGAGAACCAATGTGGAGAAGCATTGAGACGAATGTGAGCTTTTGCTCCGATCATACTGCATTCTAATTATGGGAAATGTAAATACTGTGTAAAATTGTGTAAATAAAGCAGCCGTACATAGTGTACTTAGGGCACATTTTTGCTACCACCTTCACAAATTCCTACTACTATGATACATTAAAAACTGTTTATTTAAAGAATTATTTGATGAGAATGAGAAATTCTGCTTGCAAGTGCCACGGAAATTGCATTTCCTTTTGGCCATACTCAGAAGACAGATATGCATATAATGTACAGAGAAAAGAGTAGCATATTTAAGTGAAATTTATCACTTTGCGATCCTCAGAGAAACACAAGTAAAAAATTACATGCGGTTTGAATGAACTGAAGTGCAATAATTGTAGTTGGCGATACAAGGGATAATTTTTTTTCTACGAACAGTAAGTTATGTGACTGAAAATTTCGGGGGGGTTTGAACCCCCAAAACCCCCCCCTTGGCTACGGCCTTGTGTTGGATCATTACTGGGAAAGATGGAGAAAAGAATACTTAATGAACTTAAAATCGGCCAATTGTGCACCTTCAGCTGCAGCATCACGAGACTTCAAAGAAGGTGATGTGGTACTTCTGGGAAACACTAAGCTACCCAGAAACATGTGGAGCATGGGTAGAATCCTTGAAGTATTTCCAGGTAGAGACGGAAAGGTGAGAGCATGCAGCGTAAAAATCAAATCAGGAACAATTAAATGACCTGTACAGTTGCTGTTTCCATTAGAGCTAAGAGACTGATTGAACTGCGAACTTTAATTGTGTTTTATATATATATTAAGAGTGTAATTTGTGTAGCCATTAATTTCATTATTTGTATTTTAACTATTTTATTTTAGTATTTAGATGAAACTTAATTTCATCGGGGGGGGGGGGGGGGGAAATATAGAAACTTATGCCTTACCTCCTCCGAAGAGAAAATTTCTGCGCAATTGCAGCGCCACTGTGTAAGTATGTTTTACTTCAGTATGTTTCAGGAGAGATAAGAACCAGATGTAATGACAGACAGGCATGTTCGCCTGAATAGCATGGCTAAACTCCTAAAACCTCTGTCTTAAATGTATATATGTAAATTAAGCATAATAAATTAATTCAGAATGAATGCTTATGAACATTTACAGACAAATCACAGTCACTAAGGAAGTTTAGAAGGAATTACTCCAACATATGTAGCTAATCATTAAAATTTGATCGAGTATTCCCCTGACGCTATTTTGCCTGTCTTCCGTTCATAGATGATCATCCTATATCCCAGATCGTGCAATATGTAACGTTAATACTACTTATTTATGAAAATTTTTGAACTTAATGCATTTAGTTACCGTAATTTCTGGAAGAAACGCCGCGGCGTTTACGTGTTTAAAAAGTAAAATTTTAACAGGTGCGGCGTTTCTAACGATGCGGCGCTTACGTGCCAAAAAAAAATATCCATTCACATGAACAAATATTAGCTTATCACTTTGGTTCTGTACGTAGAAGATCGTCAGATTTCGAGGAACTCTGTCCTTAAATGAATTTTTCAGAACCCATCCTCTCCCCTTCCCCTTATTTTGTAAATCCACAGTGATTCTTTCGGAAAACTGTCACGCCTCCACGTATCTTGCAAATGGATACAATATCGTCGATAGTTTCAGGATTCAGAGAAGCTGAAATCATAACTCAAGATAATAAATCTATGATATCCCCAGATAATGATTTTGACGATGTCGCAGACTTGGATCTTGATTTAGGATGATTCAGACTTTGACGGCTTCACATAATTTTGATTTCTCTTAGCAAAAGTAAAATTTGAAATTTTCATCTTTCATTCATTTTTTTTTTCTTTGTTGGATCCTTTTTCGCAGTAGCATAGTATCAGTGTTACGTATATATGGACTTCTTTAACGGATAATTATCAAAATTCATGAACGTAAGTACATTTTCATATTTCTTACTTAATAATTTATTTTTATATTATGATTTTATTTCATTTTTTTCTCTTAAATGAAATGCCATACATAATAACACAGAACAAAATTTTCCAACTGTGAGGTTCAAGGTCATGTGCATGCAATTTAATTTAGTGCGGCGTTTACGCCAATGCGGCGTTTCTGTACAGTTTTAATTTTTCTTGGCCTGTTTTCTTCGAGTGCGGCGTTTATGCTGATGCGGCGTTTCTTCCGGAAATTACGGTACTACTCAGCACATGCACAGAAGTATGTGGGAAGGTTTATACATGAAAACCAAACAACCATTTTTAATCATTTTTGTTTACATTTCTGTTTGTGCACAGACCATATTCCACCAAGTAAAAAGAGTGTCCAGTGTATTAATACTGAACAGCATGGACATAAATTAAAAAAATTATTAAAAAGAGAATAACTCCCGATCATTGGCCCTCCAAAATCCGACACCCGGAAAGCTTTAGTCAATACCAGCACCGTCATGTGTTATTTATAAATTTATTTAACTAAAAATTGTAATTAAAATGATGTATATTAATTATAATCTAATTAGCACTAATTAATATTCTATTTATCTTCCTATTAATAGGAAGACCACGCGCCCCCCCCCCCCCCAAAAAAAAAAAAAAAAAAAAATCTGGTGCTACTGCTTTAGATTTTGCAGATGAAGAAAATTCAAACATCAATAGCTAAGAAATTTAGCATAGATCTCAAAATTTTCACCATGTTTAGAAACAGTGCAATTAATATAGATATTAAAATATGGGTGTCTTCATATGCAAATTCAGTTTTTCATGATGAGTGAAACAGCTACCATAAAAAAAAAAATTATTTATCATGTTTTTGAAAAAGGAGAGAAGGCAAAAATTTTTCTCAACCAAATAACTCAAATTCTGTATAAGATTTTAGTAAGATGTCCACTATCAACTAAAAAGGAGACTTTTGCTACAGAATTAACCCTTTAACACGCAGTGATCCCGCTCTGGGAACACCCAACTCGGACGTTTTGACTGTTGCCAGTCACGAAGAATAGATTGGATTTCTATAAAAATAGTTGCGGGTGACACGGCTCCATGAGAATCCTTTACTTTTTAGCATGTCATTTACCGTAAAAATATGGTCACGATTATTTTTTAACAGCACTGACATCTGCTGAAAAATGGAAGAATGCGAAGAACAGCTGGACAGATTGCCCAATGCTGAAAAAAAGGGCGGCCGTTGCCATCGCTCGACTTAACTACCAGCAAGATGGCGGACGATCGAAACGTTCATCGCGTGCCACAGATCGAGAGACCCTTTTTTTTTGACAGCAGCTGACTGTGCGCGAGCACAGCCAGCTGCATAAAAAAAGGGTCTCTCGATCTGTGGCACGCGATGAACGTTTCGATCGTCCGCCATCTTGCTGGTAGTTAAGTCGAGCGATGGCAACGGCCACCCTTTTTTTCAGCATTGGGAAAGGGTTGCGCTTCAAAGGGTTAAAAAAGTATCCTAAGTTTGCCTTTGGTTCCCTTTACTCTTAGGCAACTAATTTGGTAATTGGAAAATGACAAGTTATGTTCTTTATCATTTCCAAGCTTTATCTGCTATCACACCGATTCCTAGAAGCATGTCAAAAAGCTGTCATGGGGGTCTAAGCAGTTTTGGTCATCATGATACATTTCGTATTCAGTAAAGGTATGCAAGAGAACTAAAAAAAATAATATAAAGTTAAGGAGATTTTTCTTTTAGTTATTCCATTTAGTGTAATTTTTTTCTTAATGTCATTAGAAAATTTATAATTGTTACTTGCATTTAGGGATGCACCGAATATTCGGTATACTGCCTATTCGGCAGGCAAACCAAATATTCGGTTCGGCCAAATACTTTAATATTCGGCAACCGAATAGTAAACAAATATAAGTATTCGAACAATTGGTAAACAAACACATTTTTTTTATACCATGAATGAAAGATAGCCATAGTACTAAATTAATTCAAGTTGCTACTGACTAATATCACATTCAAATTAATTTTAATGCAAGAGAAAACACGCAGATGGGAAATTTAAATTTTGTTGCTTTTAAATTTTTCTTGAATCTTATAACACATTACATTAACTTTACTATTATTCTTTTAATTATGAAACAGTAACCAGAAAAAAACCTCATAATATTAAGTGTTCATAAATATGTAAAGTCAATGAACTGTTAATTTTTTTTAATAAAATATGCAGCTAAAAAAATAATCGTTTCACAAATCTTTAAAAATATTATTTATATAATATATAAAGGAAACATGGATATTAAATTTTGCAGCATTTTAATTTCTGAAGTTTTACACCATATGAAATGTAAAATATTGTTTAAAAACAAACTAATTGAATTAATCTTTGCAATCAAAATATAACAATGGTTTTAATAAATTGTAATTAAATATTCGGTATTCGGCCAAATATTCGGTCAGAATTTTAACTGAATATTCGGTATTCGGTGCATCCCTACTAATGCTGCTATTTTTGTCTCCTGACAGTGGTGGACATCTTGTTTTAGTCTAACAGACTTAACTTTAGAAGTTTATTTCAATAACAATTGAATCAATTCTTAGATTCATATTACTGCACAAAAAAGTTATGGCTAGACCAAGATTAATTTCTCCATTTCCCTATGCTAAAAAGTGTCTTCAAAGTCAGACATATGAGCAATTTAGTTAAATTTTTCTTACTATGATAAAGGGTCTCGCAGAATATTGTCCATCAAAGGGTAAATAAAACCTTTGAATTTAGTCATGACTGATACAATTTTATAGGCATATTATATGCTATTTAAAATTTACTAAAAAATGCAGCCTGTAATATTGTACTTACATCCCAGTGCATGTACTCATGGGCTAAGAAGTATAACACAACACATAAAATGATACACATATTATGCAATTCTGTATAATTTAACATTTATTCTCAAAGTTGGAACATTTCAATTAAAAAATAATAACCCTGCTAACTTGATTCACAATAGCAATATCCAAAGAAAATTACATTTCCCAAAATGTAAAAATGCAGGTTGAACTTAAAGCCAATGCAGCTAATATCTGCTTACATTAGTTGCAAATGGTAAAACACTTACAAAAATAAGCACTTATAAAAGTAATACAGTTAAATATACATCATAGCATAATGTATATATATATCAAAATTATTATTTTCTTAAGGTTAAAATACGCAGTAGGTCTTCATTTTCTAATGGTATTGTAATATAAGGTCTAGAAATGTTTGTTGGCCTTCCAACACCAAATCTCAATACACTGCTTTCACGTGAAAATGAACATCTGCAGCTGTTTTGAGTCATTTGGCAACCATGCACTTGCCTGCAACAACATCTATATGAAGTGTTAACACAACTGGTATGAAAATTGTAAGCTCTACAATTACCACAGGCTTGTTCAGCACTGCAGCACATTTTAACACAATTCATATCCTTTGAAGATCTGATATCATTTTTTATTTCAGCTGTAAGCTTTTCTAATGATGTTACAAGGCTTTTACATTTCTGAATCAAAGCCTGAACATCACTATTATCACTTGAACAAGTATCTTCTGCAGAACTAGTAATATTCCTACTACACAAACTTTCACAGGACTGACTCTTTGGTGCAATTTTTTGGGATGCTGTTTTGGACTGTGTTTTATTTCCATTATCTGCTTTTAATTCTGAAGAAAGGTTCTTTGTTTTTTTACTGCTAGTATTCTCAACATTATCTTTCCGATTCACATCTTGAGTAAATAGATTAACAAAGTTGGTTGGAAATATCTGGTTTACAGAATCTATAGTAGCACTCGCGCAACTAACATTATATTCTAAAATATTTCCTTTCTTAACTGGAGAGTTTACATTTAATGGCATTTTACTTGTTCCTCTATTTGTTGCTGCCTCTAAAGGATTTACACTGCTTGAAACATTTGACTCAGTCTTGCCTGTCAAAATACTGGTTTCAAATTTAATATCTTGAGTATTTTGCTTCTTTTTGGTAACACTTGCTTTAACTTGAGGTTTTATATCCAAAAAAGTCTCATTTACCCCAGCATTCGTTCTATGTTTAAACTGATCTAAATAGCTTAAAATTCTAGAATTAATATCTGATACAACACTTGTTTCAAATTTAATATTCTGAGTATTTACCTTCTTTTCTAAAATATATTCTTGAACCTGAGGCTTTACATTAAATGAATTTTCACTACTTTTTAAATCCTTAGACTGACTTGTGTTATTCAAGCCTTTGATTTCAGGTTTATCAACTGAGACTGTAGTTTTATATTCTATTTCATGTGTAGCATTCTCTATGTGTGGCTTATTACTTGTCATATCCTGTTGTTCATTTACCCCTTTCTTTTCATAATTTGAACTTTCCATATTTATGTTACCGAGAAAAGTTTCAATTCTATCTTGTGACAAATTCTGCTTCAGTTCAGATTTTATTAGGTCAGGGCTGGTGTGCAAACTAGTATTCGAGTCACTTTTCAAGTCATCAGATAATGTATCAGAATACTTACTTTCGGAAGTAAAAGATATTTCAGATTCAACGTCAGAGCCATCTTCACTTTCTTCAATCACAGTGTCATCTAAAAAACCCCCATTCTCAGTGTCTTTAGAAATTTTCTTCTTCCTCCTTCGCTTTTTCTTCCTCTTGATTTTAGTCACCTCCTGTATAGCTAAGACATCTCTTTTTTGCCATACCATAAAATCAACATACCCATTATCAAGTGGCTTTGTACCTATAACATTTGTGATACTTTCATCGAATGTTAAATTATCAATAGTTACTTTCTGAGGACCAAATATGCACTTAACATACTGCTTCAAATGATCCATTTCTGAAAATCGTTTCGTATTGTGCTTGCTTCCAACAAAAAATATCAAGGTTCCCGGTTTAGAAAGCAAAAAGATTTCCTGGGAAAAAAAAAAAAAAAATCAAACAAATTGAATCCAAATATAGTAAATACAATGAAAAGCACAAATCATTTCTTACATTGGTACTCTCTGAAATTTTTATCTTGTTCACAGATGAAATATGATAAAATAAATTGAATGTGAAGCAATTTTTCATGTTATGAGTAAAAATAAAAAATATATTCTGTATGCAAACTTGTAACCAGTCATTCGAAGTAAGTATTTGGTGAAGATGGATGACAATACTAACTATTAACCCTTTGGGTACGGATTTATTTGAGAAAATATTTGCATGTGGAATGGATATAATTTTTGGTTGCTTGGAGTAGTATGTAAAAGCAGTACATTTCATGTAAGAATTTATTTCTAAAAGATTGGTGACATATGTAGTATTAAGATGTCTTCAAGCAATTAGAATTGCAAAACAAAAATAAATTACTAACAACAAAATAAAACTAAATGAAATAAATGCAAGCTATAAAAAAAAAACCAATTACTAATAATTATGCAGAGTGTGATATTTTTCAAAGCAAGTTTGGTACCAAGCATGGTCATCCGCTCCTAGGGAAAACAAGTGAATGATGTCTCTCAGATATCAAATGTACCCAAGAGGTTAATTGTTAGGATATTAAAATTTTTGCTTTCTTTAAAATTATTTTTTAGCATTGTTCTGATAATGCATTACACTACTACATAACATTCAGTGGTTAATTCAAATATGCCATCCTTCCACTTGTTTTATTTCAAGAAAGATGTTAATTTGGCTTTGTAAAAACTTTTCCTTATAAAAAATTCTAATTTGGGAAATCAGAAGGGGTGGAGAGAGGAGCTTGAAAGTATGTGTGTAGTTCCAAGACAGACTTAGGTCTTAAGAAACAAATTTTGCAGGCGATTAAAAAAAAAAAAAAAAAAAAAAAAAAAAAAAAAAAAAAAAATCTATTTATCCTTAAACTTCACAAAGTACATGTTTAAAAATATGCCTACATGTGTCTCAGAAAATTATTATACAGTGAAACCTTGATTTAGTGCATTTTTACTAAAATAAGTGACAGTAATTTTAAAGGAAAGCAAATAGTTATTTGCAGCAGAGGCAATTCACATGCGTTCTCTTTTTATAAAAAGGGAAAAAGCACCTTTCATTTCTTTGTATTATATCAGGCATAAGAGTTTTCCACAGAATTCTATACTTGCATAGTTTTGTTTATTTTAGATTAGCAAATTATTGGCTTTTTTCCCTTTTTCTAACTGATGAATTCCACTGTTTGTTTATTAAAATTTTTGGCAGGAAAATCTTTCATTCAGTAGTATGCTACAGCCTTCAATTTCAATCTTTTTCCATCCATCTTGAGAACAAAAATTTTTCTTTTAATATTTTTTAAATTTAAATCTGTAATGCTCCATAACAGTAAATGTGTGACACAGTCTACAGCTTATTTTCATAAGAGTTTTGTGCGTGTATTTTTTCACGGTTGTGGAAATATTTCTCAAGCTAAACATTTTCTGTTAGAAAGCATTCTATTCCTCCTTCATCTATCACATTTCCTCCCTAAAAGGCCTGATAATTGAAAAGACACATTTCTTGCTTTTAAAACAATTTAAACTAAGAATGCTACAAAAAGCTTTGGTATATAACCATTACTATTTCACCTAGGGGAAAAAAAGATCATTAAACTGTCCTACTCAACAGATAATTGCTGTAAAATTTGACAAAACTTAGCAGAAATGTTTTTCTTAAGCATTGTATTTAAAGTTTTTCTCTTTATGCAAATCTGCTAACCAAGACAACGGAAACAGGTTATGTTTATTCTCAATTAAATAAATTATGCATGTACATTTCTATTATTTTGATCATATCTAACTGATTAAGCAACATTAGATAAATACAAACTTGTGATAAAAATAGGATTACTGAATCCTATCTTTTTTCATTAGTTACTGTGAAATTACACAGAAGATTATTTTCAATGCTTAAAAATCTGTTGCAGATTGACAGAAAAAGTTCTGCTTCTGCGTTCCAATGCCACACATGAGTAAAAACTGATCCTTATTTCAAATTCAAATTACTGTAATTTAAGGTAATGCTGCACCAGCATAAACAGCACACTGGGAAAAAATGGCACAAAAATAATTAACCCCTTGGGTACATTTGACGTCTGAGAGAAGTCATTCACTTGTTTTCCCTACGAGCGGATGACCATGCTGGGTACCAAACTTGCTTTGAAAAATATCACATTCTGCACAATTATTAGTAATTGGATTTTTGTTATAGCCTGCATTTATTTCATTTAGTTTTATTTTGTTGTTATTAATTTATTTTTGTTTTGCAATTCTAATTACTTGAAGACATCTTAATACTACAAATGTCACCAATCTTTTAGAAATAAATAAATTCTTACGTAAAATGTACTGCTTTTACATACTACTCCAAGCAACCAAAAATTATATCCGATATACATGCAAATATTTTCTCAAATAAATCCGTACCCAAAGGGTTAAAACTGCCTAGAAACACTGCACTGAGTTAAATTGCAGGCGACATTGCTTTGAACGTTATAATCATAAATTCTTGTCTTGTGTCATGATGTATGGGATATCATTTAGGAAAAATTAATAAAATCAAATCAAACCATAACAGAAAAAAAAACTTTAAGAAATTTTGAAAATATAATTACGTTCATGAATTATACTTATATTTGAACATTAAAAAAGTCCAGATATGTAATACTCATACTATGTAATTTTTAAAAAATGCCTAATATTCATGCTATATTATTTTTTTTAAACTGAAGGGAAAGAAATAATGTTGTAAATTGTTATTGCACCCATGATTGTGTGAAAGGTGGAGTCATGTCCACCTCTTCAAGAAAGAATCAAAGTAGATTTACAACGGAAAAGGCAAGAGAATGGATGGGTTTGGAAAGATTCACGGGGATAAAGAACAGAGTCTGGTACTCAAGGGAAAAGCTAGGCACCAGATAAGCAAAACAAATTTTGCAAACTGACTGGTCTTCTCTGTAGTATATATAAACTAATATTTCTTCATGATATTCATGGAATATTTTTTACCACACGTAAGCACTGCATCGGTAGAAAAGACGCACATGCTAAATTTTGAAATTTTAGGCATGTAAATGCCACAGTGTTTCTTCTGGAAATCAGGATATTTTTTTTTTCCTTCACTTACCTAGCAAAAAAAAAAAAAAAAAAAAATTCCATTGTAGGGGGCAAGTTAAGATAGGAATGAAAATGATGCAAAAGATTTAAAGTTTAAATAGACTGTTTTGACAAGGAATATTCATTCTTACTAAGTATTGTTTTATGTCATTTTCTGTTGTGCCCCAAATTTTGCTCTGCACGATTTCCTCATTCTTTAAAATTTCTGTCACTTTCATCCTCATTGTATATTGATGGTTGGTTTTTGGTTAAAGCAAAGCTACACTAAGGCTATTTATCTAAAGGGGATGCTTTGGGGGCAAAGGATTTTAATGAGTATCTGCATTATATCTGGACAAAACACTCCAGATCATTGGGTTTATAGCTACACATGAGAGCAGAACCCTGGACCAGCACAGTCCAGCTATTTTTCCAATGTTGATTGTCTTCTCCACCCGTCCATTAGTTGGCGATTATACACTGAAAAGGGTATTCAGATAATGTAGAGCAGAAATAACGATCCTTATCAGAAAGATGAGAATCTTTTGACAAAAAGAAAGACCATAAACTAAACAACCCAAAAGTAGAATTCTTGGAAAGGAAGATAATAAGGAAGAGGTTAAAGGATAAAATATCTTTTAAGCACATGTTTTTTTTTTTTTTTAATCAAAGTTTGCATGCATAAATATATGCATCTCGATCCCTATTGTACTTTAATTCTAATTACAAAAATTTTTGTAATGACATACAGTTACATTTTATGCTGAGAAACCCCACCTCTCAAATAACCCTGTTCCGCATATGAAGTTCAACATTAACTGTATTTTATCTCTGAGAAGAGAGCAGACAACTATTTTTGTTGTGTAGAAAAACCATGTGGGATCTCCAAACTTCAGGGCCTTTCAAAGCAGACTTTCTGACTATAGTATAGACCAGTGATTCACATTTTTTCTCCTTGTGAAACCCTCCTAAAATCCCTCTTTCATTAACCCCTTACAGGTCGTATTATTTTCAAGAAAACGGTCATAAAAGTACCAATTTTTTTATTAAAAAATATTGTATAAAAATAAGTAAAAGTACAATATGTGCATTCATTTTAAAGTTTTGGACATTTTGATAAAAAAAAATCCATAGATAAGAATCGAAATGCTCTAAAATTTCTGGAACATAACTTTTGAACATTCTAGCCTGGAAATATCATGGAAGCGAGACGGAAGGCATTAAAGAGTAAGTGATCCTTCCAATGTTTTTACCACATTTTGTTATGTTTGGAGGAGGGGAGGGGGTGCATTAACAGGATAAACTCCTTTTCCCTTAAATCTTGTGTAAGCACCCACTTCACTTTTTAACGAGTTTTCGTTGTATTTGGAGGGGGAGGATTAATGGTATATTATGATAAAATATATTTATTTTCTCTACAACTCCTGAATGTGAAAAGAAATTTTTTGCAAATGACTTCTCAAAGATTGGACTTTTTTGTATGCTGAGTTACCCTAAAAAGTTATCTTTTCAAATATACATGATATACCTACAAGGAATTTAAAAAAAAAAAAAAAAAAAAAAAAAAAAAATTAGTTCAAAAAATGTTCAGTAGGGGCATTTTGCATAAAAAACAGCAAATTTAATGATGGAAATGGCGAAATACACAAATAATTTTAACATTTATTCAATAGTTTTGGGCATTTATTCACTAATTTGGGTAATATTTGGATGATTTCACCCAAAGCTTCGAACCGGAAAAAAAACTTATTTTGGTCAGAAAGAAAACCGGAACCAAACCGAAAAAAAATATCAATTTATTTGGGTTTGATACATCTCTAGTCATTTTGTTGCTGTAACCAATTTGTCAATATTGTATACTGTAACTGACTTACCAATTAAAAAAAGAATAAAATCTTTTACATAAAATAAAATCATTCATTTGGAACTAAACTGAAAACCGTTATTTTTTGCGGAACGAAAACTGGAAGAGCCAATATATTTATTTTTAGTTGAACCAGAGTGAAAAAAATTACGATTTAAAACCCTGATTTCACCATGCAAAGTGCCCTCTACTGGACATTTTTAAAACTAAACTTTCTAAAAATTCCCTTGAGCTCATCTCATGTACAGTCCAGATGCCAAATTTGGTAGTAATCTGCGCACCGGTTACAGATGCAGAATGCTGTTTATAGGGAAGTTTAACTATAACCACCCTAGTGCCGGATTAGCAATATAGCAGAAGTAGCAAATGTTACGGGCCCCGCGCCTTTAGCTTGAAAGTTTTCGTTTCCTCCCTCCCCCCCCAAGATCAAGCTCTTTTTAAAGCAAAAGATAACTACCGTGATTTTCCTTTCTTTCTTTTTCTTTTCATTTTTGTTGTTGTTGTTGTTGGATACGACAATTTTTGAAGCTCTATTATTAAACTTAAATCAATTGTAGATAACTCATCGAAAGAATATATATAAACTTAATGTAGCTGTTGCATGCCTGCATTATTTAGTCAACTGATTACCTAGGCGAAACTAAAGGAGTTTTCTAAAGACAGCAATAAGAGACACATACAAGAGTATGTTTAATACACTGTGGGAAACAAAAAAAGCAGTACCCAGAAAAAAATTTCAGAGAGGGTCCAAACAAAGGGAAAGAGAGAATTAAAAAAAAAGTCCATCATTATCTTTCTGTTGGCAAAAATTGCAACTCGGAGAAGGGGGTATCTACTATCTAGACCCTTGGACCACCCATTCAAGTATGGCCTTTAAAATGTACATTCCTTATCAATAATATTACAAATTTGTCTTTCTTTGAAGAATAAATTCAGAAATAAACAAAATATAGAAGGAAAACTAAGTTCCAAAATGAAAGAACAGAGTCAGGGCCCGATCAAGGACGGATTAAAAGGAGGGCGCGACCTCCCCTCCCAAGAAAAAAGAAATTAATGTAAACAATCCTATTTTACTTCCTTAAAATGGATGTGTATGTGGATCTTCCAACTAACCATCTCCTTTCCAAAAATTGCAGTAATCCGTCAGTGGGCTGGATTATTCATTAGGCTGAGTAGGCTGTAGCCTATCGGCCCCAATCATTTCAGGGGATTTTGCATTAACAAATCGAATGAATTTTTTTAATGAAGTTGTAATCAAACTTTTCAAAATGACTTGATGTACGGGAAATATTTGTGACTATTTTTGAGGACTACTGAGGAAAGCGAGTTTCTGTATTTCTCAGAGAGCTGAGGTTCATAGGAATGTAGGAATAAAAGCACACCATAAAAAAGACATTTCCCACGAAACAATAATTTTTATTTAAATAATGAACATGAACTTTTTTTTTTGGAATAGATATGAGGATGGTATTAAACCGTATGTTGGGCCACCCCAAAGTTCTTTTTTTTTAGAGTAAAAGGTGTGTGTGTGTGGCTTTGGTGAAATTCAAAGGTGTGTTGAGTAGGGGTAAGCCATCTTTACAAAACTTTTGATATTTGGCTTGAATTGTTTTTATTTATTTAATTTTTACATTTTACTATGTTTGAACACAAGCCTTTCAAATTATTATTTCAAACAATAATAATATATAGAATGTAAGCTCCATTTGTTATATTTCGAGAATTCACAATTCTGATAAATTATATTAATCACAGAAATTAACCGCGTTAAATAGAAAGGAATTGCTTTTGGCAGGTTCAAATCACAGGTGATTTTTAATTTTAAGCATATTGAATTTAAGTACTGCATTAAATTCTTTTACTTCAACTGTTTTAAGGTACTGGGAAGCTAGACAGCAGTCAATGACTTAGTGGCCAAATGCCAGGCATTTGTATAAATAAATATTTTTGTAAAGGGGCCGTTTTATTCGATTACATTTTTGTGCAGGATGCATTTTAATCGATTGTAATTTTGTGAAGGGGCCGTAAAACGGACTTAAATTGTGTCTGCTTCGATCCCTGGCTAGATAACAATTCTAAACATCACAACAGAATTTTATGTAAGTGAAAAACATTATCTTCAATAACAGTAAAAATAAATAAGAAAAAAAAATTACCTTCAGAGAGTTTTGAAAAACAGTAGGCGTTGCTTTGGATGAAGCAAAAGCTTTGACCATTAACAAAACATTTGACTCGCTGATATAGTTTTTTGCTTCAGCAGAAAATGTCGAATACACATCACCTTGAATTAAACAAATGTTATTAGAAGGTACATCAAAGTATTTTAAGTTCGATTTCAAACTGATTATATGACATGCTGAATGAACGATTAATTTGTACAAATTACGCCAGGATTCAAATAAATTTATTGCTTTTAATGAAGGAATGGCTTTCAAAGTTTTATTTGACTTGTAAAGAGCGCATAATAAACCAACTACATCAAGGCCTGGTCCGTTACTTAATGAGCATACTTTTAAGTTCTCTAGGGGTAAAAAAGCTTCTACTGCAAGAAATTCATTTAAAAAATTTGAAATGCATTTTTCCAACAATAATATATTGAAACAACCATATTTATAAGTATACGCTAAACGGTTTTCAATTACATCAAAATTGATATCTCTGGAATCTATCAGTTTACAGCTACAATGTTTTTCATTAAAAAAAGCACCGTTTAACTGCTTAGACTCTATAAAAAGAGCGTTCCAACACAAATTAAAAGGATCAACGCCAGGAATTGCTTCCATAATTTACTTTTTCTTAAATGAATCCACAAATCACCAGCTACTTAGATGAAACCTGTTACTTAACTTATCAAGATTTGAAATTTTAAGTGCAAAATAACTCAGGGGACATCCCTAACAAAAGCGAACGATGAACGGGTTTTAGAACAAATGATCGTCTGGGCAGCGCAACATATGGTTTCGTTTTCGAAACTTTAGACCAATGAAAATTATGTTGTTGTTGTTGTTTTTGTGAACATGGATATCGGATTTAAGTGCTTGGCACAAAGTTTACTACAATATTTTGGGTACAAATCAAGCATTGTCCTCCAATCCAAGGAAAACTTGGGGACATGAGAAAATATTTTTGGGGACTTATTCCAGGACACAACATATTACCAGGCATAGGCGCACCCACGGAGGGGGCTATGGGGGTCAAGCCCCCCCTAAAGGGCGAAAGTTAGAAGTGAAAAGCATTAAAAAGTGAAAATTGTCCCATATTAGTTAAATTTTTCTTTTAAAAAATTGTCTTTAAATTATTTCTGAAGTACTTTTTACAAAAACAAAAAAAACACGTTAGTTTTTAAATAAATTCGTACAGTTAGTGTACGAAGCACAGTTAAAGTCGGTTTCTAGGATGCTGGAAAGATCAGACAATTATTTGAGTATAACGAGTTTCATTGCCTGGGGGTCATGCTGTTCGATCTGCAAGTCAAGTGGCACATAATATATTGACGTTATAATAGAGTTATAAATATAATCGAGGTCGCTATAACCGAGTTCAGCAGAATTTGTTGCCCAGCCCCCACCCCCCCTAAACTAAAATCCTGGGTGCGCCACTGTTACCATGTATACCCATACTTTAAATCTTGACTGACTTTGATACTTAATTATTGATTAATGATAAATTAATGAAGTATTTCATTCATTTATAAATATTTATTTGAACCAGAAATATAAATGGAACATCATGTTGAAATATTGCAATTTATTCAAAATTTAACTCTTGGAATAGTATTTGTATTTTTCAGAAGACATTGCTTTTTACATTGGATCATTTTGTGATGATTTTTCATGAAACTTTGTACACCCTCTAAAAAAAGTATTCGAGTGCAAGAAAATTTCCGTACGTCAATTTCATATTTAAAGCATGGTTCTTCATGAAAAGTGATTAATCATTAACAAAACTGAAATGGGAAATTTGGTTTATAGTCGGATACTTTATTGAATGTCTGTATACATGCTACACACACAATGACAGCAAACGTTTTCAGAGATCGAATTTCATTGTTTCTCCGAGTAGATGGCGCTTTTAGTTGGTTTATTTTTCTTATTTCTTCAGTTTTTTATGAAAGAAATAAACTAAACGGAAACTTTCAGGGAAAAAAAGTACAAATCTTTAAATTTGGGGATAAAATGAAAAAAAGATCTATATTTGGGGACTGTCCTCGAATTTCGAGGACGTATGGTCACCTTACTTATACTTATAACCCTTCGAATTCAAGGAAAACTTGGGGACACTAGAAAATATTTGGGACTTATTGGAGGACACAACATATTACCATGTGCTATACCAGTATATCCACACTTTAAACCAGATACCTTATCCATATTTAAACCAGAATTATAAATGGAACATCATGTCGAAATAATGCAGTTTATTCAAAATTAAACTCTTGGCATAGTATTTGTATTTTTCAGAAGACATTGCTTTTTACATTGGCTCATTTTGTGATAATTTTTCATGAAACTTTGTACACACTCTAAAGAGAGTATTCGAGTGCAAAAAAAATTTCGTTCGTCAATTTCATATTTAATGCATGATTCTTCATGAAAAGTGATTAATCATTAACAAAACTGAAATGGGAAATTTGGATCATAGTCGAATACTTTATTGAACGTCTGTACACACTACACACATAATGACAGCAAACGTTTTCAGAAATCGAATTTCATTGTTTCTCTGAGTAGAAGGGGCTTTTAGTTGTTGTTTTTTTCTTCAGCTTTTTCTGAAAGAAATAAACTAAACGGAAACTTTCAGGGAAAAAGTACAATCTTTAAATTTGGGGACTTTCCGCGTCCCCAAGAAGTCAAAGTATTTTTGGGACAGAATGAAAAAAAGATCCATATTTGGGGACATTCGAGGACAGTCTCGAAATCCGTTCTTCGGACTCTTAGAAGACGTAAGGTCACCTTACACAAGGGGGAGGGAGTGCCCTCCATAGGGGTCTTTCTAAGGGGTCCTAACCCGTATTTACGCTAAGTTTCGGATAAAACTACGGAAAACTCCGAACGGTTAGGTCGACGGACGTGCGATAAGACCCGAACCCGGGATTTTCGCACTTCGCCCGTCTACCAATTCCAGTGACTTAACCACTGTGCCATGGCGAGGCCAATAAAAATTACCTTTCTACGAAATTCCTGTTCAATGAGACTGCTTGACGATGTAGTGTAGAGAGTAGTACTCGACTTTACTTAGACAGTAGGCTACTAGGTGAAACAGTTCTTTTTACGTTGGGCCAGTTCTATAATGCACCGGTTGCGGTTATTCTTTGGTTAAGTGACGTCACGGTCGTCAACCGCTTTCGGTCATTCTCACCACATCTGAATCAGATGCTAAGCTAAGAAAACATAAATTAACCTTGGCAATACACATGACAATGGATAACAACGGCAGGCCACACCGTGCACGCTTGCTAGATGACTTCTTTCTCGAGGAAGGAATCGTACGAATGGAATGGCCAACGTATTCTCCGGACATGAATCCAGTAGAACATGTTTGGGACAATCTAGGGAGAAGAGTTGCTGGCAGCCTACCACCCCCACGTACTCTCCGAGAACTGAAAATAGCTTTTCTTCTGGAAGAGTGGGACAGAATACCCCAGCTTCTCATTGATAGCCCCATTGACACCATGCCTGAAAGGTGTTCAACGTTGTTGGCAGTCCGGGCAAATCAATCCCCTTATTAAAATCATTTTCCTTCAAGTAAAAAACTTTTCTTATTCGTTTTTTCTCACATGCAGAAATTGTGTTGTTTTCTTTTTGTACCCAAACGCTCAATATAATGCATTATTTTCTGCTAAGCATGTGTATTTTTTCTCATACAGACTACCACGTCTGTCGATTATATATTGTTGCGGAATTACTCTGCTACTCCTGGGGTTCGTCGTTCTAAAGTCCTGTTGGTGTAAAAAGTTCAAGTAAAAAGTCACTTGTCAGGATGGAGCACAAACTTTATTGCTTCTAGAACTTCGTAGAACAATCACCTGTACACAATTCACAAGCACAATCTAGCAGTAACGTGCTTTTAACAATCCGCTTGGATCAGAAGCTCTCACAAATGCTCTATTTCTCACACAAAATAAGTCACTTTCACAGGCAAAAATTCCGTGGAAATATTCAAGGGATATAGTACACAATCCCTTAAGACACAGCAATGAAGAATTTACACAGAGCACTTTAAAAACAGCTTCACAAAGCAAGCTAAAACACAGCTTCTATAGCACTATCCATTCACACAAAACAAGCGTACTGAGAGCTCTTCTCACATTCAGCGTTCAACTCGCACTGAACTTTCGGGGCGACGCGCGCTTCTATAAATAGCCGACGCAGGAGGTACAAGAGGTTTCCAGAAAAGTCAATTTCTCGAGGATTCTACATAAAGCGTGAATTTTGATTACGTCATAGAAGAGAAATGTTAGGTTATTATGCGTTTTAATTCAGGAAAAACAACTTCCAGGCCCCATTGGGAAAATCGCGCCAAATGACCAAAACTTCGCCAAGCTTGGCGACTTTTGGCGAAATATCGCCAAATTTGGCGCCAAAAATAAGTCCCCAAATGTGAAGAGATCTAAGCTCTAGGACTAATATTACTCGAGTTTTCTAGAACCTCCATTGAAAAACAATGGCAAACCGAAACCACCATATCTCCGGTTCTAATTGGCCGATTTTGATGCAACAAAAAGCAAAATTTATCTATTTGAAGCGTAGAATACGAATTTTAAACCATTTTAAGCCACAGAGCAGCGGGTTGCCCTGAAAATTCGTAACATTGAATGTCTTTCTTGGTAATGTCATTGAGACGTCTGTAGTCAACACAGAACCGGGTGGAACCATCCTTCTTTCGCACGAAAACAATTGGCGAGGCCCAGGGACTAGTCGACCGCTCGATGACGTCATCACGCTGCATCTCCTCTAAAAGTCTGCTCACCTCTTCTTGCTTAGCAAACGGCAGCCGCCTAGGATGTTGCTTGATGGGAGAATGGCTGCCTGTATCTATCCTATGTTGAGTTAAGCTCGTACGGCCAAAGTCACCCGAAGTTCGGGAGAAGAGGTCTTCAAATTCAGCTATTACTTTCTCCGCAGCGCTTCTCTGTTCTGCCGTTAACTCCACGTCTTGTATTAATTCCTTCGTCAGGCACTCGGAAGATTTAGCTGTCGTTTGACTGATGTTCTTATTAATGCAGGTAACAGGAGTGCATGTCGCCAACACTTCATTTTTCTTTATCACCTTCGACTTGTCCGTCACATTTGCTACTCTAACTGGAATTTCTGTTCTCGACAAGTCCTGTTGCTCCCACAAGTACTCCTCTGACGGAATCACTATTGTTTGGGTGTTCGATTAATCCAAAGCGGAATTTATTGCTTTCTTTTACTGTTCCAGAAATTATTGAATCAGTTCTGGGAGGTAGAGTGATATCAGTCTGGGCTATTATTTGCTGAACAGGTAAAATAGTGTCATTTTTAATATCGAACGCAGCTATCTCTTTTGAGTCTGAACGAAGCTCATTATTCTTAAAGTCCAAGTTAAATTTGTGCGATTTTAAAAAGTCGAGTCCGAGAATAAAAGTGTCTGTAATATTGGCGACATATACAACATGGTCGTATCTGGCATTTCCAAACGTGATTTCTACTTGTGCTTTTCCGCTCACTTCGATCTTGTCACCTGTCACAGTCTGGAGGGTCAGCGAGGGCGGAGTCCAGATAATCTTCAAATTTAATTTCTTGGCCAGATCCGTCCTTATGATGGTTACGTTCGCTCCAGTATCAATCACCATGTGGCACGGGGAACCATTAACGTATCCCAGTACGAAGAGTCCATCACTGCCGCCATTCACTGATGAAATCTGTAAGACTTTCAAACGAGGAATTTGAATATCCCTCAGCCTCTGTTCCTGAAAGTCGTCTCTTTTCTGTCTTCCTGCATGGGCTTCTCTGGTGCATTGATAACTGCGATCTTGACGAGAGTTCTTTTGTGCGTCACAGTATTTTCGTAAATGCCCCTCGCTGTTGCACCTCGAACATTTCACTTTTCTTGGCTCTGACTGTTCTTGTCGTTCCACCAGATTTTCCAGGGTCTTTAATTTATTCACTATCTCTAATCTCTTCATTTCTCCATCCGTAGGCTCCTGGAATGACATAGCTCTAACATTATGCCGCTCTTTTCTTACGGCCAGCTGAGCTGCCTCTAGCTTCATGGCGAATACGAGGGCAGACCTGAGATCTTTATAATCCGCCAAGATCAAGGCTTTCTGAATTTCAGAGTCCAAGAGGCCTTCAATAAAATGTTGCACTGCAACTTCTTCTCGAACATTATCAGGATAACTGCCATAGGCTAGATGACACAGCCTATCTATGTCGGAAGCCAGCTCTTGGAGGGTCTCGCCAGGTCTCTGCATCTTTGACTTAAGTTGGATTCTACTATATTCTTTCTGGCACTTCTCTCCGAATTTCAACTCCAAGGCACTTGCGAGGGCGGCAAAATCTTCTATCTTCGTCTCTCCGATAGTTTGCAATACATTAATTGCATCTCCGCTAAGGGAAGCGGCCAGTTGATTAGCTTTCTCGGACTCGCTCCAACCATTGGCTCTGGCGACGATCGAAAATTGGGTCTTGTAAGCTTCCCAGGAAGTCTTTCCGTCATAAGGCGTTAGTTTCACTTCTGGGTGGCGTGACGACAACCTGATGTTTTCTGGTACCTTTCCCAGCTTTACCAAACTGTCCAGTTTTTCTTCTAGCTTGTGATCGATCTTTTCCTCAATTCTTTCCTCGCATTTCGCTTGACTTTCTTCCAGGAGTGATACTCTTTTCTCCACTTCCTCTAACCCGGTTTTCATCTCTTCGTGAGCGGTTTTTAACTCATCTAATCCGGTTTCTATTTTTCTTTGTCCATCTTCCACTTTCTTCTCTAGTCCGACCAATCCGGCTTCAATTTTCTTTTCTAAATCGGTCTGTTCGGCTTCAATTTTCTTCTCTAAATCCGCCTTCATTTGTTCTTGTGCGGCTTTCATCTCGTCTTGTCCGGCTTTCATCTCCTTTTTTATCTCATCTTGTCCGGATTTCATCTCCTTTTTTATCTCATCTTGTTCGGATTTCATCTCGTCTTGTCCGAATTTCATTTCCTGCATCATATTCATGAGCTTTTGAAGTTGTTCTTCCATTTTTTGTCTAGTCATAACCATAAACTGGAAAATTAAAGTCTTTCTTTAGAACCCCGATTCTGACACCAAATGTTGCGGAATTACTCTGCTACTCCTGGGGTTCGTCGTTCTAAAGTCCTGTTGGTGTAAAAAGTTCAAGTAAAAAGTCACTTGTCAAGATGGAACACAAACTTTATTGCTTCTAGAACTTCGTAGAACAATCAGCTGTACACAATTCACAAGCACAATCTAGCAGTAACGTGCTTTTAACAATCCGATTGGATCAGAAGCTCTCACAAATGCTGTATTTCTCACACAAAATAAGTCACTTTCACAGGCAAAAATTCCGTGGAAATATTCAAGGGATATAGTACACAATCCCTTAAGACACAGCAATGAAGAATTTACACACAGCACTTTAAAAACAGCTTCACAAAGCAAGCTAAAACACAGCTTCTATAGCACTATCAATTCACACAAAACAAGCGTACTGAGAGCTCTTCTCACACTGAGCGTTCAACTCGCACTGAACTTTCGGGGCGACGCGCGTTTCTATAAATAGCCGACGCAGGAGGTACAAGAGGTTTCCAGAAAAGTCAATTTCTCGAGGGTTCTACATAAAGCGGGAATTTTGATTACGTCATAGAAGAGAAATGTTAGGTTATTATGCGTTTTTAATGCAGGAAAAACAACTTCCAGGCCCTATTGGGAAAATCGCGCCAAATGACCAAAAACTCGCCAAGCTTGGCGACTTTTGGCGAAATATCGCCAAATTTGGCGCCAAAAATAAGTCCCCATCAGTGAAGAGATCTAAGCTCTAGGACTAATATTACTCGAGTTTTCTAGAACCTCCATTGAAAAACAATGGCAAACCGAAACCTCCATATCTCCGGTTCTAATTGGCCGATTTTGATGCAACAAAAAGCAAAATTTATCTATTTGAAGCGTAGAATACGAATTTTAAACCATTTTAAGCCACAGAGCAGCGGGTTGCCCCGAAAATTCGTAACAATATCAATCATCTAAACAATTGCCAAACCGCATGATCCACCTATAACCATATCCTTTGTTCTGAGCAGTGTGTGTGTATATATATATACGTAGGTCATTTTTGAAGTAAGAACCGTTTTGTAATGGAGTAAGAGAAAATTTAGTTATGAACGTAAATTGTATTACAAGCTAAAATATGAACTTTTCCACGTAGTCACCATTAACATTTAAACATTTGTCAAGTCGTGGCACCAGCTTAAGGATTCCATCATCAAAGAACTCTGCCGCCTGACCGTTAAACCAGTTAGTAACAGTTTCTTTCAACTTGTTATCATTTTCCAAGCGCTTTCCACCCAAAAATTCCTTAAGTTTTGGAAACAGATGAAAGTTTGATGGTGCTAAGTCAGGTCTGTATGCTGGATGATCGAGTACTTCCCAATGAAAATTTTTCAGTTGCGTCTTTGTTTTTGGGTGAGTCAAGGGCCCTAGAAAGATACTATATGTTAGTGTTGAACCACTTCTACGTTATACCAGTACATAAATCGTAACAATAATATGGGGGCTAGAGGGGGAGGGGGAATGGCCTCTCCCTGCCCATACGTATGGGCGCCCACGTTTAAAGACGAATGCTGTCCTTAGCAGCATTTTCACACCTATCAATAGAGTTGAACGTAGTGAAAAGACGAAATGGATAAGCTTTTGATAGTGCAATACTTCTGCCCCATCACTTACAATGAGCAATTGATTTGATTTATTTCTTGCATGCAGCATTATAACGCTAAAGGGTAGCGATAATTTGCGGTGTAAAACATTTGCAGAGAAATGCATTGTAAAAAACCAGAATCAACTCAGAGAAAAGACACACTGACACAATTCGCATAATTTCACTGGAATAGACAGTAGAAATGTTAAATTTAAAAGCTTTTAGTTCCAATAAAAACAATTTTCCTCTCTTCTTTTGGGCTGTCATTGGTTCGTTACAATGCTCTTCTTTGCAAACGCTTTATTATTCCAACTTTCGTTATAGGGTTATCGTTCCAACGGCATTTATGATTTTTCAATGCTTTGACCAGCTCTCACAGGAAAAAGAAAATGGGTGTTACCACTGAAAATTTCCGAAATTTTTTCATTGTAGCCGTAACCGTGAGAGCTCTATTACTTTAAACAATACCAATCACGAGCTTATACCTCTGAATAATTATTTATATTTAGATGGAGGTTCACAAAACAGATTTCGAAAATTAAATATGCAGATACGATGCACCTTACAAATTAAAATATCTTTGCGTTTCCAGCAGTTAAAGGAAAACAATGCACGCAACTGAAAGAAAATAAGTAATATTTTGTCTTACATTTCGTCACATAGTTTTACCAAAGGTGCTGTCTTGATTCATTTTATTTCAATTTTTTTTTTAAAGGATGATATTGAAAAATGTCATTGCTTTAGCTCCGAAACACGTCTTTTACTTATTTTAATTACTTACACTAGTTTGTAAAAAAATAATGTAGTGGAAAATGATAGCAATAAAGAAAATAATAAGAAAATGAAATAAAAATTAATTAACTAACCGAATGTAACAAACCAAGGGAAAATCCGAAAGATAGAAAAAAATGGCCCTGTGTGCACAATGAAAGTGTGCGAACGGAATGATATTTTTACGAATTTTCGGGGCAACCCGCTGCTCTGGGGCTTAAAATGGTTTAAAATTCGTATTCTACGCTTCAAATAGATAATTTATGCTTTTTGTTGCACCAAAATCGGCCAATTAGAACCGGAGATACGGAGGTTTCGCTTTCCCATATGTTTTTCTATGGGCTTCTAGAAATCTCGAGAAATATTAGTCCTAGAGCTTAGATCTCTTCACTTTTGGGGACTTATTTTTGGCGCCAAATTTGGCGATATTTCGCCAAAAGTCGCCAAGCTTGGCGACTTTTTGGTCATTTGGCGCGATTTTCCCAATGGGGCCTGGAAGTTGTTTTTCCTGCATTAAAAACGAATAATAACCTAACATTTCTCTTCTATGACGTAATCAATATTCACGCTTTATGTAGAACCCTCGAGAAATTGACTTTTCTGGAAACCTCTTGTACCTCCTGCGTCGGCTATTTAAAGAAGCGTGCATCGCCCCGAAGCCAGTCAGTGCGAGTTGAACGCTCGATGTGAGAAGAGCTCTCAGTACGCTTGTTTTGTGTGAATGGATAGTGCTATAGAAGCTGTGTTTTAGCTTGCTTTACGAAGCTGTTTTCAAAGTGCTGTGTGTAAATTCTTCATCGCTGAGTCTTGAGAGACTGTTAGTGTTATTTCTCTTATATTTTCATTGAATTTTTTGCCTGTGAAAGTGACTTATTTTGTGTGAGGAATACAGCATTTGTGAGAGCTTCAGATCTAAGCGAACTGTTAAAAGCACGTTACTGCTAGATTGTGCTTGTGTATTGTGTACAGCTGATTGTTCTACGAAGTTCTAGAAGAAATAAAGTTTGTGTTCCATCCTGACAAGTGACTTTTTACTTGAACTTTTTACACCAACTGGACTTTAGAACGACGAACCCCAGGAGTAGCAGAGTAATTCCGCAACATTTGGTGTCAGAATCGGGATTCTAAAGAAGGACTTTAATTTTCCAGTTTATGGTTTTGACTAGACAAAAAAATGGAAGAACAACTTCAAAAGCTCATGAATATGATGCAGGAAATGAAATCCGGACAAGATGAGATAAAAAAAGAAATGAAAGCCGGACAAGACGAGATGAAAGCCGGACAAGAACAGATGAAGGCGGATTTAGAGAAGAAAATTGAAGCCGGACAAGAACAGACAAAAACCGGATTGGAGGAGTTAAAGGCCGCACACAATGAAGTGAAAATCGAATTGGAGGAGTTAAGAGCCGCACACGACGAGATGAAATCCGGACTCGATAGAAAAATAGAAGCCGGGCTGGAAGAAATGAAATCCGGACTGGAAAAAGTAGAGAAAAATCATGAGGAAATGGAGAAAAGAATGTCGATACTAGAAGAAAGCCAAGCAAGAAACATGAAAGAATTACGTGAAGAATCTTATAAATAAAAATGAAATTCTGTTTGTTTGTTTGTTTGTTTGTTTGTTTATTTGTTTGTTTGTGGATTTGAGTTGTATACAAATCCACAAAAATGGACCTATCAGCCTGAAATTTTGCATAGATATGTAAAATAATATAGAATAAATCATAGTCCACTTTAAAATTTTGAAAGTCCACCCGTTCCCGGAATTTAAGAGATTTTTTATGTTCTCCACGCAAAAAGCTTTACGTAATTGTAACCCCTGTAGTGAAAAAAGTGTGAAATAAGGATCGTGGTTGCCATATGTGGCGATTTTGCCGAATAAGATGTTTTAAATTCTCAAAGTAAAAATAAAAGAATAATAATGATTTTTTTTTGTTAGTTTATATTCGTAAGGTTATATTTTTTTTAATTATAATATCGTGTGCATGGGAAATCGGAGCAGGAATGAAATGTTTTATACGCAAAACAATAAGAATTGAAGATTTCCGAGGCTAATGTTAAAATTTTTTAGTTTGGCGAAAAAATAAAATGGCTCAAATGCCGAGAAAGTGAGTTCTAGCGGTTTGCACAGTTTCCGGCTTGGCGAATTTACTGAGAGCTTAAGAAAACGGATTTTTGAAAACAAGTACAAAGGTTTTATTAGAATACAGCGTTAAATTTTAATGATCCCTGCGAAAATAATGCAGTTATTAAGGGATTTCAAGCGATCTATCTTCAGCATTCTCGCGATTTTGAGAAGGATTCTAACGCTTGGCGCTATTTATCGTAATTTAATCGTCTGCTATTTGGGTTATGAATACACCTGCGTATAAGTTTTTGAAATTTTCATTCAGTTGGAATTGTGCATTTTTCAGAGCAGCTTTTCTGCATCTAATGTATTACATCCAGAAAAAAGGATGTTAGAAATATCAATTTTAATTTTGTTTAATCACACTCATGAATAATGATACACTTTCCAACTTAATGAAAGAAGGAACGAAAATAGGGAAGACCCATGGATTATAACTCTTTTTATATATAGCACTTTAGTGCGTATTTAAAAATCTGAAAGTGTGTCAGATTTTCTATGATTCTAGCGCTTGGCGCTAAAAATGAAATTATGTTTGTCAATTTGTTGATTTGGGTAGTATACAATTCCACAAAAATGGACCTGTCAGCCTGAAATTTTACACAGATATGTAAAATAATATAGAATAAATGATAGTCCACTTTAAAACTTTGAAACTCCACTTAAAAACGTTTTCCTCCTGAAGGGTTCCCTTAATTTCCGTTCCCGGAATTTAAGAGATTTTTTATGTTCTCCACGCAGAAAGCTTTACGTAATATTAACCCCTGTAGTGAAAAAAGTGTGTGAAATAAGCATCTTGGTTGCCATGCGTGGCGATTTTGCCGAATAAAATGTTTTAAATTCTTAAAGTAAAAATAAAAGAATAATAATGATTTTTTTAGTTTATTTTTTTTTAATTATAATATCGTGTGCGCATAAGAAATGAGAGCAGGAATGAAATGTTTTATACGCAATACAATGAGGATCGAAGATATCCCAGACTAATATGTAATTTTTTTTAGTTTGGCGAAAAATAAAATGGCTGATAGGCCGATTTTTAGAGTGTGAGTTCTAGCGGTTTGCACAGTTTTAGGCTTTATGGCTCAATTTACTGAGAGCTTAAGGGAATAGCATTTTTGAAAACAAGTGTATAGGTTTTCTTAGAATACAGAATTAAATTTTAACTATCCGTGCAGAAATAATGCAGTTATTAGTGACATTTCAAGCGATGTAGCTTCAGAATTCTCGCCAATTGAGTACATTGATTTAACTTGGGGGAAATCCGCCAAATTTCAGAAAATTGAAATCTCCGCATTTAGTACATCGAGGTAACGATGAATAAAACATGTTATAGTTGATAATTTAAAAAATGCGGCTGTATTAAGGGATTCCACTTTTCAAATAAATGCCTGGCGGTCCAACCATTTCCCATTTTGATTGCTGCTAAGTCAATGCTTCGAATGATTCCCTGAAAAAACTCTTGCAAAATGGCGTATGCTGGCACTTTGGCGAGGCTTAGATTTGAAACTGGATTTTACTTGAGACTGGTATATACGTATAATAAGACTGGTTATAGATAAAAATGAATGTTGGTATGTGTGTAGGAGGTTGAAAAACTCTAGCACCGTTTCACCGATCACCATGAAATTTGGTTCACCTAAGTCTTTTATCATGGAGAAGGTTTTTATGCTATCCGTTTTCCTCTAACTTTTCACTAGGTGGCGCAGCAGAACGTCGAATTCTATTCCGTTTAGCCGTTTGCTATGCGAATATGGTCCAACAAATTTCGATGAAATTTGGTACACGCGAATATTAGAACACGGAGAATATTTTTCACTATCCGTTTGCTGTAACTTACCGCTAAATAGCGCTGCAACGCATCAACTTCTATACCGTTCGACTGATCGGCATAAAAATTTTTATACTTACACATTTGAGAACGAAGAATATATTCTAACTGTGTTACTTTTGATGTTACTCATCACTAGATGGCACTGCAATGCATTATTATTTTAACTCGCCACTAGATGACGCTGCAGCAGGCCAAATTTTTGACCATTCAAACGGTGGCTATGAAAATCAGTATACATAGCTATTTGAAAAATGAGAATATTTTGGCGTTATACATTTTGCTATAACTCGCCACATGACGGCGCTGTAGCAAATCATTACTTTAATTAACCACTAGATGGCCCTGCAGTGTATCACTTCTTGACTGTGCGAATAATCGCTATGAAAATAGGTATACATAGATATTTGAACACGGGGAAGAGTTTGGCACGATCCATTTTCCTATAACTTGACACTAGATGTCGCGTCAACACATGAACTTCAAGACTATTCAGCCGATCGTCATGAAAATTCGTATACATCGATATCTGAATGCGAAGAATATTTTTGCCGTATCCGTTTTGCTAAAACTCGCCACTAGATTGTGCTACGCCGCATCGAACTTCTGCACCGTAAAAACGATTGCCTTGAAATTCAGTATGCATGATTATTGAACACAATATAACGCGATATCCATTTTGCTATATCTCTTTATTACAATAAATAGTAATCACAACAAATATTAATATCAAAAAGTCCATTCATTCCCGTGCGAAGAACGGGTACTTCAGCTAGTTTAATAATAAAATCGAGGACAAATTGGATTGGAAAGAAAATATAGTTTCGAAAATACGGAAAGAATGTGAAGCTAAAATGGAAGAAAAATTGGACTCTCTCGTCAAGCTGGGAAAGTTACCGGAAAACATCAGACTGTCGTCACGCCGCCCAGCAGTGAAACTTACCACTTATGACGGAAAGACTCCCTGGGAAGCCTACAAGACCCAATTTTTAATCGTCGCCAAAGCCAATGGTTGGAGCGAGTCCGAGAAAGCGGACCAACTGGCCGCTTCCCTTAGCGGAGATGCAATTAACGCATTGCAAACTATTGGAGCGACGAAGATAGGAGATTTTGACGCCCTCGCAAGTGCCTTGGAGATGAAATTCGGAGAGAAGTGCCAGAAAGAATATAGTAGAATCCAACTTAAGTCAAGGATGCAGAGATCTGGCGAGACCCTTCAAGAGCTGGCTTCGGACATAGATAGGCTGTGTCATCTAGCCTACATGGACCACCTTGATAATGTCCGAGAAGAAATGGCGGTGCGTCATTTTATTGAAGCCATCCGTGATCCAGAAACCCAAAAGGCACTCATGTTGGAGGATTATCAGGATTTGAAGTCTGCTCTGGTGTTCGCAATGAAGCTAGAGGCAGCCCAGCGGGCCGTGAGAAAAGATCGGCATGCTGTTAGAGCGGTCACGGTCCAAGAGGGAGCTGACAAAGACACAGAGAGCGTCGAGAACAGGTTGAAGAGAATTGAAGATCTCATAGAGCGAAAATTAAGATCCGATAGAACGAGAGATGGCCCAAAGAAAGTAAAATGCTGGAAGTGTGGCGTCGAAGGCCATGTACAAAAGCATTGTGGTCGAAAGTCTCATGACCAGCAAGAGAACTCTAAGATCATGAAAGAGGGAAACTAGGAGGTGGCCATCTCGCGGGGCGGAGGTTGCCAGATAGTCAAAAGCCCCACCTAAAAGTCTTGCAGATTTCATCAGCGAATGGCGGCAGTAATGGACTCTTCGTACTGGGATATGTTAATGGTTCCCCATGCCACATGGTGATTGATACTGGAGCGAACGTAACCATCATAAGGACGGATCTGGCCAAGAAATTAAATTTGAAGATTATCTGGACTCCGTCCTCGCTGACCCTCCAGACTGTGACAGGTGACAAGATCGAAGTGGGCGGAAAAGCGCAAGTAGAAATCACGTTTGGAAATGCCAGATACGACCATGTGGTATATGTCGCCAATATTACAGACTCTTTTATTCTCGGACTCGACTTTTTAAAATCGCACAAATTTAACTTGGACTTTAAGAATAATGAGCTTCGTTCAGTCTCAGAAGAAATAGCTGCGTTCGATATTAGAAATGAAACTGTTTTGCCTGTTCAGCAAATAATAGCCCAGACTGATATCACTCTACCTCCCAGAACTGATTCAATAATTTCTGGAACAGTAAAAGAAAGCAATAAATTCCGTTTTGGATTAATCGAACACCCAAACAATAGTGATTCCGTCAGAGGAGTACTTGTGGGAGCAACACTTGTGGACTTGTCGAGAACAGAAATTCCAGTTAGAGTAGTAAATGTGACGGACAAGTCAAAGGTGATAAAGAAAAATGAAGTGTTGGCGACATGCACTCCTGTTACCTGCATTAATAAGAACATCAGCCAAACGACAGCTAAATCTTCCGAGTGCCTGACGAAGGAATTAATACAAGACGTGGAGTTAACGGCAGAACAGAGAAGCGCTGCGGAGAAAGTAATAGCTGAATTTGAAGACCTCTTCTCCCGAACTTCGGGTGACTTTGGCCGTACGGGCTTAACTCAACATAGGATAGATACAGGCAGCCATTCTCCCATCAAGCAACATCCTAGGCGGCTGCCGTTTGCTAAGCAAGAAGAGGTGAGCAGACTTTTAGAGGAGATGCAGCGTGATGACGTCATCGAGCCATCGACTAGTCCGTGGGCCTCGCCGATTGTTTTGGTCCGAAAGAAAGATGGTTCCACCCGGTTCTGCGTTGACTATAGACGTCTGAATGACATTACCAAGAAAGACAGCTACCCTCTTCCCAGGATAGACGACACATTGGACACTTTATCGGAAAATGAATGGTTCTCCACTCTGGATCTCAAGAGTGGCTACTGGCAAGTAGAAATCCATCCCGATGACCGTGAAAAGACTGCGTTCACCACGGGACAAGGATTATGGCAGTTCAAAGTTATGCCTTTTGGACTCTGCAACGCACCTGCTACATTCGAGCGACTAATGGAGACAGTGTTGAGAGGACTTTCCTACGAAGCATGTCTCGTTTATTTGGACGATATCATCATCGTCGGAAGGACTTTCGAAGAGCATCTCGAGAACATTCGAAAGGTACTGCAGAAATTAAAAGAGGCAAACTTGAAACTAAGTCCATCGAAGTGCAATTTGTTTCGTCGGGAAGTACGTTACCTCGGGCACATAATATCCGCCCACGGAGTCCGAACCGATCCCGAAAAGACGTCCGCAGTCCAGAACTGGAGTCGTCCCGAGAATATCCATGACTTAAGAAGTTTTCTCGGTCTGTGTACTTACTATCGAAAATTCGTGAAGGGCTTTTCTCAAATTGCAAGACCTCTTCACAAATTGACAGAGACTGGACAGAAATTTCTATGGACTGAGGAATGTGAGGACGCATTCAACGAACTGAAGACGGCTTTAACATCTTCGCCGATCCTGTCGTATCCACACCCTGACAAGCCATTTATCCTGGACACAGACGCAAGTAAGGAGAGTGTTGGAGCAGTTTTGTCCCAGGAGATAGATGGCCAAGAACACGTCATTGCTTACTGGAGCAAATGCCTTTCAAAGGCAGAACGTAACTATTGTGTTACGAGAAAGGAACTTCTTGCTATCATTAAAGCCGTGGAGCACTTCCATCATTACCTGTACGGCCGAAAGTTCCTGCTCCGAACGGACCATGCCTCTTTAACCTGGCTTCTAAATTTCAAGAATCCAGAGGGCCAAATAGCCAGGTGGATACAGCGATTACAAGAATATGACATCGAGATACGTCATCGGAAAGGGTCATCTCATGGAAATGCAGATGCTTTGTCGAGAAGGCCCTGCATAGACAGTTGTCGCTATTGCTCCAGGGCAGAGAAAAATTACCATCTGAAACATCCTGTTGTCCGCCAAGTTACATCATCGGCATCATCTCAAGATGCCTGGAGTGACGAAAATGTTCGGGCGGACCAATTAGCAGACAGCGACATCAAACCTATTGTAGAATTTATTGAAAAATCCAGCGCTAAGCCCAGTTGGCAAGAAATATCATCTTACAGTCCGGCAACAAAACAGTACTGGGCTTTATGGGATTCGCTTCGCCTGAGGAATGGAGTCCTGTATCGTAAATGGGAGTCGGACGACGGCAAGATGCTCCGATGGCAGTTAGTACTCCCTCGCTCGAGGATTCCGAAGGTTCTAGAAGAGCTGCATAATGGCTTAACTGGAGGCCATTTTGGCGTGATGAAGACCCTGCAGAAAGTTCGCGAGCGCTTCTACTGGGTTAGGGCTCGAGGCGACGTCGAAAAGTGGTGTCAAGCTTGTGACGCCTGTGCCGCCCGTAAAGGCCCGAAGAAACGAAGCCGTGGAAGACTGCATCGTTATAATGTAGGAGCGCCTTTTGAGAGGATTGCCCTCGACATCCTGGGACCTCTTTCGCGAACTTCGGATGGCAACAAATACATCCTAGTTGTCATTGACTACTTCTCTAAATGGCCCGAGGCGTTTCCTATTCCCGATCAAGAAGCTACGACCGTAGCAGAGATACTGGTGCAAGAATGGATTTCCAGATATGGAATCCCTCTGCAACTTCATTCCGACCAAGGAACGAACTTTACCTCTGCAGTCTTTAAAGGACTATGCCAACTTCTCGGAATAGACAAAACCCAGACTACGCCTTTACACCCACAATCCGACGGCATGGTGGAGAGGTTCAATCGTACAATTTTGAACAACCTCTCACTCCTGGTATCTAGGAATCAAGAGGACTGGGACAAGGAACTCCCCCTGTTCCTGCTGGCCTATAGGAGTGCCGTCCATGAGACTACCGGCTTCACACCTTCCCAGATGCTGTTCGGCAGAGATCTTCGTCTTCCCGCCGATCTAGTGTTCGGCCGCCCTCCAGATGCGCCTTCATCGCCAGAGGAGTACGTGGAAAACCTTCGGGCACGGTTTGAAGATGTACATCATTTTGCTCGGGAGCGGATCAACCTGAACACGGAAAAGATGAAGACTCGCTACGACACGAAGGCTACGGGACACGAGTTCAACGCAGGTGACAAAGTTTGGCTATGGAATCCTACTCGACGGAAAGGCCTGTCTCCCAAGCTGCAATCGCCGTGGGACGGTCCTTACACAGTCCTAAACCGGCTGAATGACGTCATCGTACGGATTCGTAAGTCACCAAACTCGAAGCCAAGAGTTGTACATTACGATCGGCTAGCCATCTACCGCGGTTGTAATTAGCTCAGACTATGGTCACTATGGCGTAATTCCTCTTTTCTTTCATCTCTCATTCCTTTCCTGTCTTTCTCTTCTCTTCCTCTTTCTTCAACTCTCTTTCTCTCACTACTTACGCCATGTTTAGTGTACATATTTGTAATATATTGGTTTTTACTAATGTGTATTTGTTTATTACATTGATTACTTATTAGTGTAATTGTTTATTATGGATTTTATTTATTTATTAGAGTGCATTTGCTTACTGTGTTTGTTGATTATTTGCTTGAATTATGTTGTTAAGATCCTGATAATGGTTATATACTGCAGATATTTGTGAGACCTCCTAACTGGGGATTGTACTGCCCGGGACGTGCAGTCCTTGGGAAGGCGGCAATTTTACGAATTTTCGGGGCAACCCGCTGCTCTGGGGCTTAAAATGGTTTAAAATTCGTATTCTACGCTTCAAATAGATAAATTTTGCTTTTTGTTGCACCAAAATCGGCCAATTAGAACCGGAGATACGGAGGTTTCGCTTTCCCATATGTTTTTCTATGGGCTTCTAGAAATCTCGAGAAATATTAGTCCTAGAGCTTAGATCTCTTCACTTTTGAGGACTTATTTTTGGCGCCAAATTTGGCGATATTTCGCCAAAAGTCGCCAAGCTTGGCGACTTTTTGGTCATTTGGCGCGTTTTTCCCAATGGGGCCTGGAAGTTGTTTTTCCTGCATTAAAAATGCATAATAACCTAACATTTCTCTTCTATGACGTAATCAATATTCACGCTTTATGTAGAACCCTCGAGAAATTGACTTTTCTGGAAACCTCTTGTACCTCCTGCGTCGGCTATTTAAAGAAGCGTGCATCGCCCCGAAGCCAGTCAGTGCGAGTTGAACGCTCGATGTGTGAAGAGCTCTCAGTAGTACGCTTGTGAATTAATTGATAGTGCTATAGAAGCTGTGTTTTAGCTTGCTTTACGAAGCTGTTTTCAAAGTGCTGTGTGTAAATTCTTCATCGCTGAGTCTTGAGAGACTGTTAGTGTTATTTCTCTTATATTTTTACTGAATTTTTTGCCTGTGAAAGTGACTTATTTTGTGTGAGGAATACAGCATTTGTGAGAGCTTCAGATCTAAGCGAACTGTTAAAAGCACGTTACTGCTAGATTGTGCTTGTGTATTGTGTACAGCTGATTGTTCTACGAAGTTCTAGAAGAAATAAAGTTTCTGTTCCATCCTGACAAGTGACTTTTTACTTGAACTTTTTACACCAACTGGACTTTAGAACGACGAACCCCAGGAGTAGCAGAGTAATTCCGCAACAATATAAGCAGTTCCCAGAGAGCTGTTCACAACGAAAATTTTCCGTTCGCACGTGCGATTGATTAAAGACTGTGCTGTAGTAACCTACTCTACATTGCATTAGCTATAATAAGCGTATTTAATAATAGTTGGGGGAGGGGGGGGTGAGAGTAAAACTTACAGTTTAAATTCACAAAAATCTAGAAGTGTACTTGTTTTAAATTTGATTTGTTAATGTGTTCATTCCTTAGTTTTTCCTTTGGCGGTTCATGTGCTCATCTACTCAAATGGAGGAACCGCCAATGCATCGCGATTAATTGAACGGTACGGCGGCTACAGATCCATACACTGGGATATTAATGATTATGTCAATTTATCTCTTACCCCCTTTATTGAAAATTTTCCAAAAAATGTGTCCCAAAAATGCGATAAAAAGTAAGAATAAGTTGTTGAGTATTGAATTGTTTATTTTTTTACTGTGCAATGATATATCCTCCTGAATTCTGTATCCCTCAATAAAAATTTATCTACTTACATGCGACATAAAATTAAGAATAAATCGTTGAGCATTGAATTGTTTATTTTTTTAATGTCTTAATTTTTTTAATGTCTTATTTTTTTAATGTCTTTGCAATGTCTTAACCTCCACGGAAAACTCCGAACAGCTAGGTAGACGGACGCGACCTGGGTTTGAGCGAGGCACCTTGTGTCTCCCAGTTCAGAGTGCTATGTGCTCGGCCACTTGTGGGGCAGCCATTTATAAATAGCTTGCCCACTGGGTATTTACCCAACCCACATCTAAAGTGAGAAATTCTCACTCAGTCCTCCCCCCCCCCCCATAATGAAAGCCCTGCTGCATGTGAATATCTGTATCCAATGCGCGCAATTAATCACTCCTGGATAAAGGAAGCTGTATGTCTGTTTACTTGTAACCAGTTTATCCTGGAATTTCTTCTCCCCGTTTTATATTTCCCATTCCACTGCCCACTCAGCTCCCTTCAACAAACGGGACCAAAAATAAAGCACCTGCTTCCCCAGTCAAGAACGGCAAACGTCGTCACCTAATCCGTTCTGCTGAAGATGACCTATATTGGAGAAAAATCTTATTGTGGGTCTACTTTAAAAACCGAAGAAAAAAAATATTAACTGTCATTATTTTTGAATATATTTTTAGTAGCGGGCGGAATATTCATTCCGTACGATCATTCAATTTTAAAAACAATATATTGAGAAATAAATAAGCATCCACATTAGATTTGAATATAATTGTGTATCAAAATTTTCTGACGACATTTATATATATACTAGCTGCGCACCTGTTCTCCGCACGGTAGGGAACGAAACTTTTTCTTACATGTATAGTTCGAATTGATTCCAGTGATTTGGGATGAAAAAATAAGCAAAATGATTTGACTCGTGGCGTAAAGTTACTCATTAGTTATTTGTAAAGTTAGTATAAGTACTGACCTGAGACCATTGTTAATATTATGACGCAAAAAACTATGTCGGTGTCATTCGCAATTAGAAAAGAAAAGCGTGACGGTTCGCAGTGAAAATTCCTAATATTCAAAATGTCTCATTTCTGCATCATACTCTTTTTTAGATTTAAGTTATGCCATTAATACCTTAGATACTACATGATGTGGAGAACCGTTTTATTTTATAATTAAATAGTTGTGTACCCGCTCTTCGCAAGGCAAGAAGAGAACATTTTCCTAAAAAATGTGATCATAACTCTTGTGAGAAAACAGAATCTCCAAGAAAAAAGAAAGTTCTGTTACAGTCTTTTCTGTTGAAACTACCGCGGGATATATTAACGAGACGTAGACTTTCTTACTATTTTGTTAGCTGTGATGTAAGACGGTTGTTGAAGAATGAATAGAAGGCTTAGTTTCACGAAATATTTATTAATGCGGTATATTGCTTTGATCAATATTGCCTTAGCATATCTACTTACTATTAATTATACTAACTTTTACTGATACCAATACAATATACTGTCGTTTTGCAACCGTTAATGCTTAATTTAAAGAAACTGTTTAGATATTCGCCACGATTTTAGGCTTTTACTCTTTGGTGATTCTTTGCAATTTACGCATCAGCATAAACGATAATCATTTCAGTTTATGGCTGCCACTAAATCAGCTCTCCATAAATTTTTACGCATAATTCTTGTCAGATTGGTGTATTTAGCACCAGTGCCCTATTATATCATGGGCAAATCGGGACTTTGCCATGGGGCCTCCGGCTCAAAATGGCCCCCAATTTCAAATGTTGTCCTTTTTTTACAAAAAAAATTATGAAAAATAAAACAAATTTCATACATGGGGGCCCCCAAAATTCATCAATGCCCGGAGCCCCCTGTTGGTCATAATCAGGCCCTATTTAATACCGCAATATATTTCCTGCTATTCGAAAACGTGTCCCGTTTAAAATCTCAATCGAAAGTAATGCTGGATAATTCACTGGTGAAAAAACAGCATTCAATTATTTATCTGGCAACGTAAAGTAAAATATAGAATTATTTCATGCGTGGCGTATGTTTTGCTTGTGAGTCCGTTATTCTGATTGAGTTTCGAAAGAGGTTTTAAACGTATGACATCAAAATCACGCACTTTTCACATGTGAAAACTCAGTTATTTTAAAGAATTTTATTTATTTTTTTCAACTGGCAATTTTAATAATTGTTACTGTCTCCAAGACAACCAAAACGCAAGATATCATACCGAAAATTGTAAGCTGCTGGTATTTAAATAAAAATAATTCTTTACTTAAAAATTCGTAAAAAATCTCCTAATTTATATTTTCCACTGGTTTTTCTTTTAAAAGAGGGCGAAATGTATGCTCCGTCATTTGACAAAATATAAAAAAGTTATGACGGATAGAATTCAAGATGCAGCAATTTTAAAAATATTTTACGAAAGTCAGCGTCAAATTTAATTTTATTTGAAAAATTCCCAAAAATCTGAAAAATTATGTTACACAGTCCGAACAAATAGTTTTTAAAAGAAAATTTTCTCCTCTATCCGATGATGTAAATTTCGTTTTCTTGCGAGTGTAATTACCGGCGTTATTACGTATTATGCGAGAAAAATCGCTAAAAATCGGACAAAACATAAAATAAAACATTTTCTAATTGGAATTTCGAAAAAATCACTCCGAGGCATGTTAGGATCTGTCCTAGTGAAGCCGTATGCAAAATTCGGTAGGTCTGCGACCCATCGTCTCGGCGCAATGCGAGCGAGAGACGCGCGCAAGAAGAACGGTGGTCACAAACCTACCTACATAGTTACATACAATGTTTACTCTCGGATTTTATTTTATATATATATATATATATATATATATATATATACATATATAAATATATATATATACTAGTTGAAGTACCCGTTCTTCGCACGGGAATGAATGGCCTTTTTGATATTACGATTTGTGGTGATTACTATTTATTGTAATAAAGAGATATAGCAAAATTGATATCGCGTTATATTGTGTTCAATAATCATGCATACCGAATTTCAAGGCAATCGTTTGTACGATGCAGAAGGCGATGCGACGTAGCGCAATCTAGTGGAGAGTTTTAGCAAAACGGATACGGCGAAAATATTCTTCGCATTCAGATATCGATGAATACGAAATTTCAGGACGATCGGCTGGACAGCCCTGAAGTTCATGTGTTGACGCGACATCTAACGCGAAACTCTTCCCCGTGTTCAAATATCTATGTATACCTATTTTCATAGAGATCAGTTGCACAGTCAAGAAGTGATACACTGCAGCGCGATCTAGTGGTTAATTAAAGTAATGATTTGCTACAGTGCCGTCAAGTGGCGAGTTATAGCAAAATGGATAACGCCAAAATATTCTCATTGTTCAAATAGCTATGTATACTGATTTTCATAGCGACCGTTTGAATGGTCAAGAATTTGGCCTGCTGCAGCGTCATCTAGTGGCGAGTTAAAATAATAATGCATTGCAGTGCCATCTAGTGGTGAGTAACATCAAAAGGAACACAGTTAGAATATATTGTTCTGAAATGTGTAAGTATAAGAAATTTTATGCCAATGGGTCGAACGGTATAGAAGTTGATGCGTTGCAGCGCCATTTAGCGGCAAGTTACAGCAAAATGGATACTGAAAAATATTCTCCGTGCTCTAATATCCGCGTGTACCAAATTTCATCGAAATCGGTTGGTAAACGGTAATTCGCATAGTAAACGGCTAAACGGAATAGAATTCCACGTTCTGCTGCGCCACCTAGTGGCAAGTTAGAGGAAAAGGGATAGCATAAAAAGCTTCTCAATGATAAAAGACTTAGGTGGACCAAATTTCATGGTGCAACGGTGCTCAACGGTGCTGGAGTTTTTCAACCTCATACACACATACCAACATTCATTTTTATCTATAACCAGTGTCATTATATATCCCAGTCTCAAATAAAATCCAGTTTCAAATCTAAGCCTCGGCAAAGTGCCAACATACGCCATTTTGCAAGCGTTTTTCCAGGAAATCATTCGAAGCATTGACTTAGCAGCAATCAATATGGGAAATGGTTCGACCGCCAAAAAGTAAAGCACGCATTTATTTGAAAAGTGGAATCCCTGAATACAGGCGAATTTTTTAAAATTATGAACTATAACGTGTTTTATTCATCGTTACTCCGATGTACTAAATGAGAAGATTTCAATTTTCTGAAATTTGGCGGAACTCCCCCAACTTAAATCAATGTACTCAATTGGCGAGAATTCTGAAGATAGATCGCTTGAAATCCCTTAATAACTGCATTATTTCTTCACGGATCATTAAAATTTAACGCTGTGTTTTAATAAAACCTTTGCACTTTTCAAAAATCTATTTCCTTAAGCTTTCAATAAATTGCGCCCAGGGGCGGTTCCAGACTGTCAGTTTAGGGGGGGTCACTCCGAATGACGAGGGTCGTCTGAAGACTTCTTGAGGCCCTGGACCCTTATGCAAATGTAGGCCCCAAAGAGGCGGATAACTAAGCAGGGCCCGATCTATGACCAGTATGGGCCCCCATCTATGAAATTCGTTAAAACTGGGCCCCGTACACTTTGAACAACTTAATAACTATTCCCCCACCCAACCCTAAATCATTGTACTTTTCTAAGATTCTATCTATCCTTCCCTACAAAAGTGCTTTTAAAAAATGAAAAACAAAAACAGTAAAATTACATTTAAACTTCTCGTGTTCTAGCTGAGTGCGCGCCCCTTTTTCCGCTTGCATCCCGGGGGGGGGGTGGCAAACCTCGCCAGCCCCTAGCTTCGGCTCTGGCCCCAAATGCGAGATTTTTATTGAATTCATAGCAGATACATGTATTCAACAAAAGCACAATCCATAATAAAATTAAGGGGATGGTGGACACCCAAATCATCAAAATTGGTCCCCAAAAATGTGTTTTTTCTTTTTACATACTAATATTCTACAGTTAAAGCTGAACCATGGAGAAAAAACCGCGTATGTCTACGGCAATTTTTTAAAAAGATATTAGGGTTTGAAAAAATTAAAAGGGACAGTTAAATGTCCACAAAAATGCAACCAAACGCGTAAATAAATACGTCACAATTTTTATTGAACGTTTTACAAAATAAGCTAATATTCGAATGAAATTATTTTAAAAATATCTTTTATTAATTATGATTTTATTAAGGTAAAATCATAAATAAAATTATTCAGAAGAGACGGTATTAAAGGTAAATGGAAAATTACACTTTAAACTGTATTTTCTCCAAATCAAGTTTTTTGTGATTTTCTTGCCTTCAAAATGCTCCATGCGACTTAATTTTGGTCGGAATTGTACAAAATTTACTACAAACATTCTTCTCATATATTACAATAAATCTGTGTATCCTTTTTAAATATGGTCAAAATTTCGATTATGAAATTTCACTTTTATTTACGAAAACTGAAAAATTTCGGGGAAGTTTGGTATATATCCATGAAAATATTTCTAAAAAATTAACTACTCGGTCGAATCAAAAACCGATTCACAGACTTTTTTTAAATATATTTTTATGCTATTATAAAACAAAATTACTAAAAAAAAGTTAAAATTAAAACGCATGGAGCATTTTTCGGAACTAAAAAATTAATTAATTTTTAATTACTAATATTTTTAAAATTTATTTTAATTTTTTTCAGTTGTTTATAATGCTTTTAGTTTAATAAATTCAAATACAAAATTTCACAATCCTATCTTATTAAATAATAAAAAAAAACTTTTTAATGTCCACCATCCCCTTAATTTTTAATCGAAATTTCGTCTTTTCATTTCAGATATTTTTCTGAGAATGTGACTGGAAATAACATTTGACGATTAAAATTATTCCGATCATCAATTATTCAGGCCGGGCCCAGCTTTGGCCTATGCCGGTCTCTGAGTACCCACTCTCTCCCCGGTTTGGCCTATCCCGGTCTCCCGGTATGAGTCTTTGCAAATACCTTTTCAGAATAAAATTAGAGTTTATTGTTACAATAATTGTTATTGCTACAAGATTAGGTTATTGATAAAGGCAAAGCTGCACGAGAGTTATATATCTAAAGGGGATTATGCTTTAGGTGTGGACTTTTGAAGGCGTTCTAGAGCATAATCGCGTTACAACTGGAGAAAATCACCCAAAACTCTAGACTGTTAGATCGACCGCAACGTGGTAGCCCAGAACCCTAGATCTCTACACTTTAGCCATCTACTACTTTCAATGGTCTTAAGCACTCGGCCACTGTTATTGTTTCAAATCAATTGGAGAATATACATAAAAAAAATTGTTTGAAAGAGGAAAGAGTAAAAATGTTGTACACATAAAAATAAATAAAGGTAAAAGATTAAAAATTCAACAGTGATAAATTACCATGACTGTGGAAAATCACAAGTTGGACACCCCATAATAAAAAAAGTAATATTACAAAAAGTTATTTAAATAACCCAAGGGGAATAAGCATAAATCTGAAAGTTAGATAATTTTTTAAATAAGCATTTTAAAAAGAAGACAATGACACCTGTTTCAACTAGACAACCATGTTACTAAATTAATTTTTCTCAAAATAGATGTTTCCGTAACCACTCAAAACAACCTAATTTTTATTAATTTTATCCAGTATTTTTTTTTATATTACTTTTTTTCAAATTGTCGACAGTACTTTTAATCCTGCTCGAAACTTTTGAAAATATTTTTCCAGAGGAAAAATTTCTCATAAAATTTATAACAGTAATTGTTATTGTTCCAAATCATGAAGCATATTAATCCCCCATCCTTCCACACCAACACGCACAAAGCCACAAATAAATAAAATTGATTACTGGTATCAAAGATATATCAAACATTAAACTATATAGAAATATTTAACATGAATATTTCTTAAGAATCTTTGTGAGGAATTATTATTATTTTTTTTTATAAACACGCATCACAGAGAAAAAAAATCGTTTCAGAAGAAAGATAAATATTGAAAAATAAGTAATTAAGCTCCAAGTACGCGTGAATATTTTAATTCCATTGAGAATGTTTGGAATACATTTAGGACAAATGATATTTGTTGATCAAGTATTATCAGATAAAATCCATTTAATTTAATTGATTTACATATTAGACTTTTAAACATTATTTCATATCCAAGCTCACAAATGATAGTGACAATTAACGTTATTTTACAGTCATTTTAAAAATTTTAATTTAAAATTAGAAACTCCTACTTTGAAATTACTTTTCAAAAATCTTAAAGTTATTCAAAAAATTAAAACTGTTAAGTTACACATAATATAATTTATCTTCATGTAATTAAAATATTCATCAAATTATTTTTATTTTTAATTAAGTTAATAATAAACTATTGTCTTGCATATGGAGCAGACTCGTATTAATACTTTAAAAACATTTGTTTTTCTGTGCCATTGAAAAATTACTATAATATAAAATATACATTTTTTATTTTAAAAAAATTAATCAAAGCAGGAAATTTTATCTGTTTAATAAATAAAAATATAATATATATATAAATATGTATTTACCGTATCTTTCTCCATTTAGTCTTTCCTGTGTTATCTCGTTAGGTAAGCGATCAGTTATTTTACTTCTATAGTATAGTCCACTATGTTTCTGGTTTTTAAAATATTTGCTCATCCGGATATTCCACTCCACAGACCTGTGTGGAGTTCTTCGGATCTTGAGGGCAAGGGGGGGGCTATATTGTTTTTTCCTCTTTTCGCTTTTCTCCTAGTCCACTGCGGGTGGAGCTGCTCGCTTTAAATCATCGGATTGGCGTTTTCTTACAACTTTCGAGTCTTGAAGATGCAGACTTGTTTGTCCCGTTTGTGCTTTGTCTCCGACACATAAGAAAATTCCGGCGACTACTCATATTTTCAATCAATCTTCGCACATGTTTCAAGTTTAGTTCCTTGTATCCGGAATACCGAAATTGGCGACACTAAACCTTTTACTTTGTCTGGGTTTAAAATGGAACAATAGTTTATATCTGCTACCTCTGGAGTCCAAAGAGAGTTCTACACCAGAAAGCAGATGCAAGATGTGTTTGCTTTTCCAAAACAAATCCACATGCTGTTCATTTGTGAAACACATAATGGAACTGAAAAATGGCTTTTGGGGGTGTCGGCAACTCCCTGGTAAACTAATAGCTTTCATGCCAGGAACAGGCATCACTAAGAATTTATAATGGTTCTTGACCCCCCCCCCTCACTATACCCATCTTTAAGCTTAAAAAGATATGCCACTACTAATTAATGGATTGGTGTTTCGTCAATGGAAAACACCTGCTTAGCGCTTAGTTGAAAATGCGATTTCCCTTAGAATTTTTTTGGACACTGAAAGGAAGCATAAGTTTTCGGAGAGAAAAATGTTTTACAGAACACAGAGTTTTTGCCGCTAATGTGTAATGTATCATCCCATATTTAAATTTTACAGAGCTGCTTGCTTCCAGATATTTTCAAAGGTAAAAACAATTTCTTCTATGGAACAAATTTCATAATTAAAAGCTTATAATCATGGAGTGTGATGACAGGGTTACGTAGGTTTTTTTATTTAAAAGCCTTCTTATGATTATCATAGCCCTTTCGAGTTTCGAGTAGATGTAAGTGCTAAAAATTCTCATTACTTTATTGAATTTCAAAATATATCACAATGATCTGTCTAATGCAGGACATCACTGAAATGTGCACATAAAACTTCAAGCTAATTAGTCAGCTTCAAACTTTCTAGCACATATTTATTGAAATTCCAATTAAGAAGTGTAGTGGCTAACAATGCTGGAAATTTTTTATTGTGTACAAAGTAGCTAATTAATCAGAATTATTTTCTCGGAGTTACAAATGCTGTAAAAATATTAACACTAAAATAGCTTTAATGACGTTTGATTATAATTTTATTCTTCTAAATTGTAACGCAGGCCAGAGCCTGATTATGACCAATGGGGGCCCCGGCATTGATGAATTTGGGGGCCCCCATCTTTGAAATTTGTTTTATTTTTCATAAAATTTTGATATAAAAAATGTATTTCAGAACAATATTTGAAATTGGGGGCCCTTTCGAGCCGGGGGCCCTGGGCAAAGTCCCGATTTGCCCAAGCGATAATAAGGCTCTGACGCAGTCCGCCTAGGAGCCCATACGCGGAAACATACTCATTGGGTAATCCGGCCCTGTTTAGGTATGATCCTTTCCCTCGTGACCCCCCCCCCCTTTCCTTCTCTACAATTTTTATGATCTTGTAGCAGTTACGGTAGATTTGGATTCCATAAATTAATTATTTACAAACATAGGTGCTCCTTAGACTGCTTTTCAAGACGAGGAAGGCTTTTTGAAAGAGGGGGGGGGGTTCGAATACTAAAGTAATAAATTACGCACACACAATTCACACATTTTTCTATAAACCATTTTTTGATTTTGAGTTTTCTTTTATTATGGGTTTGGGGCAACTACCCCTTCCACCTTTACCTTAATCAGGCTCGTTGTGACTCCCCCTTCCCTTGCTCTCCATGGATATGGATTAGCGGACATATTTACAAAACGGCTGCATATTTTTCTGCCAAGGAGGAACGTCTGAGCACATAGAATATTGTGTGCATACTTTAGTATTATTATAAAATAAACTAGTAAGACCAATGGTCTTCTAAAGAGAAATTCTCTTTCAGCAGCACAATGTGGTATGTATGCACATGATCAAGGCCTTTCTGAATTTTGGTCCCTTGTCCAAGCTCCACTTGGGCCCTCTTTTTTTTGGAGGGGGGGCGGAAGATGGTTAATCTAAGCCCCTATTTTGGGCCCTTGTCCGAGCTCGACATGGGCCCTCTTTTTTTTAAGGGGGGGATGGTTCATCTAGGCCCCTTAGTCGAAGACCATTTTGGGGGGGGGGGTCATGACCCCCGTGACCCCCCCCCTGGAACCGCCACTGATTGCGCCAAGCCGAAAACTGTGCAAACCGCTAGAACTCACTTTCTCAAAATCGGCATTTGAGCCATTTTATTTTTTGCCAAACTAAAAAATTTTACGTATTAGCCTCGGAAATCTTCAATTCTTATTGTTTTGCGTATAAAACATTTCATTCCTGCTCCAATTTCCCATGCACACGATATTATAATAAAAAAAATAATAATCTTACAAATATAAACTAACAAAAAAAAAATCATTATAATTCTTCTATTTTTCTTTGAGAATTTAAAACATTTTATTCGGCAAAATCGCCACACATGGCAACCACGATCCTTATTTCCCACTTTTTTCACTACAGGGGTTACAATTACGGAAAGCTTTTTGTGTGGAGAACATAAAAAATCTCTTAAATTCCGGGAACGGGTGGACTTTCAAAGTTTTAAAGTGGACTATGATTTATTCTATATTATTTTACATATCTGTGCAAAATTTCAGGCTGATAGGTCCATTTTTGTGGATTTGTATACAAATCAAATCCACAAACAAACAAACAAACATAATTTCATTTTTATTTATAAGATTAACGACTATGTCGTTTTATCTCTCACCCCCTTTGTTGAAAATTGTCATAAAAATGTGTCCCAAAAATGCGACATAAAAGTAAGAATAAATTGTTGAGTATTGAATTGTTTATTTTTTTATTGTGCAATGTCTTATCCTCCTGACTTCTGTATCCCTCAATAAACATTTATATACTTAACTGTATTTGTGCTCGCGCACGCATTATTTTTACTTCTTCTATACTTTTTTCCTTCTTGATGTTACCTTGTTATGTGATGTGCCCGTTTCTTCCGTTGTAATTTAATAAAGTAAATGTTATGTTAAAATCCCCGCTTACTATGTTTGTGCCATAACTCTGCTAACATTTCTAAAAGGTTATGGACACCAGATGGATTAATTTATTTGCTGATTTTTAACGTTCGTTTCAAGGCTGATTCATTCATACTCAAAATGGCGACTGGAACTTGGCAAATTGAAACGCTGAATAAAGATAATTACGAAACATGGAAAATGCAAATGAAAGCGCTTTTAATAAAGAAAGATTCCTGGATTTATGCACCAGGTTCAAAGCCTAAACCTGAAGTTATGGAAAATGACGAAAAATCGCAAGAAGACGTGGGTCCAAATGGACGAAAAAGCAAAAGCAGATATGATTCTATGTATATCGCCATCTGAACTCAAACAAATAAAAAATTGTTACACTTCATCAGATGTCTGGAAAAAACTGGGAGAAATCTATCAGTCTAAAGGACCTGCTCGTAAAGCTGCATTACTGAAATCTTTAATTCAATATAAGATACCAGACTCGTCTAATGGAATTCATGACCATTTGAGAAAATTCTTCGACATAGTGGGCATACTTTCAGAAATGGATATTAAAATAGACGACGACTTGCTGACTGTAATGCTGTTATATAGCCTGCCTTACACTTTCGACAATTTCCGATGTGCTATGGAATCAAGAGATGCGCTCCCGAAGCCAGAAATACTCAGAATCAAAATAGTGGAAGAATTCAATGCCAGGCGTAACCATGATAGACCAGCGGAAGCCTCGGAAGCACTTGCTTTCGTGGCTGCTCCTAGAAAACCTGCGTCTAAAAATAAAAATTAGAGAAAATACTCGGGCCAGCTGACTCATAAAATTAAGGATGCATCATTAACTTGTAAAAGGTGTAAACGCATCGGACACTGGGCTAGCGAGAGTGAAAGTGGAAAAAAGAATAATTTTAAACATAAGCCTAACAGCCTGGGATTCTTATCCACTCTGGATGACTCGCCAATAGGGTTAGCAGGCGAAATACAGCAACCCTACTCGCCTAAAGCTCTCTCAACAATATCAAATAACGAAAAGCAAAATGTTTGTTGTGTTAAGATAGATACTAAAAATTATATAAGTTACTTCAGTCAGGCGCGTAGCCAGGAAAATTTTTCGGGGGGGCGATATGAACTTATATGTGTATAAATAGACGGAATTTCATCACTAATCCAAAAATTTCGGGGGGGCATATATCCCGATATCCCCCCCCCTGTCTACGCCCCTGACTTCAATTATCATCGACCCACGTTTGCAATTGCAAGGAAAGATTAGGAAACCCTCCTACTTCCAGTCGATGAAATAAATGTGAAAGAAGAATAAAAGCAGTGGCGTAGCAAGGGGAAGGGGGCGGTCCGCCCCGGGCGGCACTCTGAAAGCATAATTAGGGGGCGGAAGCAGCCGCCCCCGTTTGTTTTTTTACCATCACATAAGATCTAAAAGAACTGCACTCAATTTAATGAAAATCATTTTACACTGAACCAGAAGCGCCCATACAGGGGGCGCATATGAGACTTGACCTGAGGGTCGGCTGGGGATATCCCCAAGCAGGCAGTCTGTAACTATAGATAGAGGCCGCAGCAACAGACCCCCTTTTTGCCCTTTCGCACATTTTTCTTACAGAATATCTAAAATTATTACTCCCCATTTAATGAAAAACATTATACACTAAACCATGGGCGCCCATATATTGGGCGTAAATGGTGGCTTGACCTAAAGGGCGGTTGGGGTTACCTTCAGACTTAAATATAGTAAGAAGTTTTATAGCATACTGAACTTTTTTTTATTATTTTAGTACTAAAACGTTTAGAAGTCCGACATCAGCCGCCCCTTACAAATATAAGATTACTTCCTAAAGTACTCATATGGGCGCCCATGCCCATATAAGAAAGCTCTTGCCAAAAACATCGTCTTGTTAGCTGTTGGTAGTTGAATTTTTCAAAATAGATAAAGAATAATAGTTTTGTTGAAAATTTTTTGAAGTGCTTTGCGTTAAATGTCGCATCCTGCTTTAGCAATGCGAAAAGATATTATCTAAGTCTGAGGACCAGGGTCGTGAACGAGGGGCATCATGGACATCGTGAGGGTTGGGGGTCAAAATCACTAGACCCCCCTCCCCCGTGGTTTTTCTATGGGTAAAATGGGACTGTTTTTTATGTTCAAGTAAAAGAAAAAAGAGTATTTCTCCATTCTCTAAGGCCCGACCAGTGGCAGAGCGCAAATGCGCTCTGCCACTGGTCGGGCCTTAGAACTGGGAGTCCGAAGGTGTGTGGTTCAAAACCAGGTCGCGTCCGCCGACATGACCGTTCGGAGTTTGCTGTGGTTTCCTCCGAAACTTAGCGTAAATACGGATCAGGTCCGTTTTTAAAAGACCCCCACGAAGGGCACCCAACCCATAGGCCTAGATCCCTCGTGTAGATAATTGGCTTTAATCCCACAATACAAACACACCCTTCTCTAAGTGCAGGGGTGGATCTTGCGGCTAGTGGTCGCCACGACTTACTTCTAATGATTCTTCAGTGGAAGAACCCAAATTACAAACAGCTTCCAAACAGTAAGCATGATAAGAAAGTGTCTGTTTTCAAATCCTTGAAGAGGTTGCTTTCACTAACACCAGCTCTCAGAAAGTCCACTGTCCAGGCCAAAAATTTTTTTCATGGGAAAAAAGAAAAAGAGAGAAGAATAGAATGCAATCAATGAGGTTTGGGATGATACCGAAGGTAATTTATTAAAGGTATATTTTTGACAAAGTCATTGATGACTTAGCAAATAAGAAAGTAAGAAAAATGCAAATTTAAAATTTATACAGCAAAATCTCGAAAACTTATTTTTATTGAACAAATTTTTAACTTCACTGAATAACTTAAATTCTTATTTTTAAAAGTATGATTTGAAAATTTATTTCCAGTTTGCTGTTATTGAATTATTATTTTAGATTTGCTGCGTTAAACATTTTGGTGTTGATTCCCTCCTAATCCGCTATTGTTAAAAACATCACGAAATTATATAAAATATTTAATTCTAATGCATTTTAACTATAAACTATATTTTAATAAACGATAAATTGGCTCCCCTTTCATGAAGGCAATATTTAGTAAGTGTGATAAAACTTAATTGAACTTTTACTAATAAAAATTTCCCACATAATCTTGCAGTATTGAGATTTATGGGGGATTTTAAAATATCGAATATTTCCTGTATTTATCACCATTGTCATAATTTAATTAGCGATAATTAAAACGTCGTATTTAAAGGTTTGCTTGCTAAATTTACTAAACTGTTTATGTGCTGTAGTATTGCTTCAAAAATTCTCGATCATTAACTAGTTTCAGAATTTTAAGACTGTTTTCGGTTATATATCCTCACCACCTGTATTTTTTTATGTTCTTAATCAAAACTTAAGCATTTTTGCTGAAAGAAATGAAGGCTATCAAAAAAATATATTTATACTATTGATTTTTAATTATAATGTTTAATATAATCAGCACTCTTTATCAAAAACAAGTTATCTATTAGGTTGTAACGAAAGTTTCCCGTCACCGCAAACATTGTCAGCACACAGTTGGCGTTGGCAAATGATTTTTGGCATTTGAAAGAAAGAGACTTTATAACACTGTGTTGTGAAATCTGTAAAAAAAATATAGTTATCATTAAGTACAAGGTGTCTCAAATGGAACTATTCCTCTAGCGGATTAGACCCATAATTTACTTCCAGTTCTGTTGCAAAAGACAGCTACAGAATATCAACGAATTATGTGTACAGCTTTAAGTACTATTGTTGTATCATGTGACACTGGTTTGGTACCGAAAGTTCAAAAACAAGGACTAGGACATTCAAGAAGCACAGAGCTCTGGCCTTTCTATTGATGTTGATAAGGCCAGCCTGTGAGAACTTCTGGAAGTTAGATCAGTAATTAATCACTCCACAGTTATCTAAGGAGTTAGAAGTTAGTTTTTCAGAGCAGATTTGGCGCAAAACTTTCGTTACAACCTGATAATTTGTAATATTGTAATTACGGTCAATCAAATATAGTTTTGATCATGGTAAATTCCTGTAAACAGTTTTTTTTTATTATTTTACTGTACAATTATACGTATAGCTGCAGAAAAAAAGGCCCATTTGTACTTTATTCAGCCGTCGTTCGACGTACAGCAAAGTTACGGATACCAATCGTTTACGATTGACGTGCACTTTAATTTGCTATACATAAAAATTGCATAAGGATCCGTCTCCATATTAAAATTCGCATCAACTTCTTTTTTTCCAACAGCAACCCCTAGATTTCACTTCATATTTCAAATTATATAATACTAGATGCGTGCCCGTTCTTCGCACGGTAGGAAACGAATACTATTTTACTAAAATATAATCGTAACTATCTATGCGAAAACAAAATGTCAAAAAGTTCAAGTAGTCTTTTTGTTGAAACTACCGCGGGATATATTACGCAACGTAGGATTACGGTTTAGTTAGTTGTAAGACGATCGTTGAAAAATAATGAATATAACACGTTTAATTTCACGAAATAGTTATTAACGCGGTATACTGTGCTTTAATCCATATTATCCAAACAAATCTACTATTACTAACAGAGAAAGAAATGAGAATACTATCTATTACTTATATTTATATTATGTATCTTCGTTTCTCCGTCTTTAATGCTCAATTTAAAGAAAGAGATTAGATATTTTAAACCAATGATGCGTTTTCTGCTTTTTGGTGATTCTGTGGAATTTATGCATTTCCATTAAAACAGATCTCCATACATTTTTAAGCATAATTCTTGTCTGATTGGCGTATTTAGAACAGCAAAATATTTCATCTCGTGGTGGTGGAAAACATCCAAGTTGTACCAATTTAAATAGTATTTAAATCCACCAAGGCTCGTCAAAACATCAAACTGTGCAATCTCGAGGAACTATTTGGAATAGCTCAAATTGCGAATACGGAGTTAAATTGTATTGCAGAGTTTACGAATTTCAGACAACTTTTAATCTATGGCGTCACGTTCTAACCAGGGTAGTTGAATTTAGTTATTTCGCGCAGTAGATTGTTAACGGAGTAACATTGAAACATACGACATTGAAAAACTCGCTTGCAAGAGAACTTTATTAAAGTTAATTAGAGAGTTATTATTGGGGTTATTCTAACTAATCGGTATTTCAAATATTCTCCGGAGCTATTTTGCTAATGATGTAACTTTCCTGCAAGAGCTTGTTAAGTTGCTTAAATTTAACCAAAAAAAAAGTATATCTGATATAGATAATATACTGTTAAAAGTCGTCCAAACTTGGCGACATTTTGCACAATTTTTGGGAATACATACAACGACCGTCGTCAAACCGATAGCGAATACTATGCATTATGTTAATTAGTATTTTGCATCTTGTGGCGACATTTGAATTTCCCACGTTTTAAAAAAGTTTCCTTTCGTAATTATGGTTGCTGAAAAATCACAGAGCTCAATAATCGCTAAGGGTAACACGCGCATTAAACAAAATACTTTGAATTTTTATAAAAGTAAATTTTTGCGTCAAAGCCTTTTAATGTAATTAGATTTCTAAATCATTTTTAAACTCATGACGTCAAAATGACATCATTCTCTGTTGTGATATCTAACATGAATTAGTGAAAGAAGAAAAAGAAAGAAAAAAAACACGTTATTTTATTTTCTACAGCATCTGATAATCTCGATGGAAGTTTATTATTTCGCTCGTGGTGTAGTTTTTTGTCAAAACTTGTGAACTTCATTAGGGTTTTTAATGCATTTTTACACGCGTGACATCAAAATGACGTCAGTCTCACTTGAATTATTGAAAGTAATAAATAAATAAATCTAACTTTGTTAACTATGCTCACGAATGTGCTGAAATCGGACATTTGAGTAGCTTTCTACCCTGAAAATTGCGAAAAATCGTTAAAAATTGGGGAACGGGTGGATTTCCAAAATTTTAAAGCAGCCTACGGACTATTCTATGTCATTTTACGTGTATGTGCAAAATTTCAAGCCGATCGGTTCAACGGTGTGGGAGGAGTTCCCGGACGAACGAACAAACAAACAAACAGACAAACTTTCACATTTATATAATAGATTTCAAATAATTTCAAATTATATCAATATTAATTTTTTTTCATACTTTAATTCATATCTCATATAAAATTGATAATAAGAAGATGACTTTTATTCGTACTATTAGAACTAAACGACCCAAACATAATTTACTATTATTATAATTTTTTATAAAACATTAATATGAATTATTATTAAATTAATATTTAAAAAAATTATGAATAGCAACCTAGCCAAATTTTGATGGAAATAGATACAAAAGTGATTTTACATGGCTGTGCGAAATTTCAAATTTTTACGTTAAGCAGTTTAATTTATATTACATAAAATGTGTTATTTTCCTGAGTTAATTGACCATATATAAATTTATTATGGTCCCTTAAATTGTCCTTAAATAAAATTGCGTAAAATAAACGTAAATTAGATTTATTTTGTGCAAAAACAGTAAAAGATAGCGGTATTTAAAAAATATATCAGCTAATATTTTGAAGCTATTATCGCTAATATTTTGAAGCAAAAAAATTAGAGGTTTTTACATTTTGATGGTGATTCTATAAAGCGTCTATTGTTGCGTCCGCTACCATACCCCAACAAATATAATGTCTTCCAATACAACGTCCTATTTCTGAAAAACTAACATCCTTAACATTCCAGACATGAATTTGACCTTTTTTAATATTGGAAACATCAGGTCTTTGAACCCCATACTCAAACATTCAAAATCACGTTTTTCTGTCTAAATTTTCATCTGACTATAAATTAAAATACCGCCAAAAGTCTTATAAGAATACTGCACATTGCAGACGATAATATTAAATGAAGAATGTGAAATAACAAACACAGTGATAATATTGGGGCGGCAAAAAAGTAATTGCGTTTTTTACATGAAATTCAAGCAAATAAAGTTTCAATCATGAAACCGTTCTTCAAGTTCGACCGTAGCTGAGTAACATTCATGATTGTAGTCAGAAGAGCAGAGAACTGCCTCTCACTCCTGGCAACATTTCACCTTTCTAAGAGAACCTTCAAAAGAAATACTCAATAACAATTTCAAAATTAGAAAGATTTTCAAAATCGTGAGCAGTCGTTTTGCATTTTTCCTTTAAATCATGTGTACGAACAAAGGAAGTTATGGACTCGCGGGTCATTTGAACCACTGACTAAATATTCTAAATTTTACACCAGATATTCTTAGTACAAAAAACTTTAAGACTAGAAACAGTATTTTCCGTAAAAATAATATTTATTTCTTTTAACTCTCGGGAGCGAAATTAATGAAAGGCGAAGAAAAGTTCGGAACCTACAAATAGCATTTCTCCATTTGCAGAAAGTCCCTTAAAATCGCGCAAAAATAAGTCGCAAGATCTCCGGAAATTATCGTAGGAAATTGGTGAAAATTTATATTTAGGGTAATTTGAAGGTTTCCTTTCGTTTAATAAAGTAGTATGTTGCCATTGAAAAAAACGTTGATGTAGAATTAAATATGAAGACGGGCCCCTTATGCAAGTTAAATTACTAGAAAATTAAAGTATACGTTATTTGCAAACGAATGGTATATATAACTTTGCAGTTCGACGAATAATGGCCAAATAAAGAGCAAGTGGGCCTTTTTCTCCGCAGCTATACATGTTTGGTGAATGTTGTTTTGATCATTCTAATTATATTGTATTTTAAATACTATATGAGAAAAATAATGTATTTCCTTATCATATAATCCATAAATTAAAGTGTTTTTTTAAACTAAATGTGTAGAAAAGCTTTAAAAATTTTTTAAATTTCTGTTCAAACCTGCCCCACGAAAAGTGGTATTTTGAACAAGCTAGGGCCACATTTTAACAAATACAAAAATATATGAAAATTTAAATTCCTTTTTAAATCAAAAATCGCATATATTTAAGAAATTTAGTGTGACAAGAATAAATTAAATATTGCATTTTAGTGAATTTATTAAAATCCATTATTTAAAGAAATTGATACCCGTCAATATTGACATCAACGTTCGTTGTTAAGACAGCTTGTTTAGACAGTCTTGTAAATATTTATGGTATATATTTCACAATATGCTTGGAATCCACAAAACTGATCGCTGATACCTCAGAAAAATGAGTTCGTTTCTTTTCTTTCTTTCTTTCTTTTTTTTTTTTTTTCTTCTTTCTTTCTTTTCTTTTTTCTTTTCTTTTTTTTTTTACATAGCAACTTAACATTAAACTCCTTTATATACTTCAAGTCTGAAAATAGATTTTTTTTAAAAATTAAATTAAGTGAAGCTACTTGTATGCATTTATTCTAAAACAAGACTTTACTACTCGATGCTTTGCGTCTCAATTCGAACATCTTCAAAGCATGTTCAACGATGCTTCAACTTTTTTGTTCATTATTGGTAGATGACTAAAGTGTAAAGGTTCGTGGATTTCTGACCTATCGCGCGGCTGTCGATTTAACAGTCAAGAGTTTTGGGCGGTTTTTTCTGGATGTGAATACGCTCTAGAATGCCTTATAAAGTCGCCTGCTCAAGGCATTCCTCCCTTAACAGATAGCTCTAGTGTGCTTTGCTTTAACAAAATATCAACAGATGAAATGTTCGAATCTATCATTCTTATTCATAAACTGCAGATGTTTTAATCATTTTACATTCATTGTATCATAGACGTAGAGTTATATGGGCCCGTGGGGCTCGAGCCCCCCCAATAAATTGTGAATAGGGGCTGAGCCCACCCAATAATTTATCACTAAATACAGAAAACTAATTTATACTAACATAAAAAAGTATTCACGCCATTTACAAACGTTTAAAAAAACCTTTACTTTTAAAAATTTTCTTCTTTTGATTTCAATTATGATTTAGTTTTCATAGTGACGCCCTGTAACACAAAATGTTTCCCCTGACGAGAGTCGAAGAACAGAGTTTTTATATATTTTATTCATAACTATCTTGTAGTTTGAACACTAGATGGCAGCAGTACCAGATTGAACGAGAAGTCAGTTAATGCTAATGCTTTTTCATCATTAACAAATTATAGATAAATTAACTCTTAATATCAGTCAGCTGTTTCACGAGTTTAGAATGCAAAATGGTACTGATTGTCGTGAAGTACTGATTTTTTTTAGGCTGTTTCTTTGTAATAATCCGGGACTACTTCGTTATCTTGACGTGGTTGAATATGGGCTATTACTTTCTGGAGGCAGTTAATTGTAATCTCAATATTTACTTGTAAGAATGAAAGTATGACTTTCCACTTTTTGGACATTCCCCAGAAAATAATTTCGGGAAGGGTCATTGGCACAGCATCCTGTGTAAGAACCAAGGACTGCGATGTCCAAGAGCGCTTATTTTATTTAAAAAAATAAGTGCAAGAGTGCTAGACTTTAATTAAAAAATTAAAATTTAGGGAATTTGTTTCTGTATGAAATGTTGTTTGAACTCCTTCTGCCTTTTTAGTATGCAAACGTTTATTTGCTTGTAGATGGCAGCACCACAAATTCAAACACGTCTTTATGAAAATAGGTTGCAATTTGCAAGGCTGCAAGTTTTTAAAGGAAAGGAACACCAGGCCGTACCCAAAGACCTTAAAATAAATTAGACTGGATACCCCTATGCTTTCTCTGTGACTAAAATAATCGGAAGCAGTGGGAGGGGCTGAGAGCTGCCAGATGGTCCCGAAGATGTTTTACAAGGTCATGAACTAAAGATCGGTACTCTTTCGCTTCGGAGAAAGGGGAAAAGCGCGGCGACTCCCCCGAAGTAAGAGGGGTGAATTCGCCAATCGCCATCTTCCGCACCCTCTGGCAGCTCTCCGCCCCTCCTACTGCTCCCGATGATTTTAGTCACAGCCAGGGATGCAGTCCTAAAATAAAAAGTGGTGGGGCGCTATCAGTGGCTGCTCGTGGGTTATTTAAATGGAGGTTTACAAAATTAATTTCGGTACTTACGTATTATCCCGGCGGTCCGCCAAGACAAGTAATTTTTCACCAAGATAAATGCCGGGCACATGAAATTGTTGATGGTTTGGAATACGATTGGCAACAGTTTGCCAGCAAATTTGACGAAAAAGTAGTTTGGCGGAAGTGACCTCCGGGATAATACGTAAGTACCTTAATTTCGAAAATTAAATATGCAGATACGACGCATCTTACAAGTTAAACTATATTTGCATTTCCAGCAGTTAAAGGAAAACAATGCACGAAATTGAAAGAAAACGATTCCTCTTTGATCTTACATTTCGTTGCTGAGATAAGTTTTAGCAAACATTTTGTCTTGATTTTTTCTTTCAATTTCTTTTCCAAAGGATGACATTGAAAAATATCATTGCTGTTGCTCCGAAAGACTTATTTACTCTCATCTTAATTATTTACACTAGTTCGTAAAAAATACTGTAGTGAAAAAAAAAAATTAAGAAAATAATAAGAATATGAAACAAATGGATTAACTAACCGAACACAACAAGCCAAGAGATAATCCAGAGGAGATAACGGCAAAAAAATCTGCTGTGAGCACAGTAAAATTGTGCGAACGCAAGCGCCTCACTTCTCGAGCAACTCTCTCTCACTCTCTCGGGGTCTTTCCTCAGAGGCCGGTTGAAAGGGGCACTCGGGTCGATCGCACGTGCGAGCGACGAAAGACGATACCGTGCGTTAGCTATAATAAACGCGATTAATAATATAAAACTCATGTTTTAAATTCACAAAAATATGGAAATGTACTTAATATATTTTTTAAAAATTGAATTTGCTAATGTGTTTATTCTTTAGTTTTTCCTCTGGGGGTTCACGTGCGCATGTGCTCAAATGGAAGAGCCGCCACTGGGCGCTATAAATGAAACTTGTCGCATGTGAAATTTAAGAAGGTGCTTGGCCAACGTTTTCTTTCTTTCTTTCTTTCTTTTTTTAAATAAAGTGTTTATTAAATTACAATTTATCTGTTTTAACAACAAAGAAGGAAAAACAATAATTAATTTAGAGCAACGACCACAGTTCCTCTTTTCCTTCAATATGACTTCTGGAAAACTTGTGGTTGACATGACAAGACTGGCTCAGTGGCGAACCCAGAAATTCATTTTAGGGGGTGCATATCGTCATTACCACGAAAGAAATAATGTACCACTAGGTAAAAACTGAAGAATGTGCAATTATCAGCGCCCATATACGGGTAGGTAGGGAGTTCGAGTCTAATTACCCCCCCCCCCATCCATCATCACAATTGTTCACTATACCCCCAGCCATCGGTATAGTGAACAATTTTACAGCATACTGAAATCTTTCAAATTAATTAAGTTCTGAAGTGTTTGAAAACTGAAGATGCGCCCCCCAAAATACATGGACGGCCCAAATGGCCGCCCATGTATAAATTTCTTGTTTCTCTCATTTGAAGCTGTTCATAAATTAATATAATTTTTATCAAGTTATAAAAGGTTATAAAAATGAAGATCATGGTAAAAAATAGTGAGGATACCACGAGAACAAAAATTCCTACTTACTAGAATCGGTGGAATTCAAAAATGTTGAAAATTTAATAAAAGTCATTTAATGATTGACAAAAACAGTTATAATTTAAAGAATGGTTAAAAAGGAGCGATTATAATAAAATGAAAAATCTTAACTATATTATTTTTTTACAAGGTTATATTTTTATTCTCCCTGTTTGTTTTTACAAAATACTTCTAAGATTTCTTCACTTACAGATATATTTTTATACATGTATAACAAAGACCGTTGAAACGCATTTCAAATGTACTATTTCTTAAGTAGCTTTTAAATATTTCATAGTTGAAAACGATCTTTCAGTAGCAGAGGTTGTCACAGGCAAGGTGACGAAAGTTTTTAAAAGTTTATGGATACTCGGGAAAATATCAACGTTGTATACTTGTAAAGCTTCTACAGCAGTTAATCCAGTATGTTGTGCCAATAATTTCTTTTTCCATAGCTGATATTCTATAATCATCAGCATTCTTAGCATTTCTAATTAATTTTCATCTGTAGATATGAGGTCATTTCCAGTGTAACTAAAGTATTTTAATTATCTCAGAATTCCTGTTTTTTCTGAATTTTTCTTTACGATGTAAAATAACACCATTCAAAAATTTATTGCTTTTACTTGAAACTTTATTTTATGTTCACTTTCCTGCACTTCAAATTGATGTAAAGATTTTTTTCATCAGTCTTAAAATAACTTAAAAGGGACTATTGCTTCCTTTTACTCATTCTCAGAACAAAAAATTAAGAAAAAGTTTGGAGTAAATTTAAAGTTATAAAATTATGAATTTAGCAATTCGAGCAAAAGAAAATAGATAAACCGAGATTTCCTGACTGCTGCCTGTTTATGAGTACGAAATGAGAGAGTATCGCTTCTGTTCAGAGAATAGGGACATCTTCTATTAGTTATAATATAAATATTCCAGAGGTATTCTAGAAAAGGTGGGGGATGCCCCACCCTTTTCTCTTTCTCGTCTACTAACATGAACCACTGGTCTAATGGACGCATAAGCACATTTTTAGAGTCCTCAACGACTTTCTATTCTTTTTTCAAGAATTCTTTTAGCTAGAGTCATGTTTCCCTTTCATGATGAAAAAAAAAATTAAGCACGGAAAACATAGTCCCCCCCCCTCCCTCTGAAATATTTCAATTTTGGAATAAATTTTTTTTGGGGGGGTGCATATGTCCCTTTGCACCCCCTCCCCTCCCAAGGGGACGCCACTGGACTGGCTATCTTCAAAATTTCGGTATGGAAGAAACTACATTCTGACATAAAGTACTGAATCCCATTGTTGATTTGTTTGTTTTTGTCGTTATGGCAAAGCTACTCATGGGCTATCTACCTAGTATGGGGATGCGTAGGTCAGAGGACTTTCTAAGGGGTTCTAACGAACATTCACGTTACATCTGGAGAAAACTGACCAAAACTCCAGGTCAATGGATCGGATGCCGGGTTCGGCCGTCTGCCATTTTGAGTGTCCTATCCACTCGGCCTCCCATTGCTGAAGTGGAGGACCATTAAGTTTAACAAACATCGAGGATGACATATGTTGTATATTAGAATTTTTGAGCGCAATGAAATAATAATTAAATTCATGGCCCTAAATTCTGAACTGTAGGACATATTTTTAACATTTGATATATTTATTAGATAAGGCGCCGCCCTGTCTTTAAAAATAGTACCGGGGCTCCGCCTTGGGTGCCCTGGCCCCACTGCATCCCTGGTCACAGCGAAAGCATAGGGATGCCATCTCTCTCTATATATATTTGTAACTCCATGGCCGCACCCAGGGAGTTCGGTTCCTCCCCCCCACCGAAATTTAAAATTTTGCTAAGAAAACAATAATGATGAAGCCTTTTTGTGAAAAAATTAGCCTTTTTCTCCGTTTTTCCCCCCTCCGAATTTTTTTTCTGGGTACGGCCCTCGAAACACGGCAAAGTAATAAGCAAAATTTTTATTTATGAATATGGAAGCAGGCACGCAAATAGAGGAAGGGGTATTGAAATCAGGATTTCAGAAGTAAAGTTGTGAAGTACTGTTATTTCGTTTGCAGAAACACTTAAGGGCATCTCCCACTGACGGATTAATGCAATTTTGTGGGTCGAGCACTTAGTTGGAAGACTCACATACATATCCATTTTATGGTAATAAAATAGGTTCTTTTACATTTAATTCTTTTTTCTCGGGTGGGGCGATCGCCCCCTACGCCCCTCCTTAATCCGTCTTTATCATCTCCTTCCTAGAATAATAATTTTAAAAAATGTTTTCTTCATATCGTATCTCCCACCCCCACCCCAACCTTGATGTATGATGTATGGCTTTGAGCATTGTTCTGAATCTATGAGAAGTAATTAATCACTTGTTTGGTTCGATTCGTTTCGTTTTTTTTTCTCTCCCTGCTTTTATTAAGGTGAGCACAGATGCAGAACTATTGCAGCAGGGCCAGATTATCTATTAGGCTCTAGTTCATTGGCTCACACATTTCAGGGACCCTAAAATCAACCTCTCAAAAGAAAAAAATCATGTTACAATTCATCAAGAACTTTAAGAGTTGTTTTAAGCTTGAAATATATCATTACAGGTTCGAACGTGCAGCATAAATAATAAGCACATGTACACGATACATATTTCTACCATGGAAGCCCATAAGGGGAGGGGGGGGAGCATAAAGTAGAGCACTCTGCCGTCCCCTTGAGTTTTAGAATATTGTCTGGTAATCTAAGCAAATTGTACAACACGGGAAAATCAGAATTGAAATTGTTACAAGTTTGAAATTTGCTCCACTCTAGAATCTTTTTTTGAAGTTTGCCCCCCCACTCCCTCTTCCCCTAGAAAAATTTCTAAGGGCGCCCATGATTTATACTATAAGGATGTTCACTAAAATGCATTTTACTGAAATAGGAAGCACATAATATTTTTATTTTATAGCACAACATGACGAAGGATTCAAAAGCCCAACCATTATGTCTAGTCTCGTCTTTACATTGGCCCTGTTTAGAGCATAGAAAGCATCGGGGAGAAATTCACACGCCCCTCTCAAACTATCTTTGTAGAAGGAGCATAAAAAGTTTTACATTCGAGAAGGGAGAGGGATTTTAAAACGAGGCGGCAACGATTCCCCTTCTTCGTCTATAGTGGCTTCCCGAGATGGGTCATGGAATGCCCTTGTGGGCTGACGCTGGGCTTCCGCAAAAACTTTTAAAGACACAAATTAAAAGCATTTTTTCGAATGCTGCCCTTAAAGCTTAAATGCATGAAAGATGTCCATCTCCTTTCTGTGACCATCGTTGCATCCCGACAAGAGCCTTTGAATGCTTCGCTCTGGACAAGCACTGCACTTGCACAAAGCTGTGCCGCATTTTCTTTAAGCCCAACAGCATTTTTATGACAGCTAACGAGAACTGTAGGCATGAGCTTCTCAGAGCAGGTGCTTTTAATAGCATTTCGAGGATGAGCAGTCAACTCTGAGTAAATTTTTTGTTCACCGTTCATTGTGAATTTTGATATTTTCATTAAATGTCATTATGAAGTTGATAATTACATTACTCGAGCTTGTTATGATGTTGGTCATAAAAGATCATCAACTGATCGAAATAAACTGGGTTGGGGAAGGAGGGGGCAAGAGAAGAGAGAAGCTGGGTTGAGAAGAGCAAACTCCCGAAATAGCAGCTTGATGATCCTGACACATCCCCAGTGCGGATGATGAGCACACGATCCAGGTCGAACAGTGATAATAGTAATTTAGATATAGTTAACAATGTTAAACTACTACCCAAGATGATCAATTAGGCAGTCGAAAAAAAAAGTTGTTTGTGATCGCCAATTGAATTGGATCCTAATGTAAATTTCAAGAACAACTTTTAAACAAAAAAGATAGACACTCAATACTTGGATTATAAACGCTGCCCAACACGATCATATATGTGCTTACCTGTTGTGGTTAACCTATTTGCTTCAACCGCCTTTGTCCAGAACGAGAAGGCTGGGACAGGCCAAGCTAATGATACACTTTAGGGCATAGGTGCATCCACGGAGGAGACTATAGGGGCTGAAGCTCCCTTAAAGATGAAGAAATAAAATGAAAATCTTTTAAAAATAGAGAAGTCTTGCTTATTTAACGAATTAACGAAACGTTTTCAATTGTCTTCTAAAATGCTAACTATTTCTAGATTGAATTCTTTATTATTTCTTAAGAGTTATTAATTATTTCTTATTATTTCTAAAGTTTATATATTAATGACTATGTCATTTTATCTCTCACCCCCTTTACTGAAAATTGTCCGAAAAATGTGTCCCAAAAAGTGACATAAAAATGCGACATAATTTTACATATATTTAAATACTATTAGTTCACAACAGCTTTAATCTATTGTTACAATATTTCATAAGCTGTAGAACATCACATGTATTTTTCTATAAATAGGTTACAATCATAAAAATTTCAATATAGGGTTACCAGGCAAAATACACGAAAGATGAGAGATAAAATGATATGTTCAATTAATATCGTTTTAATATGGCAACAATGAAACTAAAAAATTAGAGGTGTTCAATGGGGTCTCCCCAAAATCTCGGCTCTGTATATATATATATATATATATGTAACTAACAAGTAAAACACAAAACATACTAAAAATAAGACATATCTCGCATAAAAATATAACAGCTATTATCAAGAATTAGAAACCAGATTTTGAAGCCAAATAAAGTGCAAGAATTATTGTGATAATATAATGGAACTGAAATTATAACCACTGTCACCATCGTCAGGGGCCACAAACAGTGGATTATAATTTACAGCAAACCAAATGGTAGGGTTTCGGTTGTGTGGCATATCAGAAGAGATATTAACTCCACACATCTGGGCCCTACCCTACTATATAAAGGAAAGAAGAAATTAAAAAGATAACAAAAATTAGAAATAGGAATATAATTTTACATACCAGACCTTGAGCACATGGAAATTTCTTTTGAACAATTGATATGTGTTGCCAATGCTAAGAATTGTAAAAAGTGAAAAATGGTGTTGCCACTAAATAAGTGTAAAAGTGGAAAGAAGAAAGTATAGGAGTTGCCAAATACTAAAAGGTAATATTACTAAATTTTAAGAATATCCAGGTATATTAATATAATAAATATATATTGAATAATAATAAATTAAAATGATTGAATAAAATAAATGGTATAGCAAAATTAAATATAACATATTGTTTAAAAAATATAATGATTATTATTATTGACAAAGTATGTATAATAAGTTATTGTATGACAGAAGATTAATCTAGTAAATAAGAGAAAAAAATAAAAAATAATGTTTAGGACAGAATAATCACAATATAGGAACCCCGTTTTTTTTTTAAATCCCTCCAGATATATATATGCATGCATATACACATCCAAATTGTTTTTAAACATATTACTTTTTTTTTTTAAATGAGAAAAACTTCCTGGATAGTTGTATTGTCTAGCTGACAGAAAAAGAGATTTAAAATTGGAGACTTTAAAATCATCAGAACATAGAAACTTGATTCTACAGCAGTGATTATAGATGATATTGCGAAATACAGATTTATGTAAGCAGGAGGAAAAATGAGTAAAGCTATTTACTTTAAAGCTAAAATCTTTACGCTTATCATATATATTGAAACTAAGGCTATTTCTAGGAGTGATGGAGATACTTAGATCTAGAAAACTAACAGAATTGTTAAGCATATAATTTTTAATTAATTCCAGAGCAGATGGATATTTTATGGGGAAGATAATGTTTTTATTATTAGTAGTGTTTACAAGTAAGATATCATCTATATATCGTTTAAGAATGATGTGTGTATTAGTATATTCTTTTTCATAGTAATATAAGTAAAGATCTGCAAGGTAACTAGATGCTGAACCACCTTGTGGTATACCATGATATATTTTAGATTATTATATAGATATATTTTATTGTTATGTAGAATAAAATTATTATAGATAATAAATTTAGATAGACAACTGAAATAAGTTACATCAACATGGGAAGGGAGCTGAATATTGTTAACACAAGTTTCAAATAATTCATTAATTACATTGTAAAGGTCGTCAAGAGGAATATTGTTAAATAGATCTTTAAAATCATAGGTATATAAAGAGGTAATATTACTAATAGTACATGTTGTATTGCGTAGATCATAACTATTTCCTATAGAGATAGAGTAATCATTACGTTTTATATAATACTCATGCATAACAGATAGTATCTTTAATAGAAGTTTACTTGCTACATTGCTATATGTATTACATCCTATTGTAACAGTTCGAAACTTTAAAGGCGATTTATGAAATTTAGGGATTAGTACGATATAAGGATAGTTTAGATTATTATGCTGTAGGTTGAGAAGTTTATAGAAAGCCAGAATTTTTTTGTTACAAACTACAGTAGACAAATTAGTAGAGGAATAGATACCGTTATTTACAATTGTAGAGGCTAATAAGCTATGATATAACTGTTTACAAATAAAAGCATAGTTATTGGATGATTTATCTACATAAGTAATTATGAAATACTGCTTTATAAAGTCTATTTGAGTATGAAATTGACTATTGACAGGAGAACTATATTTTACATATTTAGCAATATTTTGCTTAAAAATTCAAAGTACTTTTACTTTCCAGGTAGTGAAGGCTTCAAGAGGAGTGTTGTATTTTAAGGCAGTATTATAATAAATCTAAATCATATGTGAATTGTGTTACAATGCCACTAAGAGAGTGTTTTGAAGGAATACGGTGTTTAGAGCCCTTCTGCATGAGTTTTTTTAACCTAATATCTTTTATGATAGCTAGATCCCCAGTAATGATGTGTCCATAATCTCTATTAATGAAGTTCCTATAGTGATTGTCATTGCATATACAGGGTGGTGTATCAGAAGGGTTATATGTTTTCGAAAAGGAGTTATAGTTAAATAGTTTCCTACCAAAGGGTAGGGGATATTTAAAGGACTTTTTAATAAGGACATTTTTGATGGGAAAGTAAGTGTTATTAGTAGAAAATATTGTATTGAAGTTTAAGTTATTGACTGCAGGATTTGTGAAAGTAATTAATAAGTTAGAATTAGAAGGTGTATTATTACTGTTATTGGTTAGGTTTACGGTAAGTGCAGTGGCTCGTGCAACAATGAGATCGAAGAATAGGTGAGAAAAATGTCCAGAAATGTTAAGATTTGAAAAAATAGAAAAATACTTAACTAAAAGTTTCTTTTTAATGGAGTAAATGAAAGTACGTATATTAATCCAATTATAAGTACTGGTATAGTAATTATATAATTTTAAAATAGCAGATTTTATATAACTATTAGAATACTTAGGACTATTACTCTTTTTACGTTTACCTCTAGAAGTTCCAAGTGTTTTATTGTATATAGACAAGTTTAAAGTATTATAGATTGGAGAATATAAAACTCGGCTGATCGAGCCTCGTCAGGGGGAGACCCCCCCCCCTCCCTAATTTTTACTTTCCGAACATGTACCATGTAAGGAAAGTCTTGTAATCATGAAAAAATTCGACTTCGAGATTTTGGTGTATTGACACGTTTTGAGGTCTTCTGAATTCATTTATGCTATTTTTACGAGATGTATATATGTATGTGTGTGTTTTTGTATGGGAGTGCACACGATAGCTCTTAAAAGGAACCTTCGATTGAGCTCAAATTGGGTATATATGTTATAAATAGCCATCTTAAGACCGGTATTGATTTTGGTGTGTATAGGACTTATAGTTTTTCTATAGGGCTACGACAAAGATTTCTTTTACATTATGGCATAACGGCATATGGGGAGAAATTCTTCAAAGTGCGCAAGCGTTTAAACGGTGCATTCGATTGAGTTTCAATTTGGTATATATGTTTGAATTATTCATCGATTAAAATTTATTTAAATGCTTCGTAATGATCTTAATCGTAAGTGTTCGGAAAGTCGAGTGGAGTCACTCCAGATTTTTTAGTTTCATTATTGCCATATTAAAACGATATTAATTGACTATGTCATTTTATCTCTCATCTTTCGCGTACTTCGAGTGGTAACCCTATGTTGAAATTTTTATGATTGCAACCTATTCATAGAAAAATACATGTGCTGCATATTCTACAGCTTACGAAATATTGTAGCAATAGATTAAAGCTGTTGTGAACTAATAGTATATAAATATATGTAAAATTCTGTTGCATTTTTATGTCGCTTTTTTGGGACACTTTTTTTTTGGACAATTTTCAATAAAGGGGGTAAGAGATAAAATGACATAATCATTAATAATTGTTTATTAAATAAGTACTCAGAGATAAGCACATGATATGTAGTGGAACTCGATTATAACGTCATTGGTGAGATCAAATGATTATATGCCTCTTTGACCATGGGCTTGTATTCTATGGGCGAGTGATGCATAATATCTTGACGTTATAAGAAAGTTGTTACTTACGAGGTCACTGTAGCCGAGTTCAACAGTGTTTGTAGCCCCCTCTAAACTGAAATCCTGGGTACCCACTAGTCGAGGCGCATTGGATGATTTCAAGTGGCACATTGCATCCTTGTACCTATTTATTGTTCAGAGACAGACTTTCGAAATATTTTCGTGACCGTAAATATTTTATTTCTGGTGATATTTTACCAAGAGAAAGCATTTGTACATTGCAAAATGCTTTGCCATCAAAATTCGAACCATTTTTGAACACCCACCAAATATTAAAAAAAAATTAATTTTTGAATCGTCTTCTTCAAAAACAACAATTTCAATCTCATGTTCCCGTGTTATTACTTTTCTTCCCCTAAATCAAAGCCTAACCGTATTAATATTTTACAACTCTAAACGTGAACCCAAGAAAGTAAAAAAAAAAAGTGCCGCATTGGAACCAGCCAGTGAAAAAAAAAAAAACTGGCGCATGGTATGCAAAAGGTTGGCCATGTTTATACTTGGATGACTACTTTGCTAAACTCTCTGACGCGTTGTGGTTGCGCCGTGAAACCACCTTATTTCTGAGTTTTCATGGCTAGTCGGGGAAAAAATGGGTTAAATGGTTCCAACGTTGAAAAAGGGCAGCCGTTGTCATCATCCATTTAACTACCAATTGCATGCCGATCGATCGAATGGGAATAGCCCATCTGCCGCCACAGAGCTAAAAAAGCCGATCAACCGCCATATTGTTGGTAGTTAAATGGATAGATGTCAACGGCTGCAATTTTTCAGTGCTGGGTAGTCTATCCAGTTGGTCTTCTATGTTGATGTGAAAATGATTACTTTTCAAAGGGTTTCGGTAGGTCCTGAAATGCGTGGTGTTTGCTTTACCATCTATTGCTTGCGCAGTCTTTCTGGATCTGCGTGTGAGTTTTTCAGAGAATAGGCAGCACACACTCACACATCACCTTCTTCACTTTGCAAGAAGGACAGAAATATTAGGGATATGCGGCAAGCAGAGGCGTAGTTACGGTGGGGGGGGCTGTGAGCCGCCATGAGGAATTTTTTACCAAACAAAATGTATATTCTTCACCCCCCCTTTTCCCATTCACGTATACTTACATATGAGTTGCAGTAGTCGTAACCCTCCTCCCCTTTGAAAATATTTCTGGCTACGCCACTGGTGACGAGCGATAAGTTTTGAAGCTATCTGTTGCCAATGATGATTGGTAGGCTCTGGTAAAATCAGGTGCATAGTTGGTAGTTAGCTGTGGCCGCAGGTCAAAGCAGGTTTCACCACTATACATGGCGCCTGTCGCCAGGAACCGATCTACACACCTGGGGGGCCAGGGCACAGATAATTTTGGGGGCCCTTCACAAAAATTTTTCGCAGAATATTACTTAATTAAATTAAGTTAAAACCAATTATCATTCCTAAGTTAACCATACGTAAACATTTGCAAATCAGTAAAATGTCACGACAGATACCACTTATATGAATTCTTCGATTTTGAAATGTTTTTATGGGTAGTTACAGCCGTAACGGACTTTTGAAAAGATAAAAGGAGGAGCATGCTGAGGTGTCCGAACGAATTTGCGAATATCGAATTTATCGAATGTTGAATCGAATTCATAATTTTTAGCGTTACAAGTTACATTAAATTAAAAATTTTCAATATTTGTGATGAAATGAAGTAATCAGACATTTTTCTCTTGAGAGATAATTTTAGTAGCTATTATGATTACATAAAAGGAAGTTTTGGGGGCCCCTAAAAATCGGGGGCCCGGGGCACGTGCCCGAATGCCCCGCCGTAAATCAGTCCCTGCCTGTCGCGTCTTCCATTGTTGTACAGTCCTTCAGGGGCAGCCCAAGAATACATGATGCTCCCTGTACGTGGCGCCCCCTTTATGCTCTAGATCAAGTTATTCTCAGTTTTTGAGTTAGAAATGATGCCCCTTCGAAGATGTTGTTTCTGATGCTCCTTGGCAACCGCAAACGGCGGTGCCAGATCCCCCCCCTCCCAAAGGGAGGCGATGGGCAGAGGGGGTGCGCATTCCATTTTTAGGGCCCCAGTGGGAGGAAGTACGATTTAGCCCGTGGTCCCCTAATTGTGAACCAATTCCAGAGGAGGGACTACCCTCCTGAAATCGGCACTCCCAGAGATATCGTTTAACAACTTGGAGGACATTGGAGCCACGACAGATTTTACATACACCAGCTCCCATAAGCGTACTCGTTCCCACAATAGTCGAGCCATTGGAAGATGGCGCCCCAATGCGATGCTTGCCTTGCTTATCGTATCGGGCCGCCCCTGCACTTCTTGGTATTTTACCGATCGTGGCCGTCAAGGGTTGAGTTGTTTGTCAGTACACATGGAACAAGCTTATCGCCGCGTGCCGTAAGAAAAATGTTGCCATTTCTGTGAAACAGAATAGAAATGAACGCTCAGATTTTTTTTCAACGAAACAAGTCAAACAGAAAAATCTTGCTATATCCAACATTACTTTTATCATGTTTTTTAACCTTGAAATTATCAAAACCTTTCTAAAAATAGAACTTCTTTTTAAAATATTTTACACTTATAATATTCTAGATATTCTAAGAATGAAAGTCATTCAAATGACTTTTTTTGAATTATCGAACAAAGATGAAATTCTATAATTTTGCTGGGTATTTCGTGCAGCTCTGCAACACTTGAACAGGGTTAAATAGTAACTTGTCTTCAGGAATTAGCTCGAAGTTCTAAGAACTGTGAAAGCGTGGGGGGGGGGATGCATAAATGTGACCTCCACATTTCTTAATTTTTGAAAATGATTGCGGCATTAAAATTTATTGCAGGCGCTAGGCAACCGCATGCGCGTGGAGGATTGTGCAATTCGTCAAACAGATTACAAAATCACAACCTGGAATTAAAGCTCTTCCTCCACTCTTCTCTTACCCGATCAAAATCTTTTTCAGAAACACTTTACCATGCTTGATGACAGTGGTATGTCGATGAAACAAGGGTAAGATAAATATTATCCTCGCATCGTCAAAAGACTGAAGGATGTAAGAAGAAAGTGCTTTTATATTTTGATACATATATATTCATTATCAATGCCAAGGTCACGCTGAAGCGCACTTTTCTGGAAGGGCCAACCGCCCATTCGCAGACCAAAAAAAGGGAGAGTGTCTCGGGCGTGTCCTCGTCTCAAGTTGTATAAAATTCGAAGGCCAACGAGTTTCTCAAACAAAAGGAGATGCACGCGCGAGCATTATCGAAAAGCACTCTCGAAGCACACGGGGCGAAGATTTTTATTCTTAATTGCGCTCATTGTCAGGAATGCATTGTTCCACGAGTGCCGTGACGAAGACTAAGGCATTCATTTATTTCATCACGGACGGTTTCATTAGCAGTTGGGCGACCTCCCGATATGCTGATGGTAGAAGAGGTAACAGAAACAAACGGAACCAGATGTGCAACGAGCCCTATTCAGTTCGATGGAGAGACAGCGTTAACAGTGGCGGCCTGTGGTCAAAACTGTTAGTGCAGCCGGAAGCATATGAGCCCCCCCCCCTTCCTCCGGACAGGAATGGAAAATCTTTGTTACTGAATTCGAAAGCTGGCGGATTAAGCCCTCACCGAGGAAAAAAAAAAAAAAAAAAAAAAGAAATTACATAAAAAATGTAAGAGATCCTATTTTACTTCCATACAATTTACACAAATTCCAACCAGCTGCTCTTATCCTCAAAATTGCATTAATCCGTGTCTGATTCGAAGTTTCCTTAGAATTTTCTTTTGTAACAATAACTTGAGAAGAAAAGAAAAAAAAAAAGAAAAAAAAAAAAAAAGGAAAACTTACTTATTTTTTATAAGTCAAATCAATCCTCCTTTCTTGCGAATAGGCCAGTGATGTCCTCATAGAAAGGCGTTGTTTTAATTCAGATATCAATAATTTTAAAAGCTCTTTAAAATTTCCCATGTTTAAAGAATTTTCTCGCTCGCCATGTCCTCTAAATGTCAGTTCTTGCTTACTTAAAAACAATACTGCTTTGATGGGAATTGTCCATTCATAAGCGTCTATCCAGGCTTACCTTCTTGATAAATTCAGCAATATAAAGTCGAGAGTTTTCCGAACATATATTCTCCTTACCCCCCTCCCTCACTTCTCGAGCCAATCAGTTAGTCAAACTCACAAGTGCAGCCGTCGTTAGAAAATCTTTCATCAGCTGTATCTTAGCTACATACTCCCTATGCCGGAGAGACTGCTTACAAAATCGTTGCCATGGCAACGGTGCTGCCAATTCCTTTATCGGCTATGAGGCCTCGGCTGTACCAAGACTCGCAGTTGAATTGCGGGAAGATTAGGGGCTTTTTTTTTCTGAATGAGAGATCCAGCAGTTACTACAGTACGTTGTTTTTTGTTTGAGATTTTTAAAAAATTTACCATAGAAATTCCATAATTCTAATCTGAATTTAAGAAAGTTAGTAGAATAAATTATTTTAAAGTATGTGTTGAGATAATTTCAAGTGCAGCCCGGCAGTACTTTCTGTATCCCACGAGCCGCAACTGCGTTAGAATTCCCTTGTAAAGGCCCGATCACCTGCAGAATCTGCCCGAGGGACACAAGCGCTGAAGGATAAGCTGAGGTTTTGCAAACAACTCAAAAAACGTGGGGGATGGAGCCTTACCACGATTTTATCCGAGTGTATTAGTGGCAGATAATTCTCATTCATGAATACTATTTGAGGGTCGCGGCTGTTTATCCGAAGTATTAGTCGCCACCCTCAATTTAACACTACCACCATTAGTTGCGTCTAAAGGAAGTGGAAGTTTTTGTACCTTTTTCGATAGTGTCGGAACTGGTAGCGATCAACCAATCGAAACATACTGCTCGTTACCCTTTTCTCTTTCGAGGGCATGGAGGTCGGAGGGGTGAGAGACATCAATCAAGGAAGGGGCGAGCTTTTTGACAGTTGCTGGACTTGTGTGATTCTCTCGGTTTACGAGGGAAAGGAGGCCTTTTATCTGAGTGCTTAAGGGGGTTGGAAGGTTCAGCTCGTACTCCGAATCCTAAATTCACTTCATTTCAAATAGGTTGAAGAGGCGTGACACTTTGCCGCGCTGACAGCTGTCACAGCTCGGAGGGGACACTCTCCCTTCCTGAAGCACTTAAGACCCTGATAGCGTTTTTGTGGTCAAGCAGATGACCTCAGATAACGTTACAGAATGCAGATTTGCTTCTCTTGGGTGATTTCAGTAGCTTTGCAATTGTGTATTCAGAAAATAGAGACGAGACGGGCTCTGGGCTCTGTAATTCGCAACTGTGTTCGGGCTCGGGCACGTGAAAAATTTCTTCTTTATTGAACATACTCCTTGAAACAGATTTTAAAAAGTGATTCATTGGGAAAATAAGTGTAATAATATATATATATATAAGAAATATAATCTCTAATCATAAATATAGAATAGAGTCTCTGTGTACCAATAGTATTAAGGCCAATAACTTAACATACCTATATAAAACAGCTCTCAAATACAAATATCCTGGTAGATTTCTAAAATCAATAATATATCCAATTTGTGATAAATAAAACTGTATGTCCAAATTAGATTATTGGATGGTGAGGATGGGGTTGGTTGTTGGTTATTTAATTTAAAAAAAAAAAAAAGGAAAATCATAAAATGTATATTTGTATATTTTATACAAAAAAATTCATAAAAAAAAAAAATCTGGAGTGACTCCACTCGACTTTCCGAACACTTACGATTAAGATCATTACCAAGCATTTAAATAAATTTTAATCGATGAATAATTCAAACATATATACCAAATTGAAGCTCGATCGAATGTACCGTTTAAACGCTAGCGCACTTTCAAGAATTTCTCCCCATAGGCCACAATGTAAAAGAAATCTTTGTCGTAGCCCTGTAGAAAAACTGTAAGTCCTATACACATCAAAATCAATACCGATCTTACGATGGTGGTTTATAACATGTATACCCAATTTGAGCTCAATCGAATGTACCGTTTAAACGCTAGCGCACTTTCAAGAATTTCTCCCCATAGGCCATAATGTAAAAGAAATCTTTGTTTTATCCCTGTAGAAAAACTGTAAGTCCTATACACATCAAAATCAATACAGGTCTTGCGACGGTGATTTATAACATGTATACCCAATTTGAGCTCCATCGAATGTACCGTTTAAACGCTAGCGCACTTTCCCGAATTTTCCCCCATAGGCCATAATGTAAAAGAAATCTTTGTACGGACCTGCGTACCCCCAGGCCCTGTAGAAAAACTGTAAGTCCTATACACACCAAAATCAATACCGGTCTTGCGACGGTGGTTTATAACATATATACCCAATTTGAGCTCTATCGCATGCCCCGTTCAGGAGCTATCGTGTTCACTCACACACACACACACACACACACACACACACACACACACACACACACACACACACACACACACACACACATACATACATACATCTCGTAAAAATAGCATAAATGAATTCAGAAGACCTCAAAACGTGTAAATACCTCGAATCGAATTTTTTCATGATTACAATACTTTCCTTACATGGTACATGTTCGGAAAGTAAAAATACAATGCAGAATTGTTGATCACTGATACATTTTCTTTTTGAGAGAGATATATTTATATATTTTTTTCTCTACTGTACCATATATAAGCCTTATTAAGTGCAATTTTACTTATACTGCATACAATACTATCAGAACTAATAACAATTAATACTTGAGTAAATTATTATTATTATAATTATTATGATAATTAATGTTAATTACAATATTTTTTCCCCAACTCTTTTTTACACTCTTTCCTTAGTACTTCCTAGCTATTAAAGCTCGTACTACATTGCTCATGGGTTAGCTATACTCATTTTTTTTTTAAAAATTTATTTATATATTTACTATTACTATAATTATTATTCTTTAATATTATTCTTATTTCTCCGTCCCCTTCCATTTACTGAATTTCTTAATAAATTTACATAGTTTTGGCAGAATTTTGTCTGTTTTTATTTCTCATACTTTTTCTCCTTGGCTCTAGCTGCTTCTATTTTTATTTTTGTCGTTTAATTTTCTCGGCTGGCAACGATTTCTAGTCTTGTCAGTTCTTCCTCCTCCATGTTTGGTTGGCATTCATGCTGTTTTTTTCTTATAGCTATGGTCGTACCCCCAGGTCACGTAAAGCGACTTCTTTTGTCAGGTGACCTGCAGAAACCTAGCTATTTTTGTTTTTCTTTAAATTGAAATGTGAGTACGGTGGTACTTGATAATGGAGTACTCCATTTCAATTTTACTCTCCATCTCCACTTCATTGCATGAGATCGAACAATTAGGCTTACGTTACGCCCATGTGATCTTGCTTGGCTTGTCCTCCCACTTCTCTGTGGCTTTAACAGCTCTGTTTTATACAATTTCTTGCCTCTGGATTGTCAATTTTTTATTTCATGTTTTCAGTTTTTTCAGTACTTTTTTTATCATCATGTGCTACTACTTAATGTTTTACCAGGGATTCCATATTACGTAAGTTTAGCTATTTTATATTATATATATACTAGCTGACCCGGCAAACGTTGTTTTGCCATATAAATTATTCCTAGGATTATTTTAGTAGAAAGAAATGACTAACTTATTGTAAGTTTGTGAGGATGTGGTATATGAGTGGAAGAGGCATGGAGAGCTGTGAACGATGCTGGAATATAAAAATAATACAATACCAAACATTTATATTTTTAATTCATTGTAATTTATTCTTTAAATTTATATATATCGCTAATTACAATAATTTTACTAAAAAATAATATCAATCCCTTAACGCAATAGAGTATACAATATTTTTTGTTATTCCCATCTTTAGATAAGACAAACAAACTGGACGCCCACTGTATGGTTTGCCCACTAGAGAGCATGCCACGTATAACTGTCCGTGTGAAAAACATGGCGTGCTCAAATCTAATCCACAAACAGACATAATTTGGCCTTGAGACTTATTGATAGTCATTCCATAAAAAATTTTGCCCCCCCCCCCAAAAAAAAAAAGGATGAAAATCTGAAACACTTTCAGATTTTAAATACGCACTATAGTGCTATATATAAAAATCGTATCATAATTTATGCGTCGTCCCTATTTTTCGTCCTTATTCCATTAAGTTGGAAAGTGTTATCATTATTCATGACTGTGCTGTATTTTTCTTACTTATTTCATAAAACCCATCTTTGGAATCGAAATCTATCTTAAAATCGCCTACTAAAACTATTTTACAATCTTCGCCAAGTATATCACAACTGTACTTCTCCGTTTTATATATTGTTTCCTACTTTAACGCCTCGACTCTCGCCAAGGAGGCGATGATTAAACATATGCAGTTACCATGACATTTTTTGCATTTATGTGGAAATCGTAATTTAGAATTAAAATGGCGATTTGGAACAACATGTAAGTACAGCATGCCGTTACAATTTTATTTATTTTGGATTGCCAATTAATGAAGTTTTAATAATTAAGGGTCTTCAACTTCCTTAACTGGTGCGTTTATCGCTAGTTTGTTTACTTTAGTTGTCATCTAGTTCTTTTGGGCGCGTTGAAACGGTACTTACGTATTATCCCTGCGGTCACTTCCGCCAAACTACTTTTTCATAGATTTTAAATACATTGCCAATCGTATTCCAAACCATCAACAATTTCATGTGCCCGGCATTTATCTTAGTGAAAAAATTGCTTGTCTTGGCGGACCGCCTGGAAAATACGTATGTACCGTTGAAACTTATGCATAAATCCAAGAGATCCATGACTGCAAAGCTCGCCAAAGTACGGGAATTTTTTAGGTTGGAGAGAGTGGGGGCGCTAAAATAGGAATCAACTCTTTCTTGTACCATAAAACACATCTTTGGAATCGAAATCTATCTTAATATCGCCACCTGAAACTGTTTAGTATTTCCTCCAAGCATGTTCTTCCTGTAGGCATATTCCAACTATACCGCAAAGACATTTTAAATACTGTTTGGAATGGACATCATAATCCATGAGTGTACCGTGTTTTCCTTTCTTGTTCCACAGAGCACTTCTTCGGAATAGAAATCTATATAAAAATCGCCTAATAAAACTCTTTTACAATATACGCCAGGCGTTTTCTAACTATATGCGAAATATATTTATAAAAAATTGTCGCGTTTTGGCACCACATTTAGCGATCAATTATCAAAAATTGCAAACCTTGTGCGAATTTCAACATTTTATTAACTCTCCCCCCCCCCTCTCCACATTATCTGGCAAACACATTTGAAAAGTAATTCGACACGCTAATGTCTACACAGAAATCCTGATTGAAATTAATAGCACTCGGGAGCTAAACATTGGGGTGGATCGCCCTTATGACTTAGGGGTATGAGACATAGTTAAAAACCTATTCTATGACCTAACGAATATACATAGAAAATTTCATTAAAATTGGTCGAGTGGTTTCGGAGGAGTTAGGTGACTAACACTGTGACAGGAGAATTTTATATATTATATATATATATATATATATATATATATATATATATATATATATATATATATAGTAAAAAGGGATAACTTACGAATCAATGTAGCATCCACGTAGCAGATACATTGCCTACATATATATATTTGCACGGGAGCCTAGAAGATGCATGAAGCTATTTGGGCATTTCAGAACGGCAGCTTATATTGATTAGTTAGTCATGAGATCGGACATTATTTGATAAACATGGATATAAAGAATTAGAAAGTGCATTGATGCAGTGTGCAACTATATTTGTCTTTAATTTGCACAAACGGCAAAATGTATTGTATTCTATCAAATAGGTGATTGAATTTTAAGTATATTTAGCTGATATATAAAATTAAAATTCGGGCTCGATCTCCGACTTAAATAATATTGCTCGGTCTCGGGCTTCAAAAAATGAGCCCTAACTCATCTCTATCAGAAAATGCTCCTCGTTGTTGAAACATTTTAATAGGGAATATATATATATATATATTAGAGCATTATGAATGTTTTCAATAAATATGTACGTCATTGTTTTCAAAGAGGACTTTTCTTTATTCAACCCAAATAAAAGTTGTTTTTATAAAATAAATAAATAAATAAATAAATAAACTGGGACCAATCTAGTGGCGTTGCCTAACTTCAAACTCAGGTAAAAAAAGAAAATATATATTTGCCCTACGAAAGTCTTAGAAAAATGTCTGCAAAACATGCGTGCCCAGGGAAAAGGGTGTGTGATATTGTGCTGAATACCCAATACATTTCTCGTGGTTAACGTGTTCACTCCGATTGTTTAAAATAACAGGATGCCCACCGGCGTCAGAAAAGGCGACTTTTGCCACTAATTTAAAGATAAGGTGAATTCGACGATATTTTTGAATAAAAAAAACTTCATTTTCATGTTCTTTTCGAGTGTTCGGCTGCTTGTACCTTACTCCAGGCGACTAATTTAAAAGCCAGATTTCGGTTTTTCTCAATTGTTATATAACTATGTTTTTAAATTTATCATTTCATTCATTCATTCTTAAATGAAGCTAAATGACGTATGTCTATTTTTTAAATACAAAATCATGTAAAAAGGTTATTACTTTGACAACTAAAATTAAAATGGCTACTGAACTGGCGACTTTTTTTTATGCCAGAGATAACTAATGATACTATTTTTGCCTCCTGACATTGGTGGACACCCTGCTATAATGGCGAATCTTCCCTTCTGTGCCCAGCGTTGCTTCCGAGCTTGACTCTTACGCTTTGTGTAGTGGATATTTAATGATAGTTGCCGAGAAACAATGCTGGAAAGAGAAGGGTATCTACGTATATGTATAATTAGAATTTTGTCTGTACATTACTTGTAATTCAAAAATTTTGAGATATCTGCGCGAATCCACCTTTAAAAAAAAGGGGAACTGTCTGTCTGTTGTTCTGTCTGAGACCCCACTATTGGAACATGCCCAGAAAGGGCGTCATTCCTGGATCCGCAGCCATCTCCTACCTACCTACCAACCTACCGAGTCTAAAAAATACGGCCCTACAGATTTAAGATGCACATTCGCCGCCCATGTACACGGGGATCTTTGGTCAGATGGGATACAACCCAAGTCCTTCAGCTTAGTTTTGCAGATATAGGATTGGATCAATTACTAAAATAGCTTTCGTGTTCGATTCCATTCCCAACCTACCACTGAAGATCACCGTTTTCATTCGGTGAACGTGCACGTTGAGTCCGTAGTTCCGAAGAACCTCTCGGAGGTCGATAGCTAATTCCGAAGGTTTTAAACATTCAGAAGTGCTCAAAGTTCTGATGAGGATCTAAGGCAAGAAGGGAAGCTTCGACAAGGGCGTGAGACGCTTCACTTGAGTAATAGCAGTATAGCTGAACCTTTGGGTTCGTTGAAAATAACACACGTCTTTCTTCCTTTTTCTTTTTTTTTTTTTTCTTTTCTTTTTAATATGATAATCCTACTTTGGCATGAAATAGAATAAATAAGTTGTTTCTTATTTTTGTAGGTATTTACATAATATTTTTTTTAGTATTCACTGAGAATATTTAAAATATTAGAAATACATCAATACCGGTTCGAATAAGAAATTTATACAGATAAAATGCCGAAATTATTTTACATTATTCAGTCCAAATTTTGTCTTTAAGATTTCAATTTAATAATAATGTACTATTCCGTTTGACAGTTCATTAACTGTGTAGTTTCTTAGAATTATAAAAGATGTAAGTCGAAATCTAGTACGGTTCTTTATTCATAAGCATAAATGTAATTACTTGTAAAGGTATTTTCGTTATTAATAATTTATTATCTTTTTACCATTGCATCTTGACACAATATAATTTTCGTTTTCTACTCACGGCAATTAGTTTAATAACATAATAACTGAGAATTTGAGTGTTTATTTTCAAAGGTTCAGCTATACTGCTATTACTCAAGTGAAGCGTCTCACGCCCTTGTTGAAGCTTCCCTTCTCACCTTAGATCCTCATCAGAACTTTGAGCATTTCTGAATGTTTAAAACCTTCGGAATTAGCTAGGGACCGCCGAGAGGTTCTTCGGAGCTACGGACGTTCACCTCAACGTGCCTCACCTCAACAGCTCAACGTGCACGCTCACCGCACGAAAATTAAACATAATAAATGACGCAAAAACAATACTAAACTAGCAAAGCTCCCGTTTTTAGATATCTGCGTAAATTACAAATAAACACTCAAATTCTCAGTTGGCTCCTTTGAAGCTGATGAAGAACGAAAGCTTTCCTTTCGAAACATGCGTTCTTCTCGTGTTATCAAGTTCAGAGGAAAAAGGGCAGGGTGTAAAGGTTTTTAAAAGGGGCATCATTATTTTAAAAGGCATTGTGTTTCTTAAAAAGGGCAGTACATATACTCATTAAAAGCACTTCTAATTCGCAAACCCCCCCTAAAAATTGAGTAAAACAATGCTTTATTGATTAATAAATTAATAATTAATTAGTAATCTTTATTAATAAATTAATTACTAGTCTTTATTGAAAATTAGATAAAATTAATAAAGTTGATAAAGCTAAGTAATGTAAAAGAATTAATTACATTTTAATTAACTTCGTTAATTAACTTATTAAAATAAATTATAAATAGTTAAGTTAATAAGAATATTTCTTTAAAAGATTTTTAAGGGTTTTTATCTTTTTATAACAAAAATAATCACCCAAACATACCTAACAGACAAGGAAATGCTTAATTAAGTAAACATTTTGCATAAGAAGCACTTTTAATAAATAATTTATTTGATCACCTTGTTAAGAATCATCAATAAAAGCTTAAATTAAGAAACACTTAATACAGTTAAGTTGTTCTAAACCTAAATTTTCATTTTTATTAATTTTTGTAAGAATTAATCCAATAATACAAACAATTAAAATATAGTTAATGCATGACATTATTAATAACACTTCTGTTCGAAATAACCATATAATGGTATAAATATCTATTCCAGTTATTCAATATTCCATTACAAATTCCAGTTATCACAAGAAAAAAATATGTTCTGAAAATAAATTTCTAACTTTTGTTCAAATTAAGATACCTTTTTAAAATTTGGACTCTGAATCAATTTTTGCATTTAAAAGGGATCCCCAAAGTTTCAAACAAATCGGTCCATTAATAAAAAAAAAAATTATAGATGAATGATTTTTTACACTGTTGATTTCCATCCCCCTTCTCATCAAAGAGACACACCCCCCTCGTCCCCCAACGGGAGGACGAACGGTTCGCTAACAACTTCCTGCAAATCAATCAGCATCAATCATTTCCCAAGTGCTCACAGATTTCAGGTAAAAGAGTTTATTTGTGAATTTAATATTGCCCGCACTTCACGGGTATTAAAAAAATCTGATGTGTCCAACACATGACTTCCTTGCACGTCCATTAGATCAAAAATATTTTCGATGCACTTCCTCTAAATTTATTTGTTTGAAAGAGATAAAATATCAATAATAGTAAGGTTTAGCGATTTCTAGGCAAATATTTCGATATCGCCAAGCTGAGTTCAATTTGAAAGATTTCCTTCTGACACTTTATTTGGCGATATTTCACCAAAAGCCGACAAACTTGAGATAGTCAGCGAGATTTTGGGGATAGCCAAAGTAGTCATTGACCACAGACTTTCAATGAATTGAATGCATCTATACACCTCAATGTATTCAAAGTCATTTGGCTCACCATGTAAATAAATTCTCAGTCGATTGCTGTCAAAAAAGATATTGAAAACAGTTAGATATTACAATAGTTCTAAATACAAAGTTAAAAGATCTACGGGTTAAAGTTTTAGAGTTATACAAAATAGGAAATAATTTTTGGCGCCAAATTTGGCGATATTTCGGCGAAACTCGTCAATGTCGACGACATTTGGCGAGATTTTAAGCATGAACCAAACAATGACAGATTATCGCCAAATTTGGCGATATTCCGCCAAAACTCGCCAAGAACGATAACAAATGGCGATACTTTGGGCATGGACCAAATGACTGACTATCGCCAAATTTGGCGATATTTCGCCAAAACTCGCCAAGGTCGAGGACAGACGGCGAGATTTTGGGCATGTACCAAACAATGACTGTCTACAGTTGTATTATATTGAAGATGTCCATAGACATTAAGGTACCGAAATTCTTTTCGGTGGTCCTGTAAATAAACTCTCCAGTAGATTGGAACCAAAAATCGAGATGCACAACTAGATGTTACAACATTCTTATATATGAAATTTCATAATAGGTTTTGAGATTTGAGAGTTAAATATGCACACACATACACCAAAAGTCGCCAAGCTTGGCGACTTTTGGCATATTTCTTGAGGGAGGCACGTGACCGTGGTCGGACCATTACCTAAATTATGTGGTAGGACGGTATTGTGCTTGAAATGGATGAATGCCCCTAAAATTTCTATTGACCGTAATGTATTGGAAATCTTTTGAGTGTTCCTGTAGCAGAACTATAAATGAAAAAGACACTTTTTTTAATGGAGAAATTCATTTTCTAACTCTTTACAGCATATATCACTTCTGAGTCGTTTGAAATAGCCCAATACCTCTAAAAAACACTTTGATGAATTTCGGCCCATAGAGCGTAATGTATTTCGAATGTTTTGGGCAGTCCTGTAGATAAACTATCCAGTCGAATGGAACCAAAAGGGGAGGTGCACAAGTAGATGTTACAACTATCCAAAATATGAAGTTTCGACATTCTACGCCTAATAGCTTTTGAGTTAGGCGAGTTTAATGAATTTCGGCCCATAGAGCGTAATGTATTTCGAATCTTTTGGGCGGTCCTGTACATAAACTATCCATTCGATTGCCACCAAAAGGGGAGGTGCACAACTAGATCATAGAACAATCCTAAATATCAAATCTCAACATTCTACGACCATTAGTTTTTGAGATATGCGAGTTACATACATACGTACGTACGTACGTACGTACGTACGTACAGACGGCATGGAAAAACTGGCCACAGTAGACTCGCCACTGGTCAAAATGAGTTGCAGACGCGTTAATATGATCGTGCATGCTAGCCTACGATGAGATGCATCGAAAAAATTTTTTAAATTAAATTTAGAGGTAGTCAAAATCGGTTTTTATGTCGAAATTTGGCCCCCAAAATTTTTCGGGATCACATTACTTCCTTATACTACGTACAAGGAAGTAAATATACAAAACTAATTTTAAACATATCTGTAAGAAAGTTTAAACATTTTTCTATCTATGAACATTTTCTTTAAACGAATATATTCGATTTCCAATGTAGTTTTGACGGATTATATCTGCGACTGCATGAAATTTTAAACTTTTAACTGAATTTTAACCACGTTATCAAACAAAAATACACAAAATAAAAGTGTTCCTATTTAGCCAATTGTCTGCTGTACAACCTACGTCTTTTTTTAAAATTAAAATATTTGAAATTATACCACTAGGGAACGGGCAAAATTTCCCCGTAGGTTAACATGGGAATGGAGAATCCAAGATGGCAGCCGTCCAACGCCCTTAACACCCCATAAGACATACGTTAAAAGTCATACGCTGTTTTGTTTCCCGCAGCATATCGGAAAGAGCTTTCCACGCGCTTTTACACAGTCGGACAAAAAACAGAGGAGTTTCCGATAGCTTCGTGGTAGCACACAAAGATGTTCTTTCGGAATGTGACGTCATGAGTGGGGTAAAATTGATTTATCTGTTACTGTATGCTTTCCGATAACCTGGTGACACTGAACTTTAAGAAATCTTTCATAGTCGGCTGATTGTATTTGATTACTAATTACAATATTACGGATTAATTAAATGCATGAAATGTTTTTCACTCTTGTTCCGACAAAGTTTTACAATATAGTTGATCGCGTGTTTAAAGATAGGTGGCTAAAGTTAGTACATTTCTCCTTACATCCTTTGTCAGACGTTCTAACTAGGAAGAGTTTCTCCTTAAATAAGAAAATAACGACTATAAAATTTTCAAAGTTTAATGAAGTGAAAAACGACGTATAACCGAAATTCGCCTCTTATAAACGAAGCATTTTTGCGTTAAATTAATAGGAATGAATCGGGACTTCACGAAAACGACGCGTGAATGTAAAAGTCGTATGCACGAGAAACGTATAAACGGCGCTTTACTGTAATAAAAAAGAAAACCCAGTGCGGATATCTTCAGTGCGAAAGAGATGTCATTCACCTTCATCATTTGAAAATACGGAACATCTCAGAAATAGTTCTTGAAAATATGCTATTTTTTCCAGTTCGAGATTCATATTCCACGAAGTGTATGTTCCTTACGATCGTCGGAACGGGCTTGTCCTGTTGTGACCGAGTGATTCGCTTTTGAGAAGCCGCCGAGAAAAGAATGTCTCTTTCTTCTTTTTCTCTTTCTCTGAACGTGTTACCGACCATCAGTGCTGTTCTTTTCCTCCGTCGCCTTCAATTTAATTTCCGATGATCACGCATAAAATAGAAGTATCTGGCAGTCTGAGTAATAAACAACTGCGTGCGTGTGGTAGAATGTACTAGTTGAAGTGCAGTTGCTCTAATTTTATTTCAATAAAAAAAAGGGTTATGTGAACACCACACGATATCATTGCATTATTAAATTAAGTAAACTTTTGATGCCCTGCATTCAAACATATGTTATTGTCAATGTTTTTCTTTTCTATACTTACCTGAATATCTGTACAGCATTTGAAACCGATCAGTCCAGTCGTTTAGGAATAAACATTTTTATTTATATAGATGTACTAAATAGGGTTGCAAAGGTTATATAGATGTACTAAAAAGGGTGGAGGCAAAGGTCCGAAATTTTGAATTATAACTCATTTCTGAAAAATTGCAACAAGTTATGAACCTACACTTTTTCATTGATATATAGCTTAGACCTTTACCCGTCATCTTAAATGATCAATTTTATCAAAAATATAATACATAAAAACTGGGAGTGACTTTTACAGATTTTGGTCCCATCTAATGGGGTAAAGATTGGGTGGACTTGACACCAAAAAAAAGATGTGGTGGACTTGACATGAAACCCACTTGCAAAGTTGTCTTTGCTGCAAAATTATTATTTGTCAGGTTGTGAGGTTGACTGTTGTCAGCATCTTCAATAGTGGTGGTTGTATAATTAAATTTTCCATTTTTTTTAAAATTTGATTATGAACTGCATGGAAAATTTTGATCTAATATGATAACAATCTCTAAAGTATGTATTATAAACTTTGTTTAACAAAAACAGATAGACAAAAAGAAAAAATACACTGTTAGTTAAATTTAATTAGAAAAACTTACGGAATAGGAGAAGACGGTTGTTGAAGAACTAAAAGGAACTCCAATCTATAAGGGCCGTAGAAAAACTTATCATATTGATAAAACGAACTGATGTTAGCGTAAATGTTGCAATTACAAATCGAATCAGTGGAAAAATAAAAAAATAAATAAAAATAAATAAATAAATAAAATAATAATAGTAATAATAATAATAATAAATAAATAAAATAAAATAAATAAAACTACATGCCTGGCTGAAAATTTTACATGACCTTGTATGTCGGGCAATAGATTTTTCTGGCCCTGGTGGATATCCTCATTAGAAGGCCCTGAACTTAGCACAGTATGGTGCTTTTTGGAAGGCTCAGGACTTGACACGAAATGCGAATATCAAACAAAGTAAACCGTTATTATAAACCCAAAGCATTTGGGGCAAAGATCGACATTCCTATCTTTACCCCATCGTACATGCGGGTCCTTGCCCCATGAAAAGACATGAAAATTGCTTTCCTGCGGTTTTGGTCAAAATCACTTGAAACAAATAATGAGATCCTTATTAGGTTAGCCTCTCATACAAGGTACCCTTAAAACATAAATCTAATTGCGAGCCAAAAAATAAGTTAAAAATTTTTCAAAAACTACATCAAAATACGCCTAAAAGTAATTTAGTTCACCGTATGAAAACTGACAATCACACATCCGTGATTCTTTTTTTTGCAAAAACAGTGCCATCTAGGGAACTTGTGAAAAAATCAGTGTGGCTAATTTAGATTTCTAAAAAAAAAAAAAAAAAAACCTATTCAGATCTTTGTCCCGTGCGGACGTACCCCCGACTGCCCTACTCGAATTCGTTTTAACAAAGTTCCGTTTTAACAAGGGGCCAGCAAAATCGTTTCGCCCTAACGAAATTTTGCTATACCAATATTGTATCCCGTATTTTTATCGCACTAAGTGCTCCGTGGAGCACAGTTTGGGAAAATGCTGCTCTATCGGATAAGACACTGATGCATAAAATTAAAGTTACAAAGTCGAAGACCATCTAGAAAAAAAAAAAATGTTTGTTTGTTTTGTGTTATGGCAAGCCTGCACGACGGGCATCTGCCTACGGGGGGGGGGGAGGTTTGCCTTGGTCGGTCTTTTTTTAAGAGTTTCTAATGCGTATTCACGTTACATCTGGAGAAAACCGACCGAAACTTCGGACTATTAGATAGTCGCAGGACCTTCACACTTCAGCAAATCTACCATGATCAGTGCCTTATCGATTCGGCCATGGTGGTGCCATCTATCTGGAAGAAGAGGGTGCATTCATTTCAAGGTGTGGCCAGCAAGGGCTCCAGACCTCAATTCCATAAACAAGGAGCATTTGTGGAATGGTCTAGAAAGAGCATAGCATTGGAACAATGAGAAATGATTGCCAAAATCGTTATCAATAGCCTCATTATGAAAGCTCGATGGGACGCTTGTATAGCTTTACTAGCATGGACGCCCATACGATTGTTTTGGGGGGGGAGGCAAGTTAAGGGTCCTGCCCCAGAAAGATAACAATTTAGTGCTGAACCAAAGTTAAGGGTCCTGCCCCAGAAAGATAACAATTTAGTGCTGAACCAAAGTTAAGGGTCCTGCCCCAGAAAGATTCTATAATTTAGTGCTGAACCACTCCCAGCAAACACACACAGGTTCTCTGAACGTCTATTAACGTTCAGAAAATGTCTTCTGAACGTTAATAGACGTTCAGAGAACCTGTGTGCGTTTACTGGGCTTCTACGTTATACAAGAACGTAAATCATAACGGTAATATGGGTGCCCATGTGTACTAGGTGGTTTTATCTCTTATTAAATGAAGCAATAAAGAGTTATGACATAAACTATTTTGATCAACGATGATCTCATTTACATATCAACCAACATTAAACTCTTCTGTAAATATTTTTTGTTACAATTTTCTGCCTCATAGCGCTGCATGAGGTATCTGTATACCAAATTCCCGTGCATTAAACACATTTTCTTGTCGAAAAATCTGTCTTTTTTAAACTCATAACCATAATTCTGGACACCAGTGTATTATTTCTCCCAAAGCAAGAAAATTCATGCTGGGTGAACGACGGAAGGGCTATGTTCCGTGCAGTGTTTTACAGTCCACACGAGATGGTGCCCCATGCTCAAGTGCTGATAACAGTTGTGTTTATTTACTAGAAGCGTCCTAGAGAAAATTCCGACTGAGCTGGGGTGATTCACGATTCCTATTTTTGTGTTAATTTTTGCAATAAATACGGTGTGATTAAGTATTTTGATTTCATTGATTTAAAGAATGAGCTCTCCTCTTTTGTGTGTTTTAGAATTCATGTGAGTTCAATTCAGACTACTTGAGAACATTCGACAGCTTCCTTGAGCAACTGCTTGTACTGTTCTGTGCATTTAGCGTTGCCAGGCGTCCGGATAAAGCCGGATATAGTCAGGCTTTTTGATTGCGTGTCCGGCTAAAATTAACGGTGACCGGCTTTTGTTAGGCTTTTTACTGGTGACTTTGGCTGATTAGTAATAAAGTACTTGAACTGATTTGGCATTCGATGTTATTTATATTTCATTAGAATTTAACAAGATTCATGGAATAATGAAAAAAACTTGATTTTACATACAATTTTTTTGTTGTATCTATTAATACTGAGACAAAATCCTCAATATTGTAGGCTGTCCTGCCTTTTTACCCAAATGTCCGGCCAAACTGGATGGTCTGTCCAGCTATTTGGTTTGGCGACCTGGCAAACCTATGTGCATTTATGCAAGGAATGTAAATTGAAAGCTGAAGAAGTATGTGCGCAATGTCACTTAAATAAAATTGTGAACTCAAATCGCTTTGACAATTTAAGAAAGAATTTCTTTGTCAATCCATGACGGAATGAAAGTAAAAGCAACCGATTTCTTCAGTTACTGTGGACCTCACGAGTATTTCGTATAAGTTGCCTAATGACTAGATATGAATTACCAATCGCTCTGCATCGTCAACGACGGCGAAATGGTGCAAAATACGTCAAATTTCGATTAACCTGCACCGAGACAACCTCTGGTGTGTAAAATTGTTCCACTATCTGCAGACAAAAACTTGTATTCGTAATATCTTCCCCAAGTCACTTTCCGATGCGAGTTGTCTCATTGTTTTAATTTATTCAGAAGTCAGTGAATCGAAACCGAAACAAACTTGGGGTTCTGGACTGGATCCATACACTCCCTCTCTCCCTGCACGTGATCCTATGGAGAAACAAAGAGGTCGCAGGCTTCCTCGAAATTGATTCTTGGTGGTTAATTATTTTGTCGCTGTCACGATAAAAGAGTCTTATTAGCATGAATAATAATAAAAAAGTTCTTTTGCGGGTTTCCCGCATGATATAACACCGGTCGTTATCGTCGTTGATGTTATTCCTTGAGGAAGTTTGAAAGGGAAGTGATGCCAAATTCATTTCTTGGAATTTAATTGGAATAAGTTGTTCGAACATGCGCTCTTTGTGGAAGATAGGAGAATAAAGATAAATTTATGCCGTCCATTCTGCATCTTGTCTGCATGTTTAATCGTGGGAATGGGCCGTCTGAAAAGAGTAATTTCGAAGATGCAAATTGTTAGGAATAATAAGCTACGGGTTTGCTAAGTACTGTTCCCCTTGTTTGCAGTGCCGGATTAACAATATAGCAGAAGTAGCAAACGCTGCGGGCCCCGCGCTTTTGGGGGCCCCGCGCCTTTACCTTGAAAGTTTTTGTTCTCTTCCCCCCATGATCTAGCTTTTTAAACACTTTCCAACAAGGTAGAAAAGTGTTTAAGATTTCGGCTTGTCTGTCTGTCCGTCCTTGATCTAACTCGCGTAAATATGCATTGATTTCTACGAAATTTACATGTTATTCTTATCTACAGAACCATGTACCCTATTGTAAATGATCTATGTAGCATTTATAGCTTTCCTACAGGAGCATTCAACATATTCCCAATACATTGCGCTCAATGGGAAGTTATATTTTAAAGCGTATCATCCTGCTATATAGTTGCGCTGAACCCTGACTTCAAGATAAAACTTTTTCGCCATTATTGCAAAAAGATTACAAAGTCAAGGACAAAAAGCCTAATAACTTCTACACCGTTTGTAGAAGTTATTCGTCCCGAAGAAGGCGTCCCAACGCCATTTAAGGTTTTTCCATGTTCCGATCAATTTGCGCACGAAAAAAGTGGGTGTTGCTATTCGAAAATTTCGAAATTTTGTCACTTTAACTATAACTGTGAGAGCTTTATTGTTTTATATCATCACAATCTGGACACCATACATTCAAATAACTATATCTAAACTTTCTTAATTAATCACGGTTACGGTTAAAGTGACAAAATTTCGAAATTTTCGAATAGCAACACCCACTTTTTTCGTGCGCAAATTGATCGGAACATGGAAAAACCTTAAATGGCGTTGGGACGAGACACGTATGGCATAAATTGGAGGCGTAAAACATTTTCAAAGAAGAGCATCGTAAAGAACCAATGATAACAAAAGAGAGGAGAGGGGGAAAAGACTTTTAACAAAAGGACAAAAAGCCTAATAACTTCGATTAGTTGAACGGTTCGGCCACTAGGGACTCTTATATAGGGGAGGGTTTTTTTTAGACCACCATGTATATATTTAATGTGGCTGTTGCATGCCTGCATTATTTAGTCAACTCATTAAGTAGGCGAAACTGAATGAGTATTCTAAAGTCAGCAATAAGGACACACACAAGAGTATACTCAACAATACTGTGGAACAAAAACACAGTACTGAGAAAAAAATTTCAGGGAGTGTCCAAAAGGTGGGAAAGGCAGAATTTTAAATAAAAGAAAGACAGAAAGAAAGGCTGTATCATTATCTTTTTGTTGACTAAAAGCGAAACTCGGACAAACGGAGGAGGGGGGTATCCAGATCCTTGCACCACCCACCTATGGCCTTTAGAAAATGTATTCCTTACCAATAATGTTACAAGTTTGTGTTTATTTGAAGAATGAATCCAGAAATAAACAAAATATTGAAAGAAAACTAAGTGCCAAAACAAAAGAACAGACTCAGGGTGTGATCAAGGGCGGATTAAAGGGAGGGGGTCGGACGAGGCGACCGCTCCTCCTGAGAAAAATGAAATTAATGTAAACAATCCCAACTTACTTCCATAAAATGGATATGTATGTGAATCTTCCATCCAAGCCTCCACCCACAAAATTGTATTAATCCGTCAGTGGGCAGCAGCGCCGGCGCAAGGTTATCCGGCGCCAGCCTGCAAAAACAGCTAAAATCGCCCCCCCCCTCCAATTTTTTTTACAGTAGAAATAAGTTTTGAAGAAAGCATTTGTTGAAAAAAAAAAATAATAAATTTATTTATCGGGAAAAATTTATTAAATTACCTGCATTTCATATTTACAAACTTTTCTATAATTTCTTTTGTATCTATCTCTTGACAAATTTCATTTTCAATAGCAATCAGAGCTAGATTTATGAGTCTTTCCTGAGATATACTTGACCGTAAATACGTCTTGATCAATTTTAATTTGGAGAATGATCTTTCGCTACTAGCAACACTAACAGGAATGCTGAGTAGTATTCTCAATATTATATTCAAGTTCGGGAAGCACAATTTATTTGACACAACTAAGTTCAGAATATCGAATGGGTCATTCATACCGGCTGTAAAAATGTCTTTGGAAGCTACTATTTCGTCAAAAAGTTCTTCTGCGTTAATATCTTTACTATCACTATTGTAACAATGTTTCTAAATTACTGCATTTTATTTTCAAATCTGCATTATCGATTTCCAATAAATTACACAAGAAACTAAAATTATCGCAGTGACTTTTCATTGCGTCAAATCTTTCATTTAATGATGCCCAAGCTGTATCCAAAATTCTAAAAAAGACATTTGTCTTAAAATTCTCTTATGGAGATTGGGGGATTCGTCAGCATGTTCGTAATCGAAGTGACATTTCTTTTTCCTTCGTCGGATTTCTTCAACAGTTTTAAAATGGGGCTCGCCATCCACTTCTTCACTAAGTTCTTTGGCTTTCTCAAGAATATTTTTTTAATTGACGTCACTTCTATGTTTTGAATTAATGATTTTAAGTTACTTATTGCCTGTAAGGCTAGTGTGCTGACATTCAAACCCTTTTCTTGCAATTGTTTGCTGACAGGATTAATTCTGTTAAGCAAATCGTGCCAAAGTGTGAAGGAACAAATAAATTTATAATCCCTGATTTTGGCACACAGACTTCGTGCTTCGTGTTACACTTAAGTTAAACAGGAAATGTTTTCCAAAAGAACTGCCCATCGTTTAGGAGAAGAAGCAAATAAATTGTATAATTCTTGAATTGTCGAAAAAAAAAACTAACAGTACCTGCATTCATCTTTGCTGCATCGTTAATCATTAAATTTAAGCTATGAGCGGCACAGGGAACATAAAAAGCACGAGGATTTATTTTTAGGATATTATTTTGAAGACCATTTTTCTTCCATTTCATATTTTGCCCCGTTATCATATCCCTGGCCTCTCATATCATCTAGAGGAATGTTTCACATTTTCAACATTTCAATTACTGTCTCACATAGGCCGCTATCTGTAGAATCATCAAGTTTAATAAAGCCTAAAAAAGGCTCCTTGATTTCAGTCCCTCCATCACTGCAGACGACAAAACATATGACGACACTCATCTGCGTTCATTTTTGCTAACATCAGGTATATAGTCCAAAATTATAGAATAGTACTTGGTTTTTCGAAGAGATAGTAAGATTTTCTCTCTTATACTACTGCCAATAATTTGCAACATTTCATTTTGACTATCTTTGCTTAGCTAATGAACTTTACTGTTGCTACCTTTAGGTCGTAATGCTCTTTCTACGTGAAATTCCATAATTGGGTCGAACTTTGCAAACAATTCCACTAATTTTAAGAAGCTTCCATTGTCTTTTTGCTACAGCCCATGAGATGAGCCTCGAAAGGCTAAATTCTGGCCGCCAATAATTCTATATCTCAATTTTGTGATCTCAATCAGTCTTCCTAATACATTTGACTAATGCTTTTTTTCATTTCATAGATCTCTTGTATTTCAAAATCAATTGTTTTATTTTTCAAATTTTCCTCAAGATCTTTCCTTTTTAAGAGCGGGGATGGGGGTGGGGGCACGTACCCTATGGCCGCCCCTGCTTTTACATATCTAATATATAAAATTCTCCTGTCCCAGTGTTAGTCACCTAACTCCTCCGAAACCACTCGACCAATTTTAATGAAATTTTCTATGTACAGTAGAGCGCCGAAAATCCGGACGCCTAAAAACCGGAAAGACCAAAAAACCGGACATTTTTTGGATTTCAGTTTTTTCCCTTCCCTCAAAAAAAAAAAAAAAAATAGATAAATAAATAAATAAACTACAGGATGCTCAAGCATTAGACTAGTTTGTTATCATAACAATAGCATTAATATATATATATAGTATAGTATATATATATATCCAAAACCTCAGGGTAAAATCTGACTCGAGACCTAACTTTCCTTCTTTTCATTCCAAAGATTTAACTGTTATTTCTAAACAGAAACGCCAAAAGGGGGGTGGAGACACTTCCTGTTAGTGTAAAGCATTTAAGCTTTAATAATCGGTAGAGATATTATTTTTAATTTAATGTTATTCTTTCTAAGGAGGCAAAGAAATTAATTAAACTCTTTATAACATCATTCAAGTCTGCAGTAAAAACATACATTAGAGTAAATACCATTGGAAGCCTTGTTTAAAAAAACGCATAAATAAAAATATCAGTAAGCACGTGCAACGAAGACAAGAATGTAACAACTTGTTTGGAAAGCGAAAGCTCCAGTCACAGACAAACCGGCTCCAGTCACTCCGGTGAAGGGGGGGAACGTCTGCGCACCCACAATCAGTGTTTTAGTGCATGGGATGGTGATAAAAATTGCTGTTATATCTTTTTATCCTTTCATACTGGAAGATTTTTTTTAATTTTAAGTTGTGACTACGTTCACGTTATTGGGCAAGCAATATATACGCGGCAATTAGTAGGGCGCCTGTAGTTTTTTTTTTTTTTTTTCCCTTTTCTTTTTTTTTTTTTAAGTGAATTCAATAGAACAATTTCTACAGTACAACCTACGGATCGCGGCGATTTCGAAAAACGTTATAAAAATACATAGTTCACGGCGAGACCCCGTAATCCATGACGTAGCCGCTACTTTTTTTTTTTTTTTTTTTTTTTTTTAATGACCAATATTCCGGAAAATCCGAGAATCCGGAATCGCCGTAGTCCCGTCCATTCCGGATTTTCGGCTTTGTACTGTATATTCGTTAGGTCATAGAATAGGTTTTTAACTATGTCTCATACCCTAAGTCATAAGGGCGGTCCACCCCAAAATGTTTAGCCCCCGAGTGCTATTCATTTCAATCAGGATTTCTGTGTAGACATTAGCGTGTCGAATCACTTTTCAGATGTGTTTGCCAGATAATGTGGAGAGGGGGGGGGGAAGTTAATAAAATGTTGAAAGTCGCACAAGGTTTGCAATTTTTGATAATGGATCGCTAAATGTGGTGCCAAAACGCGACAATTTATTATAAATATATTTCGCGTATAGTTAGAAAACGCCTGGCGTATATTGTAAAAGAGTTTTATTAGGCGATTTTAATATAGATTTCTATTCCGAAGAAGTGCTCTGTGGAACAAGAGAGGAAAACACGGTACACTGATGGATTATGATGTCCATTCCAAACAGTATTTAAAATGTCTTTGCGGTATAGTTGGAATATGCCTACAGGAAGAACATGCCTGGAGGAAATTCTAAACAGTTTCAAGTGGCGATTTTAAGATAGATTTCGATTCCAAAGATGTGTTTTATGGTACAAGAAAGAGTTGATTCCTATTTTAGCGCCCCCAATCTCGCCAACCTAAAAAATTCCTGTACTTTGGCGAGCTTTGGAGTCATGGGTCTCTGGGAGTTATGCACAAGTTTCAACGGTACATACGTATTTTCCAGGCGGTCCGCCAAGACAAGCAATTTTTTCACCAAGGTAAAAGCCGGGCACATGAAATTGTTGATGGTTTATAATACGATTGGCAATGTATTTAAAATCTATGAAAAAGTAGTTTGGCGGAAGTGACCGCCAAGTTAATACGTAAGTACCGTTTCAACGCGCCCAAAAGAACTAGATGACAACTAAAGTAAACAAACTAGCGATAAACGCACCAGTTAAGGAAGTTGAAGACCCTTATTTATTAAAACTTAATTAATTGGCAATCCAAAATAAATAAAATTGTAACGGCATGCTGTACTTACATGTTGTTCCAAATCGCCATTTTAATTCTAAATTACGATTGCCACATAAAAGCAAAAAAATCGTCAGGGTAACTGCATATGTTTAATGATCGCAAACCTTGGCGAGAGTCGAGGCGTTAAAGTGGGAATCAACCCAAGAAAGACAAACCGGTACTCTCATGGATTATGATGCACATTCGAAACAAGATATAAAACGATAAAGTATAGTTGTAATATACTTGGCGTAGATTGTAAAATAGTCTTAGTAGGTAATTTTAAGATAGATTTCGATTCCAAAGATGGGTTTTACGAAACAAGAAAGAAAAATACAGCACAGTCATGAATAACGATACACTTTTGCAACTTAATGGAATAAGTAAGAAAAATAGGGACGACGTATAAATTATGATACGATTTTAATATGTAGCACTATAGTGCGTATTTAAAACCTGAAAGTGTTTCAGATTTTCACCCTTTTTACTTTCCGAACATGTACCATGTAAGGAAAGTATTGTAATCATGAAAAAATTCAACTTCGAGATTTTGGTGTATTTACACGTTTTGAGGTCTTCTGAATTCATTTATGCTATTTGTACGAGGTGTGTGTGTGTGTGTGTGTGTGTGTGTGTGTGAACAGGATAGCTCTTAAACGGCGCTACCTCCGCAAGAGAGAGACTATGAAATTAAAGTGTAGCGCTTGCTGTCTCATAAAATATTATTTAATGTTAAAATAACTTTCAACTTGCGGTATTTTAAAAGTATTTATTTCCTTACTAAAGCAGATTAAACTTCCTAAAAATTGTTGTTCTAAATATCATATTATTATTTTATTCATCGTTGTTGCCACTCGCAATCTGCGTAAATTAGTTGCAACAAAGATTTTTTTTTCTAGAGTCTACAAAAGTATACCAGGCGGATAGATGGCGCGCTCGGCGAATTGGTGGAGATTATCGGAGAATAAAAGGAAGAGAAAAATAGGGTTACTTCTTACAGTATTAGTTCTTCCTTCCTTATACTCTCTAGCTCCATGGTTACACGTATAAATTATTTTTATTATGAGTGTGTGCAAAATTTTGTAGGAATCATTTCAAAAGAAAAACATTGTAAAAGGTACGTAAAATAATAATAGAAAATATACACGATGTACACTTAATATAATATATACGTATAAATACAATCAAAAAATAAATATTAATACATTATTACTGTTTTTCATCATTTACCAATTCGGTCTATGTTCCGTATCCGGTGCCCCTTGGTTCTGGCGACATCGTGAGCGATGTTCAACGTTAGTAAAGTACCCTGCCGATGGTTGTTTGACTGGCAACCATAAAGAAATGTGTAGAGCTTGGCGACGTTTTTTTTTTTTGAAGGAATGATAATGCGTCAAATATTGTAAATTGGATAATTTAGAACTATTGAAAGATGCGAAATTTCTTGCACTTTCGGGCATGCGTAATAGTTGTTTTTTAATCTAGCTACTGTGTGACGTAAGCAGATGAATGTAACGAATTCGCTTGCTCAATTTGACGTCACTAAGCTGTTAATTTGCGTTTTGCACATGCATTATTGTTATTTTTCGTTTTTTCCTGTTCTTTCGTCTACTATTCTAATTTGCTTCAACTTGTACTAATGTTTTTTTTCGGTCTCGCAGAGGGGCCCGCGTTAGCATATTTTCGAATGTATGTATCAATGAATGTAACGAATTCGCTTGCTCAATTTGACGTCACTAAGCTGTTAATTTGCGTTTTGCGCATGCGTTATTGTTATTTTTCGTTTTTTCCTGTTCTTTCGTCTACTATTCTAATTTGCTTCAACTTGTACTAATGTTTTTTTTGGGGTCTCGCAGAGGGCCCCGCGTTAACATATATTCGAGGGGGCCCTTTTAAGGCAGTGGCCGGACCTACTGATGTTTTTTTTGGGGTCTTGCAGAGGGCCCACGTTAGCATATTTTCGAGGGGGCCCCTTGAGGCGGTGGCCGGACCCACTGATGTTTTTTTGGGTCTCGCAGAGGGGCCCGCGTTAGCATATTTTCGAGGGGGCCCCTTTGAGGCGGTGGCCCGACCCACTGATGTTTTTTTTGGGTCTCGCAGAGGGGCCCGCGTTAGCATATTTTCGAGGGGGCCCCCTTGAGGCGGTGGCCGGACCCACTGATGTTTTTTTTGGGTCTCGCAGAGGGGCCCGCGTTAGCATATTTTTGAGGGGGCCCCTTGAGGCGGTGGCCGGACCCACTGATGTTTTTTTTGGGTCTCGCAGAGGGTCCCGCGTTAGCATATTTTCAAGGGGGCCCCCTTGAGGCGGTGGCCGGACCCACTGATGTTTTTTTTGGGTCTCGCAGAGGGTCCCGCGTTAGCATATTTTCGAGGGGGCCCCTTTGAGGCGGTGGCCGGACCCACTGATGTTTTTTTTTGGGTCTCGCAGAGGGGCCCGCGTTAGCATATTTTCGAGGGGGCCCTTTTGAGGCGGTGGCCGGACCCACTGATGTTTTTTTGGATCTCGCATAGGGTCCCGCGTTAGCATATTTTTGAGGGGGCCCCCTTGAGGTGGTGGCCGGACCCACTGATGTTTTTTTTGGATCTCGCAGAGGGGCCCGCCCGGACCCACTGATGTTTTTTTTGGGTCTCGCAGAGGGGCCTGCCCGGACCCACTGATGTTTTTTTGGATCTCGCAGAGGGGCCCGCGTTAGCATATTTTCGAGGGGGCCCTTTTGAGGCGGTGGCCGGACCCACTGATGTTTTTTTGGGTCTCGCAGAGGGGCCCGCGTTAGCATATTTTCGAGGGGGCCCTTTTGAGGCGGTGGCCGGACCCACTGATGTTTTTTTTGGGTCTCCAGAGGGGCCCGCGTTAGCATATTTTCGAGGGGCCCCTTGAGGCGGTGGCCGGACCCACTGATGTTTTTTTTGCGATCTCGCAGAGGGTATCCGCCCGGACCCACTGATGTTTTTTTGGGTCTCGCAGAGGGGCCCGCCGGACCCACTGATGTTTTTTTGGGTCTCGCAGAGGGGCCCGCGTTAGCATATTTTCGAGGGGGCCCTTTTGAGGCGTTGGCCGGACCCACTGATGTTTTTTTTGGGGGGCTCTCGCAGAGGGGCCCGCGTTAGCATATTTTCGAGGGGGCCCTTTTGAGGCGGTGGCCGGACCCACTGATGTTTTTTTTGGGTCTCGCAGAGGGGCCTGCCCGGACCCACTGATGTTTTTTTGGGTCTCGCAGAGGGGCCCGCGTTAGCATATTTTCGAGGGGGCCCTTTTGAGGCGGTGGCCGGACCCACTGATGTTTTTTTTTGGGTCTCGCAGAGGGGCCCGCGTTAGCATATTTTCGAGGGGGCCCTTTTGAGGCGGTGGCCGGACCCACTGATGTTTTTTTTGGGTCTCGCAGAGGGGCCCGCGTTAGCATATTTTCGAGGGGGCCCTTTTGAGGCGGTGGCCGGACCCACAGATGTTTTTTTTGGGTCTCGCAGAGGGTATCCGCCCGGACCCACTGATGTTTTTTTGGGTCTCGCAGAGGGGCCCGCCCGGACCCACTGTTGTTTCTTTTGGATCTCGAAGAGGGGCCCGCGTTAGCATATTTTCGAGGGGGCCCTTTTGAGGCGTTGGCCGGACCCACTGATGTTTTTTTTGGATCTCGCAGAGGGGCCCGCCCGACCCACTGATATTTTTTGGGTCTCGCAGAGGGGCCCGCGTTAGCATATTTTCGAGGGGGCCCCTTGAGGCGGTGGCCGGACATACTGATGTTGTTTTGCGATCTCGCAGAGGGGCCCGCGTTAGCATATTTTCGAGAGGGCCCGTTTGAGGCGTTGGCCGGACCCACTGATGTTTTTTTTGGGGGTCTCGCAGAGGGGCCCGCGTTAGCATATTTTCGAGGGGGCCCTTTTGAGGCGGTGGCCGGACCCACTGATGTTTTTTTGGGGATGTCGCAGAGGGGCGCGCGCCTCCTCCAAGAAAAATGTTTTTACACTACATAAATGGGGCTTTTACCAATATTTAGCAGGCTTTACACCAGATAAAATGAATATTCACAATTTGCGCACTCCTCCGAAAGAGTTTCTGGTTCCACCCTTGGAGAACTTATGTAAAGCTGACGTCATAAACTTAAAAATCGTCTGGATTTTTTATCACATGTTGGTCTGGAAAATCATTTTTTTTTTTTTAATCAGAATTTGACTGGTAATTCTGAAAATTAAACGCGGTGCATTTGAAGTATAGAATTTTCATTTAGTGTTAATTGCATGAAGATTGAAGTTTGGTGTTCTTTGATTCTGAGTGGAATAAGTTTGTGTTGGATTTTCCTTGTGTTTTTAATTCCGTTTTACGGACCCTTTCTCGTAAGTTAGTGAGCGTCTCGGGGAATTTCATCGTTGTAATGGATGTTCCCTGTCCTTCCATTAAAAAATGAGGTGGGAAAGGTGAGGTAAGTGCTTTTTTAATCTACTTTTTCTAGTGTTTTGTCGTGGATTTGACTGTTTTATATAGTGTCATTTACTTAGAATTTGTGTTTCTTTGTAAAAATTTTAGTGGTAAATACTTGTGTTTATTCGTCACAAGAAGGCGATAGCCGTTGAAGCTTGGCGGTCGCCAGGGTGGCTTGGCGCCATGGCTGGAGCTTGGCGCCAAGATCCGTAGCGCTCGCACTTGGCGATCGCCAAGCTCCAGCGGCTATCGCCGTGTTTACATGAGGGGCACCGTCTTGTATGATTTTACCAATAATTCAATTTGTTCTATTTATGTGTGTTTTAAACCGTGAACAATGCCAAAAAGACGCAAAGAGGCTTCTTTGGGCAGGAAAACACGTAGAACTGCAGGCAAGCGAAATATAAGAGCCCAAAGGACAGAAGAACAGCAGCAGCAAGATAATACTAATGTGCGTGTGCGCATGGCTCAATTGCGTCAAGCAGAATCAGAAGATGCACGATCTGAACGAAATGAACAAAGAAGATTAGAACAAAGACAAGCGCGCTATTTTATAGTTAGCAGACTCAGAGCAAATGAACAACACCGCAAACAGGTACATCGATCATTTACATCTGCTTCATTCCTGCGTCTAGCGTTTCAGTATGAACCCGATGTTCAATATTATGCTCATTCAAAAGTAGTAATTGGTGCTATGGATAAGGAATGTCCGCATTGTAATACTCTTAAATTTAAAAATGAGCCAGCCGGAATGTGTTGCGCGTCCGGAAAGGTGCAGCTGCCTATAATTCAAACACCACCTGAGCCATTGAACGGTTTACTTATCGGTACTGATCTAGATTCCAACCTGTTCCTAAAGTCAATTCGAACATTCAATTCATGTTTCCAAATGACTTCGTTCGGAGCAACAGAAATAGTTAAAAATAGCGCTGTAAATGGTCAACAATTCAATTCAACATTTAAAATCAAAGGCCAAATTTATCACAAAGTGAGTTCATTGCTGCCAATGCCAAACGAACCACATAAATTTTTACAAATTTACTTTATGGGTGGTGAGGATGCACGCGTGGATGTACGTTGCGGCTACAATAACCTTAATTCAGTTTTTGCAAGACGTATCGTCAGCGAGCTGGATGCTCTATTAAATGAACACAATGAATTGTTGAAATTATTCAAATCACACATGCACAAATTACAAAGTGATAATCATGCTATTGTCATCAATCCTGATAAAACACCTGCTGGAGAGCATATTCGTAGATTTAACGCACCTATTGTTGACGACGTTGCTGGAATCATGGTTGGCGATTGTACAGCTACACGAGAAATTGTGATTCGTAGAAGAAGTAATAATCTCCAGTTTATTGCTGATACACACCGTTCATATGACGCTCTCCAATATCCACTAATATTCTGGAAGGGACAAGACGGGTATTGCATAAATATTAAACAACGAGATCCCACAACAGGTACTATATTCATTATGAACTTGATCATTACTAATTTACCAAAAACTTAATTTATTAATCGTAATTCATTAAACTTAACTATTGTTAATTATTAATTAGTATTTGTTTTTATTCATATATATCATTACAGGAGCCGAAACAAGCAAGAACGTAGTTCGAAGGATTTTTATGCTTATCGGTTGATGATTAGACCCGATCAGGATAACGTCATTCTACGATGTCGTGAGCTTTGTCAACAATTCATGGTCGACATGTACGTGAAGATAGAGAGCGAACGATTACGGTACTTGCGATATAATCAGCAAAAGCTGCGTGCGGAAGAATACATTCACTTGCGAGATGCTATTGCCAACAACGCCGATGCCGCCGAAATTGGTAGCTCTGTCATTCTACCATCATCGTATATAGGCAGTCCACGTCATATGCAAGAATACATACAGGATGCACTGACTTTCGTGCGCGAATATGGACGACCATGTTTATTTATTACGTTCACGTGTAATCCAAAATGGCCGGAGATCACATCTTTGTTATTGCCTGGACAAAATGCAATACATCGTCATGACATTACAGCACGTGTGTTCAGACAAAAATTAAAGTCTTTAATAAGTTTCATTACAAAATTACATGTATTCGGTCCCACACGTTGCTGGATGTATTCGGTTGAGTGGCAAAAGAGGGGATTACCTCATGCACACATTTTGGTTTGGTTAATCGACAAAATCCGTCCTGAAGAAATCGATAGTATAATTTCTGCGGAAATTCCAGATCCGTCTACTGAGGAATTGCTGTTTGATATTGTTACAGCAAACATGATTCATGGCCCATGCGGTGACCTGAATCGTTCATCGCCTTGCATGGCAGATGGAAAATGCACCAAAAGTTTCCCTAAAAAGTTCACTAACGATACGATCACAAATGTTGACGGATATCCAATATATCTTCGAAGGAGTCCCGATAATGGCGGACAAACATTTACTAAAAATATCAACAACATAGATATTGACATTGACAATCGTTGGGTGGTGCCATATTCGCCTCTATTGAGCAAAACATACGACGCTCATATTAACGTTGAGTTCTGCAGTTCCGTGAAGAGCATCAAATACATTTGTAAGTATGTACATAAAGGCAGTGATATGGCTGTATTTCGAGTTGAAAATACCAATAACAATGCTCCTCCAGTGAATAAAAATGATGAAATAACTCTCTATCAAACGGGCCGATACATCAGCTCCAATGAAGCTATTTGGCGTATCTTTGGTTTCCCAATTCATGAACGGGATCCAGCAGTTATTCATTTAGTCGTCCATCTTGAGAACGGCCAGCGCGTATATTTTACGAACGAGACAGCGATTGATCATGCTATAAATCCACCAAAAACTACATTCACCGAATTTTTTGAATTGTGTAATCGTGCGGATGCTTTTGGTGCCTTTGCAAGGACATTACTCTATTCAGAAGTACCAAGTTTTTTCACATGGGCTCAAACAAAAAAATGGATGCCTCGCAAGCAAGGTACACCGATTGATGCATGTCCCGGTTTATATAAATCAAACACCTTGGGACGAGTATTTGCAGTAAATCCAAAGCAGACTGAGTGCTTTTATCTTCGACTGTTGTTGGTTAATGTTACCGGCCCATTGTCATTTCAAGATATACGTAAAGTGAATGGTCAACAATATCCAACGTATAAAGAAGCATGCCTTGCACTAGGCTTGCTGGAAGATGACAACCAGTGGGAATGTATGCTTGCTGAAGCAGCATTGAACTGTACGGCAAAACAAATTCGTCTACTGTTCGCTATAGTGTTGACTGCATGTTTCCCGGCCCGAGCAGAGACATTGTGGGATAGTCATAAAGATTCAATGAGTGATGATATTTTGCATGAACATCGTACACGGTGCAACGATTTAACAATACCATTCAGCGACGCTATGTACAATGAAGCATTGATTGCTATTGAGGATCTGTGCATTATCATTGCCAACTTACCACTCAGTCATTTCGGCATGCGTTCGCCAAATCGTAGTGTATCTGATTTAATAAATAATGAAATAAATCGAGAACTACAATACAATACTGCAGAAATGGCAGCGATTGTTACTCGCAATATCCCATTAATGAATGAGGAACAAAGAAGCATTTACGATCGCATTATGCTCGCAGTTTCGGCAGGGCAAGGTGGATTCTTTTTTTTGGATGCACCAGGTGGAACTGGCAAAACATTCCTTATTTCGCTAATCCTAGCCGAAATACGATCGAATAATGGCATCGCATTGGCCGTTGCATCGTCTGGTATTGCGGCAACTTTATTGGATGGAGGCAGAACAGCTCATTCAGTATTTAAGCTACCACTAAATATTCAAAATAATCCAGATGCAGTGTGCAACATAAAAAAAACAATCGCCCATGGCCACAGTGCTGAAACAGTGTAAAATTATCATCTGGGATGAATGCACTATGGCACACAAACATTCGCTTGAGGCGTTGAACAGGACAATGAAAGATCTTAAAAACAAGGACAAACTATTTGGCGGCACTCTGGTACTCCTTTCAGGAGATTTTAGACAAACACTTCCCGTCATCCCACGTTCAACGTATGCTGATGAAATCAACGCCTGCTTAAAATCATCGCCACTGTGGCGTAATGTTGAAAAATTACAACTGAAAGTAAATATGCGCGTTCAAATACTTCGAGATCTATCCGCTGAGGCATTCTCAAAACAGCTGTTAAATATCGGCGATGGAAAAGTTACTGTAGATGAAACTGGATGCATAAAATTACCGGCCGATTTCTGCACAATTACTGATTCGCAAGATGCTCTCATTGACCAGATATTTCCCGATGTACATACACAATATATTAATCATGAGTGGCTGGCAGAAAGAGCAATTTTAGCAGCAAAAAATGGAGACGTCAACGAACTGAATCTTAAAATACAACATTTATTGCCAGGGGAGTTAGTGTCATACAGATCTATTGATACAGTTTGCGATGCCACCGAAGGTGTGAATTATCCAGCAGAGTTTTTAAACTCATTAGATTTACCAGGCATGCCGCCGCATAACTTACAACTGAAGGTTGGATCTCCGGTTATTTTGCTTCGTAATTTGAACCCACCACGGCTGTGTAACGGCACGCGATTAGTTATTAAAAAACTAATGAAAAATGTTGTCGAAGCCGTCATTTTAAATGGCAAATTTCGAGGTGAAAATATATTACTACCACGGATCCCTATTATACCCACGGATGTGCCAATTCAATTTAAACGTCTTCAATTTCCAATAAGATTGGCATTTGCAATGACTATCAGTAAGTCTCAAGGCCAAACTATGTCTGTTTGTGGCTTAGATTTGAGCACACCATGTTTTTCACACGGACAATTATACGTGGCATGCTCCCGAGTGGGCAAACCATCCAGTTTGTTTGTGTTAGCTAAAGGTGGGGTAACAAAAAATATTGTACACTCTATTCCGTTAAGAGATTGATTTTTTTTTTTTTTGTAAAATTATTGTAATTAGCGATATATATAAATTTAAAGAATACATTACAATGAATTAAAAATATAAATGTTTGGTATTGTGTTATTTTTATATTCCAGCATCGTTCACAGAGCTCCGTGCCTCTTCCACTCATATACCACATCCACAAACTTACAATAAGTTAGTCATTTCTTTCTACTAAAATAATCCTAGGAATAATTTTATATAGCAAAACAACGTTTGCCGGGTCAGCTAGTAGTAATATATGTTTCTAAAGGTTTTACTTCCCTTTTACATATAGTAATATACAAAACCATACCCGGGGGGGGGTCCTATGGATCCGTATCCTGACCCTCCACAAAATTATCACATTACATATATATATCCTTGTTGTGTGTGTGTGGGGGGGGGGGAGAGAGAGTATTTATATATAAAATGATGATATTCAATCAAACAGACCTTCCCCCTCTCCCCACTCCCCCTAAAAAAATGTCGGACCCCCTCCAAAATTATTTTCAGGGTACGGCCCTGGTAATATATGTTCCTGACCCCCCCCTCCCCTCTTGGCTACGGCCTTGCAACACATTTTATCAGACAAATAAACAAATTATATATACACTGCAATCCTTATTAATAAAAAACATATCTTCCTAAAATCTGTATGTTTTAAATTTTTTTAAAAAAATTTTTGTTTTGGGGACAATTTGGCGCCCCTCTGTGTTTGGCGACCGCCTGCAAAGAAGGCCTTGCAGGCCCGCTTCCGCCGGCCCTGGTGGGCAGGATTATTCATTAGGCTGTAGCCTATCTGTCCCGATCATTTCAGGGACTTTTCAGTAACCGAATGAATTTTTTAATGAAGTTGTAATCAAACTTTTCAAAATGACTCAATAGAACGAAAATATTTGTGGCTATTTCTGAAGATGTTCTGTGAAAAGCAAGTTGACCTTTTGCATTTCCCGAGGGCTGAGATCCATAGGATTAGGATTGTAGAAAAAACTCGCCCCATAATAAAGATATTCCCCCACGAAACAATAATTTTAATTTAAATATTGGACATAAACTTATTTTGTTTTGCAGTAAATATGAGGAGAGGATGCTATTTTAATCGGATATTGGGCAGCCACTAAGCTCTTTTGTTTTAGAGTAAAGGCGAGTGGCTTTGGCGAAATTCGAAGGTGTACAGAGTAGGGTATAAGCCATCTTAGAAGGCTTTTGGTAGTTGGCTTCCTTTGTTTTTATTTAATTATTTATTTTACATTTTACAATATTTAAACAAAGGCGAATTATTTTTTGGAGCAATAATAATGTATAAAATGCAAGTCATTTTTTTTATAATTGGGGAATCTACAATTACGGTATATTATTTTATTAATCACGGAAGTTAACCACGTTAAATATAAAAGAATTGATTTTGGCCGGTCGAAACCACAGGTCAAGGGCACTAATGCCAGTACATTCGTTCAAATAAAATAATTAGAACTGAGAGGATCTTCGCACAAAGACAAGACGGTCGGGATATCAGAGAAGCCATAACCCCAGGCAAACTGAAAACAAAGAGAATTTTCGTATACTCTTGATCCACAAAGAAACTCACAAATTATTTGATCATATTTAAGATTATTATATCTATCTTGCAAAAACATTTGAACGTAATACGATAATGAATGTTTTATCTGATTTTTTTATTATTTATTATATAGATTATTCTATTTCGAAAAGATACAACACTCTTATTAAGATTTTTTTAAACAAAATATTTTATATTATTTTAACGAGGATAGGTTGAAAAGTAATGCACATAATGCTTGTAGAACACGAACCAAATGATCTTTAGAAGTGTTCCAAGCGGTATGTGGAAGTGACAGTCCCCCTGTACACGCATGTGCAGTTCAAATGCCTTCCGTTCATGCAGTGCATTTTGAGTAGCGGAGGTATTATTGTGCTAGATCTTGTTGGGTATTTTTCGGACGTTGAATCGCCAGAAACCAGAAACTACCAAGAACCAACCACGGAGCAGAAATTCCCGGAGTGAACGACTGCTACGTATAAAAGAAGAATGATGTTGGACTTAAGGGGAAGCAACGAACAAGAAGCGAGGTATCACTGGTGGATGAGTGTCGTGCTGTATGTAGCAAGTAGCTACCTATTTAATTTAATGTTAATTTACAAAATAAATTACTTTTAATTTTACTTACGTCTTTTTTTTTCTGCCCAAACATTCCATTAGATCTATCTATCCTCAGTTCGATTTCTTATGAATTAACCCATTAAATAAATTAACAAAAGTTAAAAATATGTAACCTATTATTAATAAAGACCGTCCAGATAAGGAAATAATTTTACAAGCATGCATTTTTACAGGGGAAAAAATTGTGTTTAAAGGCACAGTTTAAAATACATATTGTTTTCGAAAGTTCTAAAAATTTTACAGAAACAATTATTATTTTATGAGTGTAAACTTCTTTAGTTGTATGTTTGCAAATGGGAAAGGTGGGAAGTGTTAGAAATTCCAAATTTACTATATCTATGAACATTAACATTCATTAAAAAAACCTGAGTTCATGGGCGCCGGCAGAATATTTCCCAAGGGGGTGGGCAAAGATTACTTTAACGAATGGTTACCATGTTGGAAAGAGCAAAAAAGCAAGGGAAAACACTGCATACAAAAATCCAGGGGGGCCATTGCCCCCCCCCCTTGCCCTATGCTGCCAGCGCCCATACCTGAGTAGTAGGTATAAATAACTTTAAACATCGTCAGTCTCACTATTTATTTAGCCCCCTCTCCCACGCCCCCCCCCGAAAAACCTTTATTTTGACGTGGGTTTGACGTGGACTTTATTTTTTCAGCGCACCAATTTACTTGGAGAAATTGATTTGTCTAGTGTTAACTCAAATTTGCCCATTTTGAATCAAGAAAATTCGTAAAAGTTGTGTTTTATTTTATTATCGCGAAAAACCTAGAGATTAACTCACCCAAATTGGAGGAAGGGCTAGGATAAACCTCTTCCGAATACAACACATGGGACCTTTTAGTCTTGTTTACATCTAATTAGCATTAGTAATCCCATTAACTAATTTATTAGCACTAAACATAAATTATAATATAATTAGCACTATTTATTTTCTCATTTAATTTATCTCTACTATTTTAATGTGAGTGTGAACCCCACCCCCTCAAGAAAAAATAAAAAAATAAATAAAATATGGGAGCGTCACTGAACAGGGGGCCTCTTGGTAATATTTGCTACGGGCCCCGCGCTGTCTTAATCCGGCACTGCTTGTTTGAGTGCTTTTCCATCACACTTTCCCGCGTATCGTTGATGGACCGTACTTCAGGACCTGGAAGAATAAAATAGTAGTACTATTTTTTTTTTCAGGCTTGATAACAGTCAACATTTTGAAATAAATAAATAAATAAATAAAGTAGTGCCTTAAAAATAACGACGTATGGGTGTTAGGGGGGAAAATTTACGGGTTAAATACATGTCAGAATACTACTTGACATTCGAGTTTTTAACACTTTTCAACAAAAAGTGTTTATGATTTCAGTTTGTCTGTCTGTCCATCCGTACTCTAACTGTGGAACATATCTATCGATTACTTCAAAATTTATATATATTATTCCTATATATCGTACCATCTACCCTATTGAAAACAGGTGTATGTAATATTCACAGTTTTTTTTTCTTTTTTTACAGGAAAACCCAAATGAATTTCAACGAATTATCCTCTATGGACAGTAAACTGTTTAAATTAGTGGTTCCCAAAGTGGTCCATATGGACCCCCACGGGTCCAGTTCGAACTGCAATTTGCCATGCTAACAATAGAAAAAAGTGGGGTTCATAAGATGCAATGACCCACCAGTGGCATTAGCGCTTTGAAATGGGAGACGGAAGGTGCCTGGTTCGAAACCAGGTTGCGTCCGCCGATCTAGCCGTTCGGAGTTTTCCGTGGTTTTCTCCGAAACTTCGCGTAAATACGGGTTAAGACCCTACTTAGAAAGTTCCCCACGGAGGGCAGTCCTAACCCCGGCCTAGATCCCTAGCGTAGATAATTGGCCTATTGGCCATAACTTCCATTTCCATTCATAAGATGCAAATAAGAGTCCACAAGGCAACTTTTTTTAGGGAGGGCAGATAGAAAACCCTTAAATACACATTCAAACATTTAAGATGAAGTTTAAGTAGGGGTATCAGCAGTTTTGGAGGCTTCAGAGAGGCATACCTGGTAATTATCCTGCATCATGGGCAGTGGCGGCTCGTGGGTGATTTAAAAGGAGGTTCACAAAAGAAATTTCGAAAATTAAACATGCAGATACGACGCACCTTACAAATTAAAGTATATTTGCGTTTCCAGCAGTTAAAGGGAAACAATGCACGCAACTGAAAGAAAACAAGTCATCTTGGGTCTTACATTTCGTCACCAAGATAAGTTTTAGCAAAGGTGCTGTCTTGACTCATTTTATTTCTATTTTTTTTCAAAGGATAATATTGAAAAATGCCATTGCTTTAGCTCCGAAACACGTATCTTAATTATTTATACTAGTTTGTAAAAAAATAATGTAGTGAAAAATTGTAGAAATAAAAAAAAATATTAAGAAAATGAAATAAAAATTAATTAACTAACCGAACGTAACAAACCAAGGCAAAATCTGGAAGCGATACCGCAAAAAAGTGTCCATGGGTGCACAATCAAATTGTGCGAACGGACAGATTTCATGAGTGCCGTGCTTCCTCCCAGCTGTCTGGGCTTCTTATCCCAGAGAGCGGTTCAGGGGGAAAAATTTCCGTTCGCACGTGCGACTGATTAGGCTGTGTTGTAGTAACCTACACTACAGTGCGTTAGCTATAATAAGCTTATTTAATAATAGTGGGAGGAGGGGGGAGAGAGTAAAACTCACGTTTTAAATTCACATAAATCTAGAAGTGTGCTTAATATTTGCTTTAAATTTAATTTGTTAATGTGTTTATTCTTCAGTTTTTCCTTTGGGGGTTCACGTGTTCATGTGCTCAAATGGAGGAGCCGCCACTGATTATGGGCTATTATAAGAAATGTTTTGATAGCAAAATATCTCCCCCATCAACACGTCTCTTCTTGCATTTTAATCGATATTTTATACCCAGCTAAATTTTTGGTAGATTAAACTACCCATTTGTAATCATTTTGTTGCTTATGTTATGTCAATTGCAGCATTATTAAAAAAAAAAAAAACCCAAGGACATCGGAGAATAGAGATTTAGGTAATTTGCTGTTTGATGCGGTTGAGTGTAAACAGCTGTTTGCAGGCAGGAGACAGCGAGGCGAAACCTGACGGAACAGTGCGTGCAACTATTTTATAACGTCTGTTATTTTTGTCATTTTTATTTACTTACTATCAGAACTAATGTTCTTCGGTATAGAATTTAGATATAGTTTTTATAGCTCTTATTAGTACCATAATGGCATCCCCCCCCCCAGTGGCAATACATTTTTATAAGTAAACACATTAATTGTTGTCTTATTCAACTGCATACCTGGCTTATACCCTGCACGTTAAGAATAAAAATGGACTGAAAGAATCACCTTCATTTTAAATATATAGATATGTCGAACAAAAGTGGCACTTTGAACAATTACCCTCCTATCAACCTTCATGTATCATTAATTTCCATAAACATACCGCTTTTACCCTAACCATTACTTGCGTAATTTGAAAGCACGACCTCACGCGATTCCAAAACGCCAACACAATAAGAAACATCCATTAGCCAATAATAACTACTCTCCGCTACTATAACGAATATGTAATAATTAAGTTCCGGCAACATATCCTTTAAGGTTAACTGGCGGGTTTTGCTAATTGAAATCACAGCCTTTTTCCTGACTTGACTTCTGCTGCTACGTCACAAGCTTTTAAAAATTCTCGAAATAGGCACGCCCAAATTAGATTGCGGATTATTCTCACGTATTTTACTTTATTATTTTTTCCCTTCAGACGTAGATAGGTCTTTTGCCACACATACATGCGCACATGAAGGTACTTGGGCGTGTAGGTTCCTCTTGAAAGACGGACCGGCTTGGGAACGCAAATGATTTAATTGAGGTGTGTATGAATACATACGTCGAATAAATGAATGAATGGAAAGATATTTTCTTATTGACGAGGTAGATAATATTCGGGGGAGACATTTTTGTTTCTTTTGCCTTGGATGAAGATGCTTTTGGGAAATGGCCTTGGTTTTAGAGCAGCCTCTTCCATTCGTGGTCTTATCAAGGTCACTGGTAGAGAGTGGAAGGAGGGAAATTTTCGTACATTTTTTTGTCATATTAACCCTTTGAGGCGCAACTCTTTCCCAATGCTGAAAAAAGGGCAGCCGTTGCCATCCCTCGACTTAACTACCAGCAAGATGGCGGACGATCGAAACGTACATCGCGTGCCACAGATCTAGAGACTCTTTTTTGACGCAGCTGGCCACAGCCAGCTGTCGACCTTGCTGGTAGTTAAGTCGAGGGATGGCAACGGCTGCCCTTTTTTCAGCATTGGGCAATCTATCCAGCTGTTCTCGCATTCTTTAATTTTTCAGCAGACGTCAGTGCTGAAAAAAGAATCGTGACAATTTTTTAACGGGAAATGACGTGCTAAAAAGTAAAGGATTATCGTGGAGCTATGTCACCTGCAACTATTTTTATAGAAATCAAATCTATTCTTCGTGACTGGCAACAGTCAAAACGTCAGAGTTTGGTGTTCCTAGAGCGGGAACACTGTGCGTTAAAGGGTTAATTAATAAAGTTGTAAGTTTGTTAAGGCCGATTAGCTACACGAAGGCTATAAGCCCGACAGTGGAATTCTTCCGTAGAAGTCTGTACTTGGGGAAACTGGCTCGTATTCACATTGCTGCCTGAAAAAAAAATCGGAAGGAAATAATATACCGAAAAAACCAGGTCGTCAGGAGTATGACCTCCGGCTGTCCAACTGGACCAGCAATGACGGAAAGGACCTCCTTTTCCTTTAACACTTTAATACGTAACCATTTTCACATTTATATAGAAGAACAACTTTGTTGTATAGTGCTCAAAGCCAAAAATGTACACCTCTTGCCATTTCTCGAGTTAACTACCAGAAACATGGTGGTCGATCAAATCATCCATCGTGTGCTACAGAGCTATAAAGTCCCTGTTGCTGTTAGTTAACTACAGGGACGGCAACGGGTGTACTTTCTCGGCATAGGGATCGTTTAACCCTATTTCTTTTTTCTTTTTTCTTTTTTTTTTTTTGCGACTAGCATTTGGAAGCGCTGGAAAGAGATGGTTTCACGCCACGACTACCGCGCTTAAAAAAGTTAAGGAAAATGGCGATTTTGATGTAAACGATTCATTCCGCAGAAGAATTAAATTCTTGCATTTGCCTTGAAGCATCTTTATAATTGAATCAAGAATTTCGTTGCCCTTCGAAAAAAGGCGGTATAATTAGGATGACCAGATGCCCTGCATTTCACAGGACAGTCCTTTTTTTTAGTACGTCTTGTCCTGCATTCTGTGTTACTCATCGCCCGTTAGAGAAAGCGAACACAATTCATGTATGGGTACAGAGCCGGACTGAAAAATTCGGAGGCCCTAGGCCCAGCACTTTTGCAGGGCCCCTGTGCAGTCATTTCTTATTGGTCATACCACTTATAATCATAAGATACAGTATTTTTCTGCGATTTCACACATAAGGGATGGGGGAGGTTCTTTATCTTCAAACTCTCCTGTACAAAAAGTTTTAACTTAAAGTTCACAAATCTTTAGCTTTTAATGTAGAAGTTATGCTTCAGAATCAAATGACGTCACGTCAGTGAATACTCCAAGGTGGAATTTTTGGGATCTTAACATGACGTTTGTTTTATCCCTGAATATAGCATAAATAAACCCTTTTGCTCAGTGGTATGTGTGGTCAAAGTACATCTCTTTATCTATTTTCATTACTGTTAAAAATTTATCATAACTCATTTCTTTTAGGAATAGAACTTAAACTATTTTAATAATTTTGGGGCCCCCTAAAATTTGAGGGCCCTAGGGCGTGGCCTAGTTAGTCTGTGTGGTAATCAGGTCTTGTATGGGTATCGATATACCGATATTTTAAGATAAATAATTTCGATGTTTTGACATCGATGATTGACACAGTGACTCTAGATTTTTATCGGTACATCGACAATTTGTTATATTTAATATTCTTTGTATAGTGTTACCTGGGCCTCTTTTTTGAAATATATCTCTAGTTACACTCTTAGATATTTGGGAAAAACTAGATTGAGAATAACGGGGGGAAAACTTGATGATAGCCATTGTAATGATACACGTATGCGCAAAATGGCATTTGCTTAAATGATAATGATTATTTCTTGTTATTAGCCAATGCAAAGTTGTCAAACTTTTCTAAATTAAATACATTTTCAAGCAGGCTGTTATTAAAATAATTTTGGGATGGTCAATATCGTTCTAAAAGTCTCTAAGCTTTGGAAGTTGTAAGTGAAGTGAGGTTCTCGTGAAAACATTCCTCTTCGCCGCTGCTATTCGGAAGGGATTCTTCATTTTTTCTTGAATCTTACGTGCAAAATCTTTAAAAGATTCGGCGGTTATGATGTTGCCATAAGCAGAAAGGAAATCTTTCACAATTACATTTATAGCCACGAATACTTATTTCTTTCGCAAAGTTCTCCCATAAAGACTGCGAGTGTTCTGGGGTCAATCTGTTTCTCCCTCGTCACAATCCAATGCTGGTATGATATGTTCTGGAAAACATTTCACTCCCTTTCGCGGCTTCGTTATAACGGATTCCGTTGCTCTTAATACCGGAAATTTTATTATAGTAACTTCTGTGAAGTATGATTTGGGGATTACCAAATTCTTCGTTATAACGAGATTTTCATTGTAACGGAATCGCTAAAACGGTATTTGAGTGGAATTAATTTTAAAATAACGACTATAATTCTTTGATTTTGTTGGTAAAGATAAACCGGGAGAGGGCCTGTCATATTTAAATATACTAGGCTCCTCCTGATAAGTTAAACATCCATATGAAGTCGCTAGTAAATAATCCAGATTAATCCAGCACGCATCCAGTTATTGCCGAGCCACTCATTCCCCCATAACGATCTTCCTCCGATAAGAAATTCTCCAGTGGGCAAGGCCCTATGTGAATTTATTCCCAAGCATAATAGGCCTCTGCGTGAATGTAAATGAGAATAGATATAATTACTTTTTCCATGAAATTGTTTTCTAGAAGTATAAAATTCTTATGCTGCGGTATGAAATACAATTGTATACTACTGTGGTAAAATGCATTTAACTTGACATAACAGAAACACAGATTCCAAAAGGACCATGAATTTACAATTTTAACATCTCATATGCGTATCATTCGTTCTCATATGCGTATCATTCGTTCTCATATGCGTATCATTCGTTTATTTTTTACATCCATGTCAATGAGGTGTCTTTTCGTACTAAATCGATAACGCTCTTCAACTTTGCAATTCAACTTTTTTCCCCTACCCCGTACCGTTTTCGAGACACGAAAGCTAACTCCGCAGTTTTCCACCAGGTGGCGCTCTGAGCGGTCTCATTCGGTAGCGCATATCCAATTTACTATACCTAGACACCACGTTTATAAAAACAGCAGCGGCCTTTCATATTTAAGAGGGTGACAATTGGCATCAGTAGGCATACTGTATGTGTATATATATATGTATGTTACAGTTAAAACCCGAAATCAGTCAAAACCCGAATTAACTAGGGAAAACGCGTTCTAACTGAGAGCGTTAGGCAAAACCCGAATTAACTAGGCAAAACGCGTTCTGACTGACAGCGCTCGGGAAAACCCGTTTTCCAAAGTGAATTCCGAAGTGTTAATGCTTTATGCACTAAAAATTGGATCTTGCTCCCCCTCGAAAATATGCAAACGCTGGCCCTTTGCGAGACCCAAAGAAACATCACTGCCTCCGGCCACCACTGTAGAGGGCCCCCACGAAAATATGCTAACGCTGGTCCTCTGCGAGACCCAAAAAAACATCACTGGGTCCGGCCATAACTTCAGGAGGGGCCTCCAATATATGCTAACACTGGCCCTTTGCGAGACCCAAAAAAGGCATCACTGGGTCCGGCCATAGCTTTAGGGGGCCCACTGGAAAATATGCAAACGCTGGCCCCTAGCAAGACTTAAAAAACGTCAATGGGTCCGGCCATCGCTTTAGGGGGCCCCCTCGAAAATATGCTAACGCTGACCCTTTGCGAGACCCAAAAAAACATCAGTGGGTCCGGCCACCACTGTAGGGGATCCCCTCGAAAATATGCTAAGGCTGACCTTTTACGAGACCCCCAAAAAATCAGTGGGTCCGGAAATCGCTTTACGGGGCCCCCTCGAAAATATGCTAACGCTGACCCTTTGCGAGACCCCAAAAAACATCAGTGGGTCCGGCCACCACTGTAGGGGATCCCCTCAAAAATATGCTAAGGCTGACCTTTTACGAGACCCCAAAAAAATCAGTGGGTCCGGAAATCGTTTTAGGGGGCCCCCTGGAAAATATGCTAACGCTGGCCCTTTGTGAGCCCTAACGCTGGCCCAAAAAACATCAGTGGGTCCGACCATCGCTTTAGGGGACCCCTTGGAAAATATGCCACCACTGTAGGGGCCCCTCGAAAACATGCTACCGCTACTCGAATAAAACGAGTTTTCCCTAGTTAATTCGGATTTTGCCTAACGCTGTCAGTCAGAACGCGTTTTGCCTAGTTAATTCGGGTTTTGCCTAACGCTGTCAGTTAAAACGCGTTTTCCCTAGTTAATTCGGGTTTTGACTGATTTCGGGTTTTCACTGTAACATATATATACGTATTATGAGTTTTTATAGTTGAAGAGCATGAACACATTTTTCAGACCGAGCTCCTTTTGTTCCATCGATGCAGAGACCTCCTAGGCTATGAATGTTCTGAGGCTCCTTTCTACGAAAATTTTGTAGAACCCTATGTGAATTTATTCCCAAGCATAATAGGCCTCTGCGTGGCTGTAAATGAGAATAGATATAATTACTTTTTCAATGAAATTGCTTTCTACAAGAATAAAATTCTTATGCTGCGGTATTGTATACTACTTGTATACTGCGGTATTGTATACTATTGTATACTACAATTGTATACTACTGTGGTAAAATTCATTTAGCTGGATGTAACAGAAACACAGATTCCAAAAGGGCCATGAATTTACAATTTCAACATCTCATATACTTATTTCAGTAACGTATATCAGTAGCGTAGCAATTCAATAAGTTTGGGAAGGGCTCAATATGTTTCTATCAATGCTGGAATCTAAAGAAGACACCATATTGTAGTGATCTGTGGTTATGTTCTCCCTTCTTCCAAGGGTTTGGGAGGTAAGTGTGTACTTCCAAGGTTACGGGTGTACATCCAGTCACTTTACGATTTTTTTCCCTAATGGCCGGCCTCTGCCTTGAAGGCTTTGGCCACAACAGGCCGGAATTGTTGGTCATTTTATTATGGGGGCAACTAGTAGGTGGACCAGTGTCGCGCCCTATGAAGAGATGGACACAATGACAACCACGCCCAGTCAGGGATCGAACCCCGACCGCCGTGAGTTGAACCCGAAACCGGAGTACGGTGCTTTACCCACCATACAACTCGGTCGACCCAGTCACTTTACGTTACTGCCCCAATTCTGAAAGTTTGATGGTACACTGTCTACCAATAAGTATTTGGACACCTGTGATAGAAAAGAAAAACTAACTTTATTCAAAATCAATAGTTGCTAGAGCCTCCACGAGAGGCAATTACAGCGTGAACCCTCCGGGACATACTTTCCACAAGTCTTTGTATTACAGCTAGTGGTATTGTCTTCCACTCGGTTTGGAGTAGACATAGAAGTTCCTTCACCGATTTTGGACGGGTAGTGCACTCCTTAATTCGGCGATCCAACTCGTCCCAGAGGTTCTCGATAGGGTTCTGGTCTGGGCTGTGGGCAGGCCAGTCCATTCGATGAACTCCATTGGCACCATAACAAGCCTTGGTTAACCTCGAAACATGACAACTGGCATTGTCGTCCTGAAAGTAACAGGTGTCCAACCCGTAAAACTGCCACAACGTAGGAAGCACATTGTCATCCAAAATAGTGCAGTAGGGATCGGCGTTGAGCTTACCATCAATGGGGACCAAGGGTCCCAGTCCATACCAGGAGAAACACCCCCAGACCATAATTCTACCTCCGCCGAACTTGACTGTTGGCACAATGCATTCTGGCAGGAGACGTTCTCCAGGCAGACGCCAGACCCAGACCCTGCCACCCGAACGGTAAAGGGTGAACCTTGATTCGTCGCTCCAAAGAACCCGTTTCTCCTGATCTACGGTCCAATTTCTAATCACACTCCACCGATGTTTTAGGCAAGTCTTCACGGCGGCAATTTCGAAGTTTAATCCACTGAAAAAAACAACTGATTTCATTGCGCTCTCCACTCAAGCCAGATGTGCCAAATACATTTACCACAATATATTGGTTGAAAATTGGAGGGTTTCCATCGAAAAGGGCAAAGTTTTGCTAAAGAGATTTTGACGGCGAAGTAGTCAGTAACTACACGTTCTGATCCAAAATTTCTTCAGATAAACCCTTCCAGACACGAGGTACTATAGCTAAGATGCTGTTTCGAAATCGTCCTCAAATCTTTATCGATTAATATGAATTGAATCAAAGGCGGAAAGAACTCATATTATTTAGGGATGGGTTACGTGAATGAAAATATGATAAATGCAGTTAGATGCATTTTGAAATAGCATGGAAGTACCATGTAAAAACCTTCACCTCGCAGCGGGGGGGATTGACAACCGAAGCCTTGAAGATGCATAAAATCCTCCTCTGCGATAATAAGAGCAAATCATTCATAATCGAATGAACCAGATGTGTGCTGTTGACAACAGTTTCACAACGCTGCGATCATACACTACAGGTGGCGTCGAGTGGCATGTCACAATAGTCAGGCGTATTCTCCGAAGATGTTATTACACGATGACTTCTTATTATTCTTCAAGATGACAAATAACTTTGACACCAGCTGCATCATCTCTCTCTGGCTGTGGTGGGATTTTGCCTATTAACATTGTTGTTTTGTTTGAAGTTCAGGGTTAAGAACGTGCAAGATGAATTAATTTCGCCTCGTTGCGGCGGCATCCGCTCATTAATGTCGTCCTACGTTTTCAATGTACCTTCTAAATTTGATGTGCTGCTTTGTGAGAGCTTCAGTTAGTGACGTAACAAAAGGGGAGGCAGTACAGATAAGGTACCACGAGCCCCCGATCCAAAGACGGCCCCCTGCCCGAAACGGCCTCAAGAGCATAACAACATTTATTATTACAAATTTAGTAAAACTGTTAGCAATCAGTAATAGTAGGTAACCAGATTAAGTTAACCACTAAAATAAATGCACAAATTAAACAAACAATGTATCAAGATTTGAAGGTGACAAAAAAATATTGCACAGTTACGGAACGCGATAATAAAGAGGGCTATCCCCAAGGTCAGGGAGAGGATCATGGGGTTTGATCCCCCTGAAATTTTAGTGAATGCATTAGTAGTTTTTAATTGCGATGATTCTGGAAATCAACTAAAAATGGAAAAAATTTGAGCGTACATAAGCCCACCCTCCTGAAATTTAACTTTGGGCTGCATATCCCCCTCCGGAATTCCCCCTTTTTTGTATGTATGTATGTATCCTTTTTTACTGATCCATCTGAACCACTGAGAAAAGGTCCCACCCCATGAATTTGTCACGGGCCTCAGCGATATAGTTACGCTTCTGAAATTAAACTGTTTAATAATTTCGTTTTTTTTTAAACTAAAATTAGGAAATACCAAAATGAAAGAAAAAACATATTATTTTTATTTGTTAATAACTTGGCCAGTGGGGAGAGGGGTTGGGGGTCAAATTCTCAACACTCAGGCCTGATTTCGCCAATTGCCATCCTTTGTAGAATATCTGGGGTCATTAAGCGGTTAACCAGTGGTCATTAGAAAGAACACCGTTTGAAAGATAAAATAAATAAAAACTTTATGAAAAACACACATAAGATGTTACTTGTAACTTGATACGATCGTTTCGACCAAAAAGTCTTTCGGTCTTCCTCAGTCAAAGCGCTTCGTCACACAGAACAGAGGGAACTTGAGTTCCCTTTGTCCCAGTGGCGGTTTAATGCAAGTTTGTCGGAGGGAGCGGTTAGTTAGAAGATTGACATATACATCCATTTTATGGAAGTAAAATAGGATCTTTTACATTAATTTCTTTTTTCTTGTGGGGCCGCCCTTGCTCTGTCCTGACAGAATTTTTTCTAAACGATCGTATCAAGTTACAAGTAACATCTTATATGTGTTTTTTCACAAAGGTTTTATTTATTTTATCGTTTAACCCTTTAACGCGCAATGATCCCGCTCTGGGAACACCAAATTCTGACGTTTTGACTGTTGCCAGTCACGAAGAATAGATTGGATTTCTATAAAAATAGTTGCGGGTGACATAGCTCCACGAGAATCCTTTACTTTGTAGCACGTCCTTTCCCGTAAAAAAATGGTCACGATTATTTTTAACAGCCCTGACATCTGTTGAAAAATGGAAGAACGCGAGAACAGCTGGAAAGATTGCCTAATGCTGAAGCACAGCCAGCTGCGTCAAAAAGGGGTCTCTAGATCTGTGGCACGCGATGAACGTTTCGATCGTCCGCCATCTTGCTGGTAGTTAAGTCGAGCGATGACAACGGCTGCCCTTTTTTCAGCATTGGGAGAGGGTTGCGCCTCAAAGGGTTAACACCAGTATTTTGAGTGTTTTTTCCACCGTTCGAAAGAGTTTCAAGACCGAATGAAATTGAGAATTTTCCAACGTAGAATCATTTGCGAAAACTAGATGGCGAATATAAGCATCGGCGAAACAAAACGAACTGCCTGAAAAAATATTGACTGATAAAACAAAATACAATAATGAAAGCAAATATTTGAACGGATGCCCGCTATCAAAATATTTGCGACCGGACACTAATAAGCATACTTCTAAATAAATTTCGATCGGCAGCTGTGATAGTATTTCAGAAAAATTCTCTGAAGATTTACACAGAATGCGGGGCTCGGTATTGTGCTTATTAGGCCTCATAAAATGGCTATCGTTTTACACAGTTTCAGTTGCAACAAGTGTGACAACAAATCAGATTTAAGTTGATTTCGATACTTCTGCTGATATATATTACACGTTGCAACGGTTACATTTAGTTAAAAATTTATGTTTGACTATTATTATTAACTTTTTTCCCCTCCATTTTCCGTGTGATGCCAGTCATCCCGTGAGCTGGTAAATCACTCTTACGTATACCAGTACGTAAGAGTGGTTTAACACAAATTATTTATCTCAAGAACACCAGACACCTTTGTTTTGTTTCTTGAATATAGCATTATGCAGCAATAAACATTTTATTACTGTGCTAACTATAATGTTGAAAATAAAAAATAAAATGTTATTCCATCCATTCCTTTTGATGAAGATGGAGATTGTGTCGGGGTACTCCAGGAAGAACGTATATAGCTCTGAATGACACATTCGGCAATGTTAGCTACCCTCTGATGGCAAATAAACAGACTTTCTATTTCAATTACAAACTCTGTTTTGAATCAGGTCAACGTTGTTCAAGATGCCTACGTAACATGTTCATTCTCAATAATTTCATCAAGAACATGTTTCAAATAACAATGTACGAATAAATAAAAATGGTACCTTAATCGAGACCTTGAATTTTCTTCCATTCCTACTTTGCCTAACGAACAGTACCATAGCCAGAAATTTTTTTTTGGGAGGGGCGGTTTAAGCAATGTTGTAACAAAAAATCTTGAGGAAATGGTAAGCTTCAAAAAGCCCTTTTTAAGGTACATTGAGGCCCTTTATCCAGGAACATAACTACCACTGGGCACCCCGGGCAGTGCACATGGGTCCCGAGCTTAGGAGATGGCATATATGCAAGAAAAGTGGACCACGGTTCGATTAACAGTGAATAAGCTTGGAAAATGTAAAGAAGATGAGGCCCCATTATCATTCGATGCCACAGAGTCCCCTAATCTATTGTTAAGAATCTGTCGTTATCATCGGACATTTCCACTGCGCAAAACAACTTCTATTCCATTTTATATTGACAGTAGTAAAAGGAAGTTATGCATAAAATATCTCTAAAATTTCTAACTAAAAATTAGAAGATAACAGATATAGAGCCTTTCCTATTTTGTGGGCCAGGTTCTCATTGCCAAGAATAAGAAAAATTTACGAGGCGTTCTGACCCCCCCAAACCACCGCCTCGCTAGGCCACTGCTAACGAAATGAGCCTGCAAGACAAAAACTGCTCCATCGAAAAATGACTTTCGTTCGATGGAACACCCGATCGCATTTTTGCAGATCCTTGAATAGATTTTTCAAAGAAAACCCATTATTGTTAAAAATTAAACAGAAACGAGCTTTATAATGCTTTACATTTCTCTAAAAGCTGGAATGACCTTCTTTTATCATTTAATCACCTGAGCAATGGTGAGACACGCCTAATATTTTTCAACCCGTGGATGAAGAAAGAAAAAAAAAAGCGATTAGCCCCAAGAAAGAAAATGCCAGGTTGTTAAAAAGAAATGAATGAACATGACTTTGTTTTTTGTTTGTTTCTTTATGTAGGCGTTAGACTTCGCGTAGGACCGTCTGTCTTATAGGAGTAATCGTATAGACGTTGATAAGTTCGCCGCGTAAAATGTGAACACTTGCAATGACAAAATATTCTGCAGGTTTGTGCAGTGAATGCAATTATGAGATACTAGTCACAAACTGTTACGTAAACTGACTGATAGAAGTACCAATGCTAACATAGCAGTTGCAACTTCTTATAATTCTTTTGCAGTTCCGAAGCTGCTTGTTGGTACTGGGCAGTCACGAGGGGCAGATTCAGGCGGATTGGAAAATGGTCTATTCTTTCTCTGTCATAGCAATCTTCCAACCAAGGGCCTGACTATAAAATTTTGTGCCCGGAGTACCTTTAAAATTTTATGTCCCTGTACATAGCTGGCTGAATTTCTTGTGCCCCTCTCATAGCTTTAAACTCAATTTTTTGGCTTATTTGTGTATGTGTGTTCAGGGCACATGCCCCAAGAGCCCGTGCGATAATCAGGGCCTGCTTGAGGCCTAAGCATTAATGGTTCCAAAGTGTACAGGGAAAATTGGGCCGACGCTCCCTTAAGCATCTTGAACCTAAATATCTGTCGAGTTGTTAGATTAACCCACCGTTGACCTAAGTTTCACCTGTTCGTTCTTATCATTGAAAAGATAAATCGGAGAAGACTGTCCTCCTACTATGTATGATCAATTATGCTTCCCAACTTGGGTCTTTGAAGGCTTCGTTGGGGGTCTTGCGTTGCGCCAGTAGCGTACATAGGTAGAGCAAAAAGCTGTAAATCTCTGTTTCGTCTCGTCCCGCATCCATCCTTATCAACAATCAAGCCTTCTTGTAAAAAAATCTACTTTTTCGACTTAGTGGGCCCTCTTCAATTTTTTTTTATCCTATCTGCTTTCTTGCAGCTTGCAACATCGGCTCAGTTAGTGCTGAGGCTATACCGTTTCAAAAATTTTGATTTATTTACTTTAAAACAGAGGACAACGAGAAACTTTGCGAGCCTAGATGAGAGGAAAAAAAAATGTTAAAACAATCTGAACTCCTCAGACCAATGTTAGCCTAGATAACATACATCTCGAAGGCTAAACTGAAATTTTAGAGCACCATTGATCCAGAGTTCAATGGTGCTCTAAAATTCAGATCCAGAGTTTATTTTTGAATTATCTTTTCAATTTAACTTCAAATTCCGATGATACGCTTGTCAGTGACGGCTCGTGGGATACAGCAAGTACAGCCGGGCTGTACTTAAAATTATCAACAAATACGTTAAAATAATTTATTCTACTAACTTTCTTAAATTCAGATTAGAATTATGGAATTTCTATGAAAAATTAAAAAAAAATCTAAAACAAAAACAAAAAACAACGTGTTGTAGTAACTGCCGGATCGCTCATTCAGAAAAAAGCCCTTTAATCTTCCCACAATTCAACTGTGAGTCTCGGTACAGCCCTCATAGCCGATCAAGAAATTGGCAGAACCGTTGCCATGGCAATGGGTTTGTAAGAAATCTCTCCGGCAGAGGGAGTTAGTAGCTAAGTACAGCTGATGAAAGATTTTCAAACGACGGCTGCAGTGAATTCGACTGACTGATTGGCTCGAGAAGTGAGGGAGGGGTACAGAGAATATATGCTCGGAAAACTCTCCACTTTATATTGCTGAATTTATCAAGAAGGAAAGCTTGGATAGACTCTTATGAATGGACAATTACCCATCAAAGCAGTATTTTCTTTAAGTAAGCAAGAACTGGCATTTAGAGGACATGGCGAGCGAGAAAATTCTTTAAACATGGGAAATTATAAAGAGTTTTTAAAATTATTGATATCTGAATTAAAACAACGCCTTTTTATGAGGACATCACTGACCGATTCGCAAGTTTAAAAGAAAGGAGGATTGATTTGACTTATAAAAAATAAGTAAGTTTTCTTTTTTTTTTTTTTTTTTTTTTTCTTTCCTTCTGAAGTTATCGTTACAAAAGAAAATTCTAAGGAAACTTCGAATCAGACACGGATTAATGCAATTTTGAGGATAAGAGCGGCTGGTTGAAATTTATGTAAATTTTATGAAAGTAAAATAGGATCTCTTGCATTTTTTATGAAATTTCTTTTTCCTCGGTGAGGGCTTAATCCGTTTTCGAATTCAGTAACAAAGATTTTCCATTCATGTGGGGAGGAAGGGGGAGGGGAGGAGCTCATATGCTTCCGGCTGCACTAACAGTTTTGATCACGGGCCGCCACTGACGCTTGTTTCTTCAATATCGATGGTATGCTTACCATTGAGTGAAATTTCAATACAGCATAACAAGAATCTTCTATACAAAATTTTACAAATAATATATTGAGCTTTGAAAAGAAAGGAAATAATAATAATAATAAGCAGACATTCTGTTGCACCTTTAATGATGTTTACGTTTCAACTCTTCAGTCACAAATTTTGCGTGCTTTTTTTTTTCACTCAGAGTTACCCAGTATTGTGTACTTGTAACGAAGCGGTGATAGAACACTGAATCAGGAGCGATAAATCTTCGAAATATCTTATCTCTCAAGTTCACTCGCTCGTTTCTAAGCGCGATTTCACTTTGAGGGAACCCACTGTAAATGCGTGCACTTCACGCTTGCGGAGTGGACATGTAAACGTCATGCTTTCGTCGCCACACAGTGGATGATGACCAGCGGCTTGTTGCAGTCAGTAACTGAGACAAAGGGAGATCTGGTTTACTCATCTGAAAGTTTATCACCCTTGTGTAAGGGGCGGGGGAAACACACGTGAAGTAAACCATATGGAATTAAAAATTTTCTTGCATTTTGAAAAAGCTTCTAAACCTGTACGGAAAATTGTATGTACTCGTACTTGAATATTTCCTACAGTGTGTCCTGAAAATAACATCCTGATTTCGAAGTTAAAAATTTCAAAAACAAATATCAATAGAACAAACAGTAAAAGAAAAAGGTATTTTATGCAGATGTTTTTCGACAAAAACCGCTAACAGATGGCGATGTAATCGCAAGCCTCCGTAATGGATTGGCCTCCATATTTTCCCGATCTGACTCTTTCTGACAACTTTCTGCAGGAAACATTGAAAGACACTGTCTACCGAAATCATCCTAACACGTTAAACGAGCTTGAATAGCAGATTTCTGAGGCATGAAATCCACTCCCGCTGAGACAATTCAAGACGAGTTGACAAATTTCATTATTTTCGTTAGCGAAACCTCTGTATGTCGAGTCGAACAGCAGATATTTTGATGAAATTGTGTGGTGTCTGCTTGCAGAGAATCAGTTTATACTAATGCATAAGGATCATCGATCGATTCTGGCGAGCTGCGCCATCTATTAGCAGTGGCGTACGCAAGGAGGTTTTGAGGTTTCTAAGCTTTCGTGTCGAAGATTTTTTTATCAGAAAGACCATAAATTTTTAATTTTCAACATAAAGATTATGTCTTTTAGCATTACGCCCACAACCCCCTCCCCCTCTTAAAGAAAGTCTGTGTATTCCACAGTCTGTTGGCAGCTATTATAAATACTATTTCGAAACTTCTGTATAAAATTTTTACAGGTTGCATCACATCACGTATGGGCAACCTATGGAAAGTTGCGGGCCAAACTTTAGGATGTAAGCGGAGTCGCGGGCCAAATTTTGGGATGTAAGCGGTTGGGCCATATAATTATGATTTATATGGTATTTTGAATGGTTTATGTGGGTTTCGTCAGGCCGGATCAAAAGCCGGGGTAAGCCACATACGGCCTGCGGGTGGGAGGTTGCCTATATGTGGGTTACATGATAAATATAAAGTTTGCTGTACCATTCTATTGATATTTGTGTTTGAGATGTTTCTTTTTAAATTAGGGTGTTATTTGCTGGACACCCTGTACATTTCGCTAAATAATATGGGTCTTTACAATTGGTGAACAAAAGTATAAAACGTAGAGTGGAAAAACATATTGGTCTATTGCACTTTATTTAAACTTATTTCATTTGAAATTGAGAAACGATACTTCAGTAATATTAAGCTTTGACGATTTCTCGTCAAATGTTAAGATGTATCACAAAGCTGGGTTCAGTTTTTAAAAATTAGTTTCTGCACCAAATTTAGCAATATTTCGCAGAAAGTCGCCAATCTTGAAAATAGCGAAATTTTAGTCATGGCTCAAACAATGATTAACTGTAGACTTCTATTGTATTAAAGCTATCCATATACTTTAATGTATTGAAAGTCTTTTGGGTGATTCTACAAATAATAAGCTAACCAGTCGATTTTAATCACAAGCGGAGATGAACAACTGGATGTTACAACAACCCTAAGTACAAAATTTGAACATTCTACGGCTAATCATTTTTGACTTATGTGAGCACACACGTAGGTACGTGCACGTATGAACGTATTGGGACGTCACACAGAAACTTGTCCAATTAACGTAGGAATGAGCAAAATGCACTAAGAATCCGAAATTCGCAATTTTCTGCTTTCAGAACAATTTTTTTACTTCGTACAAAGAAAAAAAAGAAATTTACATAATGCTAGATTCTGAACAAAATCTGTATAAGGCATTTATTAAATTTATTTAGTATCTCATCCGTTACAAAACACTCCTAAGAAGTTGCTCAAATAATTAACAGAGCAGAAGCAGTTTGGCACCAAGATAAATTTTCGCAGATCCCACATTTCTTAAAACATGTCTTATATTAGTTTATTCTTATTTGTGATTATTAGCTGGATTTATACGCACACTTCCCAATTCGGTCATTTCAATTAAGCCGATAAATACGGTGTACTAAATAAGTAATTAACCAACTTTAAGTGGGCATTCTCTATCACCTTACAAGGCAGGGCGTGGCCTGCCTTCAGCCAGATCTATATTTTTAAGCAAAGTTTGGCACAGATTAGAAAGAGAGCGATACACATCAAAACTGTGTAAACGATTGTTTAGTTTCTAACCTCGGTTCCAAGAATAACGAATTTGATTCTACTTACACAACTTGAAAGCTATTCATAAAATTCTTACTTTTCCTTTTCGAAATCTTACTACCTTGTACTGTATTGCGTTTGAGGCAAACCTGTACGAGAGGATCTGCCTTTTGCGGATGCCTTGGATGTAGGACTTTTTGTGGTGTTCTAACGCGTATCCACAGTGCATCTAGAGAAAGCCGCTTAAAACTCCAGACCGTTTGATTGACAGTTGCGCGGTACACCACTTTGATTTGGACGATTATAGTAGTTTTCATAAAACAAAGGTTAAAACGTTGCAAATGCAATATGCAAATTGTATTTATTTATTTATTTATTTTTTTTGGGGGGGGAAGGAGGAAATTTTTCTTTTTGACGAACACTGAAGACCCAGGCATATCGCTTTTGAGAATGTAATAAAACCTCGTTGCAATGAGCTGCGATAAGTGGCTCACAGATTTTTGTCATTTTATAAATTGAACTAGCTAACAGAATAAAGAATATTTCATAATTTTTGGTCACTAGAAAATCCAAGAGAGAGGTTCTGAGAGTGGTTATTTAATGGAGGAGAAATCAGCGTTGAGTTTATGGAGAAAAACTTGCGTTCCATGACACTGAGATTAGGGAATTTTTTCGCTACGTTTCTTCCCACGGTAACGCTAACGTTAAATGCTATCGAACAATACAGTGCATGCGCACGAATAAATTCCGAAACCTGATTGATCAAAGTACTCCGAATAGCGAATAGCGTTAGCGTTAACGTGGGAAGAAACGTAGCGAAAAAATTCCCTATTGTTATTGGATGTGGTCGTTTAACGGGTTTGTCGCTCAGAGGTTTTTCTGCCTTCTTTTAGTTAGGAATCTAGTCTCACAATAGGGCCGACTAATGGCCGATTGGGTTAAATACTGAACATTAGTACATGGCTGAAGTGTTCGAAGGTCCAGGGCTCTGGCCAACCACACGGTTGTCGATCTAATGGTATGGAGTTTCAGGCGGTTTTCTCTTGATGTAATGTGAATACGTGTTATAAGCCCTTAGAAAATCCCCTGTCCCAAGGTGTTCTTCCCTTCGACAGATAGCCTCCTTTACTTTTAACCAGGGGCGGCCCGACCCGGTGCCTTGCTTAGCACCGGTGCGGCCCGACCCGATGCTAAGCAAGGTAAGCATAGCACCGGAGCGCCGTCTTCGAAGGGCCGCCCTTTCGAACACAATAGCTTGAAGAAAGTATAAAAAAGGGCGCCTTTTTTACGTTTACAGGGGGGGGCACTACATACCCTAAGGCCGCCCCTGCTTCTAACAAACAAACAGCGTGCTTTACTTTAACAAACAACTATTACAATAGCAACAGACACTGGTCTCACAACACAGTAGAAGCCATTTTCGCAGAGAACAAACTGAAAGTTTCACAAATCCATTCCATGCAAGAGGGAAAAAAGAAACATTAACAATTCTCAAAAGCATTTGTAGGTGAAGGTGAAGTCTAAATAAACGGAAATTTAACATTTCACAGAGAGCATCCTACAGCCGTCTCACACAAGCATGACATTCTAAAATGTTTCATGTCCACCAAAATAAAAACAGAATAAATAAATAAATAAATAAAAATCACGTGGCAGCCTCACCCACTCCAGCAAGGTTTTGACAACAAGAAAGATTCTCTCCGGGCTAAGTTCTTGGACAGGACTCTTATGAAATGGCTCGAATTAATATCTCGAGCACGTCATTCCATCTGCAAAAAACGCCACTGTTTAATGGGCCAAAGTTAGCGCTTCTGGGGAAGAAAAAGAATTTCAGCTTGTGGGGAGGGAATATAGTGCTTCTGAACATGATCTTTGTTTGTTCTTTTTGCCTTGATCCATCGTCACTTGCTGTTCTTGTTGTTGGTGTTTCCGACCGTGTTGGGTTGGATTATATTCCAGAGGTGCGACCGTCTTGCGCAAGGTTGATGAAGAGCGACGTTTATACGCGCCGAGAGCTTTTTTTTTATTCTTGAAAAGGTACTTCTGGAGATTTGTGCAATTAGAATTGTGACAGAGAATTCGTATTAAAAGAGCACCTCTTTCTCTTTTGTTTCTGCGCAGCTTGGCCTTGAATTTGTCTATTAATCGTTTGGCTTAGACGTTTAACTTTTTTGTGTGGCAAGGGCGGATTAAAGGGGAGGGGCGGAGGGGGCGACCCCCCCCCCCTTAAACAAACTGTTTTGTGGCGTAGTTAGGGACCAGTGAGTTTTAAAAAAGAAAATGCGCTATTTAACCCTTTGAAGTGAAAGCATTTTCACATCAATATAGAAGACCGACTGGATAGACTGCCCAACGCTGGAAAAGTGCAGCCGTTGCCATCGATCCATTTAACTACCAACAGCACGACGGTCGATTGAATCGCCCATCTGGTGCCACAGAGCTAAACAAGTTTTCTGACACAGCTGCGGCCACACTGACACTTCTCACATACTGTGTGGCCGCGCAGCCAGCTGTGTTAGAAAACTTCCTTAGCTTTGTGGCGATTTGTAGGTGATTCGAAGGCGCCTATATCGGATAGACGATAGGCGCCTATCGTCGTTATCGAATCTACAATATATTACATGTAATATGTACATGTAATACATGTAATACATGTTGACATGAAATATATTGAAGATGTCCATAAACATTAATGTATTGTTACTCTTTTGGGTCCTGTAAATAAACTCCCCAGTAGATTGGAATAAAAAATCGAGATGCACAACTAGATGTTACAACAATCTTTTATATGAAATTTCAACATTCTATTCTACGGCTAATAGTTTTTGAGATTTAAGAGTGAAATACATACACACGTTCATCAAAAGTCGCCAAGCTTGGCGACTTTTGGCGTAATTCATGAGGGAGGCACGTGACTGTGGCCGGACCATTACATAACTATATGGTAGGACGGTATTGTGCCTGAAATGGATGAATGTCCTTAAATCTGCCATTGACTATAATGTGTTGGAAATCTTTTGAGTGTTCCTGTAACAGAAGTATAAATGATAAAGACACTTTTTTCGATGGAGAAATTCATTTTGTAATCCTTAACAGCATATATCACTTCTGAGTCGTTTGATATAGCCTAATACCTCTAAAATATGCTTTAATGAATTTCGGCCCATAGAGCGTAATGTTTTTAGAATCTTTTAGGCGGCCATGTAGATAAAATATCCAGTCGAATGGGACCGACAACAATCCTAAATATAAAGTTTTAACATTCTACGTCTACTAGTTATGCGAGTTTAATGAATTTCGGCCCAAAGTGTGTAATGTATTTCAAATCTTTTGGGCGGTCCTGTAGATAAACTAGCCAGTCGATTGGGACCAAAAGGGGAGGTGCACAACTAAATGTTACAACAATCCTAAATATAAAGTTTCAAAATTCTACAACCAATAGTTTTTGAGATATGTGAGTTACATTTATACGTACGTACGTACGGACAGCATGAATAATTGGTCAAAATAGACTCGTGGTCGATCAAAATGGGTTGCAGACGCATTTATATGAACGTGCAATTTAGCGTATGATGAGATGCATCGAAAAAATTCTTAAAAATAAATTTAGAGGTAGTCAAAATCGGTTTTTTCGTCAAAATTTTGCCCCCGAAATTTTTCGGGATCACATTACTTCCTCATACTCCATACAAGGAAGTAAAAAGGGTGAGGTACTATGTTCAAAGCTTATATATATATATTTTTATGTATGTACAGCGGTAATTGTTAACCGCGTGGACCGACTTAAAAAATTCTTTTTTTATTGGAAACTCCGGCTTTTATTGGAAACTAAACTATTGGTTAGCTCAGGGGTGGTTCCATATGAATTGGATCACGTTCTGATGACATTATCATTCCGGAAATCGGAAAAACCGTGTTTCTAAACCATTGATTAAAGGGTTGCCAATAACGCACTAGTCTCAATATCAAAAGTTGCCAAGGTTGGACACTTTTAGCGATTTATCGCCAAGTTTGGCGTTAAAAAATGTTCCCAAAACTGAATTCCACATGGCGATATCTTCTATATTTGGCGAGAATTTGTCAAACCCTACCATTTTACAATGTGAATAATGGTATAGCTTAGAAAGGTTTGTCGGTACCGGCATATGGCAAAAATCGCCAAAGCTGGCCACTTTTGGCGTTAAAAAATAAGTCCCCAAGACTGAGCTCAACTTGGCGATATCTCTTATTTTTTGTGAGAAATTGCCAAATCTTAATGATATCCAATGGGAATTTTGATAAAGATTCAAAATTTGCAATATAATTAACCGATTTACATGAAACAAAATGCAACCCGGTTATTTCATGCGTAGAACATTAATTTTAGACGGAATTAAAAATTGCTCTTTTCCCAAAGGACTGCACATTCTAGGAGTTACAATCTCCAACTTGGCGGTGAATCCTACTTTGTGTTAAAAATTATATTTGTGTAGTATATATAATAAAAATATGAGTAAGTTCTTATAGTAATTTGTATAAGTAATTTGAAGTTGGGTTTCTTTTCCTTTCTTTTTTTTTAAATTTTACTTGTTGCTGTTTTAAAAACTATTGTTTATTGCCACTCAAACTTTTTATTTTTAAGTCTATTTATTTTAAAAATAAGAATTTTGATAACAGAAGGCGTATAAATATAAGCTTTTTTGAAAATCAATTACAAAGTCAATAACTCATAAATTAACTTTTGTTGAAAAAAAGATTCGACAAAGGGTTATATAGATTTGAAATTAAATAAAAAATGATCCCAAACGCATAATTTGTATGATACAGCTCTTTATGATAAAAAATTAAATATGTGAAATTTCTTTAATTTTTGCTTTGATCAATGACAAATTAGAGAAAGTAATTTATGATATTTTTGTATTGTTTCATTTCTTGATTAAAATTAATTTTACAATTAGCGTTGGATTTTATTGTACATACCGCTCACTCTTTTGAACAAAGTCATATCTTTAAAAAAAAAAAAAAAAAAATGGCGGTGGCCTCACCATGACACAGTGGTCATGTCACTGAAAATGGTAGACGGCCGAAGTGTGGAGGTCCCGAGTTCAAGACCGATCGCGCGGCTGTCGACCTAACGGTCTGGAGTTTTGGTAGATTTTCTCCAGATGCAACGTGAATACGCGTTAGAGCCCCTTAGAAAGTCCTCCTACCAAGGCAACCCCATCCTTGGCAGATCGCCCTACCGTAGCGATGTCATAATCACACACACACACACAAAAAAGCGGCGATTTTTAGCTATGCCTGTTTTTAGAATGCCCTGAAAAAGTTGTATATCTCTGCAAGTTCGTCATAACTTGAACTGAGTTTTTGCTTCATCAATCGGAAGCTTAATATTTTTAATGCATTTTGTTTCTCTTTCAAACTTCAAAATGGCTCTACTGGAAGAACTGTGTTTTTTAAAGATAATAACGTTGTTAGAAAGAGTTTATTTTTAAATTAGAGTTTATTATTAGTTGTTAGAAACGATATGATAATACAGTGTACAGTATAATTAGTGCGTACTTCATGATTTTTACATGAACAAAAAAATTTCTTTTACAATACTTAGTGCTTTTTCAACGCCAAATTTGTCTGATTCATAATAATATTTTTACAAATCTTATTCATAGAAACTATTTTTGGCTATTAGCCACAAATTGCTTCGAAGAATTTTGTGCATGAGAGGTTTTTTTTTTCTTGTATGTTAAGAATAAATGCTACTTTTGAAAATAAATAAGCTTCTGCTCAATGTAAAACTTTACTGTTGAATTATGATCGATAGATGTTTAAAAATATGAGATACTGCAATTTCTAATCTTTCAAGACAGCCAGATAAATTTCTGAAAAGTAATAAGTTGAATTATCTTGCTAAGTCCAGTTGTTGCTGGTTAAGTGATTTTAATTCTTGAAAGCCTGGGTTTTAAACAAGTTCGCTGCCGATCCACGAGTGTAAGCTAAATTCCTACATCGGCTTTGTGAATAACTAATTAATTTTCGAAAAATACGCAGTTTGAAAGAAGTATGTCAAAACTTGTTTATTCACGACATGAATCATTTATTAATAAAAACTATATATTGTATACGTGAAATATCAGAATGTTATCAGAATTATCAAATATTGTAATTGATATCAGAAATTTGTCTTGTACTTCCGGCAGTGAAAGTCTGGTATCAAATTTGAAAATCAGAGCCTTTAAGGGTTAAAAAAAAAGAAAGACAGTAAATACAGTAGTATTTTTTTGTGTTTTTATGGATATGTGTACGTATGTATGCATGCACAATCTATTTTGAACAATCGCGAGTCCATTTTGACTAGTTTTTTTTGTGACGTCTGTACGTAACTTACATAACTCAAAAACTATTTGGCGTAGAATGTTGAAATTTTATATTTAGGAATGTTGTAACCTCTAGTTGTACACCTCCTTTTTTGATTACAATCGAGTGAGTAGTTTATTTACAGGGTCAGCGAAAATACCTTCAATACATTAAAGTCTATGGATAGCTTCAATATGGTCCCGCAAGTCTGCACTGAAAAAAAAAAATGTTTTGTTAAATCAACAAAATTATCCAGTTGAAATAGCACCAACAAAATTTTTGTTAAATAAACAAAATTATTTTGTTAAAAATTATTTGGTTATTTCAAAAAAACATTTTGTCAGTTTAACCAAAAAATTTTCTTTAAATAAATAAATGATTTGTTAATTTAACCAACTATTTGTTTAAATGGTTTATTTGGTTAAAATCAACTGAATTACTTGTTTGAATTAACAAAAATTTTTATGTTTACTGGTATGTTCATGACTCCTTTAGAAAAATTATTTTGTTGATTTTACTATGTCATTTTTTAACCCATAAAAAGTTGGTTGAAAGTTTCAGAGGTAAAACAAACACTAAATCAGGGATAATCAGGGCCTGTGGAAGATTAGATTACATCAATAATCAATCCTTTATACGCCTCGCTAAGAACAATCCGACTTTTCCTAGTCAGCTGTAAAAGTATGCATTTCTCACATTATAACGTAAAGCCAAAGCCTAATTACGTTATTCGAAATAAAACACGGACATTGCCCGCTTTCGGGACGAATTTCTTTTCGTAAGTTTATTATTTGATTAAAATTTATTTGCAGTGCGATAACATCCGGATTGTTTGCAGTGGTATTTTGTACAATATCTTCCGAAATGAGACGATAAAGACTTATTTACATGTCTTTAATCTCGTTGTATCACAAAACTTCCGTCAGCTTTCTCTCGGGAAGGCGCTGTGCGAAATGCGACGTTTTTAACAGACTGATAAAACTTTCGGTATCTGACCCATGTTTAGAAATAGACGTTTTAAAGTTAACCTGTCAACAGCAGTCAGTTTCGTGATTTTAAGACACCGAATTTAACCTTTTGAGGCGCGGTGAATGCGCTGTGAAACCACCTTATTGCAGCGCTTTCACTGTTGATCGCTTAAAAAGTATGATTAAATGGTCCCAACGCTGAAACTGCTTTGTCGGTCTTTGGAATTGAAAACTTCTTTAGCTCTGTGGTGCCTGATGGGTGATTCAATCGACCGCCATGTTGTTGGTAGTTGAATGAATCGATGGCAACGGCAACACTTTTGCGGTGTTGGTCACTCTATCCAGTCTGCCTTCTGTATTAATGTGAAAATGCTCGAGCTTCAACCTTTCTCTAGCCACAAAAGCATGTCCACACTTACTGGTTATACACACACACAGATGCAGACAGAAAACGACCGCAACTATTTTTGTTCTGAAAAATGTATTTCCAACTTTGCTCTTGACATTTTACGTATTAAAAAATACCTTAAGATCGCGCTGCGATCTAATCTATATCGAATCATTTTTCTTGAAGTACCCTTGAATACGCTCGCAGACGCTTTTTCGAAAGATTTTTTTTTCTGGCATTTCGCTAGGTCGATGAAGTGAGCTGGGATTTCCCGTAAAATTTCTCAAAAGATGAGCTGCTAGATGATTTTGTTTTGTTTTTGTTTTGTCCGTCTCCGGACAAAAGAGCAAACACTCTGGGGCGTGTTTCAAGGTTGCATTTGGTAGAATTTTTCTCATGCCTCACATTTTTTGATTCTTTCTTTCTTCTTTTTTCAAACACTGAAGTAAAATAAAGTGAAGTAAAGCAAGAATTCTTTTGGGGGAATTACATAACGCAAGGTTTGCTATTGCGGAAGGAGGAATCTCTCCCATACATTGGAGTGTCTGGATTTTCCACTTTTTGAGCTCAGAAGAAAGTACTAAATAATTTTGTAGATACAGCCTTCAAAAGACTATTTTGTTATATTGATTAAAAACGTATGTTGGAATGTAAAATTAAATAGCATTGCATAAAGTTGTCTGGAGAATGAAACGTTGATGAATTATACACATGAGACAATCAGCCATAGATCAAAATACATTTCAGTAAGAATAAGTATCATTTTAATTAAAAAGTGGTATAAATGAATACGCCACCAGAAGGCGCTATCTCAGCTAGGCGTTTTTACAATCTACGCATTTAAAAAGTAATCTTCTGGCAACCAAACAATAGTAATTTGTATTAACGAAAACGACACTCACGCATTTCATCTTTGTCCACACTATTAATTTCCCATTCTATTTTAACATTATAGTTATCGTAGTCGCAGAATCAAATGCTGCCCCTTACGTTGTTAAATTCAACAGTCCAACTAAAAAAATGAAGTCATTTCTAGAGTTATTGGACTCGGAAAAACAATACATAATTAATAAATAAATAGAATATTAAAGCACTTTAAATAGTCCAATTTTAACAGTTAATTCGACCGTTCATTTTAAATTTTATTTCCATCGCAAATGTAGAAACATTTTTATTCCCAGCAGAGGCAGCAACAAGAAAAATAGAAAGAAGCAACAAAGATATATACCGTTAACCAGTGCTTTTTCGCTGTGTGGGTCAAAATAAATAAATAAATCCTGTCTACGGACTTGATATGGATCCACGGAGATACGGATATCACCAAACGTCTCAGTGGCGGATTATTGAAAGTTTCTCGGTGGGGGGGCGGTTAGTTAGAAGATTGACATATACATCCATTTTATGGAAGTAAAATAGGATCTTTTACATTAATTTCTTTTTTCTTGGGGGGGGGGGTGCGGTCGCCCCCTCCGCCCTTGAAACGTCTTGCGGATCTTACAAAAATAATAAGAATCTAATAGAGCAAACAAAAATACTGCCTATACCTATATTCTTATTCAATGAGTAAAATATATTTTGCTCATCGAACAAAGGAACAAAAAAAATCGAATTGTTTAATCTAACTACAATTTTAAAGACTTCAAACCACCACCAAATTAGCTTGTTGTTTCAAGAGCACACTTTTCTGAGCGTAAACACAGGTTAAGAACTCGCAATTTTACTGCATAAAAAAACAGTAGGTATCTTGACATTTCTGAAGATCAGAGCTTTTCATAACAAGTTTCTAAAACTTTCGTTCTTATCACAGTGAACCGCAGAGAACAGTTTTTGCTTTTCTAGATCGAGCAAGATAACAAATATATGTCATATTTCCTTATCACTTATATATGTATACTTACTTTGATTTTTGCAACATGAAGTCCATCCACCAAGACCTTGACATACCTATTTATAAAGAATGATATTTTTATTTATGAGACACATTCGGCACATAAAAAAATAAATTATCGTATCTTTTGAAAACTTTCAATTTGCACATGGCTTCCTGTCCATGCGCTCGTAACGTTTCTGCAGCGTATTTTTTCTAATTTGTGACAGAATTTAACGCTGGAAAGTCGGAGTTGCTCCGAAAATTGCCTTTTGCTACATCGACATCACAGGTTGCAGCCAAACAGTGCGTTATGTGCATTTTTGCAAAGCGCCATCTGACGTCTCACGACTGCGCAGAGAACCAGAGTTGCAAACAATGTCGTTACTTGGAGAGTGTAGAACCCGAACGTGTTGACTATAGTGTATCTGTTTGTACGGCCTTGGTAATTTGGCTTGCAAGGAGTGTGATTCCAGGTTAAGGTCGTCAGAGGCGTAGAGAGCCAAGTCGGGGCCAAGACTATAAAATCGTCATGTCCTTTTAGTACCCCCAAAACCCTTTTGATCTCTTATTGCATCAATCATTTATTCCTTATTAAAATTATTAATCATTTAAAAAAACTTTAAATTAATAGTAACTAGAAAATATAATAGAATTAAAATTATTAATTTAAAAGTATTATACTTTGATATACATCGATGCTATAAAAAATACCAACATTTTGTTTTGAAGGTTTCGTCACCTACATAGAAAAACTGTATTTGGAACGTTTACAACATTTTTGCATGGCATGTTTCCTCAGCATTGAAAAAATTAATATTTTTATTCATACTTCCTTTAAAGCAGGCAGCCGAAAAAGAATTCGATGTACCAAAAATGGATAAAGTTCAGAATTTCTTAGAAAAAGTCTTGATCTTTGTTATTTTTTAAACGAAAATTTAAAATTTCGGAGGTTGAGAAGGCCCATAGTCTCTCCTCCGGCTCTCTCTTTTCTTTCACAATTTAACAACGTGTCTTGAAAAATAAATTTCTTGTTAAATGAATCTTTTCTAGCTTTAGTCATGGCAAACCGTTAATTAACACCGTCAAAGTCTACTTTTCTATTACTAACACTCTTCGTTTTGTCAAGTTTGTCGATTATGCTAGCTGCATTTTTGTAATTTCATTCAAAAATTAATTTGAAACTGGGGACTTAATCTGTATTTGGACTTTTTTACGAAATTGACAACATACAATAAAGCATATAAACAGCAAAAGGGGGCTCCATTACAAGGTGGGGCACCGGGGACTCCCCCTCTCTCTCTGCGCCATTGAAAGCTGATCAAAGACTAAGGCGCAAAAAGGGTTTCCTTTTCTAACAGAGGACTGAAAACTTTTTCTTTCGATGTGTTACTCCATTTTTCAGTGTTTGATAAGGCTGACAGTGGTCCAGTTGTCAAACTCGGCTCCTGTACGAAAGCCGAAAGCGAGGCAGTGCCGACCTGGCTCAGCGCTTGGGAGGGTGACAACTTCTCTAGACTGAACTGCTGTGGGACACGTGTTCGCTAAAGGGAGCTGATGTAAGTAAAATCTGTCGTGGCCGGAATGCTTTCCATGTTGGAAACATTATCTGACTATAACATTTTTTTTTTGTGCCCAAGGCAGTTTTTAAATTCTTGGGCCATACAGCTTTAAACTCGCTTTAAACTTTTTTTTTAGCTATTTCTGCATGAGTGCCCAGGGCGTATGCCCCAAGTGCCCGTGAGACAATCAGGGCTTCGATGAAATAATGTCTCTGAGGGTGCCAATCCAGCTGCTAGGTATCTCATTTTGAATTGTTTGAGGATTAGGAGACCCTTCATAGGGGACAACACTGGCCTGCCTACTAGACGCCCCAATCATAAAAGACCGGCATCTCCGGCCCTTTGTAGCGGTCAAGCCTTCAGTCGGCACGGCAGCTGACCCGGACATCAAGAAAAAAAAATTGAGACTGAATAAAATTTCCCGTGATTGCAAGTGAAGAACAAACTTAACATGCACATTCCTGTCACAGAAATGGTATTAAATATCTAGGAGATCGAAATCAAACGTTGGAAAAATTTATTTATCGTTGGAAAAATTAATTTATATCCATATAACTTTCGGCTGTTGCAAGTGTGATAGGCATAAATAATTTGGAGTCGGAATTGTCGAAGAAAATGGCTCCCCCTATTTATTTAGCATTAATCATTCAGGAGGAAGAACAAAAAGAAAGAAAATATTTTTAGCATCATCCGCCGCTCATAGCAGTCATTGAATTGTCAACGAAATTGGACACCTTCAGTTATTTGTTCGGCAGACATTACGCCGTCAGCCGTGACAAAATAACGGCACTTTCGTGCATGAGTAACTGCAATCGTAACTGTGTTCCGAAATAGGATCTATGCAAAGTGTAGAATCTAAACCGATATGCTGGCTTTGTTATTTTTTTTTTCAAATTTATAGCCAATGCGATTATTTTCTTTCAGGGGGAAAAAAAAAAGAAATGGCTGAAAATTCTAACACAATATGATGAGCGAATTTGAACACGTCAATAAGTAATCAGCTTTTTTTATTTTTCATTTTTAAGGAAAGGCACATCATTATTTTAGTACTTTAGAGAAAATGTAACAACGTAATTGAATAATTTGAAATGCTAAGTTTTCCTGGGACACACAAAAATCCGAAATGCTTTTAATCCTAAAATCGTACTAATCTTAGTACAAACTTCCATGGCTTTGGGACACAAATCTAAATGAAGTAAAAAGGGAAAGGGAAATCACATTGATGATGAAACATTTTCCAAAATAACTGTGCTTTATTTTTACACAAAGAACATTAACAACTGCAAACAAACAAAGCAATGAAAGTATGCCTTTCGTCTTCCTTCTTGAACGTAATCTATATGTGAAAGTATAAGTAACTTAGTGGCTCCCTGGAAAAGAACGACGTCCACTCTCTTCAATGGAGAAACATTATCTCATATTGCTGCCATGTGTTTAGTTCTGATTATTGCAAATAGTTATCGTCAGGAATTCTCTTTCTATGTCCAGCGTTCGATTCCTGCATTAGTCTTTGATTGCTACGGTGATTCATCTCCAATATGTCTTTGTAATGACGGAAGAAAACAGGTTAATTATCAGCCTCAAGGGTGGTGCACTTTCCAAATCCACAGCCTGTCGGCTGCTGGGGCACATGCACACGTAAGTTTTTGGGAAAAAAGAAAAATTCAAATCATCCCAGTGTCGCTCATGATCCCAACTATGGCGCTTTTAATTATTCTTCCTCAAACCTTTAACGCGCAGTGTTCCCGCTCTGGGAACATCAAACTCGGACGTTTTGACTGTTGCCAGTCACGAAGAATAGATTTGATTTCTATAAAAATAGTTGTGAGTGACATAGCTCCACAAGAATCCTTTACTTTTTAGTACGCCACTTCCCGTAAAAAAATTGTCACGATTCTTTTGAACAGCACTGACATCTGCTGAAAAAGGGAAGAATGCGAGAACAGCCGGATAGATTTGCCCAATGCTGAAAAAAGGGCAGCCGTTGCCATCGCTTGACTTAACTACCAGCAAGATGGCGGACGATCGAAACGTTCATCGCCTGCCACAGATCGAGAGACCCCTTTTTTGACGACAGCTGGCTGTGCCGGCACAGGGGTCTCTCGATCTGTGGCAGGCGATGAACGTTTCGATCGTCCGCCATCTTGCTGGTAGTTAAGTCGAGCGATGGCGACGGCTGCCCTTTTTTCAGCATTGGGAAAAGGTTGCGCCTGAAAGGGTTAAGCCTTTGAAGTGCAAGTATTTTTATAGCATTTTCCAGATAACAGGAGAGATTCGTATGTATGTGCGGCATGAATTTCAATAAATTTTCTAAAAATTGCATTGAAAGGAAATTGAAAGCCCCCCCCCCTTCCCCAGTAGCTTTGTTATCTTTTTGTTGTTTTGTGGAAATTCTATATAGATGTTATTCCTAATACTGAGGTAAGAAGTTTTGATAATGCTGCCATTTTGTGAGACTTGTGGTGAAAGCGTTGGACGTGGGTGGTTTCACGGCACATCCACCGCTCGTTAAGATGTCAAAATATGAGTACACAAACAGATTCTGATTAGAAACTGTATGATAGTCTATGCATTTGGCACTATTTATCCTTCTTCCTTCCGTATTCGCGCCAACTTGCTTAAATAAATCCGGAAAAAACAGCAAATTTTTTCAGTTAATCTGATGGCGTTGAAAAGGCCAAGCGATAAACAGTTTTGTGATACGACGGTCAAGAAATAAAATAGTTACAACGCATTTTTATACGGACCTTGGCCCAGTTAATGAGATTCACTGAAAATAATACTTCTACTTTTCTAAGAACATTTTATTTTTTTTTTTCCACCACATTTGAAAGATTTATGATAATTAATTATTTTCAATTTAAATTAGAATAGGATTTAGTAGTGTAAAATAACTTGTTTCTTTTGCGCGGTGTTTGGCTAACGAACATCCTTTTAAAGGTGTTGGGAATATTAATTGTAGAGGAATATATGTAAAAGCGGGAATATAAAGTCATAGATTTTTTCAACACTTTAAGTAATTTTTTTTTGGGGGGGGGAGGGGGGCGAGGAAGTGTGTTAAAAATTTCATAAAAGATATAATTCCAACTGAGAAGAGAAGCATTAAAAATTTAACGGGGGGAAAACTCCCTCAAAATACCCTACATTCCTTGATGATTTAAAATAGGAAATGCACCTTCTGCTACAACACTTTTGAGAGTACGGTAATATGAAAAGATGTAAAAAATTAGCAGGATTTATTTTGATTTTCAGTAAAATTCTAAATCAGTACAATTCTAAACTATCTAATGTAGACTGCATTAATTTGCTTCACTAAATTATTAAAAGAATATATATAATTCCCTTAACTTTCCTTACTACCTGTACTGCGTTTGGGAAATCAAGCTTTTCTTACACCCCCCCCCAAAAAAAAAAAGAGAATAAATAAATAAAATAAAATAAAATAATTGTTATATTCTAGTAAAAAAAAAAGTGGAGTGTTGAGACTGATTAAGAAAAAAAATTAAAGGCTAGTTTAAATTAATTTGATTTTTTGTTGCTGTGGATTCTGAAGTTATTAGAAGATGACAGATGTTACAAAAAGGTGATACAATAGCATATAACAGACATTTAAAAGTTGATGGATTTGGTTCATCAACCAAAGTAAGTAAAGGTAAGGTAATGTCCTAACTATAAATTTCACGTCATTAGAAAGGATATACGAGGCCGGATAAGTTACTTATGCTAAAATGTATTAAGCAATTTAAGGGTAAAAAAAAAGTTTCAATATTAGTTTATGATTCAGTTAGAAAATAAAAATATCAGTTATTGAATTTTGTTTTAAAACATATATAAAGTTTTAATAGCATTTTATGATTCAATTAAAGCTACGAAGAATCAAGTGCTTGATTTAATGATGAAAGTTTTAATACTACTTTACGATTAAGTATAGCTGCATCAGTTATTGAATTCAGTTTCTTAGTTTATTTATATCCTTAAAAAAGTAGCCACATTTTAGATGCAAATCTTTAAAACTTCGTCAAAATCATTTTTAAATTTTACTGCATTCTTCTACTATTTATATCATTATTTTAAGAAACGCAGTTGAAATATGTAAATAAAAAATCTGTGACTTTTGTTAATATGACAATGTTTACTGATTCTCTTCATTTTTTACCTTCAAAAGTTTTTGACGTGTTTTTTCCACACGAAATTCTTTCAGCAACAATACGCTTTAATTTAAAAGACAGGCAATCGTTTAAAAGAAGAATGTAAATGTTGTTGCTATAAAATCCTTCTCAATCTATCCATGTCACTAAGTTTTTCCTCCCCCCCTTTTCTTTGTCACTTGTCATCCTAGTATCAAATGTGGTAAAAAAATGACCTTTACCCTGAGCTTACTTAAACCTAAAAAAATACGGAATTAGGACAGAAAGAAATATGTTTAAAATATTCTATAATTTTTCAAGGTTGGAAGCTTTTGTTTCTCACACACATTCCCCCTTGAAGTTTATTTCTCTGAAGCATATTAAAAATCATTGACGTGATTTTTTCTTCATCTTCGCTGTATTTCTGAGCAACACCTTTCATAGAAGTAAAAAAGTGTTTTTTAGATTTCGGTTTGTCTGTCTGTTGCAATTTATATTCTCAATAATTGTTAAGAAAATTTATTTTCTGGAACTTTTAATTACTATTGGCTAGAAAAATGTTTCATTAACAAAACTCGTTCAATTTTCACACTGTTAGCATACATTAATTTTTTTAAAAAATGCTGACAAAATAAACATTTTAGTTGTTACACATATTATTTGGCATAAAAGTGAATCTCCATGCAGTAGTGACAGTACATTTCACGATTAAAAAAGCTGTATTGAAAAGAAGGGATATAACTTTGTAAAAAGTTTTCAAAAGTAACCACCTCCCCCCCCCCCCAAAAAAAAAAAAAAATAATAATAAAAATAAAAACAACAACAATAATAAAAATTCATCCATAATGTGAAGAAGGTACGAGTTTAGTCTACGGAATAAAATAATTAAAAAGTTTCAGAAAAACATATAATTTTTTCGCATGTTGAAGGTCGAAATTGCAACACTTAACGAGAATGCAATCGGCTCAGTTGTTCCGACTTTTCACTAACAGAGCCCTTATTAATCTTCTGTTAAGAAGTCCGAGATACATGTACATCTTTTTGTGAATTTCCTAAACGAACCCAAACGCTGCAAGATTGTTGAGAAACATGTTGACAACAAAAGAACACACGCCGAGACATTTTGTTCCATTAGTTTCTATCAAACCGAAAACACACGCTCTCTTGAAAAATAAAATACACATGCTGGAAGAATAAAAATTAAGGCATCGGGAATACTTATCTGTGATTTACGGTTCTCTCTTGAAACAGACTGGAAATCTAATAAATTTCATCTTACGTAAGGAAAAACAACAATGTTTTTCTGGATGAAGACACATTAACTTTTAACTAAAGGTATTCTAAAAATTTTTGTGCAACTGTTTAGTTAATTTTCTTCAAAAGAATTTGACAATTTTGTTTGCCTTTTTTGAAAACGTGGAATACATTAAAGAGCTTGGACCTTGAAAATATGGATCCACCCATACTTTGTCTGCCGTTGATCTAAAGTAAAAGAACTCATTCGATTAGAAATGATCCTATAATCTCTTAAGCATAGTAGACACGCCATCCTGTTAGAAACATCGTTTCTGGAACAATTTAATGCAAAGAGCGTTGCATTAGAAATATCGTTTTCTGTACAGTTTAATTCAACGAACATTGCATTAGAATATCGTTTTCTGTACAGTTTAATTCAACAAGCATTGCCTTAGAAATATCGTTTTCTGTACAGTGCATTCATTCTACTATTAAGAAAAAATTCGTTCCAAAAACTTTTACTAGGTGGCGCTTTGCAAGAAGAAACAGCAATTTAACAATGGCTAATTCGGAATGTACAAATGACTTCAACATTTATTCATAAGTCTTCGGGCATTTATCAACTAATTTGAGTCTTTTTTGAGCTGAATCGACCATGCAAAGCTCTACTTAATGCGCATTTAAAAAAAAAAAAAAAAAAAAAAAAAAAAAAAAAAATTCCTTTGAGCGTATTAGTGTACAGTTCATACACCATATACGGTAGCAATCGGCTCACCCGTTTCATCTGGAAATCTGTTTATAGGGGAAGTTTAATTGTAACCTCCCTGTATAACAATTCCTTTTTGTAGCCCTTTAGAAAAACTATAAGGACTACACACAACAAAATGAATACGGGTTGTGTGACGGTGACCTACAATACTTTAAATGACTTGCATCCAGAGTCCTTAACGTATAAGAGAGTTTCCATTTTTTCCCCCAACCAATTGAAGAAACTATGAGTTTTACACACACCAAAATCTATGGAGATCCTGTGACAGTCAGTCACAATGTACTTACCCAATTTGCGCCTAATCGAAAGCACCGTTTAGACGCTAGCACTTTCAAGAATTTCCGTCCATAGGCCGTAATGTTTAACAATTCTTTTTTAAGCCCTGAAAAAAAAAACTATAGGTCCTATACATACCTAAATCAATATCGGCAGTGCGATAGTGGTCCATAATGTATACACCAAATTTAAGCTTAATGGAATGCACTGTTTAGGAGCTATCCGTTCACTCACATACACATACACATGCATCACCGTAAAAATAGTATATATGAATTCAGAAGACCTCAAAACGTGTCAATACTTAAAAATCTCTCATCGTCAAATCAAAATCGAATTTTTTTTCATAATTACAATACTTTCCTTGCGTGGTACATGTTCAGAAAATAAAAATCTTGAGTGACTCCACTCGACTTTTCGAATCCTTGATAATGAACATTTAAATTAATTGAATCGTTGAATAACTCAGAAAAAAGTGAAAATTATAATGATATTTGAATATTTCCCTCTTTCCAGATGAATGTTATTTTGATTTAAATAATTTAATACCAAAATGTACTTACAATGATTAGAGTTCTATATGATGGTGCGTATATAAGAAAGTTTCTATACACCTGTTAAATAACTATATGTCCTATACTCATGAATACCTACACAGTTTGTGAAACGGTGATTTAAAATTTGCTTACCAAATTTCAACTCAATCGAAAGCAGCGTTTAGACACTAGTGTACACTTTCAAATTATTTGAGTCCACAGGCCGCAATATTTAAGACAATGTTCTTGAAAAAAAAGAAGAGGAAGAAGCGGTATTAATTAAAATTTATCTATATAATTAGAAAACAATTACTTCGTCATTGTTACTTTACTAATGAAGAAGTGAAAAGAACGCAACAATCAAACTGCATGTCTCAAATTCCGCCATTGTTTACAACAATCTAAAGAAAGGAAATTTCAACAATTCATTGCTGCTTATTTTAGACCTTGCTTTAAGTATGGCAGTTTTGCTATTATTGAGTGTTTTTTATTTTTATTTTTTTATTTATTTTTTTGAAATCTTTTCAGGCGTTTCCTTCGGCTCTTTGCTGCTATCTCAGGTAGGCCAGTGGTGAAAGAGGAGGAGTCGAGTGTAAGTCAACCATCATCCATAGACAATAGTGACTCATTATCTATTATCATATAAAACAGCAAACAGTACATTAACCACATTCACAGATGAAACAATAGATAAGTTCACACCAATCACACATTCACCCGTTTTTTCAGTACGGTACATAATAGTCACACCAGTTACATCCTCAACCACCCCTTTCATCCTCACCTGTCATACACGGAAAAAAAATGTTTTGTTGAATTCAACAAAATTTGGTTGGCGCTATTTCAACCGAATAATTTTGTTGATTTAAAAAAAAAATTCTTAAATCAGCAAAATAGTACTTCGTTGAATTAACAAAAATTTTGTTGATTCAACAAAAATTTTTCTTCGAATTAGAGACAACCTAAATTTTGTTGAATCAACAAAACATTTTTTTCAGTGTAGAATCACCTCCTACCCCACCAGTCTTACCTTCATCTCTACTCATATTCCCACCGTCGTCAGAGCGTCAACAGCAAAATCCGCAAAAACAAATTAAGACGAATACGTAAATTTTTCTCCCACCTCTCCTGCATCCGACCCGTCCCATAACAACCTAAATAACTCAGACACCTTCCAGTAGACTTAAAATACCTAAAAATCCTTTTTAATGCCCAATAGCCACAGATCACACACTTCACCAACCAGTGGCGTAGTCAAGGGGGGGGTTATGGGGGTCACAACCCCCCCCCCCCTATAAAAAATTTCGGCCTATGTTCCGTATCCGGTGCCCCTTGGTTCTGGCGACATCGTGAGCGATGTTCAACGTTAGTAAAGTACCCTGCCGGTGCCGATGGTAGTTTGACTGGCAACCATAAAGAAATGTGTAGAGCTTGGCGACGTTTTTTTTTAGAGGAATGATAATGCGTGAAATATTGTAAATTGGATAATTTAGAACTACAGTAGAACTCCAATTATCCGAACTCCGACTAACCGAATCGCCGATTATCCGAATCGCTTTTAGAATTTCAGAAGAAAATTAAGACGGAGCGACCTTCCCTCCGCGAAGCTAGTGTAGGCGCACAGCGATAACGCACTAATGTGCAGCACTTGTAAGTAGTCTTAACATGCAAACGGACGTGTTGCTTTTTCATTTAATTAATTAAAAGCTCTTTTCTTTGAAAATAGTTTTCTTCTCTCATTTTCAACATACATATAAACAGTAATAAATATAATACATACTAAACCCTTTGCAATTATGCCTTCGTTAAACAAACCGATTACTGTATTTTCGAACGCGTTATATCCCTTCAAAGAACACTCGTTTTTAAAAGGGCGGTCCCCCGAACATAGCGGCGCCCTTTGATGTGGGAAAACCGGGGCTTTCTAAAAGTCAACAATAAATAAAAAATGCCACAGCCTATGCGAACAGAAAGAGAAAAAAATGATGATGTGAGAAAAATATTGATGGATTCTGGATTCCTACACTGACTTCCCCCCGCGAAGTCAGTGTAGGCACAACGGCAAGTTAAGACAAGTTCCGGCGCATTGCAGTCACGGCGCACCTGTCATTGTTTGTTTTGATTAGCCAGTGTGCTATTGACCTTGCTCGAGGACGCTACTCTTTCGCTACGGCTTATGTACTTTTGTTTGTGCGTGTACAATACTGTATTGTTTTTATACCATGGCTTCGAAAAGAAAACGTGTTGTGCTATCGTTAGCGGACAAACTGAAAATTATAGAGCAACTCGATAAAGGTGTAACGGGTAAGAAGTTGTCTGAGATTTATGGTGTTGGACAAGCAACAATTTCTGACATTAAAAACAGTAAGTCAACACTTTTAAACTTTGTTTCGGTGCTTGAAAATGAAGATGGAAGTTCCTCCAGGAAAACAATGAAGACAGCAACCAACAAAAATTTGGAAGATGCCGTGTTTAAATGGTTTTTGCAGCAACGTTCTATGGGAAATCCGATTTCAGGTCCAATCCTTTGTGAAAAAGCCAAAATCTTAGCAGAAAAGCTTGGTTATTCATCTTTTAAGGCTAGTAACTGCTGGCTAAGGAATTTTAAATTCAGGCATGGTGTACGCGAGTTAGATTTGGCTGGTGAGAAGCTTTCAGCAGACTCTGCAGCTGCTGAAAATTTTATTGAAAAATTTAAAACTGCATCAGAATCCTATGATCCGGAGTTTGTTTATAATGCCGATGAAACTGGCCTTGTTTGGAAAGCATTACCAAAAACCACTTTGGCTTCTAAAAGGGAATCTAGTGCCCCTGGACATAAGGTCAGTAAAGAACGTGTTACAGTGCTTAACTGTGCCAACTCCACTGGAAATCATAAACTGCCACCTCTTTTGATAGGAAAATCAAGAAATCCAAGAGCATTTAAAAACGTAAAAAAACTTCCACTCTTCTACAAAAGTCAACCCAAGGCCTGGATGACTGCAGCTTTGTTTACCGAATGGTATGATGAAGTGTTTATTCCTGAAGTGAAAAAGCACCAAAAATCGGTGGGAAAAGAAGGCAGTAAGGTGCTTTTAATTGTTGATAACTCACCCACTCATCCTACAGCAGAACTGTTGGAAAGAGAGAATGGGCAGTTTAAAACGACGTTTTTGCCTCCCAATGTTACAAGTTTGCTGCAACCCATGGACCAGTCTGTTATTGAAACAATGAAGCGCCATTACAGAAGGCAACTGCTGAGAAAACTGCTGATCGAAGGTGCTGAAGATGAAGAATTGGTTTTGGCAAATCATAGCAAAATAAATTTAAAGGACTGCTGTTACATGGTAGCGGAAGCTTGGAGTTTGGTTACGGCAGTGACGCTAAGACGTGCGTGGAATAAACTGAAAGGCCTACCGTCTGAGAAGAACAAAAAAAAAAAGAATCTGAAGAAAATGAGAAACAAGAATATGGAGAGGATGATGATGATGAAGATGCGTTGTCACTAGAGGAAATAAGAAAAATGATTGTAAAAATTCCTGGTTGTACAGAAGTAAGTGCTGAAGATGTAGGAGAGTGGATGGCTTGTGACACGTCTGACCCTGGTTTTCAAATTCTCAATGACGATGAAATTGTTGTAAGTGTGAGAGAAGATGTTGAAGTGGAAGTGGAAGAAGAACTTTCTGCTGATGTTGAAGTAGACGCTGGACCATCAGCTAGTGAAGCATTTGCCGGCCTCGAGACTGCTTTGAAGTGGATGGAGCGTCAGCCCGAGTGTGACCACTTGCAACTGCTCACCGTCAAGCGAATGCGTGACCTGGCTGCCCGAAAACGGTTGAAGACCGCAAAACAGCTTACATTAACGGAGATGTTTAAAAAAATGATTTTTATTTCTAAACTTGTACATAAGTACATTTTATTTATATTTAAAACATGTGAAAATTTCATGTTTCTTTCATTTAATTCAATAAAAAAATAGTGCAATATCAAAACGTAGCTTTTATTCTCTCCAATGGCAATTTTTTAAAAAAAATCCGATTATCCGAATATTTGATTATCTGAATGGGCCCCGGTCCCCATTAATTCGGATAATTGGAGTTCTACTGTATTGAAAGAAGCGAAATTTCTTGCACTTTCGGGCATGCGTAATAGTTGTTTTTTAATCTAGCTACTGTGTATGTGTGACGTAAGCAGATGAATGTAACGAATTCGCTTGCTCAATTTGACGTCACTAAGCTGTTAATTTGTGTTTTGCGCATGCGTTATTGTTATTTTTCGTTTTTTCCTGTTCTTTCGTCTACTATTCCAATTTGTTTCAACTTGTACTAATGTTTTTTTTTCGGTCTCGATGAGGGGCCCGCGTTAGTATATTTTCGAATGTATGTATCGATGAATGTAACGAATTCGCTCGCTCAATTTGACGTCATTAATCTGTTAATTTGCGATTTGCGCATGCGTTATTGTTATTTTTCGTTTATTCCTGTTTCGTCTACTATTCTAATTTGCTTCAACTTGTACTAATGTTTTTTTTGGGGTCTCGCAGAGGGGCCGCGTTAGCATATTTTCGAGGGGGCCCTTTTGAGGTGGTGGCTGGACCCACTGATGTTTTTTTTGGGTCTCGCAGAGGGGCCGCGTTAGCATATTTTCGAGGGGGCCCTTTTGAGGCGGTGGCTGGACCCACTGATGTTTTTTTTGGGTCTCGCAGAGGGGCCCGCGTTAGCATATTTTCGAGGGGGCCCTTTTGAGGCGGTGGCCGGACCCACTGATGTTTTTTTTGGGTCTCGCAGAGGGGCCCGCGTTAGCATATTTTCGAGGGGGCCCCCTTGAGGCGGTGGACGGACCCACTGATGTTTTTTTGGATCTCGCAGAGGGGCCCGCGTTAGCATATTTTCGAGGGGGCCCCCTTGAGGTGGTGGACGGACCCACTGATGTTTTTTTTTTGGGTCTCGCAGAGGGGCCCGCGTTAGCATATTTTCGAGGGGGCCCTTTTGAGGCGGTGGCCGGACCCACTGATGTTTTTTTTGGATCTCGCAAAGGGGCCCGTGTTAGCATATTTTCGAGGGAACCCCCTTGAGGCGGTGGCCGGACCCACTGATGTTTTTTTTGGATCTCCCAGAGGGGCCCACGTAAGCATATTTTCGAGAAGGCCCCCTTGAGGCGATGGTCGGACCCACTGATGATTTTTTGGGGTCTCGCAGAGGGGCCCACGATAGCATATTTTCGAGGGGGCCCTTTTGAGGCGTTGGCCGGACCCACTGATGTTCGTTTGGGGTCTTGCAGAGGGGCCCGCCCGGACCCACTGATGATTTTTTTGGGTCTCGCAGAGGGGCCCGCCCGGACACACTGAAGTTTTTTTGGGTCTCGCAGAGGGGCCCGCGTTATCATATTTTCGAGGGGGCCCTTTTGAGGCGATAGCCGGACCCACTGATGTTTTTTTGGGGTCTCGCAGAGTGGCTCGCGCGCCCTCCGAGAAAAATGTTTTTACACTACATAAATGGGGCTGTTACCAATATTTAGCAGGCTTTATACAAGATAAAATGAATATTCACTATTTGCGCCCCCCTCCGAAAGAGTTTCTGCTTCCGCCCTTGGAGAACATATGTAAAGCTGATGTCATAAACTTGAAAATCGTCTGGATTTTTTATCACATGTTGGTCTGGAAAATCGTTTTTTTTTTTTTTTTAATCAGAATCTGAGTGGCAATTCTGATAATTAAACGCGGTGCATTTGAAGTATAGAATTTTCATTTAGTGTTAATTGCATGAAGATTGAAGTTTGGTGTTCTTTGATTCTGAGTCGAATAAGTTTGTGTTGACTTTTCCTTGTCTTTTTGATTCCGTTTTACGGACCCTTTAACGTAAGTTAGTGATCGTCTCGGGGAATTTCTTCGTTAGTATGGATGTGTGGAATATAGAATGGGGGGGGGGAAAGTGAGGTAAGTGCTTCTTTAATTTTACTTTTTCTAATGTTTTGCTGTGGATTTGACTGTTTTTTATAGTGTCATTTACTTAGAATTTGTGTTTCTTTGTAAAATTTTAGTGGTATATACTAGTGTTTATTCGTCACAAGACGACGATAGCCGTTGGAGCTTGGCGGTCGCCAGGGAGGCTTGGCGCCATGGCTGGAGCTTGGCGCCAAGGTCTGTAGCGCTCGCACTTGGCGATCGCCAAGCTCCAGCGGCTATCGCCGTGTTTACATGAGGGGCACCGTCTTGTATGATTTTACCAAAATTTCTGTCTACGCCACTGTATCAACTAAGAACATCCGACCGACCCAAGACTGCATCTTGGCGACCCAAGACTGCACCGACCCAAGACTGCTTCCTCCTCAGTAGCAACAATAGTTCAACACTAACTTTTGTTGAATGAACGAAAATTTTCTTAAATCAACAAAATTATCCTGTTGAAATAGCGCCAACAAAATTTTTGTTAAAAAAACAAATTCATTTTGTTCAAATTATTTGGTTATTTCAACAAAACATTTTGTCAGTTTAACCAACGAATTTTGTGAAAATAAAAAAGTAATTTGTTAATTTAACCAAACTATTTGTTTAAATGATTTATTCGGTTAAAATCAACCAAATTATTTGTTTGAATTAACCATTTTTTTTTTTTTAACTGGTATGTTTATGGCTCCTTTAACAAAATTATTGTTGATTTTACAATGCCATTTTTTTAACTCATGAATAGTTGGTTGAAAGTTTCAGAGGTAAAATTAACTAATTATCTATTCATCAAAATTTACATTTTTATTTTTGTTTTTATATATCTACAAGTTAATAATAATAATAATATAAACAGTGTCACACATAAACAAACTTATTCCATGTCATCGTATAATGCTGCTTTCACGCGTATATTGCATGTGTGCAAGCATGCAAACAACTTTGAACTAAACTCGAAATAAAAAGTAAAACAGATCACTCCAGGTAAGCGCAAAACGAATGAAGTATTAGCAACATTCCCGAAGCAAACATTCCCGACGTCTATTAAATCAAATAAACATTTCGTTAACTAAGCTATCAACTTAGAATATACATTTATTTTATCACGAAGACAGATGTGAGTCTTTTTTTGACCACAGCTGGCTGTGCGCGAGCACAGCCAGCTGTCGTCAAAAAAAGGGTATCTAGTCTCTATGGCACGCGATGAACGTTTCGATCGTCCGTCATCTTGCTGGTAGTTAAGTTGAGCGATGGCAACGGCTGCCCTTTTTTCAGCATTGGGAAAGGGTTGCGCCTCAAAGGGTTAAATCATATACTGTAACCAGCAAACGAATTACTGCATTTTGTAACACCGTACTAACTTTCTAAAGGCCCCTTTGAAATGTACTCTATTCTTTGGAGTAAATTAATGAAGGGAAGTATAGTTATTACAATAAAACCACAAGTTCCCGTTTTAACAGAGCTCTCACATATTTTTAGGATTTCTTGTTTTCTTTTTCTTTAACAGTTTTCATTTTTAAAACTACCGAAAACAAATTTAGTTAAAAAAAAATAAAGTTGTGGAGGAAAATATCGATACATAGAACACAACGGAAAGTCTAATGAAAACAGCGATGAGCTTTTGGATTTAGTCACGAAACTGCCTGAGTCAATCAACAAAGAGGATATATCCGTGACTGGATAAACGTTGACGTACAACAAGAGATTACAGACGAGATAAGTGATCGTCAATGAGGAAAATGAAACTAGGGATGACGATGATTTCTGCAATAACGACGATTTTTACACCGTCCCTCTATAAATTTCCCATTCTGATGGACTAAAAGTTTTCGAAAGTGTTACTAAATATATGGAACAAAAAGAAGCGAAATCAGAAATCCTGTTAAGCTTTCACATTTTTTAATATTATATATTTTTTTATAACATACGGATACTTGCCGGTTAGGCATTTGCCTCTACAATGGTCCGAAGTTATTGGCCATTTTCTTATGGGCGCCCACATTACCCCCAATGAAGGGAAGGACGAATTACCACCCTAGCCAAGTCGGGAATCGAATCGGACCCAAGGCGTGAAAGAATGGTTCTTTAGCCACTATACCACCTGGGCGACATATTAAAAAGAGAAAAAAAAAAAAAAAAACCTAAAGCATTACTGCGGCACTACTGCAGAAAAAAGCGAAAGTAACGGGAAAAAAAAAACAAACCCTGAAACACTTTTATATTTTAAATGCGCACTAAAGCACTACATATCGAAAGCGTATCATAATCCATGCGCCATCCTTATTTTTCTTCCTTATTCCATTAAGTTGAAAAGTGCATCCTAATCCATGAGTGTGCCGCGTTTGTCTTTCTTGTTCTATAAAACGCTTTTCAGAATTGAAATCACCTACCAAACTGTTTAACAATCTTCGTCAGGCATATCCTAACTATACATCTTTATCGAAAAGTGTATGGTTTGCCAGTTTCTCGCCAAATATATTGTCAAGGCTAAGTTTTAGGGACTTATTTTTATTTTTTGCCACTAAACTTGGCGATAAATTATCAAAAATTGCAACTTACGGCGATATTCTAAAATTTTACTCCCTTTGACTTCCATCTCTCCGGGTATTGAAAATAATTGAAATTCTCCGTATAATTGAAAAAGCACCACGACAGGATGCCCTAATCAAACTGATGCACCGAAGTTCAGGACGCGCGCCGTCGTTAAAGGCGTGTTTCGAAAAAAATCACGCGATTTCAGTACATAAATACAAATAAACTAATTACGTCAAGCCCTTCAGAATGTTTAGAATGCCTCTCTACAAGCTGTACTATGCACAGTAATAAATTATAAAACCTCTATCAGGTACGAAACTTTTGAGAAAAAAAATTCTTAAAAATCGAAAACTTAGCAGGATGTGTCACTCTTCGAAAATTTTTGCTGTGCAACTCCGTGTTCAAATTTTTTTTTCGAGTTTCATAAAGGACACTGTTGTTTTATTTATTTTCGGTGTGTAGTGCATATTATGAAGAATCATCCTGAATTTTTTCGAGTCCCAGGCTCAATTAATTTATTTTACTCTTTGTAGTCAGTTAAGGAGATTTGGTTTCTTCTAACAACACCCTTAAGTGGCTCAGAGACCAGGGCCTTGATTTCTTCAACGCCGGTCTATTGGCATAAAGATGTCACTAATGTTTTAATGACCAGGGAGTGTGTTGAAAAATAATCCGTACGAAATGGAATGCTATGTCTGTGTATGTCTATGTCTTGAATATTCTGGTCAGAAGACTTGTTACTTTACTTTCTGAGCTGCCCTCGTAGCAATACAATAAGTTTATTTGGATAGAAAATCAACTCAGAGAAAAGAACTAAGAGAAAATTAATTCTGAAAGCTACTTTCGCTCGTTAACGTTGAAAAACAGTTTGTGGTATGTGGGGATTCCTGTTAACCCTTACAATCTCAGTGATGCTAATTTTGAATCATAATATATTTACAATTGTGTTTTCAGCTAAAACAAATTCAAAGTTGCTAATAAAAATTTTTCTTACTTTTACCCGTTCATTCTAAACGTGAAGTATGTATATTTTACAGATTTCAGATAGATTTTGAGAATGAAAAATAATTACAATAGAATATTTGAAAAAAAAAAAAAAGCAAGCAATAGAAATAAATCTGAGATCGAAAAACAACATTTGTTCCGAATGCAAAATAAATGATATACAGTGGTCGCCGCTTATTTCGGTCAGTGGTTTATCCGGCGATTCAGGTGAAAATTGGAATGAACAGAACGAAATAACCAAATTGCACTGTTTTTCCGCCGGTTACCTCGGTAGTGAGTGCCTCTTTATCCGGACCGATAATAATCGATGGAGATTATGAAAATTTCGACGTAATTAGCTTTTAAGGCGGAGTGAAAGACATTCAAAGGTGACTTTGTGTGGAGGTGTTACGGTAATTCAATCAAAGCAATTGTCAATACAATTAACAGAATTTTAATTAAAATAACGATCCATCTTACATACGGAACCAATGAGACACCTGATAATGATGATGACGACGATGTGCACCCCAATCGGTTACGTGTCACAAGAGTAGGTTTGTTGAACGTTTTAGACTTTTTACGTAGAGCATTTGACGAGAGCAATGTAAATGATCGCATCACCTCTTTTCAACATTCAATGAGATTCAATTTGTTATGCCCCTAAAACAGCCTTTAATTTCTAATATTCCCTACAATAGGTAATTTTATTTATTTATTTATTTATTTATGCATTATCATGTTTTAAAAATAAATGTACATGCGTTTTTATCGCTTGTTCACTTCTTTATTCTTTAATAAATTTGTGCATTCGTTAAACTATTGACTAATATAGCTCATATTTATTATTTAATTTGATTGATTTTTCTTACATTTTCTCACTTTTACTTTTGGTACCGGCGTTTATTTCGGATTTCGGTTATTTCGGACAATTTCAATCCGTCCCGATATGACCGAAATAAGCGGCGACCACTGTATTTTAAAAATGATAAATAAATAAATAAGTAGAATGGAAAGAAAATAAGTAAATCCTACCGTATGGTTAAGCTGATCCCTAACTCAATGACTCTGTCACAATTCCGGTTGAGCCATTCCAAAACAAAACTTTTACCGTCATTAATTCAAACAGATTAAAAAGTGATTGTCTAAAAACGTAATGAAATTCACACCGTTGGTAGAATTGGCTTGAAAATGTTCATAATTATGATCAAAAGTAGAGAAAACAATTTTTGCTGCTTTAAAAATCTGGAAATCTACCTGTTCCCTAATTTTTAAGCGATTTTCCACTATTTTCAGCTCTACTCAGACCTTGAAGGGAAAATTGTGATTCCGATTCGTTTAAAATAATTTTTTACCCAATTTATTAGTTTTTTCACAAATAAAATGATTTCCTCTGCATGAAGCATTGATATAAGAGGGGCTGTTCCCAGAAGACGAAATCGTTCGAATGCGAGAAATTTCTGCACGGTTCCAGAAGAGCATGGAATTCGATTTCGGTGAATAATAAACATTGAATATGAAGTTATTTACTTTAAGACGAAGATTAAGTATATTGAGTGTAGACATATTTTTGTAGAATGCTTTTTTTTAGCGCCCGTTGTAATTGTCTCCAAAACGGACTTCTAGTAAATAAATAAATAAGTCGTCTAGCCCGATAAATATTATGATTCGGCCCCCAATGACAACAATACAACAGCAGCCTGAGAACAACATCCCCCTGTGCGGTTACCATTAGGACAAGCGCAGCAATAACGCTGCTGTAATTTATTATTTATCGTATGGAAGCTATTTATCCAAAATTTTGCATCCTGCTGGGGTATTAACAAAGATAAATGAGACACAATAAACTGCAACCGTCATTATTTACAATAGTGATGATAATTAAGATTTTTTAATAGTTTTATTAGTACTGAACATTTATTAAAAGAAATAATTAAAAATTGATAATTAAAAAAATAATTACAAATGGATTTTCTTTCTTCTTTAAACTTTTGCCGTATTTTTTATTCATCATATAATGTAAGTCCTATGTCATATGTCCGAGAGTGATATTCTCCATATCAATTTTTTTTTCTTCTTTCTTTTCTTTTTCTTTTCTTTTTTTTTCCCGAACTGTTGCCTGAACTGTTAAATACGTTGCCAATAGTATTCCAAACCATCAACAATTTCATGTGCCCGGCATTTATCTTGGTGAAAAATTGCTTGTCTTGGCGGACCGCCGGGATAATACGTAAGTACCGTTGAAACTTGTGCATAACTCCCAGAGACCCATGACTGCAAAGCTCGCCAAAGGACGGGGATTTGTTAGGTTAGCGAGAGTGGGAGCGTTAAAATAGGAATCAACTCTTTCTTGTACCACAAAACACATCTTTGGAATCGAAATCTATCTTAAAATCGTCTACTGAAACTGTTTTACAATCTTCGCCAGGCATATTCTTCCTGTAGGCATATTCCAACTATACCGCAAAAACATTTTAAATGCTGTTTGGAATGGGCATCATAATCCATGAGTGTACTGTGTTTTCCTTTCTTGTTCCACAGAAAAATTCTTCGGAATAGAAATCTGTATTAAAATCGCTTAATAAAACTCTTTAACAATATACGCCAGGCGTTTTCTAACTATACGCGAAATATATTTATAATAAATTGTAGCGTTTTGGCACCACATTTAGCGATCCATTATCAAAAATTGCAACCCTTGTGCGACTTTCAACATTTTATTAACGCCCCCCCCCTCTCCACATTATCTGGCAAACACATTTGAAAAGTGATTCGACACGCTGAAATTAATAGCACTCGGGGGCTAAACATTTTCGGGTGGACCGCCCTTACGACTTAGGTTTATGAGACATAGTTAAAAACCTATTCTCAGACCTAACGAATATACATAGAAAATTTCATTAAAATTGGTCGAGTGGTTTCGGAGGAGTTAGGTGACTAACACTGTGACAGGAGAATTTTATATATTAGATAGATATATAAATTTGAGATTGAAAGTATTGGCAAAGAATTGTCATTTTCTTAGGAAAAATGATATATTTTACAAATTTCTGATTGCTTGAGTAAAAAATAAGTAGAATGAGAAAAACTTGTATCATGTCACTATATAATTTGCTCCTTACAACATATACACGGTTGAGCGGTTTATAAATTCATTAAAATTCGTCATCATTGCATTTGGCGTTCGCTATGCTTGCTGAGAACGTCAATTACGCATTATGTCATTTTAAAACATTTGCTTTAGCGAGAACCAAGCACAAAAAATTTTCCGCGCATGCATGCGCGAAGACTGGACGTACAATATTGTTGTTGAAACTTTCTAACGAGAAAGAAAGTCTCGAGAAAATTGTCCTTAATTCACGAGTGAGGGTGAGTCAATATTGATTAGACAACTCTGAGCAAATTAAGAAATTCTCGGTTACGCAAAGGCAAACATTACATGGACCAGTCATACACACTTAACTTTTCCCCTTCACTGAGCCGAAGTTTTTAATGCAACACACCTCTTCTTTTTTCCCCCTGTAATGCATTACAAATCGAATATATTATATTACAGTAAGCTTCCAATTATCTGTGTAGTTGGATAGAATAGCAGTCACAGATAATCGGACTTTGCCGATAATCTCCAAATTGACTGAAATAATCACAAAAAAATTCTTTCTGGGCAATTTTTTAATAGAAGGATATACTAACTACCTTATACAATAATCCTTATAAATAAAAATGAAATTCTGTTTGTTTGTTTGTTTGTTTGTGGATTTGATTCGTATACAAATCCACAAAAATGGACCTATCAGCCTGAAATTTTGCACAGATATGTAAAATAATATAGAATAAATGATAGTCCACTTTAAAACTTTGAAAGTCCACCCGTTCCCGGATTTTAAGAGATTTTTTATGTTCTCCACGTAAAAAGCTTTCCGTAATTGTAACCCCTGTAGTGAAAAAAATGTGAAATAAGGATCGTGGTTGCCATGTGTGGCGATTTTGCCGAATAAAATGTTTTAAATTCTCAAAGTAAAAATAAAAGAATAATAATGTTTTTTTTTTTTTTTTTTTTTGTTAGTTTATATTCGTAAGGTTATTTTTTTTAAATTATAATATCGTGTGCATGGGAAATCGGAGCAGGAATGAAATGTTTTATACGCAAAACAATAAGAATTGAAGATTTCCGAGGCTAATATGTCAAAATTTTTTAGTTTGGCGAAAAAATAAAATGGCTCAAATGCCGAGAAAGTGAGTTCTAGCGGTTTGCACTGTTTCCGGCTTGGCGCAATTTACTGAGAGCTTAAGGAAACGGATTTTTGAAAACAAGTGCAAAGGTTTTATTAGAATACAGCGTTAAATTTTAATGATCCGTGCGGAAATAATGCAGTTATTAACGGATTTCAAGCGATCTATCTTCAGCATTCTCGCAAATTGAGTGCATTAATTTTAGTTGGGGGAATTCCGCCAAATTTCAGATAATTGAAATCTTCGCATATAGTACATCGGAGTAACGATGAATAAAACATGTTATAGTTGATAATTTAAAAAATTAGGCTGTATTAAGGAATTCCACTTTTCAAAAAAATGCCTGGCGGTCGAACCATTTCCCATTTTGATTGCTGCTAAGTCAATGCTTCGAATGATTCCCTGAAAAAACTCTTGCAAAATGGCGTATATTGGCACTTTGGCGAGGCTTAGATTTGAAACTGGATTTTGAGACTGGTATCTATATTAATAAAACAATGTGTGTAAACTGTTTGTTTGTCTGTGTCTCGCGTAGCTCGCAAACGGGTGATCGTAGACCTACCAATTTTTGAACGGAAATTCTCCATGACAGGTCCCGACACACCTCGAAGCGATTTTTTCAAAATTCGAACTATTTTAGGAAATATCGATAAAAACGTATCGCAAAAGGCTAATTTTTGCTTTCCGCCATTTCGTAATTGTAACCCCACAGTGCATTAAGCGACAATTAAGCTTATCTAGGTTGCCACATTCGGCAGTTCATTAAATGATTCAGACTCTTGAAGTAAAAATAAAAGAATAACGATTTTTTTTTATTTTGACTAGATTATTTGTAAGGTTGTTTTTAAATTAAAATATCGTGTGCATGTGAAATCAGAGCGGGAATGAAATGATTTTTACTCAAAAGAAAAATAGAATTTGGAAATTTTCCGAAAATAAATGTGCAACTTTTTAATTGGGCGAAAAATAAAAGGGGTTGATGTGCGATTTTGAGAAGGATTCTAACGCTTGGCGCTATTTATCGTAATTTAATAGTCTGCTATTTGGGTTATGAATACACCTGCGTATAAGTTTTTGAAATTTTCATTCAGTTGGAATTGTGCATTTTTCTGAGCAGCTTTATTGCATCTATTTCTAATATATTACATCCAGAAAAAAGGATGTTAGAAATATCAATTTTAATTTTGTTTAATCACACTCATGAATAATGATACACTTTCTAACTTAATAAAATAAGGAACGAAAATAGGGAAGACCTATGGATTATAACTCTTTTTATATATAGCACTTTAGTGCGTATTTAAAATCTGAAAGTGTGTCAGATTTTCTATGATTCTAGCGCTTGGCGCAATTTAATGAGAGGGTATTTTTAAAAACAAGCGTAGGTTATCTTATAAATAAAAATGAAATTCTGTTTGTCAATTTGTTGATTTGGGTAGTATACAATTCAACAAAAATGGACCTGTCAGCCTGAAATTTTACACAGATATATGTAAAATAATATAGAATAAATGATAGTCCACTTTAAAACTTTGAAAATCCACCCGTTCCCGGAATTTAAGAGATTTTTTATGTTCTCCACGCAGAAAGCTTTATGTAATTGTAACCCCTGTAGTGAAAATGTGAAATAAGCATCTTGGTTGCCATGTGTGGCGATTTTGCCGAATAAAATGTTTTAAATTCTTAAAGTGAAAATAAAAGAATAATAATGATTTTTTAGTTTATATTTGTAAGGTTATTTTTTTAATTATAATATCGTGTGCGCATAAGAAATGAGAGCAGGAATGAAATATTTTATACGCAAAACAATGAGGATCGAAGATTTCGAGACTAATATGTAAATTTTTTTAGTTTGGCGAAAAATAAAATGGCTGATAGGCCGATTTTTAGAAAGTGAGTTCTAGCGGTTTGCACAGTTTTAGGCTTTTTGGCGCAATTTACTGAGAGCTTAAGGGAATAGCATTTTTGAAAACAAGTGTATAGGTTTTCTTAGAATACAGCATTAAATTTTAACTATCCGTGCAGAAATAATGCAGTTATTAGGGCATTTCAAGCGATGTAGCTTCAGAATTCTCGCCAATTGAGTACATTGATTTAACTTGGGGGGAAATCCGTCAAATTTCAGAAAATTGAAATCTTCGCATTTAGTACATCGAGGTAACGATGAATAAAACATGTTATAGTTGATAATTTAAAAAATGAGGCTGTGTTAAGGGATTTCACTTTTCAAAAAAATGCCTGGCGATCGAACCATTTCCCATTTTGATTGCTGCTAAATCAATGCTTCGAATGATTCCCTGAAAAAACTCTTGCAAAATGGCGTATGCTGGCACTTTGGCGAGGCTTAGATTTGAAACTGGATTTTACTTGAGACTGGTATATATAATAAGACTGGTGATAGATAAAAATGAATGTTGGTATGTGTGTAGGAGGTTGAAAAACTCAGCACCGTTTCACCGATCACCATGAAATTTGGTTCATCTAAGTCTTTTATCATGGAGAAGGTTTTTATGCTATACGTTTTCCTCTAACTTGCCACTAGGTGGCGCAGCAGAACGTCGAATTCTATTCCGTTTAGCCGTTTGCTATGCGAATATCGTCCAACCCATTTCGATGAAATTTGGTACACGCGAATATTAGAACACGGAGAATATTTTTCACTATCCATTTTGCTGTAACTTGCCGCTAAATGGCACTGCAACGCATCAACCTCTATACCGTTCGACTGATCGGCATAAAATTTTTTATACTTACACATTTGAGCACAAAAAATATATTCTAACTGTGTTCCTTCTGATGTTACTCACCATTAGATGGCACTGCAATGCATTATTGTTTTAACTCGACACTAGATGACCCTGCAGCAGGCCAAATTCCTGACCATTCAAACGGTCGCTATGAAAATCAGTATACATAGCTATTTCAACAATGAGAATATTTTGGCGTTATCTATTTTGCTACAACTCGCCACTTGACGGCGCTGTAGCAAATCATTACTTTAATTAATCACTAGATGGTTAACTGACCACTAGATGGTAACTGATCGCTATGAAAATAGGTATACATAGATATTTGAACACGGGGATGAGTTTGGCGCTATCCATTTTCCTATAACTTGCCACTCGATGTTGCGTCCACACATGAACTTCAGGACTATTCAGCCTATCGTCATGAAAATTCGTATACATCGATATCTGAATGCGAAGAATATTTTCGCCGTATCCGTTTTGCTAAAACTCGCCACTAGATTGCGCTACGTCGCATCGCCTTCTGCATCGTACAAACGATTGCCTTGAAATTCGGTATGCATGATTATTGAACACAATATAACGCGATATCAATTTTGCTATATCTGTTTATTACAATGAATAGTAATCACCACAAATCGTAATATCAAAAAGTCCATTCATTCCCGTGCGAAGAACGGGTACCTCAGCTAGTTGCATATGAAAATACATTAAAATGACTCTTATAACTTAACTTGAAATTTTAAGCTACTGAAGCTTTATTTATTTATTTATTTATTTTTGCTTTTTCAACGTATCAAGGAAGCACCCAATACGTGGGTCTACGTCACGCGCTATTTGGTTTTGCATTAAAACATCTTTATTTTTGATTTTGTTTCTAATAATATTATGGTTTTAAGCGTCATTCATTTTTGTCACAAAGTGACGCATCGTCTTCTTAAATGTCTGGAATGAAACGCAAATCTACAAAGTCAGACTGACTAATCGACAGTTTGCAATCTTTTCAAAGTTTAAAGGTAGTATTGAGAGCAAGCTGACATTCTGTAGTAAAAGTTACTTAGAATCAAACATGATTGTTTGATTAAGAAACGTCTTTCAAAGGATCATCATTCCCGCCCCCCTACTCCCAATTTTTAATCGTGAACTCAAGTTCAACTTGTTCAATCGCACCCAGGGCCCGACTAAGACCGTCGGGCGGGGCGTTACTCTTTGATGGGTACCCCAGGCTTTTATTTTTTGGGCCGCCCTTTTACAGTCAAAATTTGTTTACACCAGTGTACACGTAGAACAAACGTTTGTCCGACTTGAAGCTGGACAGCGATGAGAGTGCAGTAATTGAGTTTTTTAAGACAATAATATCCATCCGAAATAGTGTACTGCAGATTAACTTTTTAAAGTGATTAAAAAATGAGTTAGCCCCTTGATTTGATCTATCTCTAATAGTCGCAAGGACACTGCAGTAGCGTTTTCGCAACGATGAGAATGAAAAGGTTAACTGTTCGTTAAGTTGCAGTGCTTGCGCAAATGAAAATGTCTTAGAATGTATATCATAACTGCCGTGTTCCGTGTGATTTATTTTTTCTTTTTATTTATTGCTACATGTTTTTTCTTTAACTTTTTTTACTAGCCAATATCAGCTAAAAAAATTCTGAAAGTTCTCTTGTATCTTAAAATGTATTCGATCATTTGGGAAAGCTAAAAATTTTGGGGACCCTAGGCCGTGTCCTAGTTGGCTTGTGCGGTAGTCAGGCCGTGGTGGCACTTATGCAAAGGCGTCACGGCAAAGATTGTGACTCTGAATTTATGAATGACCAACAAAATTTTATTGATTGAACAAGAATTCGGCTGACATTATTTTAAACAAATGATGTAGTAGAATTAACAAAATATTTTGTTAAACTAGCAAACATTTGATTGAATCAAGAAAGCATATTTGTTCAACCAAAAAAAAAAAAAAAAAGACTGTCCATTCAACAAAATTATTAGGTCTAAACAGTACCAACAAAATTTTGCTGAAAGCAACAAAATACTTTTATTTTTTCGGAGTAGCTTCTCCAGAAGAAACAATCTTCTTTGCTCACCTTATTATTCCTGATTGACCAATCAACCATGTTGTAATAAATACACAAAATTGTTTGTCTGTTTTGTGTTATGGCAAACCTACATGAAGGGCATCTGTATAAGGTGTGGGGAGTGCTTTGGTTGGGAGACTTTTTAAGGGGTTCTAACGCATATTTATGTTGCATCTGGAAAAAACCGACCAAAACTTCAGACCGTGAAATCAACAGGCGCGTGGTAAGTCTGAATGCGGGACCTTCACAATTCAGCCGTCTACCAGGTTCAGTGCCTCATCCACTCGGCCATGGTAGGGCCACACAAACAAACAAACAAAAAAAATTGTAACTGATTTAACAAGAATTCGACTGTCGCTATTTTAACCAAATGATATAGTTGAATTCAACAAAATATTTTGTTAAATTAACCTTCTTATGCTCATGGTAGCACATATGCTACCTTCCTTTAAGCGCTATTTTTTTACAGGACAAATATTTCGGAACGTAATTTTGAAGTCATAAAACTATTAATTGTACCTTTAATGAATAATAGCAGTAAGTTTGGGTTCACAGATGCCAGCATTAATGCATGAAAAATATTAAAATATTTCAGAAGTAGCATGTTTTGTTTATACTCTTTTGTTCTACTTGCAGCTTGTTCTACTATCAAGTTTTTCTAATGTTTTATAATAATATTTAATATGAAGAAAAATTGATAATTGCTATTTATAAGTTAAAAAATGTATGCTTTTTCACCAGATGGAAAATAATTTTTTAAAAAGTTTCATTTACAATGTTTAGAAGAATTTTAAAATCATAGTTCTACCATTGAAAATCATATAAAAAATAATATTTTCTTAATTTTTAATTAGATCCATATTATTTGACCTACAATAACATTATTTCAATCAAAACTTTTTTTTCTAGGAAACTTCTTTTACTGGGAATAAGAGCTTTAATTAATATTTGGTTGAATCGAGAAAGCATTTTGTTAAACCAAAGAAAAATAATGTTCATTCAAGAAAATTATGAGGTTAAAACAGCACCAACAAAAATCTTCTTGAATTGAATAAAATTGATTTTTTTCAGTGTATCATCTCCTGAATGGACCAATCTTCTCAGTTCACCTTAATTATTCGTCATTGACCATTGACCGCGTACCACGCTCATGAATCCAGAATTTTTCCAAGGGCGAACCACGAGAACAACAAATGCTTAAAAACCACTTGAGGTGAGCACTAAACTACCCACCTCCACCTTTCCACGGACCGCTTTAACCTTCTGGAAGCTCTTTTCTTTGCCATCTCTTCTTCATCTGGTACTTCCAACTTGAGTTATTCCGTCCCCATGCGGCTGGCGTTGAGAGAGTTCACGGACTCACGACGCCCGCCGGACGGAAATCGCTGGCCAGTTATGGGAATGTAGCAAACAACTAACTCACTGAGCTACTGGCGACGAGATGAAAGGAAAATTAATTTTTACGAAGCACTTACTAATTGGAGATTGTCATTTCGTGATAAACTGTTGTACCAATTTTATAGCAAGGAAAAAAAATTAAATACGCTTTTAAGTGCTATATCTAAAAAGCGTATCATAATCCATGCGTCGGCCCCAGTGGCGTTGCCAGAAATATTTTTCATGGGGGGGGGTTACGACTACTGCAGCTCATGTATACGTGAGTGGGATAAGGGAGTGAAATATATACATTTTGTATAGCAAAAAATACCTCATGGGGGGTTATGACCCCCTAACCCCCCCTTGGATACGCCACTGGTCGGCCCTATTTGTCTTCCTTCTTCCATTCAGTTGTAAAGGATATCATAAATCATGAGTGTGCCTTATGTTCCATAAAACACATCTTCGGCATTAAAATCGCCTATTGAAACTGTTTCACAATCTTCATTAGGCACACTCCAACTATACTCGAGCTTGAAAACCTACCTTAACATCCCCATCTACCATTTTTCACTGCAACTATAGTTCTATTTTTCTAGAAAGGTGTTACAAAAATTCAGAAAAATAAATCCAACTTTCAAATCCTAATAATTTATCAAAACAGTGAAAATGCCGTTTAATATAAAAAATGAGAAAACCTTTTCATTTTTTCTATTTTTTACCCGTCAGAGGGGCCAAAAATGGGTTTTATAACGTCCGCCTTCTCTGAAACTTCTCAGGGATATCTCGCTGTTAAGCCAATGTTCTGACAAGTACTTTCAATGTGGCAAGAACTTGATGCATTCTGAAAGGTGAACAAACTCTTAAGGCTCGATTATTTTTTTCGAGGTTTCTGGAGAATCGAAAAATAGTTTTTGTTTCTCCCCAACAAAATACACATAGAGGCATGGCTCTGTGTGTCTGGGAGCGTTCTGCCTAAGAAACAATAGATATTTTAGCATGCATTTAACACACGCACTCTTCCTTTTTTTTTTTCTGAATTCACTCGGAAGAATGTGGATCTGTAATTCGGCGGGATGTCTTAGCGTAATACTGGATTTCAGGATGTATATGGGAGCAAAATATCAAATTTAACAGTATAATTATTATAAAAATTTATGCATAATTTTTTGTAATGTACTGTGGAACCTGCTAAAGTGACCGCCTTGGTAAAGAGACCTACAGTCTATTGTGACAACTTTTATACTATTTCCCTTTTTTACTGCCCTCGTAAGATGATTATCTTTATAAGGTGACCAGTTTTGGTCTACCCCAAGGTGGTCACATTAGACAGGCTCGACTGTATACAGTCAGGGAATGTCTTTTTTTTTTTGGAGGGGGGGGGATGGAGCAAAGTTCTCAAAATTTAAAAATACAGTGATTTTTTTTTTTTGAGTTATCTTAGAGTTTTGTAATTTAATTAAACTGCCGTTAACAGGCCGTGGTAAATCAGAGGTTAAGGCGTTGGACTCGTAACCGGAAGGTTGCGGGTTCGATTCCGACGTACCACTAAAGACCACCGTGTACATGCGGTGTACGTGCACGTTCAATCCGTGGTTCTAAAAGTGCACTCGGTGGTCGCTAAGCAGTTTCCGAGGGTTCCCAATATTCAGAAGTCTTCCACCTTCTGATGAGGATCCAAATTGTGGCGGGAAACTCCCGGAAGTACGTATCTAGCTCTAAACGATAAGTTCAGTGACGTGAGCTGTCCTCTCCTGGCAAGCAAATTGTCGTCAGCATCCCCCCCCCAAAAGTTGTCATACATATGCCTCTGACTGATTAATTAAACGCAATACAAAAATAATTTTTCACGTAATTAATGAAAATAAATAAATTAATAACTAAGAATAAAAATGTGCTAAAAATACTGAGTCGGAATTTTGGTATTCAAACTTTTCTAGGAGTGCATATTTTCTCTTTTCTCTCTCGCTCGTTCAATATTCGGTCGATTCTATAATCCCCTTTCGCTGCCACGCTCCAGTAAATTCCTGACACTTCCAGCTTAACCCCGAACCGCGCCCTGACAGAGAGTTTGTTTCTTCTCGACTTCCTTTTCCTTACCCACCATTCCGGCAACTTATCACGCAAAATAGTTCTGGGAATAATTTACAAGAAATCATCCGACGGAGGAGGAAAAAAAAAATGTTCGTCTCCTTTCTTGTTGGTATATAATCTCTTTTTGTATTGTCCAGTTTTTGCATTATCCTTTCAGTATGAAACATGGAAAAGAAAAGGAGAACCCCTTTAATGAAGTATAGTTTCGAAATCGAGCGATTCTGTTATTGTTCTGTTCTGGCGTTCTCAGATATCCGTTTGCTGTTCTCATGGCTGTTTATCTTACGACAGCTTTAGAAGAAATTCCATTGTTATCCTGCTGCATTAGCGATACATTTAACACACATTTTACCCCATTACAATTTTCTCTTCCTTATTTTCCCCCAAGAATAATCCCGAAATAATGATGTCTTTCTCGACATATTGAACGAATTATCCACTATAACCCTTCACATTTCAACAACTTTAAATTTTGAAAAGTTCTTACTGCAAAGTGCGGAAACAGATTATAAACACACTAAAGTTTATTTTCCAGTTTTGTTATTTAAGTAACATTTATGGCCCAAAACGTATTTGCTGTAGAATTCAATAAAACGGTTATTTCTATTTTTGTAAAATATTAGTACTTGAAAACGTATCTGTAGTACACCAAAGTGTTAGTGAAGTGTTTGTGAACAGTTTAAACTGAGAAATTTTTAAACAATCATGAACATTCTTGTAAGGTTGAAATAGGAAAAAAACCACTACAAGTGCTGCAGTAACCAATAGTGCGACTGCCTAAAGACAAAATACGGTTTCGTGTTACAATATTAATAAAATATCCCAAACTCTTTAAATAAAAAAATATATATTTTTGATGCTCACGCTATTCTAAAAAAAAAAAACAGTCATTCAAATATTTTTAATACACTATGATTAATTTATACATATTTAATTTTAATTAATCTGCAACACGGTGAGATAGAGGGTTACGTCAGTGTAATATAAAGTACAAAAGTTGTATTAGACTTAATAATGCATTTTGCATGTGTGCAACTCTTACAGATTCAATATTACATTTTAAAAATTGAACTTAATTATTACTGTTACTAACGAGATATCGTAATTAAGACCTTCAAACTTTTATAAGTTATAGATTTTTTAAAAATGTAAAATAAAACAATATTTAAAGTCTTTTTTATACATCTCGTCCACTGATCGGTGAGCTCGTTGAATTTGTAAGTTATAATAAGTATTTGGACTTAAAAATAATTCTCTCAAAAAGTCATTTTATACCTTTTAGGCTATATTTAAAAAAAGCTTGGTTATTATTTTTTACATACTTTTTTCCTCATATTTTAGATTATAATGTGTGCAGTTGGCCTTATTTCAAACGAGAAGCTCCAATTGGTTGATCATTAAAAATAGAAAGAAGAAAGAAAAAAAAAAGGGGGGGGAAGAAAAATGTGAGGTCTATAGTTGCTGTCCTCGGAATTCTAAATCACGAAAATGATTTTTAGGTATTGGCGTTTGTTGCATTCAATAGCAAGAAATTTAATTTATTCTAGCCTTTTTTCGCCTTTTTTAGAGATATGAAGCATAGGTAAAAAGAATTATAGCTGTTTAAATTAATTTGGGATGAGAAAGAAAATTGAATAAGGACGTTTTGTCCCTCCACCCCGTTTGGGTGCAAATTTTTAAATATTTTTAAATTTTCCTTCATTAATGATGCCTTAGGTGCAAATAAAACAAGATCCAAAGTTTTCATGCCTGTACCTCTAATACTAGTTTTATCTGGACGTTGATGAGTCAGTGATAGAATGACAACAATACTAGATTTCTTACTCTGGAATGTAAATAAGCAACATTTTCACATAATTCTACGAGAAAAAACCCACTGCTATGTATTTTAAACACAACTCCGTGCTGAAAAGTTTCTTTTAATGCAAATATTTCATTCTTTTGCCAATAAGTTTGGAGAGCTTTCTTCCTTTTTCCTATTCGTCGTTGTAGCTATATACCCAGATAGCCTAAGAAAATGCTAGACCCTCTCCATAAGCCCCGAAATCTCCAAACTATCAAGAAACAAGAAGAGATCCTTCAAGAAGTAATTTCTGGTAAAATTTAAGCCGTTAAGCATATCCCAGGTACCACGCATAGGTTCTCTGAACGTCAATTAACGTTCAGAGAACGTTTTCTGAAAGATTATAGACATTCAGGAAACTTGTGTGTGCTGTATGGGATGAAGTGGTATAGATTTGGGCCGGTATAGATCTACACCAGTTGCAATCCGAATACACCCTGGAAGGTGACCGTGCACCGATATGGCCACTAACAACATGGCCTGAGAGGGCAGTCTGCTGTTTTCTGTTACCCCTGAACTGAAGAGTCCCTCCTGGACCTCTAAGTACCACGAATCTTAGGAGGAGAGGGAATTTTCTAAAGTTTGTTTGGAAAGTTCTTCTTTTTTTAATGGACGACGAGAAATTCTACTTTTTTAATGGAGGCGATTTCATTCTGAGTTTTGTAACCAAGCACTTTCACTGTAGATGCATGAGTTGGCCAAGTTTTTCCAGTCCTAGAGAATATGAAAGAAGCATATTCTCCCCTAGTTATAAAAAAAAGAAATATGAAAGTAGAGAAGATGGGAATGTAAAAGATTAACGTTCATCATGAAGTTACTCTAACGCAGATTTAAAAAAAAAGTTAGTAGAACTATACAACTAATTACTAAACTATGGATGGTATGCATATGCATATTATAATAATTATACTAATAGCAAATATGTATTATTAATGAAAAGGTAAAGAAAAATGACCCCAGAGTTTAAATCTTCGGAAAATTAGGGCAAAAATTTCTCGTCGTAACTTCCGCATTACTTTTTGCATAAGGTAAGTACAAAGCCGTTTCCACTAACCTTCTTTCCGTCTATTCTTTTAAGTTCAAACGGCCGTAATTTATCAGTCGCACGGCGAAATGGTATGATTTTGGCTGATGCATTTTGCAGCATATTACATAAATTCGTAAGAATATCTTTTGTCGTGGATGCTAAAAGATTCAGTTCAAATTCTGAATACTGTTTTATTGGTTTTCATGTGAAACTGAAGGAAATGTCACTTTTTTAAACTTCACATTTAAATGCATTTTAGTGACCAAATGCCATTTATATGCGCCTTTTCTTCTTTTATATGCCGCCTGACTTATTAAGATGCTTTTGAATAGTAAAAGGAATTTAATATTTTTGCTATTTCTGTGTGTTTATAAATATACTAGCTGCTCTTGGCGACCAGTTAGTTTGACATCGTAATTTGATATCATTATTGATTAAAAACTAAGTTCCGCAGAACAGAGCATAAAATTATCCATACGTTGTGGTGGTGGGTTTGGAAGGGTATCCATACCCTTCAAAAATTTGTCATGTGTAATTTAAAGAAAAAATACAGGCTGTCAGATATGGTACATTATTTCACCCGAAAACGGCATCTTCAGCGCTAACTATTAACCCTTTGAGGCGCAACCCTTTCTCAATACTGAAAAAAGGGCAGCCGTTGCCATCGCTCGACTTAACTACCAGCAAGATGGCGGACGATCGAAACGTTCATCCCGTGCCACAGATCTAGAGACCCTTTTTTTGACGATAGCTGACTGTGCGGCACAGCCAGCTGAGACAAAAAAAAGGGTCTCTAGATCTGTGGCACGCGACGAACATTTCGATCGTCCGCCATCTTTCTGGTAGTTAAATCGAGTGATGGCAACGGCTGCCCTTTTTTCGGCATTGGACAATCTATGCAGCTGTTCTCGCATTCTTCCATTTTTCAGCAGATGTCAGTGCTGTTAAAAATAATCGTGACCATTTTTTTTTACGGGAAATGACGTTCTAAAAAGTAAAGGATTCTCGTGGAGCTATGTCACCCGCAACTATTTTTTTTTATAGAAATCAGATCTATTCTTCGTGACTGGCAACAGTCAAAACGTCAGAGTTTGGTGCTCCCAGAGCGGGAACACTGCGGGTTAAAGGGTTAACTCGAGTCTAGCCATTGTTACATGTTAGTGAGAACTCTGAAAATCATTTTGATTGCATGGAGCAGGTTAACTCTCATTTTTGCAATTGCTTTAGTTACGCTCAAACAGGGTATTCAGGTTTATGTTACATTTAAAAGGAATATTTTTCTTTCTGGATAAAAAAGGTATGTAAAAAACACTTTCTATACAATTACCCCCTTTCGGGAACGAATTTTGAAAACCACGAAAATGATTTTTAGGTATTGGTGTTTGTTGCATTCAAAAGCAAGAAATTTATGGCTATCTCTTTTTTCTAATTCAGAGATATGAAGCATTAGGTAAAAGATTTATAGCCGTTTATTTTCACGAGAAATGTGAAAGAAAATGTAATAGGAAAGTTTTGACCCACCACTCCTGTTTGGGTGCAAATTTTTAAACATTCTTTCTTAAATGACGCCTTGGGAATAAATGAAATTTCTAAAAATTTCATGTCTGTACCTCTGTCTGGACGTTGATGAGTTAGAACGTCTTCTTTCACACAGAAAGATATAATATGATGAACTTTCTTATTCTTACATTTTCCCAAGTATTCTGAAAGCAAGTATTTCCCAAGTAGCACTGAAGGGAAATCTCCTTGTCCTGTCTAATTACTTGATTCTTTGAGAGCAAACAGCTTAAAGAAGAGAGAAATTGTGAAAAATTCGCCCTTTTTTTTATACTTGAAAATATAATGGGCAAATTGTTTAGTGCTGAAAGTATCAAAGGGCCCAAAGGTCTTCCGTCGAATTTAAAGATACCGGTTGGAATTGAATGGTCATCTTCTCGAGGAACTTTGTCGCCAATGATCTGAAGTACTCTTTGTTCTAAAAGTGTTGTTTTCTTACCTTGTTTCTCAGCTCAGGGAAGCTCATTTATATTTCTGAATCTTCATGGCGATAAGTGCAAAAGCAGTCATAATTGTATTTATACATAGTTTTTTTGTGGGGGGGGATAAATTTATTTCTCTTTTGGTCTTATTCTCTTTCCTTTTTAACGGGTTAATCGGATGATTTTAGTAATGACTCTCGTAAAATGGATAGATTATTGCAGTGGCTCAAAATTTTTTATTGGCTGGAATCCCATTAACACTTATTTCTCTTTGTCTCAAGAAGGTGTTGTATACAATTGAAGTTTAGTGTCCTGTTCAAGGTTTAAAGAGGGAAAAAAATCAAATAGCAAAATACATTGATTGCAGTGCTATGGAATAATATTTCTCTGTATGCCGCGTACCCTCTTGTAACAACCCAAAAAAAAAAGTGACGTGACGTCAATGCCCTCAACTCTATTCGCAAATTCGGAACCCTTTGCATTTCGCAAGAACGGTCCAATTGATCTCTCTCTTTCAGACACACCGAGACTCGTCTTAAAGGGATCGTGTCATGGTCATTATTGCAGAGCTCGCGAAAACAATAACAGCCAACCGAAGCTCAACGATCCCTGACCTTTGCCGTCGGAATGCTCTCACAATGAGCCCTTTCATCTAGAAAGAAAGCACTCGGGTATTAACACTGTTGTCTTTAAGCCCTTTAAATTCCACCCCCAATGTTTTAGTTTTTAGCGTATTGTGTACGGCAAGGGGGCCCTGTGTTTCACTTTCCACGATTGCTTTTGTCTGAGCATTAAGTGCCGCGATTGATGTTTGAGATATGTTTATAAGCTGCATGCGTAACACTTATACTGGCTTTGTCCGTTTTTTTTTCTTTTCTTTTAACGAGCACTGTTGAAAAAGCGTGGAAGCAGTAGTTTAGGCAGTTGGATTGCTTTGGAATGTAGGCAGATAAGATTGAAAAAGGAGGGCTGAATGTTGGAGTCATGGCCCCCACATTTGATTACGAGCCCTGGACCCAGTGTCAGAGACGGGCCCTCCTTCCTTTGACAGTCGCTGCTTGCTGGCCTCAGGCCTCAAAATGAAAACGGGCCTACAGTATCAGAGCGGATTAATCGGGCCCTTTCTATATGATTTCTCTAATGAAGATACATGAGCACTGCAAAGAAAAGCGTGTACATCTGCTACAAAATAAAAGAAAAAACGTTAGTAACGTGATGGGAGTTGAATTTGTCCCTTTGTTGTTTCTAGCCACCTGTGAATTTGCGTGCTGGGGTAGCTACTCTCGTTATTATAGTACTTTCTTCACGCTTTACGTATGGTTTTCATTTCCCCAGAAGCTTTGTAGCTGACCAGATAAAAATCGCGCCTTATTGCGCTAGTACGTAAACGAGTTCAAGCAACACACGCAATGAAAATAACTACCACCACCGATTTTATTAAAGCGTTTATGATAAACTGTTTATCGTAAATATATATTTCAAATTTTGAGCTACAATTAGCTGTAGAAACTTAAAATTTTATTAAATGGGAAAAAATATTTTCCTAGTTTGCATAAAATAATAATAACTAAACAAATTGCGTAAGGGCTGCACCCGGGCTCCCCTCAAATCCTGGCCCTAGACCTAGAGGTCCACCTAGCCCCCTGCACACACGCCCCTCTGTCTCCTACTGGGACAGTCCCGATTTCGATGATTATTGCCCCGCGTCCTTACGCCCTATCTAGCATGTCCCGAATTTTCGATAATGGTAACCGACGACCACTCAATCACTCAAATTTACTTCGCTATGCTACTTCTAGTTTGGAGTTTGATTCGGAAGAAGGATTTTCGACTGATGTACTTTCGAAGACTACAGTCTGGTAAAGAGTATACTACCACAGCTCGATCAACATCAAAGTATTGATAAAAAAAATAGTTACATGTATTTAAAATCTTCAAGGAGCAGGAGTTAAATGCGTTATTTTGTCTTGTATACCTCGCGTTTTGAGCATATTTTCTTAATGTGCCTCTGCTGAGCGAGTACTTTCATGCATGGCAAACAAATGGTCTAATTTTAAAAATCGTAGCTCTGTAGATTTAATTAAAGCAGAAACAAAATCCTGTGTTAAAAAGTGAAATGTCATTTAAAATAATGATTAAGGTGATGCAATGACACTAATGAAGAAAAACTGGTAAAAGATTCACGCGCGGGGTATATTCCATGAGAGTGGACTTTCTTCGAGCCATGACGTTTGCAGTATTAGATATGTAGTGTTTTGATTAAACAATTACAAGCAAAATATTCTTTCTTCCGTAAGATAATTTGACTTGGAAAAAGTGTTCGGTAAAGACCCTGAATATATATACAACAGCAAGGTTAAGTATGAAGCAAGCAAATTTTACGAGAAAAGGTGTTTTTTCCACGTGTAGTGCGAAGTGATCGTGAGCTCTTTGCACGCACGTACTTAGTGACAGTCATTCACGTATTTTGTTAGATCTTGTACAAGGGATATCCAGACTTATGATTATCCCATTGCGCCAATATTTATGAATCAGAGCTTTCTGTCTTTCTATATAATTATTATTTTAATTACTATTCTGAGGGGTCTGTTTACGTGGTTGTTTTACACTTAAATTTGAAATTCCAAAGAAAACCATTATTTGTCATTATTATTATTATTATTTGGCCAATCCATTTTTTTTTAACCTACGAGGATCACCCGGAAAGTAAGTTTTCCTCGGACGATTCAAAGGGACAAAACATTATTACCTGTAAAGATTTATTGCAAAAGATACAGCAATATTTCAGCTATTTTCCAACATAAGAATCACCGGAACTGTAATACTTCTCATACCGAGAGACAAGTTTTTGTAGTCCAGTGGCATAGAAAGAAGTGTGCCACCTGAGAACGGAGCCAGCGTGTCACAGTCGTTTGCACTCGTCATCTGTGAAAAATTGATACCCAGACAGGAATTTCTTCAGGCGCAAGTCGCTGGGAGCAAGACCGATATTACAGGGTAGATGGTCAAATACCTCCCAGAGAATCTTCTGGGAGACTCCATTCTCAAGCGGCAGACTTCCATGATACTAGACTACTAAAACTTATCTCGCTATATGACAAGGATTCCAATTCTTGTGATGAGAAGTAGCCGAAATATTGCTGTATCTTTTGCAATAAATCTTTACAAGTATTAATGATTTGTTGCTTTTTACTGGATGTGGGAAGCTTACTTTCCGGACAAACCTCGTAGTTAGATTCATATGAAAATTCATTGCTCTTGTATAAACATTGGGAGAATTAACGCTTAGGAATCGCATTCGTTTTTAACAAGTTTTCAACAAAATGTTAAGATGTTTATAATTTCGGTTTGTCCGTCTACGTTCTGATTGCCGTAAAAATTCATTGATTGCTACAGAATTTCTATACGTTACATGTATTTATTGAAAATGGTGTGTATAGTGCGAATAGTTCTTTTACGAGAGTATTCAAAAGAGTTCCAATTCGCTAAGCTCCGGAGGGGCAGTCATGGTTTAAGATGTATGTTAAACATGTAAGTCTTTTTCAAATAAAACAAAATTAATATGTGTTGTCGAGGTTGACAAAATGTTGCTTTCCGACAAAAATGGTGTGAGTACTACTTATAGAGCTCTGACAGGAGCACCCAAAAGAATTCCTTATGCAATCTATGACAATTTAGAGACATTAATCAATTGCAAGCACAATAAAGTAGTACTAGATTAATATTTACGGCAGCTTAATTTTCATCGGAAAAGGATCGACATGACCCTTGTAACTGCTTTGCAGCAGAACCCGCTCCAGCCAATTTACCGTTCCAGACAAAAATATTGTTCCGATTTTCGTGATAACCTGCTCTTCAAGGGTTAAATTTAGGGAAAATACGTATTCTAAGCGTTTGATAATTAAAATGTGCGTTTCGTTGTGCGTAAATCGGTTAACCAGAATGCTATATAGGAAGTTTTGAGTTTCCGGGATATCGCTTGGCTGACTTCAGTTTTGGGACTTATTTTTAATGCCAAATTTGTTCATAATTCGTGGAAAAGTTTCCAAGATTGGTGTCATTTTCCTGCGATTTGATTCATGGGCCTCTAATGTTTGCTTTTCTGCATAGGTATTACGCTATAACATTGGTCTCACGTAATTATTATACGCGACCAATAGGAAGGGTCATCACCCCCCGAGGGAAAATAAAATTACATAAAAAATGTAAAAGATCCTATTTTACTTCCATAAAAGGGACAAGTATCAACTAACCCCCCCCCCCTCACCGTCTAAATTGCGTTAATCCGTCTCTGAGTGTCATCAAATTGTATTGTTGTCGAGTTTAGTAGAATGCACGCGAAACAGGTGAGAAAATAATCAAAGAGTAGGTTGCCCCAGATTCTAGAGAGAGTTGTCAGCTTTCGCTATCAGAGAAATGTCTGTTTTGCTGAAGAGCTCTGCATCGTTTTACTGCGGTATTATAAGCGACGCTTTCTCGCTTGTTTTGAGAAGCCTATTTTTAAAGAAGGCTGTTTGTGAATCCTTCATTGTTGTATGCTGAGGAGCAGCTGAGAGTTTTCCACTGAATTTCCACTGAATTTTATCCTGGGGAAGGGTTCTATTGCATGCGAAATACAATATCTGCGAAGGCTTCTGCGATCAGCTGACTGTTATAAATAAAGTTAGTGCTTGTTGATTCCTGTATTTTGTGTAGATCTGATTCTTCATGGAATTACTCGAACCAATAAAATTCGTGTTCAGTATTGTCAATTGCACTGTTTACTAGAACATTTCATATACACTCATCTCCATAAATTAAGGATAATGAAGTTCAGGCAAAGAAAGAGAAAGAAGCAAAACAAATTTGACTTATTTGTAAAGTCTATTTATTAAACAAAAAGTAAAGAGCAAAAAAGATGCTATATGTTTGACATAATTAATAAAAATTGCAAGTTTTACTCCCTTGACCAAATTTCAAAAAAGAACCTATTTACAAAAAACAGTATAACATGGTTAGTAGGATGGTTAATACGGAGTATGTCTCCCGGACGATGCAATACAGGCCTGACAACGCCTAGGCATGCTGAGTATCAAATGATCAATCTGATCTTGGGGAATATTACACCACTCATCAAGCAATGCACTCCGAAGTTCCGGTAGACAGGTGGGAGGGGGTTGACGGGCTGCAATTCGTCGGCCAAGCATATCCCACACATGCTCTATTGGATTCAAGTCCGGTGAGTATGCTGGCCAATGCATACGGGTGATATCCTCCGATTGAAGGCATTCGTCTACAATGTTTGCACGGTGAAGACGGGCGTTGTCATCCATAAACACAAATTCAGCACCCATGGCGCCCCGAAACAAACGTACATGTTGTTCCAGAATGACATCCCGATAGATGTGGCCTGTCATCGTTACACTCTGAACATGCAGGTCAGTTCTGGAACCAAGAATAATTCCTCCCCATACGAGCCATCCTGCACCACCGTAACGGTGTCTTTCAATGGTGTTCTCTTGGTGGTAACGGGTACCTGGCGCTCTCCAGATGAATGTCCGGCGAGAATCAGACTCCAAACTAAACCTGGACTCGTCGGAAAACATCACACAAGACCACTGTTGCGGTGTCCACAATGCATGCTCTCTACTCCAGGTTAATCGCAGGCGACAGTGAGTTGCGGTAAGTGGAACACATCTGACAGGCCTACGAGCATATAGACCAATGTGCCCTAAGCGTCTGTACACGGTCTGCCTTGAAACTGTCTTACCGGTAGCTGAAGAGAGCTGACGAGACAGGTCTGATGCTGTACTCCGTCTGTTTCTTTTGGCAGTAACTGCCAAATAGCGGTCCTCATTCGGCGTTGTAACTCGGGGGCGACCTGTGCTGTAACGTCATTACCATCATCTTGGAATCGTTGCCAAAGCCTGGAGATGACACTCTGGGCGATTCCAAGTTCCTCGGATACTTCCAGCTGGGTACGTCCACATTCCAGTGGTCCGATAATTCTTCCACGTAAAACATCATCCAAATGCCTCCTTTGTGCCATAACTATGCGGTTTTTGCACTGAAAGGCTTTCACAGTGCTTGTGAACAATTTTACTTCTTTGCCACCATTCCTTATATATCCCTCTCTTACACTCTCGTCATTGTGACGTACCATCCACGCCATCTGGTGGTTTCCTATAATTTGCATATTCTTCTTCAAGATGTGTGTGATCATTCCACAGGTGAAATTTTTATTTTAGAGATCAATTTCTGTGTGATTCTGAATTATCCTTAATTTATGGACATGAGTGTACAATGGACTTTAAGCTATGAACCGGAAAGCAAAACAGAGTTTTCTGCAAACATATAAAATGCCTTCCCCCCCCCCCGTCTTTGCTAATAATATACAATACATCTATTCATAATTCATAATTCAACCAAAATGCAGCCCCGAACAGTTCGAATTATAAATATTTAGTAAAAGTAAAGTATCGATATATTTAACGTATCAATATTTTTCTCACACTCGCAACCATAATGTCGCCCCTGAATTTCGGCTCCTCAGACAAACGTCCGGGCTGTCCGCACCCTTGAGCGGGCCCTGTTCATAGGGTCTCGCAAAATCGTACGAACAATAATAAATCTTTATGACGTTATGTCCAAATTCTTGACAAACGTCACCATGCTTGTGTTTGGCGTAGGGAATGCAATCCCGCAATGTTTTTCGTTTTGCGGGATTTCGGGATCGAGATTTGTTGATCCCGCAGGATTGTCATTTTATTGAACTTAAAATTAATTATAATACAGAAAATTAGGAAAACGTAAGATTTTAAGCACTATCAAGTTTAATAATAAAAACTTATCTCATTTGATAATTAAAGCAATGTCTTACATAAATATGAAAATTATAATCATCACACTCATTATTTTTTAACTGCTAAAAAATGAGGACGTAAAGAGGCACTCGTCTTCCTAGTCTTGATCTAATTTTGATAGAGAATACAAAAGCACTTGACAAAAAGGGTTTTCTTTTCTTTCTTTTTTTTTATGAAACACTGAAGGAGCCATACATTTTGCATGGTTAATACAGTAATGTACAGTGATTAGGACGGAATTATCCAGTTAGTTATAGCCCATGGAGCCCTTCATAAGGTAAGTTCGCCTTTTAACCCTTTAGCGCGCGGTGTTCCCGCTCTGGAAACACCAAACTCTGGCTTTTTGACTGTTGCCAGTCACGAAGAATAGATTTCATTTTTATAAAAATAGTTGCGGGTGACATAACTCCACGAGAATCCTTTAATTTTTAGCACGTCATTTCCTGTAAAAAAATGGTCACGATTATTTTTAACAGCACTGACATCTGCTGAAAAATGGAAGAATGCGAGAACAGCTGAATAGATTGCCCAATGCTGAAAAAAGGGCAGCCGTTGCCATCGCTCGACTGGCGGACGATCGAAACGTGACCGCGACTCTTTTTTGACGACAGCTGGCTGCCAGATGTCGTCAAAAAAGGGTCGCGGGGACGTTTCGATCGTCCGCCATCTGGCTGGTAGTTAAGTCGAGCGATGGCAACGGCTGCCCTTTTTTCAGCATTGGAAAAGGGTTGCGCCTCAAAGGGTTAAAGACATCTCTGGTATGGGCGGTGATAGGGGGGGACAAGTTAGAGGTCCTGCCTCAAAAAGATACAATATTTAGTGTTGAAGCACTTCTGCGCTATACCAGTACGTAAATCATAACAATATGGGAGCTGGGAGGACAATGGCCCCTCCCCGCTATAGGAATGAGCGCCTATAACCACTGGTTCTTCATCTTATGAAAAAAATTTTGGCCAATTGATGATAAAAAAGGAGGCGTGAAACTGTAATAATAATAAAAAAATATTTCTCAGCTTCAATCCGCGGGATTACGGTCTTAATCCCGCGGGACTAGTCCCGAAAACATTTGCGCGGGATCCCGCGGGATCGGGATTGCATTCCCTAGTTTGACGACTGAAAATACAAGATACGAAATCGTTCGATTGAATGCGAAACGAGAAAACAGGCTGTCTCCTCTCAGGTCGTTTCGCACCCACTCCTATTATACAAGGTGCCTCAGTAGTAGGGTTGCAAACATCTGGGAGGGGTAGGATACACCTAAATGACCCAGACTCTCATAAGAATGTGGGATCGGTGACGACGACTTCATGGCCCAATTACTAATCACTATCAAAGTCGTGTTGAAGTAATTCACAGTCAGCTCTCCAACTGCTGTTGAGGGAAAGTCAGATTAATCTCTAACAAACACTTTCTCCTAAAATTTATAATTTAGAAAATAAAAATAAATCATGATGCAATAACCGAACCATTAACAAATCGTCCATGAAACACAGTTAAGAAATTTGACTAATGCTTCATCTCAGGCATGAGTGAGTATCGCAGGCTCACCCCGAGGGGGGATAGGGATAGAAAGGACAATTGCTTAGAGGAATTTGATGGAAATTTTATTATGTAAATAGGTTTTGTATATGTGGCCTATGATAAATTTAAAGTGTACTAATTCTACACATTAAATATATATATATAGATAGATAAAAGATAAAAGATTGAAGATTTTTTTTGGGGGGGGGGGCAGGAAGTGGGAGGGATCCCCGTCCTGGGGCCCTAAATTTTTTTCATCGGGCCTAAACATCGATACAATTGATGTGAGTCCAAACATGGCAATTACGCAACGTCTGTCGCAGAGCGCTAAATGCATTGTCACATCATTTAGGTCATTGTCACTGTCAATAACTTTTTCATGCATCACCCGCCAAAATGGATCTTTTTTCTTTCTTTCTTTCCTCCCTATGCATCTGCTTTGACAGACTCTGGCGATTTTTTCATTTCCGCGTGTCTTCCATGCCAGCAGCAAAAGCTCCTCGACTTAACGCTTGTATTTAAGTGAGGATTTTTACTCAAATTTGCCGATAACCAGTCTGCTGCTTCTTTTTTCCCCAATCCCCCTGCGGAATACTGGACTTGGAAATTAGCATCGGAGCGTTCCGAATTGAGGTTAAGTTCATTAACTGCTTAATGGCTCTCTATTTCGCTGTTGTTTTTGCTATACGTGTATGAACGAGCGAAAGCCGAATGGGATTACAAATGCTATAATTGGAGGGAGCTTAAAATTGGACTTATATATCTGGATGGTTAGAGAATTACTATTTTTTCTTTTTCTTTTGAAGATGTTACTTTTAAAAATAAATGCACGTAACTTATTTTTGTACGTAAAACACTAATTTGGGGGATATAGAAATGTAAACAGTAATTATTGACAAGAAAATATGGAGAGAGGATTACTTTTGAGTCTGAAATTTCAGAGAGCTGATCCGCAAAAATCCCAGAAAATCCACCTATTTACTCTGGACGCATCTACTTCGTACCCCCCCCCCCTCCGTGGGGGTCTTTCTAAGGGGTCGTAACCCGTAATTATGTCAAGTTTCGGAGAAAAGCACGTAAAACTCCGAACGGTTAGGTCAACGGATGCGCGATGGGACCTGAACCCGGGACATACGCATTTTCGACCGTCTACCATTTCCAGTGACAGAACGACTGTGCCATGGTGAGGCCAAGAAAAGTGTTTCTTTTGCTGAGTAGGGCTAGAACCAGAGTCTTTTTTTTTTCTTTGCCATTCATCAATGTAAATACTATTGTATAGCACCGGTGGCTTGGAGGTTAAGAGCCAGTCCACTCCACGCCAGTTACCTGAACGTAAGGTTGCGGGTTCGATACCCACTCCCCTGGCTGTTTGTGTTCGTCCAAATGTTTGTGCTGTAAAAATGTGTAGTTTGAAATAAATAAAGAATTTGTAATTAGGAACAACTGAGATAACAGTCAAATTGCCATACATCTCGGCAAACTCTCTGCATCAAGTATCTTGCTATTGTAGTAATCCCTGTCTTTCTTAGTGTTCTTTGACTTATATTAACCTATTTTTTGCCATTGTCTTCTACACAGGATACATTGAATGTTTAAAACAAAGATTTGGCTATAAAAGGGTTAAAAAAATCCAAAAGGCTTCCTGAAAACGCTTATTATAGGGAAATTATTCACCCATTTTCATATCATGAATTTTACTTGTGGTACTGTGTATAACATACAACTTTTATAGGCCACGTGAGAGTTACGTTACAGTCAGTATCTGCTGTATATAGACATCACAAGTACATCGTATAAAATCATAGATATAGGAATCTCTAGATTAAGCATGACCAGAGAAAACTTGTTGCCTCCAAACGGTAGCCATGATAGTGGCATGCGCATGCGCAGAATGGCAATAACTTATATTATAATGGTATTTTCAATCATTTTTGAACGATCTGTATTTTAAAAAGTACTCATATCGAAATATTTTCCCTCGAATTTATTTATTTTTCTGAAGTAATGCAATGAACATTCTATTTTACATCGACGGCAGCCATGATAGTGGCAGAAATGGGGTGCGTTTCTGGCAACAAAAAGCACATGATTACAAACATTGGATGAGCAATCTAGGTATTCCTAAATCTATGGTGAGAGTATGGGCCCCTTTCGAAATTTTTGTTAATTAGATGTCAACAGTCAAGCATTTGAGAGAAATTCTAGTTTTTCTTTTTCGCCGCCCAGGTAGCTTAGTGGCTTAAGAACCATTCCATCACGCCTTGGGTTCGAATCTCGGCTTGGGCAGGGATGTTAAGATGTCCGTCCCTTCATAGAGGATAACGCTGACCGCCCACTGGGTACCCCCGTAATAAAATGGCCACAATACCTTCAGACAGTTGTAGTGGGCAATTCCTAATTGGCAAATGCCCGCCCGTTGAAAAAAAAATAATTTTTTCTTTTTCACTTTTTGGGCCCTTCGAGAATTTTTTTTTCTCGCTACGTCCCTAGATAACTGTATTTAAATTTTTTTTCTACAGATATATATTTATGCAAATTACAAGTCGAGCAGACAAAGCCAAAGTCACAAATACTTCTGAGCTATTTTTAAAAGTGAACAAATAATCTTCTGACAAATGGAATTTCCCCCAAAATTCTTTGGTAAGAAGTCATTGGCAGTCACTTTTAAATTCCCAGCGTATCTACTTTTGTAAACTAGCAAAACCAGTCATTATAAGACAAAACGGTCCCGGAGGCACGTACAAAATGAAAAAATATTATAAATTTAGTGAAAGATGAGTTAGAAACCAGTTGGAACTGCGACCTGTTCCCAAGCAGCTCAGACCTTTCTGACTTAAAGAGCTTGTCAAGGTATCCGAAAACTCTTATCCTTATTCAATTTATCTGTTCACTTTCAGCGTTTTGAGCTGCGGAATCCCAAGCGACTTATCTTGTCATAGAAACATTGTGTTATTTACCGGAGGGGGGGGGGCAGCATTTTATCAAATGAGATATTCTAAAAGGGAACTTTTTTTTTTTTTTTTTTTTTTTTTAATCGTAACTTGCTTATATCTCAATTACTATAGCAAAAGGTAAATTAAGTATTTATCTTCGAGCGCAATGCAAAAAGTCGATGTGATAAAAATATTTCCTGATATTATATTACGGCGTTTATTAATAATTTCTAAACATGGAGTTTATAAATAATCTGTAAATGTATGATGGAGTTCACAGAGATAATTCTATCTAATGTGAGTACGCAGTACAAACAATCTGTGAGATAAAAGTATTTTGTGATATTATATTATGACGTTTATGAATAATTTCTAAAGATTATAGAGTTTATAAATAATCTCTAAAGATTATGGAGTTTAAGATAATTCTATTTGTGTATACATACAGGTTGCAGGGTATATTTATAGATGTACCTTTCCACAATTCGCTCAAATTTGTTAAAGAATTCATTTTCATGTATTTAAAAAAAATATTTTCTAGCCCAGTACCTAGGAAAAAAGTTAATGCGCCGCCCAAGATGAAGTGGGTCGTAATGCTTAAAAGTTTGGGAACTCCTTCCCAGAGTCATCAAAATATTATTATTCCTTCAAAACAAGTCTTTCTATTTTTAATACTATGGGCCAAGGCCCCTAGACTCGCTACGCTCACTTTTCGTATGAGGCATTCGGCCCCTAATAAGGCTTATTCGTAAAAAAGACATAATTTATCAGACAAAACCCAAAGATTGGATCAGACAGAATGTTACTGAGCTGCAAATTGCTTGGTTCTTGCATGTTCATTCATTAGTACTGTACCGAAGAAATTATTTATTGTGAAAAGAATTTTACTATTGTGAAAAGATGGTAGGATTTGTAAAATAAATATAGAGGCAGAGCCGTAGAGAATTAAAAATTGTGGCGCATGTGATCGATGATAGTGGTTAGTATTTGATGAATTAGTTGAACACAGGGTTGTTCCCTGATTTACGTATTTTCCTTCTAACTTCTTTACAAACACATACACATCTAGAATACTTGAGCATGCAGTAAACATCCTTATCGAAGGAAAAGAAAACGATCATCAACATGCAAGGTGTGAATAATTCTTTGCACTAAATAAAACATCACTTCCGAACTCTATAGATGAAGACGAATGAAAATGCACTATTTCTTCAATCACCGTAATTGAAGAAAACAGATTATTGACGATAATGAAAATTTTTTATTTTCAGGAGAGCACAATATAAGCTTCTTGGTTAAGTTGCACACAATAAATATTGAATATAGAAACAATTACATATTTTCACATAAAATTAGAATATATTACGGACACGGACAGAGGCTCAAGCCCCGAAGGGCAAGTGCTTGCCCGAACTTCCAACGCAGCTCTATTCTGCTCGCTGACTTACAACTGAATGCCCATATTCAAAGATGCACAGGGGGGTATGTCACGAGATCAACTTTTGCCGTTAAGCTATTACATATGTAAGAGAGAAAAAGGAACACGAAAGACTGTTCTAGAACATTCGATGCATGCAGCTGCACACAGAGAAGCAAAACATTGCGGTCTGGGAGCAGTGCAATACTGCAAGTTAGGCTTTCATATGAATAAGTGCGAAAAGAGGATGGGAAGAAAAAAATATAAATAAAACAGATTGCAGCTGCAAGTTTGATTAGCATAGCAGAAGGCAGGCAATCGAAATGATTAAAAGTGCGTTATTGCCTCACAAATAAAATGGCTGAAAGGAAATTTGAAAGCTTTAAAAAGAGTTACTGTTAAAAACTTCATAATTAATTAAATTTAGAATAGACTATTATTTTAAATTTAGACAATATTAATTAAGATTTGTATTAATAATTTTTTATAAAAGATATGCACGTTGTGTCAACGTGACATATACATAAAAATTAAACTTCACACTACAGTGGACCCCCCTCCCCATAACACGGTAGATATTTTGTTATAGGAATCCGTGTTCTACGGGTCCTGAGCTATACTCCACGTGGAGTGCGGACTCCGCGTATAATAGCTGGAAAAATTATTTGCACTCCCCAGAAATACAATGATATTTAATGTTGCCATTCAAATGTTATATTAATTAGGAGCTAAAGCGTAATAAAATCAGAACATCTGTTTCAGCTGTATTTTGAAGTAAAACTTCTTTAGGCGTAACTAGGGAGTAACTCAAATTTTTTTTTCTGACGGAAGTAACGCTCACGTGGTTTTGGAAAAGCGAAAGCTGCCTGCGATCGAACCCAACCAGAAGGCGAAAACTACATTTCAAGAGCACGGAAACAGAATAATACTTCGAACAAAACCAGCAGAGGAAAACAAAGGTTTAAGAATACTGCCATAGAAAAAGGCAATAATAGACCCTATATGTGCATTCGATACCAACCAACAGAAGAAAACACCAGTTTAGGAAAACAGTTAAAGAAAAATACCACAACATAGACATTCTCTCGATTCAAATCCTACGGAAAAACGTTTTAAGAAAACAGTGAAAAAATAATAGTTCAAGACGGACACTTCCTAGATTCTAACCTAAGATGACCATATTTCTAAACAGTATTTTGGGGACAAATCAAGCATTGTCCTGGAATCCAAGGAAAACTTGGGGACACTAGAAAATATCTTTGGGGACTTATTCGAGGACACAACATATTACCATGCTAACAACTCTTTATATCAATTGTGTATTCTTATTTCTAATAAATTAATGGAAGTATTTATAAATATTTATTTAAACCAGAAATATGAAAGGAAAACCATGTTCAAATATTGTAATTTATTCATAATTTAATGCTTGGCACAAAATTTGTATTTTTCAAAAGACATTACTTTTTACATTGGCTCGTTTTGTGATCATTTTTCATGAAACCTTTTACACCCTCTAAAAAAAGTATTCGAGTGCAAGAAAAATTTCGTACTTCAATTTCATATTTAAAGCATGGTTGTTCCTGAAAAGTGATTAATCATTAACAAAACTGAAATGGGAAATTTGACTCATAGTCGAATACTTTATTGAATGTCTGTACACGCTACACATACAATGACAACAAACGTTTTCAGAGATCCAATTTCATTGTTTCTCTGAGTAGAAGGCGCTTTTGGTTGTTTTATTTTTCTTTTTTCTTCAATTTTTTCTGAAAGAAATAAACTAAACGGAAACTTTCAGGGGGGAAAAAGTACACCCTCCAAAAAAAGTATTCGAGCAAGAGAGAAATTTCCTGCGTTGGTTTCTCATATTAAAAATTACTTATCATAGAATATGAATTAGGATATGTATAAATGTGACTTTCCATATTTCTATCAAGTTGTGCGTTTTTCAAAAACTCAATTATTATTCGCAAATCTAAAATAGGAAATTTATCTCTTGCTCGAATACTTTTTTTGGAGGGTGTACAAATCTTTAAATTTGGGGAATTTTCGCGTCCCCAAGAAGTCAAGGTATTTTTAGGGACAAAGTTTTAAAAAAATCTATATTTGGGGACTGTCCTCGAATTTCGAAGACGTATGGTCTCCTTTATGCTACCCCGACATCCAGACGGAAAAACGGTTTAAGAACACGGGTATGTAACACCACAAACAAACAAACACTGGCTGCAAACGGTTTAAGAACAGAATAAAAGAATAACAAATGGACACTCCGTGGATTCTAACCCAACCTCAAGACGGTGGCGGTTTAACACGGGAATGGAACACCACAAAGAAACGGACCCTGGCTGCAATCAATCCTAAACAATAAACAGAACCTGCAGTTTAAAAACACGGATGCAGAATAATAATTTGAAACCTACCAACAGACGAAATCAACGCTTAAGAACACTGTGATAGAAAAACACAACAAACAAAAAAAATGTACACTACCTGCATTCGAACCCAACAAACAGAGGAAAACATCAGTTAAAGAACACAGTTAAAGTATAAGATTAGAGTATGGACATTCCCCCCATTCAAATCTAACCTCCAGACGGAACAATGGCATATGAAAACAGTTAAAGAATAATACTACAACATGGACACTTCCTGGATTCTAGCCCAATTTCCAGACGGAACAACGGTTTAAGAACACAGATTTGGAACACCACAAAGAAACAAACCCCGGCTGCAAACGATTTAAGAACACAGTTAAAGGATAATACATGGACACTCCCTGGATTCTGACCCCAACCTCCAGACGGAACAACGGTTTAAGAACATGGGGATGAACACCACAAAGGAAATGAATCTGGCTGTAACTGAATCAAACGTCAAAGAAGTTTTACTTCAATTGCGCGTAAAGATTACACGCACACAGGTTTTTTTAATTAAGTAAAACCTATCGGACACCTTGCGTATTTGTCACCCATGGCGATTTTTCATAATTTGGCGACTTACGTATATGTATAGTTAATAATTAGCTCTAAGAACACAGTACTTTAAAAGTTTTCTTTGATAAAAACTACGGAACAGCTAGGATAGCTTGCCACCCATGGCGATTTTTCATTATTTGGCGATTTACACATGCTCATAACCTATAATTACTGCTCATGTAAGGTTCCCGGAAAGCCATTATCCATATTTTTATATACATAATCCTTTGCAGATAGATGTATTTAGCACCACGAATTATATCATCTCGCCGCGTTGGCAAATATACAAAGTGTAATATAACTGCTATAATGGCATAGTTAACGCCGCCAAATATGTCTACTGGTAGCAAATACTCCGGCTGGACCGAACCGGCTTTAAAATAATCTTGATTTTAATTATTTTTCATTTTCAAGATACTGGAACATTCTAACATTCTGGAACGCGAAGTTTACCCTGCTTGGAAAGATACCATTTTGCCAGATTATTCCTAATGCCAAGATGGCACTTTTAAAATAATTTACAATTAGTTATTCTGTTTTGGAAAAACGAATAGTCGCTCATTCTAAACTCCTGTTGTCTAAGCGAACTTACTATTTGAAAATTGTCAACTTTGTGTAACGCACTTTGAGTTATTTATTTCATATACTTTTTAATTTGGCGTAATATTGGTGTAATTCGACTTTGTTTGTGAATTTCACGCGATTCTATACATACTTGGAATTGCTTTGTTGCAAAGGAATGAACGATTTTATGCCAAATCTGGCAACCATTATGTTTATTTTTTCCGTTTTTTTATTAATATCTTCTAAAATAATTCGATTTTCGAAATTTAAGTCAGCTTATCAGTTTCCTCGGATTTTTCCGAATACGTGGACATGTTTCTCGAAATTCAAATCCCCACGGTTTAGGAGAAGATAGGCGAACAAGCTTTTGACAGCAGCGACAACAGCGGCCCTTACTTTTTTTTTAGAATAGAGAGATTCCCTTACGGAATAATAACCCTTTGCTCGTGACTATTCTCGAGCCAGATATATAGAGAGAAAAATTTCAAACGCCTGAAATACTTTCGCTTTCCTCTATTTTGACATCGACCCGCGCTCATAATATTTGCGAGTGCGGCCGGAAAGGTCCGACGATAAAAGCCCTTCAGCGATAACAAGGTGACGTCAGCAAAAGGCCAGTGGATGGAAATTTGGAAAGTGGGAAAATATTTTTCTCCAGATGAGAGTTACACCTATAAATAGAAATAGTTTGAGACAATGTGTGCAGCAGTTTCTGAAAGCGTCCCAAAACTATTATTTTGATTATTCCAAATGTACATGTACAAAATTCTGAGAAAAGTTATAAAGAAATACTCGAATTTTGCGAATGAGTCTGTGCAATCCGAGATCGTGAACACAGTGGCACACCCAAAATTTTAATTTAGGGGGAGGGGCTACAAATATTGTTGAACTCGATTATAGCGACCTCGTCAGTAAGATCTCTCTTATAACGTTTAAATACAGGGATCGATGACGAAAATTTGGGTCCGTTTTACAGCCCCTTCATAAAATAGGAATCGATTAAAACGGCCCCTTCACAAAATACTATCGATTAAAACAACCCTTCATTGGCATTTTACAGTAGATTTGACTTTATGAATTATTTTAACCCATTAACGCCCAGCGATCTATTTTTAGACCGACACGAAATTTGTAAGTCACTCAAATATTTAAACATTAGTTTATTTTCCCAGCTTAATTTCTTGAATACAAAATCTGATATCAATAAAATACTCAGCGATAACAAATTTAAATGAGAATATTTCTCTGTCTTATTCACATTTTTAGAAAAAGATTTACGTCCTTCATACCACACAAATGTCGGAAATTTATTTATCACTTCTGGCATCAACATAAATTTGAGAATTTGCTGAAAAAAGTTGGGCGCTAATGGGTTAAGGGTAAAAGTGACTTTTACAAGTATTGGATTGAAATTTCACAAAATAGGTGTTGAAACTCACAAACATAGCCATTGAAATTCCCCAAAATAAACAGTTTTCACAAAAATGAGACCCCGGAAAAAATTCCTGGATCGACCCCTGAAATATTGTGTATCACTCGCCCATAGAACACAAGCACCAATGTCAAAGAGTCATAAATAGTTTTCTGATCTCGTCAGTGACGTTATAATCGAGTTCAACTATATGTTATGTACTATTCGTGAGTATTTATTTAATAAACTAGGGGCCAAGGCCCCAGACTCGCTACGCTCGCTTTTCGTATGAGGCATTCGGCCCCTAATAAGGCTTATTCGTAAAAAAGGCATAATTTCAACACACAAAACCCGAAGATTGGATCAGATAGAATGTTACTGAGCTACACATTGCTTGGTTCTTGCATGTTCATTGGTACATAAAAATTTAAACTTCACACTACAGTAGACCCCCTACCCTTCATAACACGGAAGATATTTTGTTATGGGAATCCGTGTTGTACGGGTCCTGAGCTATACTCCACCTGGAGTGCGGACTCTGCTTATAATCGCTGGAAAAATTATTTGCACTCCTCAGAAACACAATGATATTTAATGTTGCCATTCAAAAGTTATATTAATTTGGAGCTAAAGCGTAGTAAAATCAGAACATCTGTTTCAGCTGTATTTTTAATAATGTAAAACCTATTGGACACCTGGCGAATTTGCCACCCATGGCGATTTTTCATTATTTGGTGACTTACGTACACGTAAAGTTAATAAAAGCTACGGAAGAGATAGGATAGCTTGCCACCAATGGCGACTTTTCATTATTTGGCAATTTACACATGCTCACAACCTATAATTACTGTTCATTTAAGGTTACCGAAAAACCGTTATCAATATTTTCATTTACATCATCGTTTGCAGATTGGCGTACTTAACACCACGAATTATACCATCTCGTCGCGCTAGCAAATATCCAAAGTGTACTATAACTGCTATAATGGCATAGTTAACGCCGCCAAATATTTCTACTGGTGGCAAATAATCCGCATTTTAATTATTTTTCAATTTCAAGATATTAGTTACATAGGCGTAGAGTTATATGGGCCCGTGGGGCTCGAGCCCCCCCAAATAAATTGTGAATAGGGCTGAGCCGACCCAATAATTTATGACTAAATACAGAAAACTAATTTATACTAACATAAAAAAAAATATTCACGCCATTTACAAAAGTTAAAAAAAAATTATTTGTACTTTAAAAAATTTTCTTCTTTTGATTTCAATCATGATTTAGTATTCATTGTGACGCCCTGTAACACAAAATGTTACTATAAGCTGCCCTCGCCAGGCTCTGGTTAATTAAAGCAGATTATGCAATGTAAAGTATGAAATGAAGAAAAGTTCAGATGTGTCTAAAATGCACTATCTCATCGAAAATGTTTTTTTTCCTCCTTTGGATTTTTTACTTTGCTTCCATTTTTAACTTATAACATGGTAGGAAGATACTATTATGGATACTTACCTTACATTGGTGTAGAATTCTAGGGACCCATAGAGATCGAGCGCCTCCAATAATTTACACTTATACATAGTAAGTCATAGCTGTCAACTACTATGGAATATAACTAACCACTTTTTGTAATCAGTATATTTTTTAATTATTTTTTTCAAAATAGTAACCAGCTCGCGGGAGTATTATAAAAATTTTGCTATATTTTAAGCCGAAAAATCATGTAGAAAAAGTGGTTAATTATATTCCGTAGTAGTTGGTAACTATGAGTAAGTTATATGTATGTGAATCAGTGGCGTAGCCAGAAATTTTTAATGGAGGGAGGGTGGTTACGACTTTTGCAACTCACTTATATGTATATACGCCACTGACGTGAATATATGTGGCTGTGGGCACCGGCCCCCCCCCAATAATTTTGAAAACTTTACGCTTATGATTAGTTATTCTCTTTTAGAAAAACGAATAATCACTAATTCTAAACTCCTGTTGTCTAAGCGAACTTACTATTTGAAAATTGTCAACTTTGTGTGACACATTTTGAGTTACTTATTTCATATAGCTTTTATTTTGGCGTAAAATGGGCGTAATTCTAACTCATGTTTGTAAATTTCACGCGATTCTAGATACTTGGAAACGCTCTGTTGCAAAGCAATGAATGATTTTATGCCAAATCTGACAACCATTCCGTTTATTTTTTCAGTTTTTTATTAATATCTTCTAAAATAATTCGATTATCGAAATTTAAGTCAGCTTAGCAGGTTCCTCGAAATTTTTCGAATATGTGGGCACCTTCGTAGAAACTCAAATCCCCACGGTTTATGAGGAGATAGGGAAACAAGCTTTGACAGCGCCAGCGACAGCGGCCTTTACTTTTTTTTAGAATAGAGAGACACTCTTCCTTTTCTAAAAGCACACTTTAGAAATAATTTGATTACACTTTTTGAAGTGTTCTATTTCATTAAGCAACAATACTCTGTTTTTAAAAGATTTTAATTTTATTTTATCACTTTGTGGAGGGGCTCCAGCCCTCACAGATCACTCAGTGGTGCGCCTATGTCGTGAAATCTGTGCGTGTGTGTTAAATATAAGTTTCAAAAAATATTTTTTATTTCAAGATGCGGACTATAAGGTATGAAATCATTTTTAAGAGGAGCTTCAAGTACAAACAGTCATTGCAACGTACGAATCTATCACAGCTCATAAACGGTGGATGTACTGAGGAAATTCATTACGCATTACTTTTTACTTCCTTGTACGGAGTATAAGGAAGTAATGTGATTGCGAAAATTTTCGGGCGCTAGATTTTGACGAAATAACCCATTTTGACTACCTCTAAACTTCTATAATAATAAAAATGAATGTTTGTAAATCTGTCTGTCTGTATGTGTGCGGTCTCCAGACAAACCTACTGCACGCAGAACTCTGAAAATTTGAATACACAAGTCCATGAGTCCGATAATGTGCACCTGAGAATCAGAATTTTAAAATTTTAATTACTTTTTTAATTATTAATTAAAAACCGTTTTCAGGATGCCATGCTCGGCCAGTTTCGCCAGCATGATACTGTGAAACAAAATCGCATGCATTGGAAAACATGAAATGGCACGGAAATTTAGTCAGTTTTGCGCCAATCTATATCAATAAAAATGAATGTTTGAAAATCTGCATGCGTGCGATGTCCAGAAAAAACTACTGGACGCAGAACTCTGAAAATTCGAACATATGAGGCCATTCCTTCGGTAATGTACACCTGAGGCTCAGAATTTTGAAATTTTAATTACTTTTTAAATTATTAATTAAAAACCGATTCTAGATCGTCATGTTTGGCGAACTTTGGCCTCATGAAAAGATTTATGCTTGAAGTGAGTGGTAACCACAAAAGTAAAAAACCGTTTTTTACGTTGCTATGCTTGGCGAGTTTCTCCCGAATGCTACTATAAAACAAATCGTTTACAAATGGCACGAAAATTTCATCAGGTTTACGCCAAATCTATCTATCTCTATAATAATAAAAATGAATGTTTGTAAATCTGTCTGTGTGCGGTCTCCAGACAAATCTACTGCACACAGAACTCTGAAAATTTGAATATATAAGCCCATGAATGCCGATAATGTGCACCTGAGAATCAGAATTTTAAAACTTTAATTACTTTTTTAAATTATTAATTAAAAACCGTTCTAAAACGGAAATTTTCTTACCCTGTGTTACGAATTTTGGGAGCAACCCGCTGTTCTGGGGTTTAAAATAGTTTAAAATTCGTATTCTATGCGTTAAATAGTAAAATTTTGCTTTTTGTTGCACTGATATGTAATGTTCTGGAAATCTCGGGTTCTATGGGTCGTAGGTCTTCGAAAACCTAATTTTGGGGACTTATTTTTAGCGCCAAATTTGGCGATATTTCTTTATTTGGCGCGTTTTTGACTTAAACATTGAAAAACTCCAGTGTTTTTCAATCAATTTTCATGGTGTTTAAACCGTCTAATGATCTACTATTTCCAAATTTTCAGAAATTTAAATCGAAAATCCTGGATTTTACAAGCTAATTTGATTAATTGATTGAAATATTTAATAACTCCAGCAATTTTAAAGCAAATTATATGTTTATTTTTCTTCATCTATATCTATTCCTTTTACAATACCTGGCCAATTTTTTTTTTAAATTACTTAAAAACTGTGGTTTAAAAAATTATTTTGTGAAAAATTGTTCTGCCATTCGAATACTATGCGAAACTCCCCTTCCGTTTTTTCAAATGGGAGAAATGTGTGACGTCACAGCAGTGAGTTGTTTTTAGTGGTGCGTTTGTAAGTACGTACCTGAAACTCTGGAACCATTATCTGCACATTATGTTATATAATTGCGGCCTAGAGTACTAATCTGGAGTTGCAGTTTACATGTCAGATTTTGTAAATCGCATAATTTAAGGGGTTCACGGGCAACGCCGTCAGGGCCGGCCCAAGGGGGGTGCGAATGTAGGCGATCGCCTAACGCCCCGCTCCTGGGCCATTTTATTGCTATCTCATAAGACATGATAGAGAAGAGGCCCCGCTCTTGCGCTTCGCCTGGGGCCCCGCACGCCCCTCGGGCCGTCTCTGACGCCGTGCGGGTCTGCTAGTACTTTTAATAATTTTTGCGACACATCGCATCGTACGCTAGCATGCACGTTCATATAAATGCATGTACAACCCATTTTGACCCACCGCGAGTCTATCTTGACCAGTTTTTTCATGTCGTTTGTACGTACGTGTGTATGTAACTCGCATATCTCAAAACCTATTGGTCGTAGAATATTGAAACTTTATACTTAGGATTGCTATAACATCTAGTTGTGCACCTCCCCTTCTGGTTCCAATCGACGGGATAGTTCATGTACAGGGCCGCCCAAAATATTTTAAATACATTACGTTCTACAGGCAGAAATTCATTAAAGAGTATTTTAGAGGTATTAGGCTATTTCAAACGACTCAGAAGTGATATATGCTGTTAAGGGTTACAAAAGGAATTTCTCCATCGAAAAAAGTGTCTTTATCATTTATCCCAGACAGCACAGCAAACTTGCATCAAACTTGCAGCAAGCTTGATTTATCAAGTCAATAAACTTGAATTAAGCTTGAAAATTTCAAGCGTGTAAGCTTAATGCAAGCTTGAATCAAGTGTTCTAGTTTACACTTGCCCAGCTTACATTAAGCTTGACATTTCAATCTTGATTCAAGTTTGACATAGCAAGCTTAATTTCAAGCTAAAAAAAATTTCCTAAATACACGGGGTGCCGAACTCGTCCCACATACTTTATTTTGCCACGCATTTTCCCCTCTACGCTGAAATTTCAATTTAATTTTGTCAGTTTCCATCAAGTGTCCGCGGCTAGAGTAGAACTCGGGACCTTTGCGTTGGGAGGCGAGCGTCCTATCCGTTGCGCCAATCTGATTCGAGCTGGTATGACTAAAGTTTGAAGTGACTGTTAGGGTTATTTCTGGCCAGATTGATAAGTGGCCGATGTGTTATTTGTTTCTTTTATTTTTCCATGGAATGCATCAAAATTAAAATAATGCCATGTGTGATTTAGAGACTCTATTAATAGGGAAATAAACATCATATAAACTTAAGAGCAGCACACGTTTTAAAACTTTCAGTACCGCAACACTCATGAGCAATACTGCTGGCCAAAATCGAGACAAACGACTGATTTTGAAATCAATTTCGTAGTATAATTGTATTTTATTTCGAAGAATTTCCATATTTGGAAATATAGAATCTCTCTTTTTTTTTAATTATATGGTGAACCACCCATAAAGTGAAGTATATTAACTAACTAAATTGTGTTAATTATATTAAAATTTATTTTTAGGGCTAATTAATTAATTAATGGAATTACTAATGTTAATTAGATGTAAATAAAAATAAAACTCCCCTCGTGTTACACTTCAGAGGGGCTTATCCCATTCATTCCTTCCCCTTGCGTGTTCTAATGTCCAGGTTTTGTGCGATAATAAAATAAAACACAACTTTGAGAAACGCTAGACAATTAATGTCCATTCTCTTTCACAGATGGCGCAATCACTGCACGCTTTTGAAAGGGAAAATCAACTGTCAAGCTTGTATTAATACGTCAAATTCAAAGAAATGTCAAGCTTGATTTAAGCTTATGTGCTGTCTGGGATAGTTCTGCTACAGGAACACTCAAAAGATTTCAAATACATTACGGTCAATGACAGTTTTAGGGACATTCATCCTTTTAAAACACAAAACCGTGCTACCACATAGTTATGTGATGGTCCGACCACGGTCACGTGCCTCCCTCAAAAGTTACGCCAAAAGTCACCAAGTTGGCGACTGTTGGTGTACGTGTGTATGTATTTAACTCTCATATCTAAAAACTATTAGTCTTAGAATGTTGAAATTTCATATATGATTGTTGTAACATCTAGTTGTGCATCTCAATTTTTTGGTTTCAATCTACTGGAGAGTTTATTTACAGAACCACCCAAAAGAGTATCAACACATTAATATCTACGGACATCTTCAATATATTTAGTCTTGTACTCAGTCACCGTTTGTTCCATGCCCAAAATCTCGCCATTTGTCATCGACATTGGCGAGTTTTTCCGAAATATCGCCAGACTTAGCACTAAAAATAATTACGTATTTCGTATAACTCTAAAACTGTTTACCGTAGAATGTTGAGACTTTGATTTTAGATTATATTGTAACATACAATTGTGCAACTCTTTTTTGATGCAATCAATTGGGTAATGTATTTACAGTGTCAACCAAAGGACTTTAAAAGCATTAAGGTCTATGGATCTTTTCAATTCATTAAAAGGCTGTGGTGAATCTCTATTTCAGCTATAACTAAAATCGTGTAAACTATCGTAAACACTCCGGCTTTTGGTGTAATATCTCAAAATTAATTGCAGAAAACAAATCTTTCAAATTGAACACCGCTTAGGGATATCTCAAATATTTGGCTCGCAATTGCTATACCTTAGTATTATTGCAGTATTTTATCTCTTTCAAACAAAATAAGTTTAGATGAAGTGCGCCGAAAATATTTTTGATTTAATAGATGTACAAGGACGTAGTCATGTGTTGTCCGGATTAGATTAAAAAAAAGGGTTAGTGGATGTTATGAAATGTGTGTGTCTGTGTGTGTGTGTGTGTTTTTTTTTTTTTTAATGTTTGGGTAATAGTTATAAATTTTTGCATACATATGCATCGAAGAATGATAATTTGTATTTTTGAAAGATTATTTTGTATTATTATTTGTATAATTAAAATTTAAGGAAATATTCTTATGATTTAATACTGTGTTTTCAGAGAAATTTCGTGTTTTGATTAACTTACTGAATTTTCATAGTCTGATTGACCGCAAAAACTGAAATGGATACCCGAATCCTTTTTTATGTCTATCAGAAGTTCGTAGATAAATTTTACACATTTCTTCAAATGTTAAGACCCAAGGAACATTTTTAGGGAGGGACGCGAGACGACTTTTTGAGAGACGAGACAAACATTTTTAACATTATGATATAGGGATTTTTGCGAGACGAGACAAGCTTTTCGGCTGTTTTGCGAGACGCGAGACGCCAATTTTTTGTCTCGCGTCCATCCCTAAACATTTTAAAGACAAGATAATAATAACCTCGAAAAATACTCATTTCATAGAAAAGACATTTACAAAATGTTTTTCTACGTACTTGAAATACATTCTTATATATTTTAGTACTTACAACTTTTTTACTAATTAACTTAGATACTTGCGGTATTTTGCATCAGATTCAGCAAAAATCATAAAATAAAAATGAGTAAAAACAGAATTTCGGATAATTTGACTGATATTTGGTAATTTCAAAGTCCACCATCCGTTTAAGAAAAAAATAATACATGCATTATAATCTTGATAATCCGACATACATGGGACTAGACAACCGTCGGATTATCGTAAAATTCTGGATTATCGAGATCGCTTGTTTTTGACAGAAATTTAATATCGTGTGCTTTCATTTGGCCGACATTGTAGTACAATAGATAAATGCTCTGCAAAATACATTAAGTAAACTAGAAAGCAATGACGAAGGAGGGGGACGGGGAAAGCACAAGAGCGGCCATGTTTGTTAACCCTTTGAGGCGCAACCCTTTCCCAATGCTGAAAAAAAAGCAGCCGTTGCCATCGCTCGACTTAACTACCAGCAAGATGGCAGACGATCGAAACGTTCATCGCGTGCCACAGATCTAGAGACCCTTTTTTTGACGCAGCTGGCTGTGCCGCACAGCCAGCTGCGTCAAAAAAAGGGTCTCTAGATCTGTGGCACGCGATGAACGTTTCGATCGTCTGCCATCTTGCTGGTAGTTAAGTCGAGTGATGGCAACAGCTGCCCCTTTTTCGGCATTTGGCAATCTATTCAGCTGTTCTCGTATTCTTTCATTTTTCAGCAGATGCCAGTGCTGTTAAAAATAATCGTGACAATTTTTTTACGGGAAATGACGTGCTAAAAAGTAAAGGATTCTTGTGGAGCTATGTCACCCGCAACTTCTTTATAGAAATCAAATCTATTCTTCGTGACTGGCAACAGTCAAAACGTTAGAGTTTGGTGTTCCGAGAGCGGGAACACTGCGCGTTAAAGGGTTAACAACAGCGGTGGTCGGCTGATCGGAAGACAATATGACACATGTTCCCTAGAAGCGCAGGATTATTGAACGTGCCGAACTAACCAACCGACGGATTATCAAGAGTGCACTAATTTATTAAAGCTTGCGACTCTTAATTACGATCGCAGCACGATAAATCAAGCACCATCGCATGAAAGGATCTTTTATTTACAATGGACGGGCCAGCTGTGGCTTAGGCTTGGCCGCCACGAAAGCCATCGATATTGGTCATTTCATAATTTGGGCACTTATTAAGCAGGCAGATGTTCTCGCCCATGATTAGTCTCCTAATTTTGAACACATTCCAGATGAGAGACCTAGCACCTGGATCGGCACCGTCAGAGGTATCTTTTGAACATAGAGGACAATTAGAGCGGCCACAGATCTCACATGTACGAGCTCCCTTTAGAGTACATGGTCTACAGCAGACTCAGTCGAGAAAACTGATAATTTCTTTCCCGAAACATTTCTAAAATTAAAAATTTAAGGTTTAAGATTAAGCTTTACAGTAATAGAAAATATCCTAATAATAGTTCGCTGGATACGAGCTGATATGTGCGGGGAAAACCCCACGATTTTGGAACAAAGTATAACGTAATTAAATAAAACATTTATAAATCAGGAAAAAAAAAAACAGTTAGTACTGAGTGTCATCGGAGTAATACGAGTATGAAAAGTATAAGATCAACCAGACAACAAGAAATAAGGGCTAAAATTCAAACACGAATTTTGAACTGGAACGACATTATCCCTGAGTAGTCTATAATAAATAACTCCTAAAAATAATCAACCACACGCATACTAAGGATGAAAAGGACTGAAAATTAAGATAAATTATTAAATGTTTAGCTGCACTCTAATGTGTAAGAATACGCTTTAGATTCGGCGTATTCTTACACATTAGAGTGCAGCTAATGTTTGCCAGCCTTCACAATAGTTTTGAAACAAATACGCTCAGATTGTTATAATAAAAACCACATAACTGAAAATCAGTCTATTCTTTGGACTTCAACTGCCCGAGTAGGGATTTTTATGTCACAGTACTTAGTGACATTTGAATGTCTCTAGATCAGTAGTTCCCAACTCAACTTGAGGACCACTTTTCAGCCTCCAGTTTAACGTGGAAACCACCACCTGAACCACCTAAAAGAATTCTTTCCCCGGAGAGGAGAGGGATAGAATTTTTTTAAAAAGTACGAACCTTTTTGCACAAAATATAATATAAAATGAAAAATTCCAAAAAGGGCAGAAAATTTCCTCTGACTTAATGATGTTGATAATACTGAATCAATCCTGTTTACATATACCTGCAGCCAAAGACAAAAGATTGGCATAGATGATACATTATTTTATCGAATCGTATTTAATATTATGCGGGGCCCACTATCTGAAAAGATTATGAAGCATTTTTAAAATCCTCTAAAAAAGATTGCAAACAATTGAGCTTTTTGACTCACCAGTTGGGAACCACTGCTCTAGATCGTACAGACTTGTAATAGAGCACTGATTTGTAAAACAAAGATCGGAATTTTATCCAATGCTTGCATGTGACGACCACAGCTGTGCAACATTACGCTTCTTTCTGTACGTACTAAGTTTATTATATGCAGTTCTCCTTCACACAATGAGCACCTCTGTATTCTAAAAAAAAAAGTAACGGCCGCTGACGCCGCCGCCACTGTCAAGAACTTGTTCGTCCATCTCCTCCTAAACCGTGGGGATTTGAGTTTCGACTAAGGTGTCCAAGGATTCCGAAAATTCTTAGGAACCTGATAAGCTGACTTAAATTTCGAAAATCGAATTATTTTAGAAGATATTAATAAAAAACTGTAAAAATAAACATAATGGTTGCCTGATTTGGCATAAAATCATTCATTCCTTTGCAAAAAAGCAGTTCCAAGTATGTAGAATTGCTGAAATTCACAAACATGAAGTACAATTACACCAATTTTACGCCAAATTAAAAAGTATATGAAATAAATAACTCAAAGTGCGTTACACAAAGTGGATAATTTTCAAATAGTAAGTTCGCTTAGACAACAGAAGTTTAGAATTAGTGACTATTCGTTTTTCCAAAACAGAATAACTAATTGTAACTGATTTTAAAAGCGCCATCTTGGCATTAGGAACGATCTGGTAAAATGGTATCTTTCCAAGCAGGGTGAATCTAAACCGCGAGTTCTAAAATGTTAGAACCCAGTATCTTGAAAATGAAAAATAATTAAAATGCAGATTATTTTAAAGCCGGTTTCGGTTCAGCTGGAGTATTTGCTACCAGTAGGCATATTTGGTGGCGTTAACTATGGCATTTTAGCAGTTATGGTACACTTTGGATATTTGCCAGCGCGGTGAGATGATATAATTCGTTGTGCTAAATACGCCATTCTGCAAAGGATTATGTATATGAAAATATGGATAACGGTTTTCCGGGAACCTTACATGAGCAGTAATTATAGGCTCTGAGCATGTGTAAATCGCCAAATAATGAAAAGTCGCCATTGGTAGCAAGCTGTCCTAAATGTTCCGTAATTTTTATCAAAGAAAACATATGAAGTACTGTTTTCTTAGAGCTAATTATTAACTATACATGTACGCAACTCGCCAAATTATGAAAAATCGCCATAATTAGCTAATACGCAAGGTGTTCCATGGGTTTCAGATAATTAAAAATAGTGCGAAGTTTAAATTTTTATGCTCGAAGGAGCATGCAAGAACCAAGCAATGTGTAGCTGGGTAACAGTCTATCTGATCCAAACTTTGGGTTTTGTTTGTTGAAATTATGCTTTTTTATGAATAAGTCAGCCTTATTAGGGACTGAATGCCTCATACGAAAAGCGAGCGTAGCCAGTCTAGAGGCTTTGGCTCCTATTTGATTTAAAAAAAAAAAAAAAACTGTTGATAGAATCAGTGCCGATATTATTCAGCAAGAAATAAAAGCACGGTAAATAAAGGGTTTCTGCGAAAACAAAAACTGCGCCAAAGTTTTTAACAGATTCATTCACTAAGCGAATAAGTTCCAAACTAGTTAAAAACGCTTATTCTACAAAAATTGGTATCGCCAAGGACAAATACAGTTAACTGCCTGTTGCGTTATGGAACTTGATACGTTCCTTTTTTTTTAAAACGCTTTCAATGCTTTTCTAACACAAAACGAGCCGCATGTTCAAGAATATCACTAAACAGCGGTTTTAAAACGATAGTGACCTTTACGGCGATTTAAAATTTAATTCGCGTGTTATAGTGCACGGAATTTTCTGTTATGATGATAATGATGTGAAATGTTGATTTCATGGAATGACATTGTTATGCGACACATGAATCAATCTGTCGGTAGAAAATCTCAAATCCCGGGCAGATTGAGTTGCTGAACAATAGGGCAACTTTCAAAAGCTGAACCTAACAAAACAGTTTTCTTTCATTATCCCTCTTTTGATTCATCCTTTGAAATCTCGCCCGGTCTTAAAATATCCACGAATTCGCTAAGGTATCTTGTACGCTAAAGGGAGCTGGTGCACGTAAAATCTGTTTCTGGCTCCAGTGTCCTCCATTTTGAAACGATACATCCGGGGGGGGGTTGCCAGTTCAGATGCAGGACTTTCATCTAGAATTAATTCAAAATTAGAAGATACTGCCTTCAAGGAGGGTACGTAGCCGCAAACCTTAATGGTCGGCTCCCTGCTGCGGATAGCAGTAATAACAACAACCTATCTAATAACTGGATTCGTCAAAACCTCAAAGTTGGCCTGGCAAAGCATTTAAAGACCCAAGTTGAGAATCAACACTGGCGAGGGTATTTTCACTGATGAGTCTTTTCCCTTTATGAGAACTCCATGTATTACTCTAGGACTGCTTTGATATCGGTGGGGTCAACTTCGCGTTCTCTGTCCTTTGATGCTCTCAAATGCCATACACAGTTGCAAAGCTTATCTGCGAGTGATAAAGACATTGTTTTACAGTAAATCTCTGGGCATTGAGAAGTCCATGGCAACGAGTGGTTGAGGCCAAGTGTAAAGCGCACTAGGGCTATTTACCAAAGGCAAGAAAGCCTTGAGGACACCATATCAATGGTATCGCTGATTCATTGACCATAAAAGGAGCCTTGATTCTGCAAACATCCCCATCCAATTTTTCTTTTGAAACAATAAAATAAATAATCAAAGACACAGTGTCTGAGGAATTCAAAAAGAGCCTCTCGATCAAAACAACTGAAAAACTTTTGAAAGACAAATTATTAGTTGTCGCAAAATGTCCTAGACATAAGTTAGTGGCCGAGTTTAGTCTCGCCACTGGCCATGACCAGGCCCTGATTATCGCACGGGCACTTAGACTCCGTGCCCAGGTCACACATGCAGAAATAGGCCAAACAATTGAGTTTAGAGCTATGTATTGGGACAAAAAATTGAGCCAGCTACATGTAGGGAGCACAAAATTTTAAAGTGCCCCGGCACAAAAATCTTATAAGGCCTTGTCCATGACTGTCTCCTGAAGTACTTGCACTGCTTCCGGAATATAGTTTCTACAGACTCTGTAATCTGGGACAAGTCATGGATTACCATCTTTCACAGTGACCATCTGATCCATCTGACCATGCATTGTCTATTCTATTGTGGATTTTTTTCTGGGAAGGCAGAGGCCTTTCAGATTCATGAGCCTGCTGCAACAGCTGATTATCTCTAATTTGATTGGGGTTTTTTTGGAGTGTGGGGAGGGGGAATGGTGCCGGGGTACTGTTTCTCTGCTGCAGTTGGCTTTTAATGTGCGGCATTTGGAGGCAAAAAACTTATTTCGCCCTTTCCTCGGAACTTTTCTGGATCCACTACTGCCAGAGGATATGCCTGAACACGAGCGGAATATAATATACATAAGCGCAATGACGAAACATTGCATTTCTCATGCTTGTTATCACCTGGACTTCTTGGGAAAAAAAAAAAAAAAAAAAAAAAAGAATGCTAGGCAGACACGCGCGTGATCTCCGCTACTTCAGATTTCAAGTGTAAATACCACAAACACTGAAAGATACATTTATTTTATCGATTGGGGGAGTTCTCCTGAACTAGGCCAAGCGATACCGCAGTTGTAGGCTTTACATATATATAAATCAATAAGGAGACCTACATTGACGGGAAAGGGGGCCATTGTGCTCTGTTAGCATTTGATATTGGATTAATATCTCTCCCTCTTTACACTAGCGAGATGGCTCGCTAAATGTTTGGGTGTATCCTTGGTATTATATCAAATTTAAAAAAAAAAAAAAATCTTTATCGAGTCCACATTTCTAGGGTATATGAGTCAAAGGGAGGGGGTGGGGGTAGGGAGGAATAGATTGAGGGGAAGATATTCACGATATTATTTTCTATTGGTAAATATTTAGTTTTTAATTTAAAAAACTGCGTATTAGACCGGGGACCGCGTTTAGTAGTTTTTGCGGTCAAAACTCTTACATCTAGGGAGATTGAAAAAATTACGTATTAAGGAAGTAAACGGCTATCTAATATAATGAAATAGGGTTGGTAGCTGTAGTAATGGGGAATTCGTTATTGGAATCGCACACAATAGGAAAAAAATATTGCCGAACATGATCGACGGCATAATACGCATGTATGCCCCCCCCCCAAAAAAAAAATCATTTTGAGCAGATTTCAAAACGATTACGCGGGTGTGTAATCTATTACGATTACGATTACTTTTTTTTACAGATGGAGACTACGATTAGATTACAGTAATTCCAAATATTGATTTTGACGATTACTACTAGATTACAATATTAAAACCAATCGAAAATTTCGATTACGGTTACGCATGGTGAGACTACGATTAAATTACGATTAGAAAATTCAGCAATCTTGATCTTAAATCAAATATTAAAAGAATTCAACAATAATGCAATTTTATAACAGCAATCCCATTTTAGGCAAGTGATTGCAGTCGATTGCACTCCACAGGAAGTCTGCTGCGAATTCTCATGTTACCCCATTGGAAAATGAAAAAGCTCTACATTCATGTAATCTGCAGTTATTTTTACCAGTTATTTCTCGATCAACTGACAAAATGAATCGTACTATCAATTTCTGAAATTTGATATATTTTTACACGAATATTTTAAAATATTAACTTGTTCTTGTGCAAAACACCGATTTTGTAAATTTTAAAGGGGTATTCAAAATAGCGGCAGAAATAATGTATCAAAATTTCGGAAAAGGCAAATTATGCATCGTGTCAGCAGCACTGGCGTATCTAGGGTATGGCAGGTAGGGCAAGTGACATGGGCGGCATTTGAAAAAAGGGAAGCGCAGATTTCCATTGCAATGAAATAAGCATTCAACCTGTTTGATCTCATCATTGCAAGGATACGACGAAAGGGACTCTCCCTTCTGTACCCATCGTTGGAGCATTCCCGGCTTTGAATGCTCCCTTTGGCTGGATTTGACTGTTTAGCATGTGCGCTATCTGCCATACCCAGGTTAACCACTGGTGGTAGATTTTTCAATACACTTCTACAAATAGTAATTTATGTGCTTAAATATTTGGAGGGTATATATTGGGGTTGATTATGAGGGGGCCCCCACCCCCTTGGCCATGTCCTTGGTAGTCTGTATCAAAGTTTACTATACCGTGTTCCCAAATGAAAATGGTTCTTGTACTTTCTTTACGTCTATAGTAATTATTTAAAGCGCGATTTTATTACGTTCTATTCCAAAGAAGATAAAATCACTAACATTTCCGTTTTGTTTAATAGGAATTAGACGCAGGCCCGGACTGGCCAGGGTGTCCGACTGTCTGCAGACGGGTGGGCCCCCACCCTCGGCGGCCCCCAAACAGAAAAAAGAATGAAAATAAAAAAAGTACTATAGTGATAGCACTATAGAATGAAGTTTGACACATACAAAATTTTTTGCAGCTGCAACTGCGCCCCAGAAGTCTTCAAAACACTTCATTTTAAATGTAGTTCTCAACATTTTTTGAATGAGGGTTCCCGAATGAACAAGGGGTTAATTAATATGAATGGCGCATATTAATTAATAGATCAATATTTTATTAATACATTAATTATCAATCATAATTAATTAATAATAACACCATACCTCCCCCCATACCCCGAAAGTTAACACATCCTATTATTTATCGGCTACACGCGAGACGGGGGGCTCCTACTCTCCCAGTCCGGGCCTGATTAGACGTCCTCTTCTTTCGAATGCACTCGAGAACGCACTGCACCATTGCATTGCAATTGTTTTGTGTGCTTCTGTTAAAAATTTCCGAAATGTACATGCACTCAATTCATAATGAGCATTATGCAAAAGTACTTATAACAGCAGTAACGCATGGCAATTTCTTGGCAACCGATCCATATCATAACGGGAGTCAAGAGGGCGAATGGACAGACGGACGTATTGAGATCGTAAACATTTTTCACTTTACTCTGGAATTTCTCGGTGAAAGGTGAGTCAACGAAGGGAGGCAGTTTGCGGGTGAGAAAAGAAAACACACAGCCATAAAGGAAAAAAAAATCACAGAGGTTTTGCATAATTAAACTTCGATTATGTTTGAAGGTCACCTATTTCCACGGACTATTGCTCTCACCGAGAAGGTTGTGGGTAACCATTAACATAACGGAGTAAAAAATAGATTTTTCAATGTGCAATAGTTTTGTGCCTGTCCATTTTCAAGGGAACTGGGTGATACTCTTATACGCCTCTAAATAAAGATTCTGCGCCATTTTCTTTTAAAAAAGAAGTAAATGACGATTGAACTTGGCTAATGCGACTCAGACTGACTCTTAGGCAATGACTCTCGTTATTGCGTATAATTTCGTGAGAATGCACGCAACTGTTTTATTTAAATAAAATTCAGTGCATCGAAATTGTATAAATGTTTATTCAGCATTTAACGCAAAAAAATTCAGTGTAAGGCTTAACAGCAGTTTCCCTCTTAGTACAATCAGTGAAACTCTTGTAGAGAAAAGCTGGAACAATTACTCTAAAGACAACGGTTTCAATTTTTCCCCTCCCACTCGTATATATACAGGTTGACTATAAATGAATATTCTGAATTTGAAAGGCTATATTTATAAAACTACTCAAGATAGACTCATTTTGGGGCAAAGAAATAAAAAGCAACATTCTAAAATTGCTAATAGCGTACAGTTATAAATTTTCGACGTAGTGATGCGCCATTCGAATGATTTCTATAATCGATTGCTACTATTAAAATAAAATCAATAATCGATTAATCGAATAGTGAATGTCCATGATTTCACTGTAATTCGAAAAGTATTCACGATTTCTATTCGAGATTTCGAATGCCGTGTGCTGTTCAAATAATACACGCTGAGCATTCGAATGGATTTTTCAAAATCGATTATATAGAATGCATTTAATAATTGATTAATTCGAACAGTTTCATTCCATCATGCCCATCACTAGTTTCACGTGACCACCACAGTAACGCAATAATAATATCCATTCTGTTACAAAATTCGTCCCACAGTTTTTCACAGCATCTGGTGTTATAGTTTGGATGGCTGAGTTGGGCATGAATGAATGAAATTATTCGAATTAATCGATTATTAAATGCATTCGAATAAATCGATTTCGAGAAATCCATTCGAACACTCAGCACATAACATTTTGAATAGAATTATTGAAACGATTAGACGCGATTAATCGTGAATACAATTCGAATTGTGAAACGATTAATCGCGAATTCTATTCGAATAGTGAAATCGCGAATATTCACTGTCTGATTAATCGATTATTGATACTATCCGAAATCGATTAATCTGTTTGGAAAATCATTCGAATGACACATTACTATCTGCTGTTTTAGTTCAGCAATGTCAGCTGGTAGAGAGGCGAAAAAAAAAAAAAAAAAACCGCGGTCTTTTATGTAGCCCCCAAGATAATAATCGCAGGGAATTGAATCCGGGCTTTTTGCAGGCCACACTGATGAAGAGAAAAAATAATTCCATCAATGCGAGAAAAGAGTGCCGAGATCTGTTTTGCGACCAATCAAACTTAAAATGAATGAAACTGCTTAACTTCGCTCTCCAAACGATGCGTAAAATGGCACCCTGCCTAGTATCAGTGGCGGCTCGTGGGTTTATTTAAATGGAGGCTCACAAAATTAATTCATTAAATTAAATATGCAGATACGACGTACTTTATAAGTTAAAATATATTTGCATTTCCAGCAGTTAAAGAAAAGCAATTCACGCAACTGAAAGAAAACAAGTCGTCTTACATTTCATTGCCAAGATAAGTTTAAGAAAAATATTATCTTGACTTTTTATTTCAATTTTTTTTCAAAGCATAAAATTGAAAAACGTCATTGCTGTAGCTCCGAAACACTTATTGGACTCCCATCTTAATTATTTACACTAGTTCGTAAAAAATACTGTAGTGAAAAATCATAAAAATAAAGAAAATAATAAGAAAATGAAAAAAAAAAAAGATTAACTAACCGAGCACAACAAACCACGTGAGAATCCGGAGGAGATAACGGCAAAAAAATCTGCCGTGAGAACAATAAAATTGTGCGAACGGAAGCGCCTTGCTTCTCCCGCAACTCTCTCGGCGTCTTTCCTCAGAGACCGGTTGAGAGGGCCATTCGGTCGATCGCACATGCGAGCGACGAAAGACTATGTTTTAGTAACCTACGATACAGCTATAATAAACACGTTTAATAATAGTGGGAGGGGAGAGTAGATTTCAATGTTTTAAATTCACAAAAATATATTAAGTGTACTTAATATATTTTTACTTTCCGAACATGTACCATTGTAAGAGCCACAAAGTATTGTAAAGAGCCACATGTAACGAAGTACTTGTAAAGAGCCACAAAGTATTGTAATCATGAAAAAATTCGACTTCGAGATTTTGGTGTATTTACACGTTTTGAGGTCTTCGGAATTCATTTATGCTATTTTTACGAGATATACGTATCTGTGTGTGTATGTGAGTGAACATGATAGTTCCTAACGGGGCATTCGATTGAGCTCAAATTGGGTATATATGTTATAAACCACCGTAGCAAGACCGGTATTGATTTTGGTGTGCATAGGACTTATAGTTTTTCTACAGGGCTACGGCAAAAATTTCTTTTACATTATTGCCTATGGGGGGAAATTCTTGAAAGTGCGCTAGCGTTTAAACGGTACATTTGATTGAGCTCAAATTAGGTATACATATTATAAACCACCATCGTAAGACCGGTATTGATTTTAATGTGTATAGGACTTATAGCTTTTCTACGGGGCTACGACAAAGATTTCTTTTACATTATGGCATATGGAGAGAAATTCTTGAAAGTGCACTAGCGTTTAAACGGCGCAATCGATTGAGCTTCAATTTGGTATATATGTTTGAATTATTCATCAGTTAAAATTTATTTAAATGGTTGGTAATAATCTTAATCGTAAGTGTTCGGAAAGTCGAGTGGAGTCACTCCAGATTTTTTAAAAATTCAATTTGTTAATGTGTTTATTCTTTAGTTTTTCCTCTGGGGGGTTCACGTGCTCATGTGTTCAAAAGGAGGAGCCGCCACTGCCTTGTATTGTTTAGAAGATATAACCTTTCAAAGGTGGGATATTCATTTGTAAATCCCCTTGTATAGAGAGTGTCCCGAAAAGATGGTAACACCCTTTAATTCTTTATCTATTAAAGATAAGAGGGCAATGTAAATGGAAAAAAAATGTTCAAAAATAAGGTACGAAAAAAGAATAGGTAAAGGGAATATGTCCCCTTGTTTCTAAAAGTGACACATTTTAAATTTGCATACGATCCCCCCTGTAAAAGGATTCAGAATTAGTAAAATGTGATCCATAAACTAATGGAGCAATGTACAAATTTTCAGTCTTTCATCATAAAGTGCCTCAGAGATATCTTTAAACAAAGATGGTCAGGGGCGATACAGGAATTTGAGAGTAAATGTTTATTGCTAGAGCGAAATAGTATTTTCTTTCGTAATTTCTGTACGACCCCTGAAACGTAATCATCCGACGAGGATTTTTTTTTTTTTTCGAGAGCCACTCAAAAGTAGTTTAAGTCAACATATATTTATCTTCACATCTCTGGAACCTTTTTGATATCGTTTTCAAATTTTGTACATCACCTCATTAGTGTAGGGGGCACGTTTTATTAACTAGGAATTTTTTTTTGTACGAGGATCGTATGCAAATTTATAAAGTATAACTTTTTGAAATTTTATCAGAGGAATTTTTTCTTAACATAGTCCTTCTTCCTACTTTATTTTGAATATTTTTTCAATTTACAATCCTCACTTATCTCTATTAAAGAATTAAAGCGTGTTTCACTTTTGGGGTACACCCTTTATATGCCGTATTTAACCTTTTTCACTTTAAAACTGACACGCAAAAAGTTATTATAAAATATTCGCTTTAAAAAATCTTTTTTTTTTTCCGAAAGAGGTCGTTTAACTCTGTTGTGTGTCTACCCACTGTACAAATTTATAACTCAAAAAAAAAAAAAAAAAAAAAAAAAAAAAAAATCAACACGAAAGAAAAATTTTTTCAGCTCTTTTATTTATTTATTTGTTTAAAATATCAACACAATACCCAGATAAAAGGGAACAAACAAATAAATATACATTTACAGGAAATGTCTTTAAAAAAAACAAACCAGAAACTCACACTGAAAAGGTTTAAAAAGAAAACAATTTTGAGTTTTCTATCCTTCCTTAATCAAAAGCTTGGAATCAGGGAAACGACTGACGATGAGAAAGTTGATAAATTTAATCGTTATCGCTGCTCTTAAAGTGCGAGAGTAAAGCGTAATAGATAGTGACTTTAAACATGGTAATTTTCTCGCAGTTTATTTTTGTAATAATGTTTACTTCATGATTGTCACTATACAAACTTATTGAGATTAGATTCATGCATGTTATTCACTACTTTTTTTTTTTTTTTCGCCATATAAATGCATTTTACAGTTAAGGAAGCAAGTAGTACAGTATTTTTTCTGAACTCAACTGTTAAAAAAAAAGAACAAGTTTACTTTCCTGAAGCCATAAACGGCCTTAATGACTAAATATTAAAATAATTCATTTTAATATCATTCACTGAGCTATTTTTACGGTATTAACATTCAAGGCATCTCAAGTTTAAATTTCGACGATCACGTATAAAATAAATATCTCGCAGTCTATATAATAAATAACTGTATGAGTGCGATAGCTTGTACTTGTAGTGAAGATGCAATTTTATTTCAGTAAAAAAAAGCAATTGCTAGGGCAGCCCGAGCCTCGCATCACGTGGAACAAACCCTCAGTATGCAAGTAAGGTTGCTCAAACATTATACAGAGTGTCCCAAAAAGGTGGTAAGAGGCTTTAGTCCTTTATTTATTAGAGATAAGTGGACGATGTAAATTGAAAAAAAATATATATTCCAAGTAAGGTCGGAAAAAAGACTATTAAGAAAAATTTCTCGTCCTTAATTTTTTTTTAAATTACAAAATTTAAATTCGTATACGACCCCCTACAAAAAATTCCTAATTACTAAAATGCGTCCCTTGTGAAGTGTAACGTTTTGAAAATTAAAGAGAGGAATTTTTTCTTCTTTCCTGTACCTTATTTCGAATATTTTCCCAATTTACATTGCCAACTTATCTCTAATAGATACATTATTAAAGCCCATTACCACCGTTTTGGGACACCCTGTATAACCCCCCCCCCCCTGTTAAAAAACTTCTTTAATAAGTTTTTTCATTCTGGTTTGATGAATTCAGACATAGTTGCACGCGTACCCAGTGTGCTCCAAAAATACAGCGACAAACTTTTAGGGGGATGGAAAAAATAAAAAAAAAGGATTCAGAATCACATAGGATTTGTGGGTTGAAAAACTTAGTTTTTATACACCGGCGAATAATTACTTCCACAAAATGTGTTGAAGTGTTAACTTACCTTAACTTACCTTATAAGTTTTTAACTTACCTTATTACCTTATAAGTTATTAACTTACCCTATTAACTTACCTTATAAGTTTTTAACAAATGGTATTTATTCTCCAAAACTACATCATTGAAAATAAAATGCGAAAAAATAATGAAATTTTGGCAAAGTATCATAAGAATTTCGGTGGAACATCTTTTGTGGATGTCTTTGACCCCATATTGCTGAACGATTCCCAATCCTTTTGATGTGTCTATCTCCCCTAAATGTTTGTAGATATAACTTTGTTACAATCTGTAATAAATGTGTATAATTGTATCTATGACTACAGTGTAATACAGCCAGTATTCTTGCTCTTTGACTTTTTTATAATTTTATTAACTAAACTTTTTTAGTTGTTGGCGTAAGACTGTTTAGTATAAATATAATTAAAAAGGTGAAAGTTAAAAATGGGTGACATTTAAAACTTTACGTCTCTCAGTTTTCAAAGGGTTAAAACAAAATCTTTGAGGGTATTTTTGGGGTGATCGTACACACTCAGGATTACCCACATAAGATATTACAAACTTGCACGACGTTAGTTATTCTTTATAATGGCAGATTAAAAAAAAACTGGAAAAAAGAAAATCAATTCCCTAAATGTCTGGACTTATTTTGCATGTATGTACTACTGACCTACATACGGGCCTCGTACCGATTCTGAAATTTTAGAAAGAACAAAACTTTTTTTTTTTTTTTTTGGCACAACACCTAGTTTTCTCGTACGCTTCCTGAAATATTGATGATGCTTGTCAATGTTTAATTCAGTGCTCCATATAAAAGCCACTCTTGTTTTAGTGGGCGAATCAAAGTACAGTACCCACTGGGAAAAAAAATTCAAACAAAGCGATATTGTGAAGTTCTTTGCGAAGAAAGCATAAGCTGTTCATGTTTTCATTTGTGCTATCTTTCTATATAAATATTAATTTTTGGATGGGACCATCTACATTATTTATTTATTCTTTACCTTAAACTTTCAATACTAATCACTATCCCTTAAACTTTCAATACTAATCATTATCTTTGTTTCCAACACATTTTACGGCAGATATGAAATTTCATTAATCGATAGGGAAATTTGAGTAGTTTAAGATTGTGTCAGTGTTTAGCTACTCCATTAGCAACTGAATATGACAAAGGTAGAATTTAACAGATTGTCCCTTTCGAATCAATTTTAATTATATTAACTGATATTTTTAAAACTACTTGTCCAAATAGAATTTCTTTTTTAAATTTGTAATACACTGATAAATGTTTTGAAGTTTGAAGTATACTAAGTATATATTAAGTTTCGCAACATCTAATGTTTATAAAAACAGAATTTATTCATGTTTTAGTTGATGATTGTTTTATGATTTAATTATCCTTAATATGAAAATCATATAATTGAAATTTAAAAAAAAAGTGTTACCATTATTTTTGCAGAAAAGCATACATTTGTTTCACAATTGCGGCTTAAAGTTTAAAATTTATTTTTAACATTAGATTGCTCAATTTTCAATGCTCTGGGGACAATCGAAGTAGAAGAGCTATTAGATAGACTACCTAACGCTGAAATAATCCAACCGTTGTCACCGCTGGATTCAAAGGCGGTCGATCGAGTAACCAGTCTGGTGCCACACAACCCAAAGAATTTCTTAAACATAGCTGACTGTGCAGAGAAATCAAAAGAAGTTCCTTGGCTCTGTGGCACGTAGAGATTTGGCCTTCGCCACGCTGCACTGTTGCCGGTGGGTGTTCTGTACTAACCGCCGCCGCTTGTGCTTTAAATCTGCGTGCTTCGGAGTCACCGTAAAGTTCAGAAGTAAAATCTATGTTACAAGAAAATTTACCTATTTTTTAGTCAATTTAATTCAATTTTCCAATGAGTAAATAATTATTCCTAAGGAACGAAAAAGTTCACAAGACATCCAGGCTTGTAAAGGAGTAAATATTTAATCTTTTGTCGATAAAAAGTTGAAAACTTGCAGCTTGATAAATTTGATATTGAGTGAATATTTATTCAAAGTACATTGTTTAAAGAAAATTGTTTTTTATTCCCTAAATGATTGAGCATGTTCACAGTTCTTGAGAGTGGATGCTTGTTGGAATGTTTATGTTTGGAATTGTTATGTATAATTTAAGTTTTTAAATATTTGGTTTGATTAGATTTCTGGGATTAAGGACGATTATTTACTCGAGTTCTCTAGACTGAAGGGGATGCTTTCCTTGGGGATCTTTCACAGGGGGTCCTAGCTCGTATTTAAGCGAAGTTTTGGAGAAAACCACGGCAAACTCTGAACGGCTAGGTTGAGGGACGCGACCGGAGTTTGAACCAGGCACCTTCCGTCTCTCATTGAGAGCGCTATACGCTCGGCCACTGATCGGACCTTTTAAATATATGAATATGGGTCCTTTAATGTATGAAATCGGACCTTTTAAATATAGCTCATAAAAGGTCGATTCTGGGACCGTAACTTCGTACTAGCAATTCTCCTACATATGTTTTACATGCGTCCCTCATATATTTAAATGTAACACTAGGTATCTTCTGAGCTTCTTTCATTGCTATAACTCCAAACTCGTCACCTTAAATTATTATGGATCTCCTACGACAGTATTTTTAGATATACTGATATAGCCCCACCCACATCAGAACTGGGAGACGGAAGGTGCTAGCTCAAAACCAGGCCGCGTCCGCCGAACTAAACGCTGGGAGTTTTCCGTGATTTCCTCCGAAACTCAGCGTAAATACGGGTTAGAACCCTTTAGACCAGTGGTTCCCAACCGGGGGGTCGCGACCCCCAAGTGGGTCGCCATGCCTTTTCTCGGAGGTCGCCGCAGACCGATTTTGCAGGAAATGAATGGCAAAATATTTCCACGTTTCTCTGCCATGAGACACGCTTTCTCCCTTTTCTCTTTGTAAAGTAAAATTCCTTTTTCTCATTAGGGCAAATCACAAATATCAAATCTACAAAAACTGACGTCGTAAAGTGTATCTAGGAGTGTTAGCCAATTTTGAAAACGTGTGCACTAAGGCAGAATTATCGGAAATTGCAGTTAATTTAAGGTGAGAAATTATTAAACACCTTGAAGCTCTTAAATCTGAAATTCAAAGATATATCCCAAAGCTCACAATGAACAAGAGGCGGCACTAGTGCGAAATCCACTTCACACATCTTTAGATGTCGCCGATCTTCCTGATGAAGCTCAGGACGAATTTTTGAATTTGCAAAATGACTCCTCAGCACATGATTTATACCAAGAAAAATCGTTAATTCAAAATTGGTGTACTATGCGTAACTCATATCCGATAATTTCTAAGCTTTCGCTTCAAATGTTAGTGCCATTTGCACCCACTTATATGCGTGAAGTTGAGTTTAAAACTCTTTTGTAGATTAAGACAAAAGCCAGTAATAAATTAGATGTCCAAGATGCGGCTGGCTTTGACCAATATTCAGCAAAAGATAGCATAACAGGTCAGCCAAATACATCCTCAGTCATCCTAATAATAATCAGTACGGAATAAAGAGATAATCATTTTTAAATCCCAAGATATATTTTTTCATTTTTTTTGTCTTATTGGTCAAACATGATGGATGGAAGGAGGGGGGGGTCGCGAACATTTTTGAAAAATGTAAAAGGGGTCGCGATTAAAAACAGGTTGGGAACCACTGCTTTAGACAGACCCCTACAGAGGACATCTCACACCACGGCCTAGATCCCATTTGCAGATATTGGCCGTAATTCCACAGCATAACACAACACAAATGATTGCACAGTACTGTGTTCATGGCATTTCAAAATATCATTTGTTTAAAACAATGAAAGCCTATTGTAGTCACTAAAACGTTTTTTGAGTTCTAAGTAAAAACGCCATTTTTCAATTGAGAAATGTTTCTGCTATTTTTATTTCTCTTTAAACTTAAGAGGTCTTGTATACCCTTTCGAAGGGGTCTTGCGCAAAATCGAAAAAAGTGCTTTCATGTATGCAGGATCAATATTTGCATAAATAATTTATTTTCTTGTTTTGCATATTAATACAATGACCTTTTCTATTTATATAAATGCCTCAAAAAGTTTATTAGAGATATTATATTTTTAAGTTTATTAGAAAATTTAAATTAATTAACAGATTAAAAGCAACTACTTTTCATATTTGATGCACGGCGGGCAGTCTAATACACGTAAAAATTATTTTACAGACTCAATATTTTTTTCTACATACACAACGGTAATGCGTAATTAAAATTACCTATTTTTATACCCTACATTATATAATTTTTAATTCACAAATTATTTAATTAGTTAAACAGTGAAAAAAATCTTTATTATTCTGTAGATAAGTATGTAACATCTACATAATAATAGGTCATTTTAATTATGTAATTATGAATTACCAGAATGTATGTAAAAAAAATGAGTCTGTAAAATTATTTTTATAAGTGTTAGGCTGCGCACAGTCAACTAAGTATGAAAAATAATTACTTTTAGTCAGTGAATAAATTAATTATTTTCATTAACTTAAAGATCTTTTGAAGACATGCAGACAGAATGCAAACAGAAAAGGCCATTGTATTGATCTACAAAATTTCTTACAAGTAAATAAATTATTTCTGTAAACGTAGGATCATATTATACATGTGGTAATCAAGAGGCGCAACCCTCCAGCAGATGGCATCACAACCTCACGTCTACAGAAACCGCAGGTTATCAGAGCCTAGGAGCTCAAGGTAGCAGATCAGGGTGTGAGAGGTGTGAGACACCCACTGGAGGGGCCGACCCGAAGGTTTACGGCATAAAATCCCTCCAGGGAAGAATTTATTCATTTATCGCTTATTTTTACATACTATGCCGCTGGGGCTCGCAGAACCCCAACGGCAGACAGTAAACAATATTAGTACAATCGAAAATTACAGTCATTATATGACACATGACATGATAAAACGCACATATACACATGATAAAACATACATATACACACATATATACACACATATATATACATATACATATATATACCTATTGTACCACAGGAGAATGGCAGATCAATGATATTTAAATTTAATAGTGCTGTAGTGTTCTATAAGCTTATTATAATTTACTTTTATTAGATTCATTATGTTTGGCAATTGGATAATTTGCATAAAATTTTTATATGGATCTATTGAGTTATTTCTTCTTATTTTATTAGGCATTAGGGGGCAGTCCCCAAAGATATAATGCAGGGGATCCCCTGTCTGACCACAGTCACATAGATCCGTTGTTCTATAATTGATTCTTTTTAAATATTTTGGGAAACTGCCCCCGCCCGTTATAAATTTAGTGGCTACTATATTATTGATATTATAATTATTTTGTATATGTGGTAAGAAGTTGTAAGTATATCTGCCGGTTTCACTCTCGTTCCACCATATTTGCCATTTATTTTTTATGTTTTTATTAATTATGTATACTATTTTTGATCTAGGTACTGACACTACTCTATTACTTATCGGGTGGTCCTCCAGTAATGGTTGTTTTGCCAGGAAATCAGCTCTTTCATTTCCCCTTTGGCCAACATGTGCTTTAATCCAGATTATTTTAATCTCTACTGATTTATGTATTTCAAGTAATTTATATAAGTCAATCAATATTTCTGTGTTGGAGTACAGGGATTTAATTTTTTCAATCGTGGATCTGCTATCTGTGTAAATTTTTATTTTAGTAAATTTATTCTTTATTGCCCATTCCGCCGCAGTAAGTATGGCCAGTTGTTCAGCTTGATATATGCTATTATATATATTAATTCTTTCGTTGTACTCATAAACTGGGTTATTGTCTTGGTTGGTGGCTGTAAAAGCGAATGCAGTCCCATTGTCCATTCTTGATCCGTCAGTGTAAATTTTTAAGTATTCATTATCTTCGATATCAAATTCAAGGCTATCTATTACTGTTATTCTATGTCTTATATTGATGTTACTATATAGGTAAGAAGGTATAATTTTTTCCATTGTATAATTCATCGGTAGCTCCGTGTCTTGTATATACTTATTTAATTTTAAAGCCGAATATTTTAAAATTTCTTTTTCTATTGCTAGTTCGATTGGGAGTATATTTGAAATTGTGCATAAAGCGGAATGGGCAGTTTTGCTATGTGCCTTAGATATTTTTATTAATGCTAGTTTCTGGATTGCCCACAATTTGCGAACGGTGTCCCTGGTGAGTTTGGTGGCCCACGACGGGGCAGCATATGTTATTTGCTTTTCCGTGACAGTGTTGTACCACATACGCAACATTTCCGGGCGGACGCCCCAGGACACACCGCTCACCAAGGACATATTATTTATAAAATTGGTTATTTTTTCGTTTAAATATTTGACATGGGGAGTGAACGTTAATTTATTGTCTATTATAATTCCGAGGTATTTTAGTTCTGTAACAGATTTTATTTTTTGATTGTTTAGCTTGTATTGAGGTTTATTTCTGGATTTGATTCCCATGGTAATCGCTTGCGTCTTTTGTACAGATAGCAGCAGATCAGGGTTGCCAGATGTGGCTAATTTCAGAAGCTGCTGGCTAAAAAGAAAATTTTTTGTTTAGTCACTCGTTTTTTGGCTAATTATGGCTAAATTCTGAGGCTGCTGGCTAAAAAGAAAAACAAAATTTTAACCACTCGTCTTTTAGCTAATTATGGCTTAATTCTGTAATTGTTGACGAATATGAAAACAAACAAACAATATATATACAAATGGGATGGCTTTGTTTTGGTTTTAGTTCGAGTTTTGACGGGCTTTTTGTTCGATTTTGATTCTTAGCGAAAGAGGGTTTTACGGAGTAGCTGAGCTGACTAAGGCACATTTATATGTAGTGCGTTTTTTTTTTTTTTTTTCCTAATGGCCGGCCTCTGCCTTGAAGACTTTGTCCACAACAGGCCGGAATTGTTGGTCACTTTATTATGGAGGCACCTATGAAGGGACGGACACAATGACAGCCACGCCCAGTCGCGGATCGAACCCCGACCGCCGGGAATTGAACCGGAGGGAGTTGAAACCGGAGTACGGTGCTTTACCGTACGGTCGGCCCTTGTTGTGCGGTTGTACTAAGCATTGCATATACTGGCGTGGTTACGGTAAGTTTGAGTAATTATAAGTTACAGTTATTAAACGCTAGCCTATAATGAGTAGAAAATATAATAAAGAATGGGAGATTGAGCATCCATGGTTAATGCTGAAAGACAATGCGTGTTTTTGCAAGTTGTGTCTTTGCTCAATATCCCAGCTTAAAAAGCATAATTTGGTGACTCACGAAAAATTAGCCAAACATAAGAATAAAGAAAAAGACTTGAAATCCTCTAAATTAATTGCACTGTTTGTTCACTGTTTATAAAAAAAATCAGCTGTAAATAAATCATTGAAAGAATTTGATATAAAATTTAGTGTAGCTATTGAGTGCCACTGCAGTATTAAATCAGTTGATCACCTAGGTGAAATAGTGAAAAAGTATTCAAAAGGTAGTGCACTAGAGGATCTGAAACTCCAAACAAAGTGTGCATGCCTCATTAAGAATGTCATAAGCAGTGTCGGCTTTTCAGGTGAAGTAGGTGAAGTGCCTCTTCACCAAGTATTGTAAGTAACAAAAAATTGTTTAACGTAAGCAAGCAATGATCCTTTTTCAAATTTATTCTGTTAGAATATACTTAAAATTCCGATGAAAGCCCAATTGCCGTAAGACTATGTGCTAAAACACGTTCTTACTAGCAGTGAAGCCAAACCCCCTCCCTTGTGAGTGCCAAAGAGAGGGTTTCAGTGACTTGTGCCACGATTGGTCGATTGTTAGAGTCACGTGGTACGCGGGTTTTGACAAACAGTCTGGTCAGAGTTGTGAAGTGCTAATGAAAAATTTTCTCTTCCACTGCAGTTGATAGTCGGGTTGCCATGGTAACCGCAGACGCTTTATTCAGGTTTACAGCTTTCCTTGAAGGTCAGGTGAAGAGATCCCTCAGAAAATGGTCCGTCTCTTCAAGTGTGAAAAAACGCAGCAGAGTGGATTTCCAAGAACAAATTTGTGTAGGAAAAGGAAACCACGTTATTTCTTTGAGATTTTGACACGAGATATTTACTGCTGGCTTTTGAAAATTTTAGAATTTCTTGTTGTGTTAATTTTAATGATAATAATAGTTAGTTTCTTTTCTGTTTATTCACCTTCATTATGTTTGCTGTAAATGGTATAGTCTGTAATATATTACAAATACCGTTTATTCGGTGGAATGATGAAGATAGATAAAAGATGTTTTCTTTCTCGTGGTCGACCAATGGAGGCATTAGGAATTAATGCCTCTTCAAAAGACATACCTCGAAAAGAGTGGTAAATCTTACACTGTTCGCAGGGGCGTAGCCAGAAATTTTTCATGGGGGAGTTACGACTGCTACAACTCATATATATGTATATACGTGTGTGTGATAATGTAGTGAAAAATATGCATTTTGTATGGCAAAAATTTCTCATGGGGGGGGGAGGCGGGTGCTTATGACGCTACGCCCCTGACTGTTCGTTTCAAACATAGCTGGTTTTGCTGTGCAGTTCTCCTATATTTTACAAAAGTTATTTTATTGGCCTTGCTTACTCTTTAGTAATAAGCATTCTGTATGGAGCAAAGACAGATTTTCAGACATTTTAAATGTAACGCGATCTTGAACATTATGGAGAGAGGGGGTGCAGATCATTTCCAAAGGACATTTAAAAAGTTGTTGTTGTTGTTGTGGGATTAAGGCCAATTATGTACACAGGGGATCTAGACCTACTAGCGGGATGCCCTTCGTGGGGGGTCTTTCTACGGGTCCTAACCCGTATTTACGCTAAGTTTCGGAGGAAACCACGGAAAACTCCGAACGATTAGGTCGGCGGACGTGACCTGGTTTCGAACCAGGCACCTTCCGTCTTCAAAGCGCTATGCGATAGGCCACTGGTCGGTCGACATTTTATAGGATCGCTGAAAGATTAAATTTTTTCCTCAGAAAGGTTATGCTCCCGCCTAATTACCATGCATAATAGCTGTATCAGGTGTTTTTCATAATGTTTTGGTATCAAGCTCTTCACCTATTTTTTTCATCACGAGCCACCACTGGTCATAAGCCTATCGTTATTCGAAGAGATGATTCAAGAGTTAAGAGAGGCTAAGTTTTCTTTATATATTGATGAATCTACCGACATTTCCGCAACAAAGCATTTATGCCTGTGTGTAATATTTTTTTCCTCAAATAGTACCGTCCTACCACATAAGTTAGGTAATGGTCCGACCACGGTCACGTGCCTCCCTCAAGAACTATGCCAAAAGTCGCCAAGCTTGGCGACTTTTGGTGTACGTGTGTGCATATTTAACTCTCAAATCTCAAAAACTATTATGAAATTTCATATATAAGAATGTTGTAACATCTAGTTGTGTATCTCGATTTTTGGTTCCAATCTACTGGAGAGTTTATATACAGGACCACCGAAAAGAATTTTAGTACTTTAATGTCTATGGACATCTTCAATATAATACAACTGTAGACAGTCATTGTTTGGTACATGCCCAAAAAGTCGCCGTCTGTCCTCGACCTTGGCGAATTTTGGCGAAATATCGCCAAATTTGGCGATAGTCAGTCATTTGGTCCATGCCCAAAGTATCGCCATTTGTCATCGTTCTTGGCGAGTTTTGGCGAAATATCGCCAAATTTGGCGATAATCTGTCATTGTTTGGTTCATGCTTAAAATCTCGCCAAATGTCGTCGACATTGACGAGTTTCGCCGAAATATCGCCAAATTTGGCCCCAAAAATTATTTCGTATTTTGTATAACTCTAAAACTTTAAGCCGTAGAATTTTAAACTTTTGTATTTAGAACTATATTATAATACCAACTGTTTTCAATATCTTTTTTGACAGCAATCGACTGGGAATTTATTTACAGGGTGAGCCAAATGACTAAGGTGTATGGATGCATTCAATTCATTGAAAGTCTGTGGTCAATGACTACTTTGGCTATCCCCAAAATCTCGCAAACTATCTCAAGTTTGTCAGCTTTTGGTGAAATATCGCCAAATAAAGTGTCAGAAGGAAATGTTTCAAATTGAACTCAGCTTGGCGATATCGAAATATTTGGCTAGAAATCGCTAAACCTTACTATTATTGATATTTTATCTCTTTCAAACAAATAAGTTTAGAGGAAGTGCGTAGAAAACATTTTTGATTTAATAGACGTGCAAGGAAGTCATGTGTTGGACACATCAGATTTTTTTCTACAGGAGCACTCAAAATAGTCCCAATACATTGCACTCTATGGGAAGTTATTCTTTAAAGCGTGTCATCCTGCTAACTACAAGGGGTGATCAAATGAAAAGGTAAGAACGGTGGGTACAAATGTAGACTTTATTCAAAATATACACCACAGGCCTGAGCACAACGATCCCACTGACGAACAAGCCGCAGGATTCCTTGTTCCCAGAATTCCTGTGGCCGTGACGAGACCCAGTCCGTCACAGCGTCCTTGAGTACGTCGTCCGAGTTGAAGCGCTTCCCTTTCAGGTGGTTTCTTCAGTGGAACCAACATATGGAAATCGCAGGGTGACATGTCCGGACTGTAGGGCGGATGAATGGTCCAACGTCTCCCACTTGAACGTGACCAGTTCCTTGGCGAAAACGGACATTCCATTTTCTCATTGACTTGTGGGACACACAGCCTTCCCAGTATACGATCATCCTCCTGCGATGAATAGTGGCCGGTTTAACACCTTCCGCTGTCAGAAATCAGATAACGCCTCGCTGCCCCTAAATCGTCGAATTTTGCAATGTGAACACCATCCTGTCCTCACACGCACTGCCGCGTCAATTGGACGTAGTAGAGTGCTTTTTACAAGAGTTTCTGCTCTCTCCTGCGGGCCCCCGCATGTTCCTATCCACACAAAAGGCTTCAATCGCATTCCTAGATGTCTCGATACGTGCTCCTATAGCTGCATGGACAAATATGATAACGGTTAGGTTGTTGCGACGTTTGGTACCTATTCATTTGATCACCCCTTGTAGTTGCGCTGAACCCCGACTTCAAGATAAAACTTTTTCCTCTATGAATGCAAAAAGATTACAAAGTCAAGGGCAAAAAGCCTAACAACTTCTACATCGTTTGTACGATCCGCTTGAAAATTTTCACAAGTTTGTAAAAAAATATAGCAAACAATCTGTCAATTTTAAAATCTAAAAATCCACCCGTTCCTTCATTTTTAAGCGATTTTTCGCTATTTTCAGCACCATTTCGTTTCCAAGAGTCAAAAAATTGAATCATTTGGGTGACAAAATGACCTATTTTAAGTGAAAATGACGTCATACAATTGGGGGGATTCCAATACGTTTAAAATAATTTCTCCCGATTACACAGTTTATTATTATTTTTTCCCCCACAAATAAATCGTCTATTGGATATTCGAATGTTTATGTATACAAAACGAAAGCTTTCGACTGCGAAAAGATTCCGCGCGTTTCCAGATGAGCATGAAATTCAATTTGGGTCTGTAATAAAAATTCAATATGAACTTATTTATTTTAGGTGGATGAAAATTAAATATATTGAATGAAAGACAAATTTCCTTAAAATGTTTTTTCTCTCGCCCGTTGTAATTGCCTTCACAAAAGGCTTTGACTTCTAGTTTTAGAGATATTCTGCTCTTTGAAATGAAACAAAATTGGATGTTATGAAGGATTACAAAATGAAGCTTTGCATCGAAAATAGTGTCTGTATAGTTAAAAGTTTTTCTATACGGGAGCACTCAAAATAATTTCTATACAATACAGTCAATGGCAGTTTAGAGAGAGGCATCTATTTTAAGCATATAATACTATCCTACAATATGATTAGCTAATAATCCGACGACGATCGTGTGCCTCCTTCAAAATTTGAGCCAAAAGCCGGCAATGTTGGCGACTTTTGCGATAAATTGCCAAATACGGTGCAAAAAAAAATGCTTTGAAAAATGAACCAAACTTGGCGATATTTTTATTATTTTACGATAAATCGAAAAAGGTATTTACGTATTATCCTGGCGGTCATTAACGCCAAACTATTTTTCCCTCAAATTTCCTGGCAAACTGTTGGCAATCGTATTCCGAACCATCAATAATTTCATGTGTCCGGCATTTATCTTGGCGAAAAAGTTGCTCGTCTTGGAAGATCGCCTGGATAATAATGTAGTACCTCGAAAAATGTCTAATGTAATTATATTAAGCTATGTCGATTTCTTTGGAAATTTTGAAAATTCGTTACTCGCACTTTAATTAACTGATTTATTGTATTGTGTTTTGTTAAGGGCTATCTGCCTAGGAGTAGGAGGGGGTCTCCGACCGACGAAAATTTGTTAATGCATTAGAACCCAAAACGGGTTAACGTCCTTATGATTTCGGTCATTTGTCTGTTCTGATGTCCACCCATCCAGTGTTCTAACTGCTGTGGATATACATCGATTTGTGCGAAATTTATGTTTTTTCTATGTACAGTACAACGTACCATATTGAAAATGGTGTATGTAGCATTTATAGTTCTTTTACAGGAGAAAAAAATCCAATGTATAGCACAGTCTAAAAAACAGAACTAAAAGGGGGGGTTCGGGGGGGTCTCCCCCTGTATCTGTTGATACAAGAATGACTGAATCAGCAGGCATTCTTGAAAACATATTTTAGAGATATTCGATTTTTGAAAGAAAACAAAGTTGGCATATATATTACTAAGGCTCTCAAAATGATGCTCTCCATTGAGAATAACGTCCGTATTATTAATAGTTCTACAGGAGCACTCAAAAGAATTCCCATTGCAGTCTGTGGCATTTGAGAGACACTAATACATTTCTAGCTCAAGACAATGAATATAATTTTTTATTCTTCAGTTAAACGCTAAAAAAAATTAATGGTCTTTTACAGGGTCTCATAAAATTGCATTTACAGTGATAATACAACATTTTTTTATCTACGAAATCTCGCCAGTTTTAACTAAAATACATAGCAGATTTGGCGCAAAAATATTTTGTATCGGAAGTGTTTTATAATCTATGAGCTTGGCATGACTCATCTTTCTTGATTTTTTAAGGCAACAGATAAATCTTGTAAATCTTTTTTTCTTTCGTTATTTCTTTCTTTTCCTTTTTATTTATTTATTTTTTGGATAAGACAATTTCTGAAGATCTATATAGTGGAACTGTAAATCAGTTGTAGACAACTCATTGAAAGAATATATGTATAACTCGGTTGTTCGAGCCTCATCAATGGGAGACCCCCGCTGAACCCCCCTAATTTTTTAGTTTCATGATTGCCATATTAAAACGATATTAATGGACTATGTCATTTTATCTCTCATCTATCGTGTATTTCACCTGGTAACCCCATGTTGAAATTTTTAGGATTGTAACCTATTTATAGAAAAATACATGTGATGCACATTCTACAGCTCAGTAAATATTGTAACAATAGATTAAAGCTGTTGTGAACTAATAGTATTTAAATAAACGGATGAAATTTTTAAACAATCATTTTATCAAATAAATGCAACCTTACGGAGCTTATAGAAATCGGTGGTTTACGTAACACATACTAACATTTTCAGCGGACATTTATTCTTACTTTTATGTCGCGTTTTCGTAACGCATTTTCGTGTCTCATTTTTATGTCACATTTTCAAAACGGGGTGAGCGATAAAATGACATAGTCATTAATATATTTAATGAGGCTGTTGCATGCCTGCATTATTTAGTCAACTCATTACCTAGACGAAACTGAATAAGTATTCCAAAGTCAGCAATAAGGACACACACAAGAGTATATCCAACAATACTGTGGAGCAAAAACACGGTTCTCAGAAAAAAATTTCAGGGAGGATCCAAAAGGGGGGGAAATAAAAGAAAGACAGAAAGAAAGGCTGTATCATTATCTTTTCGTTGACTAAAAGCGAAACTCGGACAAACGGAGGAGGGGTATCCAGATCCTTGCACCACCCACCTATGGCCTTTAGAAAATGGATTCCTTACCAATAATGTTACATTTTTGTCTTTATTTGAAGACTGAATCCAGAAATAAACAAAATATAGAAAGAAAACTAAGTGCCGAAACAAAAAAACAGACTCAGGGTCTGATCAAGGGCGGATTAAAGGGAGGGGGTCGGAGGAGGTGACCGCCCCTCCCGAGAAAAATGAAATTAATGTAAACAATCCCAACTTACTTCCATAAAATTTATATATATATATATATATGTGAATCTTCCATCCAAGCCTCCACCCACAAAATTGTATTAATCCGTCAGTGGGCCGGATTATTCATTAGTCTGTAGTCTATCTGTCCCGATCACTTCAGGGACTTTTCAGTAAAAAGTCGAAAGAATTTTTTAATGAAGTTGTAATCAAACTTTTCAAAATGACTCAATAGAACGAAAATATTTTTGGCTATTTCTGAAGATGTTCTCTGGAACGCGAGTTGATCTTCTGCATTTCCCCGAGAGCTGAGATCCATAGGATTAAGATTGTAGGAAAAACGCGCCCCATAATCAATAATAATCCCCCACGAAACAATAATTTTTATTTAAAAATTGGACATAAAGTTATTTTGTTTTGCAGTAAATATGGGGATGGTATTTTAAACGGATATTGGGCAGCCCCAAAGTTCTTTTATTTTGCAGTAAAGACGCGGGTGGCTTTGGCGAAATTCGAAGGTGTACTAGGATGTAAACGATCTTAGAAGGCTTTTGGTAGTTGGCTTGCTTTGTTTTTACTTAATTATTTATTTTACATTTTACAGTATTTAAACAAAGGCGAATTATTTTTTGAAACAATAATAATATATAGAATGTAAGTCACTTTTTTATATTTGGGGAATCCACTATTACGATAAATTATCTTATTAATCTCGGAAATTAACCACGTTAAATATGAAAGAATTCATTTTTGGCCGGTCGAAACCACAGGTCAAGAGCGCGAATGCCAGTACGTTCGTTCAAATAAAATAATTAGAACCGAGAGGATCTTCGCACGGTCGGGGCATCCGAGAAGCCATAACCTCAGGCAAACTGAAAACAAAAAGAATTTTCGGATACTCTTGACCCACAAAGAAACTCACAAATTACTTGTCACATTTAAGATTATTATGTCTTACAAAAACATTTGAACGTAATACGATAATGAATGTTTTATCCGAATTTTTTATTATTTATTATATAGATTATTCTATTCCTCTTATAAAGATTTTTTTGAGCAAAATATTTTATATCATTTTAACGAGGATAAGTTGAAAAGTAATGTACATATGCTTGTAGAACACTAACGAAATGACCTTTAGAAGTGTCCCAAGCGGTATGTGGAAGTAACAGTCCCCCTGTACAAGCATGTACAGTTTAAATGCCTTCCGTGTATGCAGTATATTTTGAATGGTGGAGGTATTATTGTGCTAGATCTATCTATCCTCAGTTCGATTTCTTATGAATTAACCCATTAAATAAATTAAGAGAAGTTAAAAATATGTAACCTATAATTAGTAAAGACCGTCCAGATATATAATGAAATAATTTTACAAGCATGTATTTTTATAGGGGAAAAAATAGTGTTTAAAGGCACAGTTTAAAATACATATTGATTTCGAAGGTTCTAAAAATTTTACAGAAACAAGTATTATTTTATGTGTGTAAACTTGTCTAGTTATATGTTTGCATATGGGAAAGGTGGGAAGTGTTAGAAATTCCAAATATATATCCATGAACATTAACATTCATTAAAAAAAACCTGAGTTGTACGAATAAATAACTTTAAACATCGCCAGTCTCACTATCTATTTACTCACTGTCTATGTCTTGCGGCATTTTTTCCGCACACTATTTTAACTCAAATTTTTTCATTTTGAATCAAGAAAATTCATAAAAGTTGTGTTTTATTTTATTATCGCACAAAACCTACAGATTAGCTCACCCAAAGTGGAGGAAGGGCTGGGATAAACCTCTCGCAAATATAACACGTGGGACCTTTTAGTTTTGTTTACATCTAATTAGCATTAGTAATACCATTAATTAGCACTAAACATAAATTGTAATATAATTAGCACTATTTATTTTCTCATTTAATTTAGCTCTATTACTTTAATGTGAGGGTGAACTCCTCCCCCTATATATATATATATATATATATATATATATATATATATATATATATATATATAGGTGCGTCACTGACCAGGGGGCCCCTTGGTAACATTTGCTACGGGCCCCGCGCTGTCTTAATCCGGCACTGGCAACCCTGCCCTGTAGCAGATGCGAACGAGACCACGCTCGCGTAGGAGCGATGTCGGACGTAGCTCTCTGATCGCGCGTAGGCGACAGGGCTGCCAGATTTGGCTAATATTAGCCAATTTGGCTATTTTTCATCACGCTTGGCTAGAAAATTTATAAAGAAAATAGCCAACCTGATTTTGGCTAATTTTTGGCTATTTTCATCGAGGTTTCTAGAAACTGGCCAATATTAACTAATTTTGTCTTTTTTGTTTGTTTGTTTGTTTTAGCATATTTGACTGTTTTAGCATAGTTTTTTGAAGAAACTGTCTAACTTTTTTAGCCTTAGCAGGAAGCAAAATTCAGTTACCTCAACCAACTCTAGAACTGAGACAGAGAGAGGGACGTGGGGTCAGAAGGATGGTGATGAGGTCTTTTGAAAGGATGGTGATAACTTTAGTGATAGTACTGTAGCGGGATGCAAGGAAGCAATGAACGCAAGTAGACTGGGAACCATATGCGTTCGAATTCTTTGTTTATAAGAAGGGACCTACCACAAAGCTTTTATATACACAATCCTTTGATCGGCACTGCATTACTTAGCTAGTAACGTAGCCAGGATTTTATTTCGAAGGGGGATGAGTAATAAATTTTAAGTTAAGTAAGAGTATTCAAGAACAATAAGTTAATTTAGTTCACAAAAAAGAAAGGGGCCAGAGTGCCGTAGCCAGGATTTCTTTTCGGGGGAGGGCGTCCAAAATTTTCTCATCTATGTATCAATTACAATAAAATAAGTGAAAAAATTCCCTTACCCGTGTCTGTCTCCAGATGTCGATCCATGAATGATTTCTAAGGCCCAGTTTTCGTGAAAATTGCATATTTTTATGAATTTCAACACTTATTTTTGGAAATTTTCATACCAATTTTTAATGAAAGTCAGTTCTTTTTGTTAAAATAATTGATAAAAAATACATTAAAATGTAGGGTAAAATGCCAATGAAGGGCCGTTTTAATCCATTACATTTTTGTGAAAGGGCCTTTTCAATCCACTATATTTCTGTTAAGAGGTTGTAAAACTGACCTAATTTTCATCTGCATCGACCGCTGTTCTCCCTAGTTTCGGGAGGGAGCAGAGCCAGATTATGACAAAACCGGGGACTGGGGCAGAAGTCTGAATGGGGTCCCCCTACATGTTCTTACTGTGTCTGACAACTACTTCATGTACTTTTTCATTGTTCGCATATGAATCTTTGTCATGATTAAATGTATCCAACATGAAGCATACTAATATTAGATAAATGAGAATGCTTATAAACATATGAAACATGAACATTATGAAATAAGCTTTATTAAAAATGAAGACTAAAAAATACAACTAAAAGCCTGACTTTTTCCAGAGCCTTATTATTGCATAGGCCAATCGGGACTTTTCCCAGGGCCCCCGGGTCGAAAGGGCCCCCAATATCAAATGTTGTTCTGAAATATTCTTTTTATATCAAAATTTTATGAAAAATAAAACAGATTTCATAGATGGGGGCCCCCAAATTCATCAATGCCCGGGGCCCCAATTGGTCATTATCAGGCTTTGACTTTTTCATTATATTAATAATCATAATCAGCAATTTTCTATTTATGGGTGCCCCATTCTCGCTGGGTAGCCACTTAAAAAACTTCAGTGGGCCCTGCAACTGACCGCGTAATCACTTAAAATCTAGCAGCCATCCTAATTACAACTTCTTTTTGCAGAAATCGTTAATCTGCTGTGATATTTTTTCGATGGAGAAGGGGAATTAAGAAGAAAAAAAAAGATTTTTGTAATTTGTATAAATTGATAACTGAAAAAAAATTAGGCATTTATTACATTGGGAAAAAGAACCTTAAACTAAATTCATATACTGTAATAATTTAGGGGGCCCTTTTAATCGGGGCCCTGGGCATATGCCCCTCTTGCCACTGCAATAATCAGTGCCTGGGTGGGTGCCCCCCTTGGCTACGCCACTGGGTGGGGCTGCAGATCCCCACCTTCAAAATAAAATCCTGTCTATTACTAATATAAACAGAATTCCTCAGTTCATTCGTATTTATTGTACAGTATGAGGAATTGTTCATTAAATTATTAGGTACTTATTTTGTTCATTTGCCTTATAACCGATTTTGTTTTTCTTTCGGGGCTGAACATGTACGGAATTCAAGAGCAGAAAATAGGAGTTTCTCTTTGAATTTTTAAACAAATGTTTTAAAAGATTTCGTGAGAATGTCGTCCTCCACCCCCCTTATGTAAGAAAACATGTCCATACTCTATTCCAATTTCAAATTCTACTTTTAAAAGTCTAGTTAAAAAGCCAAAAGATGGCGCTGCAATTGCCGGTTTGGCTATTTTTGGCTAATTTTCAGAAGCCATTTGGCTATTTTCATAAATTTTGATCTGGCAACCCTGGTAGGCGATTCGACTCCAGAACGACCACGAGAAGGTGGCCAGTGGCTCCTGTGTGATAAGGAAACCTAACCCTGTGACCGACTCCGCTTATTCATGTTCTGCAAAATCTCTCCTTTCTTTTGTAAATAGTTCTTCTGTTATATTTAGCCGAGCAATAAACGTGATTGAGAACCGTAGGAGTGCTTCCAGTCTTATTTCGACGTCGCTTCCTACAACCATAAAATATTTTTTTCGTATTTTCATCATTTTTAAAGTGCATAAGACCCCTGAACGTAACACAGTCAAGACGCAAGGTGAAATTTTCTGCTTAGGATCCTTTTATTCTTCCCATCATATCGCACAGTTTTTAAATTCATAATAATGGAAAACATAACGATACTTTTCGTTTGTCTGTACGTGAACTACAAGCCAATCATATAGCTGGAGTAGTTTACCGCTTTTACCGATTGCATAAAAATATTAGTCTGAATAATCGTTAGTACACCTTAAAAAGTTCTCTGACCAACGCCCTCCCCCCATTCTAGGCAGACACCCCTCGTGCAGGTTTGCATTAAGACACACAATACAATACAATAAAAATATTACTTGAAGTTCAAACCTCAAAATAATTGACAGTCATTCTAAAATAACATCTATTGAATTTTTCACCATTTAAGTGTTACACTTGAATCACGGAACTTGAGGATTTTCACTTGATTCACGAGAGAAAAAGAGAAAAAATCGATATCATTGAAGCCAATCCCGTGTTTACTGACCACGAAACTCTGGTTAGTACTACTCATGGGAATTTCTACTCGACTGGTTTTGTGTTTGCTTGTGATCTAGTTACAGAACGGGTAAGTAAATAAATGTTTGTCCCTTATCACCAGGAATAGTAATGCGGTCCCCTGTAATTAGCTCAAGGGAAAAAGATTCCATTTTTTTGAAAGGTTTCTGGATTCTTCCTGAATAAGTATGCTTTACTCTATTCTTTTTGTAACTGTATTTATTCGAGTCAGAAATCAGAATTCGAAATTTAAGAGTGTATAATGGTACTCGAATGTAAAATAACAGCATTCGAATTTACAAATTGATCACGACTGTGGAATTGTATTCGAAATCCATAAACAAACTCAAGTTTAAAAATGTGTTCGGCTAACCGATGGACCTGTGGATAAGACATTGAACATTGCTAGGTGGCTGAAGTGTGAAGGGCCAGGGTTGTGGCCTACCCTAAGGCCGTGTTCCCACTAGACCTTTATTTTCCTTACAGCGCTTATCGCCGCTAAATACTCTACCTGAAGCCGCTGTTTCTGCCTTTACGGTCGTTTTTTATCGGAATAAAAATTTTTCATTCCCCGCCTCTAATACCGTAAGAATCTCATAAGCCCATTGGCTGGTTCCATAAGAAACGCTCTCTCAAGCATTCCAATATCTCGGACGCGAAGGCGAAAGTGAGAGTACGGCCTGAGAGTTACTTTTTTTTTTTTAAGGATAAGTAGGCTCTCAATTTTTTTTTTTTTTTTTTTTTTTTTGGGGGGGGGGGGGTCACTTAATAATCAATTTTCATCACACTATTTCAAATTGTAATAAATCTGCTCTGGACAAAATTGTTGCAATCAATTGACCTAAAAACTCTAAAGGGAAAAGAAAAAGACTCGGCGCTCAATCTCAGTCTATGATTTGATTTCATACACACATAATAATAATTCCGTCATCCTTCCTTTTGAATATTTTTAGCCCTTATGCTTTAATTAGTCACTCTTTTAACAATATTCCTATTTCTTTTTTCTTTTGGCTCTCAGCTATCTGAGATGTCGCGTAGATCTGTGACAAGATATGTACAACTTAACTAATAATGTAAGCCAGGTTGTGTCTAGCTTGGCTAGGACGTTCCGCATTTGATTTTTCTGCTGAAGTCAGGTTAGATTCCCGCCGTCGCTCTTTTGCGAGGATGAACTTTGTATTACTTTCATTTTTGTTTTATTTCAGTTTAAAAAATACAACAGATTATTATATACTTTACTTATTTTTTCGGTAATTTATTTTGCTATAATTAACAATTAAAATAGTTAAGACTTTGAATTAAAAAATAATTTAAATATTTTTTCTAAAGCTCCTTCCTAACTTTTTCTTTTTATGCCATATTCTGATGATCTCTAGTATTTTGATACCTATTTCTAATTAAAATTAAGTCTTGATTTTTCTAATATAATGAACTCTATTTGGAAAATTGAATATGTAATTAATATTTCAATGAATTTTTTTTCTCTTAAGAAAGCTCACATTATGAATTATTAATAATTATTATTTAGAATTCAAAGGAAAAAAAAAATAGTAGTTTTACATACTAACTAGTTTTAATGATAATTCTTTTACTCCTCATGTATAAATGAAATTTATTATAATTATTGAATTTTAATTTAAGACCAATAGTTTTTTCAAAGCTTAGGTTTACTCACTTTTATTTTGTATTCCTTTAAATACCAGATTTAAAATTTTGTTCAATACTTTTCAAATAGAAATTTGATTAATTAATCTAAATTTATGCACGCACTATCTTTTTGTATTAGACATTTAAAGGCCAGAGATGGCATCTAAAACAAGATGTTATGCCCACCTGAGCTAATAAAATACTGAAGATGGTAGATAACTGAAGTATAAATGTCCAGGGTTCTGGTCTACGGGTGGCTGGTTATCTAAAAATTCGAAGTTTTGGGCAGTTTTTTTCACGATGTAACGTAAATACGCTTCAGAAGCACTAAAAAAGTCACCCACGCAAGGCACCCCCCCGCTCTTCCATAGGCAAACGAAATACTCCTCGTGTAGGTTTACGAAAACACAATACAATACAATCTTTTAAAAAATAGTTATATGCTTTTAGTGTATGTAAGAGATAACTGAAATTAAATTAATAACATAATGTGTTTCTTAAATTTACAAAACACACAAAATGCAGATATCAGTATTCTATTAATTACTTACTTGGTGAAAGACAGCATGCAGTACGTAAATTTATCGAAAATGTGGCTGCCTTTTAAATCTATCAAAACAGCTCAATTAACTTGTATTTTAAAGCCTGTAATTTTTGAGAATCATTGACACCCAGGTTTGGTTTTTTTAATCCTCCTAAAATAAGTATAATATGTGCTAACTAAAGAATAAATACAGTAGATACTTCAATAAATACAGTAGAATTTTTCAAATTCAAAATCGACAGAACTTTACCGATTCTGGATAACACAAATTTCCAGATTATAAGTGTCCTGCAGTATTAATTATATAAAAAGAAAAATCGTTATAATCAGGTAAAGTTTAAAAAAAAAAGAGTTACATTTTTTTTTTAAATAGAAAAATGTATTAAAAATAAAATGCATTTACTGAGAAATTGCTCATCAGAAAGATGCTATTCTTTTAAGCATTTTTAATAAAATCTTTGAAACATTTTCGTTTGAATACTGATTTATTGTTATTTTAAGGTCTAATTTCGTCTTGATGATTGAAATTCCGTAAATTGGAAGTCTAAATATAAGAAATTCTTCTGTATTTAAAAATAATGGGGATCGAATGCGTGAAATCGCTAATAGCCACTGGAGGAAACGTACGATTCTAAAGGAGATAACAAAGCTAGTGGAAAAGGAATTAATTCTACTTTAGCTTTACGACATTTCAGTTAGAAAAGACATTAGGGGCAGTAAAGACACAAGTGGAAACGGAGCTTGAGGCTGTCGATCCAAAGATTTGGAGTTTTGAGAGGTTTTCTCCAGATGCAACGTAAATACGCATTAGAATACTCAAAAAGTCCTCCACCCACGGCACCCCCAGATAGCTATCGTGTAGCTTTACCTCAACACAACAAAACAAAAATGTGTTCGAATTGACAAAAGACTAATGGAGTTCAGTTTTTCGAATTCTTCGATGTGATTTGTATGATAGAAGCTCACGAAGAGAGATTCAGTGTGATTCTTTCGATCCCCATTATTTTATTTGATAGATTCTACTTTCCAGTTATTTTGCTTTAGTACTTTTTACATTTTACTAGCTACCAAGGCGGCCAGCTTCGCCGCCCTATACCTTACTGTTCTTTATGATTAGTGTAATGTTGGCCAAATTATTAGACTGATTTCAATGAAGCTCAAGTTTCTTAGTCTTAACGGTATTTGTCATTCAATTTATTTAGGTTAGGTCTACTACAAATTTTATGTTTCATCATAAAAGCCCATAGTGGCCATGCCAAGTACTGACATGGCAAAATGTACAAAAAAGACATAATTGATGACATTTCCATTCATAAAATTATTATAAAAATACTGTATTGGGTGATACGTTGTGAAACATGTTGTATAAATTCCTACAGAAATACTTCTTAATTGCGGCAACTGCTAGCTTCTTCAAATTAGTATTTAGTGTGGTGGTTTCCATTCATGAGCTCCATGTCTTCGCTAATAGGTACTTTCTATTTGAATAACACCAGTGTTGTGACAAAGTTAGCAACCTGTTGTTTTTGTTTTTATAGTATGGTTGTATTATTTAATACGTATCCCTAGTTACAATAATATGAAAGAAACAGGAAATGGCTAGAATGTGCTTCAGCCCACTGCATAGTGACATTTTTTAGCTGAGCGATAAATGCACCAAGTGTTGTAAATTAGATATTTTAAAGCTGTGGAAAGATTCGAAAGATCTTGCATTTTCACGAATCCATTATTGTTATTATGTAATCTAGTTACTGCATGCCATACGTAAGTAACGAATGTGCTTGCTCCATTTGACGTCATTGAACTGCTCATTTGGATTTTTGCACATGCGTTATTGCTATTACGCTAACGTTTACATCTAGTTGTTGCCGCTCTCAGCGTAAAAATATCGTCTATTTTAGTACCGCATACGTCAACGTGTTATATAAGTAGATTAACTCACCTCAAAATTGACACGAGGCGAGAATAAAGGAAAAGATAAATTGTTGAAATCATCAAGGTCGAACGTTAGGCTCGCTCTGTGGGTAAAGGTTGATTATGTATTTGGCAAAATATCTTTAAACTTCCAGCAAAGATTTTAATTTAGAAGCATTCTCAGATGATTCAGCGCAATAAGACGAGAATGCATTGACTTTATCATCTACAAATTTAAAAAATAACAATAAAAATAAGTTTTTATCTGTGACATTTTCAGAATAGTAATTTTAAAAATCAATAAATCATTTATTCAGAATTCATAATGCTACAAAAATTCATAAAGTAACCTTAGTGAGAACAACAAGTGAGTCCTCACTATTCTGTGAGGTAGCGTGCTGACAGCTGAAGAAGGCTGAAGATTTTTTTCGGCCGAAACGATCGTACTGATCGATAATTGATCGATCGACCTTTTTACGTGTATTATTATACAAAGTTATACACAACCTTAGGGAGGTAGGTACATTGCGTTCAGGGATGTTACGTTCTTCGTGAAAAGTTAGATACACTGTTGACTTCTGTTAGAACCCAAACGCGATACAATTACCAAAAAGAGAATGCTCCCTGTTTCAGCAAGCTGTTAATATTTAGAAACTTGTTAAAGTGAGACTGTTTCATAAAAATTCACTATCAAAAATTTTATGATGGTACTAACATAATACATATTATGATGCAATCAACAATAAATCGTCCTGAACAAAACTTGAGGCGTTGTTCATAAAGGCCCGATCATCTAGATCACATTAATAAAGCTTAACGTAGAGATGCCTGGTGGAAAAATCCAAGCAATTGAGAACATTATTTCCTCTGAAAATGTATTGTATATATATATATATACAGTGGCGCACCCAGGATTTTAGTTTAGGGGGAAGGGCTGGACAACAAATTCTGCTGACCTCGGTTATAGTGACCTCGATTATATTTATAACTCTCTTATAACGTCAAAATATTATGTGCCACTTGACTTGCCCATAGAACAACATGCCCACAGGCAATGTCACTCGTTATACTCAAATAATTGTCTGATCTTTTCAGCATCCTTGAAACCGAGTTTAACTGTGCTTCGTACACTAACTGTACGTAATTATTTAAAAACTGACTTTTTTTTCTTTTCTTTTTTGTAAAAAAAAGCTTCAGAAATAATTTGAAGACAATTTTTAAAAAGAAAAATTTAATTAATTGGGGGCAATTTTCAATTTTTAATGCTTTTCACTTCTAACTTTCCACCTTTAGGGGGGGCTTGAGCCCCCATTTTCTAATTTAACCTAATTTAATTTAATGTTATTTGAAAAATCCTTCTTTAATCTCGGTTACTCTTACTGTAAAGTTTGTTTCTCGGCCATACAAACATTACGCTCAGAGATAATTTTTGAAGTTCCATAAGGAGAAAATTGTTGATTTAGCAGTATCTTCAGTTTTCTGTGGTTTCATCATCACGCACTTTTAGAACTCCTGGGTAAACAGGTGTTTCTCTTGTCTTGATTGACAATCTAGTTAACTAATTATGTTTGAGAGTAACGCCTTCGCGATCGTGCTGCACCCTGCCAGCAGGTGTAGTAACTAAGGAGTATTTAAGCAAGAGCGCGGAAATTTCGAGAGCTTAGCTTAGCTTTTTAGGAGTTTGGAACGTGAAGCATTTGCAGGAGCTTCGAGCTTAGCTTTTAGACTGCGATGTACGAAGATAGCCCCGGAGCTAAAAGGTCGCCGGCCTGACTTCTGCCCTCTGTCTGAACTTTGAAATAAACTACTCAACCTAAAAACCCAATGGATTTGTGTCGATCATTTTCAACAAGGGATGGCGTAAGGCCCTTCCTTACATATATAATGATTAATCTCTTCCACACATATGTTATTGTCTTTTTATAGTATTTTATCATTTTTCTTAGTTATTGAAAAGAAAACCTTTCATACACTTAAACAGCAAAGGCTATGGTATCGGCAAAAACATTCAAGTTATCAACAACATATCACACAAAATATATCATACAGATATTTAAAATGCATGAAAAGAGAAAAAGTGCTTTTATGGTTTAAGGTTTGCATTTAGAAAACTTAAGTATAAAAAAGCAAATGTGAACAAAAAACACAATGAATAAATTATTTTACTGCTTACAGATGAAAATTTAACTGAAATTATGAAACCCTGGTGAAAATTTTAGACTTAAATTTACATTTCTGTTCCTCGGAGGTAAAGGACTTTAGCTTATTATTATTATTATTATTATTTTTTTTTTTTTTTTTTTTTTTTTTTTTTTAGAAAAGAGTTAGCACCATGCCCCAGATGTGAACTTTTCGTTTTGTATAGAAGGATAAAGCAATATGCCAGAGGACTATAAAAAAGGGAGATAGGACAATGAAAATAAAACCATTTCCATTTTCCAGGAGTTAAATAACACCGCGTGTCCTAAAACTTGTTTTCCTGAAGAGTGGCATGGTGTCGTTTACCTCCAGGGTACAGATTTATATTGAAAATCACTTTGAAATCGTTTCGCCCGTAACTCTAGAAATCCTTCCTAACGATCGTAATCTGATATCCGATAAGATTCAGTCAACTCCAGGACAAGGAGAATTTCCTTCACATTGTACTTGGCACTGTTTGTGAGTGCGTTTTTTCATCTTCATCTAGTTGCAATATCGACAGAATTCCGCTGATTCCCGATTTGCTGTGAATACCCGTCTAAGAGCAATGAGTATATCGGGAGACGCCACAAGCAGCTGTTGTCATGTAAAACGATGAAGCCGAGGTGGAGAAACTTAACTCTCTAACACTTCATTATATAGCTTGCAGCAGCAACTGTCTATGAAGCATAGGCGTAGAGTTATATGGGCTCGTGGGGCTCGAGCCCCCCCAATAAATTGTGAATAGGGGCTGAGCCCACCCAATAATTTACCACTCAATACAGAAAACTAATTTATACTGACATAAAAAGAAAGTATTTCACGCCATTTACAAACGTTTAAAAAAAACCTTTATTTGTACTTTTAAAAAATTTCTTCTTTTGATTTAAATTATGATTTAGTATTCATTGTGACGCCACGTAACACACAATGTTACAATAAGCTGCCCTCGCCAGGATCTGGTTCATTAAAATCAGATTATGCAATGTAAAGTATGAAATGAAGAAAAGTTCAGATGTGTCTAAAATGCACTATCTCATTGAAAATGTTTTTTTTTCCTCCTTTGGATTTTTTTACTTTGCTTCTATTTTTAACTTATAACATGGTAGGAAGATACTAACATGGATACTTACCTTACACAGGTATAGAATTCTATGGATCCATAGAGCTCGAGCGCCTCCAATAATTTACACTTAAGTCATAGCTGCCAACTACTACAAAAAATAATAATTAACCACTTTTTGTAAACAGTATATATTTTAAGCCGAAAAATCATGTAGAAAAAGTGGTTAATTATATTCTGTAGTAGTTGGTAGCTATGATTAAGTTATATGTACATGAATCCGTGGCGTAGCCTGAAATTTTTCATGGAAGGGGGGGGGGGTTACGACTTCTGAAACTCACATATATGTATACGTGTGTATGATAAGGGAGTGAAGAATATACATTTTGTATGGCAAAATACTCCTCATGGGCAGTTATGACCCCCCTAACACCCCCCCCCCTTGGCTACGCCACTGACGTGAATATATGTGGTTGTGGGGCCGGGCCCCCCCCCAATAATTTTGAAAACTTTACGCTTATGCTATCAAGGCGTAGTTTTACCCATTGCATACATATGTTACCGACAAAGTTTGAAATCCTGCATTCTATAGAATGCCTAAGCATTGCATTTAATGTCTAAAAATAGCCGGCAATGAATGAAACGATTCATAGTACTCCACACATTTCCTAGGCATTCTATAGAATGCCAAATCAGAAATCGGCAAAGTAAAAAATACATCTCAACTTTTTTTCATACTTTGTCCAAATAGCATTTTCTGCCTAGGTATTATATACAATGCCTGGGGAAAGTAAGTAATAATTCTCATATTTCATACTTTGCTAAAAAACGAGCAGCGTTATAACTGTACCTAGTCATTTTATAGAATACTCACGTTTAATAGTTTGCCGGTAACACACATCAATGATTTTACCAGAGGCTACCAAGCAGTGTTGCCAACAGATGGCTTCAAAACTTCTCGCTTGTGGTGTCTACCTATTCTTTCTGCCTAAAAGAATCAGGTGCCACGACAGCAAAGATCTGTTATGGCAAACCGGAAAGTAACATTCACCAGAGCTTTTGACAATTTTCCAGGTTAAACAGAGCCCGCTTTCTGGCAATAACTTATTGTGTGGAATGGCCAACCCAATCTTTCGTGTCTGAAAAGGAATGAAACTTAGTTTTCAGTCAGTTAAGTGGCCGACTTTTTAGAACAAGGTGTTCTCTCCTCGAAAGCCCTAATTAAATGCATGAAGACAAGAGCGAGACAAAGCGGTAAGGACCTCGCGAGAATTTTCTTTTTTGCGTGATGCGTCCATAAAACAAATAACAATGACTTCCAATGGTTTTGTGTACAGAAAAAAGAAGAAAAACTGAACTGGAAATCTACTTCCTGCTTGTCTCTGGAACAGAAGAGTTAAGCCCACTTAAGAATACTACTGTGCGTTTCAAGCTCGACAAGTAGCAAACAGCTCTCGTCTTCGCCATAAATAACGTTTTCGTTTACGCTTCATTGTGCTTTACTGCGTCTCCCACCCTCCCCCAAAACATACGTTTCATGGTGTAATGTTGGAGCCGTCAGCCCAACCATCTTCGCTGACGGTCTACTGGAGCGTGACCCAAGTTCACGCATGGCCATCCGATTCATGACAGAATCGAACGTTATGGAGCATCGGAAAGAACACAAGATATTTCTCTCCGGCTAGTTATCGCAAAGGTGTGAAAAAATGTTCCAGAAATGTGTGTGTGTGTGTTTTGTTACGGATTTTGCGTGTTCTGAGAAGCTTTGATCATGCTTGGAACATAAATGCTGTCGGAAACATGGGAATTCACATTGTTCATAGAGTACAAGTAAGTGTCATGGCCTTCTTTTTTTTTTTCCTTGTAAATTGTGGTAAGAAATGAAAATGAACAAAATACAATATGCTTTTTATGGAGATACGAATGTATCTTCAAAATTAGAATAACATTCAAAGTTAGCACAAAAAGTGTGATCAAGTAACGAGTGATTGATTACTTAAACTCAAAATAAGCCTGTACTTAAGCCTGTACCTGAAAATTTAAACTTCCAATTCACACCTTCTTTAAGATTAGAATTTTTTCTTCATGTTTGTATCACTGTGCGCAAATGTTTTTCCAGTGACAGATAAGAGAATTCATATTGATCTTTCCCCGAACCTCTCTCTATTTTACTTCTGTTTTCAAGTTCTGAAGTCAAATTTCTTATGTTGAATTAATGAAATTTTTTTCCAAATTCACGCAACTGAAAAGAACTTGTAGGGTAATACTACTGAAATAAAGGCAAGAAATTAGGCTTTTATTCGAAAAAATTACTTGAAAGTTTATTTATGTACTTTAACTGTCGATTTTAAGTTCAATATGTTTTTAAAAAATCGTTGATGAAATTTTTCTGGATTTACTAAATTTCTGTCGGGTGTGTGGAAGTTATAGAGACCACGCATGAACCATATGAAAGCAAGTCTTTGAAACTGGATATTTAAGAGGTGTTCAAATGAAGAGGAACGGGAAGCAGGTGCCAGAGAATTTAAGTGCCTGTCCTCCTCTCCGCTAGTCGCTTAATCTTACGGTCGTGGGTTCGACTCTCACTCATCCTCTGGTTTTTTGTGTTTGTCCTAAGAACAGTAAATTTCCTTTCTCTGATGTAGTAAAAACTGCCTTCGTGTTGTCTACTTCAAATTGTCTCGTGTTGTCTACTTCATTCGACGAGGATGTATAAGTCCGAAAGCAAACAAGTCCAAAAGTAGAAGTTCCAAATAGAACAACATAAAAAAGAACGAAACGTGCCGCAGCCAAGCCGATTGAAATTTGAATATCCCGCTTCGGGATAACATAGTGAGACTCTAGAACGCGAATGAAGTTTACGGTGCGGTTGTGTGCATGTGCGGGCGCCCGAACATGAAGCAGAAGAGAAGTAGGTGGGCAGCTATATGCTCCGTCCAATTGACAAGACAATTGCGTGAGACGACATCATGGCGTTCTCATTGCAAAATTCGACGACTGAAGAGCAGCGAGGTGTTATCAAGAGCAACGTCAAGTTCACCAGGAGTAAACATCCTGGGCTGTTCGCGGAGATTTGATTCTGTTCCACGATAAACCGCGTCCACACGTCTCCAAGGTCACACAAAACGCCTAGTGGCCAAGTGGAAGCAGCTTGATCATATTGCTGCCTTACATCCGGGACATGTCGCCCTGCGGCTGCCATTTGTTTGGTCAGCTTAAAAAAAAAAAAAAAAAAAAAAAAAAAAACCATTTCTAAGGAAAGTACTTCAACTCGGACTACAAATTTTACACAGTGGAGGACTGGCTCCTATCACAGGAAATCTAGGAAAAGTTAAATCCTTCAACTCGTTAAGAATTCTGGGATAATTGTGCTCAGGCCTCTGCTGACTACTTGAGAATGGAAGACTTCAGCCAAAACCGCAGTGTTGTTTCGTGCCTTTCTTTCCATTTGAACATCTCTCATACTACGTTACAGGCAACATAATGTAGAATTGCTGCAACTGAACTAGGGGGATATTTGAGAAGAGAAACCGGACAGTGTCACCTCGCATGGCGAATTTCGAAGCATTGCTTCGTCACGCAAAATCCCTATGATATGAAGTGTTGAGAAAAAATGACCCGTCTCGTTTCGCATAACAACTGTCAATGTCGTTATCGAATCTTCTCGCAACCATTGCTGTAAACTGAACTTGAATCGAATATTCTCGCAACCATCGCAGTACACTTAACTTGCATCGAAGTTGAAAACGTGTGCCTAGCAGATGAAACCCTGTTATTTGATTGGCTGTGAAATCGATGCCACTTTTGTTTAAGTACGTGTGTAACAACCATTTAAATAAAGAGAAAATGAAAAATTATATGTCCCTGGCTAAAAAATGTCAGTTAAGCACGTCAGTCATAGATGTTTAATAATTTTCTCAGCAATTCTATACCTACTTCGCTACCCAATAAACACCTACTCTAAGCACTATTTTAAATGTAAAAAAGTAAAATTTGAATACTTTTAAAAAAAGTTGAAGTTGTAAATGTCATTACCAAGGTGTGTTCCCAGCTTCATACTTTATTGTTTCACTCTTTACTTTAAATAATTAAAAATACTTTAAAAGAAAAATAACAATTATCTAGGTAATTTCATCTCTTATTTTCATTATATGAGGAGCTTTAGGCATTTTCGGGGAAAAAAATTAATAATGCTTATTTAAGGTTTGTCTCCTAGAGGTAACTGTCATTACCAAGGTGTGTACTCAAAAAATTATTTTCCTATATTACAGCACAACGTCTGGGTAAGCGTAACGCCAAAACATTGTGATGTAAAGCCGTGTCAATTTGTGGTACAAGATTTTTCGTGATTAGCTTATCAACGACATTACGTCATTTCGTGAATCAATTTACAACACACAGTGCTGTGCTCCAATGCAGTACTTATGCTGTATTATTTTACTGCAATATGTGTGGTAAAATTACAGGCATTTCTTATAGTGCAGTTTACGAATAGAAAATTAAACTTAATTAATAATTTTGTAAATACTATAAATAAATAGAAAAGTAATATATTACGAACCCTTTGGGGGATAAAAAAGTTCCTACATTTATCAATTGGTTTTATAAGACGAGTGGTTTCCCTATTCACTTTCCAAATAATTACAATGCAGTCTATTAGTTGTAATATTTTTTTCTATAGCTGTCCACTAAAAGGAACTACCATAGTTATTGAACTGTTAAAAGAACATGAACACATGCCCTTACAAGCAGACTATGTCTGTTTTAAGATTTAAGTTTAACTAAGCAAACATTATTTTATTTTGCTGTGTTTTTTCCCCCCAAATTATAGCGAGTGTATTTATATTGTCATTACCTAGTTCATTATTACTGAAATACGTAATTAATATATGTAATTTGGTTGTAAGATTTATTAAGAGCTTTGGGACTATTTTCAAAGGAAATAGAATTGCATTAGCTTTTAATTGTTATAATTTAGCCTTAAATAGGCTTAACTGTAAGAAATGTCATTACCAAGGGTTTCTGTAAAAAAGAAAATGACTTTTGAGGGCACAGTTTCAAAGTAAAGGATAGTTTTAGACTTTTTTTTAAATGCATTACACTATTCCTTAGTTGATATTGTGAGCATTTTATTATATGGACTAATTAAGGCTTAAATTGTTAATTTATTATTATGTTTACAAATGTCATTAGCACATTACTGCCTGTCGTTACCATGTTTTGATGAAAAAATTTAATACATTTAATTAAAACCAGTAATGTAGCCAGAATTTATTCGCGGTTGGGAAGTTTAAAGGGAAAACGGATCAAAAAAGATTTTTTTTTTTTAAAGTTTGTCACTCTAATTTCGGGGAAGCTGAATCCCTAACCCTCACCCCTTGGATAGCCCACTGATTAAAGCTATAATTAAGGCAAACGATTGCCGCTCGTAATTTTTTCCTTGATAACAAGCATAGATAGTTACATTAACATAAAAAGAGTTGGGAATTAAAACGATTTTTTAAATCAAAATTGAACGTTTCCTGAGAATTACCCAATAATGTGATGACATAATTACGTAGACTATTCCTCAAAAAAGTAAACATCAAAAACATGTTATATAGAACGTGTGTGTGTGTGTGTGTGTGTGTGTGTTGCGTCACGGTACATCTGGAGAAAACAGACCCAAACTCCAGACCGTTAGATCGATAGCCGGGCTGTGGGCGTGAACATGGGATCTTCACACCTCTTACGTCTGCCATGTTCAGTGTCTTGCACAAAGTAAAAAATAAATGAAACAGGATGATTATAAAAAAATGCAAGAGTTTGAATCGGGAATCAAGACTGTCCAGACTGACACAGCAAAGTGGAGTCGAAAACATCGTCTTCATGTACCGGTTAATAATCACTTTGGAATATTGAACTTTATAGGTCGTGAATACTAATGGATCTTTCGTAGAAATCACTTGACTGGAATTGATTATTAAAGTAGGGATTATATACTAATTACATGATTCTTTATTAAAGTATTTACCAAATGGTACATGTAAAGGATATTTTCGACTCCACATTGCTTTGTGATTTTGAAGCGACTTGGTTCCTTCTACCATGCCTTACATTTTTTTTACAAGCGTTCTGAATCTCAGACATAACAGATTTTTCCCGAAAGAATTGGAATTCCAAATATAGCTCGCATCAGTATTGTTTTGCGGGATGTAATATACAACACACACGGCCCATACCATCTTTAACATAATTTACGAATTCAGTACCTGTAAGCCATATTATTGGACATGCTTACGTAGTATTCTTTTATTTAAGAAATTCAGCTGTCAATATTGCTGTATGAAGACGCATTCACATTGTCTCTAGGTTGAAGGGCTTTGAATAACTAGTGAACTTTTGAAAAGACTAGCGTACATTGCGATTGTTTGTTTGGGATAAACTTCAAAAACACATACTTCACTTTCTCATTAGAAAGTGATGTTAGAAAAAAAAATCAAAAGTGGTATAGGTAAGTTTCATCATCTGATTTATTTTAGAAAATAGGGGTTGTCCACCGAAATTAAGTAAATTTCAGGATATCTTTACATATTCTGACACGCTCTGTTTTTCGGTGTTCTTCTAGGCTGGTGGCGAGCGAACAACAAAGTGTTTTTTTTTTTTTTTTTTTTTTTTTTGATATTACCTACTTCACGAACGTTTTTATGGATAGATCGCTGTTCAGCTCCCTTTCATTCGATACGTGCAGAGATAATCACTGAATAACACTTTTCTGCGTGGATCTATACAGCTAACAAAGATCTTCTAGGGTTCTTTTTGCAGGAAAAATATCATCCGTGATAAGAAATTCTGTGAACCATTTGAATGCAAGTGGAACGACGAACGAGGTAGAATTTAGCTGCCCATAGACTAATGGTAAATGTTGAAGATGATTTAGCTTCACTTCAAATTCGTCCAAAATTTGTTCTGTGACAGCTGAATTCTGCCACCAGTTATCGTCTGCAGACACAATGTTGCCAACTCTGCCTTAGAAAACATGACTGAAATGAAAGCTGAAAATGGCCAGAAATGGCTAGAAATATTGTCTAGCTGAGAAGATAATAATAATAATAATAATAATAATAATAATTTATTAGCGTTTATAGCTAAACGACTTTGTTGTTGACAAGGATGGCCCTAGGGTACGCGGCGCCTATCTGCAAACGTAAAAAAGGCGCCCCCTTTTATACTTTTCCGTAACTTTTGAGTTCGGAATGTCGCCCCGACAAAGACGGCGCCCCGATGTGATGCTTGCCTTGCTTACTGTGTCGGACCACCCCTGCTGCTGTAACATGTTTATTGGTCTGAAAGTGTTTTATAAATCATTTTGACTATCATTTCCAATTCATAAAATAATTTGGTATTGTTAATTGGAACATTTTAAATTCAATCTTTGAATTCTCTATATTTTCTCATACTGTTCTTTTAATTATTATTTGTTTCCCAAGGCTGACGATATATTGTGTCATCCACACAGCGAGTCGACGTCAAGACAGTTGTCAGCAAAATTTTATTTCTCAGACACATATCGTCTGCTTTTTTAAAAAGATATGTTTTTTTTATTTTTAATGTCAAGGTACATGACAATAAAAAGACAACAAACAAGAGAAAAAAAAAAAAGAAATGTCATACGCAGACGGGCGGTCCAATAGCGCTCCGTTTCTGAGATGCCACGAATTACTTTTCATTGTCCCAGGTAGTTTCTGTCCATGGTTCCATCCTTGCGAAGTTGGCAGGTTGGGCAAGTTAGAACACCTATACAAAATAAGTGAACCGCCAAGCAGTCGTGACCTACATTCAGCCGAAAATTTGACTTGCAAAAACTGTAGGGCAGGGCCAATCAGGAAAGAAGAGTACAGTGGTGAATCTTCATACACCAAGTTTGTGCATGTGCATTAAAAAATAAATAACATTTAATAATGGAAGCGAGCGAGAGGAACGGAGAGTATCAATCAATGATAGCTGGAAATGGCCAGAAATGCCTGAAAATAGAAAGAATATGCTGAAAATGGCCCAAACAGAATGTATACGGCTAGAAATGCCATTAATAGCTTCTAAGAACATTTGTGGCTAGTTGGGTTCTTAAAATGGTCCGACCTAGCCACAAAATGGCTAAATTGGCATCTTTGTGCAGGCATAACCCTTTGTACTCGGGTAGCGTTTTAATCTCTTTATGATGGATTTTGTTGATGCCGTTTGGTGTTTAATAAATTTCCGGAATAAATTTTATAAACAGTTTTAAGATTTTCGTAAATATATAAAAAAATAAAAGTGAAATGTTGAATGTTGAATGTACTGTAAAAAGAATCATCCGTCTTTTTTGCTATCTGTAATCATTTTGTGGAAACTACTAGCTGTCTAATTCTTACTAAATCAATTATGCTGTTTAGCTTTTTAAAAATCACTTGTTTTTCTTTGCCCCGTTCCGTTTTCGAGGTAAATGCTAACTCCGCAGTTTTCCATTAGGTGGCGCTGTAGGCTCTATCATTCAGTAGCGCATGGCTGTTTTACTATACCTAGACATCATATTTATGAATATGTCAGCAGCCGTACCGAAGTGAAGAGGGTGGCAAAGGGACTTTAGAAGGGCATATTCTGTGTATAATCATATAATATAAAAATATTTTTCTTTTTTTTTTAATGGGACAACAAAGGAAAAAAATACATAGAAAATAGATTATCATGTTATTTTACATAAGGTACGTTTGGTAAAATTTAGTCTACGCAAATTCAACTATAAGATCATGCATATCAATGTGTAAGGAAATATAATTATGCATAATATAAAAAACTAGCGGCCCCGTACCTTACTGTTCTTTATACTCAGTGCAATGTTGGCCAAATTATTCGATTCATTTCAACGAAAATCACGTATCTTTGCTTTAAACAGTATTTGTCATTCAATTTATTCAAGTTAGAGTTGCTACAAATTTTGGGTGTCATTATAAAAGCCGATGTTGGCCATGGTGACGACGGAAAGTTCTAACATTTCAAAATGTATAGAAAGACATAATTAGTGACATTTCTATTCATAAAATGATTTACTGTATTGGGTGATAACGTGTTGTACAAATTCTTGCAGAAATGCTTCTTAGTTTCAGAAGCTGTGGGCTTTCTCAAATTAGTGTGGTGCCGTTCTATCCACGAGTTTCTTACTTTTTTAGTTAAATAACACCAGTGTGGATGTGCCAAAGGTATCAATCTGGTATTTATGTAATCTGGTTGCATTATTAAATACGTATCCTTGGTTACAATAATATAAAAGAAACAGGAAATGGCTAATATGTGCTTCAGCTCGTTGCGATAAACGTAGGTAGAACCGACCTTGTCAGGAGCACCCAAAAGAATTCCAAAGCATTGCACTGTACGGGCAGTCATTGTTTAAAGCGTATTTTAAAGATATCCGGCTATTTGAAACAAAACAAAATGGATATATGCTATTAAGGATACAAAATAATGCTCTCCATCGGAAATATACTTGATGCAGCATTTGCAACTGTTCTACAGGAACACTCAAAAGAATTCTAATACATTACTCTCTATATCAGTTTATTGAGATTAATTCATTTCAAGCACATTACAGTATGTATTTTATCTATATATATTAAAATACTAAGGCAGCTCGAGGTAGATTCTTCGAAGACGCTTTTGATGCCGTTTGACCATGCTCATACTCACCTAGACCAATCTCCAGAATAAAGTCTGTCTTCACACATAAGTATGGCATTTCATGAGACATTACGTCAGTTTCACGTCACGTTAAAAAGACATAGAGAATTAAGTCGAAATGTATTTCTTAAAGTTCATAAATTTTGAAATTGCTAATACGATCGCGTGGATAACAGGAGTTAAAATTAGAGAAGATGCGTTTTTCCGAAATGATATAAATAGCTGCATTCATTTGGCAGTTTTCTTCTGAAAGCATCAATTTGATGATGTCGGATGCTAAATTAATTGAGCACAATCACCATTCACTTTCGCTAACATAAAAAATCGCCACACATGGCGAGTTTTACAGTCATGGCTTTGAGGAGTTGTGCACAAGTTTCAATGGTCTCAAAAGAACTAGATGAAAACGAATGGGAACAAATTAGCGATAAATGTACCAATTAAAGAATTCAAAGACACTTCATTATTAAAACTACATTAATTTGCACCCCCCCCCAAAAAAAAAATTATATATAAAGTAACTTACTTGCATTTTGTTCCAAACCGCCGTGTTAATTCTAAGTTACTGTTGCCTCCCAAAAATAACAAATTAAAACAAAAAAATTAAATACAAAATAATCGCCATGGTAACTGCTTATGTATTGTTGTCGCCACCTTGGCAAGAGTGAGACGTTTAAGTAGGAATTAACCGGACTCCACTTGGCACAATTTTAAAATTAGCAGTTTTGGCGCGTTTCCTCATTAAAATTATTTGCTAATAAAGTGTTCATGAAGTCATAAAGTGTTCATGAATTCACATTCCAGGGTTAGTCCGTAATCTTGCCCTATCCCATTAGTCATCTTACTCCATGGCTGGGGAAAGACGACAAAAATTAAATTTTTTAGGAGAACCGTTGTTTCGCCTGTTAATAGTTGAAACAGGCAATTGAAAAAGTTCGTGGTGTAAGGCAAGACACGAAAGAAGTTATCACAAAAATCTCTTCTTAGACTCATTCACAGTGGTCAGTAAAAATCATAATTGCTTAAGTTCGGCATCTTACCCCGCCTTCCCCGATTAGATATACTCTTTTTGCTGAATTCTAGCAACTTAAGAAGCTCTGGTACAAAAGTTATATCAACAGCATAATAACCCTGAAGAATGTTTGAAATACAGATTAGCTAGGAATAATCCCAACATCTCATATCAACTTTAAAATGTTCAGTTGCAAGTGAGAGTAAAATGAGCAAACGTTTGTCCAGATCATATGCGTCTAAGGTATTAATGCTATAGCTTAAACCAAAAAGACAGTATGATATACAGATTAAGATATTTTGTAAGTCAGTAGTTTCTCTGAAAACGGCCAAGCATTCCTTTTCTGATCGCGAATGACACAGACATAGTTTTTTGTGACATGATATTCCAATGATCTCAGGTTAGTACGAGTAACTAATGAGTAACTTTACGTCAAGAATTAAATAATTTTGCTTATTTTTAGATTCCACATCACTGGAATCATTTCGAATTACACATATAAGACAATTTTTTCTTTCCTTCCGTGCGAAGAACGGGCACCCATAGCTAGTAGATTATTATAATAGCTTACGCTTTATTTTAAAAATGCAAACAACATTTGAAGCTCTTTTACAGGATTTCGCAATAATACAGTAACAATAATATACGATCTTTTTTGAGGTTATTTCTTCAAAATCTCTCCAACCCCCCTCCCCCCATCACGATCAAGGCACTGAACATGTTAAATGGCTGAATTATGAAATTTAGGGTTCTGGCTTATCATGCAGATGTCGATCTAACGGTCGGGAATTTTGGGTGGTTTTCTCCAGTTGCAACACGAATACATGTTAGAACCCCCTAATAAAACCTCTGTGCCGAAGGCCCTCCCTCCACTAGTCAGATACCCCTCGTATAGGTTTGCCCCAACACAATACATACACATAAAACATCGCCAAATTTGACGAGGGGAAAAAATACTTCTATTGAAAAGGGTTTTGTAATCATGTTTGGCATGTTTTATCTTTCAGGTTTTTTTTTTTTTTTTTCCTTCCCTCTCACAGCAAAGCGGCATTTCATTCCTCATTTTCACCATCTTTCCCTTTCCCCCATTTCCAACTGTAAAAAAAAATTATTACACATTGGAAAGTGATTTAACTTCTTAAAACATACTATTGACGCGGTAACTCATTTGTATTGCCGTTAACGTCAGCTGTTTACTTTTCGAAGTTTATCTAATATGCATGTATGCTTTTAATTTTTTCCTTTTTGAGAAACAAAAGCCGTTGAATAAAGGATTAAAGAAAAAAAACACAATACATTATTTTTTAATGATAAAAAAATGATGCAAGTTGTATGATGTTTCGCGTTTGTTACTGTACGTTATTTTACTTTCACAAACAATAACTTTTCCTTTAGTGCAATTAATTATGAAGGAATGAATATACATTATTGCATAATAAGAACATTTTGTCTGAATACTTCAGATAGAATATTTAAAAGATGAAAGAAAGGGTAGAAAAACGTGTCATCGTTTTCCAATTTACTCTTTACATCCAAAATTTAGCGAATGGAAAATATATCTTTCATTTATTTATTTACATTTTAAATAATTTAATATCCTATCAAATATTACGGATTTCTGAAATAAGTAAAGATGATTTAACTTGCTTAAAAACATGCTTTTTAAATACATGCTTATTTTATTATTTATTGATTCATTTTAACTTTTTTCAAATTTTAAATTTAATTCAACTAAGATAACCAAATTGCACAACGATGGTTCTTTGAAAAGTGATACAAAAGTGTTAAAATTTAATGATATGCATAATTTTAAAACTTGGAGTCTTATAATTTAAATAAATACACACACACACACACACACATATATATATATATATATATATATTTTGCGAGATATGTCTTATTTGTAGTATGTTTTGTGTTTTACTTGTTAGTTATATATATATATATATATATATATATATATATAATATATAATAGCTTACTTACGTAAAGTGAAATCCCAAGATAATCCAATGATAAAGTGAAGAAAATATAAAAAATAAAAAAGTAGATAGCACATGGTGCCAATTAACGAGCTTATTCCGGATAAATATATATATATATATATATATATATATATATATATATATATATATATATATATATATATATATATATATATATATATATATATATATAACTAACAAGTAAGACACAAAACATACTACAAATAAGACATATCTCTCATAAAAATAACAGCTATTATCAAGAATTAGAAACCAGATTTTGAATCCAAATAAAGTGCAAGAATTATTGTGATAGTATAATGGAACGGAAATTATAACCACTGTCACCATCGTCAGGGGCCACAAACAGTGGATTATAATTTACAGTAAACCAAATAGTAGGGTTTCGGTTGTGTGGCATATCAGAAGAGATATTAACTCCACACATCTGGGCCCTACCCTACTATATAAAGGAAAGAAGAAATCAAAAAGATAACAAAAATTAGAAAGATAATTTTACATACCAGACCTTGAGCACATGGAAATTTTATTTGAACAATTGATATGTGTTGCCGATGGTAAGAATTGTAAAAAGTGAAAAATGGTGTTGCCACTAAATAAAAGTGGAAAAGTGGAAAGAAGAAAGTATAGGAGTTGCCAAATACTAAAAGGTAATATTATTAAATTTTAAGAATATCCAGGTATATTAATATAATAAATATATATTGAATAATAATAAATTTAAAAGATTGAATAAAATAAATAGTATAGCAAAATTAAATATAACATATTGTTTAAAAAATATAATGATTATTATTATTGACGAAGTATGTATAATAAGTTATTGTATGACAGAAGATGAATCTAGTAAATAAGGAAAAAAATAATGTTTAGGACAGAATAATCACAATATAGGAACCCCGTTTTTTTATTTATTTATTTATTTTTATTTTTATTTTTTTTTAATTCCTCCATATATATATATGCATGCATATACACATCCAAATTGTTTTTAAACATATTACTTTATATATATATATATATATGAGAAAAACTTCCTCCGCCCGACCCAACCATCCAATTACAACCTTAAAACCAAAACCCCACCCAACCTCCAGTAAATTAACAAAGACATTAGACACATCATTATCAAGAATTGTATATAATAGATTTTAGGAACTTAGTGAGATAGTTGTATTGTCTAGCTGACAGAAATAGAGATTTAAAATTGGAGACTTTGAAATCATCAGAACATAGAAACTTGATTCTACAGCAGTGATTATAGATGATATTGCGAAATACAGATTTATGTAAGCAGGAGGAAAAATGAGTAAAGCTATTTACTTTAAAGCTAAAATCTTTACGCTTATCATATATATTGAAACTAAGGCTATTTCTAGGAGTGATGGAGATACTTAGATCTAGAAAACTAACAGAATTGTTAAGCATATCATTTTTAATTAATTCCAGAGCAGATGGATATTTTATGGGGAAGATAATGTTATTATTATTAGTAGTGTTTACAAGTAAGATATCATCTATATATCGTTTAAGAATGATGTGTGTATTAGTATATTCTTTTTCATAGTAATATAAGTAAAGATCTGCAAGGTAACTAGATGCTGAACCACCTTGTGGTATACCATGATTTTGTAGATATATTTTATTGTTATAGAATAAAATTATTATAGATAATAAATTTAGATAGACAACTGAAATAAGTTACATCAACATAAGAAGGGAGCTGAATATTGTTAACACAAGTTTCAAATAATTCATTAATTACATTGTAAAGGTCGTTAAGAGGAATATTGTTGAATAGATCTTTAAAATCATAGGTATATAAAGAGGTAATATTACTAATAGTACATATTGTATTGCGTAGATCATAACTATTTCCTATAGAGATAGAGTAATCATTACGTTTTATATAATACTCATGCATAACAGACAGTATCTTTAATAGAAGTTTACTTGTTACATTGCTATATGTATTACATCCTATTGTAACAGTTCGAAACTTTAAAGGCGATTTATGAAATTTAGGGATTAGTACAATATAAGGATAGTTTAGATTATTATGTTGTAGGTTGAGAAGTTTATAGAAAGCCAGAATTTTTTTGTTACAAACTACAGTAGACAAATTAGTAGAGGAATAGATACTGTTATTTACAATTGTAGAGGCTAACAAGCTATGATATAACTGTTTACAAATAAAAGCATAGTTATTGGATGATTTATCTACATAAGTAATTATGAAATACTGCTTTATAAAGTCTATTTGAGTATGAAATTGACTATTGACAGGAGAACTATATTTTACATATTTAGCAATATTTATATATATATATATACAGGGCCGTGCCGTGCTATGATGCAGAGAGGCGGCTGCATCAGGCGGCACTTCAAAGGGGCGGCTGGCCTAGATTAACCATTATCTACTTGTATAACACGTAACATTAAAAAAAAAAAAAAGTTTGTTTTCTTTTGTTTTCTTTTTTTTTTTTTTTTTTTTTTTTTTTAAATTAACAATCATTTATTGCTGTCAGTTGGGGAACAGAGAAAAAAGTCGTGCCTTTGATATGGGCAGATTTATAATTTTTCTTTTCTGTTTATAAATATACTGTTATCAATATACTGTTGAAACAGTTTACCACTACTGTGCAATATGCTAAAACCACTACGAATTGAAATCGGTATGCATAGTATTGTAATTGAGTTACCCGTATTCTTTTAGCCGAACGTCTATCTTCAACATGTTTCATTCCATCATACCATCCACTTTCACCTCTAGGGAACAGCAAAGGATAGACCGTAGGGTCACAACAATGGTTCATAGGAGATATATTCCTACAGTTATCAGCCTTAGGCTATATGCAAATGTCTCTATTTGCAGGAGGCTCACCGTCATCTCCAACAAATATGGCAGCAACTTCAGTTGTAGATGTTGGTGCGTTATACCTTCGCATATCTAAGTCTGGTTGTTCCATAAAAACTATTTTAACATTTACAATTGGGTTGATTTGTATTAGTTCGTGCATTTGTAAGAATGATTCAGCAAAGGGATTAATACTTTGCAATAATTCATCCAATTTTTCCATAACAGTTCGAAAGCAGTCTTTATTATTTTGCATGCGATAATCATTTGCCTCACTTGAATCAAAAATATAGAGTTGTCCATATCCAGGCTTCTTGCGTTCGTTTGAATATAGTGATGAAACCAAGTGATAAATTTGACCATGAATTCGGAAACAATATGGCCCATTCCCAGGAGGCGATTTCATTTCAACTCCCATTGATGCAAAGGCTAAAGCAACATTGTATGACCTAATATGCTGTCTAAAGTTCTTCGCTTCATACAAAAAATCAATCAAATCGGTAAAATCATACAAGACGGTGACCCCTTATGTAAACACGGCGATAGTTGCTGGAGCTTGGCGGTCGCCAAGCACGAGGGCTACAGACCTTGGCGCCAAGCTCCAACGGCTATCGCCGTCGTGTGACGAATAAACACTAGTATATACCACTAAAATTTTTACAAAGAAACACCAATTTTAAGTAAATGACACTATATAAAATAGTCCAATCCACAACAGGAACATTAGAAAAAGTAGATTAAACAAGCACTTACCTCAGTTTTCCCACCTCATTTTTGCCTGGAAGGACCGGGAACATCCATTACGACGATGAAATTCCCCGAGACGCTCACTAACTTACGATAAAGAGTCCGTAAAACGGAATCAAAACCACAAGGAAAATAGAACGCGAACCACTCTATCAGAATCAAAAAAGTACCAAACTTCAATCTTCATGCACTTAGCACTAAATGAAAATTCCATACTTCAAATACAAAGCGTTTAATTATCAATACCGCCACTCAATTTCTGAAGAAAAAAAAATACCTGACTTTTCCAGACCAACATGTGATAAAAAAATCCAGACTATTTTTAAATTTATGACGTCAATTTTATATGTGTTCTCGATGGGCGCCCTCGAAAATATGCTAACGCTGGCCTCTTTGAGGGACCCTAAAAAAAACATCAGCGGATCCGGCCATAGCTTCAGCGGGCCCCCTCGAAAATATGCTAACGCTGGCCCCTTTGCGAGACAAAAAAGACCATCAGTGGGTCCGGCCATCGCTTCAAGGGGGCCCCTCGAAAATATGCTAACGCTGGCCCCTTTGCGAGACCCAAAAAAACATCAGTGGGTCCGGCCATCGCTTCAGGGGGCCCCCTCGAAAATATGCTAACGCTTGCCCATCGCTTCAGTGGGCCCCCTCGAAGATATGCTAACGCTGGCCCCTTCGCGAGACCCCCCCCCAAAAAAACATCAGTGGGTCCGGCCATCGCTTCAGGGGGCCCCCCTCGAAAATATGCTAACGCTGGCGCCTTCGCGAGACGAGAAGAAACATCAATGGGTCCAGCCATCGCTTCAGGGGGCCCCGTCGAAAATATGCTAACGCTGGCTGCTTCGCCAGACCAAAAAAAATATCAGTGGGTCCGGCCATCGCTTCAAGGGGCCCCCTCGAAAATATGTTAACGCTGGCCCCTTCGCGAGACCCCCAAAAAAACATCAGTGGGTCCGGCCGTCGCTTCAGGGGGCCCCTCGAAAATAATTTAACGCTGGCCCCTTCGCGAGTCCAAAAAAACATCGGTGGGTCCGGTCATCGCTTTAGGGGGCCCCCTCGAAAATATGCTAACGCTGGCCCCTTTGCGAGACAAGTTGAAGCAAATTAGAATAGTTAGAACACGAAAAAACGAAAACTAACAATAACGCATGTGCACAAGTGCAAATTAACAGCTTAGTGACGTCAAATTGAGAAAGCGAATTCGTTACATTCATCTGCTTACGTCACACAGTAGCTAAAATAAAAAATAGCTATTACGAATGCGTGAAAGTGCAAGAAATTTCGGATCCTTCAACAGTTTTAAAATATCCAATTTACAATATTTGACGCATTATCGTACCCCCCAAAAAAAACGTCGCCAAGCTCTACACATTTCTTTATGGTTGCCAGTCGAAACTACCATCGGCAGGGTACTTTTCTCCAGCTGAACATCGTCCACGATGGCGCCAGAATCAAGGGGCACCGGATACGGAACATAGACCCCAGGCTTGTTGCGTTCGTTTGAATATAGTGATGAAACCAAGTGATAAATTTGGGTTGATTCCTACTTTAGGACCCTCACTCTCGCCAACGCAACGATAAATATTGATATACAGTTGCCATTACGATTTTATGTATTTATATTGCAGCCATACGGCAAAGGGTTTATTCGTAAATTTCTCTCAGTAATCAACCGGTATTCCAGTTGATTTTGCACGTGATCAGTCATGAGTTTTGATCTTAAGTATAAGGCCGTTGCCTACGAAATACTCATAATATGTAGTATTACGTAGGCAACGATAATGTTTAGTATCCTTTTACGCATTTTCCAGCCGTATTAATAGGAGCAGACGATTTCAACTCATTTATATTAGCATCGTCAAACACAAATAAATCTGATACGGGAAATTTGGTTGCTAGGGTAACTTTAAATATTAAAGTATACATATGTATTTTTATTTATGCATTAATTTTTCTGATTCCATTTCCTAAAATTGTTGTGATTCAACATACTTCATTGGTTAAAATAAAGTAAAAATTCACGAATCCGCTTTTAATAAAGGAAATACATTTAAATTTAAAGAATCTGCTCATAAATTCTTGTCAAATGGAGTCATTTGGAACATGTAAGTACATCATTACATTTATTTTACTTGCCAACTAATGAGTTTTTAATAATTGTCGTCAAATTCCGTATTTGGTGTGTTTAATGCTGACTTGTTCACATTAATTTCATCCAGTTTCTCTGGGAAGCGTTAAAACCACTCACTTCAAGCATAAATCTTTTCATGAGGCCAACGCCTCACCATGGCGCAGTGGTTATGCCACTGAAAATGGTAGACGGCCGAGGTGTGAAGGTCCCGGGTTCGGGTCCCATCACGCGGCGGTCGATCTAACGGTCTGGAGTTTTGGTAGGTTTTCTCCAGATGTAACGTGAATACGCGTTAGAGCCCCTTAGAAAGTCCTCCTACCAAGGCACCCCCCATTTTAGGCAGATACCCCACGTGCAGGTTTGCCTTAAAGCACACACACACATTTCATGAGGCCAAAGTTCACAATATTTGACGCATTTTCGTACCCCCTCAAAAAAACGTCGCCAAGCTCTACATGACCATCTAAAATCGGTTTTTAATTAATAATTTAAAAAGTAATTAAAATTTCAAAATTCTGAGCCTCAGGTGTACATTACCGAAGGAATGGGCTCATATGTTCGAATTTTCAGAGTTCTGCGTCCAGTAGTTTTTTCTGGACATCGCACGCATGCAGATTTTCAGACATTCATTTTTATTGATATAGATTGGCGCAAAACTGACTAAATTTCCGTGCCATTTCACGTTTTCCAATGCATGCGATTTTGTTTCACAGTATCATGCTGGCGAAACTCGCCGAGCATTGTATCCTGAAAACGGTTTTTAATTAATAATTAAAAAAGTAATTAAAATTTTAAAATCCTGATTCTCGGGTGCACATTATCGGACTCATGGGCTTATATATTCAAATTTTCAGAGTTCTGCGTTCAGTAGGTTTGTCTGGAGACCGCACACATACAGACAGACAGATTTACAAACATTCATTTTTATTATTATTGATATCGATAGATTAAAGCTGTTGTGAACTAATAGTATTTAAACATATGTCAAATTATATTGCATTTTTATGTCGCTTTCTTGAGACACATTTTTCGGACAATTTTCAATAAAGGGGGTGAGAGATAAAATGACATAGTCATTAATACATACACAGGGTGTTTTAATAAAGTCGGTTATTTTTATTTGGGTTTGTGTTGCGTAACTGGATCAGGGGGGGGGATATCGGGATATATCCCCCCCCCGAAATGTTTGGATTAGTGATGAAATTCCGTCTATTTATACACATATAAGTTCATATCCCCCCCCCCCCGAAAACTTTTCCTGGCTACGCGCCTGAACTGAATAGTAATCCAGGGCCGGATTTCGTCCGGATTGCAGAGTTATAATTTATAGTCATCTAAATCAAAAATGAATTTTCTTTTTCTTTTCCCAGATTTCAGTTCTACTGTACAGAACACTTTAGTAGAATTTATTGAACAGCACTTTTTTTCTGTAAGACCCATTGGAAAATGTTCAGAAGAAAATACGTATATACAATCAGTGTGCGTGTGTAAGTGTGAAGACATAGATAAAAGATAAGGTTTTCGATGATACGTGCCCAAAGGCTTGAGAGATATTAAAAAGAAAGTGTAAAGAAAAATAAGAGATAAGAGAAATTGATCATATGTGAATGACTGCTTCTCTACGTTAGGGAAAAGAAGAGCAAAGAACAAGTGAGCGATGTAATTATTATATGTGCTCGTTTCTTGTAAAGCTGCGGAGAAGAGATTTTGATGAATGCGTAATTATTTGGTGTATCACACAAAAGGAGTTTAAGCAGGTATTTTTTTATACATTCGTTTTCTTTGTACAGTGAATTAAGCAAGAGGCCTTCAATGTAAAATTTATAGTCTTCTGAGTCCAACATGTCTTTTTCTTTTTTTTTCCAGTTTTAATTATTATTTAAGTGTTTTTTTAACTTTTTGCATCAGTAAATTGGGAAAATGCTGCGGAAAGTGACTCTTGTGAAATATTAATGCGCTTTGAGAAAATTGGACTATTAGTGTTTAAGTGCCGAAAGTGTATGTGCTTAACCCATAAACTTTCCATAAATTTAAAATTGATGTGTTGCCCTTCAGATATTATTACTATTTAGTTACATTTTTAAAAGTAGAATTAGCGTTCTTCTCTCCAAAACGCTCATATGTACAGATTTTTAATTTTTCTTTTAATAAGGCATTGTAAGTTACAATATAACACCGTTTACGAAACTAGTTGGGTGAACTAAGCCAAACTAACTAATTGAACTGGGCTTATTACCTGGGATATCTTTTAGTCAAAAATGTGAGATCACATTTGTGTGGGATTGATAAACTCCGCCACAATATTTACGTCATATTCTTAATTTGTGCAATTCTAAATAGATCTTCGAGATTATGCGGTTTAAATTTTCCCCTGAAATTAAAATAAATAAAGTTTTTTCGACTTCAGAACCATAGAGGATATGAATACTAAAATTGAGCTTTTCAGGGGTAGAAATGAAAATGGATGGCATTAGTATAAGTAGTATTAGTAGATTTGTTCAGATAATAAGGATTAAAGCACTATATATAAGGTGACCATACGTCCCGTTTTGAACGGGACAGTCCCGTTTTTAGGTGGCTTGTCCCGTTGTCCCCAAGCACAGCTTCGGGATATACCGTAATGTCCCGTTTTTAGAAAATGTCCCCTGCAATGTCCCGTTTTTAGAAAGACAGCAACCACGGTAACGATTTCAATAAAGGCCGCTAAAAATCTAAATTCATTCAACGTCAGTGTCTGGAAAAAAAAAAAAAAAAAAAAAAAAAAAACCTGACCTCCCTTTCTCCCCTCTCGAGACGCAAAGAAAACGCCGGGGGATGTATTGTTTTTCTGTTTGTTCTTTTGATGGTTTATTTGTCAACTATTTCAATTTATTTAATTTTTATTTCTTTTTTTTTAAGTCATGTTCCTCTTTTTGCTTATTCCTCCCCCTCCCTCGATCTCCACTTTATTTCCCCTTTCACTCTGGCTTTCTAAGAATTTTTTTCCTTCCGAATGACAACTTCCTTTTTTCTGTGTGTCCTTTTGTTTACGTTTCTCACTTTCCTACCTTCCTGCCTTGTGTCGGATGGTGCCTTTGAAGTCGAAGAAGGGCCTACCCCTTCTACGACCCGAAACGTACGTCTTGTTTTATTTTTTATAGTATATGTGTTTTAGCTATTTTTTTTTTTCATTTTACTTTGATATTAACATTAACACAAGCTTTTTTTGCGCGTTTTCTCAACCAGACCTGTAAATTCATTCTTCCTGCATTATTACCTTAAAAACAGTAGATGTCCCGTTTTGAGGAAGATAATAAATACACTATTGCCAAAAAAGTAGTAGATGTCCCATTTTGAAGGAAAAAATAAATGGTCACGTTAACTATATACCGTGCTAATATACATGTTGTGAATATTTAATTAAACGTGTTTGTCATAGTACTCATAATTTTACAACGAGCGCTTTATAATAAACTAGCTGAAGTACCCGTTCTTCGCACGGAATGGATACTATTAAATCAACAGATAGAAATAGAAAATAAACAAATAAGTATTAAATACATTTTGGTTATATATTTATCTGCTGATCACAGCCAAATTTGAGAGAGAGTGTCTTAAATGATTTATATATTCCTATCTGCATCCATGTTTCATGATCGAACGATTTTGATTAGATTGTAAATTTTTTTCCTTTTGTCAAAACTTGTTAGCATTTAACTTACTAATTAAATTTTAATCACATGATGTAAAAATAGCGTCAAGAGTAATAAATTTCATTTTCTATTTTTAATAGGACCTCGGCTTACTTTAAACCATGGAATAGCTGATTTTATATTTTATTTTTGACACTAGGGGCCAAGGCCCCGAGACTCGCTACGCTCGCTTTTCGTATGAGGCATTCGGCCCCTAATAAGGCTTATTCTTAAAAAAGACATGATTTCAACAGACAAAACCCGAAGATTGGATCAGATAGAATGTTACTGAGCTACACATTGCTTGGTTCTTGCATGTTCATTGGTACATAAAAATTTAAATTTCACACTACAGTAGACCCCCTCCCCTCATAACACGGAAGATATTTTGTTATGGGAATCCGTGTTGTACGGGTCCTGAGCTATACTCCACCTGGAGTGCGGACTCCGCTTATAATCACTGGAAAAATTATTTGCACTCCTCAGAAACACAACGATATTTAATGTTGCCATTCAAAAGTTATATTAATTAGGAGCTAAAGCATAATAAAATCAGAACATCTGTTTCAGCTGTATTTTTAATAATGTAAAACCTATTGGACACCTGGCGAATTTGCCACCCATGGCGATTTTTCATTATTTGGTGACTTGCGTACACGTAAAGTTAATAAAAGCTACGGAACAGATAGGATAGCTTGCCACCAATGGCGACTTTTCATTATTTGGCGATTTACACATTCTCACAACCTATCATTTAAGGATACCGGAAAACCGTTATCCATATTTTCATTTACATAATCGTTTGCAGATTGGCGTACTTAGCACCACGAATTATGCCATCTCGTCGCGCTAGCAAATTTCCAAAGTGTACTATAACTGCTCTAATGGCATAGTTAACGACGCCAAATATTTCTACTGGTAGCAAAGAATCCAGCTGGACCGAACCGGATTTAAAATAATCTGCATTTTAATTATTTTTCATTTTCAAGATATTAGTCATTCTGTTTTGGAAAAACGAATAATCGCTCATTCTAAACTCCTGTTGTCTAAGCGAACTTACTATTTGAAAATTGTCAACTTTGTGTAACACATTTTGAGTTACTTATTTCATATAGTTTTTATTTTGGCGTAAAATGCGCGTAATTCTAACTCATGTTTGTAAATTTCACGCGATTCTAGATACTTGGAAACGCTTTGTTGCAAAGGAATGAATGATTTTATGCCAAATCTAGCAACCATTATGTTTACTTTTTAAGTTTTTTATTAATATCTTCTAAAATAATTCGATTTTCGAAATTTAAGTCAGCTTAGCAGGTTCCTCGGAATTTTTGCGAATCTGTGGGCACGTTAGTCGAAACTCAAATCCCCACGGTTTAGGAGAAGATAGGCGAACAAGCTTTTGACAGCGGCGCTTACTTTTTTTTAGAATAGAGAGATTATATAACCATAGTAATAAGTTTCCTTCTACACAATGCTAAATTTGACAAATAAACGAAAACAAATGTAATATCCAATGTTCTTCAACATAATATATGTTACCAACTGGAAAATGAAAGGGCATACATGCCAAATGAACGGAATATTAAATAAACTGAAGCTTTAAAATACTCAGATTTTAAGGTTATGGTCGCTATTTTACATTTTATTACCTTCACATAAGCGATAAGAAATCTTTCTAAACTAACTTACTCGTTAAGTAATTTTATCGTCAAAGCCCTTCAACATTTAACTCTGCTATTCGGAATGCATAACGTAAAAATGACATCAGTTGTACCTGAAATTAAAACGAATATTACGTTAAAATCCTTAATATATTAATTCCTATTCTCAGGAAATGCAAATGTTTTCGCGAGATTTCATTACGACGATCTTTGCGATGTTTCTCTGTGTTTTGGCGATTGAATTACTGCTGCCACTAACCCATAAATAATACTTATTTTAGCGTACGAATTTTTCTAAATCATCAACTTTTAACTTTTTTAAACAAATATGAAAACCTCATTCTGATCCTCTGTGCGCTCTGGTGGCTTCCTACAAAATTTGTAATGAATAGTCAATTACATTGTGTTCAGAGAAGATACTGTTACGAATTTTCGGGGCAACCCGCTGCTCTGGGGCTTAAAATGGTTTAAAATTCGTATTCTACGCTTCAAATAGATAAATTTTGCTTTTTGTTGCATCAAAATCGGCCAATTAGAACCGGAGATACGGAGGTTTCGCTTTCCCATATGTTTTTCTATGGGCTTCTAGAAAACTCGAGAAATATTAGTCCTAGAGCTTAGATCTCTTCACTTTTGAGGACTTATTTTTGGCGCCAAATTTGGCGATATTTCGCCAAAAGTCGCCAAGCTTGGCGACTTTTTGGTCATTTGGCGCGATTTTCCCAATGGGGCCTGGAAGTTGTTTTTCCTTCATTAAAAACGCATAATAACCTAACATTTCTCTTCTATGACGTAATCAAAATTCACGCTTTATGTAGAACCCTCGAGAAATTGACTTTTCTGGAAACCTCTTGTACCTCCTGCGTCGGCTATTTATAGAAGCGGGCATCGCCCCAGAGTCAGTCAGTGCGAGTTGAACGCTCGATGTGTGAAGAGCTCTCAGTACGCTTGTGAATTAATTGATAGTGCTATAGAAGCTGTATTTTAGCTTGCTTTACGAAGCTGTTTTCAAAGTGCTGTGTGTAAATTCTTCATCGCTGAGTCTCGAGAGACTGTTAGTGTTATTTCTCGTATATTTTCACTGAATTTTTGCCTGTGAAAGTGACTTATTTTGTGTGAGGAATACAGCATTTGTGAGAGCTTCTGATCTAAGCGAACTGTTAAAAGCACGTTACTGCTAGATTGTGCTTGTGTATTGTGTACAGCTGATTGTTCTACGAAGTTCTAGAAGAAATAAAGTTTGTGTTCCATCCTGACAAGTGACTTTTTACTTGAACTTTTTACACCAACTGGACTTTAGAACGACGAACCCCAGGAGTAGCAGAGTAATTCCGCAACATTTGGTGTCAGAATCGGGGTTCTAAAGACTTTAATTTTCCAGTTTATGGTTTTGACTAGACAAAAAAATGGAAGAACAACTTCAAAAGCTCATGAATATGATGCAAGAAATGAAATCCGGACAAGATGAGATGAAAGCCGGACAAGACGAGATGAAAGCCGGACAAGACGAGATGAAAGCCGGACAAGACGAGATGAAAGCCCGACAAGACGAGATGAAAGCCGGACAAGACGAGATGAAAGCCCGACAAGACGAGATGAAAGCCGCACAAGAACAGATGAAGGCGGATTTAGAGAAGAAAATTGTAGCCGGACAAGTCGAGACGAAAACCGGATTGGAGGAATTAAAGGCTGCACACAATGAAATGAAAACCGGATTGGAGGAGTTAAGAGCCGCACACGACGAGATGAAATCAGGACTGGAGCGGAAAATAGAAGCCGGGCTAGAAGAAATGAAATCCGGACTGGAGAGAGTAGAGACAAATCAAGAAAATATGGAGAAGAGAATGTCGCTCCTGGAAGAAAGTCAAGCGAAATACGAAGAAAGAATTGAGGAAAAGATCAATCACAAGTTAGAAGAAAAACTGGATAGTCTGGTAAAGCTGGGAAAGGTACCAGAAAATATCAGGTTGCCGTCACGCCACCCAGCAGTGAAACTAACGCCTTATGACGGAAAGACTCCCTGGGAAGCTTACAAGACCCAATTTTCGATCGTCGCCAGAGCCAATGGTTGGAGCGAGTCCGAGAAAGCGAACCAACTGGCCGCTTCCCTTAGCGGAGATGCAATTAATGTGTTGCAAACTATCGGAGCGACGAAGATAGGAGATTTTGACGCCCTTGCCAGTGCCTTGGAGATGAAATTCGGAGAGAAGTGCCAGAAAGAATATAGTAGAATCCAACTTAAGTCAAGGATGCAGAGATCTGGCGAGACCCTTCAAGAGCTGGCTTCGGACATAGATAGGCTGTGTCATCTAGCCTACATGGACCACCTTGATAATGTCCGAGAAGAAATGGCGGTGCGTCATTTTATTGAAGCCATCCGTGATCCAGAAACCCAAAAGGCACTCATGTTGGAGGATTATCAGGATTTGAAGTCTGCTCTGGTGTTCGCAATGAAGCTAGAGGCAGCCCAGCGGGCCGTGAGGAAAGATCGGCATGCTGTTAGAGCTGTCACGGTCCAAGAGGCAGCTGACAAAGACACAGAGAGCGTCGAGAACAAGTTGAAGAGAATTGAAGATCTCATAGAACGAGAGATGGCCGAAAGAAAGTGAAATGCTGGAAGTGTGGCGTTGAAGGCCATGTACAAAAGCATTGTGGTCGAAAGTCTTATGACCAGCAAGAGAAATCTAAGAACATGAAAGAGGGAAACTAGGAGGTGGCCATCTCGCGGGGCGGAGGTTGCCATATAGTCAAAAGCCCCACCTAAAAGTCTTGCAGATTTCATCAGTGAATGGTGGCAGTAATGGACTCTTCGTACAGGGATACGTTAATGGTTCCCCATGCCACATGGTGATTGATACTGGAGCGAACGTAACCATCATAAGGACGGATCTGGCCAAGAAATTAAATTTGAAGATTATCTGGACTCCGCCCTCGCTGACCCTCCAGACTGTGACAGGTGACAAGATCGAAGTGGGCGGAAAAGCGCAAGTAGAAATCACGTTTGGAAATGCCAGATACGACCATGTGGTATATGTCGCCAATATTACAGACTCTTTTATTCTCGGACTCGACTTTTTAAAATCGCACAAATTTAATTTGGACTTTAAGAATAATGAGCTTCGTTCAGACTCAGAAGAAATAGCTGCGTTCGATATTAGAAATGAAACTGTTTTGCCTGTTCAGCAAATAATAGCCCAGACTGATATCACTCTACCTCCCAGAACTGATTCAATAATTTCTGGAACAGTAAAAGAAAGCAATAAATTCCGTTTTGGATTAATCGAACACCCAAACAATAGTGATTCCGTCAGAGGAGTACTTGTGGGAGCAACACTTGTGGACTTGTCGAGAACAGAAATTCCAGTTAGAGTAGTAAATGTGACGGACAAGTCCAAGGTGATAAAGAAAAATGAAGTGTTGGCGACATGCACTCCTGTTACCTGCATTAATAAGAACATCAGCCAAACGACAGCTAAATCTTCCGAGTGCCTGACGAAGGAATTAATACAAGACGTGGAGTTAACGGCAGAACAGAGAAGCGCTGCGGAGAAAGTAATAGCTGAATTTGAAGACCTCTTCTCCCGAACTTCGGGTGACTTTGGCCGTACGAGCTTAACTCAACATAGGATAGATACAGGCAGCCATTCTCCCATCAAGCAACATCCTAGGCGGCTGCCGTTTGCTAAGCAAGAAGAGGTGAGCAGACTTTTAGAGGAGATGCAGCGTGATGACGTCATCGAGCCATCGACTAGTCCGTGGGCCTCGCCGATTGTTTTGGTCCGAAAGAAAGATGGTTCCACCCGGTTCTGCGTTGACTATAGACGTCTGAATGACATTACCAAGAAAGACAGCTACCCTCTTCCCAGGATAGACGACACTTTGGACACTTTATCGGGAAATGAATGGTTCTCCACTCTGGATCTCAAGAGTGGCTACTGGCAAGTAGAAATCCATCCCGATGACCGTGAAAAGACTGCGTTCACCACGGGACAAGGATTGTGGCAGTTCAAAGTTATGCCTTTTGGACTCTGCAGCGCACCGGCTACATTCGAGCTTCTAATGGAGACAGTGTTGAGAGGACTTTCCTACGAAGCATGTCTCGTTTATTTGGACGATATCATCATCGTCGGAAGGACTTTCGAAGAGCATCTCGAGAACATTCGAAAGGTACTGCAGAAATTAAAAGAGGCAAACTTGAAACTAAGTCCGTTGAAGTGCAACTTGTTCCGTCGGGAAGTACGTTACCTCGGGCACATAATATCCGCCCAAGGAGTCCGAACCGATCCCGAAAAGACGTCCGCAGTCAAGAACTGGAGTCGTCCCGAGAATATCCATGACTTAAGAAGTTTTCTCGGTCTGTGTACTTACTATCGAAAACATTCTCAAATTGCAAGACCTCTTCACAAATTGACCGAGACTGGACAGAAATTTCTATGGACTGAGGAATGTGAGGACGCATTCAACGAACTGAAGACGGCTTTAACATCTTCGCCGATCCTGTCGTATCCTCACCCTGACAAGCCATTTATCCTGGACACAGACGCAAGTAAGGAGAGTGTTGGAGCAGTTTTGTCCCAGGAGATAGATGGCCAAGAACACGTCATTGCTTACTGGAGCAAGTGCCTCTCAAAGGCAGAACATAACTATTGTGTTACGAGAAAGGAACTTCTTGCTATCATTAAGGCCGTGGAGCACTTCCATCATTACCTGTACGGCCGAAAGTTCCTGCTCCGAACGGACCATGCCTCTTTAACCTGGCTTCTAAATTTCAAGAATCCAGAGGGCCAAATAGCCAGGTGGAGCGATTACAAGAATATGACATCGAGATACGTCATCGGAAAGGGTCATCTCATGGAAATGCAGATGCTTTGTCGAGAAGGCCCTGCATAGACAGTTGTCGCTATTGCTCCAGGGCAGAGAAAAATTACCATCTGAAACATCCCGTTGTCCGCCAAGTTACATCATCGACACCATCCCAAGATCCCTGGAGTGACGAAAATGTTCGGGCGGACCAATTAGCAGACAGCGACATCAAATCTATTGTGGAATTTATGGAAAAATCCAGCGCTAAGCCCAGTTGGCAAGAAATATCATCTTACAGTCCGGCAACAAAACAGTACTGGGCTTTATGGGATTCGCTTCGCCTGAGAAATGGAGTCCTGTATCGTAAATGGGAGTCGGACGACGGCAAGATGCTCCGATGGCAGTTAGTACTTCCTCGCTCGAGGATTCCGAAGGTTCTAGAAGAACTTCATAATGGCTTAACTGGGGGCCATTTTGGCGTAATGAAGACCTTGCAGAAAGTTCGCGAGCGCTTCTACTGGGTTAGGGCTCGAGGCGACGTCGAAAAGTGGTGTCAAGCTTGTGACGCCTGTGCCGCCCGTAAAGGCCCGAAGAAACGAAGCCGTGGAAGACTACATCGTTATAATGTAGGAGCGCCTTTTGAGAGGATTGCCCTCGACATCCTGGAACCTCTTCCGCGAACTTCGGATGGCAACAAATACATCCTAGTTGTCATTGACTACTTCACTAAATGGCCCGAAGCGTTTCCTATTCCCGATCAAGAAGCTACGACCGTAGCAGAGGTACTGGTGCAAGAATGGATATCCAGATATGGAACCCCTCTGCAACTTCATTCCGACCAAGGAACGAACTTTACCTCTGCAGTCTTTAAAGGACTATGCCAACTTCTCGGAATGGACAAAACCCAGACTACGCCTTTACACCCACAATCCGACGGCATGGTGGAGAGGTTCAATCGTACAATTTTGAACAACCTCTCGCTCCTGGTATCTAGGAATCAAGAGGACTGGGACAAGAAACTCCCCCTGTTCCTGCTGGCCTATAGGAGTGCCGTCCATGAGACTACCGGCTTCACACCTTCCCAGATGCTGTTCGGCAGAGATCTTCGTCTTCCCGCCGATCTAGTGTTCGGCCGCCCTCCAGATGCGCCTTCATCGCCAGAGGAGTACGTAGAAAACCTTCGGGCACGGTTTGAAGATGTACATCATTTTGCTCGGGAGCGGATCAACCTGAACACGGAAAAGATGAAGACTCGCTACGACACGAAGGCTACGGGACACGAGTTCAACGCAGGTGACAAAGTTTGGCTATGGAATCCTACTCGACGGAAAGGCCTGTCTTCCAAGCTGCAATCGCCGTGGGACGGTCCTTACACAGTCCTAAACCACGGCTTTAATGATAGCAAGAAGTTCCTTTCTCGTAACACAATAGTTACGTTCTGCCTTTGAGAGGCACTTGCTCCAGTAAGCAATGACGTGTTCTTGGCCATCTATCTCCTGGGACAAAACTGCTCCAACACTCTCCTTACTTGCGTCTGTGTCCAGGATAAATGGCTTGTCAGGGTGAGGATACGACAGGATCGGCGAAGATGTTAAAGCCGTCTTCAGTTCGTTGAATGCGTCCTCACATTCCTCAGTCCATAGAAATTTCTGTCCAGTCTCGGTCAATTTGTGAAGAGGTCTTGCAATTTGAGAAAAGCCCTTCACATATTTTCGATAGTAAGTACACAGACCGAGAAAACTTCTTAAGTCATGGGTGTTCTCGGGACGACTCCAGTTCTGGACTGCGGACGTCTTTTCGGGATCGGTTCGGACTCCGTGGGCGGATATTATGTGCCCGAGGTAACGTACTTCCCGACGAAACAAGTTGCACTTCGACGGACTTAGTTTCAAGTTTGCCTCTTTTAATTTCTGCAGTACCTTTCGAATGTTCTCGAGATGCTCTTCGAAAGTCCTTCCGACGATGATGATATCGTCCAAATAAACGAGACATGCTTCGTAGGAAAGTCCTCTCAACACTGTCTCCATTAGTCGCTCGAATGTAGCAGGTGCGTTGCAGAGTCCAAAAGGCATAACTTTGAACTGCCATAATCCTTGGCCAGTGGTGAACGCAGTCTTTTCACGGTCATCGGGATGGATTTCTACTTGCCAGTAGCCACTCTTGAGATCCAGAGTGGAGAACCATTCATTTCCCGATAAAGTGTCCAATGTGTCGTCTATCCTGGGAAGAGGGTAGCTGTCTTTCTTTGTAATGTCATTCAGACGTCTATGGTCAACGCAGAACCGGGTGGAACCATCTTTCTTTCGGACCAAAACAATCGGCGAGGCCCACGGACTAGTCGATGGCTCGATGACGTCATCACGCTGCATCTCCTCTAAAAGTCTGCTCACCTCTTCTTGCTTAGCAAACGGCAGCCGCCTAGGATGTTGCTTGATGGGAGAATGGCTGCCTGTATCTATCCTATGTTGAGTTAAGCTCGTACGGCCAAAGTCACCCGAAGTTCGGGAGAAGAGGTCTTCAAATTCAGCTATTACTTTCTCCGCAGACCTTCTCTGTTCTGCCGTTAACTCCACGTCTTAATTCCTTCGTCAGGCACTCGGAAGATTTAGCTGTCGTTTGGCTGATGTTCTTATTAATGCAGGTAACAGGAGTGCATGTCGCCAACACTTCATTTTTCTTTATCACCTTTGACTTGTCCGTCACATTTACTACTCTAACTGGAATTTCTGTTCTCGACAAGTCCACAAGTGTTGCTCCCACAAGTACTCCTCTGATGGAATCACTATTGCTTGGGTGTTCGATTAATCCAAAACGGAATTTATTGCTTTCTTTTACTGTTCCAGAAATTATTGAATCAGTTCTGGGAGGTAGAGTGATATCAGTCTGGGCTATTATTTGCTGAACAGGCAAAACAGTTTCATTTCTAATATCGAACGCAGCTATTTCTTCTGAGTCTGAACGAAGCTCATTATTCTTAAAGTCCAAATTAAATATGTGTGATTTTAAAAAGTCCAGTCCGAGAATAAAAGAGTCTGTAATATTGGCGACATATACCACATGGTCGAATCTGGCATTTCTAAACGTGATTTCTACTTGCGCTTTTCCGCCCACTTCGATCTTGTCACCTGTCACAGTCTGGAGGGTCAGCGAGGGCGGAGTCCAGATAATCTTCAAATTTAATTTCTTGGCCAGATCCGTCCTTATGATGGTTACGTTCGCTCCAGTATCAATAACCATGTGGCATGGGGAACCATTAACATATCCCAGTACGAAGAGTCCATTACTGCCGCCATTCACTGATGAAATCTGCAAGACTTTCAAACGGGGCTTTTGAATATCCCTCAGCATCTGTTCCTGAAAGTCGTCTCTTTTCTGTCTTCCTTCATGGGCTTCTCTGGTGCATTGATAACTGCGATCTTTACGACGAGAGTTCTTTTGTGCGTCACAGTATTTTCGTAAATGCCCCTCGCTGTTGCACTTCCAACATTTTACTTTCTTTGGGCCATCTCTCGTTCTATCGGATCTTAATTTTCGCTCTATGAGATCTTCAATTCTCTTCAATCTGTTCTCGACGCTCTCTGTGTCTTTGTCAGCTTCCTCTTGGACCGTTACCGCTCTAACAGCATGCCGATCTTTTCTCACGGCCCGCTGGGCTGCCTCTAGCTTCATTGCGAACACCAGAGCAGACTTCAAATCCTGATAATCCTCCAACATGAGTGCCTTTTGGGTTTCTGGATCACGGATGGCTTCAATAAAATGACGCACCGCCATTTCTTCTCGGACATTATCAAGGTGGTCCATGTAGGCTAGATGACACAGCCTATCTATGTCCGAAGCCAGCTCTTGAAGGGTCTCGCCAGATCTCTGCATCCTTGACTTAAGTTGGATTCTACTATATTCTTTCTGGCACTTCTCTCCGAATTTCATCTCCAAGGCACTGGCAAGGGCGTCAAAATCTCCTATCTTCGTCGCTCCGATAGTTTGCAACACATTAATTGCATCTCCGCTAAGGGAAGCGGCCAGTTGGTTCGCTTTCTCGGACTCGCTCCAACCATTGGCTCTGGCGACGATCGAAAATTGGGTCTTGTAAGCTTCCCAGGGAGTCTTTCCGTCATAGGCAGTAAGTTTCACTGCTGGGCGGTGTGAAGATAACCTGATGTTTTCGGGTAACTTTCCCAGCTTTACGAGAGAGTCCAATTTCTCTTCAATTTTAGCTTCACATTCTTCACGCATTCTGCAAATATCCTGCTGTAATTCCTTAACATTCCCTTCAATTCTTTGTTCATATTTCGTCTGAGTTTCTTCTAAGAGAGAAACTCCTTTCTCTATTTCTTCTTGGCCCTGCTTAATTTCTTCTAAGTTTTCTTGGGTTTTCTCTATCTTCTGCTCCAACTTTTCTTGATTTTTCTCTATTTTCTGCAACCCAGTTTTCATCTCTTCTTGTCCGGCTTCAATTTTCTTTTCTAAATCCGCCTTCATTTGTTCTTGTCCGGCTTTCATCTGTTCTTGTGCGGCTTTCATCTCGTCTTGTCCGGCTTTCATCTGTTCTTGTGCGGCTTTCATCTCGTCTTGTCCGGCTTTCATCTCGTCTTGTCCGGCTTTCATTTCTTGCATCATATTGATGAGCTTTTGAAGTTGTTCTTCCATTTTTTTGTCTAGTCAAAACCATAAACTCGAAAATTAAAGTCCTTCTTTAGAACCCCACTTCTGACACCAAATGTTGCGGAATTACTCTGCTACTCCTGGGGTTCGTCGTTCTAAAGTCCAGTGGTGTAAAAAGTTCAAGTAAAAAGTCACTTGTCAGGATGGAACACAAACTTTATTTCTTCTAGAACTTCGTAGAACAATCAGCTGCACACAATTCACAAGCACAATCTAGCAGTAACGTGCTTTTAACAATCCGCTTGGATCAGAAGCTCTCACAAATGTTGTATTTCTCACACAAAATAAGTCACTTTTACAGGCTAAAATTCCGTGGAAATATTCAAGGGATATAGTACACTATCCCTTAAGATACAGCAATGAAGAATTTACACACAGCACTTTAAAAACAGCTTCACAAAGCAAGCTAAAACACAGCTTCTATAGCACTATCAGTTCACACAAAACAAGCGTACTCAGAGCTCTTCACACATTGAATGTTCAACTCGCAACTGACTCGCTTCGGGGCGATGCCCGCTTCTATAAATAGCCGACGCAGGAGGTACAAGAGATTTCCAGAAAAGTCAATTTCTCGAGGGTTCTACATAAAGCGTGAATTTTGATTACGTCATAGAAGAGAAATGTTAGGTTATTATGCGTTTTTAATGCAGGAAAAACAACTTCCAGGCCCCATTGGGAAAATCGCGCCAAATGACCAAAAAGTCGCCAATCTTGGCGACTTTTGGCGAAATATCGCCAAATTTGGCGCCAAAAATAAGTCCTCAAAAGTGAAGAGATCTAAGCTCTAGGACTAATATTTCTCGAGATTTCTAGAAGCCCATAGAAAAACATATGGGAAAGCGAAACCTCCGTATCTCCGGTTCTAATTGGCCGATTTTGATGCAACAAAAAGCAAAATTTATCTATTTGAAGCGTAGAATACGAATTTTAAACCATTCTAAGCCCCAGAGCAGCGGGTTGCCCCGAAAATTCGTAACAGTATTTTATTTATTTATTAGAGTGCATTTGCTTACTGTGTTTATTGATTATTTGCTTGAATTATGTTGTTAAGATCCTGATAATGGTTATATACTACAGATATTTGTGAGACCTCCTAACTGGGGATTGTACTGCCCGGGACGTGCAGTCCTTGGGAAGGGGGCAATCTTACGAATTTTCGGGGCAACCCGCTGCTCTGGGGCTTAAAATGGTTTAAAATTCGTATTCTACGCTTCAAATAGATAAATTTTGCTTTTTGTTGCATCAAAATCGGCCAATTAGAACCGGAGATACGGAGGTTTCGCTTTCCCATATGTTTTTCTATGGGCTTCTAGAAATCTCGAGAAATATTAGTCCTAGAGCTTAGATCTCTTCACTTTTGAGGACTTATTTTTGGCGCCAAATTTGGCGATATTTCGCCAAAAGTCGCCAAGATTGGCGACTTTTTGGTCATTTGGCGCGATTTTCCCAATGGGGCCTGGAAGTTGTTTTTCCTGCATTAAAAACGCGTAATAACCTAACATTTCTCTTCTATGACGTAATCAAAATTCACGCTTTATGTAGAACCCTCGAGAAATTGACTTTTCTGGAAACCTCTTGTACCTCCTGCGTCGGCTATTTATAGAAGCGGGCATCGCCCCAGAGTCAGTCAGCGCGAGTTGAACGCTCGATGTGTGAAGAGCTCTCAGTACGCTTGTGAATTAATTGATAGTGCTATAGAAGCTGTGTTTTAGCTTGCTTTACGAAGCTGTTTTCAAAGTGCTGTGTGTAAATTCTTCATCGCTGAGTCTTGAGAGACTGTTAGTGTTATTTCTCGTATATTTTCACTGAATTTTTGCCTGTGAAAGTGACTTATTTTGTGTGAGGAATACAGCATTTGTGAGAGCTTCTGATCTAAGCGAACTGTTAAAAGCACGTTACTGCTAGATTGTGCTTGTGTATTGTGTACAGCTGATTGTTCTACGAAGTTCTAGAAGAAATAAAGTTTGTGTTCCATCCTGACAAGTGACTTTTTACTTGAACTTTTTACACCAACTGGACTTTAGAACGACGAACCCCAGGAGTAGCAGAGTAATTCCGCAACAATACAGAGAAGAATTCTAGAGGAAGAACAAAATTATCTTGTCTCCTTTTTCTTATAAATTCATTTGAATTTATAAAATAAGTCAATCTTCTATTGTGTAAACTTAGTTCGTTAGGGAGGAGAGGAGGTACGTGGCCCTGTGCCCCCTTCTGGATCCTCCAATGGTCCTTTTAACTTAAAAGAATCACGGGTGTTAGATATGGCGCACATTACCTCCCAAAAGAAAAACACCAGAAGTCATCTCAGCTTTTGCTGCATTATCCTGTCGCGAATGTTAATATTGGCGACAAGTGGAAAACCATTTTCACTACATGGACAGGTAGCCTTGTGTAAATTACATTTAAAAGCACGACAATCACCGATATATATGGGAAAAGAAAAACAATAACTTATATTTTACAGTACTTCTGTACTGAAACCAGTATCACACAAAAATTAAAATCTGAAACACTTTCATATTTTAAATGGCATGAAAGTGCTACATATTTAAACCGTATCATATTCCGTGCGTCGTCCCCATTTTTCTTCCTTATTCCATTAAGTTGGAAAGTGTATTATTATTCATGAGTGTGCCGTATTTATCTTCCCTGTTCCATAAAACACATCTTTGGAATCGAAATCTATCTTAAAATTGCCTACTAAAACTGTTTCACAATCTCCGCCAAGTATATTAGAGCTTCACCATTTTACTCTTTGGAATGTGCATCATAATCCATGAGTGTGCAGTGTTTTTCTTCCCTGTTCCATAAACATTTCTTTGGAATTGAAAATCTATATTAAAATCGCCTACGAAAAATATTCATCAGGCATATTCTAACTATGGTGCACCTTTATAAATACCATTTGGAAAATTAATCGAAATCTATGAATGTACCGTATTTGTTTTCCTTGTTCCATAAAACACTTCTTCGGCATTGAAATCTTATTAAAATCGCTTTCTAAAACTATTTTACAATCTTCACCTGACATATTCTAACTATACTTCTCCTTTGTGATAAAATGTTGCGTTTGCCAGTTTCTAGCCAAATTTGGAAGATATCGCCAAGACGCCAAGCTTGGTTTGGTTTTGAATACTTGCTTTTTGACACCAAATTTGGCGTTCAATTATCAAAAATTGCAAACTTTGTGCCACTTTCAACATTTTGATCCCCCCCCCAACCTCCAGGTTTATCTGGCAAACACATTTGAAAAGTACTTCGCCGTGATAAATCGTGCATAGACAAGTTATGTCTACGCTAAAAAACCTGCTTGATTTTAATAGGACTGTAGTGCTAAAAAAGAAAAAAATTTCAAACACTTTCATATTTTAAGTACGCTCTTTATATTAAAAGCGTATCATAATCCATGCATCGTTCCTATTTTTCTTCCTTATGTCATTCACTTGGAAAGTGTATGATTTTTAATGAGTGTGCCGTATGTTTCTTCCTTGTTGCATACAGCACTTCTTTGGAATAAACTCACCTACAAAAATTATTTTATAATCTTCGCCAGGCATATACTAACTATACTTTTCCTTCGTAATAAAATGTCGCGTCTGCCAGTTTCTAGCCAAATTTGGAAGATATCACCAAGCTAAGTTAAGTTTTTGAAGACTTATGTTTTGGCTCCAAACTTGGCGATAAATCATCAAATTTGCAAACCTTGGTGACTTTCAATATTTTATTCTCCTTCCTCCCGCGCTGTCATTAAAATAAAAGACATTGAAAAGTGCCTCCCCGTGACAAATCGTCTTGACAATTTATGTCGACGCTGCAAAACCTGATAGATTTTAATAGAACTCCAGTGTTAAAAAAAAAAAAAAATCTAAGAAACTTTCATCTTTTAAATAAGCACTACAATGTGGTATTAAAAACGTATCATAATTCATGCTTCGGCCTTATATGTCTTACTTGTTACATTGCATTGGAAAGTGTATCATATTTCATGCGTGTGCCGGATTTGTCTTTCTGGTTTCATAAAACACTTTTTTTTTTTTTTTTTTAAATAAACATCTATATTAAAATCGCTTACAAAAACTGCTTCACAATATTCAGCGCGCATATTCTAACTATATCTGACCGTTATAAAATACTAATTCCATAAAACACTTTTTCAAAATCGAAATCCGTATTAAAATTTCCTACTAAAACTGTTTTAAAATCGTCTTAGGAAATATTATAACTATACTTCATCTTTATTTACATGAATATAGACACCAATATTCCAATTAAATAAACAGTAGATTTACTTAATTTCTCGAAAAATATGGATAAAGATATCGCTAAACTTGCTCCAGTTTTGGGGACTTTTGTTGGGGACCAGTTTGGAGGCAAATTTAGGGATACATCACCGAAAATTGGCAAACCCTGGCAACTTTTCACATTTAATCTGGCAACCCTGAAAAATGATTCGCCTTTTTGCCAGGTAGACAAAAACAGCACTGAAGAGCTAAAAAATACGTGAAGAACCCTCAACTGTCGCCTATTGAGGTCGATCCTACTAATATTATAAATGTCAATGCTTGTATGTATGTTTGTTACTCCTTCACGCTGAAACGGTTCGACGGTTTGGATGAAATTTGGAATAAAGACAGTTAAAGTCCTGGATTAACAAACAGGCTACTTTTTATCGCGCAAAAAACACAGTTCTTATAATATACAAAAAAACTATCTTTTATATAAAAAAAAAGAATACAACAGAGCTTTTTTTTACAAATCCGTCGACAGATGGCGCAAACTTATAAAATACACAGTTTTTAATAAATAAAATCAGCTAAATAAGTTTTTCCTTCTGACGTGGATTTATAAGTGGACTTCGAGCCAAGCACACAAATCCCAAATACATGTTACACAAACAAACAAAAAATAAGCTTTTGAAACTTTCATTCAGTTCGAATTGTGCATTTTTCTGCGCATCGTTTCCCCTTCTATTTCTAATGTATTACATACAGAAAAAGGATGTTAGAAATATCAATTTTAATTTTGTTTTGGGCGGGGTTATGACCCCCTAACCCCCCCCCCCCTTGGCTACGCCCCTGGTTGGTGTAAATGGTAAGGAATAAATAGTTTAAAGAGAGAAAGAATTTAATCCTGCTTTGTTATTATTATTATTCTATGGCTTTTCCAAACATGAAATGAAATAAAAACTTTTACAAAAACTTCTTAAAGAGGAATATTTCGCGTTATAGAGAAAATTTACTGTTAAAGTTTTAAACTGTATTGGAACGTCGTGGAAACTTTGAGATAAACAAATATTCAAGTTATTAGATTTCGACTTAATCGCGAGTTCGTTGTGTATTGGTTCTTCTTCATTTGTATTTATCTACTGGTGGCACCTGAAGAGAGAGCTAGTAAATATAAATTCCATTCCGTTTCTAATTCATAGTTATATGTTGTTTAGGGTTGTGGTCGTTCACGTGGTTTTAGTGGATGTGATACGGCCTGCGATTCCATTTTGTTCGTAAAGGTTTGGATTTTTCTTTGCAGTATTTGGGTTAAGATTTTTGAGGGTACGATGCGGGTACGTTGGTTATTGGCTGGATTTCCATGCATCGTAAGTTTAGCTGTTTTGCATTATGTACATATACAAATGCATATATGATGGACAATAATCTCTACTAGAGAATTCAAAACAAAACTGTATCAGGTTATTCACTCGTCTGAATTTTTTCATTGACATGGAACGCTAACTAAAAATAACTGTAGAAAAAAGTGAAATGTTTCCGCCCAGTCTCCCCCTCCGCACCTTTCTGTTATCGATCAGAAATCACGTGACTTCCTTTTTTTCGCTTTAAGTCACTGTCCAGATAAAATTTCGATGAATCCGACTGTTCTGCTATCATGTTCATCGAATATTACAAGCTTTGCAAAATCGTTCACAGAGGGAAAAAAATAAATTACAATTCAGCCGATATATTTTTAGCCGCTTGAATAAATACAGTGGCACCTCGAGATGGCAGTTTAGTTCGTTCCTTGACCGTTGGTCAAAATGCTCGTATATCGAATCCATGCCCCCCTTTGAAACGAACTGGAATGCGATTAATATGTAGCAGGTCCTGTGGCGAATCATTATTTTAGTTTACAGAGGGGTACAGATATTGTTAAAACTCATAGTGAGCTTCGTAAAAAACACTCAAAATACTGATGTTAAACGATAAAATAAATAAAAACTTTGTGAAAAAACACACATAAAATGTTGCTTAATGTTTTTTCACAAAGTTTTTATTTATTTTATCGTAGTGACCTTGTTTGTAAGTGAAAGTTTTCTTGTAACGTCAAAATATTCTGTTTCCCTCGCCCATGTATATCAGGATGAAAGATCTCGATGTATTCATAGGCGTAGAGTTATATGGGCTCGTGGGGCTCGAGCCCCCCCAATAAATTGTGAATAGGGGCTGAGTCCACCCAATAATTTACCACTCAATACAGAAAACTAATTTATACTAACATAAAAAGAAAGTATTTCACGCCATTTACAAACGTTTAAAAAAAACCTTTACTTGTACTTTTAAAAATTTTCTTCTTTTGATTTCAATCATGATTTAGTATTCATTGTGACGCCACGTAACACACAATGTTACAATAAGCTGCCCTCGCCAGGCTCTGGTTCATTAAAATCAGATTATGCAATGTAAAGTATGAAATGAAGAAAAGTTCAGATGTGTCTAAAATGCACTATCTCATCGAAAATGTTTTTTTTTCCCTCCTTTGGATTTTTTACTTTGCTTCTATTTTTAACTTATAACATGGTAGGAAGATACTAACATGGATACTTACCTTACACAGGTGTAGAATTCTATGGATCCATAGAGCTCGAGCGCCTCCAATAATTTACACTTAAGTCATAGCTGCCAACTACTACGGAAAATAATAATTAACCACTTTTTGTAAACAGTATATATTTTAAGCCGAAAAATCATGTAGAAAAAGTGGTTAATTATATTCTGTAGTAGTTGGCAGCTATGATTAAGTTATATGTACATGAATCCGTGGCGTAGCCTGAAATTTTTCATGGAAGGGGGGGGGTACGACTTTTGAAACTCACATATATGTATATACGTGTGTATGATAAGGGAGTGAAGAATATACATTTTGTATGGCAATCCTCATGGGCAGTTATGACCCCCCTAACACGCCCCCTTGGCTACGCCACTGACGTGAATATATGTGGTTGTGGGGCCGGGCCCCCCCAATAATTTTGAAAACTTTACGCTTATGGATGTATTAATAGAACTCTATAATATTCAATAGTTTATTACCACACTATAACAACGATATTGCATTTTATAATATTATACTATCAGTTCTATTACTGATATTATAGTCAGGGCCGTCCGGATGTGTCAGGCGCCTTTGTGCAAACACCAATTTAGCGCCCCTACATTAAAAAAAAAAAAATCAATCTTCGGAACAAAAGTATCATTTTACTATTCCATGTACTTATTCAGTTGGAAAATATCATAATTAAACCAAGTCTCGGAAGGTGGCGGCCCTGTAATATTCAGTTTTGGAAACAAAATTGATTTTACAATACCATATTAGTATTCAGTAGAGAATATACGGCATTGCTCTGGACTGTAGGGTTGACCGATGGATACCCGGCACTGCCGAAAACTCACCCAGTACATGCGGTATACGTGCTCGTAAAGTCAGTGGAACCAAAAACGCTGTGGTAGGTCGCTAACAGTTAGCATGGGTGCGGCGATCAGATTTGCTTCCATCTAGACTAGTCTTTTGCAGAGTTCTAGTGATATGGAATTCATTAAGTTCAAGCGCGGACTTGGGAAGTATCCTTCAAGACGGGGGCGTAGCCAAGGGAGGGGGGATTAGGGGGTCATAACCCCCCCCCCCCCATGGAGAATTTTTTGCCATACAAAATGTATATTCTTCACTACATTATCACACACGTATGCATATATATGAGTTGTAGTAGTCGTAACCCCCCCCCCCAATGAAAAATTTCTGGCTACGCCCCTGCTTCAAGGGCTTGCCTGTTCTTTACATAAAAAAAAGGACTAAAGAAGGGGAGGAGATAATAAAGTGCAGTTTTTTCAACAATAATTATAGAACACCGCCATAATGCTTAACGAGTGAATGCGCTTCACAACTAGAAGAAAGCTCACTTTCACATAACGTTTCCAATTTGCACAGAGACACCAGGACATTGATTCAAAAGTAATGAGAAATCCTCAAATCTAAATAAAAAGCACGAAAATATTTTAATTTTATATGAGCGCTGTTTGTTTATAAATAAAGCAATATAATGCAAGGAAAACTACAAACGACAAGTTTTAACATAGTTAATAATTTCAAAAATTGTCCATATTATTTGGAAGCATCGATTATAGAAGCTTCTTTTGTTTAACCAGATTTACATAAGATAGGTTTAAGCGACCGATTTCAGCGTTGAAGAAATGTCAGTTATTATAATTTAATTTCAAGAACAGTAGATGTTTTAATAAAAAGTCAAACATTTAAAAGGGCTGATTAATTTAACTTTCACATTAACAACTCAAATGGAAAGAGCAGTAGCTTATTGTTACAATATGGGACAGGGGCGCACACAGGATTTTTGCAGGGGGTGGGGTGGGGTCCAACTTTACGTTGGGGGGGGGTGTCCACCTTTAGGATGTTCCAGATTTTCAAAAGTCAGTGATGAAAGAGCCCGTTTTCATTAGATGGAATTCATCAAACTCGTCCATCCAGTTCCTAAGAATACAGTACACAGTACAATGGAAGAAAGTAATAGTTGTTCAATTTTGAGAACAAGATGGTGTTTTATGTTTGCTTTCAGTTCGTTTTCGAAAGTGGAGTAAAGCGAGAAAAAAAAATTTTCTTTCTTTTTTTTTATTCATTAGAACTGAAACTATTGCTACCTTTTTTTGAATTATTTCATTTACTATAGATATAGGATAATAATCAATCGAAAAAAAATATCAAAGCCAATGGTGGTGGTTGGGGTTCCAAACCCCCTGGACCCCCCCCTTGTGTACGCCACTGATATGGGAAAATGGAACAAAAAAAAGTAAAAAGGAGATGGCTTATGTATTTTATTAAATTAAATTCTGAGTTTTGTTTTGAATGTAAAATATTGGAAAAGGAAAAAAAAAATACTTTTCTACTACAGAATTTAAAAATTTGCGCACTGTTCAAAATGTTTTCAAAGGCATGACAATGAATTAATAAGATGTTTAAAAGGATGGTACAAAATAAAATTACGTATGATTAAAAATTATGGGTCTATCAATAAAAACGAAATAAAATTCGTTTAATGTTGAGGAAAAAGCGTTGTAGGTCAATTGTTGAATTAGATCTTTCTAAAATTATAAAACAGTTTGCACAAAGAAAACCACAAACGTCAATGTCTAAAATTCTTTTTAAAAATTAATATCCTTAAAAGAGTACTAAAATTTTGCCTGCACATCTAAAATTTGTTAATATGTCAGAAATACATATTCACAGTAAAAATATTTCTTCGTAAGAATAAAAAAAATTAAAATTACAACAACAAATTTAATTATTTGATAATTATGGCTGGTATTGCTTGGAATAAGCTAGTTTCGTTAGAGATTTTTTTAAGAGGAACCACTAGTATTATTTATAGCGAAACTTTTCTAGCTTTTGCACCAGCAAACTTTTCAATTATATTATTTAAGTCTACTTTATCTAATTCTTGATATTCTATTGAAATGATTGTCAAACTTGGCAACCGCTCTTGGCTCATTGATGATCGTAAATAATTTTTTATAATTTTTAATTTGGAAAAACTTCTTTCTGCAGAAACGACTGTAACTGGAAGTGATAAATATATTCATTAACGAGATTGCGGTATTTGGAAATGTGTCAAATTATTATTGTAAATAAAATTTAGTACGTCCTTTGCCGTCATATTCTTATCCAAAAAACATTTTAACGATATTAGTTCCTCGAAGATTTACTATCTATATCATTAATTAATTTTAAATGCGAGTTTTTGCAATGTTTTAAGATTTCTTTTTCATCCCAATCAGACAATATGCTTATTTGTGATATAAGTTTAAACGTATCATTATATTCCTCTAATATTTTAAATAAAATTGTTGAATTAACAGGATTGTTTAAGACGAATATATGCAATAATAATAATAATCCTTCGAATTATCTTGCTCTTTCGCCTATTGCAACAATTCCTTTGTTTAACGCACCAGAAACAGTCAGATTAACCCTTTCTTTTTCATAGTTCACACAAGAGAAGGCGTAATTAGTGTTGAATACATAGGTTTGATTTAAAAAATGTGAAAAGTGTTATTGAAATAAATTATTCAAATGTCAATAAAATTAATTATTAATATTTTTACAAATGTATCCTCCTATGCTACTGATTACTTCTTTATAAAAAGTGTAGTTGTAAAAAAGACGAAAATAATTTACGACTCTATATACGAGAAAAGTAGGTTAATGTTAATACTAGTTACATTGATTTTGAGTACAGTCGCGAATACAAAACATTTTTGTGTGGAAGGGGCTAATTTTAATGAAAAAGCTTATTTGATCTAAACAAGCTGTACATTAAAACAAAATTTTACCCTAAAGCAATATAATTAGTTTTAGTTTGGTCTTATTAAAAAAAAAGAAGCTTATTTTATCTATGCAAAATGTATAATAAAACAAAATGTTACCCTTTAGGATTTTTTCTCTTTCTTTTTTTTTTCTTTTTTTTGGGGGGGGGAGAGGGGGGTGCAGTTCTCTTTGAATATTTAATCCTACTAATATTATAAATGCCAATGCTTGTATGTATGTTTGTTACTCTTTCACGCTGAAACTGTTTGACGGATTTGGATGAAATTTGGAGGAAAGCCAGTTAAATTCCTGAATTAACATATAGGCTACGTTTCATCGTGCGAAAAAAACACTGTTCCTATACTATACAAAAAAAAACTATCAAAACTATGAAAAATAATATAAACTATGAAAAATAATACAATTGAGCTTTTTTTTATTTTTACAAAGCCGTTGACAGATGGCTCAAATTTGTAGAATACGCAGTTTTTAATAAATAAAATCACCTGAATAAGTTTTTCCTTCTGACGTGGATTTAGCGGAATTCTGGACAAGCACACAAATCCGAAATACATGTTACACGAACAAACAAACAAAAAATGAGTTTTTGAAACTTTCATTCAGTTCGAATTATGCATTTTTCTGCGCGTCTTTTTCCCCTTCTATTTCTAATGTATTACATCTTGAAAAAGGATGTTATAAATGTCAATTTTAATTTTGTTTAATCACACTCACGAATAATAATACACCTTCCAACTTGATGGAATAAGGAAAGAAAATGGAGAAGACGCATGGATATGATACGCTTTTGATACAAGGGCGGCTCCAGTGAGGGGGCCATAGGGGCCATGGCCCCCTCCGAAATTTTGTTTTACAACTTTAGATTCGCATACTTCACGATTTCACACGTTCAATTTGCATTTTGAACAATTTATAAGTAAGTAAAGACCTAAGTAAAAAGTTCGATGGCCCCCTCCGAGAATTCAGTCTGGAGCCGCCCTTGTTTTGATATATAGCACTTTACTGCGTATTTAAAATCTGAAAGTGTTTCAGATTTTCTTACTTTTTTTTTTTCTTTCCGTTTTTTGATAACGACCGATACATCTAGCAGCTCTTCAGAATTAATATAGGACGAAAATAATTTGAACCTTTTTTGCAGGGTTTTTATCACTATACCATCTTATTTTTGTAAACAGTAGCGGGCCGACATGGTAAGCAAGGTAGTCATCGCATCGAGGCGCCGGGTTCGAAGGGGCGTCATTTCGAACTCAAAAACTGAGTAGAGTATAAAAGTGGGCGTCTTTTACGATAGCAGGGGCGCCACTTACCCTGGAGCCGCCTCTGTATGTAACCATCTTAATTTTAAATTCCATTCAGAATCTGAGATATTTCAGTGCCAAGGAAGCCGGTGAGAAAAACAAGATTTATTAAGATGGCGATCCAACTGGTCGCTGGAGGCGGCTAGTGTAAAATACTGCCTGAATCAAAAGCTATTTAAATATGGCTTGACTTGTTGATCAGTAGTGGATTCAGAAATGCTTGAAGGAGGGAAAGATAAGTATCACAAAGGATTTTTCCTCTGTTAGGTCATCCCGCCCAATTCACTTTCAATCTTAAATCCACTTTTATTCTGTCTGCTCTCATCATTGAAAAGATGCAATGGAGAAGGCTCTCCTTCTGTGACCAGTGTTGCCTCCTAGCATGCGTCTTTGAATGCTGTCAACGATTTCGCAATTGCTGGGTCTGGGTTCCGGCGGAGCATTCAATGACCCATGCCGGGAAGTAACACTGGCTACAGAAAGAGAACTTTCTCCATTGCATATTTTCAATGATGAGAGCAGACAGAATAAAACTGGGTTCAAAAGTAGGTTAAACTCCCCAGCAACTCCACAAATTTTTAAATGTGCTCAAGGGAAGAGAGATCGTCCTCTCTTGGATCCGATACTTCGGATTTCAATTAATGTATAATACGAATAAATCAGATTGCATTTATGTATTTTAGAAAATAGTTAACATTTGAACGTCATTTCATGTTATACATTCTATTTGGTTGGTAAAGCATTTCAAATTTTGAGACACCTCCCCATGCAAGAATGCCTATACTAGTGTTTCTATGAGGGGAACGCTCCTATCAGGCTGTAAAATACTACAGACTGTCCTAGTACTAAAACAATGCAAACTTCAGTATAGAACAAAAAAAATTAACTTTAGAAACACCTAAGGAAGGGACACGATCTACCTTTCTATATGAACACTCAGTTACGTACCAGGCAACTTCGATCAGAAGCAAATATAAAATGCATTTCTCTTTGCACCTCTTTTGGGTCCATATCCATTCCCAGATTTGTATTTGTCATCATGGATTCCCGGGACATCGCCCCCCCCCCCACAAGCCGTCGGTATAGTGAATAGTGTACTGAACTTTTTTGTATTATTTTGATACTAAAGAGCAGGAAAGCCCAAGATGAATCCCTCACAATAACAAATGCAACAGTATTCCTCTATGCAAGGCCGTACCCAGGGGTCCGTTCCCCCCGAAATTTGAAATTTTGTTAACAAAACAATAATAATGAAGCCTTTTTCACCTTTCCCCTCCCCTAAATTCTTTTCTGGGTACGGCCTTGCCTCTGCAACATCTCAGGACCTCAGGCAAACGCCCATGAATGGAAAGGAAACTGAAAACGAAAATGGTCATCCATATCATCGCCATAATATGATATCATACATCAGTAAATTTGACCTTGTGGATAGCACTGAAAGACTTGTAAGATGAAACCTAACGATAAAGCACTAAATGTGCCAAAACATTGTACCAGGACCTTTTAGCGGAGAAAGCCCTTTCCTAGGTGTCTGCATTATAAACTTAAACAAAAATATTTATTTTTTCGATTTTTTTTTCGAAAAATGTTAATTTTTCGCTAAACTCATCTTCAGTCGTCTCGGCGCCCCCATTTACCTTGGTGCCTTTGTGCGGTGCACAACATGCACACCTACTAGCGACGGGCCTGGGTCCTATAGGATGTTGCAGAGAGGAGTACTGTTACATTTCTTGGTGGGAGGAGGAAATATTTCATTTTGGTCTCCCCCGCACTTTAGTACTAAAATAATACAAAAAAGCTCAGTACACTATTCACTATACCGACGACTTGGGGGGGGGGGGGCGATCCGGGATGACAAATGACAAATGACATAATGACAATCCAAATGACAAACACAAATTTGGATGACATACAAATCTGGTGATGACAAATACAAATCCTGGAGTGGATATGTATGGACCCAAAAGGAGTGCAAAGAGAGATATACATTTTATATTTGTTTCTAATCGAAGTTGTCTGGTACGTAAATGAGTGCTCATATAGAAAGGTAGGGATGTTGGTAGATCAAGCCCCATAGGTGTTTATAAAGTTATTTATTTATTTATTTTATTTTTTTGCTCTATACAGAATTTTGTATTGTTTTAGTACTAAGACAGTCTGTAGTATTTTACAGCCTGATAAGAGCATTACCCTCATAGAAAAACTAGTATAGGCATTCTTGAATAGAGGGGGGGGGCTCAAAATTTGAAAAGATTTACCAACCTAACCGTAAAGTAACATGAATTGGCGTTCAAATGTTAACTATTTTCTAAAATACATAAATACAATCTACTTCATTTGTATTATACATTGATTGAAATCCGAAGTATCGGATCCAAGGGAGGGCGATCTCTCTTCCATTCAGCACATTAAAAAAATTGTAGATTTGCTAGGGAGTTTAACCCACATTTGAATCCAGGTTTATTCTGTCTGATGAAAAGATGCAATGGAGAGGGCTCTCTTTCTGTGACCAGTGTTGCTTCCGAGCTTGAGTCTTGGAATGCTATCAACGATTTCGCAATCGCTGGGTCTGGGTTCCGGCGGAGCATTCAATGGCCCATGCAGGAAAGCAACACTGGTCACAGAAGGAGAGCCTTCCATTGTATCTTTTCAATGATGTGAGCAGACAGAATAAATCTGTATAGGGCTATAGCATGTTTACTAACACTACGTCACGTAGAGCAAGCCTATTGGTTACGTTCCAATTTTGCCTACCAAACATCCTGTAAAACAAGCCTGCTTATTGGTTAGTCTGCCTTGTTTTGCCTACCAGTGGCCTACCAGTACCTCAACAATGGAAAAATTCTTTGAGATACTTATCTCCCCTCCTTTAAGCATTTCTGAATCCACTTCTGAGCTGCAATTTAAAAAAGCGAGCCATATTTAAATAACTTTTGATTCAGGTAGTATTTTACATTACATATGCAAACATTGCTGTTCCCCCGACCCCCAAACAATTAAAAAAAATCCTAGAGGGTAACATTTTGTTTTATTATGCATTTTGCATAAGTGACATAAGCTTTTTTAAAATTAGCCCAAACTAAAACTAACTACATTGCTTTAGGGTAAAATTTTGCTTTAATGTGCAACTTGTTATGTTAAATAATCTTTTTCATTAAAATTAGCCCCTTCCACACAAAAATCTTCTATATTTGCTACCGTACTCAAAATTAATGTTATTAATATTAACTTTAATTTACTTTTCTCCAATCCTATATAGAGTAGTAAATTATTTTCGTCCTTTCAGACCTACACTTTTTATAAAGAAGTAAAAGGAGTAGCATAGGTGGATACAATTATAAAATAAAATAATAATCAATTTTATTGACATTTGAATAATTCATTTCAATAACACTTTTATGTTTGCGAAACCAAACCTATCTATTCAACACTAATTACGCCTTCTCTTGTGTGAACTATGGCAAAGAAAGGGTTTAAACTGACAGTTTCTGTCGCTTTAAACAAAGGAATTGTTGCAATAGGTGATTGAGCAAGATAATTCGAAGGCTTATTATTATTATTATTATATTCGTCATAAACAATCCTGTTAATTTAACAATTTTATTCGACATTTTAGAGGAATATTATGATCTGTTTAAACTTACATAACAAATAAACATGTTGTCTGTTTGGGATGAAAAAGAAATCTTAAAACATTGCAAAGACTTACATTTCAAATTAATTGATGATATAGATGGTGAATCTCTTTTCGAGGAGCTAAAATCGTTAAAATGTCTTTTGAATATGACGGCAAAGGACGTACTAAATTTTATTTACAATAACAATTTAATTGACGCATTTCAAAATACGGCAATCTTGCTATGAATATATTTATCACTTCCAGTTACAGTCGCTCCCACAGAAAGAAGTTTTTCCAAATTAAAAATAAAAAAAAATAATTTATGATCATCAATGAGCCAAGAACGGTTGTCAAATTTATCAGTCATTTCAATAGAATATCAAGATTAGATAAGTAGACATAAGTAATATAATTGAAAGGTTTGCTAAGTGCAAAATCTAGAAAAGTTTCACTATAAATAATACTAGTGGTGCCTTAAAAAAAAATCTCTAACTAAGGCAGCTTATTCCAAGCAATACCAGCCATAATTATCAAACAATTAAATTTGTTCTTGTAATTTTAAGCTTTTTACTCTTATGAAGACATATTTTTACTGTGAATATATTTTTCTGACATACTAACAAAAATTAGATATGCAGGCAAACTTTTAGTACTCTTTTAAGAATATTAAGTTTTTAAATTTCAACAATTGACCTACAAAGTTTTTCCCTCAACATTAGAAGAATTTTATTTCGTTTATATTGATAGAGCCATAATTTTTAATCATGCGTATTTTTATTTCGTACCATGCTTTTAAACATTTTATTAATGCATTGTCATACCTTTGAAAACATTTTGAACAGTGCGCATTTTTTTTTAATTCTGTAGTTGTGCCGGTCGGCTAGCTTTGGGGCAGAGAGCAGGGGGCGTAAGGAACAAAGACGTAGATCATTCCATGAAAACAGACCACTTGAGACAGCAACATAAGCGTAAAGTTTTCAAAATTATTGGGGGGGGCGGGCCCCACAAGCACATATATTCAAGTCAGTGTCGTAGCCAAGGGGGGTTAGGGGGGTCATAACCCCCCGTGAGAAATTTTTTCCATGCAAAATGTATATTCTTCTCTCCCTTATCATACACCCGTATACATATATGTGAGTTGCAGAAGTGGTAACACCCCCCCCTTATGAAAAATTTCTGGCTACGCCACTGATTCACGTACATATAACTTAGTCATAGCTGCCAACTACTACGGAATATAATTAACCACATTTTCTACATGATTTTTCGGCTTAAAATATAGCAAATTTTTTGTGCTGCGCGCGCGAGCTGGTTACTATTTTGAAAAAAATAATTAAAAAATATACTGTTTGTAAAAAATGATTAATTATATTCCGTAGTAGTTGGCAGCTATGACTTACTATATATAAGTGTAAATTATTGGAGGCGCTCGAGCTCTATGGGTCTATAGAATTCTACACCTGTGTACGGTAAGTATCCATCTTAGTATCTTCCTACCATGTTATTAGTTATAAATAGAAGCAAAGTAAAAAATCCAAAGGAGGAAAAAAAAACATTTTCGATGAGATAGTGCATTTTAGACACATCTGAACTTTTCTTCATTTCATACTTTACATTGCATAATCTGATTTCAATTAACCAGAGCCTAGCGAGGGCAGCTTATAGTAACATTGTGTGTTACGTGGCGTCACAATGAATACTAAATAATGATTGAAATCAAAAGAAGAACATTTTTAAAAGTCCAAGTAAGGGTTTTTTTAAACGTTTGTAAATGGCGTGAAATACTTTTTTATGTTAGTATTGATTAGTTTTCTGTATTTAGTGGTAAATTATTGGGTGGGCTCAGCCCCTATTCACAATTTATTGGAGGGGCTCGAGCCCCACGGGCCCATATAACTCTACGCCTATGGACAGCAACACATTTTACTAACGAGAACAACGGTTACAACACACAAGTTATATTTAGAATGGAATAATCACTATCTCAGAACATACGGTAGCTGCTACGCGCGAATACGCAAGCGAAGAGAGAGATGAACAAAACGTTCTCTATGGTTTTCTTCAACCGGTAGGGGGAGCGTCGCATGGAAAAGATGATATAGGAGGCGTGCTACATAGTAGAATTTTTTTTTTTCTTTTTCCAAATATTTTACATTCAAAACAAAACTCAGAATTTAATTTGATAAAATACATAAACCATGTTCTTTTTACTTTTTTTGTTCTATTTCCCCATATTATAGCAATAAGAGATACTACACTTTCCATTTGAGTTGTTAATGTGAAAGTTAAATTAATCAGCCCTTTGAAATGCTTGACTTTTTACTAAAAAAAAAAAAAAAAAAAAACTACTGTTCTTGAAATTAAGTTAATAAACATCTGCCAGGATCTTCTACGCTGAAATCGGTCACTTGAATTTCAAACTTGTCTTAATCTAAAACTTGTAAATCTGGATAAACAAAAGAAGCTTGAAAAATCGATGCTTCCAAATAATCTGAAAAAATTTTGAAATTAGTTAATAATTTCAGTTATTATTATTAACTAATTGACTATTAATTAATTAGTTAGTAATAATATAGTTTTATATGTGCACTGTTTGTTTATATATAAAGCAATATATATAATACAAGGAAACCACAAATGACAAGTTTTAACATAGTTAATAACTTGTCGTTTGCAGTTTTCTTTGTATTACCTTGCTTTACTTATAAATAAAAAATGCAAAAACTTGTCGTTTGTAGTTTTCCTTGTATTATATTGCTTTGTTTATAAACAAACAGTGCACATACAAAATTAAAATATTTTCATGCTTCTTATTTTAATTTAAGGATTTCTCATTACTTTTGAATTAATGTCCTGGTGTCTCTGTGTAAATCGGAAACGTTAAACCAAAGTGATCTTTCTACTAGTTGTGAGGCGAATTCACTGGTTAAGCATTATGGTAGTGTTCTATAATTATTGTTGAAAAAGATACACTTTATTCTCCCCTCCCCTTCTTTCTTTCTTTCTTTCTTTTTTTTTTTTTTTTTTTTTTTTGATGCAAAGAACAGGCAAGCATTTGAAGGATACCTCCCAAGTCCACGCTTGAACTTAATGAATTCCATATCACTAGAACTCCAAAAGACTAGTCTAGATGGAAGCAAATCTGATTTCCGCACCCATGGTAACTGTTAGCTACCTACCACAGTGTTTTCGGTTCCACTGACTTTACGAGCTCGTATACCGCATGTACTGGGTATCCATCGGCCAACCCTACGGTCCAGAGCAACACCATATATTCTCTACTGAATACAAATATGGTATTGTAAAATCATAATTTTGTTTCAAACACTGAATATTTATAGGGGCGCCACCTCCCGAGTCTCGGTTTAATTATGATATTTGCCAACTGAATAAGTACATGGAATAGTAAAATGATACTTTTGTTCTGAAGACTGATTTTTTTTTTTTTTTTTTTTTTTTTACGTACGGGCGCTAAATCGGTGTTTGTACAAAGGCGCCTGACACATCCGCGACGCCCCTGCTAGGACCTCAGGCAGACGCCCATGAATGGGAAGGAAACTGAAGACGAAAAACGGCCATCCATATCATCATCATATTATAATATCGCATATCGGTAAATTTGACGACCTTGTGGATAGTACTTAAAGATAAGTTTTGAGAAACTCGGAGCAGGTCTTTGCCTATGGGATGGGGGGGGGCTATGGGAAGGGATGATAACAAAGCAGTACTGTGCACAAGAATTTGTAACATGAAACCTAACGATGAAGCTCTAAATTTGCAAAAACATTGTAGCGGGGAAAGCCCTTTCCTAGGTGCCTGCAATATAAATTTAAACAAAAAATGGTTATTTTTTCGATTTCTTTTTTTTCCCCGAAAAATGTTAATTTTTCGTAAAATTCTTCTTCAGCCGTCTCGGCGGCGCCCCCTTTACCTTGGCGCCTTTGTGCGGCGCACAACCTGCACACCCTCCCTCTAGCGACGGGCCTGGGATTGGCATACAAGTACTTACGTATTAGCCCGGCGCACAGTGGGGTGAAACACCCGATTTCGGGAAATAAAACCCTAATCGTGTAAATTATGACAAGTTTGAGATAGTTTCACTGTAGAAACCCACCTTCTCAACCCTGAAAGAGTTTTACCAGCGAAGAACGTCCCAAAACTCGGTGAATTATTGCATTTATGCATTTTTCTCCTTTTTTTTTTTTGGTTCTTTTTTTGTTCTTTTTTTTTTGCTAAGTTTAGTAGTTCTTAGCCTAAAAAAGTAACTCATACTTTTTGGAAGACAGAATTTGCTTAGTCTAAGGGATGTTGATCAGTAGCAGTTCCAGAGATAGCTGCAATCCACCAATATGGGCGGTTAAAAAAATTTATTTTAAATCGCCAGGGGCGATTTTTTGATGAAATGTCAACTGCATTCGATTTCCGGAAAAATTTGACGAATTTATTAAATTAATTCTTGTTCTATAAGTAGTTTCATATTTAAAAATACTAGATTTATCTGGTGCATATCGTCAGTTTAATATTTTTTAGCACCTATCACATTTTAAAAGAAACAAGTATAGGTAAAACCTGATTAATTCAAAAAATAAATTTTTAGAGTGAAGAAGGCCTGCCTCCACTCGTATCAGAATGGATAAACAAAAAGAGAATTTCCAGAATAAATTTAAGATAAATGACTCAAGCTTTTCGGAATAAATCTCAGAATAAGTAATCAGTTCAAATTAATTTCAAAATAAATCTCCCCCCCCCCCCAAAAAAAAAAAAAAAAAAACTCAGAATAGATAAAGCATTTTTAAAAAACTCAGGGAAAATATCAGAATAAATAAGTAGTTTAAATAAATTTGAGAATAAATAAGCAGTTTGAATAAATTTCAGAATAAATCTAAAAAAATTTTTGAAAATTCTTTAAAAAGTTGTTTTTCACTTTTTTTTTTTTCGATTGTTTCACTCATCAGTTTAAGGTACCTTCAAGAAATAACAACTCCTTTGCCCCATCACTTAGCGGAAAGATTTTCTTCTTCGGAAGCGGTCTTAAACTAGTGATTATTGGATCTGAAGATATCGTTGAAAATGTCCGTATTCCCCGCAGTACGAACGAAGAATTTTTACTATTGTCTACCCAGATGACATTATGTACTTTCCTAGTTCAAAAAGAAGCATGTTGAATTAATCACCTTTCCCCCTCACAACAAGTATGAAACAAAAACACAAGAGTCGCGGGTACGCGGGGAACTGAAGTTCTGGCAGGAACTTCTCTGAAGTTCCTGCCAGAGAGAATGAGACGCGGGCGGGTGCCTATTACTATATTCAAAAATTTACTGTGACCGAATAGGGGTGAGAAGGGGTCTGAAACTTTCAGAGATCTTTTATTAGGGTCAGAACTTCAAGAAAAAAAATTCGACAGACCAAAGGAAGGTGAAGCTCGATTTGTACGCGTAACTAAATCCAACTTCCACCAAAAATCTGAATTTTCACAGATTTGCATGTCGAAACTCATCTTCAAATTAACTTTTGTATTTTTTACAGATACTGTAGGACCTATACTCACAATATATATTAATAAAAAAATATCGGAAAAGCCCTATGAAAAAGAGATTTTTCGAAATTTTTCCTTGTAAAAGCTAAAAAATTAAATTGCTCACGTTTCGACTTTAATTTCATGCTAAAGAAATGCTGTAACCGCAAAACTATTACTACAGGCCGATTTTGCAGGTAATTTACTGTAAAAGTAGTGGAGCTGATCAATGAAAAAGCGACTTTGAAAAATTGACTTTTTTCCACCTCTACCCCACTGTGCGGCGGTCCGCCAAGACGAGCGAATTTGCGCGAAGATGAATGCCGAACACATAAAATTATTGATGGTTTGGAATACTATTGGCAACAGCTAGTCGTTAGTCATTTGACGAAAAAATAGTTTCGCGGGAATGATCGCCGGGACAATACGTAAGTACCGGCATATAAATAAAGAAAAATACTTATGTAAAAATTATTTTTTTGCATCAGTACAAGTTATTTACGAGTTATTTATATCAAGGACGTACCCAGCGGGGTGGTCCAGGGGGTCCGGACACCCCCGGAAATTTCAGTTTTTGTTTACAAAAAAAGAATGATGAAGTCTTTTTGTGAAAAATTCTGCCTTTTTCACCGTTTGGACCCCCTCCGAAATTTTTTTCTGGGTACGTCCCTGATTTATATGTAAAAAGCATATCGAATTGTGTAATGGCTGCCTTAAACTAACACAAAATGTTCGCATGAAACAAAACACTTAAAGACATGCTTCTAAAAGTAGATTGACAATTATCGTAAACCTATATTCATCTAATGTGGGGAAAAAAAGAATCTGAATAAAAATCCATATTTTTATCCAAATCGCAAAAAAGAATCTGGTTACAGTGCAGTCCCGATCAATTAATCTGATAGCACTGAACTTCGGACCTGTTATGCTTATCGAACAAATGCAAGTATCTGAATAAATCTCCCTTTTCGTTCTGCTGTTACAAGGAAACGAGAGCAAGATCCTACTCATATGCGGCCAACAAAACCTGGAGGGTAAGGTTATAACTGACTTACAACTTGCCGATCGTAAAACAGTCATTACATACGTTTGCTATTCACTATTCTGATATTAAACCAGTTGTAAATTAATTCGGAAAATTGTCGCAGTTTCACAAGTGGCGCTGTCAGCGGTTTGTTTTCATTGGCCTTCCCCAGGCTGTCGAGTTGTTTTGACTCGTCGCCCTCGCCTGTTCAGTGTGATGAGTGCAAAGAGGCTTTTAAGCTGGAGGAATGAGGTTGATACAGCAATGAAACTTCCAACATTAATGAGAGCGAAACTTGTCCGTGATCTAATATTCGAACTCTTGTTAAGAATACACCTGAACTTAATGAACGGTATTAGATAACACGTGGTATAATTTACGGTGGATTATTTGTGTATATTTATTTAAAGTGTTAATCGATTCTGGAAAAATGATCCATTTGTTTTTGTGTGGTAAATTTTTATTAGATTTTGCATCTTTATTTTACAAATATATTTAATTATTTACTTATTTGCAAAGCTTGTATTGTTACTAATTACTTCGATTATTAAAAAATGTTGATTATTATAAATAAATAAAAAATATTCATGATATAATTTATCTCGAATCCTTGCATGTTAAAATTATTTTGCATAGAAAGTATCCTGTTAAAAATCTTCTATTTTTCATAAGTATGAAGAAATAGCCTGTTAAATAGATGAAAATCTTTGTTCTATTAATTTTCAAAACAGTTTTTCAGTTATGATGGTTAACATAAGTTTTTAACTTATAAAAATTAAATGTTGATAAACAAGCGTACTAAGCAATTTAATTTTGAGAATATTAATTGTATATGGGTTTATTTTAGTAATTCTCAGTTTCTATGCATGCACAATTTATTAATAAATTGTGTGTTTACACCAAGTTTTATTATCCTTGAGAATGATAAATCATAAGAATAGGAAAGGCTATAATCAGCCTGTAAAATAAACTTTAATAGATTTTTTTCTGCATTAAATGATGAACATGTTTACTTAGATGGTTTTCAAAGTAATTAAATCATGAGAAGCATACCACATTTTATTTATTGACTAATTGAACAAAGACTAAAACAATGAGAGCAGAATTGAGAGAGAGAAAAAATCGTCGCATTTTTACAAATAATCACTTTTTGTTGTTGTTGGGCTAGATAATACCAATCCAATTGAACCTGTATCATTATCATTTCAGTTTGTTGGGAAATTTAATCTGTTCCATATTATATATATATTTTTTAATCAAAAACTTATTTTTAAAAGCATTCCTAAATTTCTTCTAGTTTAACAAAATGGGAAAAAATATTTTATTCTTGTGCCCTGTGTGTAATTCTTATTTAAATTTGAAATGTAAAGATTCATACTTAAAAAAAAATAGTAATTATTGTTTAATTTCAGGTACCTAAAATGTTAACAAGTATAGCTGCTGTTCACTGAGATGTCAAGTTTTCCTGCTAATGAATCATTAGAATGATGTCTTAATATTGTGATTTCATACCACGATTCATTCAGACTTCATTGAGTTTCTACATTCATCATAATGGGGAGATATTCTGGTAAAAAATGTCGACTGATGAGTATGTTTGTACTCACCTCTGGATATTTTCTGGTGGAAATTAGTGTGGGCTATGTGACAAATTCTATGGCCTTAGTGGCAGACTCTTTTCACATGCTCTCAGATGTCATAGCATTAATTATAGCTTTCATGTCTGTTAAGGTTAGTTATCTGTTGCATTTTCAAAACTTAAAATCTTTTATTATTATTTCTAACTATTTTTCTTATGTATGTTTACAGAGTTCAAAAACAGACTGCAGTTCAGTATAGCACACTAATTGGCAGTGAAAACTTTTGGGGGAATCGTAATTCACTGCGTTTATGAAATAGTTGATATCTACAGACAATACATTGCCATTAAAAATAATAGGAATCTGCAATTAAAAACTTTTTTTAATTGCTTCTAAAATATGGGCTAAAGTGTAGCTTTCACCAAAAGGTGATTCCCCCCCCACACACACACACACACCCGCTTTAGCAAAATTAGCAAACTGAATAACAAACATTGAGATTTCTGTTAAATTCATTCAATTAGTGACTCTACTTAAAACAAAATATTCTAAATGTACTATCAGCAGCTCTACAATAAGAATATTTACATAATCTCTCTCTCAATGAGTTGTTTTTGAAGTAATCAAATATTTAAGCTTTTTCCACTTAGCAATTTTATTAGAGGGTCATTCCTCAGCATTTGTCTTCACAAGCTTGAAGAAAAGATTTTAATAAAAAATTAAGTGCAATACATCATTTTAAAGCTTGAAATCTCTTCTATTAATGTTTATCTACAAATATTCATAAAAACTCTCTAAAGAGTTTTACTCTAAAAAGTAAATGGAAGTTAAAGTATTTTGTTTGCAATCATACACAAAAATGTGTTATGTACGGGACATTATAGTTTAAGTTATTACCTCAAAAAATATTTTATTTTATTTCAAAGTTCCTATGTTTCATAAAACCTTTTCAATAGTAGTATTATGTTAAGTAAAAAGAAAACTAATAAAATAATATTTTATCACCAACTTTCAATGATAATTTTCTTTTTGTCCCATACGAAACAATTTTTTATTTTTTAACTAACAATATTGATGACAACTGAACAACTTTTTTATTCACTCTTCAACTAGTAAACTACCTTCCTGAATTATTCAATTTCATATGATAGCTTTTCATTTAGAAGCTGGGCATGACAAAAAAAATGTGTTTCATATGGGACAAAATGCAAAATTTTGATTTAAAACTTGGCAAAATTTTAATTTTTAGACTATGTTTATGACTTTTCTGCACAATGAACTACACTAAGTACAAAAAAATATACACGTAAACACATATGACTAATTAAAGCTACCATTTTTGAAGTCATAGCTTACTTGAAATATTGAAACATTATTTTAAGTAATCGGTTGATTTTCATCAGAAAATAAAGATAAAACTGCGATCATTTATTGTTTAATAGCATTTTAAATATATATTTAAGTAAATAAAATAAGTAAATTAATTTTTAAAAAATCCTCAGTTCCCCTTGCAAAAAGTGAGAGAAAACATTTAGTTGGGGGAAAATATGACACCTTGATGGCTGATAAAGTCACCTATGCATTAACTCTTTAACGCGCAGTGTTCTCACTCTGGAAACACCAAACTCTGACGTTTTGACTGTTGCTAGTCACGAAGAATAGATTTGGTTTCTATAAAAATAGTTGCAGGTGACATAGCTCCTCGAGAATCCTTTAATTTTTAACAAGTCATTTCCCGTGAAAAAATTGTCACGATTATTTTTAACAGCACTGACATCTGTTGAGAAATGGAAGAATGCGAGAACAGCTGGATAGATTGCCCAATGCTAAAAAAAGGGCAGTCGTTGCCATCGCTTGACTTAACTACCAACAAGATGGCTGTGCCGCACAGCCAGCTGTCATAAAAAAGGGTATCTAGATCTGTGGCACACGATGAACATTTCGATCGTCTACCATCTTGCTGGTAGTTAAGTCGAGCGATGGCAACGGCTGCCTTTTTTTCAGCATTGGGAAAGAGTTGCGCCTCAAAGGGTTAAAAAGAGTTAGATTAGCATAGGAAGTGTGAAACTAGGAACAAGAAAAAACCCAAATAACTTAGAAAAAAAGAAATTGATAAATGGAAGATATGTCACGGTATATCTGAAAAGCTATTCTCAATTTCAGTGACACCGCATATTTTAGGAAAAGCTGTAAAGCATGTTATAAATGTTTTCACAAATTTTAAATTCTTCCTAGGAAAATTAATATAAAATCTTTTAATGTAGTAAGTGGTGTAAAGCAAGCTCAGATGAGAAGATTAGATGCATTTTCATAAAATCGAAAAAAAAAAAAAAAAAAAGGAAGTGGCTGATTTTAACAAGCACAATTCAATAATATGCTTCTTTGATAACAGTTCATCAACATGCATTTCGCCTGACCAACAGGCTCAGACTGTCTGGGCCTTTGGAAGCATTTTTGTTTTTCTTATAAAGATATGATTTTATGCCCTGCAGTACTAACAAGATAAAGAGCCTACCTCAAGCACAGAGTTACTGAAAAAATGAAACTGTGTATCAAAAGTCTTGAGTATGTATGGTAACTATTTGCAGCCAGTAGTTGTGTAGGACATTAATGATAAATATCTTTATCTATCTTTTATGAAACCTTTAGGCAAAAATATGTTTTCCTATTCACACATCTCAGAAAAGGATAAAATCCTTATAAAAAAGACTGACTAAGTTTGAAAAAAAACTGACACTTTCCAGTACCTATGGAGAAAGTTAAAGAAATTGAAGACATCATAGATGTGTTCAGTGTCTTGTATAAAACATATATTGTAATTTTAAATGTTCACTATTTATTCAAATGGACCTATGTATGAAAAATCCTAATATATATATAATAGCAATTAAATTTTTTAAAGAAATCATTAATTATTTTTAATTATATAATTAAACTTAAGTGTGAATACATTAATAGAGCTAATAAATTCATTAAATTAACATCTGTGTTAATTTTAGTTCATAATTTCCTATAGTAGTGTTACTTAAAATCATATGTCCCATACGTAACACAAATAATTAGCTTTCATTAATTAATGACACAGTTTTCAAAATAATTTTAAAGTTAATTAATAAATGTACATGTTTCTCCATTTACCCATTAAATTTATTTGTTAAAATACCTCATAAATTCAGAGCAAAATCCAAATTGCTGAAGGTACTTTAAAAACAACTTTTTGTGATGTCCCTGTATGTAACAAAACTTTATTAATTAATTTAAAAAAAAACTATTTGGTCCAACAAAAAGAAACTTAGCAGGAATCTAGTTGAGGTAGTATATAAAAGATTGAAAATAGTTGCAAACATCCTCATTTATATTTTGATATTGAAAAATGAGAAGCACTTTATTTGTTTTGCACCCAGGCATTGTCCATGGTTGGTACGGCACTAAATATTGGTTTATAAAAAAAAAATTTCACACTTTAAAGATCAGTGTATTTTTCTACACAGTATGTGAATTGTGTATTATTTGTTTTCAATTAAATTTATTCATGATTTAGCTGTTCACCTTGCAATGTAAAATTTTAGATGGGTTGTATGCTTTTACTTTGTGTATTCTGTATTTAGAATTGTATTAGTGCATAAAGAAGAAAAAGTCATGCACAGAAATTTTTAGTGTACACATATTGCTTCAAAATGCTTCTTGTGTTTATCGATTATGTATTTATTTATTTATTTTTTCTTTCACTCTCTTTTAGATGTCACCAAAAAAGTGGTCAAAAAGTACTTTTGGATGGGCCAGAGCTGAAGTCCTTGGTGCATTAGTGAACTCAGTATTTTTAGTTGCTCTGTGTTTTTCAATTTTTGTAGAATCTCTCAAAAGATTTTATACAGCTGAAGAGATACATGATCCTGTTTTAATTCTCTATGTAGGATCTATAGGATTGTTAGTAAATATTATTGGACTGTTTTTATTTCACGGTAAGTGTCCTAATTTTCTTGAATATGATTATCGAATAATAAACAACATATTTAATGCTTTTCAATACCCAGGGGACCAGGTCCCCCTCCCCCTGAAATCTTGGCTTTTGTTTAAAAAAATGATAATAACGAAATCTTTTTGTCAAAAAGTCTGCCTTTTGTACTCTTTGGACCTTCCGCAAAATGTGTTCTCAGTACAGCCCTTTTCTCATGTAATGATAGTTGTGTAATAGTAATTTTCAAATAGTTCAGTGGGGCTTAAACATATCTTTTCAGCATGAATAAGTTCAAAATGACAATTTTTCTTCTTGTCATTGCTATGTTCATGGAATGAAAATATAGTATGAACAACATTCTTCCTACTGTGCATATTGCTGAATGAATCTTCTTTAAAAAGTGAAACTTCTATATTTAATTTCAAAAGTAAAATGTTTTTTAGATTGGTATGCTGTGCAAATGTTCTAATGTTAATTTAAAATGTAGAAAAAATTTCAGCCTTTCACAACCTTTATCAGAAAATTATTAGATTTTTTTTTTTTTTTTTTAAATAAGGCTATCATCATTTTTATCCTCTCAACATTACTGTCTAGATCTTTTGTTCCAACAGGGTTGAAAAGTGTTTATGATTTCGGTTTGTCTGTCTGTCTGTCCATGCTCTAACTGCCAAACTCTAATATGCATTGATTTCTACGAAATTTATATCTGTTATTCTTATCTACAGTACATGTACCCTATTAAAAATGATCTATGTAGCATTTATGGGTTTTTTTTCTGGAGCACTCAAAATATCCCCAATACATTGCGCTCTATGGGAAGTTATTCTTTAAAGCGTATCATGCTACTGTATAGTTGTGCTGATCCCTTTCTTCAAGATAAAACTTTTTCCACCATTACTGCAAAAAGATTACAAAGTCAAGGACAAAAAAGCCAAATAACTTCTACACCGTTTGGAAGACCCACTTGAAAATTTTCACAACTATGTAAAAAAATATAGAAAACAATCTGCGCTGCTTTAAAAATCTGAAAATCCACCTGTTCCCTCGTTTTTAAGTGATTTTTCGCTATTTTTAGCACAATTTCATTTCCGAGAGTCAAAAAAGTGAATCATTTCATAACAAAATTACCTACTTTCAAGTGAAAATTATGTCATATGTTTGGGATTCCAATATGTTTAAAATAGCTTTTCCAGATTACACAGTTTATGTTTATTATTTGTTGTTCACAAATAAATCGTCTGCTGGATATTTTAATGTCTGTGTGCACAAATGAAATCTTTCGACTGCGAAAAATTTTCGCATGTTTCCAGAAGAGCATGAAATTTGATTTGGGTCTGTAATAAAAATTGAATATGAACTTATTTATTTTAGGTGGGTGAAAATTAAATATATTGAATGTAGACACATTTTTGTTAAATGAGTTTTCTAGCACCCGTTGTAATTGCCTCCTCAACAGTCTTTTACTACTAGTTTTAGAGATTCTGCTATTTCAAATGAAACAAAATTGGATGTTATTAAGGATTACAAGATGAAGCTTTCCATTGAAAATAGTGTCTGTATAGTTAATATTTTTCCTACAGAAGCACTCAAAATAATTTCAATACAGTATGGTCTGTGGCAGTTTAGATACAGGCATCTATTTAAAGTATATAATACTATCCTACAATATGATTAGCTAATAATCTGACGACAATCGTGTGCCTCCCAAAGTTGCCAATGTTGACAACTTTTGCGATAACTTGCCAAACATGGTGCGTAAAAAATGCTTTGAAAAATTAACTGAACTTGGCGATATTTTCATTATTTGGTGATAAATCAAAAAAGGTTTTTACGTATTATCCTAGCGGTTATTAACCCCAAACTATTTTTTCCTCAAATTTGCTGGCAAACTGTTGCAAATCGTATTCCGAACCATCAATATTTTCATGTGTCCGGCATTTATCTTGGCAAAAATGTTGCTCATCTTGGTGGACCACTGGGATAATACATAAGTACCTCAAAAAATGTCTAATGTGATTATATTAAGCTATGGCGATTTCTTTCAGAATTTTGAAAATTTGTTACTCACACTGTAATTAACCGATTTAGTGTATTGTGTTTTGTTAAGGAATGGCTAAGGGCTAGGAGTAGGAGGGGATCACCGACCGACAAAAATCCTTTAATGCATTACATACTAAAACAGGTTAATGGATTTACATGGAACAAAATTGCAAACTTTGATTCTTTAACGCATGGAAAATTAATTTGATACTGTTAACCCTTAAAAGAATAAATTTCTCACTTTCTGTGTTCATCCAATACCGTTGTGTTGTATAAAAGGAATATTTATAAATTTTTAAATTATCACCAAGTTTGAGAGGTCCTTATGATTTTGGTTATTTGTCTCTTCTGATGTCCACCCATCCAGTGTTCTAACTGCCCAGAACCAACCCAGAATTCTTTTTTTTGAGAAGAAAAGAATATAAATAAAAAAGAAAAAAAAGTCGCATGAATTAATTTCAACTTCATTAAAAAGATGCCCTCAAATTCTAGTCATTTCAAAATACTTAAAATTTTAATATACTGATTTAAAATGATTTTATTTTAAACAAAATATGTGATGTCACACTTCTTACTAACTTATCTACCCTCTCTTTCTCTCCCTCTTGTCACAAACTGCCAAGATTTTTCATGAACCCCTTTCCCCTCCCTCCAAGCATGAAATCATTTCTGTGTGGCCCCTTTTATAAAAATTCCAAATGAAATTGTTACTTTGGTTTTGCTCTCAGAAAAGTTGTTCATTTGGTACATCTTATTTATTAATACTAATTCTGTAACTCTTTTAGGTCATGGTCATAGTCATGGAGGACATTCACATGACAAGCGTCACATGTTTCCCCCACTTGAGGATGTGTTATCCGAAGGGGATATAAATGACAACAAAGGAAACTTCCAAGTACCTCTTCCTGACTCTAAAGTGCCACCACAGACTGACAACAGTACAAAGAAAGAAAGTAAATAGAAATTAAACTGATGTTTGATAATGGAATCTGCATGTTGACTAGTTTTGTTATGTTTTCTCTTTCTCTCTGTTTGTTTCTTTCTTTAATTTTAATTGTGGTTTATTTTTAGAATTAAAATTATTAATCTATGTATAAAAATTCTTATTTTCTCATAATCAAAATAAGATATTTGCTCTATTGCTTTTGTATTGAGATATAGAAAAGCTCTCTATACGAATTTCCTTTTTATTTGAACCTTCTTCCTATTTACACCATCAAAGTACAGTGCCTAGTTATTTAAGAAGTGCTCTTCGAACACTCTGATTAATCTGGATTTAAAAAAAAAAAAAAAAAAAAATCTCTGAACTCACATAAATTTATGCTTAAAGAAGTGTAATTGTAATGTACTTAATATTAATGTTTATTGCATTAATTAAAATAATATGCAGCATTTTGATCATTTTTTAAAAAATCAGGTGACAAATATGTAAACTGCTTAATTTTCTTATTATCGTATTGATTATTTTATGCTTTGATGCATTTTCTAGGATATCTGATTTAATAAAGTTGAGATTTATGATTATTGTAAAGTCATAGCTCCTACAATTTTTTCTTTTAAAGCTAGTTCCTATGCTTTGTATGCCTCATATCTTTTTTATTAACACATGTTTTAAAGATATTCTTAAGAAATTTTGAACTACTTCTATTTCATGCTAACCTTTGTTTACCATTTCATGGGTGAAAAAAAACCTACACATTATAGGTTATTGTGTACATTATCATGTGAAATGGCACTATCCTAATTAAATTTGATGTTTCTTTTCTTGTCCTATTTATTATTCTTATTTGTGGTTTATTTATCTCAGTTTAAGATGGATTTTATATATCTATCACCTACAAAGTATTAAGTTTGATTGTCCAACAATTTTATCAAGCTTTTGTACATTCCCTTGTTAACCAACATAATTTGAAGATTGCAATACTGCCAATATTAATTGTGTGGGGATGTTTCTCGTGGTTTGGCCTGGGTCTGTGAGTTGCTGTGGTTGAAAACATGAACTCTGCGATGTATGGGGACATTCTGGACAATTCTGCACTCCCAACTCTGTGGCAATATTTTGGGGAAGGCCCATTTCTCTTCCAGCAGGATAACTGCTCCATTCACACATCAATGCTTGCACAGACATGGCTTGAAAAAATGGGTGTTCAAAAACTGGACTGGCCTTCTCAGAGCCCCGATCTAAATCCCATAGAACACCTTTGGGATGAATTAAAGCGCATATTACATAACCAGCCAAATCGACCATCCTCACTGCAAGCACTCATTCAGCTGTGATGGATGCCTGGAAGTCAATTCCTATGGCCTCCAATCAAAAACTGGTGGAATGTCTTCCTAGATGTGTGTAGGTTGTCATATGCAAAAGGGGACCAAAATCATATTAATATGTACCCCAGGATGCTGTAAGTCCATGCACTGGGTGTCCGGATACTTTTGGCTAGATAGTGGATAACGCTTGAAGCTTTTTAACTTATCATTTTATTCATTCCTTCTTAAATGAAGCTAAATTACATATATTTTATTTCTTAGCTACAAAATCATGCAAAAATGGTACTATTTTTCAACTAAAATTTTAAAATGGCTACTAAACTTGCAACTTTTTTACATCCGTGAGGCTACTAATGATACTATTTTTGCCTCCTGCGATTGGTGGATACCCTTAAATTAAAATGATTGCCTTTTTCTTCTCCTTGAAGTAGGGATTGAACACAGTTGTATAAATTTTCTATTAAGTTTTTAAAAATAATCTAGTTAGTATTGTTTGCTGTCAAATTTTAAAAGCTGTAAGGAATTGCTGTATGAAGAATTTTATTTATAATTAATGACCTAATATTGTAGAATGTTTGCATATTTACTTTTTTTTTTTTTTTAACAATGATCTTCCTTAATTTCAATTTCTGAATTTAATATTTTGTTTTGTTTTACAATTTAGCTTCTAGTAGCCAAATGAATATGCATGGTGTCTTTCTGCATGTACTTGCTGATGCTCTGGGATCAGTTATTGTCATCATCAGTGCATTAATAATTTATCTGACTCAGTGGGAATACAGGTTTTATGTAGATCCTGCTTTAAGGTATCATTTGTTTTTCATTTTGTAAAAGTAAACTTGCTTTTCTCTTACTGCCTTGTATATCTTACAAAAGTTTGGTAACTTTATTGTTTTAAGAGCCGTTTTCCTTGAATGTGGTGTAAGTTCTATTTATGTTATATAGAGGTAAATATTTAAGGATTTTTATTTGAATGGTTAGCACCAGCAATATGTAACATAAATTTATATTGAGGAAATGATGAAAATTTTGTCTTATTTTTTGTGGGGGAAACTGTTTATTGATAAAAAACTCATAGTAGATTGCATTGTTTTATATCATTAATTAAATTTTTATCAAAAATGTACTTATTTACTACTTTCATAGAAAACATCTTAAATTATGTGATTTTTTAGGAAATATCGTGTTTAATCTTCATAGAATGTTCTAAATGAGTATATCTGTTATGTTCTTTTCAACAACTAAGAATATTTTGTTTCTGAATTTGTAAATGTTGAGGAAAACAAGAAAAAAGTATAACTTATTGATGATTTTTTGTATTTTCCTTTTCTTTAAAAAATTCATTTGAGAAGTTTTAGATTTAGATTTTTTTCTTTTAAAAAATCTGTAGCGAAGAGTCAAAGATAATATAAAAATAAATTCAATTGATGAAGGGAACAAAAAGTTTAGAATAAATGTACTAAACTTATGAAAAATTCTGATAATTTTTTTGGTGAAAAATATATGATTAAGTAACATTTTATGTATAAAATATATGTATCATATTTCTATGATTGATTACTCTTATAAGACCCACATAAGAGTGAAATCAAAATGTGTGTGCAGTTAAAGAAGTAAAACTGTTTTCTGTAGAAACCCACACATATACAGATATACTTTTGTGTAGATTTGTTAATACTACCCTGAAAAGATAAATAAATAAGAAGTTAGCACATTTATATGTATAAATATATGTGTGTGTGTGTGTGTGCAAGGCATATTTGGAAAGTAAGTACCATTTTCAAAAAAATTAGTAAAAAAAATTTTTTTCAAGCCAATTTCATTTTTACTTGAAAGAGCATACTTTAAACTATTTTTCTACATAATTTCTGCCAATGTTCAAACAATTGTTGTAGCGGGTTACCAGCTTTTCTATACCTTCTTCATAGAAACTTCCCACCAATGACGATAACCATGATTTCACAGCATTTTTCAATTCGTTGTTAGCTGCCTAGCTTGCACTTCATGTGCAGGAACACGTGGTAGTTGGACAGTCCAAACTGTGCGGCAATGAGCGAACTGTTCCCAACGAAACTGTCAAATCATCGTTTGAGTGTCACCAGCAGTATGGAGCTGAACATTGCAGAGTTGCCAACTACTATGGATTCTCTATAATTTCTACAGAATTTTTATTGAAAATTCAGTTTACTATGGACCATGGAAAAATCATATTTTTACAAAAATTTAAATACTTATATATTTATTTTTTAACATTTTTAAACTACATTATTTTTAATGATAATTAAAAAAGAAAAATCGAGTTATTGCACAAAACCTAAAGCCTGAAACAAACAATCATCGGATGCAATCAGCACCGAATTTGTAATCATTGTCAACTGAAGAGAGTGTTGAATCTGGACTTCTCTAGAGCCCCTCTCTCCTTTCCTCCCTAAAGTAAAGTTCCTCCTAAAAGTAAAATTTTTGAATATGCGATTGACTACTGACAAACATCAAAAACTACTGAAAATATTCATACTTATTACTGAAAAGTCTCATTGTGGGTTGGCATCTCTGGCATTATCATGGAACAACACAATTCCTTTACTGAGCATTCCTCTCCATTTGTTTTGAACATCATGCTATAGTTTTCTTCAAGTCAGGTTATCATCATTGGTGGGAAGTTTCTATGAAGATATAGAAAAGCTGGTAACCCTCTATGGCAAGCGTTTGAACATTGGTGAAAACTACGTAGAAAAATAGTTCAAGGTATGCTCTTTCATGTAAAAATAAAAGTGGCTTGAAAAAAAATTTGTTTACTAATTCTTTTTCGAAATGGTCATGGGCACCACTAGCTATGAGCAAATGCCCACCCTTGCTTAAGAAAATGGCACAAGATTATAAATAGATTTAAAAAATTTGAAATCTGGTCTTTTATTTTAATTTGATGCTAAGCAAACCATTAATTTTACTTAAGTATGTCATAGAGGGAAAATGTATAAAATTGTTAATCTTAAAATTACTTTTTGAAGAACAGCTTTGGAAAATAAATTTTAAAAAATAGAATAGAAAAGTGAAATATAACTAAAGGACTAAAAGTTGTTGCCTACGCTGTTGCAGTGTACCACGTACTCATCCAAAACCTTTTGAAGTGTCCCAAATCACTATTTTTTCCTTGAATGCTTAGCATGCAAGTCCTGATAATGTCTGATCTGTCATTCTTGATCTTATCCAGGACTGAACTCTATGTAGAATACTGAAAGTTCTTTCTACAGTATAGTTAATAGCTGCTAATGTTAGAGCTATTTGCAAGCCTTTGGACACTGTAGGGAAGAACTCAGTATGATGATTTAATAAATCGACCAAATGTTTTTGTATCAAAGTTTGTTATTGGTGGAGAAATCAGACACAGAGTTCATAGTATGATTTGGCTTCACACAAAATATTTTTTTTAAAATCTCCATAGGATAGGAACTTCCGACCCACTTCATTTTCTTAATAGTCGTTTGTACCAATTTTTTCCATCTTTGTTGGGTGAAGTTTAAGTAGGCCGTAGAAAACTTAGCCAAAGTTTGTCTGTAGAGAACCCTTTCCAAAAGATTCTGTTAATCATCCAAATAACTAATATTCTAAAGTACTATTCTGCTTCTGCTTTTTTAACTTGTGAAACTTGGTGACTAACTGAACGAGGACACCTCAGTTCAATATCACAAGCTTCTGTTATTTCTTTAGCATATGTAATGATAGTGTGACCCATTCTGCTGGGGAACTAAAATTCGAATCCTATGTGACTAATAATACAAATTTTGCATGAAAATCGGTTAACTAGAACATGAGATAGGGTGTCCCCATTGTTTAGCATAGGGTTTTCTTGAATTCTCGAGAAATATTGGCGCTATCGCTTAGTTGACTTCAATTTTGAAAACATTTTTGGCACTGAATTCGGCAGTTTTTTGCCAAAAAGTCTCCGAGCTTGGCGACATTTTGTGCGTTTTTATTAATCGGCCAATTATGTTTGCTTCCCTGCTTCCCATTTGAAGAAGCTTCTTTGTTAAGCTGGCTGTTATGAACCTTGTTATTGCTTATTTATTCCCGTGACTTGTCTATAGTAGATTATTCATGAACTGTCTAATAAAATGTATGTTTCATCCTGTCAACTAGTCTGCTTACTAGAACTTTCCATCCACACTTAACTTTTAAACTACGAACTCAGAACTAAGCAGTTTTCTGCTAGAAAAATTTTGAATGTACTACTGCGATTAGATATTAATGTATTTTTCAGTTTTCAATATCCTCTTTAACAGAAAGCAAATAGATGTCAGCAGCCTGCGGAGTGTTGGCTACAGGTTCTATGTAGCAGGGGTACTTTGATATGATGCAACGATAAACTTTGGCAAGATTGAAGCACAGTACAATCGATATGTCTTTATTTGCATATTACTAGAGCCATTTCTTGCAAATCAGTTATTTGTGTAAGATTCCCCTGAAAAAATCTAATACATAGATATAAACATATATTAAAATTGTATAGAAATGCAGAAGAGGCAGGACTTCGTAAAAAAATTTTGATTATTTTGAAACAGTTGAAACTGTAAAATAACACATATCAGGAGTCGATGCAACAATATTTTACATTGTTTCTTTTTTATAAAAACTACTTTTTGTGAATTTCAACAACTATTTTTCTGAAAGTTGTTTTTCCTTAAAATAATTTACAAAACACAAATTCAAATGTACGGTAAAATGCCAATAAAAGGGCCGTTTTAATCGATTGTATTTTTGTGAAGGGGCTGTAAACAGACCCCAATTTCGTCTACATCAATCCCTGCATATAAAAATGTACTTGTGTGTGTACTTGTTTTGGGTGAAAAAAGTTCACCATTCTTCAACTGCAAAAAGCACACAGTTCAGTAGAGGGAGCACTGAAAAATAAACAGAGGCAAAAGCAAGCTGAAAAGATGTTGCAACAAACAATTAAAACTTTTTAAAATAATACATAAATAAATGTATCGTCAGTCAGTACATTTTATGCGTTATTTTGCAAAATTCCCCACACATTTTGCCTCTGTTTACTTTTCAGTGCTTGTTCTACTGCTGTTGTGGTATGTGAACTCCTTTTCGAATTTGAAATATTTTTCACCCAATTTTAGGTGAATATTTTTCACCAAAAACACATGTACTGACAATAAGTGCATTTTTATATTTTATTCAACAAATTTTAATTATTTTATCTTTTAAAATCTAATTTTCTGTTGAGTGAAGTTCTGCTAAGCAGCCATTGGACATAAGGAGCTCTCACTTAATTATGTCTTTTTATTGGTCCTTTTAAAATCGTATAACTGAGAGATTACTGTATATATCTTTCAATAGTTTATTTTTCCTTTGTTGTTGATGTAGTTATTAGAGATAACACATCGAATAATTTTTTCTTTTATTTCAGTGTGCTGATGGTTTGTCTTATAATGAATTCTACATGGCGATTATGTAAGTTTTTTAACAAATAAAATATTACTTCCATATCTAGAGGGGTATTTTCCCTTCATTTAGTTAATGCCTTACAAACAAGAAATTGTATAACTGTTTAGTTATAAATTTTCTAGTTAAATTTCCAAACTCGCGATATTTAGTATTTCTATTGCTGTATTTGAGATTTTAGCCATTTGTTCAAATTTACAATTTCTCTTAAGTGTTTCATATGCAGTGCACCATTTCATGGCAGTTGAAGTCTCATATTGTTTGTTTTACATATATAAGCTGCATAGTCAATGTTTCATCTCTATTCTTGATTTTAGCTATTATTTTTTGCATCAATTTGATGTATTTTTGAGTGTTGCACATTAAAAGAGGAAGTAATCTAAACATGTCACGTGTGTTAGAGAATGCATATTCAAGCAGATTGTAAAGTCTTGGAGATTACATTATTCCCTATCATTATCAGAATAAATAGCAATCTTTTTTCATTAAAGCTATAATGTAATTTAGTTTTCTCCCCGTAAGTTTGTTATATGCTTTAAACTAACATTCATGTAATAAAATTTTTGTCTCTCTATTTTTTTTTTTTTTTTTTTTTTAAGGCCATTTTCAGAAGTTGCATATGGACTTCAAAATTCATTCTTGGTTTTTTTTTTTTTTTTTTTTTTTTTTTTAAATATTTGTTCCATTATGCATTTCTGAGAACACAGGAATACCTCAACTAGTTTTCCTTGCCAAATGCTGCTTTGACAATGCAAACCCAACTTAATCTTCCGTTCAAATGTCATGAGTGTCACAACCAGTCAGTTCATATGGATGTCATGGAAACTGCCATTGTGTTCCTTGTTTATGCTGAGTGTGTCACATGATCTCTAAAGATACGTGTGTCAACTCAAAAGGAACAGTGCCTTTTTTCTGTGATTATCATTCAGTAACATAAGGGAATTATCATCCAGGGGGGGTAGTGTGGGGGCAGTTTTCCCCAGGCAATAAGTTAAAACAAAAATGGGCATGGCACAATGTCATAACTGAGAAAGAATTGGGCAACAAACTGTAGGACCGAGGTAGGAGGGGACTTGGCAGAATGTCCACACTTAGCAAGAATTGGGCAACAAACTAAAAGCCCGCATGCCAACAGCCCTCCTTACAGTGCTGTTCCATTGCATCAAAGTTTCATGTGGGTCTCACCCCGTTTTTAACATTTTTTTGTTCCATACTGCAGGCCAACTTGAAACAAAACTGTCAATACAACATGGCTGCATCTTGATGAATTCTTGTGACTCTTACATCCATATGTTTACTATGAAAAAAAAAGGGGGGGGGAACGTGATCAGAGTTGTAAAAATTGTGGATTTGATTAGGAATAGCTCATTATATATGTAATCCTCAGCAATACTTCATGGATACAGAATAATTCATGTTGTGTTTTTTACGTAGTCTTCCAAATATGTGTGTCTTAGTTTTATTCACTATAAGGATTTAAATGTTGCTAGTTCCTTATGTTATTAGAACTGGGCATAATAAAACACTGTAATCCCAAATCTATCAGCTGTCTATGCTCATAAAATGTAAAATAATAGTAAGTAAGTAAATTTTAAAATGTTACTTTTAGGGTACATATTTGTGCTGACACGTATAAAGACACTACCCTGTTTTAGAAACTCAAATACCTAAATTTTATGTGCTAGTCAGTTATTAATGTCCAGGTGATCATGATAATCAATTGGTCTGTATTTTACAAGTTATCTACCATGATTGTTTTGAATGAATTTTATTATAAAGAAGTTCTATACTTAAAATACAAAGTTTTATTTTTTCATATATCTGATAAGCTTTAAATAAAATGATCATCATGAATGTGCTTGCAGTTATATTTGTGCATTTTTAAGTATTCTAAACAAGCATTTTTAAAATTGTTTTCATTTCAGTAAAGGAATCTGCAATGATTCTTCTTCAAACAGTGCCAACTCATATTCAGGTTGATTACCTTCAAAATAAACTGCTTCATGAAGTAAGAATTTAACCTTTGCTGCTTTTGGATCCATTGTGCTTTTTTAACAAAATTTCTATTTTATTTTAAAATATTATTTGGTTATTTTCTAAAGACGTTAGTTTTCACTGTGCAAAACTGATGATTAATTTTATAAATTGCAAGAACTTTTAACAGTTAAGCATTATCACTCATTCTTTTCAGCATTAAATAATTAAATACCCTCCTCTTATTTTTTCTAAAAAATAAATTCTCAAGTATACTTCAGTTTTCTCTTTATTTTAAAATAATAGGAGGACTGAATAATAATGTTTTTTGTACGTTTTTTAGCTGGACAGAACTACTAAAGCAAATAATACAAAAAATTTGGCATGTATGTGACGTTTGTTACACAGTTGCTTGAAAAGAGAAAATTTCGTAAAATTCATAACCTACAGAAGGTAGGGGACTAAAACATTCTTTTCACTCATCCCTGCCTATCTCCTGCTGAAACAAAAAAATCTATACAAAATTCTATCTGAAAAATGTAATGCATTCAAATACATAAAATCTTTTTAGGACATTTGGACATTTGCCCTTCAAGGAGTGTGGCCAGACAACCTCCTCTTTTTTCATGTGTCTTTCTTGGGGAAAAAAAAAAAAAAAGTTATCTATAAAATTCTTGCTTTAAAATGTAAAAAGTATGGATCCCTGCTTAGGCACAAACTACTGCTTTATCTTATAAAACTAGTTTAAAATTTATTTGTTTGAATATAATGTTAAAAAAAGAATAATTTCCAGTATACCCTTTTTTTTTTTTTTTTTTTTTTTTTTAAGAAGCAATCAGTAAAGATTATAAACGCACCCGCTGCTTGAATAAATGAGCGAGCCGTTAAAAGAACACGGGCTAGTAAATAAAATAAGTGTGCGCGTTGTTTCTAAAGATTGAATTTTAAAATTTATTATATAAAGGACCTGACTGATGCTAGCCGCCTTGTAAATGGCTAGAGTCTAAGCCTGTATATGTGTATTGTGTAAATTAAATTATCGGTTACCATTTTGAAGATAGTTAAAGAGTTTGTTTTATGTTTCAATAAAATTTGAAAATTAGCGTGGGAAAACTTTACTGGCGTAGTCGGCAGGATTCGATTGAATTGGATGCGATACTACAGAATGCTCAGATGAGAGCTGTATTTCTTCGTCAATTTCATGCAACTGTATTTGTACGTAGCTATAGCAGTTGATCTGCATTATTTTTAAGTTTAGTGGCCAGTTTGGCAGATTTTGAAGGAAGTTTCCCTGTTGGTGTTATATATAGTTGGCCGTCCCGGCATATTTACTTGAAGAATCCTCTTGATTCGTATATAAACATATACTTGTAACCATAGCTAAAAACTAGTATTTGAAAATTGAAATGGCGTTTTTTGGAAAGGGAAAGAAACAAGATTTAATAGTTCTTGCTGAAGAACTGGGTTTAACGGTTGATACGACATTTACTGTGGTGAAGTTACGTGATCTGATTACGAACGATAAAAACTATGATGAAGAATTTTGTAAAGAAATATTGGCTAGAATTATTGCTGATAGAAATGAAGAAAAAGAAAGACAGGATCGGAAAGAGAGAGAGAAGAAAGGGAAAGACAGGATCAGAAAGAGAGAGAAGAAAAGGAAAGACAGGATCAGAAAGAGAGAGAAGAAAAAGAAAGAGAAAGTTTTTGAATTAGGAAAATTGAAAAAAAGGCAGAAAATGCGATGTTGGGAAGCCAAGTACGGGAAGGAAGCGGTGTTAAAACTAATTTAAAAAAATTATTACCTAGGTTTGATCCGAAGGAAAGTGATATCTGTTTATTTCTTACGTTGTTTGAGAGACAGTTAAAGATGCTTGGCGTCGATAAAGAAAATTGGGTTGCTCATTTAATTGGGGTGTTGCCAACTCCTGTTTCCAGTTTGATTGCTAGGGAAACAGAAGAGGTAGCGCAAAATTACGATGAAATTAAGAAGATGCTGTTAAAAAGATTTAAATTAAGCGCCGAGAAATTCAGACAGTTATTTATGAAACATCAAAAGTCCACAGAAGAAACATGGATGGAATTTTATTTTAAAATGAAAGCCTATTTTGATGGGTGGATTGACGGGTTAAAAATTAAATCTCTAGAAGATTTAAAAAATCTGATGATCACTGATCAGATTAAAAGAAAGGTACCGTTTGAAGTAAAGGAACATTTCATGGATGAATGGACGGAGATTGTATCCCCAATAACGTTGGCCGAAAAACTAGATGAATATAACGATGTAAGAAGAGTAATGAAGCCAAAATTCGCCAAGGAACGTCCTCTTGCGAAAACAGAAAACGATAATTGGGCAACTAACCCGTACCAGTCAAAATACGGAAATTTTCAAAGTCGCCGAAATACAACGACTCGAAAGGAAAATGATTTTCAAGATAGGAGAAAAGAAAATTTTCATGAACAAAGGAAGCGGAAGCGATGTTTTGAATGCGGATCGTGTGAACATTTGCGATCGCAATGTCCGAGATTTAAAAATAAAAGCGATTCACTTAATTTCCATAACAGAAGATCAGAGCGTGCACAGAGCAATTTAGTTCAAATGCAGATTAGTGACGCGAATAAAGAAGATAACACTGAAGAAAAATTGAGCATGCTCACCGCACGGGTTGATTTGAGAATATCAGATAAATTTAAACTCAAAAGTAATTGCGATAATCTTATGATTTTGGAAGTTGAATGCGAAGGGAAAACATTTAATGGTATCGTAGATACTGGGGCACAAATATCAGTCATACGAAATGATTTAATACAGAAACATGAAGAAAAGAGTGAAGGTACTGTAAAGCTTTACTCAGCGTTTGGAGAAGAAGAAACAGTTCCGTTAAAAATAGTGAATGTAAAAATAAATGATGGGTTACATGGAAGAGTACCGGTTATATGTGGTATATCTAGAAAACTAAAATGCGATATGTTAATCTGTAATACAGCATTTAAATTAATGAAAGAAAACATACAGTTGTTTAATGGTATGGAATTAAAATCTGATGTGTGCAGTATTTTAGTTGAAGACGAAGACAAAAGGTATATAAATCACTTGGTATCGGGAAATGTACAAACAAGGACTGAAAACACTGAAGCAGAGAAGAACGCGAAAGTTCCTGAGACTGTAGCATCGTTCCAGAAGCTCCAAAGGGAAGACGAACAGTTAAAACCATATTGGAAACATGCAGAAAATCATCAAAATTCATATGAAGTTTTAGATGGTATTCTTGTACATGCCGAAACAATATGTGGGGAAGATGTCAAACAAGTAGTACTACCCCAATGTAAGAGATCGGATGTGCTTAAAATGGCCCATGAGATTTCATTAGCCGGACATTTAGGAGAACGAAAAACTAAAGAACGAATTAAATATACATTTTTTTGGCCATCAATCAAACGAGACGTTAAAAAATTTTGTGAGAGTTGCAAAGAATGCCAATTAAGAAGAGTTGAGACATACCGAGATAGGATTCCCATACAACCTATTGTCAGACCTGAAATACCATTCGAAGTATGGAGTTTAGATTGTATTGGCCCACTAGAACCACCTTCGGGAAGAAGACATCGGTTTATCATATGTGCAGTAGATTTATGCACCCGATGGGCTGAAGCCATTCCTGTAAGAGAAATCAGTGCTAAAACCACATGTGATGTATTAATGAAGATATTTACCCAAACGGGATTTCCTAAAATGATCTGTACAGATCAAGATACAAACTTTACTTCCAAGTTAACTCAAGCATTTGAGAACTTGTTGGGCGTTTCACCTCGCTTTTCCACTCCAGGACATCCTGAGAGTATGGGAGCAGTCGAACGCTGAAATAGAACTCTGAAGGATATGTTGAATAAAATTATACAAGAATATGGTAAAGATTGGGACATTCACCTCCCGTATCTTATGTTTGCATATAGAGAAGTGCCTCACAGCACTACCGGATTGTCACCTTATCAATTGGTATATGGAAGATTACCTCCAGGACCTTTAGCGTTGTTAAAAGATATTTGGACAGGTGTACGACAGATTCCAACGACCGCCTCACGTCCAATTACGGAATATTTACAAAACTTGGTGGAGAGTTTGAAAAGGGTTCACGAATTCGCTTCTGAGAATAGCAAGAAGGCTCAGGAAGAATATGTCTCCAGATATAACCTCCGGTCAAAAGAAAAGTCATTTGCAGTGGGCGATAAAGTTTTAGTATTGAGGCCGTCATCTTCGCATAAGCTTTTAAATACCTGGATCGGCCCCGGAACAGTTAAGCAGATTACCAGACCACATTCTGTAAAGGTTGAAATGGAAGACGGAAGTATAAGAGAACTTCATGTGAATAAAGTGCGTCCATATATTCAAAGAGTAAATCATGTTGGTATGATTTTTGAGTTAGACGAAGATTTCGGGACCATTCATTATGCACCTACTGATGCACAAAGTAAAAGCATAGAAGATATTAGGACATACCTTGGGAATGCCAAGTTAACGAATAAGCAAGTACAGGAATTATTTCATGTACTTAAAAAATATGCAGGTGTGTTTAGTGCAAAACCTGGCCGCGCTAGGGTAGAAGGTCACTCTGTTAGGGTTACAGGAGATTGTACACCAAAGAGACTTAAACCATACTGAATATCTATTAGTTTGCAACAAGAAGTGGATCGACAGATTCAAGAACTGTTAGACCTGGGTCTAATCGAACACAGTGATAGCGAATGGGCTCATTCTGTGGTTTGCATTGCCAAGAAAGATGGAAGTGTCAGATTATGTGTCGACTTCAGATTATTAAATAGTTTTACTATACCAGACGTGTACCCTATGAAAATAGCCAATGACTTAATATATGAGGTGGGAAAGGCATCATTTATTACAGTCATAGACCTTACCAAAGGATACTGGCAAATTCCTATGAAGGAAAATTCAAAGCATTATACCGCATACCTGCCAACTTGTACAGTTTGGCCGTACAATGTACGGTTTTTAGCTTAGTTGTACGGTTATACGGTCGCAAGGCAAAATTGTACGATTTTTTGGCAAAGTTTTGGCTAATGTGATTTTATTTACTATATTTCAAAATTTAGTGGTTTTGTGGAGTATTTTAAAATTTAAATCACCAATTGACGTTACGTCGAACGTAAAAACACTAGATCGTTTTATTTCCCATATTTACGCTAACTCCCCTCCCTCGCCTACCTCTTCTGCGTTCTTCCACTGATACACTGTGTTACTGTTAACCCGAGAGGGAAAATAGGAATTCCCTCCGATCTCCGATGCTGCGAAAGCTATGATTGGCTCACAGATTTTTTTCCCCCTCCCACCCGCCGCCTTGCTTGTGACGTGTTAGGAGAAGTGAGATGGGAGCGTTCGTAATCGATATGCCGAGTGTCCATGCTTTGTCAAAGTTTGCTGCTGCGCATGCATGGAGGTGGATGCGCATTTGTTTAGAAATATCTCCCTCCCAATACCGCTTGGCTCCCATCCATAAGCGCAAGAACAACTTTCAATCACAAACACGTGTTGATGAAATTGTCCAGTGTAGTTTGAAGTTGTGAAATATTAATTTGAAATGTCGAAAATTAAACATAAACAATATAATAAAGTTTTCCTTGATTCTTTTACAAAGGAATATCCGTGTATCGTCAAATCGCAAAGGGGATGCAATTTTGCTTTTTGCTCAGTGTATAGGACCGACATCAAAATTGCGTATCAAACATGAATAATCTTGCTAAGTAGCAAACATAAATACTCTTGCAGACAAATAATTTTCAGTTGTTGTTGTTGTGTGTGATTATGGCAACGCTACACTAGGGCGATCTGCCGGGGGGTTGGGTGCCTTTGCAGGAGGACTTTCTAAGGGGTTCTAACGCGTATTCACGTTACATCTGGAGAAAACCTACCAAAACTCCGGATCGACAGCCGCGCGATGGGACCCGAATCCGGGACCTTCACACTTCAGCCATCTACCACTTTCAGTGGCAGAACCACTTGTGCCATGGTGAGGCCAAATCATTTTCAGATATAGTTTATTTTTTAAATTTATTTCCAAATATGTGCTCACATGAAGTATGTGGAAATGATGTTTGCAAGCCAGTAGATGAAGTCAGGGATGAGCTTCAATCTCAATTTTGCAAATTGATAATTTGCCCGAGGAAGTTCAATCAGAAGAAAGAATGGACAAAAAATGGGCTAAAAATTGAGATTGAGAAAATTAACAGCTGCTAGTGGGAAATTTAAATATGATTGAATGTTATGCTAAGCATATTGACTGTACCACACAGTAATGCTGCTTGTGAACGTTTGTTTAGCAGTGTTAAGAAAAATAGAACACTATTTCGTAGTTTTTTGTCTAATGAAACTTTGGAAGACATTTTAATTGCAAAAAGTAAACTCAAAGGCCATTGCTATGAGCAAGACTCTGATAAGTATTTTTTAAAAGCAGCCAAATCAGCTACTTATGAACATTTGTACTCTAAAGATACCAAATAAATGCCCCTCCTTTCCTATATGTGCATATGTATTAAAAATAGTGTACTAAATCTGAATAGTAATTTTAAAAATTGTATTTGCTTACATTTTATCTTTAGTAGGCATATTTATTGCGTTACTGCGTGACACCGTGGTATTGTAAGATTTTCAAAAATTGCATGTTGGCAGGTATGATACCGCATTTGTAACCCACTCAGGTCATTACCAGTGGAATGTCATGCCCTTTGGAATGAAAAATTCTGGAGGAACGTTTCAAAAATCAATGGATAAGGCTTTGATCGCACATAGAGAATACTGCCGTTCATATATCGACGATGTGGCTATATTTTCTAGCACATGGGATGAACATTTGGTTCATATAGACAATGTTTTCAAGACCTTGAAGGAAGTAGGTCTGACAGTAAATTTGGGAAAGTGCAAATTTGGGAAACCCCATGTGAAATTTCTAGGTCATGTAGTTGGATCGGGACAACATTCCCCGGATCCAGAAAAGGTTGAAATTATACGAAAGTTAGCAAGACCCATCACTAAGAAAGAGTTGAGAAGTTTGATTGGGCTGGCTAGTTACTATCGCGACTATATACCTCAGTTTTCACAAATCGTATTACCGTTGACAAACCTGACGAAGAAAAGCATTCCAATTAAGATACCAAGGAGTTCGGAGGCAGATAAAGCATTTACAAAGCTCAAAGAGGAACTGATAAAAATGCCTTCCTTACACACTCCAGACCTTGAGAAACCTTTTCAATTATACACAGATGCCTCGGCCACTGCAATTGGGGTATGCTTAGCTCAACGTGATGACAATAGGAAAGAATTACCTATTGCATTTTTCAGTAAAAAACTAAGCACGAGTCAAATAAAGTGGGCGACCATTGAAAGAGAAGCCTTTTGTGTACTGGAAGCATTAAAGAAATTTGACACCTGGATATTTGGAGCTGAAATTCAAATAGTTTCAGACCATAATCCTCTGACGTATTTAACGAGAAGTGCGCCCCATGGTGCTAAGCTATCTCGGTGGGCTTTAGCCCTGCAACGTTATAACATGACGATTACTTATCGGAAAGACAGTCAACACAGTAATGCTGATGCATTATCAAGACTAAAATTTGAAGACTCTCATTAATTTAAGTTGAAAAAGTTTATTTATTCCAGCAACATAGCCACTCCTGTGGCGGATGTGCTTTTCCCCCATGGGAGCAGTAAAGATTATAAGCGCACCCGCTGCTTGAATAAATGAGCGAGCCATTAAAAGAACACGGGCTAGTAAATAAAATAAGTGTGCGCGTTGTTTCTAAAGATTGAATTTTAAAATTTATTATATAAAGGACCTGACTGATGCTAGCCGCCTTGTAAATGGCTAGAGTCTAAGCCTGTATATGTGTATTGTGTAAATTAAATTATCGGTTACCATTTTGAAGATAGTTAAAGAGTTTGTTTTATGTTTCAATAAAATTTGAAAATTAGCGTGGGAAAACTTTACTCAAACTATGCCATTTGATCACCTAGATTTGTGTATATCTTCAGGATATTCTTCATTTAGCATAACTTATTTGTCAATCATGTAAAAAACATTAGGAAATAAAACTTAATTTACACTGTTCATCATTTTACGTGAAAGTTGCATTGTTACATGTTAACATTATGTTGTTATTGTTTATTTTTATTTTATAAATGCACAATAAATACCAATTCTTTATTTAGATTGATGGTGTCCTGTCAGTTCATGAGTTCCATGTATGGCAGTTAGCTGGTGAAAGAATCATAGCTTCTGCTCACATATGCTGTAGAAATTTAACTGATTATATGGCAATTGCAGAGAAAGTTAAGGAATTTTTCCATAATGAAGGAATACATTCAACTACAATTCAACCAGAATTTATTGCTATCAGTGATGTATGTATCAGTTTTGTTATTTTTCTTTCAATAAAAAATTGTAGTCCCCTTCTTTTAATAGAACATTCATTAAACTTGAGTACAAAATTGTTTTTTATTGTTAAAAAGTATTTCAAGTTTTTTGTTTCTCTGAAAACCTATTCATCAATTCAGTTAAAACAATTAATTTTTTAGAGTTATAAAATAATCTATTCATTTTTCCCCCCTGAATTTACTCTCACTACTCATCGTAACATTACCATTCAAGTATTTAGTAATAATAATTTAAATAATAATAATAATAATAATTTAGTAATAATATTTAGTAATCAGTATATCCATAAAACTTCTTAGCATGTTTAATTACTGAATTGATAATTCTTTACTGAATAATTAATTTATTGAATTTGCATTAAATTGCTGAACTTAATAATTCTTTATGCCTGTACTGGTACTCATGAGAAGTTCCACTTACCCCTTTTTCTCGGGAGCTTCACATTGACTCTTTTTTTTTCAGTTCTTTTAATGTATCAAAGTAATTAATTTTTAATTCAGCGAGTCATCCCTTAAAATAATTTCTTTACTTAAAATAAAAATTGTTCCATGTGGAATTATCACATTTCTGATGTTGGCTTAAGAGAATTCTAAATCTCTCTGCTATAGGTCAAAATTAAAATTTTCAAATGGTAGCAAATGGCTACCAAGAACAATGACAAATGGTAGCCATTTGCTAATATTGTAAAATTATGTAATTACGTTGCCAAAAATGATAAAATCATGCTCAGTACATTTATTTACATACATATCCTTACTTTCAACAACTAATATATATGAATTGAGAAACTTAAGAGAAAAGAGTAAATATTTAGAAATATCCAAAAAACTTTAATATTTGAAAAAAAAAAAAAAAAATGAAAATGCTACAGTCAAAAATCTTGCTGTCTGGAATATCCAGAGTCTGTTGAGCTCTTCCACCACAAATTAATTGTTAAAATTTTGATGACAAATGCCAATTCCATTAGAGAAAATAGATAGAGAAAATTGGTCTAAAAGTTGTTCAGCCAGAAAGTTGCTCAGATTTTAAGGTAGTGTGATAACCCTGTAAAACTCCAAATAATCAAAGCAAGTTGAGTCAAGGATGCTTTGGGCAACATTTACCAGCAAAATGCCCCTACTCTCATTGTTCTCCAAGACCACAGAGTCCTAGAACAGACCCACAGCCGAGCCATGTCCAGCTTCAAATTCCTGGCCATTTCACACAAAAAACAGTTTGACCATCAAAACTCTATTCATTCGAACTGATTCAGACAGATTGAGACCCCTTACCAATGTGGTTCGATTAGAGTGTTTCAGCCCAAACTGGTCTCTGTCTGCTCGAAATGGACTGCCTATGATGGTGCCCTCACGCACGTGGTAAGAAATAGTATGTTCATGAAGTTATGAAGATTTATTGCACAATCGATCGGGATTATAAGAAAATATCCCCACAATGTTTAATTTTTGAAAATATATTGAAAAATTTGGTAGCCACAATGGCGATTGCCACAAAAAATAGTGGTCGCCAAAAAGTTTTAAATGGTTGCATTTGGCTACTGGCAACCGCTCAATTTGAGGTATACTCTCTAGAGTCATCTTAAATCTTTGTGACAATATTGTGCAAATGTGACAGTAATATTTAAACATTTCATCAGGTTCCCTTGCTATCAGTTTACCTATATAGTACTCCAACTACGTGTGATACCAAAGAATCTGTAGAAACATTTAAAAGCTTCATTTGCCTTTCAAACATTGTTAAGAATAATGATACATCAGGTATAAACAGGGGTGTAGTGGGGCCGGAATGCACCGGAATGACGTTCCGGTACTTTTTTGGGAGCCGGAACGGCGTTCCGAATGTCAAATAAGGTAAGATTATTATTTCATTGCGAATATTAAGAAGAAAGCGAAATTCTTTTATAGCCAGCTCGCACTAACAATATTCCTGTTCCAATTCTATGAATACCTCCATAGTTGAAATCATCCCAATGAACAGATAACTGAGTCTAATCGATTAGAAATTCAATCCCCTCTGTTCTCTCTGAGTCTGAAGAAAATAAGCATCACCATCATGGATGCAAATAATAGAATACATAGAACCATTAGATTCTCAGAATCAATGTCGATAACAAAAGGAACACAGATGTTAAACGCGGTGGTAGCATTGTAGGCAGTGAAATTTATGACAACCCACCTGACCAGCCAGTGGCGGATCCAGGGTAGGAACTAAGAAGCTTCAGCCTCCCAAGGATAGTTAAAGGGCAACATTCTGCTTTATAATACATTTTGAATAGGTAAAATGAAGTTTTTTGAATAAATTATCTTCTCCCAAAAATATTACATTGCTTTAAACTACACTTTGTGCCGGTCAATTAAGATTTTAAAAAAATTATCCATAGTCTGTTATATATTGGTTACTGACATAAAAAGCGGCGTTTTATTATTAGTTGTTATAAACTTGTCTCCCTCCCCCCCTCGCGCGCTGAGTCACGTGTTCTGGGGGAAAAAAATTTTAGCACTACAACGCTGGGTATGAATGTAGGCAGAACTGTTTTTAAATCAATATGCATCGATCTGGGAAGTAGCGCACTACACGTAGCAAAACTACAGTAGTCTCTACTTTTTAAAAAAAGTAATGTAATATGTAGTGCACACCAAAAAATCCGTAATTTGTAGCACGTTTTGGAAACTACTTTTTAAAGTTATGACTTATGGCTTGGAGGGGAGACCCAAGAGGTCCAGGCACTGCGACCAGAAGTCTATTGTACCAGCCCCAAGCAATATGGAAAGTCCTGAGAAGATCCTATGAAAAGAGCCCAGTAGCAGATGCAAACATCAGCATAGACCTAAAAGACATTTTATGGGCCTCCCAACGGCTACAATAATATTTTTGTAGCCGTTGGCTACAATACTTTTAGCCAACGGGGCTCAATAATACTTTTTAAAGTTACTTTTGCTGCATCATCGCTTCTGCCGATTCATCATGTGTTGTAATTGCTCTTTCTTCTAACTCTAAGCATAGAACTGGAGTTGATGATCCCCCACACACCAAGTGAGGGGAGAAGAGAAGGGGGAGAGTTTTGCTTTGCCAGCATTTTAGCTTTCACGTCCTTTTTTATAATTCTCGGTTTTATTTATAGAATCACCACTCTACCAGAATGAGAAGACAGAAAAATAAGAAGGAAAAAAGGATCCAGAGCTGATCCTGTTTAGATGAGGCACTGGGCACTAGGATACTTCAGGGCCCCCTTTACTTATACCCAGAGCCGGTCATAGGGTAGAGCGAATGGTGCGGCTGCACCAGTGTCATCTCTATATGTGCCCAAAATACCTTACTATATAATATATGTATATTTGAGTGCCCATATATTGTTGAAATCCCCATTTTACCCCTCTGAAAGCTTTTATAGCTACATGTGTGGGTGTAGAAAAAGAGGCATTTTTGTACTTCACGCCACTTAGAAAAATGCATAGGAGTGGCATTGACTATACCATGCATTTTAACCCATTTTTGACCACTATTGCGTTTTTGCTACATAAAACATTTTCAAAACTTCCAACATTGAATTTTAAAATTACGTACATGTACTTGAGCAAGATTATATAACCAAGAATAATTTTTATTTTAATATTTTACCCATTTATATTATTAGCTCATATGGACATTAGGTCTGAGATGGTCGTACTTCTACAAGGCACTCATGCTAAGTTTGGCATGCTAGAAAATTTTCCTGGATCGATAAAAAAAATTGTAATTTTCTCTTTTTTAAAACATAAAAATGCAAGGCATTGGTACTCCGGGTAAAAAAAATTGCATTTCAATTTACTGTACTTTGATCAAATCGTGTTCTCCATCCAAAAAATATGGTACATGGTTCACACGGGTCCTTCGTCATAAATCACTAATTTGGTAAGTCATGAAAAAAGGCCTTTATACCCATTAATTTTGATTTATGCTCAAGAAACTAGAATTTTTGTATAACATGAAAGGGCTCTCAATATAGGCCATTTTTACTTCCTTGTACGTAGTATAAGGAAGTAATGTGATCCCGAAAAATTTTGGGGGCCAAATTTCGACAAAAAAAACAGATTTTTACTACCTCTAAATTTAATTTTAAAAATTTTTTCGATGCATCCTATCGTAGGCTAGCATGCACGATCATATTAACGCGTCTGCAACTCATTTTGACCAGCGGCGAGTCTGCTGTGGCCAGTTTTTCCATGCCGTCTGTACGTACGTACGTATGTACGTACGTAACTCGCATATCTCAAAAACTATTGGTCGTAGAATGTTGAGATTTGATATTTAGGATTGTTCTATGATCTAGTTGTGCACCTCCCCTTTTGGTGGCAATCGAATGGATAGTTTATGTACAGGACCGCCCAAAAGATTCAAAATACATTACGCTCTATGGGCCGAAATTCATTAAACTCGCATATCTCAAAAACTATTAGGCGTAGAATGTTGAAACTTTATATTTAGGATTGCTGTAACATCTAGTTGTGCACCTCCCCTTTCGATTCCATTCGACTGGATAGTTTATCTACAGAACCGCCCAAAAGATTCGAAATACATTACGCTCTATGGGTCGAAATTCATCAAAGCGTTTTTTAGAGGTATTGGGCTATTTCAAACGACTCAGAAGTGATGTATGCTGTAAAGAGTTAGAAAATGAATTTCTCCATTAAAAAAAGTGTCTTTATCATTTGTAGTTCTGCTACAGGAACACTCAAAAGATTTCCAATACATTACGGTCAATGGCAATTTTAGGGGCATTCATCCATTTCAAGCACAATACCGTCCTACCACATAAGTTAGGTAATGGTCCGACCACGGTCACATGCCTCCCTCAAGAACTATGCCAAAAGTCGCCAAGCTTGGCGACTTTTGGTGTACGTGTGTGCATATTTAATTCTCAAATCTCAAAAACTATTATGAAATTTCATATATAAGAATGTTGTAACATCTAGTTGTGTATCTCGATTTTTGGTTCCAATCTACTGGGGAGTTTATTTACAGGACCACCGAAAAGAATTTTAGTACTTTAATGTCTATGGACATCTTCAATATAATACAACTGTAGACAGTCATTGTTTGGTACATGCCCAAAAACTCGCCGTCTGTCCTCGACCTTGGCGAGTTTTGGCGAAATATCGCCAAATTTGGCGATAGTCAGTCATTTGGTCCATGCCCAAAGTATCGCCATTTGTCATCGTTCTTGGCGAGTTTTGGCAAAATATCACCAAATTTGGCGATAATCTGTCATTGTTTGGTTCATGCTTAAAATCTCGCCAAATTTCGTCGACATTGACAAGTTTCGCCTAAATATCGCCAAATTTGGCGCCAAAAATTATTTCGTATTTTGTATAACACTAAAACTTTAACCCGTAGATTTTTGAACTTTTGTATTTAGAACTATAGTAATATCTAACTGTTTTCCATATCTTTTTTTGACAGCAATCGACTGAGAATTTATTTACAGGGTGAGCCAAATGACTTTAAATACATTGAGGTGTATGAATGCATTCAATTCATTGAAAGTCTGTGGTCAATGACTACTTTGGCTATCCCCAAAATCTCGCAGACTATCTCAGGTTTGTCGGCTTTTGGTGAAATATCACCAAATAAAGTGTCAGAAGGAAATATTTCAAATTGAACTCAGCTTGGCGATATCGAAATATTTGTCTAGAAATCGCTAAACCTTACTATTATTGATATTTTATCTCTTTCAAACAAATAAGTTTAGAGGAAGTGCGTCGAAAATATTTTTGATCTAATGGACGTGCAAGGAAGTCATGTGTTGGACACATCAGATTTTTTTCCCATTCAGATATCCTATTATTATTTATTATTTTTTTTTTTTAATCTTTATTGGTTCTCATGATTTTTCTCATACTTCCAGAGTTCACTTTCCCAATTTAATTTTTATTATAGAGGCATTAAAACTTAATTAGTTTCAGCAATACTTCAATAATTAGCGGTAGTTATCTGTATCGTGTACATATAGGTTTCCATTTTGGGGGAGAGGGAGGAAATGATCCAGCATTTTAAATCTTATTGTTAGTAGAATTAATGGAAATGTTTCAAAGTAGCTCTTTTTTTATAATTGCTTTACAGTTTCTGAGGGGACCTAGGCTCCACTTGACCCCCTTAAATACTTTCCTGGTAGTTGTTTATTAGAGCAATAGTTTTCTCTAATTAGGATACCAATGGTTTTCTCTAATCAGCATCCTTAAATATGAATGTAATGTAAACTAAATCTTTTTGCAAAATTTGTCTCCTAAAAGTAGAAGTGGTGACTGCATTTCAATAGTAGTTGTAGCTAACTACATTTGTCAAAAAGTAGTTGTAGTTTGCTACAAAAAAAGTAGTTTTTCCCACCACTGGCATTAGATTAGTATTACTTTGAGTAGAATTTACAGAACGAACTATGATTTTGGCTTTGCTGTTTAAGTCTTTCAAGTTCTTATGCTCTTTCATTAGTTAGACTCTTCTCCCTCATTTGCATTTCCTCTAGCTCTAATTTTTTTTCATTCAACAAGTTCCTGTTTCTTGTGATCCTCCACAATATTGTTAAATATTTCCTTTAATGAATTCAATATCATCCCTAAATAAATCAGACTTCGTGATTTCATCACTTATCAATGACTTTATCTTCTGGAGAAGCCTCAATCCTTAATTCCAAAGCTAAATTATACAGGTCGGATTTGTTTGCATTTTTCCCTTTAGGAAAAAAAAAGCCGTTTTTACATGAACTCTTAAAAATCTCCTGCTTCAATTCCTCAAAATTGTGCAACATAGTTTAGGAAATACAAGTATCTCTATAGGCTGTATCGCAAGTGAATGAAAATTTTACAGTATATAAAATTTCAAATGCCATACATTACTATTTCACTTCAGGAAATTCACGTTGGGTGCCATTGTAACTCCAGGTCTTCTCTCAATTGATGACAGCCCAGAGTTCAGATAAACAGTTTACTTGCAATCCCCACAAAACAATTTGCATGACATAAAAGGTATTTTAGTTAACATAAATCTCAAGAAAAATATAAAAATCCCTAGAACTGCAGATTAAACATTGAAGAACAGAAAAAAAAAAAAAAAAAAATAGATAATGCCATCCTCACAAATACAATTTGTAACTAGTGCACAAAACACAATCCTGGGAGTGCAGAAGTCACTTGCAAATACACACACAATCATAAACAGTTAAACAACAATTAAACAGCAAACGAACCTGACACAATCCGATGGATATAAATTATATGAGTATTCACACTAGTTACAAGTATTATGTATAAAAAAGGCACAAGATATTCTTTCTCTTTTCTGATTTCTGTATGCTATGCTTTGAACTTATTTTTATGAAATAAGTATATCCATGAAACTAACATTTTAGGTTTCTATTTCTTCTATTCCTGTAAAATAAGCTAAGTGGAATATCGTTTAATTCAAATTAATGTTTCAAAATGGATTCTTAAATACCTTTTTAGCACTAGAATATCCAGGAGGATTGGGTGAAAGGATTGAAATGATAATAAAAATGGTCAAAATGACCCAATTGCCCATCTACTGTTAAGCAATATACAACTATTATATAGGGTGTCCCAAAAAGGTTAATGGGCTTTAATTCTTTTTCTATTAGAGATAAGGGGGCAATGTAAATTGAAAAAATGTTCAAAATAAGGTCGGAAATAATACCTTTAAGAAAAAATTCCTCTCATTAATTTTCAAAACGTTACACTTTTAAAATTTGTGTACGACCCCCGTACACAATAATTCCCCATTAGTAAAATGTTCCCCATACACTGATAAGGTAATGTACAAAATTTGAGAACCATAACAACCATTTTGAGAACCATTTACAAACTGTTAGAGATATGAAGGTTAAAAGTGTACCGACTTAAACTACTTTTCAATGACTCTCGAAGGGAAAAAAGCATGTCGTATGATCGTACTTCAGGGGTTGTACAGAAATTACAAAGGAAAATCATTTTTTTCCACTATAGCAACGAACGTTTTCATTCAAATTCCTGTACTTTTTTATTTAAAAATATCTGTGAGACATTTTATGATGAAAAGCTAAAATTTTGTACATCAGCACATTAGTGTATGGGGGTACATTATACTAATTGGGAATTTTTTTGTACAGGGGTTGTATACAAAAATTTAAAAAGTGCAACTTTTTTAAAAATCAATTTAGAGGAATTTTTTCTGAATTGGGTATTTCCGATTTTATTTTGAATTTTTTTTTCAATTTACATTGCTCACTTATCTCTAATAGATAAAGAATTAAAGCCCATTACCACCTTTCTGGACACCCTGTATTTTTATTTTTTCTGTCATATAAAATATTTGTTATTTGGATTATTTAATTTATTCCCTTAAAATGGAAATCTGTCTCTAATATTTTAAATGAAATAATACAATAATTTTATGTAATATATTTTAAGTTAGATTTATATGTTATTAAAAAGTGTAACATTGTTTTATTTCTGCTTGTATTTTATTCATATCAATTATTTAAAAATTATATCTATTTTGTTACAGGCTAAAGAAAAAGCATGTGTTCTTAACTGTCCAATGACTACAAACTGTGTTCTGCATACCTGTTGTGGCTCATTTAAAGATGAAAATCTTACAACAACTGACATTTCTTTAAAAGAAATAAATATTGTTCCAGATAAAAATGGATATACTGAAAACCTGGACAGTATAAAAGGAGTTTATAGGCATATAGATGGTTCAAAGACCGTAGGGGACAAATTATAATCACCTTTTTAAAGTGAATTGAGGCCTGCTAACTTTTATAGTTTAAAATATATTTATGTGTTCACACATTTTGCATAGTGCTCAAGTACAGTAGTGCGAAAGACTGAAATGTCTATTTGCACACTTCAGTTTCAACCAAGAGTGTTTGCACAATGATTTATTGTTATTTCTCACAATGTAAGTCTTGGGAATTATTAGGGCATACTTTAAGTTATTTTATCAATTTAAATGTGCTTCATTTCATAATTTTAGTATGCTTTGTTTTCATTGATATTTTTCAAATTAAATTATTATTCATAAATTAAAATGCTTCAACCTTAAGGATAAAGACTAAGAAGGAAAGATTGTGTTTTAAACTTCTAGTAACTGTGTGGTTAAGTGTTTTATCATACATATGTTTCTGACTAATCTGTATGTATCTAATTTGAAATCTAATAGTGAATTAGAATATCCTCAAAATCAAAAACTTTAATTTGTTAGTTTGTTTCTTTTACAATTGCGTTATTGTTTACAAAATTTTTAATGCAGTGAAACTTAAAGTAAAGAAATCAATGAAGATGTCAAAATTATGCTGAATTGCATTCACTTCTATTTGTGACGGTTTGTTTATACAATCATAAATAGCTAATTTTAACATGAGTTACCTAAACACAGTGTATTCCTTGATATCTATGCCTTATGATTCTATCTATTCTGTGCTTCAAATGAACTCGCAACATTACATTACATTTTTACTGACAAAAGTAGCCATTTGGTTTATTAGTTACGTAAGTAAACTTTTGTAATGCTTTTTTTCCTGGTATTATCCATCCCCATAGTTACTAATTGGATAATTTAATATTAAACCTAATAAAACGAATTTTTTGCATCCATATATGCTTTAAATTTCTCAACTATTTTCAAGTTTATTTTCTACTGCATTGTTATGTAAGAAATTTATTAAGTAATGAAATCAAACTTCAGTAATTGCAAATTTTTATTCTTCACATTAATTTATGAAATAGCTAATGAAGCTGCACTAAAAATTTTTTCAGTTTTGTGAAATTTTTATATTATGCATTACTATTGAGCAAAACATGTGATTTTTGGAGAATTTCATTATATATCTGCAATTATATCATGTATTTGTTTTGAAAATAAATTTGTACAGGATGATATTTACAATTTATCGCTGCCATCAGTTTTTTATTTAGTTATTTTTAATGTAATATATATCTTTGATAAAATATTGGCGTAAGAGATAAGTTTTGTCAATTTTTATAAAATTTAACACAAATTTTATGAAAAATATTTTTTTGATATTTATAAATGAATTTTAGAAAAGTTATTTTTTTTTCACTTTAATTTAAATATTGTGAATTAGCATTCACATCTATAAAATATCTAATTAAAGAATCATTGCACTATCTAATACTATAGTAAAATTTTCATTCAGGCATAAGACTCATATTTTATCTAAAAAATTATGTCTACTAAATGTAAATGAAAGAGCAGCCTTTTAGATTTGTTTTATAGGCTTTTGTTGCATTTTGCAAAAAGATATTAAACAAAATAGTTACTGTGTATTCTGATATAAGTGCATTTTACCATATTTAAAAAAAAAAAAAATTGCTGTTGTACTTTTAAATCCTTGTCTACGATTCTTTTGAAGATTTGTGTTAAAGTATTGAAATCTGATATGTTTTAACTCACAGAAAGTATTCTTAAGCTCATTTAAAGTTCTATTCCTTTTGTATATACATGTATTTATAAATGAAATAATAATTTGATAAAATTAAAATATTTTTATGCATAAAAGAGAGGAGGGGATCTAATGTTAGTTAATTTGTAAAGTGTTCTTGTTCAAACAATTATATTAATCTAAGAGTCTATTTAGAAAATAAACATAATTATTCTCTCATCCACATAACAAAATTTAAATCTAGAAATATTGCTTCTTTTATTTTTATTTCCCACAAGTAGTGTTTCTACATAATTTATTCATTTCAGAATGTAAGTTAATATCATTATACTAGGACCATTTCATTAATTTATCTATCACAAGGTTCCCACAGTTTGTGAATAACTTTGAAATTTATTTTATAATTTTTTCCCTATAAAGTCATTTAGTTTCATTCTGGAAAACCAGTGCTCTAAACTGTTGTTGATTTTTCCTAATGACGACAAAATATCCTTTCACTCAGCATTTTTTATGGAGGCAATAAGAGAAATTAACAAAATTTCATATGATCAAGGAATATGATTTCTTTCTATCATATTAGAAACTAAATTAAGTTCCATTGAATACTGCTGTACCATTGGCTGGCGTTCTTTCCTTTTGTACTTTACTGCAAAGTAGCCCATCATTGAGAAACTAGAAAGTTAATGAACCTGTAGAAATTTCTTTGTGTTAACTTGCACTACTTCTTTCATAAAGACACTCAATTAACATTTGTGAAATAAACTTTATCACATGTGAGATTGGGGGGAGGGAGATAAAAGTGTATGTGGTCAATCCATACCAAATGAGTCAAAAAATTTTCATTAAGTTCTTGAATTCGTTTTGGGAACCTTGTATCATTCCAGGGTAAAATTATATCAGTTACTGTTGCATTATCCCCCAAAAAAAATAAATGGCTTTTATTTAATTATCTAATATAAGTTAGAAAATCTGAAACTGTCCTCTTTGAGTAATTATTGCACATAATATATCTGCTCCAGTCATGAAAATTAGAATAATTTGTTACCATCTGTGAAGTGGATTTTTTTACTCAAAAATTTGCATATTGAAAACTTTGTTTTTAAAGTTAAAAATTGTTTTATTTTAACTTATATGAACATGTATTTTAGTTATTTTATATGAAAAACCATTTAGGGAATTTAACCCTTGTCTGTATTTTAAAACTTTTTTATGAATACTACTATAATAATGCAAGTCTTACAGGCTGTATGAGTTTAGTAGATCCAGAGTTCTTACAATCCATATTATGTAGATTTTATTAAATCAGATTTCTGTAGATTTTAGGCTTGCACATCTTGTGTCTTATTTTTACAAATGTCAACAGCATAATCATTTTTGCATCATTTTTAACTAATCCTTTATTATGGGGTTTTAGAAGCATTAGTTTGAAATTAAAACTAAAGTTTTATTACAGAAGATAAATACAGAAATATTTAAAATATTTTTATTGTGCTTCTCCATTCTTATATGTTTATGTAAAAAGGGGAGAAACAGTGGTGTAAGTGGGGGGAGGGTCAAGGAATGGCATCTGTCTCTGGGTGCAGCACCTAAGGGGTGTTAAATTAATTGTATATAAAACCTACCCCATTCAATTTTGGCAAATAGGAAGGGGGCAAAAATCTTCAGCTGTCTGAGCTCTGAAAGCCCTAGCTATGCCTCTGGGGAGAAATTAATCCACTCATTGGATTCCTCTCCTTGAAATTAAGACAGTCCTTATCTGTGAAACATTCCCCCACCCCACCCCCTCCAACAATAAGCAAACATTTTATATTGAAGTTTGCTCACTTCATAGAAGATTTGTTGGATTGCACTTCATATATTCAGTAATGTTTTCAGCTACATAATATTAAAGTTTGAGCTTAGTACTCTAATTGTTTTTTCTCTCTTTTTTTAATGATTAAAGATAGTATAAACTGTATTAATGAGACATGCTACTTTTCTGCCTAATAGCGGAATTCTGCTTTCCAGCATTAAAATTTATCATTCCTTTTATTATTCAATGCAAATATGCATTAAAATTTTCGGACATGTATATGGGGGAAGGGGGTTTTTGTTGCAATTTTTGTTTCACTTAAAAAGTGCAACAAAACTTCTGCTGTGCTGTTACATTTAAAAAAACTTCTTATCTTAAAACATTTTTCTAAGTGTCCTGATTTTCTACTAGAAATATAGTCTTAAATTTTAGTTATAATTTAAAATTAATATAAGTTGTGTTTTAGCTGAATTCAAATGTGATTTTGTGTTAACTTTAACAATCTTGAAATTGTAACTTTGAAATTAAATATATTTTGTTCGAGAATTAAAGTGTCTTTTCTTATTGTGTAATTTTCTTCTATAACTATACTCTTAAAGTTTAGTTTGAAATTCATATAACTACTTTACGCAGCTAGTCTGGTGTTTTGATATGTCTCAATCTTCAAATTTTAAAATAATGAAGTGTTACATTTATTTATAAAAATCTCTTAAAACCCATGTGATTTTAGTATGGTTATAGATTTTAGTTTCTCTAGCAGACGATAATGTTGCGCAAAATTTCAGCCTTTTTTCTGAAGAGCTGTAGCATGTCTGATTAATATTTTTTTAATTTAAATTATTGTATTTGATATTTCATATATTATATAAAAGATAACCCGTAAGGGGGGGGGACTATTGTGCGCATATTAACAATTCATAAAACTCTGTGTATTGTAATGCTGAATGCTGAAAACCACCAGCAGTACTAAAAATATAATATATTTTAATTTTGATCAATGCTTCAACATACTCTTGTTTGTTTCTACTAACAAAGCTTTATAATTGTAAGAATATATGTCATACTACATTTTATAAGAATGTTTTCTATATATTTTTAATAACTTGTGTTTTGAAATTCTTACCACTAAAATTTATTGCTCTGTATAGAGATTATTTTTGTTAAGCATTATTTTTTGTGCGATTCATCCAATAATCTTTACTAAGTGCATGTATGGCAGTTTTTAATCTTTACATGTTAATGGCGGTTTTTTATTCTGCATTACACATTTAACCTGTTTTCAAAGAATAAAAAAATGTTAACAGGGCGAAAAAAAAATAAAAAAAGATTATTGTGCGTTAAAATCTGAAATCTGAGAAATCACACCCCAATACTCCTAAACTAAAGAAGTATCATAGAAATTGTTTTTGATACCATAAATTACAATCATACTTCAATATACATAATTCATAAATATACCTTACTAAAGCATGTCTTGTAATGATTGAAATTAAAATCTTAATTTGTCCTTAAACAGAAACTATTATCTATAAAAAGCAACTTACTTCTTGTTATTATATAATACTATGTTATACACGTTAAATGTAAGATGTACAGAAAGTTTCCATATATTTTAATAATTAACTATGTAAAAAAAAGTTGAAATGCGACTCACTGTAACTATTCAGTAATAAATCAGGTAAAATGTAAACAAAAACTTCAGTGTTTATCGCCTTGTTTAAATTTATATGTAGTTTTAATTATAAATTAAACAGAATGTTTTAATAAATTATATATTCTTTGTATAGTTGTCAAATGTCTATAACATGTTGATCATGTTTCATAATTATGCTGCGAAATATTTTTTTGGTACCAGCATATTTTGTGAGACATCATTACTGTTTTTGTATATAAATTTTATCTAAGTGAAGTACTAATCATATATCATCAATATTTATTATTTTCAAGCGTTCTGAAACCTTATTGGCTGTGATAGATACTGCCTGATGTGTATAGTACATTAAGTTTCATATTATCCATATAATTTTTCCATTTGTTTATGTTAAAGATTTTATGTTTTATATTTAACTGTTTTTTGAGACTGTTCACTTTATATTTCTATCAATTATGCAAGTGATAATACTTTATTGAATGCATTATTTTTATGCATTAATGAAAATGTTACCTCCCAAAACAGTCAGAGCTTTTATAGATACTGCACAAAAGTAGTTGTAATATTTGCTTTGTACTTATATTTCTTGTACAGTTTAGTCCAATAAAAATTGACTTTATGTACATGTTTTTATTCATACTAGTTGTCTGCCAGTGGTTGAAATTCGGCCATAAATCATTAAATTTTTTAATTTAAGCATGAATAAAATTCTTCTGTCAAAGAGTATGTCACAAGATTTCATATACAGTAGAACCTACTAATGGGACCACCTTGGCTAACAGACCGTCTATAGGGACCGCTTGTATACAATTTCACTTTACAACCACCACACTTTTCTGTGAAGATATTTTTTTGTAAAAACTCTATCATATTTTGCTAAATGCAAAGGCAGCTTCAGTAAGAGGGTCATAGGGGTCATCTCCCTGTACCGACCTTGAATTTCACACGTTCCTGTGCGATTTCGCACATTCAGTTTGCATTTTGAAATATTTAGGCTAATCTAAAAAGTCTAGTGGACCCCTCCAAAAATTCAACCTGCAGCCGCATTTGGCTAAAGGCCCATTATGTTCAGAGTTATAAAATCTTAAACTGTCGAATGATTGAACTTTACTTGCTGAAGTGTACCACTGACCATGTATAAAAACTATCTGCCTCAATAAATTTGCACTTTTTTCAAATGATTATCCTTGAGATTTATTTAGTTTGGAAGGATATGGTAAAATAGTACCAGAATATTTTATAAGTGTAATTAAAATTCTTTTGTTGTTTGCGATTCCAGTTCAAACTTTGCAATCAATAGCATTACGATATATAAACTTGATGCGCATTCTTGTTCCATTGACTAATGCTTTCTCTGTATTGAAGCTTCTGATTAGTATAACGATACAATTAACTTTCAATACTAACTTATGGGGTGGCAAACTATGGTATTTTTTGGTTAGCCAGACGCAAACCCCAGCAACTGTTTTTTCTGGGAAACGTTTAAAGACTACAAAATAAATAAAAACTTTGTGAAAAAACACACATAAAATGTTACTTATAACACTGTGTACGATCATTTTGACCAAAATTTCTTTCGGTCTTCATCAGTCAAAGCCCTTCACCTCACTAAACAGAGGGAACTGAAAAAAAATAAACAAACAAGCATGTTGCCACATGGAAAAAAGAAAAAGGCCAACAAAACCACAGAGATAAAAGGAAAGGGAATGTGATAAAAAGAAAAGAGATTAAGGACAAACTAAAATACATAAATAAATAAAAATAACAATAATAATAATAAAAAGCAAAAAAGAACACACAACAAAAGAAAACAGAACAAACAAAAATCAAAAATAACAAAAACACAAATATATATATATATATATACAACATACAGGACAGCACATTGTATAATTTTTTTTCTTAATTAATAAAAATAATAAAAAACAAAAAGGAAAGACAGAAGCACGCACACAAAAAACCATAACGAAATAAAAAGGACAAACAAAATAATAGATTAGGAAGGGGGAAAAAGGTAACAGAAGAAAAGGGGGGAGTAGAGGAAGAAAGTGAACAGAACCTTACAACAGCAGCTTCCAAGCAGAATGAACGGAATAACCATCGTTCACAAGATGTTCAAGTGCAAGGTAATGGAAAAACCTTCCAAAAAATCATGATCGGGCAAAGACAACCATCGGGCGCCAATATAGCTCATCACAAGATGCACAAGGAATATAATAAACACCCCAACGGTTTTTCAGTAGGAATAGGATCTTTAAGGGAAGAAATTTAAGTTTATTAACAGGTTTAAAAATGAAACCAAAATTTTTGAGAAGTTTAGAAATTTTTTAGCATAAAGGTGAAAAGAAAGGTAGTACAATTAATTCATTATGAAAATTAATAGTACTAGTACAAGTATTAGGCTTATTAAATTTAAAAAGAGCTTTATCAATAATAGAAGGGCTAAAACCACAAGAGACAGCTAAGGATTTTAAGTAATTCTCATCATTAAGAGATGAAGAGTCAGAGCAAATTTTGATAGCACGAAACACGTAAGTGTAAAAAGTAGAAAGTTTTTGCTGGTAAGTATGATTAGATAGGGCATGAGGAGGTAAAGACATAGAAAAGGGTTTGCGGAAAACAGAAGTAGAGAAACTGTCAGGATTCCTAGAAACAAGAACATCCAAAAAAGGTAATGAATTGTTGCACTCCTCTTCTAGAGTAAACAGGATACACAGATCAACAGAATTAACAATTAAAAGTAAATTAGAAATATCACAATTGGAATCCACTAGAAAGAAAGTATTGTCAACATATCTGACCCAGCACCAAAAATTAAAGACCTTGAAGAGCTTCTCTTCAAAATAATGCATATAAATATCACATAAGAGAGGTGAGAGAGAATTACCCATAGCAAGACACTCGGTTTGTTTATAGAAAGAACTATTAAAATTGAAAGCAATTTGTTTAAGACAAACGCTTACTAAAGCTATAAACTCCTTAATCTCAATAGAAGAATAATGAAACTCGCGTAAACGTTTTTCCCCTAGTAGCAATGACTGCTTGTTTTCTGCTCGGTCGTTCATCGACTCATCGTTAACTCATCGGCTCATCGAATTCAGTCATCGGCAAGTGCACTTTTGTTTTTCTGCAATAGATGAATTTTTATTCATGGATAGAAGTGATCTAGACGAGCAGTTTTGCAGATGGGAAACCGACAAACAATATCTTATCCGAAACTGCAGCTCTATAGTCATCGGGCCTTGCAGGTGTCCCAATGGTTTGCACTTTACCTAAATTCCTATAAATGCTTGCGTAATTTAGATGTGCCTTTGCATAATCTAAGGGAAATTTTGAACAAGTCTTGAATTAATTGCATAATTTACTTCAAATTTCTTATATTGGGGTTGGGAGGGGGCAGGGGGTGGTATCCGCCCCCCTTGACCCCTCCCACAAAATTTAAATTTGAAAAGAAATATTTACAAAAAAAAAAAATGTAAGTGTTAAAATCGTTTGTAATATTTAAATAATTTTAAAAAATGTGTTTTAAAAAAAGAAAGATAATCTATTTGAGCGTCAGCTGCATTATAAGAATAACGGAAACTTCATTAAAATGAGCAACTCTTTTGAAACCTCCTTAATGTAAACAGCAAGAAGAGAAATCAGTTAATTTTTAAGTTATCCAAGAAATCTGAAAGTTAAAAAAACACACTAAAATTCCTATACAATTTGCAATATTGTTTTTTAATTATTATTTTTGAATGTTGTTGCTACTTACATACATTGGTAAAAAGTGAAATTAATTTCTTACCAATCGAATGATTTGACTATTATTAATAAAAGCTGAACAGCACTTAGTCAAAATTTCACCTCCAAGTCCCAATCTGAGACTAAAATAACCACTACTTCAATCTTTGGCTCATGAGTGATAAGTCTGGATTGCGTTGTGGTAGCGTTCTAAACTGTGAAGACGTACGCTCAGGGTTCGGGCACCGTGAAGAAAGATTTTTTTTTTCAGAAAAACGGAAAGTTAGCATCCAAAAAACGAAAACATAATAAACAGAACGGACATTTTTTGAAAATTTTGCTGCCAGTCGTTTATTTTTTATTAACAAATATATTTTAAAGAGTTTATCGGTTTCTTTTCGTTATTCCATTGGAGTCATCGGGAAACGATGATCGGCTTTATGCCGAGCGGACATTTTTTGTACCAGTTGCCGATGAAATTTCCCCTTTTTGGATGAAAAGCCGTATCGGCCATTGTTCCTTCTCCTCGGATTAAACTCACCCGTCTCTCATCGACCAATGGGTTATTGCTACTAGGGTCCAAACAGTCAATTGCACCTTGGATAGGAACATTAGTAAATAAAGATTTAACATCAAGCGAAAGCATTTTGCAATTGGTAGGAGAAAGAAGTTTAACTTTGTTAACAAAATAATAAAAGTTTTTGACAGTGTGAGTATTACTAGTAGTCAAAGGTAAAACAGTATGTGAGAGGAAACGTGCAAGGTTATAAGGAGCAGTACCAATGTTAAAAACAATATGGCGAAAGGCAAGAGAAGGTTTATGAATTTTAGGAAGGGCATAGAAACGGGCACAGTTAGCAATAGAAGGAATAACATAACGTTTAGTTTGAGCATTTACGATTACAGAGGACTTCACAGTGTGTTTAATTTCTAAGGATGGACGCGAGACGACTTTTTTGCGAGACGAGACAGAGATTTACAGCTTTTTTGCGAGACGAGACCACACATTTTTAACATTACGATATAGGGATTTTTGCGAGACGAGACAAAGCTTTTAGGCTATTTTGCGAGACGCGAGACTCCTATTTTTCGTCTTCCGTCCATCCCTATTAATTTCAGGAAGGTGACTGTTAGTAGGATCAGAATTTAATTTAGTGTATGGACCAGTGCCCAGACAGCACAGCAAACTTGCAGCAAGCTTGATTTATCAAGTCAATAAATTTGAATTAAGCTTGAAAATTCCAGTCGTGTAAGCTTGATGCAAGCTTGAATCAAGTGTTCTAGTTTACACTTGCCCAGCTTGCATTAAGCTTGACATTTCAAGCTTAAAAAATTTTCCAAAAAAAAAAAAAAATTTTTCTAAATACACGGGGCGCCCGCGCCCCACATACTTTATTTTTCCGCGCATTTTCCCCCTTTATGCTCAGTGGTGGGAAAAACTACTTTTTTTTTGTAGCGCGCTACAACTACCGCTACTTTTCGAAAAATGTAGTTAACTACAACTACAACTACTTTTTGACAAATGTAGTTAGCTACACTACTTTTGAAATGTAGTCGCTACTTCGCTACTTTTTCGCTACTTTTAGGAGACAAATTTTGCTAACAGATTCAATTATCATTACATTAATATTTAAGAATATTTATATCCTAATTAGAGAAAACTACCGATATCTAAAGCCTTGGTTTTCTACTCGCGTCCAGCGTGATTAATGACCTCAGCGGGTGTCTCTCGCGTCCAAAGAACGCGTTTATTAAAAGGTGGTTTCCTTGTAGCGTTGAGCGCCGCAGATTTGGTGGACGCACGAAAGACCCCGGGCACCTTTTCGCCTTTAATTAGAAAAAACTATTGCTCTAATAAACAACTACCAGGCGAGTATTTGAGCAGGGGGAGGCGGGCCCCCTCCGAAAATGTAAAGCAATTATTAAAAAGGAGCTATTTTGAAACATTTCTTTTAACTTTAGAACAATAAAGTTTAAAATACCGAATCGTCCCCCTCCCCCGAAATGGAAGCCTATATATACGCTACTGGCAACTACTGCTAATTATTGAAGTATTGCTGAAACTAATTAAGTTTTAATACCTCTATGATAAAAATAAATTGGGAAAGTGAGCTCTGAAAGCATGAGAAAAATCATGAGAACTAAAAAAGTTTTTAAAAATATAATAATAAAATGAATGTCTGAACGGGAAAAAAAGGCCCGTTTTGAGACCCCTTTCATGTTGTACAAACATTCTAGTTTCTTGAGCACAAATCAAAATTAATGAGTATAAAGGCCTTTTTTCATGACTTACCAAATTAGTGATTTATGACGAATGACCCGTGTGAACCATGTAATATTGTATAATTGTTTTAATTGAAAACATCACATATGATATGCATATTATAAAATAATGAAAACAATTACTAATAAAATTCATGATATATATATTTAAAACATTGCATTAAAAAAATCCTCTATATATGTTAAAGAAATTTTAAAAGTTATTATCATCAACACAACTTTTTCTTTGTGTTAGGTATAAAAGAATTTTATAGAATTATATTGTTATTTTAAGGCTAAGAGAGAGATAAGTCTCTAAGGATTTTACAAACTATCAATTATTAATAGAAATTCTCATATTTTCGTATTAAATTCTGAAAATTATTACACAAAAAACCTAATAATTTAAATATAATAGACACTTTAAAATTTTAGCGAAAGAAAGCAGAATTTCAACATATTCATGGAAGACTGCCATGCCTCTAGTATAAAATAAAAACCACATAAATTTATTCAAAAACATGTTTATTAATTTTTAACAAGAGCTGGATCTCAAAATTGTTATCCGCCAAACATGATCGTCGAGGAGAAAATACGTCCGATGCAATCGAAAACAATCTTTGTATAGATGCACTGGACGGCACGCCAGTGTTATTTTTTTTTTAAGGCTTCTTTCATATACGTGTACGCCGAAAGCGAAGATACGGGTTTAATTGGCTCTGACAAGAACCTTGTAAGTCCTTCCTCGTAACTATTTCGAGTGCATGCGAAAGAGAAATTAAAAAAACCAGAAAAGTCATCATCCATGGGCTGATCCTCGATACTGATATCTGAAGTTGTCGGAAACATATTCTGGAGGTATTCCTCCATCCATTTTTTTGGCTTCGGTCTTCCTCTCCTCCTCAATCCAGAATAGTTTGAATCTGGGATGGAAACAAGCTGAGAGAACAGTTTCTCTGTCCCACAGCAAATGACTAAATCTCGTTTCCACCTGACAACTGAAGATTGTGCGCCCCCTCCTATTTTTTAAAAATGCAACTAGGTAGCTTTCATATACCATTTGGCGCCCCTTGGCCGATGCTGCGCCCGGGTACAGTTGACCTTCCTTGCTCCCCCGTAGCCAGGGACGGCCCGACACGGTAAGCATAAGCAAGGCATCGGAGCGCCATATTCGAACTAAAAAACTAAGGAAAACTTAATCTGGAGCATAACACGGGGCTTCTTTACGTTTGCAGGGAGGCTCCACGTCAGCTCCTAGATCAGCTCTTGCACCTAGCTACGCCACACATTTAGCTATAAAAGCTTTCAGGGGTTAAAATGAGGCTTTCAACTTCAATAATATACGGACTGACAAATATGCATGGTGCTCTGAAACTCATTGGCAAAAAGTTAAAGAGTGGTAAAGGTAAATAAGACGGTTATGAATCACGTAACAATGTAGGGTTTGATAAGTCGTCCTCGAGTACCTGTTAATAATTTATTTTTTCACAGAAAGTTCACTAAAATTCACTATTAACATGATTGATTACTACTGTACATTGACTAAAAGATTTATTATTAAACAATTATTAACAGGTAAATGAAACCATTTCCGAAATTCCACAGTGCTATATTATTCTGAACAGCCTTGGTAGAGATGGCGCCCGGTGCGGTCGCACCGTTCGCTCTACCTTAGGACCGGATCTGAAAACTGTCACTACAAACGAAGAACACTGCAACCGAGGTCAGCAATATTTTTAGCCCCTGAAATAATATCTTGGATGCATATGCTTATACCTTTTGTCCCTTTTCAACAAACTCAAAAAAGATAAGGTTATCAACTCGTCAAAAAAAAAAAAAAAAAAAAAAAAAATTGTGTACAATTTCTACATATTTACTTTCTTTTTTTCAGTTTCAGGTTCCACGAAAAATGTACTAATCAGTTTTTACACTTCTTTGAGACAAAAAACATTCCGAGTTGTAGAACATAATCACGTGATTAATTAATGTTTGAAAAGCTACAATACTGCAGAACTGTCATTACTCTTGTGGAAGTTGAACACACCACCAGGACACAAGGATAATAAAGAGTGCCCAAACTCAAAAAAGTGCACTGTAACGTCGAAAAATGACCAATACCTTAATATAAATAAACTTAGTAAAACTAAGCATAAATAAAATTGTTGTTCAATGCATCGATCATAAGGAGGAGGCAAAGAGAAAATTAAAATGTCGGTGACTCCTCCAGAAGCGGTCTCGATGCTTTCAAGAAAATTCCTGTGAGAAAACCGTAAGTTTTTCTCACGCTTCGTAGTTTTCCGTAGATGGTGAGTGAGAGGATGGGGGGGGGGGGCTCGCTAATTGCGAGGACTGACTATATATCATGTCAGATTTGGAAGGATATCGCCTAAAAGGAAGTTCACGGAATACTGGACACTGAATGATTGGCAATCATCCTGGCAAGTGGACACTACACTGTATTTATGGGTGCAATAAAAAAAAAAAAAAGATCAAAGAAAATTACTGATGTTACAAAAGCATACAATTTACAGATATGTAAAATTCCTTTTCGAAAGCAAAAAATACTCATTTTTATGTTGATTTATGTTGCAAACACGCAATAGCAGTCAAAAATATGCAGACCCTGATCAGACATAGAAGGGGCCCCGGGGCAAAAAAAAAAGGTTGTTTTGGCCCCTATACTATTACAGACATTTTAACTTATTTGTGATTGTTTTCTATTTTCCCAGCATAAAAATAAAACATTTCAAAATAATTCTAAAATTAAATTAAAAATTACCCATGTATTTATACTCATTTAGAACAAGACTATGCATTTAAAATTGATTTTAATATTTTTTTAATCCATTTGTATTATTAGCGTATGTGTGCGCTGAGTTCCACCTGCCAGAAAATTTTCTTTTCTTCATCATAATATTAAAAAAAAATGCTAACTAATGGATATTTTGTGATAAGTACATATGGGAATAAATTTTCAATAACGCCTTTAATTTATATTTTATTGATCTAGTCTTAGAAACCATTATCATTGTGTTAGAAAGAAGAACAGAAAATAAGTCTCGAAGCCTTTTCATTGTTACACAATTATGATATAGATAAAGGAAATTTAGCTTAAAAATTATTATTGCAGCATATATAAATTTAATATACAATAAATGGAGAGATTTGCGAGGCCTTTATTTTTCAGGGGCTCACGGGCCCACACGCCCGTGTGATAATGAGACTCTCGAGGCCCCATCAAAATAACCTCTGTTCAACTTTGGACCTCTCTTTCCTTCCTTTTTTGTCCTCTTTATGGCAGATTGGTGATTCTACAAATAATACTGAGAACGATAAAAAGAAAAAAGATGCACAATGTCAGGCTTCCGCTTCAGGCAAAGCAAACCCCCTCCCCCCCCTCGTGTGCGTGTGTCCCCTGGGAGGGGGGGGGGCGGGGGAGAGATTGGGTGTCTTTCAAGCATCAGTTTCAGTTATGCTTGGAGTCAGAAGAGAGAGAAATTGCACCACGGGATCAATCGCCGGAAATGATGACACGGCAAAAGTAGCTTCCAAAATTCGCTACAAACTACTGTTTTTTTGTAGCGCGCTACACGCTACACTACTTTTTTAAATAAGTAGCGCGCTACACTACAAACTACAAAAAAAAGTAGCGGCTACTGTAGTTTCGCTACAAGTAGCGCGCTACTCCCCAGCCCTGTTTATGCTGTAATTTTAAGTTACTTTAATCTGTTTCCATCGAGTGTCCGTGGCTAGAATAGAACCCGGGACCTTTCGATTAGTAGCCGAGCGCGTTATCCATTCAGCCACCAGAGCCTTGTGCAGCTATGACTAAAGTTTGAAGTGAATTATTGAGCGGTTTTCTGGCCAGATTGATAAGTGGGCGATATGTTATTTGGGTTTTTTTTTTATTTTTCCATGGGATGCATCAAAATGAAAATAATTTTATGCGTGATTTAGAGACTCTACTAACAGGGAAATAAACATAATATAAATTTAAGAGCAACACATGTTTTAAAACTTTCGCAACACTCATGAGCAATACTGCCGCTGGCCAAAATCGAGACAAACGACTGATTTTGAAATCAATTTCGTAATATAATTGTATTTTATTTTGAAGAATTTCCATATTTGGAAATATAGAATGGGTTCACTTAACACAAATTTTGTGTTAAGTAATCTGAAATCAAAGAAACAGATAGTTAAACGTTACTTCGAAATGCTATATCACAGTTGCTAACATAACATGTATGGAATACAAACACTTTAGTCATTTTTGTAAATATTTCTTATAATAACAAATAATTGAAAAAGTTTGCTATTTTTTAACGCTAAAAATTCTCTTTACAAATGTGGTTAGTTATTTTCCTACATATATTGGTATGCTATATCGATATAGAGCATTTCGAAGAATTAAAAATAAGTTTAAATTAATTTATACAAATGTAAATTTGAATTATTTTCATTGTTCATACTTTATAATTAAAAAAAAAATATTCAACTTCTGAATTTTTTTTATCCTTTGTAATTTTTTTTTAATTACAAAAGAGTAAGATGTAAGATTTTTGGGCCCTAAAATCTGTAGGCCCTGGGCAGTTGCCCCGTTTGCCCTGCCGGTAATATGGCACTGGTAAAAAACCCATCCCCGTTAAAACACATCTTTTACGAACTTTCAACAAATTTGAGGACGCTAGACAATTAATGTCCATTCTCTTTCACAGATGGCGCCATCACCGCACTTTGCAAGTCAAAATCCAGCTTAAGCCAACCTTGCGTTGCCAAGCCAAATCTCAAGCTTGATTTAAGCTTATGTGCTGTCTGTGTGGTTACCATGTTATTAATACTATCAATATAAGAAGATTTATCAAGTAAAACAGTCTGGCCACCTTTACCAGTTTTAGTAATGAGTAAATTAGGGTTATTGTAAATTAAGTTTTTGAGAACGAGAAAGGTTAGATTTGGCATCCATATTATTCGAAGAGACAGTATTAACAATAAGATATCACAGAGTATCAAGTTGGTTAGAAGAGAGTTTTCCATAGGAGCAATAAGTTTGGAAACCGAAACGTTACTAACGCGAGAAAAATTCAAACTTAAACCAAGAGCATCTCTCTGAGAATCAGTTAATACATGCGAAGACAAATTAACAACAGTGTCCTGAACAAAAGGACTGACAGAACCGAGGGAAGAACTTGGAATTTCTTATCCAAAGTAGCTCTGTGAGAAATAGAACGTTGTCCAACCCAAACTTGATAAGATTATTATTTTGTTGTTGTGGATCTTTAAAAAAAAGAGAGAAATTCTTTTATAGCCTGGTCCCACTAACAATATTCCTGTTTCAATTCTATGAATACCTTTATAGTTGAAATACTCCCAATGAACTAATAACCAAGTTTAGTCGATTAGAAATTCAATCCCCTGCACTTTCTGCAGGGCCGCTTTTCCTCATAGACACGCTAGGCACATGCCTAGGGCGTAAAAAGAGAAAAAATTAAAATTATAGCGAATTACTGTCCTATCCTTACGCCTGCCGGTTGCCAGTCCGGGACACGGTGGGTCCATAGGTGGTAGGTAATGGATGTGTTGTGGGATTACGGCGAATTATCTACACGAGGGATCTAGGCCTATGGGTAGGGTGCCCCCAGTGAAGGTCTTTCTAAGGGAGAGATTTTCCCTCTCTCGGGAGAATTTCCCTTGGAAAGGGAGGTTCTTATATTCTCCCTTAGAAAGGGTGAGATTTTTCTAAGGGGTGGGGGTCCTTTCTAAGGCGGAGATTTTCCCTTAAGAGTTAAGGGAAAATCTCTCCCAAACCTAAACTGGCACGAGGGGATGCGTAACAATTTGAAGTGCCTAGGGCGCCTGGGAGGTTAAAAACGGCCCTGCATTGTCTGGTATCTCTGAATCTGAAGAAAATAAACATAACCACCATGAATGCAAATAAGAAAATACATAGAACCACTAGATTCTCAGAATCAACGTCCATAACAAAAAAGGAACACAGATATTAAACTCGGTGGTAGCATTGCAGGTAATGAAATTTGTGACTGTCCAGCTGACCAGGCAGTGGCGGATCCAGAATAGGAACTAAGAAGCTTCAGTCTCCCCAAGCGATTGTTAAAGGGTAACATTCTGCTTTATTATACACTTTGGATCGGTAAAATGACCTTTTTTAAATAAATTATCCTCTCCCAAAAATTTTTACATTGCTTTAGACTAAAATTTTACTTAATTAACCCAAACAAAGTGTACAGTTAAGTTTTTTTTTTTTTTTTTTTCAAAATTATCCAGTCTCTTATATACTTGTTACTGACATAAAAAGCGGGTTTTTATGTTGAGTTGTTATAAACTTGCCCCCCCCCCCTACGTGGAGTCACACGTTCCGGGGAAAAAATTTTTTAGCACTCCAATACTGGATTTACTCAAAAACAAATGGAGATTATAAGGTTCAGATTCAAGAATCGAAACTTTATATCGGACGGACATCCTGAATAAAAGCGCGTAACACCGCCCTCTTAGACCTCTTCAGAACCTTTTCAACACGAGGTGAATATTGCACTTAATGTCAATGAACTTAGGGATGACATTACTGCGTTTGCATCGGACAAGAAAACCTAAATGATTCAAGAAACGAGAACGTTTCAAACGTAAACGGGAAAAACGGTTAAACAAAGATGAATCCATATAGAAAAAACAAAAACAGTAAAGAAATAAACATGAAAAAGAACACGAAGAAAGAAGGGAGGTAAGTGAGAACAAAAGTGTGTGTTAATAGTCCAAATAAACAAAAATACTGAAAAAACACTTGAAATACTGGTGTTAAACGATAAAATAAATAAAAACGTTGTGAAAAAACACACATAAAATTTTCACAGTTTTTATTTATTTTATCGTCCTTCGTCGAGAGACAATCAAGAGACCACAGCTTTCTACGTGCAGCCCAATATAAAGCAAAGCTCTGTTGATCCAGTTGTCAGTTTTAAAATGGTAGTCCTTTAAAGAGACACAAGTCAAGAGGATTAAAATCCCAGACGAACAAAGGCAGTGGCGGATTATTGCAAGTTTGTCGGGGGTGGGGGGCGGTTAGTTAGAAGATTGACATATACCTCCATTTTATGGAAGTAAAATAGGATCTTTTACATTAATTTCTTTTTTCTCGGGGGGGTCGCTCCCCCCCCTTTAATCCGCCCTTGAACAAAGGGGACAGTTAGGTGGGTTTACCAAACTGATACGATTTAGGTGAGAGTATAAAAGTCATAGGAAGTCATTATCCTGGAGTTTGCTATAAAAATGTGGCGAGGCAGCTCCATCGGCACAAGGTTGTCCAGGCCCGGACTGGCCAGGTCGGCGATTGCCGAGGGCCCCCGGCTCAATGGGCCCCGGAGAGGTCCCCAAAATGTATATACTAGTACTTTATAATTAGAGTAATTTGATATATTTATCAGAGTAATTAGATTATTTATTTCCCAGTAATCTTACGTCTTTGCACAGTGGCGCAGAGGAGGACCCCGGGAACCTGCGGCTCGAGGGGACCCCCGAAGAGTCAGGGGCTCCGAAAGCTCTAAAATAGTTAAATGTGGTTTTTAGGCACGTAAAGCTAATTTCCAAATATTACATATTCTAAAATTCTATTCCCTCTAAATTCATCAATAAGGGACCCATTTACAATCTCTAGCCGAGGGCCCCAAAGGAACCAGTCCGGGCCTGGGGTTGTCTAATAGCTGACTCCCTTTCTTTCCTCTGGCATTACAAATATGAGTCTGCCTGACAGAGTTCTTAAAACATTTTGCAATAGATTTGTAGGCAGAGAAATAGGACATAGGAAGAGTTTGTTGATGGAGATCACAGCCCTTCTTGGCAAGAGTATCTGCTTTTCCGTTGCCATAAATGCCACAGTGACCAGGTATCCACTGGAAAGCAAGGGTCCAGCCTGAATGAATAGTGTCACTGAGCAAGTCTCGAGTAACCTGAACACGGTGTGATGAAGTACAATTGGAGGTATAATGAGCAAAGATTGCAGCCTGGGAGTCATCAAGAAAAGCTGCATGTTGAAGTGAAGAATTCCAATTTGACAGACTGCTTGTTTGATTGCCTCTATTTCAGCATCGAAGTTAAAGGTGCTCAGGCCATAGAAATCTCAAAGTCTTTGAAGTATACACCACAACCAGAAAAGCATGAGCGTCACTTGAAGAGCCATCAGTATATATCATATATGGTCAGTATATATACATCAGTTTATATGGGTTTTGATAGATTCTGCGGGCCTGATTAAAAGCCATAGAGGACCACATCCGGCCCGCGGGCTGGGGGTTGCCCATATGTGGTTTAAATCAACTTCAATCTCAACACTAAAATATGCATTTTTGAATTTACTAAAATGAAAAACACAAGAAATTGATTACTTTTGAAAAATGATGTACCTTCGTTGCAGTTTCTAACATGTGCATGAATTACCTCCTCAAAAAAATTATATTTGGAGCTTCAGCAAACGTAAAATACTTTCCATAACAACATACTTTTCCATAACAACGGACGCCATTTGAAAACAAGAACAACGTGCAGAAAATGTATCTTCTCAACAACTGGATGAACCTGATTCGTGATCAAGTTTACTTAGTTTGAAACTAATCGCATTCAGTTTTGTATACGAACGCTCTAGTTTATAAACTGAATGCACCCAGTTTCCTTTACGAACTCCTCAGATGGAAACTCGTTGCACGAGTGTAATTCGTTTGCAGGGTGCGAATTGAACATTTTCCCCAGCGGGGGACATTTGAAAGAAAACATTCTCCAGGAGGGGACATTTGAAAAGAAAAAAAAAATCTGATGTGTCCAACACATGACTTCCTTGCACGTCCATTAGATCAAAAATATTTTCGACGCACTTCCTCTAAACTTATTTGTTTGAAAGAGATAAAATATCAATAATAGTAAGGTTTAACGATTTCTAGACAAATATTTCGATATCGCCAAGCTGAGTTCAATTTGAAATATTTTCTTCTGACACTTTATTTGGCGATATTTCACCAAAAGCCGACAAACTTGAGATAGTCTGCGAGATTTTGGGGATAGCCAAAGTAGTCATTGACCACAGACTTTCAATGAATTGAATGCATCCATACACCTCAATGTATTTAAAGTCATTTGGCTCACCCTGTAAATAAATTCTCAGTCGATTGCTGTCAGAAAAGATATGGAAAACAGTTAGATATTACAATAGTTCTAAATACAAAAGTTAAAAAATCTACGGGTTAAAGTTTTAGTGTTATACAAAATACGAAATAATTTTTGGCGCCAAATTTGGCGATATTTCGGCGAAACTCGTCAATGTCGACGACATTTGGCGAGATTTTATGCATGAACCAAACAATGACAGATTATCGCCAAATTTTGGCGATATTTCGCCAAAACTCGCCAAGAACGATGACAAATGGCGATACTTTGGGCATGGACCAAATGACTGACTATCGCCAAATTTGGCGATATTTCGCCAAAACTCGCCAAGGTCGAGGACAGACGGCGAGTTTTTGGGCATGTACCAAACAATGACTGTCTACAGTTGTATTATATTGAAGATGTCCATAGACATTAAAGTACTAAAATTCTTTTCGGTGGTCCTGTAAATAAACTCTCCAGTAGATTGGAACCAAAAATCGAGATGCACAACTAGATGTTACAACATTCTTATATATGAAATTTCATAATAGTTTTTGAGATTTGAGAGTTAAATATGCACACACGTACACCAAAAGTCGCCACGCTTGGCGACTTTTGGCATAGTTCTTGAGGGAGGCACGTGACCGTGGTCGGACCATTACCTAACTTATGTGGTAGGACGGCATTGTGCTTGAAATGGATGAATGCCCCTAAAATTGCCATTGACCGTAATGTATTGGAAATCTTTTGAGTGTTCCTGTAGCAGAACTACAAATGATAAAGACACTTTTTTTAATGGAGAAATTCATTTTCTAACTCTTTACAGCATACATCACTTCTGAGTCGTTTGAAATAGCCCAATACCTCTAAAAAAACGCTTTCATGAATTTCGACCAATAGAGCGTAATGTATTTCGAATCTTTTGGGCGGTTCTGTAGATAAACTATCCAGTCGAATGGAACCAAAAGGAGAGGTGCACAACTAGATGTTACAACTATCCAAAATATGAAGTTTCGACATTCTACGCCTAATAGCTTTTGAGTTAGGCGAGTTTAATGAATTTCGGCCCATAGAGCGTAATGTATTTCGAATCTTTTGGGCGGTCCTGTACATAAACTATCCATTCGATTGCCACCAAAAGGGGAGGTTCACAACTAGATCATAGAACAATCCTAAATATCAAATCTCAACATTCTACGACCAATAGTTTTTGAGATATGCGAGTTACATACATACGTACGTACGTACGTACAGACGGCATGGAAAAACTGGCCACAGCAGACTCGCCGCTGGTCAAAATGAGTTGCAGACGCGTTAATATGATCGTGCATGCTAGCCTACGATAGGATGCATCCAAAAAATTTTTAAAATTAAATTTAGAGGTAGTCAAAATCGGTTTTTTTGTCGAAATTTGGCCCCCAAAATTTTTCGGGATCACATTACTTCCTTATACTACGTACAAGGAAGTAAAAAGGAGGGAAGGCGTAAAATGCTCCACTCACATAATGTATTAGGTATTACATGACAAATGCAGTCACCAACATATCTGGGAAGGGACTTAAATTCAAATAAAAGTCGACCACCGATTTTCTATGCACAGCGATTCTCGTCTACCCTGAAATTCGGCTCGCGGCAGAGCAGCGCTTGTTCGATCATTTCGCAGTCTTAATTTGAAACCTGACCCCAGTTGCAGAATGAGAAGTGGCATCAGGCATGTATATATCTATTTCAAAGGTATGTTTGAAACTTGCTCCTTTGTCTAGTAAACAAAAAGAATTTCGTTCTCAATACTTTAAATCGTTAGGTACTGAATTTGTAAGGACAGAGACTAATTTTAACATTTCTCCAGCAGGGGATAAATAGTATCCCTGGCATAGATCCATTAATATTTCTCTAGCCAGAGATATTACATTCTTCAGCCGGGGACAATCCCCAGCATCCCCCCCCACATCAATTCGCACCCTGCTCGTTTGGCGTTTATGAATGCTGGCTGCATTAGTAAACGACAAACTCGTTGCACGAGTTTTCGTAAGAAAACTGGAATGTGTGCGTTTAGTAGTGCTGTCAGTGGTTATCAGTTTCCTTTGACTTTACGAACAACTTCAGTTTATTTAGTTTCGTCACCTAGGAGACGTGTTTGTTTACAATTCGCGAATGCGTTAATTTTGCTGAGGAGAGTTTTTAGTACATACTCAATATAAAATCAACAGGATTTTTAAAAGAAAGAGTGGCCATAATTGAAGTGCACAAATCAAAATTTAGAAATTTTAACTTCATTTTTTCAAAAGTATTTAGCAAGAGAAGTTCAAATTTCGCTAATAACGGAGGAAATCAACTTCAATCTCAACACTAAAACATGCATTTTTTAATTTACTAAAATGAAAAATACAAGAAAATGATTACCTTTGAAAAATTATGTACCTTCGTAGCATTTTCTAACGTACGCATGAATTTCCTCCTCGAAAAAATAATATTTGCAACTTTAGAAAACGTAAAATACTTTTCACAACAACACACTTTTCCATAACAACGGACGCGATTTGAAAATAACAACAACGTGCAGCAAGTGTATCTTCTAAACAACTGACGAAACCTTAACAGAGATCAGTTTATTTCGTTTGAAACTAATCGCACTCAGTTATACGAACGCTCTAGTTTAAAAACTGTATGCACTCAGTTTCCTTTACGAACTCCTTAGAGGGAAACTCATTGCACGAGTGTAACTCGTTCGGCGTTTACGAATGCAGCCCCAGTCCTAAGAAGTCATAATATTTTATATTGTATCATTTATTTAAAAAGAAAAATTATATGAAACTAGCATACATACACGAAATTTGAATTACACAGAAACCTCTTAGAACAAAACAAATCAAACTTACTATTATAATAAAGAATGAAATTTATCACTGTTTACTAAGCTTGATCGTTTTCAACCGTTTAATAAAAGCACGTTTTATTTTCGTTGGCCGTTGAATTTTTTTATTGATCGAAAGTCCAAATACTGGAACTTTTAGAAGATTTTGAAATTTTGTTGGGCTTCAATAGGCCCCCACCTGCACTAGCTCTTTTCTTCTTGAGTATAATGTCTATAGTGAAATTCTGGAGTGGTGTGGTATTCTCGGGTTCGTTTGAAACTATAAGAAGTCCCACCTATATAAAAAGTTCTAATCCCAATTTGTTACTGTGCCTGAGAAGTATGGATCCCATAACGATGGAAGATACTTGGAAAGAAAGTCTTCAGCTTTTGACACATAAGTAGATCATCTATACATGGACACTGGTCGGGAAGCTATTATTGTTACAATCAAAGTGGGTTCTCCCTATTGGTCCTTCAGGTGCAAATATACACATGCCATAGTTTCCATAAACATGAAAAAAAGTCTGAAAAAGACGTTCGTTCTAGCAATGAGTTATTCTTTGTACTTCAAGTATACATGATAAAGGCGCGGACTATTAATTGACCTTAAAAACAAGCCGAAATTTCTCAAGGAGGGAGGGTGGGAGGGGGTAAATTTCGTGATAGTCTTTGGGACTCAGGTTTAGTTATTGGGAATGAAAGGATTAAATATACGTCCTTCTCGTTGAAACCTTCTTTCCTCGAAATTTCTTTCATCCTATTATTTTTCAACAGGTCAACCCACTATTTTTTAACATCTCCGAGTTTACAGTATTTCAATGCGGACATTGGTTTTAACTATCTTTAACCAGAGCCCAAGATGAGAGGAGGAATGTGCAATCATTCTTTCCTATTGCTCCTCTCTCTCCTACAGTCTGGATGAAATCCTTTCATATTCTGAATTATATTTAGAGACTTCTGTAGCAGATATGGTAGGTCGTGAGTTAACCACTGCAGTTGAACTCCGTTAGAACGAACTTCAAGGGAACAAAATTTTCGTTCGTTATATCCGTGAGTTCGTTATATACTGGGCTCGTTATAAAGGGGTTCGACAGTACTATTATGCATTTTTTTCTTTCTGGCTGAAAGTTTAAGACATCAGAATTATGCAAAATGCTATACATTTTTCTTTGAAAAAAGGAAGGAATAGTAGCATTTTACCAGGAATGGATGAGATTCCTAAAGAAACATATATTTGAACTCAGTTTGCTAAAAGGGGGGGGGGAGGCAATCGTCCTCATCGCCCCCTCTTAGATCCGCCCTTGACACTCACCCCCTCCCGCCCAAAAAAAATTGCATGGCGTCAAATCTGGCAAATAGAGAAAACAATCCATGCCACTTTGCGCATGCTTTTCGTAGTCAAGGACAATGTACTGTTTGATGGAGCGTTTCTGATATTGAATTTCCTTTGAAAATTGCGCCTCGTTGCAATAAAACTGAGATCCAGGTGAAGAAACTCCAAAACAATAAAAATACCCTAGTAGCAAGGACTGCTTGTTTTCTGCTCGGTCGTTCATCGAATCATCGTTAACTCATCGACTCGTCGAATTCAGTCATCGGCAAGTGCACTTCTGTTTATCTGCAATAGATGAATTTGTGGCTAAAACCACAAGAGACAGCTAAGGATTTTAAGTAATTAATCTCATCATTAAGAGATGAAGAGTCAGAGCAAATTTTGATAGCACGAAACACGTAAGTGTAAAAAGTAGAAAGTTTTTGCTGGTAAGTATGATTAGATAGGGCATGAGGAGGTAAAGACATAGAAAAGGGTTTGCGGAAAACAGAAGTAGAGAAACTGTCAGGATTCCTAGAAACAAGAACATCCAAAAAAAGGTAATGAATTGTTGCACTCCTCTTCTAGAGTAAACAGGATACACAGATCAACAGAATTAACAATTAAAAGTAAATTAGAAATATCACAATTGGAATCCACTAGAAAGAAAGTACTGTCAACATATCTGACCCAGCACCAAAAATTAAAGACCTTGAAGAGCTTCTCTTCAAAATAATGCATATAAATATCACATAAGAGAGGTGAGAGAGAATTACCCATAGCAAGACACTCGGTTTGTTTATAGAAAGAACTATTAAAATTGAAAGCAATTTGTTTAAGACAAACGCTTACTAAAGCTATAAACTCCTTAATCTCAATAGAAGAATAATGAAACTCGCGTAAACGTTTTTCCCCTAGTAGCAATGACTGCTTGTTTTCTGCTCGGTCGTTCATCGACTCATCGTTAACTCATCGGCTCATCGAATTCAGTCATCGGCAAGTGCACTTTTGTTTTTCTGAAATAGATGAATTTTTATTCATGGATAGAAGTGATCTAGACGAGCAGTTTCGCCGATGGGAAACCGAAAAACAATATTTTATCCGAAACTGCAGCTCTGTAGTCAACGGGCCTTGCAGGTGTCCCCAGTGGTTTACACTTTACCCAAATTCCTATAAATATTTGCGTAATTTAGATGTGCCTTTGCATAATCTAAGGGAAATTTTGAACAATTCTTGAATTAATCGCATAATTTACTTCAAATTTATTGTATTGGGGTTGGGAGGGGGCAGGGGGGGTGGTATCCCTCCTTGCCCCCTCCCACAAAATTTAAATTTGAAAAGAAATATTTACCAAAAAAATGTAAGTGTTTATTATATAAAAATCGTTTGTAATATTTAAATAATTAAAAAAAAAAAGAAAAGAAAATCTATTTGAGCGTCAGCTGCATTATAAGAAAAATTGAAATTTCATTACAATGAGCAACTCTTTTGAAACCTCTTTAATGTAAACAGCAAGAAGAGAAATCAGTTAATTTTTAAAAGTTATCCAAGAAATATGAAAGTTAAAATCGCACTAAAATTCCTATACAATTGGCAATATTGTTTTTTAAGTATTAATTATGAATGTTGTTGCTACTTAACATACATTGGTAAAAAGTGAAATTAGTTTCTTACCAATGGAATAATTTGACTATTATTAATAATAGCTGAACAACACTTTGCCAAAATTTCACGCAAAGTCCCAATCTGAGACTAAAATAACCTGTACTTTACACTTTGCCTTACACCTGACAAGATTCGATGGTCTAGGGGTAGCGCGCTTATCTTGTAATAAGTACGCTCAGGGTTCGGGCCCGGGGGAGGAAGGATTTTTTTTTTTTTTTTTTAAGAAAAACAGAAATTTAGCATACAAAAAACGAAAACATAATAAACAGAACTGACATTTTTTGAAAATTTTGCTGCCAGTCGTTTATTTTTTATTAACAAATATATTTTTCACAGTTTATCGGTTTCTTTTCGTTATTTCATCGGAGTCATCGGGAAAATGATCGGCTTTACGGTCCCCCGAGCGGACATTTTGTACCAGTTGCCGATGAAATTTCCCCTTTTTTGGATGAAAAGCCGTGATCGGCCATTGCTCCTTCTCCTCGAATTTATCTCACCCGCCTCTCATCGACCGATGGGTTATTGCTACTAGGGTACACTGTTCCAGCGCATAAACCATTTTAGATGTAGCAATAATACCGATCGGAAAGGACAGAATGCGTTCAGAATAGCAGCGCCATCTATTTACGAGCTTTGTAATTAATTTTGGAACTTGGTGAAAATAAATTCCCTCGTTCACTATGAAGAGTGCAGCAAACCGCACATTTCCATTGCCTTCCCTTTTTCTCTAATTGATTTTTCAAATCGTCGACCATTTTTAGAACACCTGATGCATCAGGGCTTGTATGATTTGATCTTACCGACTCGCTTAATAAACCTTCGTCGGATTATATAGACGATACATAGGATGGTTATAGTTAAACTTCCCCCGTAAACAGCATTCTACGGCTAAAATGGGAGAGCAGATTGTTACCAAATTTGGCATGGGTTATGCGTTAGTTTATCCACAAGGCTAAGCTTGATCATTCACTCTCCGTGTTGTTAATTGGCTTTGCAATTATCCAATTTCCAGCGGAAAAATTTACCCTTGTGTTTAAAGCATAAAAATCTGAAAATCAATGTGGGTAGCACTCCAAGTGGCAAAAATTATCTTACAACTATAAACAAAACATATTTTTATACATAGGCAAGTCAGATATCAAAAACACGTGGGTACTAATAACGTGGTTACCTTGGTAGGCTGAGCCATCTAACACTCAAATGTGTCCTTTCAAATCCTGTGTCATTTCTGAAATTGTCAAAGCCTGGATAGATACGGGGCCACCGTGATTCTACCGGATCTGCTTGTGCACTCCAAAAGAGGCCTACGGACGCTTCCTCATGGGTTAGATTCGTCCGTTAGAAAACGTATCTAAGTGATGGAACCAATAAGTGAACATCCGTAGGCCTCTTTGGATGACTCATTGGAGTGCACAATCAAGCCCGGTAGAATCACGATGGCGCCAATAGATAACAATCCATGAGCAAATTCAAGGCTAAACTTGATCACGCTTTCTCCTTTCTATTAATAAGGCATGGATTATTATAACTGGATAACAGAGGGGCGTCCCTAGAGCACGTAGTCCCCCCCCCCTGCAAACGTGAAAAAGGTTACCCCTTTTTATGCTCTGGATCAAGTTTTTGAGTTCGAAATGGCATCCCGATGCGATGCTTACCTTGTCGGGACACCCCTGGGATAACAACATAGTGCCAGATCTAGTTCTGTCTTGGCAAATCTTGCTTAGCTTTCGCATATCAGAACGCCCTCGGAGGAACTGTACAACAAATTATAAAACACGGAATCAACTAGCTAATATCTAAGCTGAATCAGTTTTTCTACTTCAGTTGATTTTGAGAACGATGATCAACATGTTTATGTTTAAAAATTCAGAGTTTAAGAACACCTTACTCTAAAACTCGTTGCTCGAGTGACACTGGTTGAGCGTTTAAAAACAAATTATCAAGTGTGAAATAATTCCGCAGTTTTTAGATTCTGCAACCCTCTCCTCCAAGCCGCAACCCTATCAATCCAGGTTTCTGCAGAGGAAATAACGTCTGCAAAAATAAATATCTTTAAGGACACGCGTAATGGCAACAAAATAAGAACAAAATTATTGTTTTGAGCGTGTTTTGAGTTTTGGTTGACATGTGTTCTTCGGAACAATCGAGACGACAGCATCCTGGCTAAAGGTCTCAATCAACCAACGTCTCAAATCTGTCAAGTTGACATGTGTTTATTCTAATTTGTTCTGTAAAATTCATTAAATAAATATGTATCATCGTTCCCAACTTTTTATCGGTAGATTACCATTAGATTGTAGAGAAAGGGAATTAAAAGCTATATTTGAGAAGTATGGAAGTTTGATCAGATGCGCCTTAAAATTTGGTTAGTACAATTTTGAATATTTTACAGATTTTTACCTTAATTTATTAGTTTAATAATTTCTGATGTTAAAAAATTTGTTTTCCTGTTAAATATTTAAAATTTGCTGGAGAAAGTGAGTCATTAAAAATATGATTGTTACTTGCGGAAGTTAATTTCATGGAACTGAAAACATTCACTAAAAATATCTTTTATTATTTCTAAAATTGTGTTTCCTATGAGAATCTGTAATTTTAATTTCTATGGTATAATAAAGAGCCCGGCATTTTTGGTAAAAAGTAATTATCCTTTTCAAACACTCGCATATTTTTTATACATTAAAAGTTCCGATTTAAAAAATTCGATTTTTGAAATTATCGTATTTATTGTCGGTGGATTTTGCATCGTATATGGAAGATAATACTAGCATTTCTATTAAAAATCTCTACTGAAAAATTACTTTTCCAAAATTTTATTGTGAATTTTTTCAATGTAATTCTACGATTGTATGTAAATGGCATTTAAATTGGGCAACTAAGGCAGAATATCAGGGGCGTAGCCATTGCCTGATTATGACCAACGAGGGCCCTGGGCACTGGTGAATTTGGGCGTCTCATCTATGAAATTTGTTTTGTTTTTCATAAAATTTTGCTATAAGAAATATATTTCAGAATAATATTTGAAATTGAGGGGTGGGGGGGTTCGAGCCGGGGCAAACGGTTCTGCCATGTGTGAACCGCACGCAGACGGCTGGGAAAAGGGGGTCAGCCAAATCTACTCGCTTTTTTATTCCATCGACTACGTAATATTTTTGTTTTCCATCACTAAAACATTACTTTATTTATTTTGTATATTAATGCATGATTATATTTCGCTACATATTGGTATGCATGATCTGATAGTTGAATTAGCGCACAATAAAGCTCGAGAGATATACTTCATGTAAAATAACATGATATTTTTTCTCCATATATGATTTTCCTATGTTGCTCAAAAAGAAAATTTTTATTTTCATATATGACTATATTTCTTGATATTTACCGGAAATGCCGACCCAATAATAAATGTACGTAGGCACGCAAGCAAACAAACGAACAAACAAAAAATGCACATAGGCGGCTGAACATCTAGAGCTGGCACTGGGATGTTATGAACTACAGTCTGTATAAGAAAATTAAACTTTTACACAATTAAAAAATAGCTGAAAGCTCATGAATACTAATGTGAAAAAAGTTTCGAGGGGATAAATTCGCTAGCTCCCCCACCCCAACTGAATATTGAGGAAAGTGGTATTTCTAAGACCAAACCTTTACTTCTCGCTAACAAAAGTTATTTATGTCCTAGAATGGCTACTATTATTATGTCGCAAGACCACACCGCAGACCAGGGCGTAGCCAGAAATCTTTCATGGGGGGGGGGGGTTATGACTACTGCAACTCACATATATGCATACATGTGTGTGATAAGGGAGTGAAGAATATACATTTTGTATGGCGAAAAATTTGTCATGGGGGGGGGTTATAACCCCCCTAGCCCCCCCCCGCTTGGCTACGCCCCAGCCGCAGACCAAACTGCTATTCGAAGTGCTAAAAGATTTCTAACATAAAATTTCAGTTTAAAAGTTCAGAACTGTGTAAGTTAAATTATTCATCGTGTGTAAGTCGAATGAATATTGGCAAAAAGTCACGCCTTCTGTTAAAGAAATGTACCGAGCATCCCAACAGATGGTTCCTGTCAGTAACTTCGTTTTTCTCACAGAGTGGGCTATTTGGACTCATAAAAATGCCAATACAGTAAAGGTGGGTTCGCCAGGCAGTCATTGCCCACCGCAAGTCTAAATTCCGGGACAGCTTTTTCGCGAGTTTTATCAGAAATACCCCAGTCAAAGAAGAAATACGAGAAGTAAACAATGCTTTTCAGTTTAGACTCAGGTAGATTTTTGATATAAAGTTTTGTGGAATGAAAGGTCATATAAGTATTTGGCTGTTGAATTATTTGAGTGCCTTTCATAACCAGCATATCTGCCTGTTAGTTGCCGTAAATATCACGATGTTGTGGAATCCATTGGAGTGATACTTGCCGTGCCTCTATCCTCGGACTCTCCAAGAGAACCTGACGATCTAGGATAATCTTGGAGATGGGTATTTCCTTAGATCCGATAACCTGTATGACAACCTTGGAGTCTGACAGAATAACTACCTTATTATACAGATAATTTAGGCTTGTACTTTTCGATGTTAAGTTATACTAAAATTTAGAAATTTAAAATTAAAAAAAAAGGCCTGATGACTCTATTATAAAAAGTAAAGTTGGTGCTCATGTAAATTGAAAGCTCTTCTTTTTGTGTGCATATTTTATTGATAACTAATTAATGTACAAGTTATTTGTCGACTGATTGATGTGTATGTGCTCTTATAGTGAACGATGACGATAATATAATCGGTGAGCGACCGATTGAAAAGTCGTCATTGGTGGAAAATATTCAAGCTGTTCCAGGCATTCACTTAAAGTAGCTTTTCTTTCAACGATTTATTTTATGCATGCAGTGGCGGCTCGTGCATAGGGACTGTGGAACTGTAGTACCTTCAGTTCAACTATAAATGCATTTTTTTCTTTTATTCTTACTTTACTCAACCATTAAGCTTGAAGTCAGTAGTCATTATATAGCAATGATAAAAGTCTCTCCAAAAATACAAAAAATATAGAAAATATAGCCAAAATCTTGGAACGGTACTGCCGGCAAAGCAGTTCCTGGCACTATAGCGTTTGATTACTCAACGATAAGTTCCCAGATAAAGGGATAAACGAAAATCGGCACTGTGAGTGCTCAGTTTCGGCCCAGCAGAATTGGGTTACGAGGGCTTTGTAGAGTTAGATGCAAGCAATTCAGGGGCTGGTTAAAACAGTTCCACGCCATAGTCCTGGCGTTATTTTCGAAATTATCTTTTACGCTATTCACAACGGAAACTGTACCTTTTTTAAATGTGTAAATTGCGCAAAAATGAAAAATTATCCTTCTTTTAATCGGGCATCTAAAATTTGGCTACTCCCAGCTCAGCTTACCTACCTCAGTAATCAGGCCATGTGAAATTGATATTCCTAAGTTTATCACTTTCATTTTTTTGCACTAAAATTTAACATATGGCCTAAAGTTTATTTTGTGTTTGAAAAATTATTAACTATACTAACTGTTGCTCGCGACTTCGTTTGCGTCAGCTTCAGAATCAGGTCCAGAGAGAAATGAAGCATGTGTGAATAACAAATATGTTTGCACTATAAACAAAAGTGACATAAATTAAAGTTTGAAATTTACGAGAATAACTAAGAATACTACATTTCATAATATTAAGAAGTAATTTGTTGTCAGTGCATTCTTCATATAAACTATTAAGATCACTTTGTAAAAGACAAGCATCATTAACAGATCGTATCTCTTTAAATAATTTCAGATCATCAGCAAATAAAAGATACTTAGAAAATTTCAAAACTGAACACAAATCATTAATAAACAAAATAAAAAGTAAAGGTCCCAAATTAGAACCTTGGGGAACACCAGAAGTACAGGTAAAATTCACAGAAACAGCACCATTAAAATACATTAAAAGCTGTCTATTACTCAAGTAAGAAAAACTCCAGTCAGTAAGATTAATGTAAAAACCCAAGCCAATTAATTTCGCAAGTCATTGTCTCAATGTCATTGTCTCATTAATTTCGCAAGTCAGTAGAGTCAAAAGCCTTGGAAAAATCGGTATAAATGACATCAACTTGATATCCTTTTTCAAACGAAGAAATAATATTGTTATTTAAATAAAATAAATTAGTAAGCGTAGACCGTTTAGGAATAAAACAATGTTGAGATGAGGAAATTAAATTTTTAACTTGCTGAAAAATCTTATTGTGCATTATAATTTCGAATATCTTAGAAAAGGGACTAAATAGCAAGAGGTCGATAATTTTTGCAATCATTTATATCACCCTTTTTAAAGACGGGAATAATTTTAGTATGCTTCCAAGCATCCGGAAAAGTATAAGTTTTTAAAGAAAGATTAAATAAAATAAGACGAGGATAAATCAACCCATCAGCACAACCTTTAACAATAAAGGAAGGTACACTGTCAACACCAACAACTGAAGAAGACTTCAACTTCTTAAATGCCAAAAGAACATCCTCAAAAGTAATATTATCAATTTTAATGCAATCATACAATTAGCTGTCAAAGAAGGGAGAATTTCTGTCATAATCCGAACTAGATTTGTACACAGAGCTAAAGTAGGTGGCAAAAACATTAGCGATATCACTATTGACATTAAGGCAGACACTTTTATAACAAATATTGTTAGGCAAAGATTTGTTGTTATTAAAATAAGACCAGAACTTTTTAGGGTCAGAAATCGGTTTATTTTCTGTATTCTGCAAATAAGAATGCTGATCTTTAATTTAGATCTAAAATACTTAAATTCATCGGAAATGATCGGATCCCCGCTTTTTAATATAAGCCTACGAACTTTACTTTTACATTTAATTAATTTAATAGTTTCAGTGGAATACCAAAAGGGGAATTATTTTCTTGAAGATTTCACAGGAATCGTATGGTTTAAAACATCATAAAGATACACATAAAAGGAATGCACAGCTTCATCAACATTATTAAAAGCATTCAGAAAATTCCAGTCAGTCTCAGAAAATAAATGCCACATAGTAAAAAAATCTGCCTTTTTAAAATCATAACCTCTAGTGCCACTACTTTTCTTAACAGCCCGAGTTGGAACATAATTAATAACAATATACAATGTAGGATGATAATTATCTTCAGAAACCAAAGGTCTATCAATGTGCTCAACAAATATATTACAAAAATTGATATTAGCCAAAATCAAATATAAAAATTTGTTGTGACAGTTAGGTACCGCATTAAATTGGTTTAAATTATAGAGTTGCAAAAAATTAAATAGTTCATTTAAAATAGGATCCGAACAATTATTATTAAGACACTCTGTTGTTACAGATAAGTTAAAATCCCCACAATTAAAAATATTATCATATGTAGTGAACTTCACAGAAACATAAAAAAAAACTTTACATAAGTTTCACTACCAGAACCAGGAGGGAAATAAATAACAGATAAAAGCATTTTAATCCCATAGTTCACAACAATGGAGATCCAAAGACACTCAAGGTTCAAATCAGGAACATCAATCCGAACAGCAGAAAAACATTTTTTTAAGAGCAACAGCAATACCCCCACCCCGTTTAAAAGAACTAGTTGAAGAATCACGATCCCCCCTAAAAATATCATATCTGTCATCAAACAAATCCGAAGAGTCAATGTCACTACATAGCCAAGTTTCTCTCTATTCTAAAAAAAAAAAAGTAAAGGACGCTGTTGGCGCTGTCAAAGCTTGTTGACCTATCTCCTCCTAAACCGTGGGGATTTGAGTTTCGACTAAGGTGCCCACAGATTCGAAAAATTCTGAGGAACCTGATAAGCTGACTTAAATTTCGAAAATCGAATTATTTTAGAAGACATTAATAAAAAACTGAAAAAATAAACATAATGGTTGCCAGATTTGGCATAAAATCATTCATTCCTTTGCAACAAAGCGTTTCCAAGTATATAGAATCGCGTGAAATTTACAAACATGAGTTAGAGTTACGCCCATTTTACGCCAAATTAAAAAGTATATGAAATAAATAACTCAAAGTGTGTTACACAAAGTTGACAATTTTTAAATAGTAAGTTCGCTTAGACAACAGGAGTTTAGAATGAGCGACTATTCGTTTTTCCAAAACAGAATAACTAATTGTAACTGATTTTAAAAGCGCCATCTTGGCATAGGAATGATCTGGCAAAACGGTATCTTTCCAAGCAGGGTGAATCTAAATTTCGCGTTCCAGAATGTTAGAACCCAGTATCTTGAAAATGAAAAATAATTAAAATCCAGATTATTTTAAAGCCGGTTTGGTCCAGCTGGAGTATTGGCTACCAGTAGACATGTTTGGCGGCGTTAACTATGCCATTATAGAAGTTACTAGCTGACCCGTGCGAAAATTTCCCTCAGTATTGTATTTAATACTACAACTGTAAATATTATAGTGTGAAAATGAATAAATGTGTCTATAATTACATAATATTCTGTTAAATATTTACACGGGTCAGTTAGATGTTTGATTGGAAATCATTCAGAAAGTAGACATTTATTTTAACAGAAATAAATTTATTTTAACTGTTTTATTTTATAAAACCTCTTTAAAAACAATATTGGCAGTTAATAATTATAAGCATACAGAAAATCTACTTAATGTTAATTGTATATGAATATATAAATATATATATTGGTATATATATATTTACAGTTTGAACCACTGATCTCTATATCGAAGATGGCGCCTCTTATATTTAAAGTTGAATATATCGGTAGTATTAGGGCTATTCAAACGCCATCTTCTGTACATTTTTGCATTTCATAGAAAATAAAACACGTGTCACCAAGTCAAAAGTAGAAATTATACGCTTTAACTGGGTATTTTTTATATTTTTTTTTGGTCACGTATTTAATGAAATCTAGCCGAGCCCGTTTCAATTCAAGCCGCCCACCCGGGGGCGCAATGTCAATCGTATGTCAATATATAAATATATATATATTGGTATATATATTTACAGTTTGCACCACTGATCTCTCGGCGCCTCTTACATTTAAAGTTGAATACATCGATAGTATTAGGGCTATACAAATGCCATCTTCTGTACATTTTTGCATTTCATAGAGAATAAAAAACATGTGTCACCAACACGTGGCGCTGTTTTCGTCAAAAGTAGAAATTATAAGCTTTAACTGGGTATTTTTTATATTTCTTTGGTCACGTATTTAATGACATCTAGTCGCACCCGTTTCAATTCAAGCCACCCACCCGCGAACGCCAGAAAAATGTCGCCAAACCTTCGAGAAAATGGCATAGAATAAAATATTCCGCCGGCGACTGATGAATACAACTAACTGAATTATCAAAATGAGACGGCTCGATTGAAAAGACAAAATAAGAAGTTCTTTTATCCTCATTTAAATATTTATTTTACAAATAATTTACAACAACAACAACAAAAAAAAACTGTATTTCTAGTTACCTTCAATCATTCATCCAATCTATACAAAAAACATAATAACAACTCCTAGCTGTTCTATTTTTCTTACATTTTTTATCTGTCGTTGCAACTCCTTTTTAAAGAAAGTATATTCAATTCATCTGACACCATGGCAACCTGGAACCATGGAGTCTGTTACATTTTTTTTTTTTTTTTGGTCACGTATTTAATGAGATCTAGCCGTGCCAGAAAAAAAAACACCCTTGAGAAATAATATATATATATTTTTTTTTAATTAACAAAAAAAAATTTCCGAATTTTTGCATATTTTTCGTCAAAAGTAGACATTATAAGCTTTAACTGGGTATTTAAAAAAATGTTTTGGTCAAGTATTTAATGAGATCTAGACGCGCCAGAAAAAAACACCTTTGAGAAATAATATATATGATGATAGTACACTTTGGATATTTGCCAGCGCGGCGATATGGTATAATTTGGGGTGCTAAATACGCCAATATGCAAAGGATTATGTATATGAAAATATGGATAACGGTTTTCCGGGAACCTTACATGAGCAGTAATTATAAGTTATGAGCATGTGTAAATCGCCAAGTAATGAAAAATCGCCATTGGTGGCAAGCTATCCTAGCTGTTCCGTAGTTTTTATCAAAGAAAACTTATAAAGTACTGTTTTCTTAGAGCTAATTATTAACTATACATATACGCAAGATCCAATTATATTATGCAAGCAATTTTATTTTCTGTTCAGCAGAGATTTCAACAAGTAACAAAAGTACACTTGTTTTAAGTGAACAAACACAGAAATAATTTACTAACCTTTTTAAATGGAGTGTGTTTCTTGTTGGTATGTTATCTTGTGTAAGCCGTTAAACTTTTGAATATGCCACCCAACACTTTGCATCGCAACACTGCACTGTGTCAAACGAAGCTAACTGAACGCTCCCGAAAAAAATACTGGGGGGCTTCTTATTGGATGGAAGATAAAATAGATAGGAGCGGGCGAAATTCAAATCGACGTGAGGGGTGGGGGGGTAGCGATGCTGTATTAGGAAGCAGCATCTCCCTTTCATCCCCCTTCCCCACAGACAACGCCATCTCTGAATAGTCCTTTCGAAGTCCGAACCAGACCTCGGTTCAACGGATAAAAAATACCTGCGACCGAGTAGTATATGTAGGAAGTAGGTTGAGTTTTCTCCCGAGGTCAGGGAGCTGCGGAACGAATTACACGTCGGCGGTATAGCTTCAGCGGACGTTAAATGGACGTCAAACAAAAATTCCCGAGTACGAGCCGATAAAATAGACAGTCGGCCAACTTTTTACCCAACTCTTTTGCTGCCTGGGTGTCCAATAGGTTTTACATAATTAAAAATACAGCTGAAACACATGTTCTGATTTTATTACGCTTTAGCTCCTAATTAATATAACATTTGAATGGCAACATTAAATATCATTGTGTTTCTGAGGAATGCAAATAATTTTTCCAGCGATTATACGCGGAGTCCGCACTCCAGGTGGAGTATAGCTCAGGACCCGTACAACACGGATTCCTAAAACAAAATATCTACCGTGTTATGGGGGGGGGGCGTCCACTGTAGTGTGAAGTTTGAATTTTTATGTACCAATGAATGAACATGCAAGAAACAAGCAATGTGTAGCTCAGTAACATTCTATCTGATCCAATCTTTGGGTTTTGTCTGATAAATTATGTCTTTCTTACGAATAAGCCTTATTAGGGGCCGAATGCCTCATACGAAAAGCGAGCGTAGCGAGTCTAGGGGCCTTGGCCCCTAGTCAGTTAAAAAATATCATAATTTTCAGAAGCAACTGAGGAGAAAAAATCATTAGTTTTAGTACGCAAACCACGAACATTCTGGTAAAACATAGAGTCACTTGTCGGAATCCCAAATAGGTTTATCGAACTCAGTTCCGGAGTCATCAGAATTCACTTCTAAAACTTGGTTTTTCCTCAATCTGCCGAAAAACTCCGACACAAGACATCCATCTGGCCAAACTGAAGCATCCATTAACTGGTAAAAAATCACTCTCATACACTTCAACATGGAAAGATGAGTAAGTTTGAAATTTAGTCTTGAGTTTCTGTCATAAAAGAAAGTCTAAATTCAATGGAGACAAGAAATTCGTTACCTGTTTCACTGTTGTCTCGACTTAATCTGAACAAAAAAAATTGCTTTTCTACGTGGCAACCTTTTCACACTACTTAAGTTCGACTCTTTCTTGGATCCATTAACAATAAGTTTTCTTTTTCCCCTCATTTTGCACAGAAATACTTACAGGAAAATTTTCGACAATCGGCACTGTCGAGACAGAGTTTATAACTGAAGCATATGTCTTTTGGCGCCTTGAATTTTGTTGGTTTGATCAGTGCCGGTCCTAGACCTTCGGCCGCCCACGTGCAAATTAAAATTGGCCGCCCCTTTTCTTACAAACCAATAAAATCTTATAAATAAAAATGAAATTCTGTTTGTTTGTTTGTTTGTTTATTTGTTTGTTTGTTTGTTTGTTTGTTTGTTTGTGGATTTGAGTTGTATACAAATCCACAAAAATGGACATATCAGCCTGAAATTTTGCACAGATATGTAAAATAATATAGAATAAATCATAGTCCACTTTAAAACTTTGAAAGTCCACCCGTTCCCGGAATTTAAGAGATTTTTTATGTTCTCTACGCAAAAAGCTTTCCGTAATTGTAACCCCTGTAGTGAAAAAAGTGTGAAATAAGGATCGTGGTTGCCATGTCTGGCGATTTTGCCGAATAAGATGTTTTAAATTCTCAAAGTAAAAATAAAAGAATAATAATGATTTTTTTTTGTTAGTTTATATTCGTAAGGTTATTTTTTTTTAATTATAATATCGTGTGCATGGGAAATCGGAGCAGGAATGAAATGTTTTATACGCAAAACAATAAGAATTGAAAATTTCCGAGGCTAATAGGTAATTTTTTTTAGTTTGGCGAAAAAATAAAATGGCTCAAATGCCGATTTTTAGAAAGTGAGTTCTAGCGGTTTGCACAGATTTCGGCTTGGCGCAATTTATTGAGAGCTTAAGGAAATAGATTTTTGAAAACAAGTGTAAAGGTTTTATTAGAATACAGCGTTAAATTTTAATGATCCGTGAAGAAATAATGCAGTTGTTAAGGGATTTCAAGCGATCTATCTCCAGAATTCTCGCCAAATGAGTACATTGATTTAAGTTGGGGGAATTCCGCCAAATTTCAGAAAATTGAAATCTTCTCATTTACTACATCGGAGTAACGATGAATAAAACACGTTATAGTTGATAATTTTAAAATTTTCGGCTGTATTAAGGGATTCCACTTTTGAAATAAAGGCTTGCTTTACTTTTTCGCGGTCGAACCATTTTCCATATTGATTGCTGCTAAGTCAATGCTTCGAATGATTTCCTGAAAAAACGCTTGCACAATGGCGTATGTTGGCACTTTGGCGAGGCTTAGATTTGAAACTGAAACTGGATTTTATTTGAGACTGGGATATATAATGACACTGGTTATAGATAAAAATGAATGTTGGTATGTGTGTATGAGGTTGAAAAACTCTAGCACCGTTGCACCATGAAATTTGGTTCACCTAAGTCTTTTATCATTGAGAAGCTTTTTATGCTATCCGTTTTCCTCTAACTTGCCACAAGGTGGCGCAGCAGAACGTCGAATTCTATTCCGTTTAGCCGTTTACTATGCGAATATCGTCCAACCGATTTCGATGAAATTTGGTACACGCGGATATTAGAACACGGAGAATATTTTTCACTATCCATTTTGCTGTAACTTGCCGCTAAATGGCGCTGCAACGCATCAACTTCTATACCGTTCGACCGACCGGCATAAAATTTCTTATACTTACACATTTCAGCACGAAGAATATATTCTAACTGTGTTCCTTTTGATGTTACTCACCACTAGATAGCACTGCAATGCATTATTATTTTAACTCGCCACTAGATGACGCTGCAGCTGGCCAAATTCTTGACCATTCAAACGGTCGCTATGAAAATCAGTATACATAGCTATTTGAACAATGAGAATATTTTCGCGTTATCCATTTTGCTATAACTCGCCACTTGACGGCACTGTAGCAAATCATTACTTTAATTAACCACTAGATCGCGCTGCAGTGCATCACTTCTTGACTGTGCAACTGAGCGCTATGAAAATAGGTATATAGATATTTGAACACGGGGAAGAGTTTGGCGCTATCCATTTTCCGATATAATTTGCCACTAGATGTCGCGTCAACACATGAACTTCACAGGGATGTCCAGCCGATCGTCCTGAAATTTCGTATTCATCGATATCTGAATGCGAAGAATATTTCAGCCGTATCCGTTTTGCTGAAACTCGCCACTAGATTGCGCTACGCCGCATGACCTTCTGCACCGTACAAACGATTGCCTTGAAATTCGGTATGCATGGTTATTGAACACAATATAAAGCGATATCCATTTTGCTATATCTCTTTATTACAATAAATAGTAATCACCAAAAATCGTAATATCAAAAAGTCCATTCATTCCCGTGCGAAGAACGGGTACTTCAGCTAGTGTTTAAATAAATTACTATCAAACACTTTTTTTTTAAATGTATGGAAGTGTAAAAAGTATGGAGTGGAGGAAAATCAAGTTAAAGTTCGTATTTTATTTTCAGAAAAGTACAATCTACAACTACAATAAATATTTCCGATCTTTCAAAAAATTATAACAATTTTCGAGCTTTAAGACAGGCACAGATGTCACTTTCAATTGAAATAATAGCCAAATTCGTAAGCCTTTCTTGTGAGATTGTAGATCTTAAGTTTTAATCAAACTCAATTTTGAAAAGACAAGCAAATTTCACCTATCATCAGTGTTGCTTATTTCACCAGAAGCAACACTGATTGGTATAGTAAAAAATATTCTGAGTGCTATAGATAAATTGGGAAAATATGATGTTAAATCTTGACTTAATATATGATTCAAAATTTCTAATGGCTTTAACCGGCAAATATTTGGAAAAAGATCTCGAAAACATAATAGTTCACTGTGCAATTCTATACCGTCTGAGTCCCTTTCTATTTTTCCATCTTTATTGTTTTGAAGTTTAATGTCCAAATCCATGCAACTTTTTTTTCAACTTGTCACTATCTTTAGAGTTAAACGTTAGTAAGAAACTGAATATTGAGAAACAGCTTTCCAACAAATCGAAACGTTCACCTACTGAATTGATGGAAATATGCAAAATTTGAAAATAAAAATTAATCTTAAACCCTTTTTAAGAGTCTGTAACATCTTGCACTACGTCCCATTATAGCAACCAGTCCGGTAACATTTTCCCCGGACACACTAACATTCATTTTAGGACTGTGATTGGCTGCTAAGAAAAAAAATCTCGTGTGGACAACACATGACTTCCTTGCACGTCTATTAAATCAAAAAAAAAATTTCTGCACACTTGATCTAAACTTATTTTGTTTGAAAGAGATAAAACATCAGTAATAGTAAGGTTTAGCGATTTCTAGCCAAATATTTCGATATCGCCAAGCTGAGTTCAGTTTGAAAGATTTCCATCTCACACTTTATTTGACGATATTTCACCAAAAGCTGACAAGCTTGAGATAGTTTGCGAGATTTTGGGGACAGCCAAAGCAGTCATTGACCACAGACTTTCAATGAATTGAATGCATCCCTGTACGCTCACCCTGTAAATAAATTCCCAGTCGATTGCAGTAAAAAAAATATTGAAAACAGCTACATATTACAATAGTTCTAAATACAAAAGTTCAAAATTCTACGGGTTAAAGTTTTAGAGTTTTACAAAATATGAAATAATTTTTGGCGCCAAATAAGGCGATATTTCGGCTAAACTCACCAAGGTCGACGACATGTGGCGAGATTTTAAGCATGGACCAAACAATGACTGACTATCGCCAAATTTTGCGATATTTCGTCAAAACTTGCCAATAACGAAGAAAAATGGCGATATTTTGGACATGGACAAAATGACTGACTATCGCCGAATTTGGCGATATTTTGGTAAAACCCGCCAAGGTCGACCACAAATGGCGAGATTTTGGGCATGGACCAAACAATGAGACTCGAAAAATTTGGCGATTTCTCGCCAAAACTCGCCAAGAACGATGACAAATTCTTCAAAATAAAATGCAATTATTCTACGAAATTGATTTCAAAATCAGTCGTTTGTCTCGATTTTGGCCAGCAGTATTGCTCAACATGAGTGTTGCGATATTGAAAGTTTTAAAACGTGTCTGCTTTTAAGTTTATATTATGCTTATTTCCCTATTAGTAGAGTCTATCAATCACACATAACATTATTTAAATTTTGATTCATCCCATGGAAAAATAAAAGAAACTTATCGGCATTGCCCATACTAATCGATCTCGCCAGAAAACGGCGTGACAACAGTCACTTCAAACTTTAGTCATAGCTATGCGCGAGGCTTATTGGCGGAACGGATAGCACGCTGGCCTCCCAACCCATAGTTCCCGAGTTCGAATCCAGCCGCGTACGTTTGATTGAAACACATTAAAATAACTTAAAATTTCAGCATAGAGAGGGAAATGCGTGGAAAAATAAAGTGCGTGGGAGAGTTCACGGGAGTCACACGGGTGCCCCGTGTATTTAGAATTTTTTTTTTTTTAGGAAAATTTTTTAAGCTTGAAATTAAGCTTCCATGTCAAGCTTGATTCAAACTTGCTATGTCAAGCTTAATGCAAGCTAGGCAAGTGTAAACTAGAACACTTGATTCAAGCTTGCATTAAGCTTACACGCTTGAAATTTTCAAGCTTAATTCAAGTTTATTGACTTGATAAATCAAGCTTGCTGCAAGTTTCATGCAAGTTTGCTGTGCTGTCTGGGGCGAGATTTTGGGCATGGACCAAACAATGACTGTCTACAGTTGTGTTATATTGAAGATGTCCGTAGACATTAAAGTATTGAAATTCTTTTCGGTGGTCCTGTAAATAAACTCTTCAGTAGATTGGAACCAAAAATCGAGATGCATAACAAGATGTTACAACAATCTTATCTATGAAATTTCAACATTCTATGACTGGTAGTTTTTGAGATTTGAGAGTTAAATACATACACACGTACACCAAAAGTCGCCAAGCTTGGCGACTTTTGGCGTAGTTGTTGAGGGAGGCATGTGACTATGGTCGGATCATTACCTCACTTATATGGTAGAACGGTATTGTGCTTGAAATGGATGAATGTCCCTGAAATTGCCATTGACCGTAATGTATTGGAAATCTTTTCAGTGTTCCTATAGCGGAACTATAAATCATAAAGACACTTTTTTTAATGGAGAAATTCATTTTGTAACTCTTAACTGCATATATCACTTCCGAGTCGTTTGAAATAGCCCAATATTTTAAAATACACTTTAATGAATTTCGGCCAATAGAGCGCAATGTATTTCGAATCTTTTGCGCGGTGCTGTAGATAAACTATCCAGTCGAATGGAACCGAAAGGGGAGGTGCACAACTAGATGTTACAAAAATCCTAAATATAAAGTTTCGACATTCTACGCCTAGTAGTTTTTGAGATATGCGAGTTTAATGAATTTCGGCCCATAGAGCGTAATGTATTTTGAATCTTTTGGGCGGTCCTGCACATAAACTATTCATTCGATTGAGACCAAAAGTGGAGGTCATCGAAAAGTGAGATGCATCGAATTAGTTCTTAAAATTAAATTTAGAGGTAGTCAAAATCACTTTTTTCGTCGAAATTTGGCCCCCGAAATTTTTCGGGATCACATTACTTCCTTCTACTCCGTACAAGGAAGTAAAAAGGAATTTTTCGCCCCCAACCGACTCCAGTGTAGCGATGTGGTTTGAGCGTTTTAAACCAAAGCGATCTCAGGCAACTCGGAACGGTTTGTGGGTATGTGAAACAGTGCGAGCAGCTGGTTACGGTTTAGGGTAATGCTCACCTAAATTTTGTTTGTTACTTCCTTTCTTTAAAAAAAAAAAAAAAAAAAAAAATTATATAAGGTCATTATTTTTTTATGTTGGTTGATAATCAGTCCGCCGCCCCTTAAGTTTGGCCGCCCACGTGCGGTGCACCATCTTGCCCCCGCTAGGATCGGCACTGGGTTTGATTAAGTCCAGAAGAAACAGAAGTCGGAGACACTAACTGACAAGCACCAGACATTTTCCTTGACTTTCCGTTAGAATTCACAATCCCATCAGGTACCAAGCAAATCTGGTTAGCGATGCATTCAAATTTACTAGAAATATCCTTTCGGAACGAAGTAAATTCATCCTTTAACTCCCTAAACAAATCTTCTAAATTACTGGAGGAACGTTGGCTTAAATTATCTCCAGCAGATGGCATCACATCACCAACCAGCTTCCCACTCGCCATGAAATCAGCGGAAACTTCTTGAGAGGCTTCATAGTAAATAAATGATAATGATCTAATACACCCAAATTCCTTTTTAATTAAAGACTTCAACTCACGCAAAGCGTTCCTGGCATAGTCCCGAACCTATTGATTCATATTACACTTAAAATTAATTCCAGTATCCAGTGGAGGCTCGTGGGATACAGCAAGTACAGCCGGGCTGCACTTGAAATTATCAGCACATACTTTAAAATAATTTATTCTACTTTCTTAAATTCAGATTAGAATTATGGAATTCCTATGGTAAATTAAAAAAAAAAATCTCAAAAAAAAGAAAAGAAAAAGAAAACGTATTGTAGTAACGGCCGGATCTCTCATTCAGAAAAAAACCCCTTTAATCTTCCCGCAGTTCAACTCTGAAAGTCGTTGGTACAGCCGAGGCCTCCGAGAGAGGAGAAAGATTCTTTCTCCTCTCTCAGAGGCCTTGGTACAGCCCTCAGCGCTGATTAAGTAATTGGCAGCACCGTTGCCATGGTAACGAGTACGTAAGCAGTTTCTCCGGCTTAGGATAGCATAGGGTGTTTTAGCTAAGACACAGCCGAAGAAAGGTTTTCTGTCTTTTGCAGCAGTTGTGAATTCGACGAACTGATTGGCTCGGACGAGAAGTGAGGGAGAGGATAAAGACACAAAATATATGTTCTGGCCCAGCGTTTCTCAACCTGAGGGGGGCGCGCCCCCCGCAGAACGTTCGCAGGGGTGGGCAGGGGCGTAGCCAAGGGGGTGTTAGGGGGGTCATAACCCCTCCATGAGAATTTTTTTTGCCATACAAAATGTATATTCTGCACTACATCATCACACATATGTATACATATATATATATGAGTTGCAGTAGTCGTAACCTCCCCCCCCCATGGAAAATTTCTGGCTACGCCAGTGAGGGGGGGGGGCGAGAAAAACTATAGAGCAAGTAGTGATGCATGTTTTTAAAAAATCATCTTATTTATTCTCATTTTTACTCAAAAATAGGTCCATTTGAGCTTAAAATGTTCATTATTAAACATTAAAAAACTCAATGTATGCTGAAAAATGTGTGGGGGGGGAGCGCCACTGTAAGTTAGCCTTTGTTGCGGGGGGGCACGACGTTAAAAGGTTGAGAACCGCTGTTCTAGCCCATTCTAACGAAAACAATAGTTTTTTTTGTCTGGGAAGGTTGAAAGTTTTTATCCTTATTTGTTACTGTGTCCATGTGTTATTGGAATCTATGATTTAACCGTTTTGAAACATGGAGCCCCGTTATTATCCAGTTTGCGTCTTGCTTGAAACTCCGTTTAACACATGGAAAGAAGATAATAAACGACAACCACTAAAAGAAAATAGACCGACACCAAAATTGTCCATTCATAAGAAAAAAGCAGGTTCGTCTCAGCATGGTCGTAGCTTCCATTTCTCGTGATATGCACTATTCTCGTGGCTATGGGGCAGTTTTTATTTATAAAAAAATGTTTTGTTGGCCGTGTTTAATTGTTGAGATAAAAAAGACCGTTTGGAATGGTACTGGATAGGATGGATTAACCACCATCATACGAGCACGTAAAACACATGAAAGCTCAATCGAGCATTTAAAAAATTCTTTAAAATTTAAGGAGTTGATAAGAAGTGGGAGCTAAATTGCTGACGCTTTAAAGGAAAACTCTCGACTTTATATTGCTAAATTTATCAAGAAGGTAAGCCTGAATAGACGCTTCATGCAATTACCCATCAAAGCAATATTGTTTTTAAGTAAGCAAGAACTGGCATTAAGAGGACATGGCGAGCGAGAAAATTCTTTAAACATTGGGAATTTTAAAGAGCTTTTAAAATTAATGATATCTGAATTAAAACAACGCCTTTTTATGAGGACATCACTGACTGATTCGCAAGTTTAAAAGAAAAGAGGATTGATTGACTTATAAAAAATAAGTAAGTTTACTTTTCTTTTTTCTTCTTTTCTTCTCAAGTTATCATTACAAAAGAAAATTCTCAGGAAACTTCGAATCAGACACTGATTAATGCAATTTTGAGGATAGGAGCGGCTGGTTGAAATTTATGTCCATTTTATGGAAGTAAAATAATATCGCTTACATTTTTATGTAATTTCTTTTTTTTTTAATCCTGGGTGAGGGATTATTCCGCCAGCTTTCCAATTCAGTAACAAAGATTTTCCATTCCTGGGGGGGGGGGGGGGTATATGTTTCCGGCTGCACTAGCAGTTTTGACCACGGGCCGCCACTGGCAGTATCCACTGTAACGGACACCGCCAAGAAAGTAAAAAGTTACTGGCAACCCCCAAAGAGAGGGAGAGTCCCTCTCGAGCAGCAGAGAGAAAAGGACGCTGAGAGGATGGGCTCCGAGAAAATTTTCCCTTGTGATACCGAAGGCGTTCGCTCGGTTATTGAAATTGTAAATATGTGTATTTTTGTGTCGTCTGTGTGTAAAATTCATCCATGTTAACCAAGAATATAACCTAAATAAAGTTAAGCAAACCACATGGTTGTGTGCGGCTGCCTTCCTTCAGCTTCTGAACGGGGCGATACGTTACAGACGATGAAAAATTGGAGGTTCCACCGAGATACCATGAATGCAAGGGTATCAAGGTCAGGTATGTTCTCCACCTTTTACCATAGCCAGGCCAAAGGGAAAAATTAAAAATTTCTATAAGAGTATCTTGTAGTTCTCACCCTGAGAATACAGGTTCTGTTGTTTTATAATTTGCATCTTGTATTGTATTATACATGCGGAATATTGCTTTTTAATAGCTCTAATGTTATTAAAAGTAACTTCTAACCATTAGAAGTGTATTAAGTCCATATACTCACCAGAGTATAATATTTTACTGTGAATTATTTTATTTATGTACACGCCAGTGTACGAGCATCGAATTTCTCATCCTGAGGAAAATAATTTTTATGGAATTAAAACTTTCGTCCTGAAAGTATAGGTTTTGCTGCCTTAATAGATTAAGTACATTAGTAAGATATGCTTCCAACCATTGGAAAGGCATGAGAACATTTCTCACCGAAGTTTATTATGTACTTGAAATATTATTTTTTTATGCACACCAGTGTTGATATTATTAATTCTGTTTATTTCAAACTTTCGTCCTGAAAGTATCCGTTTATATATTTCCAGCCATTGGAAATTCATGAGAACAATTCTTACCAGAGTTTATTGTGTCTTTGAATTATTATTTTATGCACACCAGTGTTAGTATTATTAAATTATTAATTTCAAACTTTCGTCCTGAAAGTATATGTTTTATATATTTCCACCCATGGGAAATTCATGAGAACAATTCTCAAGAGAGTTTATTGTGAATTTGAAATATTATTATTTTATGCGCACCAGTGTTAGTATTATTAATTTTGTTGGTTTCAAACTTTCGCCGTGAAAGTATATGTTTATATATTTCCAGCCATTGGAAAATTCATAGTATTTTTCTCATCAGAGTTAAATAACTAGAAGTATTATAGATTATGCATAACAGTGTTTTTAAATTCTCATCAGAGATAATATTAGTGTAAATCTCTTATTTTTATGTGCACAAAACATATAACTTCCTAGTATTTGCACCAGCGAACACTTTTATAGTACGTGTGTTTATATTTTGTTTTGAACTACTTCTCCCTGTGTGAACGGAGATAAGAGGGCATTGCAGGATTCCCCGCTTCACACTGTGCAGGTGTCCGAGCGGACACTTGAGCCTGACTCATTTGTTGTTTATGTTGTTTCTTCGCTTTTTCCCTGAATCTGCGAAGCTTTCAGAAAAAGAAAAAAAAAGTGCTATGAGTCATTGCTGTGTTTTTGATGGTATGTTAGAAGAATTTAACGAGCTTGCTTTTCCTCTTTTATTTTTTTTTTATCGCACTGTAGAAATTTGCTTTAGTGAATAGGTGTTAGACATTTTTTTTTTTATCCCTTATATTTATTGTATGTTCTTTTGCTTTGAGCTGTTACTTAGATATTTTTTTTGAAAATGTCGTATTTAGGGAAGGGATTAAAATCGGATTTAATTTCGGTAGCCTTAGAACTTGGTGAACAGGCTACTGAAGATCTACGTGTAATCGAATTAAAACAATTAATCCTTGGTAGTAAAAACTATGAGGAAGAATTTGTGAGAAATCTATTAGATAGCACGATGAAAGAAAGATTAGACAAAGAGGAAATGGAAAAACAAAATAGAAATAGAGAATATGAATTGCAGAGGCAAAAATTAGAAATGGAAAAGCAAATTAAAGACGGAGAAATTCAATTGGAAAGGCAAAAATTAGAACTTGAGTGTTTAAAAGCAAAACAGGGGGTCGAAACAACAGTATCCGCGGCTGTGGTAGATTCCAATTATAGTCAAAATTTTCAAAAACTAATGCCAAAATTTAATTTAAAAAACGATGATATAAGTTTATTCCTGGAACTTTTTGAGAGGCAAGCTAAATTGATGCAGATACCTAAAGAGAGATGGGTTTCTTACTTAATTAGTACCTTACCAGCGGAGATAAATAATGTAATAGCGCGAGAACCGGAGAAAGAAACTCACGATTACCAATACGTTAGAACGTTGTTGCTTAACAGATTTAAACTCAGCGCGGAAAAATTTCGGCAAATGCTGGTAAAATCTCAAAAAAATCCCGATTCCACTTGGCAAGATTTTTATCACGAGTTAAACACATTTTTAGAGGGGTGGCTAACAGGCCTTGAAATTAAAACATTCGAACAACTCAAAGATCTAATGTTGGTAGACCAGATTAAAAGACGAGTGCCAAACGATTTTAAGGAACACTTTTTGGATGAGTGGTCTACAATTACTTCCCCTAAAGAACTGGTAAGGAAAGTTGAGGAATTTGAGGATACTAAGAAAACCATAATGGGAAAGAGTAAGTTAGGAGAATCTTCAGTTAAGGGAAATAGTAAACCAGTAAAGAATTTCTACAATGGTAATGTTAACAAAAAGCCCCCAAACGGAATTTCTAAGAAAGAAAATGACGGGCGTACCTTTGCAAGGAAAACGGGTGTAAACTTTGAGCATAAGAAAAAGCTCAGCTGTTTTGAATGTGGCTCTTACGACCACTTACGACCTCAGTGCCCCAATTTAAGAATTCAAAAATCTGAAAAAAATTTATTAGATCCTTTCACTGTAAACGGGAAAGTTAATGGATTTGAGATGCCCATTCTCCGCGATACCGGAGCCACAGTAGACGTTGTCTGTCAAAAATATGTTGACAAAGACAGAATGACCGGGGAACACGTTTGGGTTCAGCATATTTTCGATGACCATATGACTTGTTTACCCGTTGCTGAAGTAGACGTAGAATGCGAATTAGGTACAATAACCACCAAGGCAGTTGTAATTGCGAACAAGCTGGATCAAGGGCGGTATATTTTAGGGAATCAAACTTCGGCTCTCTTAGAGCAATGTAGAGAAAATGTCCCATTAAGTACTGAGAGTGTTAATGCTGTCTTGACTCGGTCTCAAAGGCGACAGCTGAAAGATGATAAAAATTCATCAGACGAAAAGTTAGTCATTGAGGAGCCTGACGTTCCATTGGAGGGAAATAATGAGGACGATAACTTAAAGAATATCGACATTTTACCTCAGGTAGATTCCAATACTATCCTAGATAATATATTTCAAATGGATTCTCAGTCTTTTATTAATGAGCAGAGGAAGAGTAAAGAATTAGTACCGTTATTTGAGTCAGTAAAACCGGAGGGTGACAAGGCTGATTTTAAAATCCAAAATGGAATTTTAGTTAAGACGAAATTAAATAAATTTGGTGATGAGCAAAACCTGATTGTTGTTCCGGAAACTCTCAGGGAGCAAATTAAAAATTTATGCCATGATGACATTTCAGGCCACTTAGGAATTCTTAAGACAAAAGATAAGTTAGTGAGGCACTTCTACTGGCCAAATTGTTATAAAGAAATAGAAGAATATGTGAAAACTTGTGATCCCTGTCAGCGTGTTGGAAAGGCGACTGACAAAAAGAAAGCACCCCTAATGAGTGTACCCATTATTTCGGAAGTTTTTAGCAAAATAAATGTTGATGCTTGTGGTCCTTTACCAACATCAACTCAAGGGAATAGATACCTCATAACTGTAATTTGTTTAGGGTCTAAATTTCCTGACGCTATCCCTGTCCCAGATATAACTTCTAAATCGGTGGTCGATGCACTTTTGTTGATTTTCAGCAGGATGGGTTTCCCAAAAGAAATTCAGACGGACCAAGGGAGATCCTTTATGAGTGTTCTAACGGTTGAATTTTTAGAGAAATTTGGAATAAAAATCCTTCGAAGTTCTATTTATCACCCACAGACTAATCCAGTTGAAAGGTTTCACCGATCTGTGAAAAGGATATTGAAAGTTTTATGCATCGAAGCTGCTCCTAATTGGGAAACTCAAATACCAATTGCTCTTTTTGCTTTAAGGACTGTCACTCACGAAAGTACAGGCTTCAGTCCTGCAGAACTTGTATATGGCAATAACCTTAGAACCCCTAATGTGTTATTATACGAAAAATGGTTAGAGCCCCCAGAGGAAGGGAATACTGTAGTTGAGTATGTGTTCGAACTGATAAATCGATTAAAAAAGAGTAAGGAGCTAGCAAAAGAAAAAATGGAAGAGATGCGAGACAAAAGAAAGAAATGGTATGACCGTAATGCCATAAAAAGAGAATTTCACGAAGGAGATTCCGTGTTAGTTCTAACAATAAATCAGGCCCATAAATTAGCACCTCAATGGAAGGGACCAGGTAAAATTGAAAAGAGATTATCCGAGACAAATTATGTCGTCAGTTTCGAAGGGAACCAAGAGATAAACAAGGTTTATCATGTAAACATGATGAAACCGTATTACAGAAGGCCCGAAATTTTAAATTTAGTGACATTAGGCGAAAATAATGAGTCCTTAGACACACCAGAGTTAGATGGGGATTTTCCTTACATGTTAGTTGATCCTAAAGTGTTTGATTTTAACGAAATAGTAGAAATAAATCATTTGAAAGAAAGACTCAGCGATGAACAAATTATCGAGTTAAGAAATTTGTTACTAAAATATATTACTATCTTTTCAAACATCCCCGGCAAGACACACTTAGTTCAACATGATATTGAATTAACCAGTGATAAGCCTATTCAGCAAAATCCTTATAGAATGACAATTAGACAAAACGAGTTGTTAAAAGCAGAAATTAAAAAACTGATACAATATAATGTAATTGAACCGGGAGACTCCGAATACGTTTCTCCAATGATCCTCGTAGAGACGCCAAATAGGGACCCTAGGCCCTGCATTGATTACAGAAAATTAAATGAAATAACACGCACTCAGTTTTATCCCATTCCGAATATAGAACAGCGAGTTGAAACAGTTGCAGCAGCTACATATATCACTTTAATCGATTTGACAAAGGGCTACTGGCAGATTCCGTTGAGCCCCAGAGCTCAGAAAATTGCGGCTTTTGCCACAAACTTTGGCGTATATAGACCACTACGTATGCCATTTGGTCTTAAAAATGCACCGTATTACTTTAGTAAATTGATGAGTGAAATTTTGAAAGGGTGCGACAGTTATGCGATTCCATATTTAGATGACATCGCGATCTTTTCTCAGACCTGGGATGAACATTTAGGACATTTGCAGGAGGTTTTGGAACGGATAAAAAGGGCAAATTTAACTATAAAACCTGCCAAGTGTAGATTTGCTCAAGAAGAGGTACAATACCTTGGACACGTTGTAGGACGCGGAAAACGTTCACCAGCTGAACTCAAAATAAAGGCTATACAATCTTTTCCTGTCCCAACAACAAAAACTGAAATCAGAGCTTTCTTGGGATTAGCAGGCTATTACAGACAATATATTCCAATGTTTTCTGTAATAACTGCGCCTCTAACAGATTTGTTGAAAGGGGAAAACAAGAAAGGTAAAATTACCTGGAATGAGGAATGCACTGCTTCATTTAATTTACTTAAAGAAAAACTCACTAATAAACCTCTCTTGCACGCTCCAAACTTTTCAAAGCCATTCATATTGCAAACAGATGCATCGGATTTAGAATACGGGGTTATTTTGTCACAAACGGATGAAAATGGGGAGGAACATCCAATATTGTACCTTAGCAAAAAATTTACTCCAACTGAAAAGAAGTACTCTACCACTGAAAAAGAGTGTGCGGCCATCTTATATGGCATTAAGAAGCTTAAAGGGTATATAGATGGACAGACAGAATTTTGTATCCAGACGGATCACAACCCACTTGTTTGGTTGCAAAGAAATTCCGGCAATAATCCACGATTAATTCGCTGGGCGTTAGCCTTGCAAGCTTTTAATTTTTCAATTAAACATAAAAGAGGAAAAGAAAACTCAAATGTTGACTGTTTAAGTCGAAATCCCAAATATGACACTTAGAAAACCAAGGTCATAAAAATGTTTTTGATTTTAAAAGTGTAATTATTGTGTTTAAAGTTGTGTAATTATTGTGTCTAACGCTGTGTAACTATTGTGTGTTAAATTTGTGCTTTATTCAAATTTTGGTGAGAAAAAGAAAAGAAATGTTTTCAGTATAACAAATACCATTTAACTGGGTGGATATTTTTATATCATCCTCATTGTTTGTACTATTATATGTGTGAACTTATCTGTATATTTACCTAAAATTATTATGGCCTGGTAATGGGTGGAGGACTCGTTAAGGTATCTACACCGAAATGAGAACTCAATTACATTCATTTTCAAACTTGAACTGTGAACTCTTTAACGTATCTACACTGAAATGAGAACTCGATATAACGTTCTCAGATTTGAAGTGCGAACTTAATTACAGTTTTTTTTCAAACTTGAACTGTGAAGTATAACGTACTAAACTGTGAACTATAAAGTGTGAAAGTATAATGTGCACACGAACTAAGAACGAATTATTACATACTGTACATAAACTTTTTTTCGTTGTTTTCCCTTGTATATCGGGAAAGCCAACCTTTTGTGGAAGGAGGGGTTGTAGCGGACACCGCCAAGAAAGTAAAAAGTTACTGGCAACCCCCAAAGAGAGGGAGAGTCCCTCTCGAGCAGCAGAGAGAAAAGGACGCTGAGAGGATGGGCTCCGAGAAAATTTTCCCTTGTGATACCGAAGGCGTTCGCTCGGTTATTGAAATTGTAAATATGTGTATTTTTGTGTCGTCTGTGTGTAAAATTCATCCATGTTAACCAAGAATATAACCTAAATAAAGTTAAGCAAACCACATGGTTGTGTGCGGCTGCCTTCCTTCAGCTTCTGAACGGGGCGATACGTTACACCACTTTTACATAGCATAAATCAAGAGCACCAAAAAAGTCGTCCTCCATCATGTCAGCCATGTTGCCACCAGTTTTAGGGACATTCATCCATTTCAAGCACAATATCGTCCTACTATGTAGTTCGGTAATGGTCCAACCACGGTCACGTGCCACCCTCAAGAATTACGCGAAAAGGTGCCAAGCTTGGCGACTTTTGTACGTGTGTATGTATTTTACTCTCAAATCTCAAAAACTATTTAGTCGTAGAATGTTGAAATTTCATATATAAGATTCCTGTAACATCTAGTTGTGCATGTCGATTTTTGGTTACAATCTACTGAAGTGTTTATTTACAAGACCACCCAAAAGAATTTCAATACATTAACGCCTGCGGACATCTTCAATATATTACATCTGTAGTCAGTCATTGTTTGGTCCACGCCCAAAATTTCGCCATTTGTCATCGATCTTGGCGAGTTTTGCCAAAATATCGCCAAATTTGGCGATAGTCAGTCATTTATCCATGCCCAAAATATCGCCATTTGTCTTCGTCCTTGGTGAGTTTTGCCAAAATATCGCCAAATTTGGCGGTAGTCAGTCATTGTTTTGTCCATGCCTAAAATCTCGTCATTTTTCGTCAACCTTGGCAAGTTTTGCCGAAACGTCGCCAAATTTTGGCATAATTCTTGAGGGAGGCACAAGTTTTAGTTATGCGAAGTACGATATTATTTTTGGCGACAAATTTGGCGATATTTTGCCAATTTTTATTTGTTGACCTAAGTAGGAATTGACTTTAAAATTTTTTTTAATAATACTTTTTGGATTCCAATCGTCTGGCTGATTTATTTACAGGGTCACCCAAATGACTTAAAATACATTAAGGTGTATGGATACATTCAATTCATTGAAAGTTTGTGGTCAATTACTACTTTGGCTATCCCCAAAATATCGCCAAATTAAGTGACAGAGGTACATCTTTCAAATTGAACCCAGCTTGGCGATAGCGGAAATATTTGGCTAGAAATTGCTAAACCTTCGTATTACTGCAGTATTTTATCTCTTTCAAACAAAATAAGTTTAGATGAAGTGCGCCGAAAATATTTTTGATTTAATAGACGTGCAAAAAAAGTCATGTGTTGCCCACATCAGATTTTTTTTCATATAGTACATGGTAGTATACTTCATTTAAAATAAAAGAGTATGCAGAGTTATTAAATTTATATTTTACAAGACGGGGGCCGAAGGATATATTCCGCGAAAAAAAAAAAAAAATTAGTTCCAAAAGTCACCGCTAGGGGAATATTTGGCGCTGTGTCATAGAGTGTTAACAAATGCAAATCAATACGGAATAAAATCACCTTTTATTATGCATTCAAATGAGGCTCAATGTGGCTGCCGTTGTTGTGGACCACATATTGCATTCTGTGCACAGTATGCGCAACAGCAGAAAGTAACATGTCTGCAGGAATCCCCCGTACAGTCCGTGATATGTTATCCTTCATCGTAGCCATGTCCTAGACCACTCCTTGATAGACCTTGGACTTTATCAACTATAAATTATCAACTATAACATGTTTTATTCATCGTTACCTCGATGTACTAAATGCTAAGATTTCTATTTTCTGAAATTTGGCGGATTTCCCCCAAGTTAAATCAATGTACTCAATTGGCGAGAATTCTGAAGCTACATCGCTTGAAATGCCCTAATAACTGCATTATTTCTGCACGGATAGTTAAAATTTAATGCTGTATTCTAAGAAAACCTATACACTTGTTTTCAAAAATACTATTCCCTTAAGCTCTCAGTAAATTGCGCCAAAAAGCCTAAAACTGTGCAAACCGCTAGAACTCACTCTCTAAAAATCGGCCTATCAGCCATTTTTTTTTCGCCAAACTAAAAAAAATTACATATTAGTCTCGGATATCTTCGATCCTCATTGTTTTGCGTATAAAACATTTCATTCCTGCTCTCATTTCTTATGCGCACACGATATTATAATTAAAAAAATAACCTAAAAAAATAAACTAAAAAAATCATTATTATTCTTTTATTTTTACTTTAAGAATTTAGAACATTTTATTCGGAAAAATCGCCACACATGGCAACCAAGATGCTTATTTCACACACTTTTTTCACTACAGGGGTTAATATTACGTAAAGCTTTCTGCGTGGAGAACATAAAAAATCTCTTAAATTCCGAGAACGGAAATTAAGAGAACCATTCAGGAGGAAAACGTTTTTAAGTGGAGTTTCAAAGTTTTAAAGTGGACTATCATTTATTCTATATTATTTTACATATCTGTGTAAAATTTCAGGCTGATAGGTCCATTTTTGTGGAATTGTATACTACCCAAATCAACAAATTGACAAACAGAATTTCATTTTTATTTATAAGATAACCTGCGATTGTTTTTAAAAATACCCTCTCATTAAATTGCGCCAAGCGCTAGAATCATAGAAAATCTGACACACTTTCAGATTTTTAAATACGCACTAAAGTGCTATATATAAAAAGAGATATAATCCATGGGTCTTCCCTATTTTCGTTCCTTCTTTCATTAAGTTGGAAAGTGTATCATTATTCATGAGTGTGATTAAACAAAATTAAAATTGATATTTCTAACATCCTTTTTTCTGGATGTAATACATTAGATGCAGAAAAGCTGCTCAGAAAAATGCACAATTCCAACTGAATGAAAATTTCAAAAACTTATACGCAGGTGTATTCATAACCCAAATAGCAGACGATTAAATTACGATAAATAGCGCCAAGCGTTAGAATCCTCCTCAAAATCGCGAGAATGCTGAAGATAGATCGCTTGAAATCCCTTAATAACTGCATTATTTTCGCACGGATCATTAAAATTTAACGCTGTATTCTAATAAAGCCTTTGCACTTGTTTTCAAAAATCCGTTTTCTTAAGCTCTCAGTAAATTTCGCCAAGCCGGAAACTGTGCAAACCGCTAGAACTCACTTTCTCGGCATTTGAGCCATTTTATTTTTTCGCCAAACTAAAAAATTTTAACATATTAGCCTCGGAAATCTTGAATTCTTATTATTTTGCGTATAAAACATTTCATTCCTGCTCCGATTTCCCATGCACACGATATTATAATTAAAAAAAATATAACCTTACGAATATAAACTAACAAAAAAAAATCATTATTATTCTTTTATTTTTACTTTGAGAATTTAAAACATCTTATTCGGCAAAATCGCCACACATGGCAACCACGATCCTTATTTCACACTTTTTTTCACTACAGGGGCTAGAATTACGGAAAGCTTTTGCGTGGAGAACATAAAAAATCTCTTAAATTCCGGGAACGGGTGGACTTTCAAAGTTTTAAAGTGGACTATGATTTATTCTATATTATTTTACATATCTGTGCAAAATTTCAGGCTGATAGGTCCATTTTTGTGGATTTGTATTCAACTCAAATCCACAAACAAACAAACAAACAGAATTTCATTTTTATTTATAAGATTTTACGCACTTGGTGAATAGAGACAGTTACAACAATATTTGCGAACTGTTTTGAGTGTTCTTGTAAAGAAATATTTATGCTATTTGCATGAATTTTAGCCTTTGTTAATCAGGAATAGTGCAACTTTCTGTTAGTGAAAAAGATTTAGAATCGGTTCCTAGTTACAGAGATAGCCATTGAGCGTAATGTATTAGAATTATTTTGGGTGTTCCTGTAAAAGAACTATTTATGCTACATGTATGAATTATAGCCTGTAATAATCCGGAATAGTTAGTTTCCTATCAGTGAAAAAAAAAATTGGAATCGATTCAGTAGTTACAGAAATACAAATAGAGCGTAATGTAATTCTTATGAGTTTCCCTGTAAAAGAACTATTTGTGATATATGCATAAAATGTAGCCTATAATACTCAGGGCCCCACCAGTGGCGGAGAGGTTCTGCTCTCGAAATTGGAATCCGGGAGGCACCCGGTTCAAAACCCAGTCGCGCTTGTCGTCCTAGCCGTTCGGAGTTATCCGTGGTTTTCTCCGAAACCTCGCTTAAATATGGGCTAGAATCCCTTAGAAAGTCCGCACAGAAGGCATTCCCCCTTACAGGCCTAAGACCCTAGTGTATTCAATCGGCCTTAATCCACAAACAAACAAACAGTAATACTCAGGAATAATATAACTTTCAATCAGTGTAAAAAGTTCTAGAATCGGTTCAGTAGCTACAAAATGCCCATAGAGTCTAATGTATTAGAATTATTTTGAGTACATCTTTGTAAAAAAATTTATGCTACATTCATGAAAGGTTGCCTTTATGTTAATCCAGAGAATAAGCTATCTTCATTCCAAATTTTTAAATCCTTCAAAATTCTTTTATCCAAATCCGTTCAGCCATTTTTGTGTGATTTTCTGTCACAAATATCCAAACGCGCAAACTTACATATTTATATCAGGGGTTCCCAAACTTTATTCGCCGCGGCAGCCTTGTAAGGCTAAAAGCACTTTAGGGCAGCCTTCTCAGGCTAAAACAAATTGCGGTGGTTTACCTATGAATAGGAAGGGTTTAGAATAAAAAAAGTTGAGATGCATTTTTCATTATTTCTTTTATGCTTATAAGGGCTAACTATCAGGAAATTACTCTCTTGGGAAAGGACTATAGGATTTTTAATCTAAGAGCCAGCGACCGCCAGACCTTCGTCATAGTATAAAAGCTGAAACTTTCTCTGCGCATACCCCCCAACAGAGGTATGAACAATCGGCCACTATAAAGTTTAGATGACCGTAGCTTTTGCAGGTAACAGGTGGCACAGGTGTATAAAATTGCAGAATATTTTCGTCATTTCATAAAGCTTAATATTTTTTATATGTTCTTCTTCGCAATACTAGAAATCACTTTATCCCTTGCCAGACACTTTTCCATCGTGGCAAACCCCCGCCAGACAATCTCAAAGTCATGGAAAACGTAATTCTATTACGAGCGCGCTGCAGCATCGTAAGAAAGTTCAGAAGTAGCAGTATAGAATATGTGCTCGGCACTTTGTGACAGCTTGACGTACTTCGTCGCAGGAGTTTACGAACACAACAGTTTTCCATGACTTTGAGATTGTCTGGCGGGGCTTTGCCACGATGGAAAAGTGTCTGGAAAGGGATAAAGTGATTTCTAGTACTGCGAAGAAGAACATATAAAAATATTAAGCTTTATGAAATGACGAAAATTTTCTGCAATTTTATACACCTTTGCCACCTGTTACCTGCCAAAGCCATGATCATCCAAACTTTATAGTGGCCGATTGTTCCTACCTCTATTGGGGAATATGCGCAGAGAAAGTTTCAGCTTTTATACTATGACGAAAGGTCTGGCGGCCGCGGGCTCTTGCTCTATTTGCCTTACGCACCTTAATCTCAGAGAGTTCCTGTAAAAGAGGAGAATGGACTGAATTTTCTCGAACTTGACTGAAATATTTTCTGTTTTCGCCCACTTAGTAATCGGCTTGGGCAACCTTTTTTGTGGTATACCTGTTTAGATGAAATTTTTTGATTATAATTCCCCCGGCACAGACTTTTCTCGATTATCAACACGGCACCCCTGGCGTACGCTCGCGGAACCCCAGGATGCCGCGGCACACAGTTTGAGAACCTTTGATTTATATCATTGGAAATTTATGAACTTTAAGAATCACATTTGTACTTTTCTTTCTTATGCTTTTTAATTTGGCGAAAACTAACGTATTTTCCATGCCATTTCATGTTTTTCAAACGCATGCGAATCTGCAAATAGAATTTCTGCTTTATTTCAAAAGCATAAATCATTTTGTGCTGGCGAAACTCGCCAAGCATGACCACCTAAAAACGTTTTTTAATTAATAGTTAAAAAAGTAATTAAAATTTCAAAATTCTGATTGTCAGGTGCGCATTATCGCAATTATATGCTCAAATTTTCAAAGTTCTGCGTGCTGTTGATATATCTGGAGAGCATTCATTTTTATTATTATAGATAGATAGATTTGGGGTAAAGTGCATAATTTCTGTGGTATTCCATGTTTTTCAAATGCACGCGATTCTTCACTGAAGTAATTAGCATTTCTGTTAGCTCAAAACATGAATCATTTTATACGGACGAAATTCACCAAACATGGCAACGTAAAAACGGTTTTTAAATAATAATTAAAAAAGTAATTAAAAATCTAAAATTCTAAGTAGCCTATAGCCGTCTCCGGGGTCCCATCTATCTCTATACCAAAATTCATGGGGAACAGGTCCATTCCGCAGAGAATTTCCCGAATTTCCCGACTTCCGCCGCGCCATTTTCTGATGAACTAACCCCGGTACAGGACAATTCGGCCTCGCCATTTTCTCGTGACAAGAAATGGAGTTTGAATAGCACGTTCATATTTGGCGATTCATCCAGCCCTTGTTGGCGACGATGGAATATCAATATGCCCACGGGTGTATATGCTATAAATTAGCGAAACTATTGATAATTTTCTTTGATTTCAGAGATAAATTTCCGATGTTGTTCCGACATCGATAGTGTTTGTCTGTGTTGCGATATTTGGCAATGCATCCAGCACGTGTTTGACAAAAACAGAAAGCCAATATGCCCACGGGTGCATGCACTATAAATTAGTGAACCTATTGATAATTTTCTCTGCCTTCTGAGATTAATTTCCGATGTTGTTCCGACATCGATAATTTTTGTCAGTGTGCCCAACCCAGTCAGAAGGGGCACAAGAAGGATTCCTGATTAGCAGAGAGGTTCCACCAAATGCAGCATATTTGCCTGATATTCTTTTTATTAATGTTGGTATATATTCGATTGTAATTTGTGTCATCATGAGATTATTGCTATTTGGTGACTCTGTGGCGGCCTGATTGGGTAAAAATATTTCTACCATGAATGTTGAACTCTGCACCACCGAGGAATGAAAAGATCCTGTTATTGTTGACGGTATTACTTACTATAAAAAAAGAATACTGAAAAATGGTGAATTTCTGTGGCAGTGCAGTGAAGAAAAGAAATGCACTGCAAAAGTGTATGCACTTGCGAAAAAGACTTTTATCTAACAAAATCTCCCTTTTGAACCGAGCCATTTTGTGGTAGATTCCAGATAGCCATTCCCAACGTGTAACATGGCCCAATGCTAATGTTCAAGGATGCAAATTTTACTTAGGTCAGGCCTAGATCCTTTTCCTCATAGCTTTCAAAATATCCTATTTGTAGTCAAAGAGCAAATAAATATCGCCAACTCCTCGTCGCCAAAAGAAACACTGTCTGTAACCTCCTTCGGCGGAATTGTCCTCTCGAAAAAAAAAAAAAAAAAAAAAAAACACCCGAAAAAGAATCGGCGGAACCCAGACAGCACATAAGCTTAAATCCCACGCCGTGGCGCCGCCGCCGCTAATTTCTCTGTGGCGACGACCTCTATATCTAACATATACCGCCAAAAGTCGTCAAACTTGGCGACATTTTGGGCTGTTTGGGGCAATACATACGACGGCCGTCGTCAAACCGATAGCGAATCTACTTATATAATACGCTAACGTATGCGGTACCAAAATCGACGATATTTCCACGCCGCGAATGGCAACAGCTAGATGTAAACAGTAGTGCAATAACAATAACGCATGTGCAAAAATCCAAATTAACAGTTTAGTGACGTCAAATGGAGCAAGCAATATCTCACGCAGTAGCTAGATTACAAAATAACAATAATGGATACACAAAAATGCAAAATCTTTCGGACTTTTTCACAGCTTTAAAATATCGAATTTACAATACTTGGCGCATTAATCGCCCATCTAAAAAATATCCCCATGCACTGGGCGAAAGCACATTTTATCCATTTGCTGTTTCAATATCGGCTTTTATGATGACACCCAAAATGCGTAGCAACCCTAACGTAAATAAAATTTAATGACAAATGCTGTTAAAATAAAGAAACGTGATTTTCATTGAAATGAGTCCAGAAATTTAGTCAACACTGCACTGAGTATAAAGAACAAGTAAGGTATGGGGCGGCGTCCTAAATAAAGAGATGGAGCCCTTTTTGCTGACACAAACGCTTTATTAGACGGCACATATAAACACATAAGAGTTGGAAATAGAATATGTCGGATGGCTGGGTTCACAAAACAGCCTTTACAGGCCTAACCAGAAGAAAGTACCTCCGCACTGGTCTATGTCTGAAACCGATCTCTGTTTTGAACTGCTGATCGTGGCTCTGGGCTGGAATCTCAAGTTTATTTCGATCACGTGGGATGCTTGAAGTAAGTGTTCGTAAGTCATGAGATTCTCAAGTCGCTATAGTGTCAAATTCTGAAGAACCCTTGAAACACTCAGGGATTTATGCGTTCTATAACGTCAGAACTGCACATTATCAAAGATTTTGTCGAAGTCTTTACGATACCGTGCAGATCAAAGGTTATCAGAGAGATTCAAGTAGTGAGGGGTAAGAAAAAAAAAAAGAGCATCACAGATGTTTCTCTATAAGTTCTAATTATTCGTAACTATTCGGACAACGACACTGTGGCTAGTACTGTGTATTCTGTTTATGAGTATTTTCCACCTAGTTGCGACTTTTAAATTTCTCACAAATTTTTAAAAATGCAAGTTTCTTTTTGTTATTATGGTTGCTGAAAAATCATAGTGTTCAAAAATCGCCAAGGGTAGCTAATGCATTAAACAAAATACTTTTGTATTTTTATAATGGTAAATTTTATATCAAAGCCTTTTTAACCTAATAAGATTTCTAACTCTTTTTTAAACAAATGACGTCAAAATGGCGTCATTCGTGCTTGCGATATCTAACATGAATTAGTAAAAGAAAGCTCATCGTTATTTTACTTTTCTACAGCACATGCAGGGCCGGCTCCAGGGGTGTGCGACCTGTGCCGCCGCCTTGGGCGGCAGATTTTTGGGGGCGGAAAATTTTGCGGAAGAAAAATTTAAAAAAAAAAGTGCAAATAACCTTTTGAGTGCCGAGAGTCTCGCAGCGCGCATAACTGAACTTGTAGGCTGTTTAGTTATGCGCTATTCAGTCATCTCCCCCTCTCTACCCACACACTTTCTTAAAAGCGTGTGACTGTTATTTGATTTGTGATTACCGTGGGAACATGAAGCTGAAAATGTGTCACTGTGCACCAATATTAACTTACGGTGAATCGAAAGACATCAGTTTTGTTGATTTACATGGTGAACTTGGTGAACTTCATAGGCATCGTTCAACTATTCTGACATCTAAGATTACACCTATAGAGAATTTAAAAATAACAAGAGAGTATGGTTTGCGCCTAATGTTAGTGTTGCTTTACGAATATTGTTGACACTACCTGTCACAGTGGCCAGCAGGGAAAGAAGATTTTCGATACTTAAACTAATAAAAATGTATCTAAGATCAATGATGTCCGAATCACGTCTAAGCGGTTTGGCAAGAATATCGATTGAGCATGAGATAGCTCAATCGCTGAATTACAGCGAAATAATAAAGGAGTTTGTTTGTGCAAAAGCAAGAAGAGTATGTTTATAACCCTTTGAGGCACATTTTCTGGAATTTGCTCAATTTTAGTCAGTAAAGTAAGTAAACAGTAATTCTAAAACAATGTCTATTTTTATTCATAAATATTTAAATTGCAGTTCTGTTTATAACGTAATAAAACATAATAAGCATTCTAAAAAATTAAAACTTTTTAATCTTTGTCTTTTAAAATATATTTGAAAATGTATTTGATGCTTGTCTGGAGGGAGGAGGCCCACGTAAATACCGCTTGTGGCGGCAGAACTACTGGGGCCGGCCCAGAGCCTATGATAATCTAAGAGTTTATTATTTCGCCCGTAGTGTAATATTTTGTCAAAGCTTGGGAAATTAATTAGGATTTCTAATGCATTTTTCAACTCGTGACGTCAAAATGACGGCCTTTCATTTATGATATACCATATCAGTTATGTCTGTCGCCAGTATATAGATGGTATATCATGTGATCACTATTTTAGACAATCGGAAACTGGGAAAGCTTTCTGAGGGTGAAAATTATCAAAAAATCGAAAAAAAAATTCATAGAACGATTGAGTTTTCAGAATTTTAAAGTTGATTACGGATTACTCTATGTCGTTTTATGTGTATGTGCAGAATTTCAAGCCGATTGGTCGAACGGTGTGGAAGAAGTTCCCGGACTATCAAATAAACAAACAAACTTTCACATTTATTTAACAGATTTTCTTTAATGCCCGCATGTATCATAGTAAAGAAACTAATTATGAGTAAATGAATTAGCTGATACAATTATAACTTAAAACTACATTAAATAACATTTCAAAGCATGGGAAAGCTTAAGAAACGTCTGATGCATACGAGAAGATGCGAACATCCGTAGGCCTCTTTAGATGACTCATCGAAATACATGCATTGGCCTGTTACAAATAGGGACAGCCCGGATCAACTTGTTTATGTTTAAAAACTGGGATCAACTTAGAATTAGAGTTTAAGAACGCCTAATTCTAAAACTCGTTGCACGAGCGACATTTATTGAGCGAACACGCCTGATGTATCCACACGAAAATAATTTTACGGGTATGAAATAATTCCTGTTTTTGAGATTCCGCAACCTTACTAATTAGGGTTTCTGCAGATGAAATATCGTCTGCAAAAGAGTATATATTTAATGACACCCATAATGGCACCTAATTAAGAACAAAATGATTGGTTTGAGTTCCTTTGAAATGAGTTCTTCCTTATTTGTTCTGTAAAATTCCTTACATAAAAATGTATCATCGCTCCCAACTTTTTATCGGTAGATTACCATTAGATTGTAGAGAAAGGGAATTAGAAGCTATATTTGAGAAATATGGCAGTTTAATCAGATGCGCCTTAAAATTTGGTTTGTACAATTTTATTTTTATTATTATTATTATTATTATTTTATCAGGGCAGATTTTTCCATAATTTATTAGTTTCATAATGTCTGATGTTCAAACAGATTCTTCTCCTGCTAAATGTTTAAAATTTTCCGGAGAAAGCGAGTCATAAAAAAATGAGTATGTTACTCGCCGAAGTTATTTTCAGTGACTGCTTTCTGTTCAATGAAATTATCTTTTCTGTTCTAGTTTTGTTTTAAACAACTGAATTTGTGTTGTTTGTGTGTGTGAGAGAGTTAATTCGAAATCGGGGACCGCCAAGCAGAAGTCCAACCCCCTCGGGGACAGTGGCATCTTTTTCCATGGACACGCGAACAACAACTCAGTAAATATCAGGAACGTAGCCTTGAAAATTTTTCGTTTAGCTCTTCAGTTGGATGATCTATATTCTATGAGAATGTGTCATTTTAATTTCAACACCATAATAAAGCGCTCGGCAATTTTGGTAAAATGAAATTATCCTTTTTATATACCCATATATTTTTTATATATTTACAATATCGATTTAAAGATTTTGGATTTTTGAAATCATCATATTTATTGGCAGAGGTTTTTGAATCGAATATCGAAAACAATACTGGCATGTCTGCTAGAAATCTCTACTGAAACATTACTTTTTTCAAAATTCTATTGTAAATTGAAAAAAAAAATGTACTATTAGACTCTTACGATTGTATGCAAGTCTTATTTCAGTTGGATAACTGCAGAAGAATATCGGGGGCGCAGGCTAGAAATTTTTTCGTTTAGGAGGGAATGATACAGGGCCAGTTTTGTTGTGTGCGCAAGATGTACATATCCACCGCACAGAGACGCCCTGAAAGAGGGGGTGTCCAAGATCTACTCTCTTTTTTATTTCATCGACTACGTAATATCTAGGTACTGCATTTCTCAAACATTACTTTATTTATTTTTTTATACTAATGAAATGCTTAGTTATATTTCCCTACGTACTGATATACATGATGTGATAGTTGAATTTGCGTACAATAAAGCTCGAAAAACACTTCACGTAAAAAAACATGATAATTTTTCTCCATCCATGATTATCCTTTGTTATTTTAAGGCTGTTCTTCGAAAAAAAAAGAACTCTGTTTTTAGTCTTGATACACAAATTGAAATAAACTAATAGCACCATGGTCTCCAAAAAATACCAGATGGTTCTTCATAAGATGTTTTACACACTACGATAAGCGAAAACGCTGTGGCTTTTGTGGAATTTTCAGAAAAAATTCTTAAACATGGATCTGAGCTGCAAGATTTTTCGAAGAGTGACACGCTTTGCGAAAATTTCCGATTTTTAAGAATTTTTTCTAAAAGTTTTGAAACTGATACAGATTGACCTATCTTCGCAGTATGTAATACAGCTTGTAAAGAGACGGTTTCAAAATTTTGAAGTGCCTGGCATAATTAATTTATTTGTAATTATGTACCAAAAGCACATGATTTTTTCGAATAGCACCGTTAAGAGGCATTGCAGGGGCAAATTGGACAGGGCGTTCCCATCACCATCTCAGAATTTCATGAATTTTTTTTTCGTGTTGCCTTACCAAGGAAAGAACAAATCTGAAATATTTTTGATTTACCTCTTTTAGTTTTGAAGTTATGGGGGTGTCAAAGTACCCCAGACGAGTGACGTAGAATTAATTTAGGGCCAGTTTTGCCACTTTATTGTCTCTACTGCGACTGGCTCAGAGGTGCTTCAGAGAATTTTTTCATTTTATCCTAGAATATACCTTGTATATTAACATCTCAAATTGAAAATTCATTCTAAAACTGCCAGAGCCCCAAATAAGGGACCCCCCAAAATACCCCCGATTTCATAAAAAGTGCAGTTTTAAGAATGCTATAAATCTTGGCTCTGATGTGATACAGAAATTTTTTTTGCACGGTGCAGTTAAATATTTTCATATAAAGTGAATCCAATATTAAAAATTTTTAAAGGCCCCCAGGGACTCCTGGTACGGGGCCCCAAACACTCTCCTTAATGCTAATTTACGCAATTTCGAAGCATTGGTACAGCTGAAGCCGACTTCCCACAGGATAACTATTGACATGGAGATGTAGTATCAACATAATAGTTTCATATTATGAAAAAAATTTTTTTGAAAGTACAACTGTTTCCAAGAAAAATCCCAAAAAGTGCCTCCCTATTAAGGACATTCCACTGGCACGCATGGGGGCATTTCGGCATTACTTTTAGAAGTTTAATCGATAGTGGCAATATTGAAAATTAACTTATTCTTCATATATCTCAAATATATACTACATATATCACAAATAGTTCTTTTACAGGGACACTCAAAAGCATTCTAGCACATGACGCTATATCAGTGGCGCACACAAGGGGGGGGGGTCCAGGCCCCCTGGACCCCCCCCCCCATCGGCTTTGATTTTTTTTTCGATTGATTATTACCCTATATCTATAGTAAATAAAATGATTCCAAAAAACGGTAGCAATAGTTTCAGTTTTAATAAATAAAAAAAGAATTTTTTTTCTCGTTTTCCTCAACTTTTCAAAAACGAACTGAAAGCGAACATAAAACACCATCTTGTTCTCAAAACTGTACAACTATTATTTTGCTTCCTATTGTATTGTGTAGTGTATTCTTAGGGAGCTGGATGGGACGAGTTTTGATGAATTCCATCTAATGAAAACAAGTTCTTTCATCACTGATTTTTGTCAATCTGGAACATCCCTAAAAGTTGGACCCCCCCCCCCAAACTGTAAAAGTTGGACCCCCCCCCCCCCAGCCAAAAATCCTGTGTGCGCGCCTGCGCTATATGGACATCTCTGTAACTACTGAACCGATTCTAAAGATCTTTTCGCTGAAAGTTACACTATTCCTGAGTAACATAGGCTAAAATTCATGCATGCAGCATAATTTACAGGAACACTCAAAATAATTCGTAAACATTGTAGTAACTGTCTCCATTCGCCACTCAAATTTATTCAAATTTTATTAAACTCCATGCAAATTTTTTAACAGTTCAGTTATATATCTTCATATAAAGGGAATCCAATGTTAAAAATTTTTGAAAGCCCCCAGGGCTCTCGGTACGGGGGCCCAAACATGGTCCCTGCGCTAATTTATGCAATTTCGAAGCATAGGTACAGCTAGCTCTGACTTTGCACATGAGAACTATTGGCATGGAGATGTAGTTTCAGCATAGTAGTTTCATATTTTGAAAAGATATATTTCGGTGATGCTTTCATATGTTTTTTGATTACTGTGTTAAATTTTTCTTGAAAACGGTGATGCTTTCAAAAAATGTCCAACTGTCCATCATTTAAAGATGATAACAACATCTTTAAAACTGTTTAGATGGAACAGTTTTAAAACTATTTTACGAAAATTTTCGTCAAAAATGATCTTTAATTAAAATTTTAAAAATCTGTAAATTGTTACATATTCAGAAAAAACTGTTTTTAAAAGAACATTTTCTCCTCTATCCGATGACGCAAATGTTTTGCTGCAAGCGTAATTACCGTTGTTATTAAGCATTAGTTGAGAAAAAAACGAAACATCGAATAAAACATAAAATAAAAATATTTCTAGGTCGAATTTTGAAAAAATCGCTTCGAAGTGCCCAACTTCATGTTTAGTGTGCCGAATTTGGTATTTCTGTGTGTAGCCGTTTGTCCGTAACCCCGGCGAGAAACAACAAACATCTTCTTTTATAATAAGTTGAGTAATAACATCAATCTTTGATCGCTCATGGTGCAGCTTGGATAGTTACTGTCCATTGACGAGATGAAAATTTGGGGATCGTTAATTATGCTACTATAGCAGTTTCAAGCATTAGAATCTGTGGGAAAAAGTTTAAATGTAATTTTATGGGAATTGATTATCTATAATGCGCAGGCTTAAATCGCCTAGAATGAAAAGCCGCTAAAGGTGGAAAATATCCAAGCTGTCCCCCTTTCATGGAATGAAAATAATCTACATGCTTTCTGTCTTTTATAGTAAGTCTCCTTCTACACATATGGCGATTTTGGGTAGCGGATCTGATCATTGTTATTATTTTACATATATTTATCTAAGTTACAATTACATGTATACTTTTTCAGTAAATGTTATATTAAATATTTACAACAAATTTTATTGACTACATACAAGACTTAATGAATTTTATCATAAATAGAAGCACAGTAAAATGTTCATTGATACAGTATATTATATACATATTTCTTTTGCTGACCAGTCATATTTCTGTATGCATTTTAGTCGTTTATAATGATAGACATAAAAATGAGCGGATCAAAGCGCAGGAATATTTGTTATTCCTTTCATCAGTTTTATAAACATGTCACTGTATCTTTCCTTATATCAAGCTGTAACATGATGCTTTTAGGCTGCAGCAATGCTTGGCCGACGCTGAATTCCAGAGGAACCTAATAAATAATTTAATTAATTAGATAATAAGGCTATTTTATCATTTTAGACTTTAATAATGTTTAATTTCTTCATTGGTATGTTGTAATGAATTTGCTGTATAACCTACTCGTTTCTAATTCAAAAGGCCAAACTTAGGATTCTCTAAGCAATTTTGGCACTGTTTCATGATCTTTCAATTAATTCTTATAAAATGACCGTGAAATATGCCTAAATCATTCAACAGTTTGTGTTTCTGGTGACAGTGACCGTATTAAACTTAGAAAAGTCGAAACGACTCAAAATTTTGAATGAAGCTTGATATTTTTATCTTGCAAGTTTAAAGCAAAGAATAATAGTAGAAGAAAAATGTATTTACTATACAAATACATTTGTTGACTCGTCACTAGGAAAACCTTTATTTGGATTGGTAAATTCACTCCCCATCGTTGCAAAGACGCAATGAGGGTGAATCTCGTTCTATACAAAATGTTGCTTTCTCATTATTCTTCTGTAAATGCTCAGGGGGTCATTTGTGCAACGCTGGGCACAAAAATGGATCTAAGAAGATACTAATTAATCATATATGAAATCGATTTTGAGCATTTTAATTTTATTACTATTAGCTACGTCTTTAGTTAAGTTATAATACATTTTTAATTAAATCAATTTATAATATGATTCATTTGCATAGTTCATAGTTTTTTTTTACATTGAATATTTTAATTGAGTTCATTTTAATTACAAAAAATTAGTAATGTATTGTTACCTTCGTCTCGGAACAAGCTTTAAATCTGAAATTACTAAGCACATGTGCCAAACACATTTTAATTTCCATCAGAGCAAATCTCATTCCAACGCAGTTTCTCGGACCGGCTCCGAAAGGCATGTAAGCATATTGATTCCATTTAGATCTCTCTTCGGGTGTGAACCTATATAGTAAACATTGAAATGATGTTCAAGAAATATAGTAACATTTTAGGACAGAGTATTTTTTATAGCATTTATTTTGTCTCTCTTGTAAATGAAATAAAGTTTAGTAGTTTAGTTACTTCGTTTTACAGTGTTAATGTATTTTTCTTGTGCAGGGAAAACAGGACATTAATTAAAACTGTCGAAATATTTGCCAGTAAAGATATTTTTTTAAATAATTGTGAATGTATATTATACTGTCAATTTGTATTTTTCTTTAACATATATGATCTTTCCCTCTTATAATAAAGTTTGTAAATATATATAAAGTTTGTCTCGACAGAATAACCTAAGCGTAGTTTTTATGGTCTTTAGTATCTGGATTCTTGAACGGATCCAGAAACTTTACCTGAAGTAGATTTGTACTATGGCTAGGCATTCTGAAATTAAGTATCATCTTTATTTTAGTAAAAAAATGATAAATAGTGTTGTATTGACAACACTTTCAATCAAGCCTCAAATTAGTGGATATTTCCAAAAAAATTTTATTTTTGTGTCGTACTCTTTGTCTTTACCTTTTCTCTTTAGTAGAATTTGTAGTTTATTTCATATCTACTTTCAATTGCCCTAGAGGTAATAATTTTAAGCGTCGGTATTAGGTGAAGTGGAACCGTAATATTTTCCTTTTAAAAACGTAGATCCTGTTTAATTCGTACTTAAGATAATAGGGGAAACAGACATACTAATATTCAGACTGGCAATCCTTTCATTTTATGAGTTTTATCTTTTTTAATTCTCTTTTTCAATCAAAAAACTTGGAGATCGGAGCCCCCCCCCCCCATGGATGCTAATGATCGCTTTACTTTTTCTATAAATGTTGAAAATATGTACAGACTAGCTGTACCCGTGCGAATAATTCGCACTAAATAAGTGTGCTATCACTTTGCAAAAATACAAAGATTATTTATTTTATTTATTCTTTTACAAGCTGGCCGGATTCTTGTGTAACGAAATGAATCGCAAAGCGTAACACACCACACGAATCCCGCAATGACGTCATATTTCATATGCGCGTTGGCCTTGCCCTAACTGCGAATTTCACTGGTAAACTACTGCTAAATGTACAAAAACCACTACTTCGTAACTCCTAGAATATCACCTCTTCACGCAAGTTTTTCGCAAATCGCTATGCTCAACAGTTATGACGTTTCTCTTCATTGCAAAGAAAAACGATTACGGCTGCTAGAAATGGTGCGTTATCGCCGTCATTTGGCATGGGCACCACTTCTGCATTCCACCCATTAATTTACAAAAACAAATGCAATAACAAATTTTTTAGTTCTTGATGCCGGTAGAGCAAGCAATTCTCTATAAAGTGATATAAAATTTATGTGGAGTAATTGTGAGGTTTTTTTCTAAACAAGGGAGGCAAACATCTTAACCTTAGTGTATTAATATATGATAATATTTCTGAAAAGGCCTTTAAAATGGTCACTTACTTACATGTTTTTGAGTGTAAACCATTTATCGGTACTAACGTATTATCCCGGCGGTCCGCCAAGACGAGCGATTTTTCACCAATAGAAATGCCGGAAACATGAAATTATTGATGGTTACGAATACGATTGGCAATAGTTTGTCAGCACATTTTACGAAAAAATAATTTGGCGGGAATGACCGCCGATATAATACGCAAGTACCCATTTATCATGTTAATCATTTTATAGGCAATAAAAATAGCCATATCATCAAAAACCATATAATTACCTATCGGGTTTGAATTTCTCTGGTTCAGGGAACAGTTTAGGATCTCTATGCATGGCGTATATTGGTACGCTGACTATCATACCCTTAGGAATGATTATTTCGGTGTTCCGTAGTTTGTAGTCTTCATCGGCAACCCTTTCCACTCTGAAAGGAAAGCTTATCATATTATTGCCGTTCCAAATGACATCAACACCGAAAGGTAAAAAAAATTCAAAAACTACGAAAATTAGTACCTGCATATCAAAACTGCGACATTGCTTTGGAAAACCGTTTGTCCTAATAATAGAGTTTCAACCTTTCAGGAAACTTTGAGCAGAATAAGAAAAGTAAAACACATTTCAATTCATAAAATAACAGTCTGAAATCCTTTCTCGATCAAAAATTCCAATATAGTTATGTTCATTCTCATATGAAATGTACGCATGCATTGCTATAGGTAATTTCATGTGTAAAACATAATTTAGCAGAATATATGCATTTTTAAAATGTTGTACGTAATTACATATACTCAGAAGCAGTAGGAAGGATATCCATCGTAAACCTTAGAAATAAATGTTTGATTTAATTTTTATCGATAAATCAATTGGCTTTATTTATCTGAGTCAACTTTGCTTGAGGTAACTTTTCCTTAATTTAAAAGTTAAGTTTTTGTAATTTGCTCATCTTAGGAGTGAAAAATTATTAAAAGCGTATTCTCATTTGTAAAGGGAGGAGGAATTTAAAGGTCGTTTGTATTTTCAAATTTTAATCATGACACAGCACTCCTATCAGTAATTCTACATTTAGATACATTTCTCATAGGTATGAGCTCGAGATTCTGTGAATGGCAATGAAGTGACGCTCACAGTTACGGTTATAAGTACAGAAGTTCGAATGGCAACGCTTACATTTTTCCATAGTAAAATCCTCAGCACGTGCGAAAATCCTAAAGAATGTTGCAACTGTACGTATATCATAGAAAACGGACGCGTAATGCACGTACAAAGAACAGCTCCGTGAACGGCCCACAAAATCGGGCCGGGTTGGCGCTCGGAGGATATTTGCATTTGGCAAAGATAAGATACCAATCACTGTTGGCAACACAGCCAACACCACACTAGATATAATACCCTACGGACTGCTTTCTGACTTCACGGTGGTTAGGCGGCTACGCTGTTGACAAATTGCTTATACATCATGAAAAAGACCATAGTATGTTGCAATACTAAATGAAATTAAAGAACAGTGGGTATCTATTAAATGTACTAATTAAAAAACAAAAAAACAGGAAATGTTAGCTATTATTTCGATTTTCTAATAAAATATTCATATAAACTACAAACAAGTGCCTGTACTTACGTATTTTACTGTCGGTTATTCTCGCCAACAACTTTTTTGCTAAAGGGTTGCAATGAACTATATTGCAACAATGAATCTGATATTCAACACGGAGACGAAATCGCTCTTTTTGGTGGACGACTATAAAATGCATAAGTACCCAAGTGCCTTCATACCAACACATAACACTGGCTCATTAAAATGTATAAATTTTTATTACTATTGCATAAATAAAAATTGTAATTTAAATGAAAGTTTCCTATACAAAATGATTTTAATGCACCAAAACAGCATAATAAACAAAACTAAAATTCAAAGAAAGCAGTTGCTGATCAATACAAACTCTATAGAATCAAGAATTCACGTTTGGCCTAGTTCAGCAATTTCATAACATCATACATCTATAAGGATTTTGTGTAGAAGAAAACGCATTGTAATATTTTCAGTTCTTTATTAGAGCGTTGACCGGTGTATTTACTAGTTTGCCAATATTTAGTAAGCGATGAGCCTTTTCAGAACTTTTTATGACTATTAAGTTTCTCTGCCTTGCAAACTTTATTCCCGTTATTCCTCGCATATCTTCAATATGAGATATTATTTCATGTTTGAGAGTACTTGCACTTGATTTGGGAATGCTTTGACTACTGGTATAAAAACCACCATAATTTCTGTCATTTTCGCAAGAGAGATTTTTTACTATTTCTGTTCCTGTGAGATTGCCTCTATAAATGTTCGATGGAAAGGTGCTACCTAATATGCTACCCGATATCCGTTACAGCCGGTGGTGACTTTGATGTATCAGAAACGTCCAAATTCATGTTAGCGTTGTCGAGACAAACTTGAAAAACACCCATGGTAAGCCGGTTTACTGTGGATCACTAGTAAGAGCAACCTTAGAACTGTTAAATCCGAAAGGAAAACACCTCACCATTGCACAGTGGTTATGCCACTGAAAATGGTAGATGGCCGAAGTGTGAAGGTCCCGGGTTCGGGTCCCATCGCGCGGCTGTCGATCTAACGGTCTGGAGTTTTGGTAGCTTTTCTCCAGATGTAACGTGAATACGCGTTAGAACCCCTTAGAAAGTCCTCCTACCAAGGCACCCCCCCTTGGCAGATCGCCTTAGTGTAGCGTTGCCATAATCACACCACAACAACCGAAATGAAAACTTTGAAGCTTGATATACAAAATCTAGAAATATCTATGTATTCCCTGATAAAAACAAAAAAACTTTAAATATTTTGGGGGGGAAAAAAACGGGTGTCGTGCAAAGCAAAATTCTTTAAAAATTTCACAGCCAACTTCAGTCATTTTCAAATTACCCAATATGAACCGTTCGTTGGTCGGGTCAGAAGCCAATCTATGACTGTGCCATAGAGTCAGAGTCTTGACGTCACAGTCTGCAGGCATTATATCTAGTATGGTGTTGACACAGCTCGGGAAAAGAAAACTTGTTTGGATTATACATTCTGCACATGAGTGACATCACAGGCAATAAATTACGCATTGCATAATGTGGACAATAAAGCTCAATGTAACATTGCCTGAGGATGATTGCAATCTCACGTTTGATAGTTTTTCAGATCCGGCAAATTTTGCGAATCGTATATACTCTGTAAATTTGAGATACCCAGAACCAGAAAACACGGAGATATACTATAGGAGTGGACACTCTCCATAGCTGTAATGTTAAACTTTTGGTACCCCAAATAAGTTTCTATTATGTAAACATTGGAAATCTAGTGACGTGCAGCGATCCTAGCGCAAAAGAATAAAGCATTTCCCGTGCTGATTGATAACTAATTTTACTTGTTTTAATTTTCTGACCTAGCATGTGAACGAGATTATTAACGCGAGCACTGAATTTAAATATTTCTTTCGCTTTTTATCTAGTGTAAAGCCTGCTAAATATTGGTAAAAGCCCCATTTATGTAGTGTAAAAACATTTTTCTTGGAGGGGGCGCGCGCCCCTCTGCGACACCCCCAAAAAAACATCAGTGGGTCCGGCCACCGCCTCAAAAGGGCCCCCTCGAAAATATGCTAACGCGGGCCCCTCTGCGAGACCAAAAAAAACATCAGTGGGTCCGGCCAACGCCTCAAGGGGGCCCCCTCGAAAATATGCTAACGCGGGCCCCTCTGCGAGACCCCCCAAAAAAACATCAGTGGGTCCGGCCAACGCCTCAAACGGGCCCTCTCGAAAATATGCTAACGCGGGCCCCTCTGCGAGACCCAAAAAAACATCTGTGGGTCCGGGCGGGCCCCTCTGCGAGATCCAAAAAAAAAACATCAGTGGGTCCGGCCACCGCCTCAAAAGGGCCCCCTCGAAAATATGCTAACACGGGCCCCTCTGCGAGACACAAAAAAAACATCAGTGGGTCCGGCCAACGCCTCAAAAGGGCCCCCTCGAAATATGCTAACGCGGGCCCCTCTGCGAGATCCAAAAAAACTTCAGTGGGTCCGGACGGGCCCCTCTTCGAGATCCAAAAGAAACATCAGTGGGTCCGGGCGGGCCCCTCTGCGAGACCCAAAAAAAAACATCAGTGGGTCCGGCCACCGCCTCAAAAGGGCCCCCTCGAAAATATGCTAACGCGGGCCTTTCTGCGAGACCCAAAAAAAACATCAGTGCGTCCGGGCAGGCCCCTCTGCGAAACCCAAAAAAAAACATCAGTGGGTCCAGGCGGGCCCCTCTGCGAGATCCAAAAAAAACATCAGTGGGTCCGGCCACCGCCTCAAGGGGGCCCCCTCAAAAATATGCTAACGCGGGCCCCTCTGCGAGACCCAAAAAAAAACATCAGTGGGTCCGGCCCCCTCGAAAATATGCTAACGCGGGCCCCTCTGCGAGACCCAAAAAAACATTAGTACAAGTTGAAGCAAATTAGAATAGTAGACGAAAGAACAGGAAAAAACGAAAAATAACAATAACGCATGCGCAAAACGCAAATTAACAGCTTAGTGACGTCAAATTGAGCAAGCGAATTCGTTACATTCATTGATACATACATTCGAAAATATGCTAACACGGGCCCCTCTGCGAGACCGAAAAAAAAAAAACCATTAGTACAAGTTGAAGCAAATTAGAATAGTAGACGAAAGAACAGGAAAAAACGAAAAATAACAACAACGCATGCGCAAAACGCAAATTAACAGCTTAGTGACGTCAAATTGAGCAAGCGAATTCGTTACATTCATCTGCTTACGTCACACAGTAGCTAGATTAAAAAACAACTATTACGCATGCCCGAAAGTGCAAGAAATTTCGCATCTTTCAATAGTTCTAAATTATCCAATTTACAATATTTGACGCATTATCATTCCTTCAAAAAAAAAAAAACGTCGCCAAGCTCTACACATTTCTTTATGGTTGCCAGTCAAACAATCATCAGCAGGGTACTTTACTAACGTTGAACATCGCTCACGATGTCGCCAGAACCAAGGGGCACCGGATACGGAACATAGACCACGTCCAAATTCATGTTAGCGTTGTCGAGACAAACTTGAAAAACACCCATGGTAAGCCGGTTTACTGTGGATCACTAGTAAGAGCAACCTTAGAACTGTTAAATCCGAAAGGAAAACACCTCACCATTGCACAGTGGTTATGCCACTGAAAATGGTAGATGGCCGAAGTGTGAAGGTCCCGGGTTCGGGTCCCATCGCGCGGCTGTCGATCTAACGGTCTGGAGTTTTGGTAGGTTTTCTCCAGATGTAACGTGAATACGCGTTAGAACCCCTTAGAAAGTCCTCCTACCAAGGCACCCCCCCTTGGCAGATCGCCTTAGTGTAGCGTTGCCATAATCACACCACAACAACCGAAATGAAAACTTTGAAGCTTGATATACAAAATCTAGAAATATCTATGTATTCCCTGATAAAAAAAAAAAAAAAATTTAAATATTTGGGGGGGGAAAAAAACGGGTGTCGTGCAAAGCAAAATTCTTTAAAAATTTCACAGCCAACTTCAGTCATTTTCAAATTACCCAATATGAACCGTTCGTTGGTCGGGTCAGAAGCCAATCTATGACTGTGCCATAGAGTCAGAGTCTTGACGGCACAGTTTGCAGGCATTATATCTAGTATGGTGTTGACACAGCTCGGGAAAAGAAAACTTGTTTGGATTATACATTCTGCACATGAGTGACATCACAGGCAATAAATTACGCATTGCATAATGTGGACAATAAAGCTCAATGTAACACTGCCTGAGGGATGATTGCAATCTCACGTTTGATAGTTTTTCAGATCCGGCAAATTTTGCGAATCGTATATACTCTGTAAATTTGAGATACCCCAGAACCAGAAAACCACGGAGATATACTATAGGAGTGGACACTCTCCATAGCTGTAATGTTAAACTTTTGGTACCCCAAATAAGTTTCTATTATGTAAACATTGGAAATCTAGTGACGTGCAGCGATCCTAGCGGCAAAAGAATAAAGCATTTCCCGTGCTGATTGATAACTAATTTTACTTGTTTTTAATTTTCTGACCTAGCATGTGAACGAGATTATTAACGCGAGCACTGAATTTAAAATATTTCTTTCGCTTTTTGCTGCATGGTTGCCTTAGTAACAAATGAATAAAAAAAGATTTTTAAAAATGTTCTATCTTAAGATCATTAAAATATTGAGTTTATATTTGTGAACGAGTGTGTATATCGTGGCTCACAGAAAAGAAATTTTCGTCTGCCGCGGTATATATTTACATTAGAAAATAGTGCGAGTTCTTAATGTAACATGAATTTAACATGTTAACATGAGTTTTTTAGCCGCAATTTAAAGCTATGTTAAAATTTGTCACAGCATGAAATAAATGTAAATACTGCTTTTTTGAGTGTGATCGTCATTATAAATATATATCAACCATAAGCTTAAAGTTTTCAAAATTATTGGAGGGGCCGGGCCCCACAACCACATATATTCACGTCAGTGGCGTATATACATATATGTGAGTTGCAAAAGTCGTAACCCCCCCCCCTATGAAAAATTCCTGGCTACGCCACTGATTCACGTACATATAACTTACTCATAGTTGCCGACTACTACGGAATATAATTAACCACTTTTTATACATGATTTTTTGGCTTAAAATATAGCAAAATTTTTGTGATGCGCGCGCGAGCTGGTTACTATTTTGAAAAAAAATAATTTAAAAATATACTGTTTACAAAAAGTGGTTAGTTATATTCCGTAGTAGTTGGGAGCTATGACTTACTATATATAAGTGTAAATTATTGGAAGCGCTCGATCTCTATGGGTCCATAGAATTCTACACCAATGTAAGGTAAGTATCCATGTTAGTATCTTCTTTCCATGTTATAAGTTAAAAATAGAAGCAAAGTACAAAATCCAAAGGAGAAAAAAAATAACATTTTCGATGAGATAGTGCATTTTAGACACATCTGAACTTTTCTTCATTTCATACTTTACATTGCATAATCTGATTTTCATTAACCAGAGCCTGGCGAGGGCAGCTTATAGTAACATTTTGTGTTACAGGGCGTCACAATGAATATTAAATCATGATTGAAATCAAAAGAAGAAAAATTTTAAAAGTACAAGTAAAGGTTTTTTTTAAACATTTGTAAATGGCGTGAATACTTTTTTTTATGTTAGTATAAATTAGTTTTCTGTACTTAGTGATAAATTATTGGGTGGGCTCAGCCCCTATTCACAATTTATTGGGGGGGCTCAAGCCCCACGGGCCCATATAACTCTACGTCTATCATATCAACACTTTTTAAATATTGCATTCACATATACAATATTCTTCTAAATTTACTACCATTTCTTAAAATACAGCTTTTGGGCAAAATAATAACACGACATTACATACATAATATTACTTCGCTTCGAAACTATTGCTTATAATCATTACGAAATAGTATTCTAAGGCAATTAGGTAATTGAAACACACCTGAAGACAGAAATTATTATATATCACGTTCATAAGTCTATGTATTTCATATTTTTTTTGAAGTTCCGCTAATTCAACGATCTCCATTGACTTCGCCTCGATGAAAATATAAACAACCTGGATGCGCAGAAGCAGGAGATGCGCAGTTACCCAGTGTGCGTAGCGCCATCTGTTTGCAACAACAGCGTTATCCAACTTTCTAAGAGAAGTGTCCCCTCCTATACATTTACCTTCGTGCAGAAAACCATAGGAGTCAGATCAGGGGGTCGCGGAGGCCACTGAAATGGAGAATGTCATGAGATGATGCGGTCGCCAAAATGCTATTTCAGGACCCTGCGAACAGCCGTTGCTACACATGGAGATGTGCCATCCTTCATCCAAACGATGCCGTTTGGTGCATTCCGCTGCAGCAATTCTGTGATAGTGACGTAATTTTGCAGCATGTCTGAATAGCGACATCTGTCACAGAGCATGTTACAAACCCCGTTAGTGTCGCTTCCTCAAATAGGTACCGACCGAAAACAAATGCGCCTGCAATGCCGCACTACACAATAACGTTGTCGTGATATAAAGAAGCAATTGCCGCAGCGTACGGATTCGTGTCTGCCCATGGGACGAAATTTTTGGTGTTCACTTTTCCAGTAAGATGAAATGCTCCTCGTCTGCCTATAAAATTCGAAGAATCCATTCGTTATCGTTATTATAGCGGATTAGAAATTGATTTACGAAGTTACACCTTGTTGGTGCTCCTCAGCGTACAGAATCTGGACGCGTTGGTACCTATATGGTAACATGCGAAGTTCGGAGCGTAATAGGCTTAGGGCAGTTGTTCTTGGTATATTCAATGCACGAGCTGTACCTCTTGCGGTATTCATGTGTTCTCAAGTCACTGTACGATGGACTTCCGTAGCAGCGTCCTCAAGAGCAGTTGGTCTTCCGAATCTTGGTCTATCATAGGTGTGTTAAGAAGTTTCTTGAAATTTCTTAAATTACGCAGAGCTTCCGAGGTACATGGTACATCTCCCACGTATTTGAAGATGTTTGTGACGATAAGCACGCAACTCTTCCTCTTGCAAAGCATTTATCCTCATTTTGATAATAGAGTTAATCAACTCACCACGAAATTTATCAGCCAGAATCATTTCGTCATGGAAGCTCTTTCGTTTCTTCAAGAGCTACTGATTAAAGAACTGATATTCCTCTCCGCTTTTTATTTGTTCTCTAAGGTGAATATCTAGAGAACAGCTGTCTGTGATTGATGTCTTTACCTCTGTCATAAGTAAATTTCCTCTGTTCGCTCCAATCGTGTTTTTGTTGGCCGTTAGCAGAGCTGTTTTTTGTGAGTGCATAGCGTGCGCGTTTTTTGCGACAGACATACCTTACTCTCTGTAGGGTATTCTCATGCGGAGTATTTTACGATGGGAAAAAGTGTGCATTGCCATACAAAATTTTCAGGTTTCTGTACCCACAACCGTATCTGGGAGTGTCACTTTGTTACCGTTCACAGAATTTTGAGCTCATACCTCTGAAAAATCATATCTGAAATCTCATCTCGGTCAGTTGAACGGAACGGAGGCTAGAGGTCTGTCAGGTTGACACAACGTGCATATTTTTTAATGAAAAATTATTAATACAAATCCTAATTACTATGGTCTAAATTTAAACTAATAATCTATTCTAAATTTAATTTAAAAGTTTTTAACAATAACTGTTTTTTAAAGCTTTCAATTTTCCTCTTAGCCTTCTCAATTACAGCGCATTAACGTACTTCTAAAGCATTTCGCTCTTATCAGCTGCTTTAAAATAAAATAACAGTTGACGCCAGTTTTTCTCATGCTAAAAGAATAATAACAACACCTCTTCCTCGCATATGTCTTTGCTCTAGCTGAAGCAGATGTGTTTGTGGTTTTTCTCTGCTGCGCAAGAAGCATATTGCGGCTTATCGTAAAACACCTGCTAATGCCTCGATTTGTTCGAGAAAGATCGAGTCCCCTTTCCTATAGGAATATGTTTAACGGTTCTTTTTAGCAGTTAGCAGTGTTTTCGGTGGGGCAAGCCACTCACATCACGTGAGGAGGCCTTGCCCACCGACGCGTTGCGCGGATTCGCATCTATGCCTATCAGTTTTGGTGACGGAGGCTTTCGCCCACCGAGATGCCAGGCCGCTTTAGCATCAACGCAGTAATTTTTATAAGATGCTTCCCCAAGCTCCAATGTTGTGAAGGTGCTCGTGTACAATATATATTTAACAGCGTAGTTAAACCGGAATTATTGTAAAAGTGTAATATTTTTAGTAATAGTATGTGACTGCTTTGTCACATTGACTGAAATCTAATAAAATACATGCAGCATCTCCATCGTGTGTTCTGTGCTTCCTCAAGAGTATGATCTTCATAATGCTTTTTTTCTAAGTTTTCTGTGCTTCCGTTCGGTAAAATATGAAATCGACAAGCGCTAGGAAGATGTCTGTTTTTCCACAACGTGATTATGGAGGTCATGGATTATTAGGGTGCATATTTCTCTTGTGAACCTACGTTCGTACATTTGTTACCTAATCTGATTTCCCGACGTTCTTATGAAATCGGATTTATTTCTCTCTCATTCTCTCTCTAAGTGAAATAATTACGATGTCGATTTGACAGAAATCTTTTTAACTGCGCTGCATTCACAGGTAAATCTTAATTCCCTCTACGGAGCTCGATGCCCTTTTTATTTTATTCAACAACACAATGTTGGCTCTCTTCAAATTTCTCCAGGATATGTAACGACAATTTATACCAACCTACCTTCGTCTCTTTACAATGATCCACCATACCTCATCAGTATAAGGTCCTTTATCGTTAAGTTGTTTTTTATGATCACCCTGATTTTAATTTACTTTATATATGGGTGGAATGGGAAAGACTTCTGAAGAAGGCCAGGGCCAACAAGGGGCTGTCGTGCCAATGTTGATGATTGATGATAGATATATTTGCGAACTTAAAATGCATTTTCTAATTGTTTATATATTTTTGGTGACCAACTTTTACATTCACAGATTCATCAACAGATTTATTCCCTTACTTTTTTGCGGCAAATATTAAATTTTTTAAAGAGGGTAACGTACCTTACTGCTGGTGGATAAAGCCGCAGTGTTTCGGAAATGACGTTGTCCAGGTACTTCATATTTTGAACATTTTCGTATGTTAGCTCTCCCTATTAATTAATAAGTTTTATTCATTAAGTCAATGTATAAAAATAATTGAAACATGAATGAATGTTAAGAAATCCAATTACTTCGATGAAATATTGGGCCATTCCATAATTAATGGCCGAAATTGAAACATAAAAAAAAAAAAAAAAACCATGAGTCACAAAACAGGGTTGGCATGGTTTAAACCAAATGTTTTTTTTTAAAGCCATTTTTTAAAAGAATAATTTAAAATTACAAATACCACAGATAGAATACGTTCTGATATATTTTAAAGTTATCCTTATAAGTATCAACAATAAGTTTTTATATCAATCTAATACATACCTTATTGTTTTATAATAATTCAAAATTATTAATTAAGCTTAAATTATAGGCCGCATTTTAAATTTGTTTCTAAAATAGAGGTACTGTGTTTTAACAACTTATTTCTAAACCTTAAAAATATCATTTTGAACAACTTATGACCATTATTACTGATGAATCTAAGAGCAATATTCCATGTAAAATGTAGTAAAGAAATACTATTGCATTATATTATACACTCACTTGCAAAAGTTAAGCACGGAGAGGAAAATACTAATTTCCGGAAGCCAATCAGAATTGAAGAGGATGCAATTCGCTGCAGAGGTAGATGGAAGTATGCAAGTATGTTAGGTAACAGCCAATCGCGCTTTCATGTCAAGAAATATGCAAAAAGGGCAGTCTCATAAGATGCCAGCTTTATGAGGGGTTACAGAAGTTGATTGTAAGTGCTGATAGAAGGTGTTTAAAACTTTCGTACAATTTGTTTTCAAGACATACGTGTTTCTATAACTTCCAGAAGACGAATGGAAGATTCTGAGCGCTGGCGTGCTGTGGGGCGCATTGAGGCAGGACATTCGATCACAGATGTTGCTCTTTTCTACGGCGTTCATCATTCTGTAATTTCACGTTTATGGAAACAATTTCAAACAACACAGACAGTTGTCCGAAGGCCCGTAACCGGTCGCCCAAGGGTTACAACCCCCGCGGAAGATCGATATATTGCTATTTTAGCCAAGCGGAATCGCAGAGCGACCTCCACATGTGTGACATCTATGGCTACAGCGTCCATTGGTAAGGCGATATCTGCAGCTACTGTACGCCGAAGATTACACATGAGTGGACTGTACGCCCGGGTACCTTGAGTTTGTGTCTTTCTATTCCATCCAACCAAGAGGGGGCACGATTAAAGTGCTGCCGGGAACATGTCAATTGGACTGTGTCTGACTGGGGCAATGTCATGTTTACTGATGAGTCAAGATTTGCTCTGGAGCCCGATGACAAGCGTATAAGGATATGGCGTGAACAAGGAACACGCAATCAGCCCCAAAACATCACCGAACATCACGCATTCCGAGGCGGAAGCATTATGGTGTGGGCAGGTATTTCATTAGGATACCGCACCGACCTGCACATCTTTAAACGGGGTTCTGTGACGGCTGTCCGGTATCGAGATGAAGTCTTAGAACCTATTGTGAAATTGAACGCTGCAGCAGTTGGCCCTACTTAATTTTAATGGACGATAACGCACGTCCCCATAGAGCTGACCAGGGGCGTAGCCAGGGGGGGATATCGGGATATATCCCCCCCCCGAAATGTTTGGATTAGTGATGAAATTCAGTCTATTTATACACATATAAGTTCATATCCCCCCTCCCCCCGAAAATCTTTTCTGGCTACGCGCCTGGAGCTGACATCGTCGATGAGAGTGAAGGGATTGCGCGTATGGCGTGGCCAGCATATTCGCCTGACCTTAATCCCATTGAAAATCTTTGATATGCTCTCTGCCGTGCTGTATCTTCACGTTTCCCACCTCCAGCCACTCTTATTGAGCTGGAAACTGCTCTAAAAGAAGAATGGCGATTGCTTAATTTAGCGATGGTTGACCACCTAATTGAAAGCATGGTCACAAGGTGTAAACTTTGTATACAGATGAGGGGGGAATCACATACCCTATTAATGTCCTTTTTTTTCATTTTATGCTGTTTATATTCACTTTATACATAATTCTGTTTAATTCCCCAGTATGTCATTATCTGATAACTTACAAAACTTTAATATTGTTTTCATTTCTGTATATAATTGTTCATTTTGTTTTATGCATAAATACATATGCTACTTTCCTGCCGAATTTTGTGTCAATCAAAGCAGTATTTGGATTTTTTTGCATTTTACATCTTCGTGCTTAATTTTTGGAAGTGGGTTAAAATATAAAAAGTAAAGTAAATAAGTTAGTAAATATAAAAAATAATATCTCTAAATAAAATAGTAAAATTCAATGATTTCAATGCCCATGCAAGGGCGGAATAAAGGGGGAGGGGCGCGGAGCCCTCGAGAAATAAGAAACTAATGTAAGAGATCCTATTTTACTTCCATAAAATGGCTGTATATGTCAATCTTCTAACTAACCGCCCTCCCACCCCGACAAACTTGCTTTAATCCGCCACTGTGCCCATGTAAAATATATCTCCATAGAAAAAATATTGAAACATCTACATTTTATGGTAAAAAACGTATTTTTTAATATACCCCCATTTTTCCCCACCTGACCCTACTAAAGGAATGAAATGTCTCTAAAGAGTGTCAGCTGAATTTACTTTTTTTCACTTTTTTCTCTAACTTTAAGCTCATTGCCGCAACTGAACATATTAATCGATCGAGCTGAAAATTTACACACTTATTTTTGAGTCAATGAAGATAAACTTCATTGCCAGGGACAAGAAGTTTTCAAAAACAGGTATATTTTTTAGAAATTTTTCAAAAAGTTGCTTGTTTTCATAATTTTTCAAACTTTAAGTCCGAAGCGGCAACTGAAGACCTTAACCAATCGATTTGTAATTTGAAACACTTTTTATTGAGCCAATTTGGCCAAAAAATAGCACTAAGGGTACGAATTTCGAAAAAAGGGTTTTTTCGATACACCCTAATATATAGCCCCGTTGCCGTCGTTGTACATTTTCAGCCCCGAATGCCATTTATATAGTCTGTGGTCTCTTCCACTTCATGTTGTATCTATTTGTAGAAGCTGCTTATATCAGTTGCGGCCAATAATTATGGAACAACCTAATAATTAAACCGCCATAAAAAAGCATACATAATTGTCAATTTGGACACTTGTTTCGGGCGAAATATTTTCATCCTCTATCAGCTGAAGTCCATATACAGACTGGGACTAGGGACTGAAAAAAGTAAACAAAAAACAAAAGTGAAAAGCGAGTTGGCATTCGGAGAAGGAAAAAAGCAAGAAACCAGGGCGAATAAGAGAAGGGGAGAAAAATATTTTACAAAGGTTAGCCCCGAATGCCATTTATGTAGTGTGTGGGCTCTTCCACTTCATGTTTTATCTATCTGTAGAAACTGTTTATATCAGTTGCGGCCAATAATTATGGAACAACCTAATAATTAAACCGCCATAAAAAAGCATACATAATTGTCAATTTGGACACTTGTTTCGGGCGAAATATTTTCGTCCTCTATCAGCTGAAGTCCATACACAGACTGGGACTAGTACGGATGAACGCGAGACGTGCGAGACGAGAATCGGGGCTGTCTCGTCTCGTCTCGCAGTGGTAAACCTCTGTCTCGTCTCGCGTCTCGTCTCGTCTCGCAAACACTGTGTCTCGTCTCGCGTCTCGCAAAGAAATTGCTGTCTCGTCTCTCGCGAGACGCGAGACGTCTCGCGAGTCTCGCAAAAGCTGGACTGCGATTTCAGTTACCAAGATTTAAGGACTGCGATTTCGTTACCATTTTATACTAACTTATTATTGGGATTTTACTGAAAATTAATATTAATAATAACAATTACTTACATATAGCCACATTAGTAGATATATTAATAACTATATCAGCATATATATAAGCATTTGAAGTAAAAGAAATTGAGATTTAATCCGTATATATAATGTCACACCGAAAATATAGTATTTATTTTTATTTACTAGCTGCGTGCCCGTTCTTCGCACTGTAGTAAACGAAAATTTTCTTAACATGAGTAATTTCAATTAATTCCAGTGATGTGGAATCTAAAATAAAAGCAAAATTATTTGACTCTTGATGTAAAGTTTGCGTCATGAGTATTAACCTGGCATCATTGCAATATTATGACTCAAAAAACTACGTCAGTGTCATTCGCGATCAGAAAAGTGAAAAGCTTAGCGGTTTGCAGAGAACTCCCGACTTTCAAAATGTGTTATTTCTACATCATACTGTAGTTCTACATCATACTGTTCAAGTTGTAGCATTAAATACCTCAGACACTACATGAAATGGACAACCGTTTGTTTTAAAATAGCTGCACACCCGCTCTTCATACGAGAAGTAGCGAATATTTTACTAAAATCATATCTGCATGAGACAAAACAGATTTATTTTTTTATTTTTATTAAGTTCAAGTAATCTCCTCTGTTGAAATTACTGCGGGATATATTAACACAAATTAGAATTACTTATCGTTCAGTTGGTTGTAAGATAACCCTTAAAAAATTATAAACAGAACACTTTTAGTCTTTATTAAATCTCTACTATTTACTTTAACGTCAATTTCAAGTCTCTAAAATATGTGTAATTTTTATATTAATGAAAACAAGATTATATTAACGATAATTATAATTATTTGCCTAATATTTCCAATAACATTACCGTGTGCGCATTTTTAGATTTCATTATAGTATCTCAGTTGGTTAATAGATGTCTTATTTTTTGTTTATATTTTAAATTACTGAACAGTTAATTTGTTGACGACTGTCCGTTTGTACTTTTCCACAATAATTTTTAGCGATAGTACTACAGTCGTTATGGTCGCCCTGTTTACAGAAAAATTAAACCATAATCCCCCTAATGTATATCCAGTGTGGATTTTTTAAAAAAATGAAAAGACATCTAACAGGCGAAGATAATTTTAGAATAGGAACCCAACTATAAGATAAAATGATGGGGAGGGAAAAAAATTATAAAAGTTTTGCAAGCCGAAGGAAGGGAAAACATGATAATATAAACGAAAAGAGAAATAGTTTTAAAAAAAATTGCTTGCATTTCTTTCCGTCCGATATTAATATATAAGAATAAAAAATGTCATTTTAATCTCTTTAAAATAGGCCAACAATAGGGATTTAACCGCCCCTAGAAAGTTGTTACCAGGGTGGAGCCCCCCCCCCCCTACGCACGCCGTAACGTGCGGGAAAGTTTGAGGATAATATCGGTACAAGGATATTTCAACCAAGGATATTCAACCATATTTCAACCTACTCAGACTAAGCATCAATGCGAATGCAAGTTGCTCTACTTCTAATCTCTCTCGATATACCCGAAACCCGATTATCACAGGGGCAAGGGAGGGCGGTAGTCCGGTGCCCCTGAAGAAAAAGGGGGCCCATATATATCCCGATTATTTAAATTATAAATTCATATGTACTGAAATAGTAATTGTGGGGAAAAAACTGAATTTCCTCTATAATATAGGTATTACCTAATTATCTATCACTAGATCAAGTTAGAGATATTTTTTTGGGGTGATAAATACGATTTGATTAAAGTACAAAAACTACAGTTAACTGAAATGAAATTTTCGAGTACAACAGCGGTCAAAACTGGGTTAAAATGCTTAAAAAAGGGGGGCTCAGTAAAGGGGCTTAATGCGTAAAAAAGGGGATGTAAGGGGGGCCCCGTCTAAAAGTGGTCAGATTTGAACATACCGTACCGCCTTTCCTATTTACTTATTATTTTTCTTTCAACTCTTCTCTGTTTTCTTTTTTTCCCGCCTCTTTCTTTATCCTCTCCTTTGTGTGTTTTGTATATCGCTCGTCTGTTCTAATTTTAAATGTTACGTGTTTGTGCGTATTGTAGAGTGCTGATAGTATACCAGGACCGAAAACGAAGGAGACGCAAGTTAAACGGTAGAGGCTTCAGGCAAATTGTCGCTTTTCAGATCGTATTTATGCGAGACGGAAAAAAATGCGAGAAATCTCGCGCGAGACAAGAGTCTGTCTCGTCTCGCGTCTCGTCCCGCAAAATATTTTCTTTCTCGTCTCGCGTCTCGTCTCGCAAAAAAATGCCTGTCTCGTCTCGCGAGACAATGCGAGAATTCTCGCGTCTCGCGTCCATGACTAGGGACTGAAAAAAGTAAACAAAAAACAAAAGTGAAGAGTGAGTTGGCATTCGGAGAAGGAAAAAAGCAAGAAACCAGGGCGACTAAGAGAAGGGGAGAAAAAGGTTTTACATTAAAATGAAATGTAGAAAACAATACAAAAGAAAAGGAAATTCCATAAAATAGGAATATCCAAGAACAACACAAAACAGTACACACAAAAAAAGCAAAAAAAAATTTTTTTTTTATTTTCGTTGAGACAGAATAGCCAATTCTACTCAGTTATAAAGACAGTTTCTTTTGGCAACAGGACGAAGGCTCTCGAATCAAGCAGTCCGAAATAGGTTTTATCAGGGTGATCTCCATGGACATAGTGTGCATTCCGTAGACAACAAGACATCATGCGAGACATTTGCCATGCTTAACATCGTGTATCATTTCCAAACAATAAGTTTTTTATACGTAACCAAATTTTTGCCCTGGGACATCATTTCATGTTCTTTTTACCATTCCAAAGAATTAATTTATGCATGCAATTTTTTTTCTTGGGGGTGGGAGGTTCTTTTTTCCTGTGTTGCACGTTGTTACACATATATTCTCCATTTTATATTAATGCATGGCTATCGCGCAGCGGTTTCTTCACTTTTTTGCTTGCTCCCCTAATTTTTTTGAGCAATGCAATACGAAACTTATTTTACCCATTTTTTAATTAGTCAAATTGAAAACGATTACTCACATTATTGTTTCTTAAAGTATCATCCACTTCTTGAATTAACTTTTCTTGTATATCCGGGTTCAGAGCTAGATTGTAAGACGCAAAAGACAATGTGGAAGCTGTTGTATCATATCCAGCTAGGAAGAATATTATACATTGGGCTACAAGTTCATCGTATGACAGAGCTGCAACAGAAGTAACAATAATGAAAGAATAAAATCAGTGCAAAGGATGTTTTCTTGTAAAACATATAATAAATATGATTGCATTGACTTCCGCTTACTCAGTATAAAAACTAAAATTGTTAAAGGTCTATAAAATGTACAGAAAAAGTACAGGAAAGATTTTGTTCATACAGATTGCGCCCAATTTATTAAATTATAAATTTTACCATGTTTAAAATTTTATTTTTTATGGAAAAATCTTATGAAGTTAACAGTGTAACATCCACTTACTTTTCTTTGAGTCAAAATTTTGCTTGAAAATTTGTTCATTTTCTTCGGGTCCGTAGTTTGCAGTAATATCATCTTTTCCTGTAACTTCAGATTTAGACTCTTGGGATAACTCTTCAGCAGTGTCAATGAGCAATTGAAGAAAATCATTTCTTTTCTGAAATTACAATAATGTGTTTCACTTTAAATTAAAAAGAATGAATTTAAGCTCTGACAGTTCTACTCAGCAACTACTATTAGTTTAAAAAATTTTGTGGACATGCTAGAGTAATATTTAAATTGTTCTGTATTATCACAGTGTAATACACGGTGACCACCAACCTGGAATCATCAGGGAACAGATTTCGGGAACTTTAGTAAAAACTGGTAAATAAGTCTAGAACTGAACAGATAACGTTTTAATATATACTAGCAACCCGCCCCAGCTTCGCACGGGTGCAATGTAGATACTAATATGGGGCAGTGTGGAGGGATTAATATAATATGATTAGTCTATACTACAGGATATCTTTGTATACAATATTTACAACTGATTTTTCACGAGACAGTACAAACATGCTTTCTTTAGAGTTTATTCTCGAGAGCTCGACATGTAATTGGCCGTATGAGAAACACTCAACGCTCAAATCTAACACTGAATGACCTCTCGATGTTTGACCCTGTGACTTATTAATAGTCATTGCAAAATATAGCTTTACCGGAAATTGCGGGCGCTTAAATTGAAATGATAAATCCGATGGTATAAGATGAATCCGGGGAATTAAAACATCTTCTCCAGTACCACACCCGGTAAGTATTGTGCACTCTATTATAAAAGTTTTTAGGGACTTTATTAATTATCGTGTACCGTTACATAATTTAGGTGGATTAAGGTTCCTTAACAAAATAACAGGACAACCTACTTTCAACACCAGTTTATGTGGAGAGAGTCCAGACGGGTTCAAAGAATTAGGAATTCTGTGGGAAAATGAACAGCATCTTCAACATCGACTACAATGTCGACCGAGTAGAATATTTTCGTCGGTGCATAAATATTTGAAAGAATCAAGTTATTCACCTTATCTACCTGTTCGCTAGTAGGTGATAGGATCGCGCTTTCTTTGAACTATAGTCTTACAACTTATGTTATCAATGTCGGGATAGACACTTTTGACCAACTCTTGAATGTTATTTATTAAAACAAAGATTTTGATTGTCTAGGTTAATCCTTCCATTATTTTGTGTTAATCTCCATTTCCAACTTTGAGCAAGATCTCTTGAAAAAGCCTATTCTCACGTGAAGATAACGAAACTCTCATGTTTGTTTTAAGTTCCAGTTTATTGACGTGTGGCCAAAGGTAAGATCATTTTAATGAGGCATCTATTTCATCAAGCCCGTGTACTTCTAGTCGCAACTGGTAGAATTTGACGAAAGTCACCTGAGAGCAAAATTGTACATCCACCCATTGGTGACTTTTTGCTGCGCAAATCGCGCATTGTTCTATCTAATGCTTTCACGGAAGTCTTGTTCGATATGGTGGCTTCGTCCCAAACTATTAGTGAGCAATCACGCATCAATTTTCTTGTACTGCTTTGTTTAGAAATGCTACATACAATGTTAGTATCATTAACAGCAATCTTTAGCAGGAGTTTGAATTTCGCGTGTGCGGTTCGGCCTCCTTGTAAAAGTGTAGCTGCAATGCCCGATGATGCCACGGCTAATGCTATTCTACCAGTAGATCTGTCTTTCGCTAAGAGCAAATTGATTAAAAATGTTTTTCCAAGGAAAAATAATTTCTCTTCATTCCTATCAATTGATGATAGTAACGCAGTGAATACTTTTTTTTGATCGATGTTCAAGCGAGGTTCATCTTGAGATACAATTTGTATCAGTCTGGATTGATCGTATGATATTTCTCTTCTGTATTCGGCAGTGGTATCTGAGTTAGTTATATTAGTTGGCATCGGCAGACCAAAATCCTTGAGAGATTTACCCGAAAGTAATTGCACTACTTTGTTCAATTCAAATAACGCTTCATCAAAGATGTTTTGGTCCTATTGAACATCATCTAAAAATAATTCTCGCCGTCGCCGAATCAGAATGTCATTGGTCATATTTTCTTGAAATTTATTCCATAGACTAACAGAGTCGGCCACTTGGCAAAACGCTACGATGATGGCAAACAAATATCTCAATGATCTATGTGAACTACACATAGCATCTTCTGATAATGTGTTTGCCCAGTGAGAATAATCTTCCAAGAGACCCCTAGCTTTGCATGCTGCTTGATAAGTATTGTAAATAACACTTTCTTCAGTTCTCAGGTGTGCAAAAGATTTTGGACCTTTTACAACACGCAGTAACACTCAAATAAAAGCATTCACTGTTGTTGGGATGAATCACATAGACCCTCCCAAGAGCATCCGTTTTTTTGACTCCGGGGAAACCATCGACTACAGTGCCTTGCTTTCGTCCTTGAAAAGTTTTTGAAGTCTGATTCCATGTATAGTAACTTGGAACTTTGTCATATGTCAGTGTTTTCGTGAAATCATCTGAGCACATAGCTTGAAGAATGCTGTTAATGTTGTACCCCGTGGATTATTAACAACTTTTTGAATATTGTTCTCAGGGAAATATGCCCTTTGTCCATTTTCTAAATGAACTGCAAGTTGAATAATCGTGGGATCCGGGTCATACACACTGAATGACAAAATCCTCCATACTGCTTCAGAGCAGCAGATGTAACGTCCAGATTGAAATTTTTCTACTTCGTTTGGAGATTGTATGCTGAAAGTGGCCTGATCGCTACCATTATTTATATATTTAGTAACATATTGGATTGATGTCATTGAACTGCACAACTCCACGTTGATGTGGGCGTCGAAAATTTTTAAAAGAAGCGAATTATAGGGAACGATCCATCGGTTGTCAGTATCATGATTTCGGACGATGGCAGTTTGTCCACTCTGCTCTGGGGATCGTCGTCGATATTTAGGATATCTGTCGTCGCTAGTAGATGTTTGACTTTGGAATGGCATCGGAAATTTTTTGGTACATTGTATATCTCACATACTTGGAGAATTAGGGTTTAAAGTCCCGCAAAGTCCTTGGACCATGTGTTTTTTTACGATTTCATACAGGACAGGATCTTCTTCTTTAACCGGTAATTCAGCTGTAATAACGCTGTCAATTTGACATGTTCTAATTTTGTTCACTAATCACACCAGCAGGTGAATATGTGGCAAACCACGTTTCTGCCATTCTATAGTATACATGTGACAGCGCGGCGGACCAAATATGTGAGACTTGTTTATGAGGTGCAGGAGTTTCTGTACTTTTAAATGAAAGACTCTATTCACTATATCGTATCTGTCTTGTGGAGTTAAATTAGTGGTGATATTTTCTTTAATTTCTGTCAAGTTTGGGTTATGTTGCAGTTATGAAGAGATCGCAAGTTTACCGTGATGTCTGACATAAGTCATTGCGTCCTGCAATTTTTCATATAAATATGGAGGTCCACCAGTGAACATTGAAGGTAGTATGACTAATTGTCCTATGTCGTTGCTGTTTTCATTTGCGTGTAAAGCATCTTGAAGATGAACATTGGAAAATATAAACTAGTATAAACGCTCCCTAAAATCTAATCTATCAAAAATGTATTAAGTTAGGTATAAATCTGAAAAAAAGGTGTATACACTATCTAAATCATTATTTGTAAAACTATAGGTACTAAAATCTTTCTATGGTATAATTTTCTCTTTAAAGTTCCCTAATAGTAGAAGAAATGTTTAAAAGCCCTACTTTAATATTCTAGTAAACTGTTACTTATTAAATATATGCTTTAATCTTAAATTCCGTGCCCATTTATTTTTTAAAGAAACAAAAACAACAACGTGTCTGCTGTGTTACGCCCTGCCTACATTTATGCAAGGCTAGCGTGATGAGTAAAATCACAGAAAAATTTCTATTTAAAAAGTCAACACTCAAACTGTAATATTTGTGAATTGTTACACCGAACAAGAAATCTGTGTGGAGCTGAAAAAGGAAAAAAAAAAATGAGGCGGTAGACGTTCTACCGGCGGTTGGTGGAACCTCATTTATAATTTTTTTTTTTTTTTTTTTTTTTTTCAGGTTAAAACCATGAAGTGCACTTAATTTTAAAAATATGTCAAAGTACCCACATTTTGATAGTAAATGTTAAAGTCCCTTATTTTCATTTAAGAATACATCAAATCCCCAAAATTTTTCTATGTCCCCTTATTTGAAAAAATTAATCCAAGTCCACTTAAAGGAAAAAATTCTTATCGCCACTTCCGGCATCCGGTCTACTTCCTCTCTCATCCGCTCAGCATCCTTCCCGCATCCGCTCCCCATCCTCCCTCAACACAGGGGCAGCACCTCTACGGCGCACCTCACTTTTAACAGGGCACCTCATGAGCAGAACTGCCATTTCTTCCCTACTGGCGTATTTAGCACCATGAAATATATCATCTCGCCGCACTGGCAAATATACAAGCTGTACTATATCTGCTATAATGGCATAGTTAACTCCGCCGAGTATCTCTAATGGCAGCAAATACCCTAGCTAATGTCTAGCCAGCTTTACGATAATCTGCATTTTTATTTTTCAAGATACTGTGTGCTGACATCTTGGAACACGCGGTTTAGATTCACCCTACTTAGAGTGATAGCCTTTCGCCTGCCAGATCGTACCTGATGCCAAAATGGCGCTTTTTAAACCGGTTACAATTAGTTATTCTGTTTTGGAAAAACGAATAATCGGTAATTCTAAACTCCTGTTATCTAAGAGAACTTACTATTTGAAAATTGTGAACTTAGTGTAACACACTTTGAATTATTTATTACTTTTTAATTTGGCGTAAAATGGGTGTAATTCTATTTCATGTTTACCAATTTCACGCGATTCTACATACTTGGAATTGCTTTGTTGCAAAGGAATGAATGATTTTATGCCAAATCAGGCAACTATTATGTTTTTTTTTCAGTTTTTTATTAATATCTTCTAAAATAATTTTTCTCTTTTCAAAAACTATGCGGAAGCATAATGTCATTCACAGGAGCATCTGTAGCTTTTGGAGCATTCAACCAGTATTTAATATAAATAAGAGAATGAAAAAGGCAGATTCTACGCAGTTTTTCAACTTTTTCTGGATCATAACCCAATTGCTCATGAAATGTGTACATTTTTGCCCACAAATTGCTGTTAACATCCATCTGGCTTTGTGGAAAGCTCCAGGCTTCTGTCAGTGAATTCCTCGAGGTTCAATTTCCCCTAATATTGTAAGTAAGACTTCCGCACATTTCTCATAGTGTCCACGAAGAAAGAGCTCCTTCTTTTTTCCGAAAAAAAATTTTAAGAATGGGATGGCTTCCTCTTTCAAGGATTTTAGCTTTCTGTCACAAACTTTACTCTTTTTGAAATTATCTAAATTGTTTGAAGTAGTTTGCCATTGGGATTGAAAATCTTTAAAAATCTATATTATATGGACTCATAGATCGTCCAAAGATAGGCTTCCACACTGCAGACTCAATTAACCCAAACACATGGTGTCGACTAGCGAGGTAAAATAATTTCTTTTCCAAAAGTGTTTCTAGCCTTAGACATGTTCCATTTATCCATCCACTATTTGATGCAGTTGAGTCAAAGGAAAGTCCAATTATATTTTCTGATACACCCTATTCTTGAGTCAATTGAAAAACTCTTTCTGCTTGTACTTTAGCAGTTCCATCAGGCATATTTGCCATCCCTAACAACCTTCCCCCCATATACTACGGTATTCCTGAGATTGAGATAGCTAGTCTTTCGTCAAACTCTACATTTTGAGTTTTTGATACTTTGCTATCGCAATTCAGAACACAGTATTTAGAAGGTTTGAAGTCTTCTCGAAAGTTACTGGGACTTTTGGATCGGAAAATATTGTTAGCTTATCATGCTTGCTCCACCTTCTACTGCAATACCATAGCAGTTCTTTGGTTTAGTGAAAGTCCTAGACGATCACCCATTGGAGATAATTTTGGACTCTTGAAAAGGTTTTTCGGGAGTTTAATAGTAACTTTACAAGGATTATGAAATGATGTTGAAGGGGCATAAAAGTCTGGGTCTAGAACAGTTTCATAATTTGTTGAACCTTCACATACATCCTGTTCATTAATGTCACTGTCACTCTCACCTTCGTTGTCATGTCATTAACACAAAACAAAGCACACACACATACAATATATATATATAATTAGGGGGTACATTTTGTGATTATTTTCATAAAACAATCATAAAAAGTACGTGGTCAAAAACGTTTGCGAGACTGATTTAAATGTATAGTAGTATCGCTTGTTTGTCTTCAATTTCCTCATAAATTAATCATTTCTTGTTGTGATTGCACTTGATATGCACTATATTTTTATAGATATATAATTTTTTTAAATTATAACGAGTAAAAAAACTATTTCCTTAAGTTGAAGGAGCATGTTTATAAAACTTTTTAAATCATTACAAAATTTACGTTTTTCGCATTTTTAAAAAAATGTTAGGCCTTACAGGCAAACTCTAACGTTGACCTAGAGATTTCAAATTTCCCACATTGTAATTTCACACCAAAACGAACCAGAAAAACCCCGGGGAGCAACATTTTCAGACATTCGTATTTTCCGAGACACCCTATTATAACATATAGTAAAGCACACAGGGTGTTCATAAGTAAACTTGAAATTTGCGAGCAATGTGTAGCAAAAACTATGAAGTGGAATAGCATGAAAATGGGGTAATACCCGAATGAAATTATGGGAATTTTATCGAGAAGAAAAAACAATGAGTTTCAAAAACCACCACTAGATGGCGTTGTGCAATGTAAACTAATGGCATGTCAATGCCGTAAACGTAGTAATAATGTCCGCGTGCAGCAACCCGCTGGATATAAAGAAGCGAGAAGCGAACCGTGTAGTCACCAACGGGAATCCACAGCCTTCCTCGGAAGGCGTGACCTACCTTGGCCGAACTTACTTAAAGAACTGCTTTGTTTATTTTGAGCTCAGTCCTGTGTTAATATAGCATTTATGAGTGCGTGTTGGAGGGAGTTAGTTTCCCAGGTCACCTGCAACCCTTTTAGAAGTGAAGCGTGTAGTCATACTCGTTCTCATTTCAAGTAAGATGATGCTTACTCTCCAAGGACGTACTTGATTAGTGAAATTGTTTTACCAAAACGGGGACTCTGCTACCGAAGCTTTGCCGAAATTTCGGTCTTTGATGCGGTTACGAAAAGGTCCACTCACTAGAACTAACAAACGTGATTAGAAAATTTGAAACAACAGGAACATTGGCGATTCAGCCCAAGGGCGGACCCTGAAACTTTTTTCGAAGGGTCGGAAATCGTGAATGCTCATTTTATCTAGTGTAAAGCTCACTTAATGTTAGTGAAAGCCCCATTTATCTAGTGTAAATGTATTTTTCTCGGAGGGGACACGCCCCCTGCGCCCTTCCCCTAGATCCGAATTTGATTCAGACAGGAAAGAGATGAAGATGTGTTGCAGCACAGGTAGTGGTTATGTAGCGACGCAAGTGAAGGAAGACAGGATATCGCAAACCATCGGCAGCACTAGTGTTCGTCGTATTGCAGCATCGGTTGACCAACCTCGTTCCACGGCTCATAAGACTATGCAAACGGTCTTACGCTGACTGTCGCTAGTGCAGCAGCTCTTACCAGCTGATCTGTATAGTCGACAAACTTTTGTGTTGCAATTTCTTAGGCGATTTGAGCTCCAGGATGAATGGCCGTGAACATTTTGTGGACCAACAAATCTCACTTTCATATGGAAGAAGGGACGAACCCAGAAAAAAATTTCGGGGTGGGTTCAAAAATTTCGGAGGGGATCTAAACTGTGAAAAAGGCAGAATTTTATACAACAGAACTTCGTCGTTATTATTTTGTTTACAAAAACTGAAATTTCGGAGAGGGTCCGGACCCCCTGGACCACCCCCCTGGGTACGTCCTTGTATGGAAAGTGCGGTTAACACGCACAATTGCCGTATTTGGGCTGCTACAAACCCACATGAATGCCTACAAATTCCATTACACTCTTCGCAAGTAACGGTTTGGTGCGGTTTTACTTAACCTTCATTGTGGCTCCGTTTTACTTCGAAGAGCACAGCACCGCAGGGCCTGTGACATGCACCGTCACCGGTCAACGATACGCTTCATTATTACAGCAATCCGTTATTCTGGCTCTCCAGGCATGGCGATCTGATACAACCAAATGCGCCAAATTTGGAGAAATATCGCCAACTTTTGCGCAAAAAATAAGTCCTAAAAGGTGAAGTCAGCTAAATTCTAGCACCAATATTTCTTGAAAATTCCCTATGCTAAGCAATGGGGACACCCAAAACTCCCGTTCTAGTTAATCGATTTTAATGTAACAAAGTGCAAATTTTAACTATTTGACACTTATAATACGAATTTTATACTATATTTAACCCTTTAAGGCAGAACAACCCAAAATTTTCAGCAATATGCGTCTCTGTCTCCTTTCTTTTCTCACAAGATTTTTGTCGAATTTATAATGAACTAAATTAAAATGCATTTTTGCACAAAATGCCCTTGAATAAATACATCTACTGATATAAGATATAATAATGTGTCTACCTGTCCTGTTTTTTTTCGCTCTTCGATGATTTGTAATGTCACATCTCTAAAGAAATTGAGTCCTTTGGGAGTGAAGATGCTCATCCTCAAATATTTACCCCATCCAGGAAAAAGAACTGAATAAGAAATGAAAATAAAGAATTTAAAGCTTTCTCTTTATATCAATAAACCATTTCTGTAAATAAATTAATTTACTAAAACTTTAAAGAACTATGTAAATAACATGCACACAGGGGCGTAGCCTGAAATATTTCATGGGGGGGGGGGGGGTTACGACTACTACAACTCATATATATGTATACGTGGGTGTGACAATGTAGTGAAGAATATACATTTTGTATGGCAAAAAATTCCTCATGGGGGGGGGGGTTATGACCCCCTAACCCTCCCCTTAGCTACGTCCCTGCATGCACATATATAAAATTGAACAATATGAATCATTTTGGGTGGTACGAAAGCTCCACTCGTCTTCAGTTGTGAAAAGTTTTTCCCTCCGCAAAGGCAGGCCGTTTTATAAATTTCTGGCTTTATGGAATGAAAAGTTTCCACAACCGGAAGTAAGAAGGATGGATCCTTTTAAACATTTGAAATGGTCTGCATTGTTTACTTCTGTATATGTCTGCGTTATTTCCAAATTTCTTTTTCAGTTTAAAGCGGTTTTTGAACGCTATTGATTTACTTAGTTGGAGGGTTGGCAAGTTTCTTCCAAATGGAAGAAACTGTTATTCTTTGAGAATTCATCTCATAAATTGTAACTTCGGAAGATACAATAAATGGTCATAAAATTCGTATAGAAAATCTTTAAAAAATGCAATCTAACTAATAAACGTCCTGTTTCTAACGATTCCGGGATCGGACTCATCGCTGCCGGTGCATCTGCTGCCATGTTGAAATTTTGATAAAAACGGCATTTTTATGTCTACCTAAAAGCAAAAACTTTTTATACAGTTCAAAAGATCTCTAAAAAGTCAACCTTTTTTTAACTTGCATCTACTTTCAACTCTAAATATCAAGCGAGATATCACGCCTTGAAAAAATAAATAGAGAAGCGAAGCAAACGATCCGTTCCTTGATTCTTTGAAAAAAAATCACGGAACATAATCTCTCGCGTAGTTTGATTAGATGACGTCATAAAGACATCATACTCCTTTCGCGTGACAAACAATGCAAGGACAGTTTTATTTAATATTTAAGATATTAACTGAAAAATTTTGTTAGATTTTGGGCAGATTTATTCAGAATGTGTAAAATTTTGTTTGCACAACACTTAAACATCTATTTGCAGGAATTCTTTTTTAGAAATTGACAACACTCTGAGATGAGAACGTATATTGTTGTTGTTTTTGGAAGTCACTTTTTTTTTCATTGCTCTCACCGGAGTGTTTTTAATTGTTGACTGTGTGACATTTGTGAAATCGTATTTTAAAAGTGAGTATTTTAGATTGCTTATTTTGTTTTTGTTGTAAGCGCTTATTTTGAATTCGTTTAACCTGATGGATTTTGATTTCAACGTAATTGGATCGTAACTTTTAGTTCGATTGTTGTGGGACATTGTCATAAGCATTTGTTTAATTTTGAATTCGTTTAACCGGATAGATTTTGATTTCAACGTTGTTGGACCTTAACTTTTATTTAGATTGTTTTGGGACATTTGTTTTTGTCGTAAATGCGTAAGCGTTTGTTTAATTTTGAATTCATTGTTGTGGAAAGTTTTTTTTTAACTTCTTAAAAAGTTGCCATTGGCTCTCTTCAGTTGAAAAACCGCAATGTTTTTAAACATTAACGATGTTTTAATGCAGTGTGTTTGTGAAAACTTATTTTAATGGATTATGATTTCAACGTTGTTGGATCATAGCTTTTATTTAGGTTAATTTGGTGTCTTTTATTTTGTTTTTGTCGTAAATCTATAATTACTAGCCGGCAAGCCGTCCAGCATCGCTGGCCCGTGAAAATTTGCTTTAAAAAATTGCTGACCAGTAAGGAAATAGACTTTGTGCCTCTGTTAACTGTGTCTGTCAGTCTAACGACTACGCGTCTATGCAGTAGCGTAGCCAGGTTTTCACTTTGGGGGGGTCATCAAATTGTGAGCTAAAGTTTAATTGTAAACTAACAAGGAGAGGGCGCGACCTTGGACTCACTGATTTGAATGAAATGTGGTTCAAATATAGCTCACAAGACATACAATCACTGATGCAAATTTTAGGGCGCAACTCTCAGGCATTCTCAGGAAATCACGCTTCGAACATTCGAAAATCAGCGTATACAGCTTAAATACATTTTTTATGCATTACCAAGGGACCGACTGTGGCGTAGAGCATATAATCGCTGGTTTGCAGAGCCGTACATAGCGAGTTCGATTCCAGCTGTCGCTGGATTTGCTTCCAATGTTTCTTTTGTTCAATTTAATTAAATAATAAAATAAAATTCATTTTATCATCACAGCTTGCGTAATTGAATCGATTTCATGTAAAAAAATAATATAATAGGTTTTTTCCCCTGCGTGGTATCTACAAATGTATAGCAATTTAATAAGCAAAAAATAATAATAATAAACAGTTTAATCCTAGAGAATGTTTCATTATGGAACAGATAATTGTATTATTCGTAATACAACCATTCACAAAATTAGATATGTTTGCATGCTCCAAGCATCTGTTTCTTGATGAAACATTCTCTAGGATTAAATTGTTTATTTTTATCATTTTTTGCTTATTAAATTGCTATACTATTTGTAAATACCATACAGGGGAAAAAATACCTATTATTATATTAATAATTTACATGAAATCGATTCAATTACGCAAGCTGTGATGATAAAATTAATTTTATTTTATTATTTAATTAAATTGGACATTGAAGTGAACAAAAGAAATATTCAAAACAAATCCAGCGGCAACTGGAATCGAACTCGCTATCAACGGTTCTGTGAACCGAAGATAATACGCTCTACGCCACGGTCATTCCTTTGGAAATGCACCAAAAATATATTTAACCTGTATACGCTGATTTTCGAATGTTCGGAGCGTGATTTCCTGAGAATGCCTGAGAGTTGCGTCCTAAAATTTGCATCAGTGATTGTATGTCTTGTGAGCTATATTTGTGCCAAATTTCATTCAAAACCATTCAATTCCATTCTCCTTGTAAGTATCAAACTTTCAGCTAAGTAAAGCGTCCCACTTCGGGAGAGGGGGCTGCAGTCGCCCTCTGGCTACGCCCCTGTGTCTATGATTTTATTTTTTAAAAATTGGAGTCGTTTGACTCTGAACTTAGAATTACTTTCTGTTGAATTTCTTGAGTTCAGAGTTAAGTTGTTAAAACACGACTCTAATTTTGGAGAAATAAAATAATAGATCTTTTTTTTTTTTTTTTCCCATTTCTCTCACCGGAGTGAATGTTAACGGCCTCTGACATTGGTGAAATCGTGTTTTAAAAGTGTTTGGGTGTTTTAGATTGTTCATTTTGTTTTTTGTTGTAAGCGTTTATTTTGAATTGGTTTAACCGAATGGATTTTGATTTCAACGTTGATGGATCGTAACTTTTATTTGGATTGTTGTGGGACATTGTCATAAGCATTTGTTTAATTTTGAATTCGTTTAACCGGGTGGATTTTGATTTCAACGTTTTGGATCGTAACTTTTATTTCGATTGTTTTGGGACTTTTTTTTTTTTTTTTTTTTTTTTTGCCGTAAATCCATAAGCTTTTGTTTAATTTTGAATTCATTGTTGTGGAAAGTGTTTTTTTTTTTTTTATTGACTATGCCATTTTATCTTTTTATTGAAAATTGTAAAAAAATGTGTCCCAAAAATGCGACATAGTTTTACATATATTTAAATACTATTAGTTCACAACAGCTTTAATATATTGTTACAATATTTCGTAAGCTGTAGAATATGCGGGTGGATTTTCAGATTTTTGAAGTAGCGCAGATTATTTTCTTTATTTTTATACATAACTAGCCGCCTCAGGCAACCAGTTGGTTCTCAATCTTAATAAACCTTGTTCTGAGAGAATCCTATTCCTCGCCGGCTTCCTTGGCACTGAAATCTCTCAGATTCTGAATGGAATTTAAAATTAAGATGGTTACAAACAGGAGCGGCCCTACGGTAAGTGTCGCCCCTCTGCTAATATAGAAAAGACTCCCCCTTTTATGCTCTACTTAGTTTTTGTGTTCGAAATGACGCCCCTTCGAAGCCGGCTCCAAGATGCGCAGCTTACTGTTTCGAGCCGTCCCTGGTTGCAAAAATAAGATGCTTAAATGATAAAAACCTACAAAAATGAACAGATTATTTTCGCCCTATAGTAATTCTGAAGAGCTTCTGGATATATTGGCCTTTATCAAAAAACGGAAAGGAAAAAAAAAAAAAGTAAGAAGATCTGAAACACTTTCAGATTATAAATACGCACTGAAGTGCTACATAAAAGCGTATTATAATCCATGGGTCTTCCCTATTTTCGTTCCTTCTTTCATTAAGTTGGAAAGTATATAGTTATTCATGAGTGTGATTAAACAAAATTAAAATTGATATTTCTAACATCCTTTTTCTGTATGTAATACATTAGAAATAGATATAGAAAAGCTGCGCAGAAAAGTGCACAATTCCAACTGAATGAAAATTTCAAAAACTTATTCTCAGGTGTATTCAACAGACGATAAAATTACGATAAATTGCGCCAAGCGTTAGAATCATCTCTTCAAAATCGCACATCAACCATTTTATTTTTCGCCAAATTAAAAAGTTGCACAGCTTAGTCTCGGAAAATTTCCAAATCCTATTTTTCTTTTGAGTATAAAACATTTCATTCCTGCTCTAATTTCAAATGCACACGATATTTTAATTAAAAAACAACCTTACAAATAATCTAAACAAAAAAAATCGTTATTCTTTTATTTTTACTTCAAGAGTCTGAATCATTTAATAAACATGCCAAATATGGCAACCTAGATATGCTTAAATTCTCACTCATTCCACTGCGGTGTTACAATTGCGAAATGGCGAAGCGAAAAAATGAGTCTTTTGCGACACGTTTTTTATCGATATCTCCTAAAATAATTCGAATTTCGAAAAAATCGCTTCGAGATATGTCGGGACCCGTCCTGGAGAATTTCCATACAAAATTTGGTAGGTCTACCCAGCAAACACACACCTGCTGGCGGAGCGCCTTTCTGCCTTTACGTCCAGTACCGGCCCGGCACTGCAAAAAGTAACTGAATCGTACCAAAAGTGGTCGCCCGAGAAGTACCTTGCCAGAAGCCCGGGAAGGCAACGGCACTCTGCTGGCATACTGCATGTGCCGGCCGTTACTCACAATAAAGGCACTGGTCCATTAAGTTTATAATGCCCAAAATGAAACGGCCGGGTGCCGGCTATTATTAAAAATAAAGGCACTGGCCTGGTATCTTAACAGTGACTACAATGTAATGGCACGGTACCGGATTAGTGCCTATTTACAGTAATGCTGCCATAATTAAAATACGAGCCAATGGCGGATTTGGGGTAGGGGGCTTATTCATCAACCCCCACCTCCACCCCGCAAAAAAACAAACAGAAAAAAAAAAACATTCCTTAAGGGTAACATTTTGAAAGATAAAAAACAGCAAAATCCGTTGGTCAATCGTTTGCAAATTATGTGCGCCTATCATTAGTGAATTGTGTGCAGTTTATATAAACTGCAATTTTCTTACAAATTTGCAGTCGCAAAAGATTTTTTTGTGAGAGAGGCGGTAACACATTTCAGAACCAACATAAAATCACTTATAAACAGTTTAATTTCAATATTTCAGAGTTAGAGATTTTATAAATGAGTTATAATACTTTATGGTTGATGTGTGTATGTACTAATCAAAATCTTACAGGAAGTAATAATAAATAAAATTGTACTATGATTACACACATAACTTTAGAGTAACATTTTGCTTTCTTTTACATTTTGTTTAGATCAAATTATTTTTTAAATCTTAGCTATTCTGAAAAGAAATTTTCTGTATCTATATCTGTTGTATACTGCATGATTCAAATTTTATGGAGGAAAGTACTTTTATACACTAAAATAAGTATCATTAGCAACATCACCGACTTAAAAAAAAGTCACCAGTTTAGTAGCCATTTTCTCAATTTTAGTTCCCAAAATAGTAACATTTTTGAATGATTTTGTAGTTACGAAATAAACATGCTTAATTTAGCTTCATTTGAGAAGGATTGAATAAAATGATAAATTTAAAAACTTCATATATATATAACAGAACATATAATACATTTATTTTTATAGCATGATTAAAAAAACAGATTAGAATGTTTGCTGAAAGCTCAGTAGCAGCTTTAAAAAAAATAAAGGGGGGGAGTTGACAAAAACCAACGCGAATGAGTCGCCTGGAGTATGTTTCAAGTAGCCAAAACTTGAAAATAGTATGAAAATGACGTTTTTTGGTTCAAAAAGTCGCCTAATCTTTAAATTAGTTGCTAAAGTCACCGGTGGATACCGTGTGTACATTTAAAATAGTAAAAGTAAAAATTTACCTGTAATATTTTCCCGACTGTTTAAAAAATGTAAAATCCAATATTAAAACTTTGAAATCCACTTTCTGTATCCATAACCAGCAAGATATCACTGCAGAAGCAAATTAGAATGTTGTCTTATTATAATTATTATTGCTCCTAACAGAGATATCTCACTAGTCTCTAGCGATAACGTTCTCGAAAGTCTGCAGCAACAACCGGAAAAACCTTATCCTAAAAAGCGTATTTCATAACTGGCTTCCCGCTCAACGTTTCAAGATTTGCAAAACGAAATGAAACATCAAGAGAAAAAAGAATGGGTTACTATACTCAATCGACACGAAAACTCGCCACTTCCGTTTTAATGAAACTCGCCAATCTTCAAATGCATAAAAAATTCATTTGTACTTCGTATAAATAATCTGAATTAATATAGCCAAATCCACGATAACAGTTCGATTCTTGGTGCCTTATCGTGCAACCATGAGATATTAGTTGACCTCGGTAGATATATTGACCTCTTGCTTCCCGTAAGGAGGCCGTTAAAGGGTGCGAAATAAAACATTTGATTCGGGAGTAATCGAAACAGAAAGAAATAATATGTAAATACTGGTTCATTGCTGAATTTCTAACAAAATAGCTGCAGGAGCTCTAATTTGTTTTATTGTAAATTTGAGCATTAATTACCTAATTTATATTTAAAAATTAAGTAATCTTTTGTTTTACGACTGCTATATTTAATATAATAAAAAAATGTCAATAGAAGCAATTATGTAGACTGTTAAAATTTTTAATTTAATCTAAAATTCTCTGAAGAAAAAAAAGACCACAGGAGCTGAGCTCTCATGCAAAACCCTGACTGGTTTTCGTGTAATACTCTCTAACATATTTCTGCACCCTAATTCGGTAGATTTTAAAAGGGGCTTAACGTAGAAAAAAGTCTCCAAATATGTTTTTCAGGAAAAGTTTAGCAAAATTGTAAAAAATTAATATAAATTATAAAAATGTTAAGATTAAAATTCATAATTCTGTACAAAGTGGGGGTTATATACTGTCATATACAGAGTGGAGGTTCCACTGTCTATGTAGTAAATATTTTTATAGCATACTGAACTCGTTTGTATTATTTTAGTTTTTAGTACTAAAATATTTCAAGGCACAATATGAACTTCTCCCCTTACATCCCCCCCCTCGAAAAAAAAAAATCTTTGCAGTGGCCCTGCCTTTGGGTGACCGGAACTTATATCCCCTAACACTTCTACACCGTATGAATGTGAAACAATATTATTTAATTAAAATAACGAAATTTTATGCCAACACTACGAAATATATACAGGCCCATTACTGCCAAATAGTGCTGGCCCGTACATTTTAAGCAGTACCACGCCGTTAACTTTTTTGTGCATGTCATAAACACATGGCAGTTCGCAGTTACTAGTTATGTACCGGCGCATATGCACTTTTCAGGCACTGATACTCCTGACTTCCAGACGATGGCAATCTACCTTGCTCCCGGTATACGGCACTTCGCCAGCACGACGGGTACCCGGCCGTCATTTTGCGGGCAGTTGTGTGTTTGCTGGGTACCGTCTACAATCACCCTTTTCGGAGCTACGCAAGACAGAGGCAAACAAACTAACTAACCAACCAACTAACTGACAGTTTACACTCTGCTTTATTTATATAGATTATGAACAATTTCAAGCGGATTATACAATTGGTGTAGATTTTATCGTTATTTGTGCTCAACTTTTTCATCTTTTTGGAGTAATGAAGTTTTATCTTGGAGTGGTTGAAGCGGAATTGTTCCTGAGTCAGTGAGTCAGGGATCAGCATAACTACATAGTAGAATGAATCTTTTTTGACATAGATTCTAGAAGGATAAAGTATTTAAAAAAAAAAAAAAAAAAAAAAAGAGGAAATTAAGTACTATTATTTCATGAAACATTGAAAACATTTACGGAATAGGATGGTTCTCCAGTTGAGGCCTCTGGTGAAGAGTTGTCTTGCATTTCTCACGAACTGATTGTTGGGATCATTATGAGAATCAATTTTCGTTGAGAAGGCAGAGCTCGCAATAATATCCATTGTGAAGGCACCATAAATTCTAGAAGAGAAAATAAAATCCTTGGACTATTACAGATCGAATTCTCATCGCTTTACGATCAGTAGAAAAGAATGGATGACTACTTACCGACATGTTTTATTCTCATTATTGGATCAATGAGAAAAATTAAACTGACTGAAAGAACAGTGTGCGATTGATTTAGTTAAAAAAAAAAAAAAATGTAAATTAGATTTTTCTTAGTGGTTTTGAACATGAATGAGTAGTGGTAAATTAGATATATGGGAAATTGATCTTTTTTTGCCATAGTGCCATAGAGCAGCTAGTAGAAATTTGTATTCGTACTAGAGATCTGCACTACCATGGATGGGAAGGGGGAGGGAGGTATGTTTTAAAATGTAATTGTACATTTTTAATTTTGTATATTTTTCCTTTTTAAGTTGTTTTATACTTAACATCGTCCGATTGCTGTATAGTTATTTGAAGATTCAAATTTACCAATTATAGTACCAAACTCGGACATCAGTAGAAAAGAATTCTTCCGTTCCTTTGCCAAAGGGAGTTCCTTTGGGAGCGATGCTAACCCAGTCGTATTCACGAAACGGCTAGTAACCGCCTGATTATGAAACTAACGTTTGACCGTTACTTGCTGGTAACACACCGGTAACCTCAGAACGGTATTCACCAACTATTTAAAACCACATGTTTTCTGACCAACGTTTGACCACCGATTAACTTGTACATGTGCATTCTGCTTTGTAAGCTCGTCTGTGATTTTTTAGGGCACTGGCTATCCAACCAGCTGATTGCCGACCCTTGACCCCTCTTCGCGAGCGCTCCAAAATAGTTGAAAATAAGCAGGAGTGTAATGTGTTTTCATGTATTTTTATAATCACAAATGCTTCAATTATTTATTTCGGAGATTTCTGCTGAATTTTTTGTAATTAATAACCGATATTTTATTTATATACTCCTACGAATTTAAAAGATATATTGATTTTAAAAGATAATTTTTAAAGGTATTCGAAGGTTTTCTATTTTTATTTTTTAAAGTATCTGACAGTCAAAAACAGTACGATTGTTTAAAAATTTGTGAATACATACTTAAGAGCTTACTCTGGGGGTATTTTATTTCTTTTACTGTAGGAGATGGTATGTTTTTTTTTTTTTTTTTTTAATATCAATAATTAAAATTTCAAATGCATAAAAAAGCAAATATTTTTACAATGTCTTAATACAATTGTAATGATTCTAATGTTGAAACCTACTGGTGACCATACTTTAATCACAAAAATATGGATCATAGAGCAGCTCTGCAATTTTTTGTAATTTTATACAGTAAAGGGTAAATATATACGTGAATATTAAAATGTGATTGTGTTGAGATGGTTCTTGCTGGGTCTTAAATAATGATTTATGAGGTAGCCATTACTCAATTTTTAACTGAAGTTATGAACTAGGCTGTCTCTTGATTTTTCATATCAAGGACTAGAAATTTTTGGACCCCCCCCCCTCCCAAAAAAAAAAAGGAATTGCAGATCTCCACTCGAAATTGCAAGTTTTTTTCCCACGTCCCAAGTCCCACAATAAAGACACTTTAATCACTCTGTAGTCAGACATTAAAATAAGATTTTTTTTTTCGCATGTGATTAATTTATGAGTAATAACTTAGCACGAAGTGTACAACTTATTTAAATAAAGCAGGAACGGGGAAAAAGGGTATTCAAATTAAATATTAATAGTGAATAATGCCTCTGATGTATTTTTATTAATGGAATAATGCAAAAATCAAGAATTATATTAGTTATTTTATCGGATGTATGTAAATAAATATTTAATACTATAAGCTTAAAACAGACTCTCTTAAAATTTAAATTTTCTTCCCCCTTGAAACAGATAAAACAAATGTCAATCAATTTTTGTCTCAAAGCTACATGTTCTTCTTTTGCAAAATCGTAGGCAAATAAAAATTGGGAGGGGATGGGGGGTATGTAGCGCTGAAATTTTTTTTTACCTATAGTTGAACTGCAGAATCAATGCAAATAAAAAAACTACTAATTTCATTGACTAAAATTTGGGGGGGGGAGGGGGGGAAATCAATTAAAGGAATTTTAGAAAGGGGACTAATTAAAGAAACCTGTTCCAGCCCAGCTAACCCCTGCTAATTCACATGGCTTTGTCTATTAAATTTTGCAATGGTCTTGCTGGGAAAAAAATAAAAAATTAATAAAATTATTTCTTTTTTTCTGACAGGATTGGGATCATGATTGATTTTGATGGTATTGTAGTATAACGTCGAATTTATACACCTAATTAAAATGGTTAAGTACTTCATCCCAGAAGGCCTTACTTTCTTAGAAATAAAAAAAAGAAATGTAAAAGAGATGTAAAAAAAAAAAAGAGGGGGGGGGGTCAGAGAGCAAGAAAGGAAACTTTGGCCGCAGAGAGGCCAGAACCCTGGAACTACTGCTTGCCAATCGCTCGCTTTACCGCTGCGCCATAATTTCATCGACACGTTTGCTGTAAATTTAAAACATTTCCTTTTTCGCCTGTTTACCGTTTACTTACTTTGATGGTAATGTATTGGAAAATCCTTGACACACAAGTCTTCTAAACCGTTTACTTTCTCCTCGCACATAAATTTTGCAAATCTATCAATAAATTCTAAAATTTCCATATCTTCTGTCTTCAACAGCGCTGTAGTCCGCCATGTTTGTTAACAGATTAGAGCCTCACAGCGCATGCGTCGAATGTAACAGGCCGGTAACCACCCGAATTCGGCTGGTTACATTCGTCTGTTAAAAACAAGATGTAACCAGCCGATTTGGCCTTGTGAATACCATTTTTTTTTTTAACCATCCGATTCTATGGTAATCCGGCTGTTACCAGCTGGTAGAGAAAGTTTCGTGAATACGGGTGTAAGCGGTCAATTTTTTTACCAAAATGCTTCCAAAAAAGGCATATTTAGAAAGGCATATGATGAAATATTCCCGCTCTCTCGCTAGGAATAAAAACCCGGATGAAAAGCATTTCAGTTATATTGACAAGCCACGCCATCTATTGAAAAATATTAATACTAAATAGTCTCTTCACAATAATGAAACATATGGGCAAATCAGAAAAGGAAAGGAGAAAATATCGATGCCCGTACGCTAAACGGGCAAACCAGTTGAGGCCAATATTGGGTAGCACGTACACTGTACGGGCAAACCGCTTAAGGGGTTAAATGATCTCAATTTTGTAAATAAATTTAAATCAAGATAACCTCTGAACAACCTTTTGGATACTAAATTCTGTTTCCGTTCGATAGCCTTTATTATTATTATTATTAAATTTGGGTGTGTTATAAAACGAGAAGCCGTAAAATCAAGTATTGATAAAATATAGCTTACTCTTTTGCATCAATAGGTTCCCCTTTTTCAGCAGCCTTTTTGAAATTCTGAACTAGGGTGTGACAACATTCTTTGAAAATATTCATCATCTGTAATGACAGAGGAAGCATATAAAAATTGCTTTTATGCTTACATAATTATTATTTTTTAAATTCTATTAATTTCGCATCATAGAAAAGTATGTTCTCATTATTTATAGCTTACAACTACACAGTATCGTCTAGACCCGGTATAGGCAACCTTTGGAAAGTTGCTGGCCAAACTTAAGATGTTAGCGAAGTCGCAAGCCATATAACTGGGATCTATATGAGATTATCAATGGTTTGCATGATTTCTATGTTCCGCGGGCTCGATCAAAAGCCTTGGCGGGCCATATCCGGCCTGGGGGCCGGAGGATGTCATATGTGGTCTAGACTTTCTACTGGAATCCTTGTCAGTTCCTCGCAAATCCACGAGTACTCCGAAACTTTTTTTTATATGTAGTCATACATATTCTCGTTGATGCAGTGACGGTTTCAAGCAGTTCAAGATGAGGGTGATAGATGCAGAGAAGCATTTTATTGCAGTTTTTTTTTTTTAATTCAAGTTTAATTATTCGTTTTCATCAATGAAAAGACCTAACGGATCTCTATGATCAGTGTTGTTTCCAAACATGGGTGTTTAGAATGCTCTGATGGGGCCCAGCGTTGCGCTTGCTCCGGCAAATCATTCACAGACAAGGTGGTAAACAGCACTGGACAGAGAAGGTAATTCTACAGCCCTGCATTTTTTCATTGATGAGAATGAATAGAATGAACTTCTGTTCAGCGATCGATTGGACTTTCTACAATTCGGCAGATTTTAGGTTGAAGTGTGTCTGCAGATTAAGAAAGGAAAAAAGAAAAAAAAAAGTATTCGATCTTTCAGCGCGTAAATTTATGCTTGTCCTTTCATTTTGCGATTTCTAACATTGCACATTGCTACTGAAGAAATCTGAATACTCTTGACATGTTGTTTTTTTGCGCTTGTAGCAGACTGAAAGGTGTTGACAAGTATGCATCCTACTATATAGCTATGCTGACTCTATAACAATTCTGGATAACCACTCCAAAATAAAACTTTTACCACCATTATTCCAAAAGGATTGAAAAGTTAGGCAGAAAAGCACAATAACATCAACACCGTTTGTACGATCCGCTTGAACTTTTTCATAATTGTGTATAAAAATATTATCTGCAGTACTTTAAGACTCTGAAAGTCCACCAGTTCCCTAAATTTCAGACGATTTTTCGCTATTTGAGCTCTATTTTATTTCGGAGAATAAGAAAATTTCATCATTTGCGTGAGAAAATTAGCTGTCGCAAGTGACAATTACGTCATACTGAAGTCATGGTTATCAGGCTTTCAAAGGAAAATTGCAATTCCATTTCGTTTAGAATAGTTTTTTCTGGATTACCCTGTTCTTCTTTTCACAAATGAAATGATTTCGTCTGCATGAAACATTGATTTTAGAGGGGATGTTTCTAGCAAAACGAAGTTTTTCGAATGCGAAAAATATTCGCACGTTTTTAGAAGAAAATGCTTTTCCGATTTTGGCATATAATAAAAATTAGATATGAAGTTATTTATTTTAAGTGCACGAAGATTAAATATATTGAGTGTAGACATACTGTGGAGAGAGCGTGTGGCGAGAGCTCGGTTTGAAGCCATGGACTTATGGTTAGTAGAATGAGGCGCAATCCGGCTCGGCCAAAAGGTACCCATTCGACCGGCCTTCAATTGCCGGGTGTTGTGTGCGCGGAGATGATCTCGTGCCGCCACTCTCCCCCCCCCCTAGAGAGTCAGTCGGAGGCTGACGAACGATGCTCCAAGCATTATGGAACGCTGCCACTCGTTGTGGACATTTGTGAGGTCGCTGCCGCTCGTTGCGGACTTTGTGAGGTTGCTGCCGCTTAGTTAAATGATATTCGACTAAAATTTTAGTGATAAATTGGTTATTCTTTAAAGCTACTCTAAAAGTTGCGTCATGATCAAGTCTCTTTTACAACTAGGTAAGGTAAAGAGATGGAAACTGTGAAAACTATAAACCTTACTACTTTTTTCTGTATTTTCATTTAATCTTTAAAACAATGCCTAAGTTTTTACATGTCTATGTTTTACTTATTTTTTAATCTCTCTTTCGTGTGCCAGACCATTGTCAAAATATACTACAAGCTAAGATCCACATTTTATTACCAGTAAAAGTATAATTATTTTTTAAATGTGTTCTACCTATCTGAGAATTTTGATGCGCTGATTGAACGGCCTTCTGGCTTCAATAAAAAGCATAACTTAGACGAAATTAGATAGAATATCGTTACTGTCGTCAATTGCTTATTTTTGTGCATGCCACATCATGATTACTTTGTGAACACGTAACTGCGGCACTGCAAATACCAAAATCAATAAAAAACTTCATTAATAACATGCGTAAAAACGCTTATTTTTTTATTTCTCCTAATTTTTTTTCAACTAATGAGTATTATTTGTAATTTACTCATGATATACGTGATGTTTTTACTTGCTGGTACGAAGTATAAGGAAGTAATATGATCCAGAAAAATTTCGGTAACCAGATTTCGACGAAAAATCCGATTTTTACTACCTCTAAATTTAATTATAAGAATTTTGCGATGCATCCCATCGTACGCATGCATGTACGTTCATATAAATGTATGTACAACCTATTTTGACCGACCGCGAGTCCATTTGATATTTTCCCCTGACGTCTGGACGTACGTATGTATGTAATTCGGAAATCACAAAAACTATTGGTCGTGGAATGTTGAAACTTTTTATTTGGGATAATTGTCACATCTAATTGTGCACCTCCCCTTTTGGTCCCAATCGATTGGATATAGTTTATGTGCAGGGCAGCCAAAATATTTTAAATGCATTATGCTCTATGGGCAGAAATTCATTAAAGCGTATTTTAGAGGTATTAGCGGGACCGTCGTGATTCTGCCGGGCTTATTACTGCACTCCGAAAGATGCCTATGGACGTTTCCTCATTGGTTAGATTCGGCGGTTAGATGACGTATCTAAGGGCTGGAACCAATAAACTAGCGTAGGTCTCTTTGGATGACTCATCGGAGTGTACAAGCATTCCCGGTAGAATCACGATGGCCCCGGTATTAGACTATTTAAATTAACTGAGAAGTGATATATGTTGTTAAGAGTTACAAAATGAATTTCTCCATCGGAAATAGTGTAATATCATTTATAGTTCTCTCCAGGAACCCTCAAAAGAATTTCAACACACTACGGTCAATGGCAATTTTTGAGACATTCATCCATTTCAAGCACAATACCATCCTAATATATAACTGGGTAATGGTCCGACCGCGGTCACGTACCTCCCTCAAAAATTACGCCGAAAGTCGCCTAGCTTGGCGACTTTTGGTGCACGTGTGTATGTATTTAATTCTCATATCTGAAAAACTATTAGTCGTGGAATGTTGAAATTTCATATATAAAATTGTTCTTACATCTACTTGTTCATCTTGATTTTCGGTTCAAATCTACTGGACAGTTTATTTACAGGAACACCCAAAATAATTTCAATACATTAATGTCTATGGACATTTTCAATATATTACTTCTGTAGTCAGTCATTGTTTGGTCCATGCCCAAAATCTCGCCTTTTGTCATCGACCTTGGCGAGTTTTGCTAAAATGTCGCCAAGTTTGGCCCAAAAATAATTTTGTATTTCGTATAACTGCAACTTTTAACCATAGAATGATGAAATTTTGTATTTAGAACTATTGTAGCATCTAACTGTGCATCTTTTTTGATTGCAATCGACTGGGTAATTTATTTACAGGATCACCCAAATGACTTTAAATACATTAAGTTGTATGGATCATTGAATGTCTGTCAATTACGACTCTGACTATCCCCAAAATCTCGGGAACTATCTCAAGCTCGTCGGATTTTGGCGAAATATCTCTAAAATAAGTGTCAAAAACAAACCTTTCAAATTGAACCCAGCCCTGCAACATCAGAAATATTTGGCTAGAAATCGCTAAACCTTAGTATTATTACTATACAGTATTTTATCTCTTTCAAACACACAAAATAAGTTTAGATGAAGTGCGCCGAAAATATTTTTGATTTAAGCGTGTGCAAGGAAGTCATGTGTTGTCCACATCAGATTTTTTAGTTTAGTAAATTTGATATTATATGCTTACTCTTTTTATTTTTCCGGTGGTAAAGGTGGGTGTTACAACAGATCTTACTCTTTTCCAATCTTCACCTTGTAAACTAGTAAGCATGCTCTCCAATATTTTATTACCAACAGCTGTTTTCTAGAAAGACAAAGTTTCAGCATTCATTTGACAATTTTGTACTATCAAAACAGAAAGACTACTTTACATATAAAATAAATTCTACCAGTTGTTGTTATGATAAGAGCAAGTAATAATAATGCGCATTTCACTCATGCTAAAAATAAAGAGAAATTTCAGATTTTGTCAATTACCTGCAGAACTACTGGACCGATTTGAAATTTGATATACACAGTACATACATTGGTAGAATAAAAAACAAATAACCATTTAAAAGTTATAATACGCATGATCGTACGTCAAACTCGTTGGGGTCGGCTAGATGTAACACAAACCCACCGTACAGAAAAAATACGTCTTATCTCATTCGGTCCGTGAAGCTTATTTAATTTTCATTTCTAGCATCATCTTCTGTAACTTTGAATGAATGAATGTTTGATGTTAAATGCTCATTGATCTAAGAAACGTTAATTTATAAAATAAATGTTTTCTCCATTCACAATTTTACGCAGTTTATTCCTCTTTAACCTGTAATCTTTTTACAATGCACACAAGTTATTACATTGTTTTCTATATTTCTGTCAGAATGCTAATTCCGTTCCTTAAATTCCTTCAATGCAAACAAAAATTCACACTTTTTACGTCCTTGTACGAAGTAAAAGGAAGTATGGTGATGGCGAAAAATTTCGGTATGCGGATGTATGAAAAAACCCAATTTTGACTATCGCTAAATTTACTTTGAAGAGTTTTTGAGACGTCTCAACGCACGCATGTATGTCAATATGTTCGTATAATCCATATTCATGTACAATCCATTTTGACCAGCGGCTAGTTCATTTTGACCAGTTCTTTCCTGACGTATGTACGTATTTATATATGTAACTCGCATATCTCAAACACTATTACCTGTAGAATATTGAAATTTTATATTTAGGATTGTTGTAACACCTAGTTGTGCGTCTCCCTTTTTGGTTCCATTCTACAGAATATTTTATTTACAGGGCCGCCCTAGAGAATTTCAAAACATTTAGGTCTATGGACATCTTCAATATATTTTCCCATAGTCAGTCATTGTCTGAGCCACGTCCAAAATCTCGTCAACTGTTATCAACTTTTTCCTAAATATCGTCACATTTGGCGTAACAAAAGATAATTACGCGTTTGGGATCATAATTCTTAATCTTTTAATGCTGATATTTTGCATTTAGAACTGGTGTAACATATAATTGTGCATCGCTCTTTTTTTATTACAATCAACTTTTTTTTACAGCGTCACCTAAAAGACTTTCAATACATTGAAGTTAAGGATTTTTCAATTCATTAAAAGTCTGTGGTGAATCTCTATTTCGGCTAGGACATAAATCTCGCAAACTATCTCAAGTCGATAGAGACACAAGTTAGTGTCTTTTGGCGAAAGAATCGCCAAATTAAGTGCCAAAATTTAATCTTTAAAATTGAACTGAGCTTAGCGATATCTCAAATGTTTGGCTAGAGATCGCTAAATCTTAGTATTATTGCAATATTGTATCTCTTTCAAATGAAACAAGTTTAGATGAAGTGCAGCGAAAATATGTATGATTGTCCACATCAGATTTTTTAAAATCTGCATTATATATTTGCCCGTAAACGATTTTTACTTCAGCTACTTATTTATACTAATACCATCTGTTTTCGTTTATCTCAATGAAGCGCTCAATTTAAATATTAAAATCATCCATGGTACAGCAGAAGAAAATTCTTTATTTATTTTAATCTCGGAGAAAATATTAAACTGTGTTGTCTTGAAGAGCAATTTAAAATCACACAAGTTGCGAGTATGACGTAAATTGTGCCGCAAAGTTTGTCAATAGCGCTCGCACTTTTTTAACCTATGACGTCACGTTTTTGACTGCCGTAAAAAAAATACCTGTTAGTAAACAGAGTTCACATAGTTCACCCGGTTAATTTTCTAACGGAGTAATATTGAAACTTGCAATGACAAGGATTTTTTTTAATCCCACTTTAAGAAATGAGACAACTTTTTCTAACTGCTGAATTTTTATATTTATGTTTAGTTTATGTGACTTCTAAACTCTTCGGAATTTTTGAACCACCTGTTTTAGCATTTAATATGTTGCACGAATGAGAATTTTTTATGTACTCAAATTCTTCGAGAGTAAATCTTATAAATTTTAATTTTTCTTGTAAATGCATTAAAAGCATAAAACGTTTATTTTTCAAGCGTATTACATTCAAATGGATCGAAATGCAATTCAAATAAATTATTAGATAACTATTTTTCTCCTCGAAATTCGATGCCCGTATACGGAATCTTAAAAATAACAAAAATGAAACAAAATATGCTGATTCACATTCCAATATTACTGGAATAATTTAAAAATCTTCTCTATACTCATACTTATTAGCTCTGTTTCTCTAGAAAAGAATCACAGTATTTAGAGTAGAATAAAAATAAATTCAAAAGATGCTTATTACAGGATAGCTCAGTTAACGTCATATGCTTTTCAAATGAATGTGTTGATACGACTACTGCAACTCACACACACACACACACACACACACACACACACACATATATATATATGTTGCATGTGTGTGAAGAAAATATATTTTCTCATGGGGGGGTTATGGACCCCTAACCCCCCTGTAGCTACACCACTGGTATCTATGTATGTTTGTGTGTATGTGAGACAACATGATAGCTTCTAGACGGCGCATTCGAATGAGCTCAAATTTGGTATGTTTGTTATAAACCACCGTCGCGCGCAAGACCGGTATTGATTTTGGTGTCTCTAGGACTTAAGTTTCTTTACATGGCTACGAAAAAGATTTCTTTTACATTACGGCCTAGGGATGCAACGGATATCCGGAAAACATACTGCATCCGGACTATTCGGCTAATATACCGGATAAAGTAAATACCGGATAGTTGGCAGTAGCCGGATATTACAAATATCCGGCAGTACATCCGGTCTAAAATTATATTCAGAAAAATAACATAAATAAACATAATAAATGAATAAATTTTAAAAACTGCAATAATAAAAAATGCGAAAAAAACAAAGTTTTGTGAAAATATTTTATTTTTAATACTTTTTAGTATGTGTTTTTATCATGTATAGAAAAAGTGGGGGTGGGGGAAATTAAGTACTTCTATCATTTTTTAAGATTGGAGTTAATTATTACTGGAAGAAATTATTGTACAAAAACAGTGTTTTTCAATCTTTGTAAGAATTCGGTTACCTTTTTTCCACCATAAATTGACCTGCTTATCACAATAGTGTACCTGCTGTCGTACTGCGTGCTGGTGGGAAAATCCCCCCCCCCTCCCTAATTTTGATAAAGTAAGGAAATTTGTCACATTGATTTTCCAACAGTTGAATGGGGATGTCTTTCTTTCAAGAACTGATCCTTTAAAATATTTATCTAACTCTTGAGGGAGAACATCCGCAGGGCTCGCAAATAGTCTCTTTTTTCCCTAAAAGTCTCTTTTTTAGTTAGAGCTCTCTAAAAGTCCCTTTTTCGCGTAAATGGTCCCTATTTTCTCTTTTTCGTCACGGATTCTAGCCATTCCGAAGTCACGCGGTTACGAACTCACCCTCTATTGGACGATGAAACGCCAGTTCGGTGACGTCATACTCCTTTCTTTTACAACATCGAAGCAACATCGACGTGTGAACAAAGAAATGTGTATCGTCTCTGCTTGTGAATCGGCTGGATGACCCTGTATTTTGTGTATTGAACTCTGCAAATATAATCAGTATTAGAAGTAAGTAATTTTTTATATTCATTTTTATGAAAATTGTATTGTAAGATTTAATTTTTTTTAGGAGATTAGAGGCAGTGCCGGATTAACAATATAGCAGAAGTAGCAAATGCTACGGGCCCCGCGCCTTTACCGTGAAAGTTTTCGTTCTCTTCCCCCCATGATCTAGATTTTTAAACACTTTCCAACAAGGTAGAAAAGTGTTTTAAGATTTCGGTTTGTCTGTCTGTCCGTCCTTGATCTAACTCGCGTAAATATGCATTGATTTCTACGAAATTTACATGTTATTCTTATCTAGAGTACCATGTACCCTATTGTAAATGATCTATGTAGCATTTATAGCTACAGAAGCATTCAAAACAGAAGCATTCAAAAGCTTCCTACAGAAGCATTCAAAATATTCCCAATACATTGCGCTCTATGGGAAGTTATATTTTAAAGCGTATCATCCTGCTATATAGTTGCGCTGAACCCTGACTTCAAGATAAAACTTTTTCGCCATTATTGCAAAAAGATTACAAGTCAAGGACAAAAAGCCTAATAACTTCTACACCGTTTGTAGAAGTTATTAGGCTTTTTGTCCTTTTGTTAAAAGTCTTTTCCCCCCCTCTCCTCTCTTTTGTTATCATTGGTTCTTTACGATGCTCTTCTTTGCAAATGTTTTACGCCTCCAATTTACGCCATACGTGTCTCGTCCCAACGCCATTTAAGGTTTTTCCATGTTCCGATCAATTTGCGCACGAAAAAAGTGGGTGTTGCTATTCGAAATTTTGTCACTTTAACCGTAACTGTGAGAGCTTTCTGTTTTAAATCATCACAATCTGGACCCCATATATTCAAATAACTGTATCTAAACTTTCATTTCGATTACTTGAACGGTTCGGCCACTAGGGACTCTTATATAGGGGAGGTTTTTTTAGACCACCATGTATATATTTAATGTGGCTGTTGCATGCCTGCATTATTTAGTCAACTCATTAAGTAATCGAAACTGAATGAGTATTCTAAAGTCAGCAATAAGGACATACACAAGAGTACACTCAACAATACTGTGGAACAAAAACACAGTACTCAGAACAAAATTTCAGGGAGTGTCCAAAAGGTGGGAAAGGCAGAATTTTAAATAAAAGAAAGACAGAAAGAAAGGCTGTATCATTATCTTTTTGTTGACTAAAAGCGAAACTCGGACAAAAGGAGGAGGGGGTTATCCAGATCCTTGCACCATCCATCTATGGCCTTTAGAAAATGTATTCCTTATCAATAATGTTACAAGTTTGTCTTTATTTGAAGAATGAATCCAGAAATAAACAAAATATTGAAAGAAAACTAAGTGCCAAAACAAAAGAACAGACTCAGGGTGTGATCAAGGACGGATTAAAGGGAAGGGGTCGGAGGAGGCGACTGCCCCTCCCGAGAAAAATGAAATTAATGTAAACAATCCCAACTTACTTCCATAAAATGGATATGTATGTGAATCTTCCATCCAAGCCTCCACCCACAAAATTGTATTAATCCGTCAGTGGACCGGATTATTCATTAGGCTGTAGCCTATCTGTCCCGATCATTGCGGGGACTTTTCAGTAACCGAATGAATTTTTTAATGAAGTTTTAATCAAACTTTTCAAAATGACTCAATAGAACGGAAATATTTGTGGCTATTTCTGAAGATGTTCTGTGAAAAGCGAGTTGATCTTTTGCATTTCCCGAGAGCTGAGATCCATAGGATTAGGATTGTAGAAAAAACTCGCCCCATAATAAAGATATTCCCCACGAAACAATAATTTTAATTTAAATATTGAACATAAACTTATTTTGTTTTGCAGTAAATATGAGGATGCTATTTTAATCGGAAGTTGGGCAACCCCTAAGCTGTTTTGTTTTAGAGTAAAGGCGAGTGGCTTTGGCAAAATTCGAAGGTGTACAGAGTAGGGTATAAGCCATCTTAGAAGGCTTTTGGTAGTTGGCTTCCTTTGTTTTTATTTAATTATTTATTTTACATTTTAGAATATTTAAACAAAGGCGAACTATTTTTTGGAACAATAATAATGTATAGAATGCAAGTCATTTTTTTTATAATTGAGGAATCTACAATTACGGTAAATTATTTTATTAATCACGGAAGTTAACCACGTTAAATATAAAAGAATTGATTTTGGCCGGTCGAAACCACAGGTCAAGGGCACTAATGCCAGTACATTCGTTCAAATAAAATAATTAGAACTGAGAGGATCTTCGCACAAAGACAAGACGGTCGGGGTATCCGAGAAGCCATAACCCCAGGCAAACTGAAAACAAAGAGAATTTTCGGATACTCTTGATCCACAAAGAAACTCACTAATTACTTGATCATATTTAAGATTATTATAGCTATCTTGCAAAAACATTTGAACGTAATACGATAATGAATGTTTTATCCGATTTTTTTATTATTTATAATATAGATTATTCTATTTAGAAAAGATACAACCCTCTTATTAAGATTTTTTTAAAACAAAATATTTTATATTATTTTAACGAGGATATGTTGAAAAGTAATGCACATAATGCTTGTAGAACACGAACCAAATGACCTTTAGAAGTGTTCCAAGCGGTATGTGGAAGTGACAGTCCCCCTGTATACGCATGTGCAGTTCAAATGCCTTCCGTTTATGCAGCGTATTTTGAGTAGCGGAGGTATTATTGTGCTAGATCTTGTTGGGTATTTTTCGGACGTTGAATCGCCAGAGACCAGAAACCACCCGAAACTACCGAGAACCAACCACGGAGGAGAAATTCCCGGAGTGAACGACTGCTACGTATAAAAGAAGAATGATGTTGGACTTAAGGGGAAGCAACGAACAAGAAGCGAGGTATCACTGGTGGATGAGTGTCGTGCTGTATGTAGCAAGTAGCTACCTATTTAATTTAATGTTAATTTACAAAATAAATTACCTTTAATTTTACTTACGTCTTTTTTTTCTGCCCAAACATTCCATTAGATCTATCTATCCTCAGTTCGATTTCTTATGAATTAACCCATTAAATAAATTAACAAAAGTTAAAAATATGTAACCTATTATTAATAAAGACCGTCCAGATAATGGAATAATTTTACAAGCACGCATTTTTACAGGGGAAAAAATTGTGTTTAAATGCACATTTTAAAATACATATTGTTTTCGAAAGTTCTAAAAATTTTACAGAAACAATCATTATTTTATGAGTGTAAACTTCTTTAGTTATATGTTTGCATATGGGAAAGGTGGGAAGTGCTAGAAATTCCAAATTTACTATATCCATGAACATTAGCATTCATTAAAAAAACCTGAGTTCATGGGCGCCGGCAGAATATTTCCCAGAGGGGGGGCAAAAACTACTCCAGGGGGAGGGGGCAAAGACTACTTTAACGTATGGCTACCATGTTGGAAAGAGCAAAAAAGCAAGGGAAAACACTGCATACAAAAATCCAGGGGGACCATTGTCCCCCCTTGCCCTATGCTGCCGGCGCCCATGCCTGAGTAGTAGGTATAAATAACTTTAAACATCGTCAGTCTCACTATCTATTTAGCCCCCCGAAAAACCATCATTTTGACGTGGGTTTGAGGTGGACTTTATTTTTTCCGCGCACCAATTTACTTGGAGAAATTGATTTGTCTAGTGTTAACTCAAATTTGCTTATTTTGAATCAAGAAAATTCGTAAAAGTTGTGTTTTATTTTATTATCGCGCAAAGCCTAGAGATTAACTCACCCAAGGTGGAGGAAGGGCTGGGATAAACCTCTTCCGAATACAACACGTGGGACCTTTTAGTTTTGTTTACATCTAATTAGCATTAGTAATCCCATTAACTAATTAATTAGTACTAAACATAAATTATAATATAATTAGCACTATTTATTTTCTCATTTAATTTATCTCTACTATTTTAATGTGAGTGTGAACTCCTCTCCCTCAAAAAATAAAATAAATAAATAAATAAAATATGGGAGCGTCACTGAACAGGGGCCCCCTTGGTAATATTTGCTACGGGCCCCGCACTGTCTTAATCCGGCACTGATTAGAGGTTTTATTTTTTAGAGGTCCTTGTCACACGCAACTAAACAGATTGATATAGAAGGCATGGAGGAATTTTTCCGGTTACCATTAAGACAGTTTTTCGCTGTTTTTTTATTTTTATGAATTGTTGGATATCGCAGAATTAAACAAATGGCATATCTAAAAATTCCACACGTGTTGCTATCGCTGATTATGTCTGGGAATAATTCTCCGTCTGCACTCATTTTTGTTCTTTAGTTTCTGGTAAAATACTGCAAAATCACTTATTTTTGCGAGCCCGTCGTCATCGCAAAAATCAATGCCTCTCAAAATACTTTATTTCCGTTCATAACTGACTCTGTTCAACTTTTGGTTCTGCTCATAATTCGCGAAATTTTCAGCCCGCGCCCGTGATTTTAAGTAATTTACGGGAACAAATAAATTAGTTGCCCACACAGTGGTGTTTATTGTGAATGGGGAATGAGAAACACTAACGAGTATTTTTCTCTTGAAGGAAAATTAATTTTATTGGTTTTAACAGGACCCTTCAGCTTTGTTTCTCATGTTGTATTGTTTTTGGGGGATAATGTTTTTTTTTACAAATCAAAAGCAGTAATTTTTTTAAATTGTTTTAACCATTAATTATTTATTTTCTTAATTCTTGTAATTAACTTGGTAGTTTAATTTAAATACCTTTTGTCAGGAGATATAATGGTCTGGATGACTCTTCTTCTATAACTCAATAGCTAATCTTTTAAATTACTACTAATCACCCCTTTTTTTTTGTTGGAACTTTTTAAATAATTACCTTTTCTTTAAATTAATCCTGCCTTTGTTTGCCTGGTCTCCGGAGGTGTAATTTTAATTATCAGGTAAATTCTGTCGATTTTCTGCTGACTATTAAGTTTCCCTCTCTCTTCAATAGCCTAACTCATTTCTTGCAATATCTCTTGTTCATGTCCGGTTTTTAATTAGTTTTACTCTCTTCTAATTTAATTTTTTATTCCAAATTTTACCCAGGGTTGTCTCGGACGATTAGCTATCTCCCGCTAAAATTTTAGGAAATTTAATAACGTTTTTAAGGCCCTTATGATCAATTAAGTTTTTTCCCCATTTCAAGATGGCCGTTCTTGCCTGCGTTTCTTCTCGGCCAAGTTGGTTTCTTTCCCGCGTGCTGTGGTTGCTGGCCGCCATTTTCTTATTTTCTCGCTTCCTTCCCCCGTCGATCGAATGTTCTCGAAGTTTCCCGGCTGAGATGGCGCGCTCTGATTGGTCCCCGCGGCCGGCGTCTCTTCGAAGCTCCTCAAACTGATGGCGAGGAAGCGTCATTTTTTGAGAGCTGACGCGGTGCTGTAAGGAGGGTGATTCCCGGACTCTCTTCTCGCCTTTTTTTTGTCCAAGTTCGACGTTTGTCGCACCATTAAGCAACTTATAGGATGTGATCCCCCAAAATCGTAGGCCAGAGGGCCAGGACTAATGATGATCACCTTTTTACAATTTTATTTTTTTTTTGATTGATGGACGTCTAATCACTTGAAGCAATGTGTTTTTTTTTTTTTTTCCGTTGGAGAGACGTCACGTTCTTAACCCTTGTTAGGGCAGTGATCCACCACCGCCTATTAGTTTTTTTGTTGTGATTGAAGAAATGGGCTTGCGGCTCCCATCATCGTTCAAGCAGACTTCCTGATGGGCGACAAGTTTAGCGCCCCTGCGCTATAGCTTATGCAAGGCCGACATATCCAGGCCTGAAAAGGGATCGTGGTTGCCCGGCTCAGGAGCCGTCGACGACCGAGTTCTGCACCATCTGTACCCAGTGGAGAGCCGTTATGACGCCCACCGCTAAAGCCATCATGTTTTTTAGACCTTGTGCTCCCGTCCAAAGAAGGTCTATGCTGCTCAGCCCTGCAGCTAACTGCGTCCGACCATCCGCGCCCTGAGGATCACTGACACCGAACCACTGCTGGTCAATCGGGTGAGCCCATTCCTATTTCTTCTTTTCTCCCAGATATGCTAGACAATCGACTCAGGAAGCCTGTCCACTCTTGAACTATCCTAACTTAAAGAAGTTTCCTTTTTTTCACCTAACCTAAGGGAGGGGGGGAATTGAAGTCAAATGTAAAAGCTAAAATTTTTTCTTTAAGTATTATCCCGAAGTGTAACTTACCTGTAACGTCATGTTTTAATCTTGTCAATTGTTGAGTTCAGTTCATTATGTCAAAATATGTGAATATCCTTGCCATATTGGGGGTTGTTATTTATGTGTTCTTTTCTTGTATTACTGATTTTGCTTACTGAAATTTCTTGATTGTGTTTGTTTGCATATCCAAATTTTGTGGCTTATGGGGAAAAACAAAATACTGTAATGTGATTCTTTGTTTATTATTTAAGCTCTGCTCTTTGGTTGTAATCGTGGGGATTTAAGTAACAGGATAGGATTTAGAGAGGGATTTCATTTGATGCCTTGTGAAGGCGTGGAGAAGGTGGGGACTCGTTTGCCCAAATTTTTTTTCTTTTTTTTTGATAGGATAAATATTTTTTTTATATTTTTTTTTTTTTTGCTGCAGCAGAGCCTTTTAACTTAAGTACTTGGATCCAATCGAGCAACTTTTGTCATGACAATTTTATTTAAGCATTTCCTTTTTCTTTTTTTTGTTTAATTTACAAGGGCTAATAATGGGAAATTAAAGCACTCCTATATTTTTTTTTTTTGTTTTTTTGAGCATAACTATCGCATGCTGTGATACCCCTGTACTGTGTTTTACTTTTATTTCAAAACTCTGATGTCGAGAGGCCACTAGCTGTTTACCCCTGTTATTTGTTAAATAAAATTTGTGATTTGGTGATCAAATAGCGAGTACTCGGTATATCTCTAATTTTTTTACTAAAGTAATTTTATAATATTCTGAGTATTGTGCTACTTTTGATGATATTTGCACTCTATTTGACAAAAATCATCAAAAATGTTGTTCGCACATTATTTTATAGCATGGGAATTTCAAAAATTCCCTTATCCAAAGTCTAAATGGTGTGAATAAATATATTTCTTGTAATTTTAGAACAAATTTTATAGAACTGCAAGATTTCTTATTTTTTCTTTTTTAGTTTCAGGTGTACTATGGGGAACTGTAAGCTTCTGACAGAATGGTTAGAACGAAAAGATGACACTGGCTGTAAAATTTCAACCTGGGGGAAAAAAAATTTCTGAAAATGAGCTGCTTTGTGTCCCTTGTGATACAAAAATTTCTGTGACCAAGGGATTTAATAAAATAAAGCAACATTATGAAACTTGCAAGCACAAGAAATACATGTCCATTAAAAGTAACCCATGCCAGATGCAGCTTTCTAAAACTGATGAAAACGTTAAAGTACAATTAATCTGCAAAAAAGAGCTGCACTTCATCTGTTCGAGTGCAGCAGTATTTGAAAAGTTTGCTGTTTTCTTTCAAAAAGAAGAACCTCTTATCCATGTGATGCATGAAAAGATCAAAGAGGTTGTACTAACCATCATGGCACGCACCTGTAAGCCAGATGCAATCAAACAGTTTAATAAAGAAATCTGTAATGATCCTTTCATTCAGGAAAACCTGTTGGATATAGAAGAAATGCCTCTATCAGATGAAATTAATGTTTCTTTACTTAATTCAAAAAATTCTGAAAAGAAGCAGTTTTTTTCAAGTGCCCAGAAGCATTATATTTCAGCTGGCAAGTACATCTTGGAGAAAAAGGTTCTTCAGTCAAATCTGTTGGAAAGCTTTAGTTTTTTAAAACCTTCAGAGAGGTTCAAAGCAAAAAATATTGAAAGACTCAGCCTCGCTGCTCATTTCCTTCCAGTAGAGTTGGATGCAGAAGTTTTATTGGATGAATGGAAACTATTGCAGTTGGAAAATTTAGAGTATCAGGATTGATCAATACTGGGGTAATATCTCTAAACTGAGAACTGCTGATGGTTGTATTAAATATCCAAATGTGTCTGAACTTTCTAAAGCTGTGCTGACTCTGGCTCATGGCAGTGCTGAGATTGAAAGGGGGTTTTCTAGATCTTCTAGAATTATGACGGATGACAGATCATCTATGTCTGCAAGGACTCTGAATGCCAGGCTGAATGTTGCAGATGGACTTAAAAAATTTGATAATAAGGCACATTTAGTACCCATTACTGAGGAGTTGCTAAAGCTTGCTCGTGTGGCTTATAAAAGTTACAATGATTACTTAGAATCTGAAAGGCAGAAAGCAGAAAACGAAAAGAAGAAAATTGAAGCTGAACAGAGAAGTGTTGAAGAAGAAGAAAGGAGGAAGAAACTGGAAGAGAAAAAAGCAAGCATTAATGACTTAAAAGAACAGTTAAATAATGAAAGGGATAAACAAGAAGTAACTACATCAGCTGTTGGTCAACTTTTGCAAGAGGCGCATTCCAAGCTGAAAACTGCTTTGAGGAAGAAGGATCTTGCTGCAGCTACAGTTGCACAAAGTATTCTCGAAGAAGCCTTGAAAACAAACAAAGCATGCGACAAAAAACGTAAAGCTATATCCACATTAGAAAGAAAAATAGAAAAAAGATTCAGTAATGACAAATTATTTTTCAAAAAAACCTCGTACTATGTGAACTGTTTATTGTAACTGTGAGTAATCTATAAAATCTGTGATGCACCTGTATCTTAAAAAGAAATACATATGTATGTTGTAAGAGAGGCTCTGCATTTCTTTTTTAGGACTGCAAATTTGCTATGCTTACAGAAATCTAATTAGTATTATACGTTTTTTCTTAAAATGGTAATGCATTCATTTCTCATTAAGTGTGTTTAATTTATTAATTTTTAGGTACAGATTTTAAAAATTAGCTATGGTCTTACAGACCTACATAAAAGGTAAAACTTGTCTGCAAACTTGAATAATTTCTTTAAAATTTTTTGCAAAAAAAGGCTGTATGCCTTCAGAGTCCTGTATCTCTACCAACAGCTAAACATACTATTCTAAAATAGCTAAAGTTCATATTGATGTTGATTATTTTGTAAAATCAAACATAGCAAATATGATTTATTAACCATTAGTGTAAAAAAATATTTATTAGGAATGTTACGGGTTGTGTTCTACAAGGTCTCTTTTTAGTCACTTTTTTTTAAGAATTTGGTCTCTTTTTCTCTAGAGACATCGTTAAAAACTGTTGTGAGCACTGCATCCGTGACAGCAGCGTAGCCAGCACAAACCCCCATGAGGAATTTTTGCCATACAAAATGTATATTCTTCGCTCCCTTATCACACACACGTGTATATATATATATATGAGTTGCAGTAGTCGTAACCCCTCCCTCATGAAAAATTTCTCGCTACGTCACTGATCCATGACAATGTTATTTGTATGACTTTAATTGCAGTAAAACTGGTACTACGTTCATGGAAACAATCTCAAAAGGCTTTCTGATTTTTTAATTAAATCATTTGAAACTAATAAGAAAATTTAAAGAAAAAAGTAGTAACTCAATGATCTAAGAAAACTAGTGTAAATAAAAAAAGAAGAAAACATACTGCTGTCGGATAGCCGGCTGAAAGTTTGGCCAGATATTCGGTACCGGTATCCGGCCAAATTGATATCCGTTGCACCACTATTACGGCTTGCGGACGGAAATTCATGGAAGTGCGCTAGCGTAAGTTTAGACGGTGCATTCGATTGCGCTCAAATTACGTATGTATGTAATAAATCAGTGTCACATAAACGGTATTGATTTTGGTGTATATAGGACTTAGAGTTTTTTGCAAGCCTACGAATTCTTTTTTTTTTTTTTTTTTTTTTTTTTTTAATATGGCTAATGGAAAGAAATTCTTGAAAGTGCGATATCGTCTAAACGGTTCATTCGATTTTGCATAAATTGGGCTTGTATATAAAAAGTCACAGTCGCACGATCTGCAGAGATTTTGGTGTGATTAGAGTCGATAGTTTGTTCACGGGATTGAAAAAAATAATTCTTATGCATTACAGCTTATGGACGCAAATCATTTAAAATGAGCTAAATGGTGCACTCAAAGAAGTTCAAATGTATGCATATTAAAGGTCACCGTCGCACAACATGCTTAGATTTTACTGTGTATAGGACTTGTAGTTTTTTGACATCGCAACAAATGAGTGTTCTTACATATTAAAGCCTATGGATGGAAATTCTTCAAAGTGCGCTAGTGTCTATAGAGTGCATTCGATTGAGCTTAAATTGGGATTATAGTAGGTTATAGGTCACGGTCTCATGACCTGCATAGATTTTGGTGTGTGTAGAGATAATAGTTTGCTCACAGGCTTGCAAAAAGTAATTCTTATACATTACAGCCTAAAGACTCAAATCATTTAAAGTGAGTTAGTGTCTAAATGGTGCATTCGATTGGCATCCAATTAGGTACGCATATTAAAGGTCACTGTCTTACATGCTGCAAGTGTACGCCCTGAAGTTATTTACAGGGATACAAAAATGTATTCTTATACATTGCGGCCTATACCCTCAAATACTTTTAGGTGCACTTGTGCCTGAACACTAGATCCGAATGAGTTGAATGAAATTTATTTACAAACTTGGTAAATATCAAGTGTTCGAAAAGTCGAGTGGAGTCACTCCAGACATTTTTAATTAGTACATTACTTTCTACTTATGCATTTGAATTTGATAATCAATATGTGTAGATTTCGTATTCTAAAATTAACATACCCTTCTTCCAGTAAACGATGGAAAGTCTTTGACAAGTATATCGCGAAGAATTTCTGGTTCTCCAACTGATAAAAGTGCTCTGTTACCTTCATAATGCCTAGAAATAGACATGAATGTGATAAAAAGAGTTATTAAACGGCGTGCTTTACAAGGTATAGAAAAAAAAGGGGGGGGGATCATTCGAACAGTTAAAGGAAATTGTTTCAAATTTTCAGGATTTATACATAATAAAAAAAATTAAGACCAGTCTCAATTTTTTATCATCTGAGGAAAACGTAACGAAGTCTCTCTCAATCTTCGCAATAACCTGATTGAGTTGACCTTTGGAATCTGCCTATCTAAGGTTTGATCTTGGAGGGTGCAAAAGGCACACGCCTCCAGAAAAAGATATATTTACACTAGATAAAACGGGATTTTAGTAATTTAAAATAGGCTTGATAATTAAAATGAGTCAAAGCCGAGGAAAAGCCACGGGCATCTAGGTTCCTTCAGAAATTTTGATATTTATTAAATGGATGTCAACAATTAAACTTTTTTATAAGAAGTTCTACTTTTCCCAAATTTTGGGCTCTCTCCCTGAAAAATGTTCTGGATCCCTCTTTGACCTTATATTTAGTATCGCTGTTTTCAGCTCTTCTATGAGACTGATGACAATAAGTCGCAGTTATATCAGAGCCAAAATTATCGAGTTACTTAAACCTAAAGCTTTTTTCTTCTTTATTAGCATCTCTCAAAAAATCTTTAATATACTACTAAAATGCATAGATATTGATGATGTTGAACTAAGCAATTTGATACTTACCCATAAATTCGTCCGTACTCATTGTATCTTTTTAACTCTGTTTCGTGACGAGGCTGCAAAATATTTAGTGCCACTTCAATTTAAATCATAGTAATGCATTTTGATTAAAATTAGAAAGATAACATAGTAAGGTTTTTGATAATAGTGTACACACATTCTGTAATTAAAAGCAGTCAACTACCTCCTTTAAGTTCTCCAGTACAGATCCAAGAACGGGAAATGGTTTTACGTAAGGAATGCCTTTTTTCTTCCAGTAATTGTGCTTTCTACTTGAATACCTGGAAACGCAAACATTTGAAAACTGGTTGTAAATACCATTATTAAATATCTTAAGTGTCTTTATACTTTGCAGTATTTTGAAGGAATTGGTATGCTATTAGACATTATAGTCATTACGTTTTTACTGAATAACAACACATTTACTTTTTCAATCGCAAGGTATCGGAACTAAAAAGTAAAAAAAAAAAAAATCTAATTTTAAAAATATCCAATCCATCTTGTCTACAAAACTTTCGTGAAAGCGTTTATTCGGTAAAACTTTCGATGAAACGCCGTCGTAAGTTCCATTTGAAAACTAACTAGGTGAACTAAATCGGATTTGTTTTACACCAGGCCGAGTATATAAGGCACTGAGCATGGTAAACTGCTGAAGTGTGAAGATTCCGTCTATGGGCCTACCACACGTCGTCGACTATAACATACTGATTATAATCTAATAAAATAGGTATGTTAATGTTTAAGAAAAACAGGTTAATATTTTAAGATTTTTCGCATACGAAACATTCTTTCTTCTTTCTTTCTGAACAATTTACATGGCAGACCAATGGTCAAATGGATAAGACTCTGAACATTGGTAGATAGGTGAAATGTGAGGGAGGAGTCCAGTGTTCTGGCTTACCGCGTGTCTGTCAATTTAAGGGTCTCGAATTGGGGCAGTTTTTTATATGTATTAAGAATGCGCATTAGAACCGCTCAAAAAGTCCCCCGTCAAGGCATTCCTCCCTTCGGAATAAGTCCTAATGTGCTTTGCTTTAGCAAAACAATAATGTCTGAACACTTCATTCTTCTAGGATAGTGTTAGGTTTGTATTTTTTAAATGAAATGTATGTACAGTTCACACTTGTTATTAATGCTTGGAATTTAACCTTTCCGCGCCGAGCTTACTTTATTTTTGTGGCAGCACTCTTTATTTTATTTTCTGTCATTTGGAAAATAATTTTCCACCCTCGTAATGAAAACATAAAACTAATATTGATATTAAATTGAATTATTCTTTTATATTATCAACTGTTAACATATTCAGTCTAAATAAAGTAAATTAATTTACATGGAGGAAAAAAGAGAATAGGGTAAAAAATACATATTCAAACAAAACATTCTAAATGCTCTTTTTTTAATGGAAAGTTTTTATTTGTATTTTATTGAAAAGGTGAAGCTACTCAGTCCGTGTAGACTAACTAGTCTTTCTCAAGTACTGGTCCATGACCGGAACCAGTCCACGAGACTTAGCTGCCGTGCATGAATATCAGATTTATTAAAAAATAATCAACAGCAAATATTTATTTGTACTAGTTGTCTGCCAGTGGTCGAAATTCGACCATAAAGCATTAATTTTTTTTTATTTGAGCGTGAATGAAGTTCTTCTATCAAAGAGTATGTCTCAAAATTCCATGTAGAGTGGAATCTACTAAAGTGACCACTTTGGCTAAGAGACCATCTATCTATAGTGACCACTTTTGTACAGTTTCACTTTACAACCACCACACTTTTCTGTGAAGACGGTGTTTTTGTAAAAACTATCATATTTTCCTAAATGCAAAGACAGCTCCAGCGAGTGGGTCATAGGGGTCATCTCCCTCTAATCACCTTGGATTTCACACGTTTCCGTGAGATTTCACACTTCAGTTTGCGCAACTTAGGTTAATCTAAAAAGTCTAGTGGCCCACTCTAAAAATTCAGCCTAGAAGCCGTCCTCCGCTAAAGGCCCATTATGTTCGGAGTTATAAAATCTTATCTCGTCGAATGATTGAACTCTACTTGCTTAGGCGTACCACTTACCATCTATAAAAACTTGCTGCCGCAATAAATTTGCACTTGCTGTCCTTGAGATTTATTTACTGTCATCGCAAATGCAGGTATATTTGGAAATTGAGATTTTCGAAAGGATATGGTAAAATAGTACCAGAATATTTTATGAGTGGAATTAAAATTATTTTATTGCCTGCGGTTCCAGTTCAAATTTTTGCAATCAATATCATTACGATATATAAACTTCATGCGCATTCTTGTTCCACTGACTAATGCTTCCTTGGTATTTAATTTTCTGATTATCTGGTGGCAAACTATGGTATTTTTTGGTTAGCCAGGCGCAGCTTCCGCCAACTGTTTTCTCTGGGAAACGTTTAAAGATTACTTTTGAAACACTGTCGTTTCCCAAAACAAAGCCGAAAATTTTAATCCGTATACAAAATAGTTTTTATGTACAGAATTCAAGATATACAAAATTATCAATATACTAAAAAGAAATTTGTATGCTTATTGGTTATATAATGTGGAATTGAGGAAAACATCTGGAATTAAATTAAAATGCGAAATTAAATCAAACTTCCAAAATATGTAAAGGGATAAACAACTACGTATTTTTTTTTTTTAAATAACGGGCGGGAACTTGCCGATTAGGCATTGTCCCTTACAACGGCCCGAAGGTGTAACCATTTTATCATGGGGGCACCCAGTGGGCGGTCAGCATTACCCCCTATGAAGGGACGGACACAATGACAACCACGCCCAGTCTGGGATCGAACCGCGGCCGCCGAAAGTTGAACCCGAAACCGGAGTACGGTGCTTTATCCACCATACAACTCCGGCACAACTATGTACTGGAAATCACTTTAGGTTTGAAAGCATTTGGCGCAGATCAGAATTATTTTGTAATTTTTCACTTGCTCCCGGAGAACCGGGGAAAAAACCAAACCAATCATATTCCAAGAAATCAAAAACTCTACTGGATAATTATTAATTTCATTGTCATCCTAGCAAAATATTTTATCGTAGCTTTGATGATATGTTCTTATTCATCAGATATTAAGTCAGCTTTAATAAAAGTTCAATCATAATTTTTAGGTTCTATTATAACTGACTTCAATATGTTAGCTGAGAACATGTTTTCGGAAATATTTCCATACACTTCTTTAAATATTATTTTCATTCCCTATTAATTTCAGAGGTGTTTCTTCAATAATATTTTCGGAGAAAATTTGCTTTAGCATACTGCGTGGCGAGAGATTCTGAAGAAATTTTCGAAGGCGCGTTTTAAGAAATTGGCACTTTTCTGTGGAGCGTCTCTGGGATTGCAACCTGCCCTGTTTGGTTCGCTTTTCCACAGCTTTAAAACATGGAATTTACAACACTTCGCACACTTATCGACCGTCTAGAGAAAGTTGCCAAGCACAGGGATAAAGCACATTTTTGTCATTGGCGTTTCACCAAACTGGGGAATAATTTCACTTTTTGCAATTTTTTTTTTTTTTTTTTTTTTTTTTTTTTTGTAATACTATAACCCTAAAGTACTACTGAAACTTTGTGTTATTTCAAAATTGACACAACAATGGAACCATCGCGCGAAATAGTGCGTGCCAAATTACATCTCCAATTATTTAAGGTGCAATAGCGTATCACATAAAAATTTTAACATTCGCACAATCACCTTCATACGAACTTTGACTGTGCCGACTGACGAATTTCGCGCTCATCCGTTCGCGCAATGTGCTACAAAAGGGACACAAAGGTTTTCCTTAGCATATTTATAGAAAAAATATATATAGATAGATAATAAAATTTAGAACATCAGAACGTGCATAAAAATGTAAAGCAGGTATTTCATATTTAAGCTCGCGCAACTGAGCTGCATCTCACCTAGAGTGATGACTCCCATATTATTTTTAATGGTAGCATGCGAATAAACGCGAAGGGATATATGAAGAACAAATGAGACAAGCATCGCCACATAGGTGTCGCTCTCCATGATCAGGGTTGGCAAGTTTTTGACGTTTTTAACCATGGTTTAAACTGTCACGTCCAAAATCCTATGTCAAAAACATTTTGTCAAAAACCTCAAATATTGCACTTGTAGTATTACAAATATTAATTGATGTCATTACATACATTGGATAAGCTATGAATATGTGTAAAATGTTAATACTAATTTTTTAGAAATACGGTCATCTTTTACATATTTTTTATAAAACATACTGTCTAGAAAAAGGGTAAAAAAGGGAAAGAAAATTAATTATGTATCCAATATAGTCAGAACAATACTCTTGCTATGGTCAGAACAATATTCTATCGTAAAAAGATAATCAATATATCTGGTCTTATAATATTAAAATTCTAAATTATCAATTTCAATAAAAAATTAGTTATGCTTTGTAGAAAAAATGAACGAAATTAATAAGTATTATTTCATTGTAAAATATTTTGTTCTTTGTATCTGTAATGAATTAATCAATCAATATTTAGAAAAATAAAGCACTATAATTAGCTGCAAAAAATGTTTACTTTGCTTACATCTATCAGGGTTATTTTATTTATTTTTAAGAAAACAAGAGTATTTTGTGTTTTATAAGAATGTGTTCATACTCATTACATTTAAGTTCTGAAATTTTTTGCTAATTATATTTTGAATGTGAAGCTTTAGTATGCTGATAATTAATGGTGTTTATCTTTATTTTATTTAAATGACTGAAACTACTATGTTATTGGCTGTTGCTTAAAGCCCTTTCAATTTAGGTTTTTAAGATTATATCAAAAATAAACTTAATGTTTGCTTTTAGGAAATGTTTAGCCATACATTAATTTGAAAACTGCCGACCATTATTTATCTAATTGTATATACAGTTTTGCGAATCTATTTGGTGGTTCAGTGGTCTAATAAAGTTTCAAAAAAATTTTCTGTACATACATTACACATTTATTTAACAGCACAAGTTTTTACAAGAACCAAAACCTTTTTTTAAGAGCGCATTCTTTTCTACATCGTTGCCACTAGTGACTATAAACCACAGAACGAAACTGACGAAATGACGTCACTAGAGGCGATATTTAGGAGATGCTGCGAGTAAATTCGCAACACACCCCACCTGTACTCTATTAAAGAGTACACTTACAAATACTAACAATAACAGAAATTCGATAACATTTTAAAACACATACATATTACAATCACATACATTATGAACATAAAATATCAAGGTTACACAAATACACAAGTCAAATACATAATGTTACAAAATATACAAATTAATTTATTTCCAACGGGTAAATTAATTGAATTGGTCGTTTGTAACGACCTTTATTTGTCCTGACAAGGCACGAACGTACTAATCCGTCACGTCCCACAAAAACATCTTCAATGATGCCAAGAGGCCATAAGAATTTGGATTTAGAAGTCCCTTCTATTAAAATGATGTCTCCCCTTTTTATATTCTTTTCAAGGACTGGGAGAACAAACTTATTTGCACTTTTCAATTGCATTAAATAATTTTCCTTCCATTTAACCCAGAGCCGGCGTAGGAGATTAGTCTGATATAACCTTCGACGAGTCAAACCTTCCTTTGTGGAAGGAGGGTTAGAAAATATCTCAATAAAATGCACTGGATAATTAACATTTTCAACACCAGGAAACAAAAAATGAGCCGGTGTAAGAGGCTGAGGCTCCTCTAAATCATTACTTACATAAGTAAGTGGTCTATGATTTAACACTAGTTCAATTTCAGCTAAGATGGTCATCATTTCTTCAAAACTAAGACAAGCTTTACCTAGTATTTTCTTTAAAGGCTCCTTAACACTCCTCATGAGCCTCTCATAAAAACCACCCCACCATGGAGCGTGAGGAGCAATAAATTGCCAGGTTATGTTATGCATTGCAATAAAATTTTTTAAATCCGAGTCAGCCAAAATTTGAGAAAACTCCCTTAAAATGTTACCTACAGTGCTAAAACTTTTAGCATTGTCTGAAATGATGACCCTACAATTTCCCTTTCTGGCCAAAAACCGCCTTAACGACAAAATAAAGCTTTTAGTAGACATGTCAGTTATTAATTCTAGGTGCACTGCTCTCGTGACACCACATGTGAACAACGCTATATAGGATTTTTGTTGGGTGTTCCCCGAACGAACAAAAACTGGACCAGTGAATCAATCCCTGACACTGTAAATGGGGGACTTTCAAGTACTCTAGTTTTAGGCAATTGAGCAGTTATTTGTTTAGCAGGCTTTACCGAATATCTATTACATACTAGACAGGTTTTCAAAACACCTTTCACGACTTGTCTACCCTTCGGAATCCAGAATCTGCTTCTAATTTGAGCAAGAGTTGCAGACACCCCACTATGACAAATTTTGTTATGTTCTCTTAAAATTAATAATTTAGTAAATCTAGACTGTCTGGGTAGAATAATTGGATGAATTTCATCGTTTGACAAACTACTTTCTTCGAGTCTACCTCTCACACGCAAAACATGGTTTTCATCCAAAAATGGAGCTAATTTAAAAAGAGAAGAGTCCTTTGGAATCTGTTTACCATTTTCAAGACATTCTAATTCGGAAGAGTATACAAGCCTTTGTTCATATTTAATCCACTCTAGTTCGGCACGAAAAAGTTCAATTGCACTATAATGTCCCATTTTAACATGCTGCTTCTTAAGTTTGCTAACAAATCTTATGACTAATACAGTAATTTTCAAAACCTTTGTAAGGCTACTATAGTTATTTAAATCGAAAACAAATTGAGAATCCTTAACAATACATTCATTTTGACTTACATTTTTACATTCCTTTCGTAATTCTAGATCCTCAGATGGTTGAGTGAAGTATTTGTACGAGGATTTGTTGAAAATTGATATTTGTTCAAAAGCAGTTGTTTGGAGTTTGAGAGGTTAAAATTGTTTGTTTGAATTTGTTTGTTTATGATGCTGTTTATTTAACTATTTAGAAGTGTGCTTTGCAGATTGTGTCATTTATTAGTTAAGGTTTTGTTTTGTAATACTTATATTTAAAATGGCAGATAAAAAAGAATTAGAGAAGTTTAAAAAACAGCGTTCATCACATAGAAGTCAAGTTACAAAGCTAATTTCGAAAATAGAAAATCGTTTGAGTGAATCAGATGTTGAGGTCGATGAATTAGAAAGTTTTTTAGTACAATTACAAAATAAAGACGAACAGATTAAAGCTATTGATAGTAAAATCGAAGATCTCTTAGAGATTACTGAAATTGAATCGGAAATTGAGCAGATTGATAAATACAATGAAGTTATAGTTTTTAATTCTGTAAAATTAAAAAATAAAATAAAATCGTTACAAACTGCAGTAAAAGATGAAAGCACAAATGTCCAACTCGTAACAAATAATAGTAATGGTAGATCAAGCATAAATGCTAAATTGCCTAAATTAAATTTGCAAACCTATTTCGGAGAGCCCGCTGAATATTTAAACTTCTGGAATCAATTCGAAAATTTGGTTGAAAATAATCCTGCTTTGTCAGATGTTGAAAAGTTTTCTTTTTTGTTTGGTTGTTTAGGAGGAGAGGCTCTGTCGTGTATCAAAGGTTTCGCAATCACTTCGGAAAACTATAAATCAGCTGTAAAATTAATTAAAGATACTTTTGGTCAAAAGGATGTGTTGATTAATGCCCATGTATCTAAATTGCTTAACATGACACCGTTGAAGAATACTTCAAATTTACATGAGCTCAGAAAATTATATTTTGAATGTCAAACTCAAATTCGGTCACTTAAAGTTTAGGCGTAAAATCAGAAAACTATAGTCTAATGCTCAGCGCGATAATTTTAAAACTTTTTCCCAGTGATCTTGCTTTAGAGTTTAGCAAAAATCAGATCTCCAGCAGTAATCATAATTTGGAGGAATTAATGGATTTTCTGCATAATGCAATTACTGCGAGAGAGAGAACTTTTCATATACACTCTCCTGTCCCCCCTCCCAGGGCGACATTCAACCAGACTAAACAACCCAATCGTAGAAACTTCGGCGTGCCTAACCGAAATAAATATGCATCCTCCGCTAATGAACTGTTGACTAGTGCTAGTGCAAAAGATACTTGCATTTTTTGCGGTCAAGGTCACTTGAGCCGTGTCTGCGAGAACTCGAACACTCAAAAAAAGAGTGATAAACTTATAAGAGATAAAAGGTGTTTGTTATGTTGCGATTTAAATTGTTATTTAAAGATTTGTAAGGGTGCCTGCTGTACATTTTGCAATGGAAGGCATGCACGCGCCATTTGTTTTAAACTGGAAAATTCAAAAAGGCAACGGGTTAAACACGACACAAATACAAAATCTAACGAAATCACTTCTACCTCTTCGAATTATATGATGAATAATGGAACAGGAGTTTTATTGCAATGTGTGAAGGTAGAAATGGTTGGTAAAGAGTTGTCGGATTTCGGGTTTTGTATTTTTGACAATGGTAGTGAAAGAACGTTTGTGAAAAAAAGTGTTTCTAAAAAATTGAGATTAAAGGTCGTGGGTTCAGAAAAATTGAATATTTATAGTTTTGGTGCTAAAACTCCTAGGATGCAGGTGTGTCGCAGAGTTGAGTTGAAGTTGCGAAATGTTTTGAATGGATATGAGGTTGTGATTGAGGCGTTAGAAATTGAGGAAATATCAAAGGCTACAATAAATTTTCCAGATCGAAGTGCTGATGCTGAGATGGAGGAAAAGGGATATCATTTGACATTTAATATTCAAGAATTGTCTAGTGATTGTCAAATTTCAGTGTTGTTAGGATCAGATTATTTTTGGGATTTGGTCAAAGGGTTCGAGAAGTTAAATTCATCACTGGTAGCTGTTAACACTGAACTTGGATGGTCGTTGCAAGGGAAATGTGATGAAAGGAGTGAATCTACTTTAGTAAATTTAGTTCAAAGTGATCTAAAATTTGATTCAACTGAACTTACACGGTTTTGGGAACTGGAAAATTTGGGCATTGAAAAAATAGAGACAAATTGTTTGAGTGTGAAAGAACAGGAAATAATGCAAAATTTTAATGATAGTATTAGGTTTGTTGATGGTAGATATTGTGTTAAATTACCCTGGAAAGCAGGGATGAAAGAAAAATTAGCTAACAATAGAAAAGGTGCTTATGAACGTTTTGGGTCTTTAGTGAAAAGATTTCGTCGAAATTTGTCATTTTTTGAGGATTATAAGAAGGTAGTAGATGGGTATCTCGAGGAAGGCGTTGTTGAGAGATCTTTGTGTGATACAGAACTATCGTGTCAGGAACCATCGTTTTACGGTCATTCGAGAAGATAAATCAACCACTCGTCTTCGGATTGTTTTTGATGGATCAGCCCACGAAGAAAACGAACTATCTCTTAAAGGCTGCCTATACAAAGGATTGAATTTGTACCCTAATCTGTTTGAACTCCTGATAAAATTTCGACAAAATCCTACAGCCTTTACGGCAGACATTCATCAAGCATATTTACAAATCAGCATTGATCCAGTCGACAGAAGCTTTACGCGATTTCTGTGGAAAGATGACATAAATAGAGAGCCATGTGAAGAATTATATTTCACTAGAGTCTTGTTCGGACTCAAGCCCAGCCCATATTTGTTAACTGCTACTCTAAACTACCATTTCAAAAACAAAAGTGTGGAATTCCCAGAAACCTGCAGATTATTGTTAGACTCATTTTATGTGGATGATTTGCTGAGCGGTGAAGAGGAAGTTGATGCAGCGTTGAAGATAACAACTGAAAGTGTAGAAATACTGAAAGAGGCCAACATGACTTTACGTAAGTGGAAAACTAATTCCAAATAACTTAGAGAATGTTGGAAAAGAGCAAATATGGAAACTGGTGAAGAGAATAACAACTTATTGACTGAATTCGAAACTCCATCAAAGGTATTGGGTCTGTCTTGGGACCCAGATAAGGATACGATATTTTTTGACGTCACAGATATAGTGAAATTTATTGAAAATAAAACTGCAACGAAGCGTGCTGTTCTGCAAGTTGTCGGTCGTGTGTATGATCCCATAGGATTCTTGGGACCTTTCATGATAAAGTTGAAGTGTGTATTGCAAGAAATTTGGAGTAACAATCTTGACTGGGACGATAGACTGCCACATTCACTGTGTCACAAGTGGCAGATGTGGTGCAGTGAACTGAAAACCTTGGACTGTCTTCAAATTCCTAGATACTATTTTTCAAATTTGAACAGTAAATTTAAATCATTTGAAATTCATTCTTTTTCAGATTCATCAATGTTAGCTTATGGAGCTGTGCTGTATATTAGAGCAGTATCAACTAATGGTAATATTTTTGTTTCTTTTATTTCATGCAAGAGTCGTGTAGCTCCTTTAAAGGGCCTTACATTGCCCAGACTTGAGTTGATGGGAGCTCTTTTGTCTTCACGATTAGCCCATCAAGTAGGTAAATGTTTTGATAAGCATAATATTCTTTTTTCTGGACTGACTCAACTATAACTTTATGTTGGATTCAAAGTAATTCTAGTAAGTTTAAAACTTTTGTTAAAAATAGAGTGGAAGAAATCCAACATCTAACAAATCCTGATAATTGGGCTTACTGTTCCGGAAAGGAAAACCCCGCAGATATCCTTTCTAGGGGAATTTCGGGCTCTGACTTAGCGAAAAATGTCTTGTGGTGGCAAGGACCACCTTAGTTAAGTCAACCCCGTGAATTTTGGCCTTGCAAACCTCAAATTGAAGGGCTTTCGAGTTGCAGAGTTTACAAAGTTCCCCCATTTTTTAAATTTATGAAGTCACTGTAAAAGATACCCCGGTTGGTTGTGGGAGTTAATTTCGATATTTCGCACAGTAGTTTTCAAACGGTATCATATTAAAACTTTGCTTTATATAGGACCGCTAATGAGGAACGTAATCCAACGTTAAAATGTATATACAGTAGAACTCCAATTATCCGAACTCCGACTATCCGAATCGCTGATTATCCGAATCGCTTTCAGAACTTCATAGGGAAAAAATTTAGACGGAAATGTACTGCGATTCGTAAAAATAATGATTCTATGTACGCGCGCTATTGCCCTTCCCTCCGCGAAGCTAGTAGTGTAGGCACAGCGCGAGCAATGACTTTCATTTACAGTACGGTACGTACATACTGTACTAATTTAGTGCAGTATGTACGTCCGCTTAACGCAGCATTATGTAAATGGGTTTAACATGTAAACGTGCTGCGTTTCCATTAATTAAAAGCTCTTTTTCATAAAAAATAGTTTTTTTTCTCCCATTTCAACGTACATACACACAGTAATTAATTAAAATACATACTAGACCCTTTTCCGGAAAAAATCCAATTATCCGAATTTTTGATTATCCGAATGGGGTCCGGTCCCAATTGATTCGGATAATTGGAGCTCTACTGTACTAGGAAACATATATGTCTGCGCAATAATTAAATGCGAAAAATGAAAGAGTAAATAGAAAATTTTTAAATATTTTGCGCTTTAAAACGAACTTCCCAACTTTTAAAATGAAGAACATTTTTAGCTGCGTTAAAACATTTCAATTTTTAAAGAAGCAACGGACTGAAATGCCACTTATAAAAATAATAATAATCGTGAATTTCTTAGTTTATTTCTACAGTAAGTTTTAACCAAAATATCGTCTCCTTGTGTTGAAAAAAGAACGGGAATAAATGCGTTAAAATTGTAGCGTGATTTTTACGTATCTCAAAGCAACTGACGTCATAGATCCTCACTTGCGAATTGAAAATACGGACGGTGCCCCATTAAAAATTTCTATAGATAGGTTGAAAAACCTTTTTTCTAATCCTTTTTGTGGCAACAACACAGCATAAATTCTCGAGCCATGGTTTATTGATGCAATGGCGTAAGCTCTCCGCGTTGATGCTATTAAATTCTAAACATTATGTTAGATTAAAATTCGTAAAAAATCACGTAATTTGTATAATCTTTTCATTTTTATTTTTCAAGAGAGCGAAATGTCTGTTTTATCATTTGCCAAAATATCAAAAAGTTATGACGGGTAGAATTGAAAATGCGACACTTTTAAAATTATTTTACGAAATTTTTTTTAAATGTCACCTTTAAATAAAAAATTCCTAAAAATCTGCAAATTATGTTACATCTTCAGAAAAAACTGTTTTTAAAAGAATTTTTTTTCCTCTATCCGATGATGTAAATGTCATTCTGCTGCGAGCATAATTACCACCGTTATTACGAATTATGTGAGAAAATATGCGAAAAATCGCATAAAACATAAAATAAAAAATTTCTTGGCCGAATTTTGAAAAAATCGCTTTGAGGTGCACAACTTCATGTTTAGAACTTCCTGTGTACCAAATTTGGTGTTTCTACGTGTAACCGTTTGTCTGTAAAGCCGTCGACACACACACCCACAGACATCTTTTATAATAAGTAGAGAGTATGCATGTATTATAGCATAGTAAAGTATTTTGGCGCCTCTATAGAGATGGCGCCCGGTTCTATCACACCGTGTGCTCCACCCAAGGACCAGCTCTGGCCACAGGGCATCGTTGGGTATATTTTGATGATCGGTCTATTAAATGGTTTGTGTTATTACAGAAACGAAATGTTAATGGCGTAAGGCTGAAGGAGAACGTGATAATAGTCCAGATTAGTCCAACAAACATTTGTGCTGAATACCATTCTCGAGGGACCGGAACTGGATTCTGTAGTGCCTAGTCTGTGTCAAACTAACTGTTAATACGGGCCTGTGTAAACCACACTGTTTTCTTTCAAGGATGCTTAATGCAGTTGTTCAGTACATGATGTTCAAGTATTCAAAGTTTCTGCAAATATGCTATAAATAATTATTACTTTAATTATATATTTGGATTAATGAAAAGAACTACATACCATAATAACAGCACAATTATGCTAAATCCTAAAACAAAAGTGGCTAATAAAGGTTGCAAAGTGAGATCGTTCATCTGCAGAAATGCCTCCATCATTGGAAATAACGTTAAATTCTGCTTTATTTGCCGGACAAGATCAGAGAAGAATGTATAAATACCAATTTGTTCCAAACAAAACCAAAAATGAACTCATCATGACTATCCTATTTTCAAGCATGCTATCTTTCTTATCAACTATCTATACTACTTTGATAAGACTTTTAGATGTTTTTGCAAAGTCATTCAAGATGCGTGAACATTTCTGCGTACCAAAGGTTACTGTTACCTTCATTTTTTCAACGGAGTTAGAACAAAACTCAAAACAAATAACATTAAACATGACAAAGTAAAAATATCTCTCAAGTTTTATTGTTGCGTTAGAGCGCTTTTTTAAAATTACCCTACTCCTTTTTTTAAAGTAAATTTTGGATAATACAATCGGACCTCGTTATCCCGACACCCGGTTTTCCGGAGTCCCATTTTATGCAATTGACCAATTTTGTGGATATTCAATTCCGTTTATCACGACACTCCGCTTTTGACGACTCTTTTTGGCGGTCCCGAAAATTTCGAGCTAGCATAGTCAGATTGTATATATTAATTTACAATCCTTTCTCATCTTATATAATAAAATCCGAGAGTAAACCATTGTATGTAGCTATGTATGTAGGTAGGTAAGTTTGTGACCTCCGATCTTTTTGCGCGCGTCTCTCGATCGCATTGCGCCGAGACGGTTGGTCGCAGACCTACCGAATTTTGCATACGGCTTCACTAGGACAGATCCTAACACGCCTCGGAGCGATTTTTTCGAAATTCGAATTAGAAAATGTTTTATTTTATGTTTTATCCGATTTTTAGCGATCTTTCTCGCTTAATATGTAATAATGCCGGTAATTACACTCGCAAGAAAACGAAATTTACATCATCGGATAGAGGAGAAAATTTTCTTTTAAAAATTGTTTGTTCGGACTGTGTAACATAATTTTCAGATTTTGGGGAATTTTTCAAATAAAATTAAATTTGACGCTGACTTTCGTAAAATATTTTTAAAATTGCTGCATCTTGAATTCTATCCGTCATAACTTTTTTATATTTTGTCAAATGACGGAGCATATATTTCGCCCTCTTTTAAAAGAAAAACCAGAGGAAAAATATAAATTAGGAGATTTTTTACGAATTTTTAAGTAAAGAATTATTTTCATTTCAGTAGCAGCAGCTTAAAATTTTCGGTATGATATCTCGGGGTTTGGTTGTCTTGGAGATAGTAACAATGATTAAAATTGCCAGTTGAAAAAAAAATAATAATAAAATTGCTTTAAAATAACTGAGTTATAAGTTTAAAGCCTCTGCCTTAAAGCCCTGTCATAAGTTTAAAACCTCTTTCGAAACTCAATCAGAATAACGGACTCACAAGCAAAACATACGCCACACGTGAAATAATTCTATATTTTACTTTACGTTGCCAGATAAATAATTGAATGCTGTTTTTTCACCAGTGAATTAATTATCCAGCATTATTTTCGATTGAGATTTTAAACGAGTCACGTTTTCGAATAGCAGGAAATATATTGCGGTATTAAACAGGGCCTGATTATGACCAACAGGGGGCCCCGGGCATTGATGAATTTTGGGGGGCCCCATGTATGAAATTTGTTTTATTTTTCATAATTTTTTTTGTAAAAAAAGAACATTTGAAATTGGGGGGCCATTTCGCCCCTGGGCAAAGTCCCGATTTGCCCGTGCGATAATAGGGCCCTGGTGCTAAATACACAAATCTGACAAGAACTATGCGTAAAAATTTATGGAGAGCTGATTTAGTGGCAACCATAAACTGAAATATGATTATCGTTTATTCTAATGCGTAAATTGCAAAGAATCACCAAAGAGTATAGGCCTACATTCGTGGCGAATATCTAAACCGTTTCTTAAGCATTAACGGTTGCAAAACGACAGTATATTGTATTGGTATCAGTAAAAGATAGTATAATTAATAGTAAGTAGATATGATAAGGCAATATTGATCAAACCACAATATACCGCATTAATAAATATTTTGTGAAACTGAGTCTTCTATTCATTTTTCAACAGCCGTATTACATCACAGCTAACAAAATAGTAAGTAAGTCTACGTCTCGTTAATATATCCCGCGGTAGTTTCAACAAAAAGGACTGTAACAGAACTTTCTTTTTTCTTGGAGATTCTGTTTTTTCAGAAGAGTTATGATCACATTTTAGGAAAATGTTCTCTTCTTGCCTTGCGAAGAGCGGGTACACAACTATTTAATTGTAAAATAAAACGGTTCTCCACATCATGTAGTATCTAAGGTATTAATGGCATAACTTAAATCTAAAAAAGAGTATGATGCAGAAATGAGACATTTTGAATATTAGGAATTTTCCCTGCGAACCGTCACGCTTTTCTTTCCTAATTGCGAATGACACCGACATAGTTGTTTGCGTCGTAATATTAACAATGATCTCACGTCAGTACTTATACTAACTTTACAAATAACTAATGAGTAAACTTTACGCCAAGAGTCAAATCATTTTGCTTATTTTTAGATCCCAAATCACTGGAATCAATTCGAACTATACATGTAATAAAAAGTTTCGTTCCCTACCGTGCGGAGAACGGGTACGCAGCTAGTACTTAAATATACATGGACGATTCTCCGAAAAACGGGACAAAACTAGTCCCTGCTAGTTTTCTAGAGGTTTTCTTTTTTTCCATATTATTTTTCAAAATTTTAAAGCTGAAGATGGAATTCTTATTTTAAAAAAATATTGGGTATTCTATTCGTGATTTATTTTACATTTTTAGAGCAGTATAAAAGGTTATTGTCATTTCGGTCGTTTTCCCTGTCATTTCTGTACCGTGTGCATTATTTCTGTCGCACCAGCTTGCCGGAGAACAGTCGAGAAGGGCGGGGGCTGGGGGGGGGGAAAGATAAGTTACTCATAAGCCACTGCTCACCTGACCAAAAATGTCCGGTAAGCGTAACAAATATAAAATATTTTGAAATTAACGGTTTAAAAAAGTATATCGCCAAAGCCAGTGGCGTAGCCAGAAATTTTTCATGGGGGGGGGGCGTTACGACTACTCCAACTCATATATATGTATAGGTGTGTGTGATAAGGTAGTGAAGAATATACATGTGTATGGCAAAAAAAATTCCTCATCCGGGGGGGGGGGTTGTGACCCCCCTAACCCCCCCTTTGCTACGCCACTGGCCAAAGCAGAAGTGCCAGAATTTGGCGAACGCCATTAAAAAGCTACAACCTTCTAAAACGAGAGAGCCCGAGACAGAATGGAATCTGAGAAATTACATTGCTTATGCTAAACAAAATTAATTTAGAAGGGGAATACCTATGGTGCAGGAGCGTAGCCAGAAATTTTTCATGGGGGGGGGTTACGACTACTACAACTCATATATATGTATACGTGTGTGTGATAATGTAGTGAAGAATATACATTTTGTATGGCAAAAAAATTCTCATGGGGGGGGTTATGACCCCCCCTAACCCCCCCCTTGACTACGCCCCTGCTATGGTGGCGATACATCCCGTTTTGAAAGGGACTGTCCCATTTTTAAGTGGCTCGTCCCGTTGTGCGGACACCGTAATGTCCCGTTTTTAGAAATAGAGCAAACCACTGTAACGATTTCAATAAAGGCCGCAAAAAATCTAAAATAATCCAACCGCCGTGTCTGGGAAAAAAAAAAAAAAAAAAAAAAAAAATCTGACCTCCCTCCCTCTCCTCTCGAGACGCAAAGAAAACACCGGGGGATGTATTGTTTTTGTGTTTGTTCTTTTAATGTTCTTTTTTTGCCAACTATTTCAACTTATTTATTTTTTTTTTTTTTTTTTTAAGTCATGTTCCTCTTTTGCTTATTCCTCCCCCGAATCTCCACTTTATTTTCCCTTTTCACTCTGGTTTTCTAAGTATTTTTTCCTTCCCAAATTACTGTTTTCTGTGTGTCCTTTTGTTTGCATTTCTCACTTTCCTACCTTCCTGCCTCGTGTCGGATGGTGTTTTTGAAGTCGAAGATGGGCCTACCCCTTGTACAACCCGAAACGTAGGTCTTGCACTCTTTTTTATAGTATATGTGTTTTAGCAAAGTTTTTTTTGTTCATTTTATTTTCATATTAACATTAACACAAGCTTTTTTGCGCGTTTTCTTAACAACTAAAAGATACCCAGACCTGTAAATTCAGTCCTCCTACACTAATACCTTAAAAACAGTAGATGTCCGGTAGACAGTCACTTTTATAACACAATAAGAATAGAACAAGTACTTCAGCATCGAAATGTGTCGCCATCTTGTTTTTGGATGACCGCCTCTCTGGATCTAGGCGAATTCCTATTGGCTGGCGCATTAGTCCAGTCAAATTAGGAAAAATGGGGGAAAAAATTTATATATTTTTGAAACTTGGGGAAAACACTAATTGGGTATGTAGTTGTATGAAACAGAAAAGTTCCCCCCTCTCGGGGTACCGCATCCCCCCTTTGCCTCCCCAAAAGGTCACTTTTTTAGATTTTCACTTCTATCTCAAAAACCTTTCGTATTAGCAAAAAAATGTCAATTACAAAGTGAAAGCTGATAAAATTTCCTACAAGATTGTAATTGGTTATTTTTTTCTATATGCAATAGCTTTCGAGATATATTTTAGAAAAATCGCAAATTTTTGGAAAACGCTTCTTTTTATACCGATTTTTAACCAATTTTGTCTTTTAACCAGGCCTGGACTGGCCAGGGTGTCCGACTGTCTGCAGACGGGTGGGCCCCCACCCTCGTCGGTACCTCCCTGCTGAAGGCGGTCCCTCAAACAGAAAAAAAAAAAAGAGTGCTATACTGATAGCACTTAAAAGAAGTTTGACACTTGCAAAATTCTCTGCAGCTGCAATTGCGCCCCAGAAGGCTTCAAAACACTTCATTTTAAATGTAGTTCTCAAAATTTTTTGAGAGAGGGTTCCCGAATGAGAAAGGAATTAATTAATATGAATGACGCATATCATTGAATGGATCAATATTTTATTAATGCATTAATTATCAATCAAAATTAATTAATAATAACACCATTCCTCCCCCCATACCCTGAAAGTTAACACATCCTAATATTTATGGGTTACACAATAACCCGGGCCCCCCTTCTCTTGAGACGGACGGGCCCCCACCCTCCCATTCTTTGCCTGCTTTTAACCCTTCAACCCTCAGTTTTACAGCAATTGTTTTCGTAACAAAGTTGTGGAGTATTCAATTACCTTTAAGGTGAGTGATTATTTGTAACTTTATCTTTAAATGATCAAAAGTTATTGCAATTTGAAATTTTCAATAAATTTAGCAAATTTGAATGAAAACTACATTGCGCGTCAAAGTATGACAAAATCTAGGGGGAAAATTATAAAGGAAACTTTGGGAAAACATTGGTTGGGGATGTAGTTGTATGAAACAGAAAAGTTCCCCCTTTAGCTCCCCCCCAAAAGGTCCTTTTTTGGGATTTTCACTTTTATCTCAAAAACCATACTTCTTAGCAAAAAATTGTCAGTTACAAAATGAAAGCTGAGGAAGTTTCCTACAAGATTGTTGGGGATTATTTTTTTCTAGATACAAAAGCTTTCAAGATTTAAGTTTTAGTAAAAATCGCAAGGTTTTGGAAAACGCTTCTTTTAATCACAATTTTCCACTATGCGTTATACTAGCTCTCCAACCCTCACTTTTACAGGAGTATTCAATTCCTTTAAAATAAGTTATTACTTGTAATTTTATCTTTAAAGGATCAAAAATTATAGCAATTAGAAAAGGTTCAATAAATTTTAGAGAATTCGAATGAAAACTACATTGCTCGACCAAGTACGACAAAATCTAGAAAATAATTTATAAAGTTTTGAAACCTGGGGAAAACACATGTAGGGGGTGCAATATTAAGAAACAGAAACGTTCCTCTACCTTGGGGGGCACGTCCCCCTTTCCTCCAAAATATTTTTTATGCAAAACGGCTCTTTTTTTTCAATAATAATTTATATTACATAAGCGTGCGGTTTGGTTTTATTTCTTTTTTTTTTAATTTCTTCCTCCTATTGTTTCTGCTGAACTAGTTACATTTTATTCGTATATAAACGCATATTTAACACATAAATGTTAGTACTAAAGTCTAAATTAACCCCTCTCCCAACCCCCAAAAAATGTTTTGAAAGTGATAATTTTTACATCAATAGAATTCTGTAATGCAATACATCTGTTCAATATTATGTACTTCGACATTTGCGTTTCAGTGATCATTCATCATCAGGATTAATAATGTCAGTAAAATTAATAAAAAAATTACTGCAACAAACCTATGGAACAATTTTATTTTTATAAAAATGTATCTTCATAGACTTCCTGCACATTGCTGTACAGCGCAAATTGACCTCCACACACGTGCATTTCTTTCCGCAAGTTTGAATGCAGCCTCCTGAAATTAGTAATAATATTGTTTCCGGAGCTGATTTTCGTTTCATATAAACTAGAGAGAGCGATGAGTTCAGTTCTCTCCATCCCAAGTTTCTGGGTTCGAAATTGTTCTTTGTTATCCCCGCTCATTTCACTTGGCCGTCTTTTGAAGAATTTTCCCAGACTTTCGGACAGTGATTTAAAGATACAGAAAATGTAACAGAAGAGAGGGGAATTTCTTGAAAAAAGGAGATTACAAATTTTGATAATTCGACTGTTCGATTATCTGAATTAAGAATCATCAGCTAGAAGGAAAGTTAGTCGAAATATGGGATGAAAAAAAGCCTTTTCCATAAATTTGCCAGGTTTTCTAAAACATATCTCGAAACTATTTGATATAGAAAAAAAAAAAAAAAATACTGATAATAAAGATACCGAATAATAAATAATTCGATACATAAAAAAATAAAAATTATAATCTTCTAGGAAATTTTATCAGCTTTCATTTTGTAATTGGCATGCTTTTGCTAAGAAGCACCAATTTTGAGATAAAAATGAAAATCTAAAAAGGAAACTTTGAGGGGTAGGGGGCTAAGAGGGAACACGCGGCACCCCTAGAGACTGTTTCATACAACTACATACCCAACCAGTGTTTTCCCCAAGTTTCAAACGTTTATAAGCTTTTTCCTAGGTTTTTTGTTGCACTCTGACGCACAATGCACTTTTCATTCGAATTCCCTAAAATGTACTGAAATTTCAAATTGCAGTAACTTTTGATCATTTAAAAATACAATTACATATAAAAATTAAATTTAAAGGTAATTGAATACTTTAAAACTTTAAACCCATTCCTGCCAAACTGATGGTTGAAGAGCTATAAAGCAAAGTTAGTGGGAAATAGTGATAAAAAGAAGCGTTTTCCAAAAATTTGCGATTTTTCTAAGACGTATATCTTGAAAGCTTTTGCATCTAGAAAAAATAACCCATAACAATCTTGTAGGAAATTTCATCAGATTTCATTTTGTATGTGACATTTTTTTTGCTAACATACACGGTTTTTGAGATAAATGGGATAATGAAAAAAAAGGTCCTTTATTTGGGGGGGGGGCTAAAGGGGAAAAGCGGCACCCCGAGAGGTGGGAACTTTTCTGTTTCATACAACTACATCCCCAATCAATGTTTTCCTCAACTTTCAAATCTGTATAATTTTTTTCCTAGATTTTGTCGTACTTTGACGCGCAATGTAGTTTTCATTCGAATTTGCTAAATTTATTGAAAATTTCAAATTGCAATAACTTTTGATCATTTAAAGATAAAGTTACAAATACTAACTCACTTTAAAGAATTGAATACTCTACAACTTTGTTTGAAAACAATTGCTGTAAAACTGAGGGTTGAAGAGTTAAAAGACAAAATTGTTTAAAAATCGGGATAAAAGAAGCGTTTTCCAAAAATCTGCGATTTTGTCTAAAACATATCTCGAAAGCTATTGCATATAGAAAAAAATAACTAATTACAATCTTGTAGGAAATTTTGTCAGCTTTCATTTTGTAATTGACATTTTTTTGCTAAGACGAACGGTTTTTGAGATAGAAGTAAAAATCTAAAAAAGTGACCTTTGGGGGGGGCAAAGGGGGGGACGCGGCACCCCGAGAGGCGGGAACATTTCTGTTTCATACAACTACATACCCAATTAGTGTTTTCCCCAAGTTTCAAAAATATATAATTTTTTTCCCCCGTTTGCTATTTTTTGGTCTAATTTGCCTGGACTACATGGCGGAAAACGCGGGCAGAAACAGAAAAGTTCAACATTTTCAACTCCGTCCGTTTTCCTCCCTTGATTCTGCTTGACCGAAACTGAAAAATCGGAAGTTCGTCAATTTTCAGTTTCTGTTTTCTGATTCTGTAGCTTTTTTCGGTAATATGGAGTCCAGGCCTAAAACCTACAGGCTATGAAAACCGTTTATTTGGAATTCAAATTTTTCTACTGTAATGTGATTCCAGTTAAAACTTCAGTCAAGAGCATTACGGTGCATAAATTTGATGCGCATTCTTGTTCCATTGATGAATGTTTTCCCTTGTAGGTGTCCCCTATAATTCGCCATTTCCATTTTAGGACTTCTTCGGGATTATCCTCTCTCATTTATCTAGTGAGGTGATCGCCGAAGGTGGGAGTATTCCGAGAAATGTACGGTGTGTGTGTGTGTGCGGGGGGGAGGGGGAAATCTTCCCAGAGATAAGCTCCTACGACCTACATGGAACAGGTGAAATAAAGGAACAGGTTCTAAGAGCACAGTTTTACAACCAATTTCGCCGTGTGTTAACCTGTAGTTGAATTATTTTGCTGTCGTTGAAATTTATAAATTGATTTTTTAATGTTTTAAATGAAATATCGTTTGAAAGATGAATGAATGAAATATCGTTTTTTAAATCAGAAAGAGGTGGAAAGTTGCTTGACTATAGAAATTTCCTATACCGTATTGAGAGGAAAAAAGAAAATGACATAAGCTATTGGAAATGTTAAAGCGCGGTCAGTTTTATATAATGAAATTTTAAAGAATTCATCTGGATTTCACTCACATGAACCAGTGACGAGAGTGTAACGTATCGCCCCGTTCAGAAGCTGAAGGAAGGCAGCCACACACAACAATGTAGTTTGCTTAACTTTATTTGGTTTTAATTTCTTGGTTAACATGGCTGACACTTACACACAGACGACACAAAAATACACAAATTTGAAATTGTAAATAACCGAGCGAATGCCTTCGGCATCAAGAGGGAAATTTTTCTCTCGGAGACCATCATCTCAGCGTCTTTCTTCCCCGCTGCTCGAGAGAGCTCTCCCTCTCTTTAGGGTTGCCAGTCACTTTTTACTTTCTTGGCGGTTTCCGTTACAACCCCTCCTTCCACAAAAGGTTGGCTTTCCCGATATACAAGGGAAAACAACGAAAAAAAGTTTATGTACAGTACATAATAATTCGTTCTTAGTTCGTGTGCACGTTATATCTTCACACTTTATAGTACGTTATACTAGTTCATAGTTCAAGTTTGAAAAAAGCTGTAATTGAGTTCTCACTTCAAATCTGAGAACGTTATATTGAGTTCTCATTTCAGTATAGATACGTTGACGAGTTCACAGTTCAAGTTTGAAAAAAGCTGTAATTGAGTTCTCACTTCAAATCTGAGAACGTTATATTGAGTTCTCATTTCAGTGTAGATACGTTAACGAGTCCTCCACCCATTACCAAGCCATAATAATTTTAGATAAATATACAGATAAGTTCACACATTTAATAGTACAATCAATGAGAATGATATAAAAATATCCACCCAGTTAAATAGATTTTGTTATATTGAAAACATTTCCTTTCTTTTTCTCACCAAACGTTAATAAAAGTACAAATTTAACACACAATATTTACACAACGTTAAACACAATAATTACACAAATTTAAACACAATAATTACACTCTTAAATTCAAAAACATTTTCATCGTACAACACTTTTGTATTGACCTAGGTTTTCTAAGTGGAATATTTGGGATTTCTACTTAGTCAACATTTGAATTTTCTTTTCCTCTTTTATGTTCTATTGAAAAATTAAAAGCTTGCAAGGCTAAAGCCCACCGAATTAATCGTGGATTTCTTTGTAACCACACAAGTGGGTTGTGATCCGTCTGGATACAAAATTCTGTCTGCCCATCTATATACCCTTTAAGCTTCTTAATGCCATATAAAATGGCCGCACACTCTTTTTCAGTTTTAGAGTACTTCTTTTCAGCTGGAGTAAATTTTTCGCTAAGGTACAATATTGGATGTTCCTCCCCATTTTCATCCGTTTGTGACAAAATAACCCCGTATCCTAAATCCATTGCATCTGTTTACAATATGAATGGTTTTGAAAAGTTTGGCGCGTGCAAGAGAGGTTTATTCGTGAGTTTTTCTTTTAAGTAAATTAAATGCAACAGTGCATTCCTCATTCCAGGTAATTTTACCTTTCTTGTTTTTCCCTTTCAACAAATCTGTTAGAGGCGCAGTTATTACAGAAAACACTGGAATATATTGTCTGTAATAGCCTGGTAATCCCAAGAAAGCTCTGTTTTCAATTTTTGTTGTTGGGACTAGAAAAGATTGTATAGCCTTTACTTTGAGTTCAGCTGGTGAACGTTTCCCGCGTCCTACAACGTGTCCAAGATATTGTACTTCTTCTTGAGCAAATCTACACTTGGCAGGTTTTATAGTTAAGTTAGCCCTTTTTAACAGTTCTAAAACCTCCCGCAAATGTCCTAAATGTTCATCCCAGGTCTGAGAAAAGATCGCGATGTCATTTAAATATGGAATCGCATAACTGTCGCACCCCTTTCAAATTTCACTCATCAATTTACTATAGTAGTACGGTGCATTTTTAAGACCTACTGGCATACGTAATGGTCTATATTCGCCAAAGTTTGTGTCAAAAGCGGCAATTTTCTGAGCTCTTGCGCTCAATGGAATCTGCCAGTAGCCTTTTGTCAAATCTATCAAAGTTACAAATTTTCGGGGCAACCCGCTGTTCTGGGGCTTAAAATAGTTCAAAATTCGTGTTCTACGATTCAAATAGATAAATTTTGCTTTTTGTTGGATCAAAATCGGTCAATTAGAACCGGAGATTCGGAGGTTTCGGTTTCCCACTCAAATATATGGGGTTTCTAGAAATCTCGAGAAATATTGGTCCTAGGGCCTCGTTCTCTTTTAATTTTTGGAGACTTATTTTTGGCGCCAAATTTGGCGATACTTCCCCAAAAGTCGCCAAGCTTGGCGACATTATGGTCATTTGGCGCGATTTTCCCAATGAGGCCTGGAAGTTGGTTTTCCTGCATTAAAAACGCATAATAACCTAACATTTCTCTTATGACGTAATAAAAATTCTCGCTTTATGTAGAATCTTCGAGAAATAGACTTTTCTGGAAGCTGCTTGCAGCATCTGCCTCCTCTATAAATTCCACCAGCGCGCTGCTCCGAGAGTTCAGTGTTGATCAAGCTTTGAGAGAGCGAGTACGCTTGCTTTGTGATAGAAGCTGTGTTTCGCGCTGTTTATGAAGCTTTGAATTTAAGTGCTGTGTGTAAATTTTTCATCGCTGAGTCTTGAGAGACTGTTAGTGTTATCTCTCCTATATTTTCACTGAATTATTGCCAGTGAAAGTGTTCTATTTTGTGTGAGAAATACAGCATTTGTGAGAGCTTCTGATCTAAGTGAACTGTTAAAAGCACATTGCTGTTTAATTGTGCTTGTGAATTTTGTACAGCTGATTGTTCTACGAAGTTCTAGAAGAAATAAAGTTTCTGTTCCATCCTGACAAGTGACTTTTTACTAGAACTTTTTACACCAACTGGACTTTAGAATGACGAACCCAGAAACGAGCAGAGTAGTTCTGCAACAATATGTTGCTGCTGCAACTGTTTCAACTCGCTGTTCTATATTCGGAATGGGATAAAACTGAGTGCGTGTTATTTCATTTAATTTTCTGTAATGAATGCAGGGCCTAGGGTCCCTATTTGGCGTCTCTACGAGGATCATTGGAGAAACGTATTCGGAGTCTCCCGGTTCAATTACATTATACTGTATCATTTTTTAAATTTCTGCTTTTAACAACTCGTTTTGTCTAATTGTCATTCTATAAGGATTTTCTGAATAGGCTTATCACTGGTTAATTCAATATCATGTTGAACTAAGTGTGTCTTGCCAGGGATGTTTGAAAAAATATTAATATATTTTAGTAACAAATTTCTTAACTCGGTAATTTGGTCATCGTTGAGTCTTTCTTTCAAATGATTTATTTCTACTATTTCGTTAAAATCAAAGACTTTAGGATCCACTAATATGTAAGGAAAATCCCCATCTAACTCTGGTGTGTCTAAGGACTCATTATTTTCGCCTAATGCCACTAAATTTAAAATTTCGGGCTTTCTGTAATACGGTTTCATCATGTTTACATGATAAACCTCGTTTATAACATTGTTTCCTTCGAAACTGACGACATAATTTGTCTCAGATAATTTCTTTTCAATTTTACCTGGTCCCTTCCATTGAGATGCTAATTTATGGGCCTGATTTACTGTTAGAACTAATACGGAATCTCCTTCGTGAAATTCTCTTTTTATGGCATTACGGTCATACCATTTCTTTCTTTTATCTCTCATCTCTTCCATTTTTTCTTTTGCTAGCTCCTTACTCTTTTTTAATCGATTTATAAGTTCAAACACATATTCAACTACAGTATTCCCTTCCTCTGGGGGCTCTAACCATTTTTAGTATAATAACCCATTAGGGGTTCTAAGGTTATTACCATATACAAGTTCAGCAGGACTGAAGCCTGTACTTTCGTGAGTGACAGTCCTTAAAGCAAAACGAGCAATTTGTATTTGAGTTTCCCAATTAGGAGCAGCTTCGATGCATAAAACTTTCAATATTCTTTTCACAGATCGGTGAAACCGTTCAACTGAATTAAGTCTGTGGGTGATAAATAGAACTTCGAAGGATTTTTATCCCAAATTTTTCTAAAAATTCAACTGTTAAAACACTCATAAAGGATTTCCCTTGGTCCGTCTGAATTTCTTTTGGGAAACCCATACTGCTTAAAATCAACAAATGTGCATCTACCACCGATTTAGAAGTTATATCTGGGACAGGGATAGCGTCAGAAAATTTAGACGCTAGATAAATTACAGTTATGGGGTATCTATTCCCTTGAGTTGATGTTGGTAATGGACCACAAGCATCAACATTAATTTTGCTAAAAACTTCCGAAATAATGGGTACACTCATTAGGGGTGCTTTCTTTTTGTCAATCGCCTTTCCAACACGCTGACATGCATCACACGTTTTCACATATTCTTCTACTATTTCTTTATAACAATTTGGCCAGTAGAAATGCCTCCCTAACTTATCTTTTGTTTCAAGAATTCCTAAGTGGTCTAAAATGTCATCATGGCATAAATTTTTAATTTTTTCCCTGAGAGTTTCCGGAACAACAATCAGGTTTTGCTCATCATCAAATTTATTTAAATTTGTCTTAACTAAAATTCCATTTTGGATTTTAAAATCAGCCTTGTCACCCCTTCGTTTTTACTGACTCAAATAACGGTACTAATTCTTTACTCTTCCTCTGCTCATTAATAAAGGACTGAGAATACATCTGAAATATATTATCTAGGGTAGTATTGGAATCTACCTGAGGTAAAATGTCGATATTCTCTAAGTAACCGTCCTCATTATTTCCCTCCAATGGAACGTCAGGCTCCTCAATGACTAATTTTTCGTCTGAGGAATTTTTATCATCTTTCAGCTGTCGCTTTTGAGACCGAGTCAAGACAGCATTAACACTCTCAGTACTTAATGGGGCATTTTCTCTACTTTGCTCTAAGAGAGCCGAAGTTTGATTCCCTGAAATATACCGCCCTTGATCCAACTTGTTCGCAATTACAACTGCCTTGGTGTTTATTGTACCTAATTCGCATTCTACGTCTACTTCAGCAACGGGTAAACAAGTCTTATGGTCATCGAAAATATGCTGAACCCACACGTGTTCCCCGGTCATTCTGTCTTTGTCAACATATTTTTGACAGACAACGTCTACTGTGGCTCCGGTATCGCGGAAAATGGGCATCTCAAATCCATTAACTTTCCCGTTTACAGTGAAGGGATCTAATAAATTTTTTTCAGATTTTTGTCCAATTCTATATGCTTCCGATTTTTGAATTCTTAAATTGGGGCACTGAGGTCGTAAGTCAGGGATTCTTAACCTATGGGTCGCGACCCAAGTTTGTGTCGCAAGGGCTTTCGAGATGGGTCGCCGAGTTTTCAGGGAAACAATTCTTTTCTTCTTTCGTAAACTTTTTCGTACTTAACATGTAATGTGTTAATTAATACGTGTGGAAAAAAACTCCAATAAATATCACTATCAACATACACAATAAGGTCACGCATTTCTGATATAAAAAAAAGATTAAATCGCTTGGGCAACGTCAGAGTTTCTGTATAAAAGTAAAACGAATTAATTTTGATGTAAAGGTGTTTCATTACCTTCTTATCAGTGAAAATATTGCATCTAAGAGGCCATCGGAAGGTTTCAATATTGTTATGAGAGATTTTTTTCAAATTGTCAATTTTGTAAAAACAAGATCGCTTAATAACAGGATATTTAGCCAAATTTGCTAGAAATGGAATCTGAATACATATCATTCTGAAGTCATATGATATTTGAAGAACTTAATAAATACGCCAATGCAAGGCCATAATCAAACGATAATTGGATTAGTAGAGAAATTTATAGCTTTCAAAGGGAAGTTGAAACTGCAGAATAAGAAAATAGAAGATAATAAAATAGCTTAATTTTTTTTCTCTCAACTTTAAACCTGTTTTTAAGAAGATGAAAACGCTGCGCTGAGCGATAACAAAAGTCTTATTATTGAGCTTAAGGGGAAATTAATTATTGCGTTCGATCGTAAAATTCCGGAACACATGCTCAAATATAGTTGGGTGCTCAATCCATTTGACGATAGATCTTGAAGAATTGCCGGAATACTTTTCAGACATTGTAGATCTCCAAGAAAAGCTCATTGAACTTCAAAGTGAGGAATCCTTACGGTAAAGTTTTTAAAATCAAACACTGTGTTCATTTTGGATAAGTTTAAAAAAAGATCCCATTCTATTCACTTGAGCTTTGAAAGCTTACTTCCGTTTCCCACTAACTTACCAATACGAAGGCGGCTTTTCCATACTTTCTGTAATGAAAAGTAGAAACATATTACAACCAGAATGTGATATGAAACGCTGAATTTCTTTTAAAGACACTTTCTCGGTTTCCAAAACTGTCGAAAGTAGAGCAAGGCCAAAGATCGCGCTGGAGAAAGGCAATTACTGTTTGAAGTTGATTTATGGAAGATTTTAAATTTCTCTTATTCGTGTTATTTTGTTTTCTTAGTGTATTACTACGCAGACTTTTCTCTTTTATAGTAATTCTTTTACAAATACATATGATGCTGTCTTGTTGGGCTAATTTCAGAAATCGAACACATTTTGTTAATTAGTAATATTAACCGTTTGATTGCTATGCAGTGCTATTGCGCTTTTGGAATGTACACCCTCCAAAAGAAGCATTCGAGCAAAAGAGAAATTTCCTACGTTGGTTTCGTGTATTAAAAATTATTTATCATAGAATATGAGTTAGGCTATGCATAAATATGACATTCCATATTTCTTTTAAGTTGTGCGTTTTTCAAAAACTCAATTATTTTTCGCAAATCTAAAATAGGAAATTTCTCTCTTGTTCGAATACTTTTATTGGAGGGTGTATGAGGATTTTGATGGATAGCAGTCAAACGGTTAATAAGAACTTAAAATTGTAAATAGGCCCAAAGGTCGCGAAGTAAATCGTGTTGTTGATTTTGGATAGCGGCAAAAAAAGGTTAAGAACCGCTTTCGTAAGTGGTCGTAGGAGCCACACTCAAAACAGCTGAGCTTTTTCTTATGCTCAAAGTTTGCACCCGTTTTCCTTACAAAGGTACGCCCCTCATTCTCTTTCTTACGATTCATGTTTGAAGATTTTTTGTTAACATTACTAGGGTAGTAATTCTTTACTTGTTTACTATTTCCCTTAACTGTTGATTCTCCTAACTTACTCTTTCCTATTATTGTTTTCTTGGCATCCTCGAATTCCTCAACTTTCCTTACTAGTTCTTTAGAGGAAGTAATTGTAGACCACTCATCCAGAAAGTGTTCCTTAAAATCATTTGGCACTCGCCTTTTAATCTGGTCTACCAACATTAGCTCTTTTAAGTTGTTCGAAAGTTTTAATCTCAAGGCCTGTGAGCCACCCCTCTAAAAGGGTGTTTAACTCGTGATAAAAATCTTGCCAAGTAAAATCGGGATTTTTTTGAGATTTTACCAGCATTTGCCGAAATTTTTCCGCACTAAGTTTAAATCTGTTAAGCAACAACGTTTTAACATATTGATAATCCTGAGTTTCTTTTTCCGGTTCTCGCGCTATTACGTTATTTATCTCCGCTGGTAAGGTACTAATTAGGTAAGAAACCCATCTCTCTCTTTAGGTATCTGCATTAATTTAGCCTGCCTCTCAAAAAGTTCCAGAAACAAACTAATATCATCGGTTTTTAAATTAAATTTTGGCAATAGTTTTTGAAAATTTTGACAATAATTGGAATCTAACACCGCCGCGGATACTGTCGTTTCGACCCCCTGTTTTGCTTTTAAACACTCAAGTTCTAATTTATGCCTTTCCAATTGAATTTCTCCGTCTTTAATTTGTTTTTCCATTTCTATTTTTTGCCTCTGCAATTCATATTCTCTATTCCTAGTTTGTTTTTCAATTTCCTCTTTGTCTACTCTTTCTTTCATCGTGCTATCTAACAAATTTCTCACAAATTCTTCCTGATAGTTTTCACTAGAAAGGATTAATTGTTTTAATTCAATTACACGTAGATCTTCAGTAGCCTGTTCACCAAGTTCTAAGGCTACCGAAATTAGATCCGATTTTAATCCCTTCCCTAAATACGACATTTTCAAGGGGGAAAAAAAAAACCTAAGTAACAGCTCAAAACAAAAGGACAAACAAATAAATACAAGGGATTAATAAAAAGTCTAACACCTATTCATTAAACCAAATATTCTACAGTGCGATAAAAAAAAATAATAAAAGAGGAAAAGCAAGCTTGTTAAATTCCCCTACCATACCATCAAAACACAGCAATGACTCATAGCACTTTTTTTTCTTTTTCTGAAAGCTTCGTAGATTTAGCGAAAAGCGAAGAAACACCATAAACAACAAATGAGTCAGGCTCAAGTGTCCGTTCGGACACTTGCACAGTGTGAAGTACAGGGAATCCTTCAGTACCCTCTTATCTCCGTTCACAGAGAGAGAAGTAGTTCAAAACAAAACATAAAATAAACACACATACTATAAACTGTTCGCTGGTGCAAATACTATGAAGTTATACGATTTGTGCTCCTAAAAATAAGGGATTTACACTACTATTATCTCTGATAAGAAATTAAAAACACTTTTATGCATAATGAATCACGGAAAAAAGCGCACCGGAAAAAAAACGCACCGGAAAAAAGCGCACAATATTGAATTGGTTTGTATTTTGTGAAGAGAAGAGGGGGGGAGGCTGAATTAAAAAATTGTGAGATTTTGTATTTATTGAAAATTGTCATTCAGACAACATTTCCAAGAACAGTGGCCTGATTTGTAAGTATACGGTAAGACTCTCCTACACCAGTAGCGGATCTAGGGGAGGGGCTAGGGGGCTTCAGCCCCCCCCAAAAAAAAGAGATTGTTAAGGGGTAACATTTTGCTTTATTATACATTTTAAGTAGATAAAATGATCTTTTTTTTATAACTTAGCCCGTCCCAAAATGTTTTACATCACTTAAGATCAAAATTTTGCTTTATTGAACATTTTGTCTGGGTGAAATAAGCTTTTCTCAAAATTTAGCCCCTCCCCAAAAAAATTTCTGGATTCGCTACTGTCCTACAGTCTACAGAAGACACTACAGACTCTACAGAAACTCCTTGTTCCAGATTAAAAAATAAATCGAAAATAAAAAAAGGAGTAATAATAACAATAATACTAATTTCAGCGTTTTTTTAATAAACTGATTGTTCAATTTGTTTGTATTCTCTCACCTAACAGGCAACCCTAAGAATCTAAGACTCCACAGATTTAACATGCACGTTCTCTGTAATATGTTATCACATTCAGTCTGATTTGTAATCAGCTATGGCTTATTATTACTGGTTTTCTTTTTATAAGAGCAAGAGTTTATTCTGATTCATGGTATTTTATCTTGTTAACTCTTTGGTTTTAAATAATAATTCATAGACTGAATGATTTATAAGTATATAGGGGAAGGGGGGGCAAGACGGGGTCCTTAATGTTTGGAGCTTAATAAAACCCACATCTTTAAGTATTTTGAATATTTATTTATTTATAATTACTCTTACACAATCAATCTTTGGAAATAAGGAACTTAAGAAATTTTCCCTTGATAGAAAATGAAAAAAATGACCAATTTTGCCAAAAATGCCCAACACCCCATCTTGCCCCCTAGGTAGGGTAAGACGGGGTACCCTACTGGGCAAGATGGGGTATGGGAGACATATTCTATTTTGGGTTGCAAAACTTCAAACAAATACTGCATCATCGTCCTCATCATCTATCCCAGCACAGCTACAGCGTGCCCAATTCCCACAGAGAGAACATGCGATCCATCCTTCATTAGAATCCAAGTATTTTCCATGGCAGTAAAAGCAAGGCATATTATCTTCTTCGTTGTCACATTCTGGTGAGGAATTAGGATTATTGTTGGTTTTATTCTTATTCTTTTTCTTAGCCAATTCGGTTTTCTTATTCTTTTTTTGTTCTTTTACCTCTCTTTTTCTCTTTTTGTTAACTTCTGCCAGTTTCTTTATTTCATTGTTTCTTCTAACTCATTTTTATACGGGGAAGAAGTAATGATAACCATTTTTCCTCGTTTCCTTGTCACACGTGAAATTTTGCGAGCTGCAGGATAAGGCATCACTTGCTGAGGACTAACTACAGAAAATACTGATGGTGGAGTAGTTGGCCTTTGATCTATTTCGATATTGGACATCCAAGTGGAGAATCCTGGCTCAGGCTCTGCTTCAATCTCAGATGGTGTCGTGGCATATCAGCGGTTCGTCAATAGTTATTTTGTCAGAATCTTCAACTGTCGAAACTGAAGTTATCTTTGCAGGTATTGTCTCAGCCGTTATCGCCTCAGGGTCAACTGAAGCTTCAGCGAAATGGTCATGCGAATGGTCTATTTGGAGCTGTTGCTCCGTTGTCCGACGTAGTGGGTTGTGGCAATGCTTCAGTGATGGATAATCTCTCTGTTTGTGGAATATTTGTCGTCAATGAGGAGCAAAATCACTATCGGAAAAAACTGTTGGATCGTATAGCCAAATCCCACATTTTTTGAAGCCATTTACAGCCGTATCGACAATTCTGGATGCCTGCTTAAAAATCCCTGAACCCAATCTTTGCCAGCTTCTTTTTTTTTTCTCACAAAGAGATGTTGTTTCCCATTTTTTACTGCAAGAGTGTATGCCAAAGCCCTTAAATATTTTGTTGTAAGTCCATAAAGACGACCCTCCTTATCCATTATGTAATTGCAAAGTTCTTTCTCTTCGTCATCAGAAAATGTTCGCTTTTTTGGGCCTAAAGGAACTTTCACCCAAGGTAAGGTGTATGAGCACTAGGATCTTCTAGTGCACACGAGCTTGTTTAACTTTTCTTTCAAGGGTCGTTTGTGGCACAGAATATGTTTTCGACGCTAATTTATACGCCATTCTTCCTTTAATTACAACATCTACCGCATTTTCATACTCTTTTCACTCCAATTCCACCTCTCTGTCTTTCTTTTATAATTTATCACCATCCTAAAACAACTCAATTAAGTTAAGAAAACTCTATTAAGTTTAAAGGCTCATAAAGTGTCTTATGGCTTTATCACACTAAAGGGAAAATCCGAGCAACTTCGCGCTGGTCCAACTTTTCCGACGGACCTGAATTCGTGGTTATCTTTAAAAGTTGCAAAAGTAAACAAACTCTCTCCGACGCCAAATAGTCATCGCATCGCTGATTTGGTGTGCAAGTTCTTATTTTACTTATAAATGCGTTGGTATATTTACATCGGATCGGCTGCTATTTCTGCAGCATCGGATGGGCAGCAATCTCTAATTCCAAATTCCAGTTGAACGCGGCCATAATTTTATTTACACGTGATTCTGACATCGAGCCAAGCTGCCAAGCTTCGAACATAGTCGCCATTCTTCGAAATTGCTTATGACGTAGCAGGAAGAAGTACTGTGATTGGCCGAAATTTCGTCCGACTCGGATTTTTTCTTTCGGAAAGGAAAAAGTTGGAGTTCGCGGTCGTCAAGGTAACGGCGGAGAAAATCGGCCAGAAACTTGATTTGCAAGGAAAGTTGGTCGGATTTTTCTCACCCCATACCCCCGTACCCCATCTTGCCCTCCCACGCTTATTTCAATAAAATAACTTACCTTAAAAAACTAAATCGAAATATGGAAACAAACATGCTTTTTCCTGCTGGTGTAATCATTGATAAACAAGAATAACTTTCAGTCAGTTCTAGAAAACTAATATTGAGGTACAGAACACATGCGATGTATAACACGAAAATCACAACGATCTTGACAAAAACAGAGTTTTTGGCGGTTGGGCAAAAAAGCATGGACTTAGAAGCCGGTCACAACGCTGACTAATAAACAATACAATGGCTCGCCATTACGAGCCAGGGCGGCTGTGATAGGTCGTTCATATGACCGACGAGACCCGGTACCCCGTCTTGCCCGCTACCCCATCTTGCCCCTCCTTCCCCTAGTATACATATAAATATTTTTATTTTTGAAAGAATTTAAATATTACTACTTTCATGAAAATAAACACTCCAAAAACTGTTGTTATAAGATAAAATAAATAAAAACTTTGTGAAAAAAAACACACATAAAAGGTTACTTCAAGGCGTAACGATCGTTTCGACCGAAAATTCGTTCGGTCTTCTTCAGACGAACCCTTCCATGCTCTGTTTGACGGAAGGGTTTGTCTGAAGAAGACCGAACGAATTTTCGGTCGAAACGATCGTTACGCCTTGAAGTAACCTTTTATGTGTGTTTTTTTCACAAAGTTTTTATTTATTTTATTACTACTTTTATTTTAGACATACTTTTTTTTCAGAATTAAATTATGGTATTAATAAGTCAATTTAAAAAACTTCCTTAAAAAAAACTTTTTAAATCAAATGTTAGTATAAGTGTACTGTTTTTAAACGAATTTTCATTTCTAAATTCTAAAAAAAAAAACCTTCATAAAGTAAACTGGCTAAAACTTATTTAAAACTCATTTCTTAAAATGTAAAATATCGGCTATATATAACTGTAATTAAAATTAATTTTTAATTAGTTTTGTTGGAATAGTTTTAATAATTATATTTTTACCATTATTAGTATATCAAAGCTTATTCCCCCCCACCAACTTTGATTAAAAATATGCAAGCCTTTTTATGAGAAAAACTGAAGCTTTCTACATCACCTCATTAATGCATACAGGCATATTTGAATTATTGGGAATTTTTGTAAGAGCGCTTTATAAAAATTAAAAGTTTGTATTTGTTTACATTTAATCTCCTGAAAATTTTAATTCGCCGCAATAAAATAACTTTATAATTAATTCTATATGTATAAGGTCAATATATAAAGAAGAAAATCCTAGGTCAGTGTTTCTTAGGGACCCCTATAATAGGGATTGAAAGTGATTATGATTTTTATTTAATATTTAAAATATTAAAATTTTTACTTCCAGTGTAAATTATCAAGAAAGTTATTTTTATTTTGCGGTTAAAGCAGATCTACACGAAGGATGTCTGCTTAATTAAGGTATGCCTTCGGTAGAGGACTTTTTGAGGGGTTCTGACGCGTCAGAACCCCTCAGCCGCGCGGTAGGCAGGAACCCTAGAGCTATACACTTCAGCAGTTTACCAAATTGTCATGAAATTAGTAAAAAGTATTTAAACTATAATGTAAAAGGTCAAAATACTTTTTTTTAAGCTTTATAAAGTAAATTATATCTTCTAAAGCTCTTTCTCTACTTTACAAAAGTCATTAAACTTTTAAGATAAACTTAAAAAAAAAACTTGCTGGAATAAGCAAAAATGACGATATATAGAAAATTAAATGGATAAATTATCGAATATTGAACTTAATATATGAAAAAAATACAGCAAGAAGAAAAAATATCTACTAAAACAGTTATTACAACTTGATGTAAAACTGTGAGAACAGCTCAATTAAGAAAAGGGAAATGTTATTAATGAAATATTAAGAAAAGGGAAATGTTTCGTTCACCAAATAAAACTTTTTTTTTAACATAAAATATCTTGTATTCCATTGAAAAATAAAATATAAATAAAGAAATATTTTAAAGAAATCTTAATATTTAGAAATAATTTTAAACCAGTACAGCAGATTGGGAATGAGAAAAATTGTTTAAACCAAGCGCTTAAAAAATACCCCTGTTTAAATTAAGCAACCTTGACAGTGAACTTCTTAAAAAATATTTTGTCAAGACACAGACTGAAGTTCCTTTTCGCATTTTAAATGAAACAGCTAAAATGACCTGTTAAAAAGGGGCGTAGCCAGAAATTTTTCATGGGGGGGTGTTACGACTACTGCAACTCATATATATGTATACATATGTGTGATGATGTAGTGAGGGGGGGGGGCGAGAAAAACTATAGAGCAAGTAGTGATGCATGTTTTTTTAAAAATCATCTTATTTATTCTCATTTTTACTCAAAAATATATCCATTTTCGCTTAAAATGTTCATTATTAAAGATTAAAAAACTCAATGTATGCTGAAAAATGTGAGGGGGGGAGCGCCACAGTAAGTTAGCCTTTGTTGGGGGGGGGGGGCACGACGTTAAAAGCTTGAGAACCGCTGTTCTAGCCCATTCTAACGGAAACAATAGTTTTGTCGTCTGGGGAGGTTGAAAGTTTTTAGCCTTATTTGTTACTGTGTCCATGTGTTATTGGAATCTATGATTTAACCGTTTTGAAACATGGAGACCCGTTATTTTCCAGTTTGCGTCTTGCTTGAAACTCCGTTTAACACATGGAAAGAAGATAATAAACGACAACCACTAAAAGAAAATAGACCGACACCAAAATTGTCCATTCATAAGAAAAAAGCAGGTTCGTCTCAGCATGGTCGTAGCTTCCAATTCTCATGATATGCACTATTCTCGTGGCTATGGGGCAGTTTTTATTTACAAAAAAAAAAATGTTTTGTTGGACGTGTTTAATTGTTGAGATAAAAAAGACCGTTTAGAATGGTACTGGATAGGATGGATTAACCACCATCACACGAGCACGTAAAACGCATGAAAGCTCAATCGAGCATTTAAAAAATTCTTTAAAATTTAAGGAGTTGATAAGAAGTGGGAGCTAAATTGCTGACGCATTAAAGGAAAACTCTCGACTTTATATTGCTGAATTTATCAAGAAGGTAAGCCTGAATAGACGCTTCATGCAATTACCCATCAAAGCAGTATTGTTTTTAAGTAAGCAAGAACTGGCATTAAGAGGACATGGCGAGCGAGAAAATTCTTTAAACATGGGGAATTTTAAAGAGCTTTTAAAATTAATGATATCTGAATTAAAACAACGCCTTTTTATGAGGAAATCACTGACTGATTCGCAAGTTTAAAAGAAAAGAGGATGGATTTGACTTATAAAAAATAAGTAAGTTTTCTTCTTCTTCTTTTCTTCTCAAGTTATCATTACAAAAGAAAATTCTCAGGAAACTTCGAATCCGACACTGATTAATGCAATTTTGAGGATAGGAGCGGCTGGTTGAAATTAATGTCCATTTTATGGAAGTAAAATAATACCGCTTACATTTTTATGTATTTTTTTTTTAAATCCTTGGTGAGGGCTTAATCCGCCAGCTTTCGAATTCAGTAATAAAGATTTCCCATTCCTTGGGGGGGGGGGGGGGGCATATGTTTCCGGCTGCACTAACATTTTTGACCACGGGCCGCCACTGAGCCACACACAACAATGTAGTTTGCTTAACTTTATTTGGTTTTAATTTCTTGGTTAAGATGGCTGACACTTACACACAGACGACACAAAAATACACAAATTTGAAATTGTAAATAGCCTTCGGCATCAAGAGGGAAATTTTTCTCTCGGAAACCATCATCTCAGCGTCTTTCTTCCCGCTGCTCGAGAGAGCTCTCCCTCTCTTTAGGGTTGCCAGTCACTTTTTACTTTCTTGGCGGGTTCCGTTACAAGAGAAATACTACGAAAAGTTTTCTCTGTCAAACTAAAAGAGCCGTGACTGAAATTTCCGTACCAGTTCCAAGAATATATAAGTTAAGTGGATCAAAGTTGGGCAAAATACACAAAAAATGTATTTTCGATACAAAATGCATTTACAATTACATTTAATACACATACAATTACATTTATTCAAAACAAAAAATTACAAAGTACTTTCTAAATTGAAAAAATACAAATTACATGTATTTTTAAAATACAAAATTCGTCTAAAACTTCAATTAAGTACCGAAACTTCTAGTTTATTTTACTCCAACGTATTTTAAGATGAACAAACAAATGTAATCGTACTACTTTTTTATATATATACATTAATTTTTCCTGGAATAAATTGCATCTTAAAAGGCATGAAATCAAAACTGTGACAAGTATTTTTGAACGTTATTTTTTAGTGATAATGAATGGAATTGAAATATAAAATTAAATATATTTCTAAACGAAGATGAGTTAAATTATTTTTCTACTTAAGATGCATTCATAGCCTCACCATGGCACAGTGGTTATGTCACTGAAAATGATAGACGGATGAAGTATGAGGGTCCCGGGCTCGGGTCCCATCGCGCAGCTGTCGATCTAACGGCCTGGATTTTTGGTAGGTTTTCTCCAGATGTAACGTGAATACACGTTAGAACCTTTTAGAAAGTCCTCCTACCTAGGCACCCCCCATCCTTGGCAGATTGCCGTAGTATAGCGTTGTCATAATCACGCAAACACAAGATGCATTTATATATATTACTACAAAAGAAAAGTGTGTCATTGTATTAATTTACTTAACAGTATGCTGTTTAATAAAGAATTATGAAAAGGACTGTTAAAAGATGGCATAATTATTCTAAACACTTATGATTTAGAAAAAGAATGATTTACTATTAAAAAAAACTAGTTTTTCGAACTGATGATCGCTTAGTAAATTTCTTTTTGGAGCATTTATAATACCTGCAAAGTAAAAGGTCTTTTGACAGGAGCACTGTCGGCAAACTTGTGTTAAATTTCATTAAAAGTTCTTTTACTGTCGGATATGAATTTAGAACTTTCAAATCTGTTGATTTTTCGGTAAGAAACTGCAGCAGTTCAAGTTCAACCGCATTTCCAGACTTTGTGGTATATAGTTCGGAGTCATTAAATTCAAACCAATCATCATCATTCGTAGTAGTTTTATCGTCAACTTCTCTCGTATAACTCTGAAAATACTTATGTTATGATAAAGACAACATTAAAAATTGAAAAGTTTACTGAAATGTTTCATTTATTTCCTCCAAGGTAATAAAATAAAACCTTAAATTATGTTAAGAGGCATAAATTTGGAGTTCAAGCTCTTACAGCAAATTCAAACCCATACCCAATATTTTTTAATGCAGATATCATTGATGAGGTTTATATTTCTGAGAACTCGAATATGATCCATCCACATATTTTCGAGGGGAGTGAGATATGAATTCCGGTACAACTTACCCCTCGATCTGATTGATAGCTGTTGGCGCTGGTGCAATGGACCCTCGTCCCTTTGTATCAAGTTTCTGATCACTGAAACTATGCAATTCACTTTCAACACTAACATATGTGTTGTCAAACTATGGTGCTTTTCGATTAGCCGGGCGTAAATCCCACCAACATTTTTTTCTTGGCGGCATTAAAAGACTACTTCTAAAACATCGTTGTTCGCAAAACAAAGCCGAAAATGTTACTCAGTATACAAAAAAAGTACTACTTATATACAAATTACAATGTATAAAAGTATCACTAAAAAGAAATTTGTATGTTTATTGTATTAATCGTCTGTTAAAAAATTGGAAATGGGAAAAGCATATGTAATTAAATTAAAATTCCAAAATATAGAAATGCGGATGAAAGAACTCTGTACTGGAAATGGTGCTCAGTGATTCTCGTTAGGTTTGTTTGCTATTGGCGCATGTTTCAAATATTTGGCTTTTTATCGGCTGATCTCAGTTCATCATGCATTCGATTAAGTACACTCATGTCCATAAATTAAGGATAATGAAGTTCAGGCAAAGAAAGAGAAAGAAGCAAAACAAATTTGACTTATTTGTAAAGTCTATTTATTAAACAAAAAGTAAAGAGCAAAAAAGATGCTATATGTTTGACATAATTAATAAAAATTGCAAGTTTTACTCCCTTGACCAAATTTCAAAAAAGAACCTATTTACAAAAAACAGTATAACATGGTTAGTAGGATGGTTAATACGGAGTATGTCTCCCGGACGATGCAATACAGGCCTGACAACGCCTAGGCATGCTGAGTATCAAATGATCAATCTGATCTTGAGGAATATTACACCACTCATCAAGCAATGCACTCCGAAGTTCCGGTAGACAGGTAGGAGGGGGTTGACGGGCTGCAATTCGTCGGCCAAGCATATCCCACACATGCTCTATTGGATTCAAGTCCGGTGAGTATGCTGGTCAATGCATACGGGTGATATCCTCCGATTGAAGGCATTCGTCTACAATGTTTGCACGGTGAGGACGGGCGTTGTCATCCATAAACACAAATTCAGCACCCATGGCGCCCCGAAACAAACGTATATGTTGTTCCAGAATGACATCCCGATAGATGTGGCCTGCCATCGTTACACTCTGAACATGCAGGTCAGTTCTGTAACCAAGAATAATTCCTCCCCAAACGAGCCATCCTGCACCACCGTAACGGTGTCTTTCAATGGTGTTCTCTTGGTGGTAACGGGTACCTGGCGCTCTCCAGATGAATGTCCGGCGAGAATCAGACTCCAAACTAAACCTGGGCTCGTCGGAAAACATCACACAAGACCACTGTTGCGGTGTCCACAATGCATGCTCTCTACTCCAGGTTAATCGCAGGCGACAGTGAGTTGCGGTAAGTTGAACACATCTGACAGGCCTATGAGCATATAGACCAATGTGCCCTAAGCGTCTGTACACGGTCTGCCTTGAAACTGTCTTACCGGTAGCTGAAGAGAGCTGACGAGACAGGTCTGATGCTGTACTCCGTCTGTTTCTTTTGGCAGTAACTGCCAAATAGCGGTCCTCATTCGGCGTTGTAACTCGGGGTCGACCTGTGCTGTAACGTCTACTCGCATTACCATCATCTTGGAATCGTTGCCAAAGCCTGGAGATGACACTCTGGGCGATTCCAAGTTCCTCGGATACTTCCAGCTGGGTATGTCCACATTCCAGTCGTCCGATAATTCTGCCACGTAAAACATCATCCAAATGCCTCCTTTGTGCCATAACTATGCGGTTTTTGCACTGAAAGGCTTTCACAGCGCTTGTGAACAATTTTACTTCTTTGCCACCATTCCTTATATACCCCTCTCTTACACTCTTGTCATTGTGACGTACCATCCACGCCATCTGGTGGTTTCCTGTAATTCGCAAATTCTTCTTCAAGATGCGTGTGATCATTCCACAGGTGAAATTTTTATTTTAGAGATCAATTTCTGTGTGATTCTGAATTATCCTTAATTTATGGACATGAGTGTATATCAGTATTAACAAAAGTACAATAATCTTTTTTTAAGAGCTAAAATAATTGACTTCAATATGTTATCCGAGAGTATGTTTTGTCGGAAATATTTCCATACACCCTATTAAAAATGTAATATTATTTTCACCTCCTATTGATTGCTGATGTATTTCGACAGTATTTTCACTAAACTGGCGAATGATTTTGCAAATTTTGTTGGAATATTATAACCCTAATTTGACGATAGAAGTCGCATGGTATGCGACTTGTATCGTCGAAATTGGCTGTTATTTCAAAATGGACATAACAATGGAAGCATCATCCGACTTGGCGCAAAATCAGGCCCGGACTGTTGTTTTTTTTTTTTTTTTTTTGGGGGGGGGGGGCCTTCGGCTAGAGATTGAAAAGGGGCTCCCTTACTGATCAATTTAGAGGGAATAGAATATGTGATATTTGGAATTTAGTCTTACTTGCCTAAAAGCCACATTTAACTATTTTAGAAAAGTCGGGGACCCTGACTCTTCCAGGGCTCCCTCGAGCCGCGGGGTTTCTGGGGTCCTCCGCTGTGCCACTGCGTAAAAACGTACGATTACTGGGAAATAAATAATCCAATTACTCTGATGTACAGGGTAACTGCTAATTCATGGTACAAACTTTGAGGGCTGGTACAGGACACTGTAGCAATCACATTTTGTATAGGAATATACAATCAAAAGTGAAGAATCGAAGCACAAACACGGGAAGTACCGGGGTCCCCGGGAGAGGAGAAAGAAAGCTTCTTCATGAGGGGTCGGGGTGGTGGATTTCGGGACGTCACGGTAAAGGATGGGATTTTCCGCGTTTTGTATTGAGTCTTATGGGAAAGTTCAGTTAATTAAATGCTTAAAATCGCGGTATTTTCATTAGACATGATCCAATAAATTACATTATTTGTTTCAAAATACTACGTTCATGAAAATATATTGTGTTTATTAAATTTATTTACAAATATATATATAACTAGCTGAAGTACCCGTCCTTGACGGGTTAGTGAATGCAAATTTCCAAAAAGCAAGAACTTCCGTCAGCATTGTAGGAGTACACAGAATGGATGTAGTATGTTGCGAAGTTATAATTTTTATGAAAATAATAATTATAAGAAATAATTATTATAAGAATAATTATAAGAAAGCGAAGTTATAATTTTTATGTATTGTTAAAATATTACAGGTTTGAGAGTCACTAAGTAATATCATTTCATTCGCTTTAGTCGTAATTATGGGATGCGCGAACGCATTTTTACGCATATTGAAATAATTTTCGCAAAATCTCAAAATCTAATCAACAATTTTGAAAAATTTGAAGCGTAGAATTTAAGTTGAGTGACAACCTATCATGTCACCCAATTTCGTTTCATTCCCTGCAGTCTTTATTTCGTGAGGCTTGAACAAAATTTCAGCATTCTAAAACGATTTTTGCAAAATCTCAAAATGTAATCAAAATATTTTAAAAATTCACCGCCTATAAATTAAGATTAGCAACTACCTATCATATCACTAAATTTCGTATCATTCGTATTAGTCGTTATTACGTGATGTTTGAGGAAATAGAAACGTATTTTGAGAGAATTTTCACAAAATCTCAAAATCTAATAAAAATGTTTAAAAAATTGGACACCTGTAGTTTATGTTGAGCAACCATCTATCATGTGACCCAATTTCATATCATTCGCTTTAGTCGTTATTACGTAATGCGGGAACAAAGATTCACTCAGTTTTAAACGATTTTCACAAAATCTCGAAATCGGATCGATATTTTTTAATTAGATGCTTATAGTTTAAGGTGAGTGGCCACCTATCATTTCACCAGATATCATTTTTTCACCTTTGCAGTTATTACGTGATGTTCGAACACAAATTTAGGCAGTTTGAAATGATTTTCGCAAAATCTCAAAATCTAATCAAGATTTTTTTTTTAATTCGAAGCCTATGTTTTAAGTTGAGTGACCACCTATCATGACACCCATTTCATATCATTCGCTTCAGTCGTTTTTACGTGATGCTTGAAGACAAATTTACGCAGATAGAAAGGATTTTCGCAAAATCTCAAAATCCAATCAAGATTTTTTAAAAATTGGACGCCTATGTTTTAAGTTGAGTGACCACCTATCATGACACCCAATTTCATATCATTCGCTTCTGTCGTTTTTACGTGATGCTTAAACAAAAAAAAAGCGTCACGGACAGAATGACAGAACGACAGCAGAATGACAGACAGACAAACTTTTTTTTGAGGGTCGCATCGGATTCCCGGGTGCTTGAAACAGATAGAAATCGCAAAATTTTTGAATTCCAAGAAATGTACAGACAAAAGTCTAATTTTATTTATATAGATAAACGAGTTTGAAATGTAAAGACTTTTTAAGAAATTTTTCAGTTTTATTGAGTTATAAGCAACTGAACAGTGCTTATACCATTTATGTCATTATTTTTATTAGTATCTAGTTTTATTAGTAGTTAGTTTTTATTAGTAGTTTTAAATAATAAAAACTTTTTAAACACTTATATGACACAGTACAAATAACTCTGTGATTATTTGTAATCTTTATTGATTCTACGTTATTTTAACAAAATTTATCTATATTTTCTTTATGTTTTTAATTAATGCATTTAATTGTACTTTAAAAACGGATTACTGAAAATTAATAGTTGAAATATTTATACTAATTACTAAACATAATAAGGATTTAAATAAATTAATACTTGACCTTTCAACGAAATATCTTTTCTCAAATAACAAGCAGAATTCTAATACAGAATAATCATATTACAACATTTTCTGAAAAAATAAAAATATATTTAAAAAGTTAAAATAAAGAAGAAAATTATATTTATAAGCACAATAAGAATGATTAGATTACAATGCTCATGAGACATGACTTTCATTGCTAATTCATACTTTTATAATTAATTGTCGGGTACCTTCAATCTGCATATTAGTTGAAAGTTTTCGTAGATTTCTTTCGTGGAGGAGACATAAAAATCCAAGATTAAAAATTTCTCTATAGCATTTTGGGGACTTTATATAAATGGAAAATGCCCATTCGGTTAACTGAGGACTGTACTTCCTGGCGTAAGAATTCCTAAAAGTTAATGAAATTTGTTCTTCTAACAGTTTCAATTTATGAAGCAAAACTTCATCTATGTTTTTAGCTTCTTGGTGGATAAAGAAAGAGAACTGCTCTAAAATGCATTCTAGTTGCAGCTTTGTTTTATTTTCATTTTTGTCTATAAAACCAAGCAAATCCTTTATCTGGGAATATTTCCTTAATTTCTTCTCTTTATCCAATTGTCCGGTTAAAATATGTTCTTTAACTCTATTATTATTTATAAATAATTCGAATGAAAGATCAGAATTTTTTAAGCTCGATGACACTGAAGCGGGTGTTGTGTACACATCCAGCTTGTAAAATACTGCAAATTCTTGCTAAATAAAGCACTGCCATGGAGCTTTTAATATAATTTTGTTTGCCAGATCTTCAATAGAATTGATCAAATCATTTTTTTTTTTCAATTTTTTCAATCTCCGATTTTTCTTTTTTTAATTGATTTTGTCTCCTTTCTTCTGGATCCCTTCTTTTTCTTTTTTTGTTATAGTTTGATAAATATGATGACAAGTTTGGAAAAATGCTGGGTGTTGCATTTGGCGCCAGCTCATATTTGTCTCTTTTTATAATCATAAAAGAACCATCAGGCTACTGAATTTTATCTTCTTTTATAATGTCATCCTCATTAAAATGTTTGATACAAACATGTATTTTTGTTAGGCGTCCAATTTTTTCTTGGGATCTTGCGCATCCATTCCACCCTTCTTTGTTCATCTTGCAGAAACCTGTACACTTTCACATTTCTTATAGTTTGCCTTGTAGCCGGGAACGCAACAAGACGAAGGCATTTATACAGATTGAAATAACTAGTTTAAATGGTAATATATTTTGAAATGATGCTTTTTTAAACATTTTAAGAGGTTTGTAGTATAATACATTATCTACACAGATTGCTTACACATGTTTAAACAAGAGAACAACAGCGTTAAACGATCAGTATGTCCAAAATCCTAATTGCTTTCAATAGGATGACCAGCAAAAATCCCATCCTTTAGCGTGACGTCACAGACCGTTCACGTGACCACCACCCAGGCTCTCCCCTTAGAAGTTCTCTTTCACCCTCGCGGCGGCTCCGGAAGTACAAATGCAGGAAACGGAGTTAGTAGTTGCTTTCGTTGCTTAGTAGATGGCCAGTCGGCATCGATTTGGTAAAGAGAGGCCATTCTCGTTTCAGTTTTCGTCCGTGATGGGAGATTTTACGTTTGCCGAAAGAGCAGACATGCAGGACCGGCCTTCTGTTTGAAGAGGCCCGGTTGCAAACATTTTTTTGGGGGCTCCAAACATTATAGATGCTAAAAATTCGTTAATTAATAGACCCATTTATAAAGCAAACATTAAGAATTAACTGAAATACCACTAATAACACTTTAATGGTCGTGGTAATTAGGGTTGAAGGCCGGCTCTAAGGTAGATAGCGCACTGGACGAGCTAATTTTTGGCGCCTTTTTTAAATAAATCTAACTCGTTTATGACGACTCCTTATTTAAGAAGAACCCGGATTGAATGAAGAAATCAGAAATACTTGGCTGGTACAATGTTAAGTTTATGGGAGTATAACTCGCTTTTAACGAGTAAAACCTGGTTATATCGAGGAGTATCTTTTTGTGATTTATAAAATTTCTACTGACTTCCACCTCACCAGCTCGGATAATCCTTTTTTTTTAAATCTTTTAACATTCCAAAGTCAATAAAGACGACGATGATAACGCAGAATAGGAAGAAACTAGAAAGGAAGCTTACCTGACCTGACCATGGACAAGTGGGACAGTCTGACATTGGATAAACCTTCAAAAGAAAAAAAAATCCGTTCTCTCTCCTAAGATTATGTTTTCATGGCGCCCCTAAACATATAGTTCCTCGGGCAGCTGCCCGAGTTGCCGGTACCTTGAGCCGGCACTGGTTGGCATATTCAATGAGGTCTAAACCGCATTGAATATGTGTGCTAAATCTGTGGGGCCGTTTATCACCCATTTCAGTTAACCTGCATTACTAATACTGAAAAATGTGAGAAAATATGAATCTATTCACTCTGGAGATCCACCGACCACCGAGAGTGACATTAATTGTTTCAGAGTAGTTTAGTTAGTAATGAAGAATGTAAAATAAATATTTTGTTGACCAACTACCTATTTAAAATTTGAAAAAGAAACCCACAATGGAAGTGGGGGGGGATGACTTAGGTCAAATTAAATAAAATCAATAATTTTATACTTAAATTAAATTAACCAAAATGTATGTTTGAATATTTTTCTTCACATTGAGTCCATTAATTTAATATAAGAGGACATTTCATTAGTCAGTGCTGCCAATTTAAGGGATTTGTCGCTAAATTTAGCACCTTTTTACTGTATTTAGTGAATAAATTTTTTGGAAAGTGACATTTTTGATGATCTTGCTCACTAATTTAGAGATTCAGATGAATTTGGAGCATTGTTTCAAACTTTCTAAGATTTTAAAATCTAATCAGTACTATTTTAGAAAAGAAATGATGCGATGAAATGTTTAAGAATGGATCGTGGATGAACAGACATATCAGGGACGTAGCCAGAGAATAGGCGATAGAGACCTCGGCCCCTTCCGAAATTTATACTTTTCTTATTTGGATGTCAATAATCAACCTTTTTCGTAGAAATGCTATCTTAATTAGAAATGCCTCCTTTTGGGACCGCCCCTATTTATCTTTTTATTTCTGGTTATGTGCCCGAGACGTACATTTCAATCATCCATTTTTATGTGTACTTTTATCCGCTATTATACTGTAAATATTCAAATATAGTATGAATGCTATTTTAAGTATGAGGGTTCTATTAGAAAATAGAGCAACATCCATTCGAATTCTATTATTAATTTCAGTTGGTATTTTTTTGGAATTAACCCCTTATTGGTAGTATATTTTTTTCAAAATTATTATTATTATTATTTTCATAGTGACCAACCCTTACCGAACACATCTAACCGCTTTTTGGAAACAGTAAATTTTTAATATCTTTTCAAAATGTTAACCAACCCACGCGTACATTTGGAAACTAAATATGGTATTCAGTTGTCCACGATCTTTTTCTATATAAAAAGCACTGTATATATAAAGTGGTTAATTATATTCCCTAAATGTTATCAACTGTACGTCGCATGGCACGCGCCGCCGACTGTGCGGGCACAAAATCGTCGAAGTGTGAGATGCGACGTCGAAGAAGGGGTTGAGATCGATTAATGTGTTTGAAATATTTTATATTCCTAATTTTCAATAAACACAGATTTAAAAGTACTGACTTTTTCTACTTCAGAATAGCTGTTTCATCTGACTGCAGAACTTCGCTTACTGTAGATACTCATTTATTGCTTAGGGATTAAATCGCGTAAATATAAGTTTTGGGAACAATCAAAATGCTTTTAAAACTTATAAATGTGAAACCTACCACAATTTAAAACTTTTTGACGAATATTATCTATTTAAAAAAGGCGGCTTCATTTGTGATTTTTAGCCTCCCTAAAAATCACAAATGAAGCCGCAAAGAAAAATATCAAAATACCCATAAAACCCAATCAAAATATTTTCAAACGCATTCGCAGTGATAAAGATAATATCAATCCTGGTGAAACCGCCGGTATTTATAAACTAAGCTTTACAGACAATAGTACCAATAAACAGGGCTACTATATTGGCATGACAAAACGAAAAATCAAAGACCGAAAAAAGGAACATCAAACTGACATTAAATTCAATAAAACCACTACTGCCCTCGCAAAAATAGCCCAAGAACACCCCATAGAAATAAACTTTAACAATAGCCAAAAACTCGCCAATTACAAAAACAGTCATTACGCCCTAAATATGGAAGCCCTACAGATTATAACCACAGATGGCGCTGTGAATGATATGACGCATGCGCAGATCGATCCTGGGTGGAACACCCTGCTGAGAAAGAGAGCTGGCCATTTGGAACCAAGACCTATGCTGAAGAAGGTGGTGGCCGCCACCGATAGTGCTACATACGGATTTTAATGTGTTTTTACCTGTTTTTAAATGAATATTATCTAATTATTTGCAATTTCGGCTATTATAAACAAAATAACGACTTACCTTTTTTCAAATGTAGAAAACGCGACGATAAAATTGGTATAGCTTAATCCATAATTTAGGCCCGTGAAAGTCATAAAATTCAAGAAAAATCTTTCAAAATATCTATAACATAAACACAAAAGTTAATAGACTCGTACAAAGTCTAATACAAGCAGACACTTCTAATGGCTCAACTTCGGTTAGTAACTTTGAGAGAAGGGGTAACTGCAAAATAGGATTTGACCAACACATTTGCACAATTGTAAACGGGGAAAAAAGTGTTCCCATGCTTGCAAAGATAACCAAATGCAGGTCATTTTTTATTCTTTGTGTACTCTTATCTTCAAGTTAATACCAGACGCGTGGAACGTACTTCGTATCAACAAACTTAGTTTAGAGGGGGGGGGCCCCACAGGTATGAATGAATCAGTCCTTGGTTTTGACAACAAAAAGGCCTCTTCCGCTGTTCTTTGTGTTTCGGTTCTTTTCAAAGAATTCGATAATGAGCGGTTGCTATGATCAATGGCCCAGATCTGATAATTGTATTTTTCTCTAACTGATGTTTTCGCTCTTTCCACCGTGAAAGTGCGAAGGTAAGTGACATTTGATCAGAGCTGGGATGTACTGTCAAAGAATACTGTACGTAGAAAGACACTTTTATAAATGATGTTTAGCTCTGAAAGATGCAGAGTAGTCACACAACACTATCAGTCTACTTTAATTTAAAGAAATCTTTTATATTTTTCACGATAAGAGAGAGAGACATAATAAAAAATATAGAACGGATTTGGGGGCCCCTCTGAAACCGGGGCTCAGGTGCCTTGCATCCGCAGCCCCCCCCCCCCCCTGTGGCCGGCCCTGCAGACATGCATTACATGTTACGCAGTTAAATTAGTAATGCATACGCAATTAAATTAGTAAAAACAATAAAGTAAATGAAATAGCCAGAAATGTGCTTTAGTAACACTTTAAGGACCTGCGAGGCGAGAGGGGAGGAGAAGAAAACAATTGAAAATACATAGCCATCCTGGGATACTGCCCCCATCCAGTCGAATCGTCTGGCTACGATCCTGTTATTCGTAAACGATTGGTATATGTAACTTTCCTGTACGAAAATGCGCCTTTTTTCGGGAGCTGTACAATAGGTTTATTTTATGTTATTTAAAATTACATATTTGTATTATGTAGTTGAACGGAACGTTATTATTACCTTAAAAAATGTTCTGTGTTGTTAGAACTTAAATAAACCGTTTATAATTTTTTTTAAATGTTCTTGTTGTTAATCTCAAATTCATCAAACTTTGCTAACTGAAAATTTGTTTCTAAAGAAAGTTTTCAAATCAGGTAACTTAAGTTTGAACTGTGTTATCCAAATACATTTTCACTCAAGAATAATGTAAATGACATATCTTTACAAATAAAAGAATATAAAAAGTAAATAAAGAGAAAATTAAAAGTGCAAAAAATTTTGAGTTATCAGAAAAACTAAGTCAACAGCAACGACAACAGAAAATATATTTCATAAAATGACAGATGAATTTCACGATTAACTATTAAACTAAACTTTTATCCTTAAATTAAAAATATATTGATTTACCTTGAGGGGAAAAAACATGGCATAAGTTGGCATTTACAAAAGTGTAACTTTTTGTAAATGAACAAGATTAATTTTTTCTTAACGGAGACTTATTTCCTCTTAGTATTTTAATCAATTTAATTATTAATTGACAGTAATGAAATAACTTGCTTAAAGTGTTTACTTTTAACTGCAAGGTTCTGAAATCCGTAACATATATAACTAAGTAGCCATACACCAGCAAGATTCCAAACATGAAGCAGAATTAAATTAATATCTGCTCCAACGATCAGAATCCAGATCATAAAGCATGTGAAAAACATTTTTTTTTAAATTTGAAACGTCACCATGTGCAATAGTTGCGATTTTGATAGTAATATTAAACCCTGAAATTTGGATGAAATTGTTTAATATCTTAGGCCTCCTCAAGATCCACGAATTTTGAAAATTATAGGAAAAAATACTTTCAAATCAACTGCTCTTTTCATTAAAAAAAATATGAAATGCCACCAGGTTATTTATTTGCACTTTTTTGAGTATATAAACATTTGTAAAATGCTAGCCGATGTAAAATTAATTCTTAGGCCTCCCCAAATTCTTTGAAATTGAGCGTTTTTCATTGAAATGGTACGCAAAGATATGTAAATTGAGAAGATACTAGTCTCACCTTCTCATGTAAGGAGTAGGTTATTTCACTAAGAAATCAGACTTTTTTTCAAAACATGGCGTTAGCTTCCTATCGAATGGTTTTGCTCGGATGAATCCATCTCTTGCATGGAGGCCACACACATGAAGAGCAGATTCTGTCACAATCCTAATCATATTCTCAACTGCTTAGGAATGGCAGGGTATTTTTAGAAGTTTATCTCACAAACTTTGATGTTTATTCGACTTTAATAATTCCTGTAACACACTATTTAATCCATTTCTTTGTGTTGGGAGACTCAGTCACAGCACATTCTTGCCATTGGATAAGGGCAATGTAATCATTGTTTTCGAAATTCACCTTTGGAATCTGAAACCTTCAAATGCTCATTGTTTGTTCCGAAGATTTTCTGGCCTTTATGATACGCTGAATGGCTGTTGATGGACAGATGGCAAGCTGATGGACAGATATTCTGTCCTCGAATAATATTGCAGCGAGTACATTTTCTACACGAGCAAAATACCCGTTGTTTTGAACAACGTTTTATATCATACCCTTTAAATTATCTGGGAGATACTGAAATCGAGATATAAAATATTGCAAATTCTTTGGGCCATTCTGAAAGGCACTGTTACACTTGATACTGAACCATGTCGGCTCGCATACTTTCATTACGAATGTGGCTAATACAGTAAGTTGTGGTGTTGGATAAGATGTTTAAAAAAAAAAAAAACGCAAAATGCGATTTGCGATTTGCGAACGAGAATGTTTTCCAGGGTCTCTTTGCTAGATCTTGTGAGCAATAACCAGAGGAAACAGCCTTACAAATTTCCCACAAATAGCGTTGATCCGTGCTAAGATCTCCCAAGTCAATATCGGACTCAAACAAAAATTCAATTTCCAGGAACTTAATGATAGGAAGGTTAGTGCACGTCTTCAGGGACTTACTAATCAGTCAACTGAATGCGTTTGGTCTTGATGTTTTCCGGTCGACTGCTTCTGTAAGGTGGTATAAAGGCAGCTCGTTAAAATGAAATTGACATATTGTCCAAATCACGGGAGAAATGAGCTATTCTTCAAGGCGTCTAATTACACCTGCATTTACACCGGTATTAGTCACTTTCCCTACACTTCCAATAAAGGCTAATTCTGCTAAATCAAATCTTTCTCGTTTAATCAGCTGAAGATGCCATCGGAAATGCCCTTTGAACTCTTGGTCTTCGGTGCAAAATGTCCCAAATAGACAGAACCGGGTTCTTCAACTTGTGCAATATGCTCCTCCCATACTTTTCTCTCATGCCACTTGCTATCATCCATTTTCGTAATTGTAAGAGTTTCATCCCTTCTTTCGTCAAAAAAGACAGCTATGATCTTATGACCAGACAGTGGCGGATTAATGCAAGTTTGTCAGGGGGGGGGGGGGCTAGAAGATTGACATATATAGCCATTCTATGGAAGTAAAATAGGATCTTTTTCATTAATTTCTTTTTTCTCGGGGGGGGGGGAGGTCGCGCCCTCCACGCCCCCTTTAAACCGCCCTTGTGACCAGACGTATTACCTCATCTTGCTCATCTTTCGTCTGTTCTTGTATATGTTCACTTACATCATGAAACAAAGCTGACGCTTTGCCAATCACACTTTCTGGAAAACACAGATAATTTTATTTGAGACTTAGGTTTCAAAATCAGCTGAGAGCGCTGTGGAATGGAATCAGGATCTTTCTGGGATAGAATGGGGAGGGGGGGAGGAGTAATAATTTAAAGAAGAATGCAAACTGAAAATCAGGACGGTGTTTACAAAAAGTATGTGAGGGTTTAGATTTGTTAATATCAAGCTCATCTTGGTAAAAAAGTGGATGAAGACGAATTTGTTTAGCCAATTTGTCGAGCTATTTTTGGAGTAAAAATGGCAAACTTTAAGGGATTTGGCGAGGCCTAAGAATTAATTTTACATCGGCTGGCTTTTTACAAATGTTTATATACTCAAAAGTGCAAATAAATAACCTGGTGACATTTCATTTTTTTTTCCTTTAATGAAAAGTGCAGTTGATTTTAAAGCATTTTTTCCTATAATTTCCAAAATTCGTGAATCTTGAGGAGGCCTAAGATATTGAACAATTTCATCCAAATTTCAGGGTTTAATTTTACTATCAAAATCGAAACTATTGCACATGGTGAAGTTTCAAATTTAAAAAAAACCCTAATATACATACAGTTGCGAATTTCTACGTAGTCTACAAGGCTATAACATTCAAAGAGAGTAAAATAGACGATGCTTTCGTTCAGCCTATAGGTAGCCCTTTTTGCTCAAGCAGCAAATTTATAAAGTCGTCTCTGACACCGTATGTTCCTACTAGGGATGTAACGAATATTCGGCCACTATTCGGTATTCGGCCTATTCGGCTGTTTTGCCAAATATTCGGTAGGCCGAATACTCAGTTGGCCGAATATTCGGTAAGCCGAATACTGAACAGGTATTCGGCCGAATATTGCCACATATTCAGATCAATAATTTCAGAACAAAGGGAAAAAGTATTTTTAACATTTATTTTTAAACGCATTTACAAATAATATTGCATAGTAGTTATATACATAAATATGTTAATTTCGTATTATAAAATATCCTAAGTCATTGAATTTTAAGCTGGATGAAACATAATCGAATGTATTAATATTACAGAAATGCAGACTTTTGTACTTTATGACACTATTTGACTTGGTTTTCTACCTTCTTTATGGTGGATACAGGAGGTGGTACAGGAGGAATCTTTTCAGATCTTCACTTACAAACATAATTTTGAAAAGCTGCTACATATGTTTGCCCAGAGGCTGTAAACCCAAAGCATGATATATAGTTACCAGATTAATCACATTTACCATAGCATATTTATTAAATTATGAATATCTCAAAATATAATTATGCTGATATTGGTGTTTAACTTAGATTTTTTAGTTTTACAGATAATATACTGTGTGTGTTGTGTGCAAGGGCGGACCCAGAAACTTTTTTCGGAGGGGGCGCAAATCGTAAATACTCATTTTATCTAGTGTAAATAGAGGTCTGCGCCGCACGGAAATTCGTGGCGGCGGCGTGGAAATTTTTTTTGAAAAAGAGCATAATGAAAATGGGCGTAAGCGTACACACACACACACACACACACACCTATGTATAAATTAACGTTAAAAGATTTTTTAAGAATATGAAAACTAGTCGAGTATGATTTTCTGTTGTTGTGGGATTACGGCCAATTAGCTACATGTGGGCTCTGGGCCGATGTGTGGAGTTCTCTCCGTGGGGGTCTTTCTAAGGTGTCCTAACAAGCATTTCGGAAGAAACGACGGAAAACTCCGAACGGTTAGGTCGACGGACACGACCTGCGTTTGAACCAGGCTACTCAATTTTTTTAAGAACATGCGGCCGTTACAATGAAAATAAGTTGACAAACATTTATTCATAAAATTGTCATTACTATTCGGAAATGGAAATAGAAGTTCAGAATTAAAATAAGAGTAGGAAACTGCTTTTTCAAGCTAAGAGGTAAAAATGAGAATAGTTGTTTTTCTTGGTTCACCGAGGGGCAACTGACTCTTGTTTTACCACCGCCTTCTAGAAACACTGCCTGCCGTCTTCGGAATAATGCAATGAGAAAGGTGAAACTATAACTGGCGCTAATTAGGCTGCCTACTTATCCCGAGATGAGGACGATTTAAAATTAATATATTTTATAACAAGGACTCTTAACAAAAACTGGAGTTAAAATGTAAAATTGATAAAAACTGTATAATAACGCACATTGTCGATAAATACTATTTATGAATGTTTCAAATATTTTCCTCCTCTAGATCGTTTAAAAAAGAAATCTGAACAACTAATGACTGCATTTTAAAAATAGTTTGTTTTCAATTCAAGCCCTCTCCACCTTTTTTTAAAAAAAAATGAAATATATATATAATAATTTCTCCACTTAAAAAGGTTAAAAGATTTAGTTGCATAACTTTGTTTTTAAGTCTTTATAAATTTTAAATAAAAAAAGAAAGCTATTAAATTTAGCTAAAACTCATTATAAATTAACAGCTGATTATGAATACATGAGATTACTTTATACTCTTACCATAAAAATATGAACAGTAACATTTCAAATATATTTTTCATCATGTGACATTTCATCAGATGTCTGGAAAAAACTGGGAGAAATCTATCTGTTTAAAGGACCTGCTCGTAAAGCTGCATTACTGAAATCTTTAATTCAGTATAAGATACCCGACTCATCTAATGGAATTCACGACCATGTGAGAAAATTCTTCGACATAGTGGACAGAACTTTCAGAAATGGATATTAAAATAGACGCGACGACTTGCTGACTGTAATGCTGTTATATAGCCTCCCTTCTACTTTCGACAATTTCCAATGTGTCCATGGAATCAGAGATGAGCTTCCGAAGCCGGAAATACTCAGAATCAAAGTAGTGGAAGAATTGAATGCCAGGCGTAACGATGATAGACAAGCGGAAGACTCAGGTGCTTTCGTGGCTGATCCTAGAAAATATGCGTCTAAAATTAAAAATTATGGAAAATACTAGGGCCAGCCGACTCATAAAATTAAGGATGCATCAAGAATAACTTGAAAATGTGTAAATGCATCGGGCACTGGGCTAGCGAAAGTGAAAGTGGAAAAAAGAATAATTTTAAACATAAGCTTAGCAGACTGGGATTCTTATCCACTCTGGATGCCAACAGGGTTACCAGGCGAAATATAGCAACACTACTCGCCTAAAGCTCTCTCAACAATATCAAATAACGAAAAGCAAAATTTTTGGTGTGTTAAGATAGATACTAAAAATTATATAAGTTACTTCAGTTATCATCGACCCACGTTTACAATTCCAAGGAAAGATCAGGAAACCCTCCTACTTCCAGTCGATGAAATAAATGTAAAGGAAGAATAAACGAAAAAGACATAGGGGTGAGAGATAAAATGACATAGTCAATTAATATCGTTTTAATATGGCAATAATGAAACTAAAAAATAACGGGGTTCAGGGGGTCTCCCCCAGATGAGGATCGAAGAACCGAGTTATATATATATATATATATATATATATATATATATATACATACGTGTGTGTGTGTGTGTACGAACGAGTGATATGCTGTATGTTTAAAAAACATAAGGTGAAAAAACAATTTTAATCTTTTGAAATTCACAAAACATAATCAAACTACAGGCAAACTTGCAATGATAATAAGCACTCTATAGTTATATTCAATACAAATTACATATTAAGAATTCTCAAATGCGGCCCATTCCACGAAAAAGAACACCGTGACATAGAGTTTACAGTAATTATGCATTTAAATAATCAAGCGCAGATTACAAAATTAAATGCCATTAATCTAAAGAAAATACATTAGTTTTTATTATTAAAAAAAATCGCTTCAATGTATAAATATTATCTTCGCTGATCAGATCGGTATTTACTTGTTATACTAGCTGCGTACCCGTTCTCCGCACGGTAGGGAACAAAGCTTTTTCTTACATGTATAATTCGAATTGATTCCAGTAATGTGGAATCTAAAAATAAACAAAATGATTTGACTCTTGGCGTAAAGTTACTCATTATTCTAACTTTACGAATAACTAAATACTGATCTGAAAACATTGTTAATATTATGAAACAAAAAACTATATCAGTGTCATTGGCGATCAGAAAAAGAAAAGCGTGACGGTTCCTAAAAATTTCTAACTTTCAAAATGTCTCATTTCTACATCATACTCATTTTTAGATTTAAGTTATACCATTAATACCTTAGATACTACATGATGTGAAGAACCGTTTTTATTTTATAATTAAATAGTTGTGTGTACCCGCTCTTCGCAAGGCAAGAAGAGAACATTTTCCTAAAATGTTATCATAACTACTTGTGACAAACAGAATCTCCAAGAAAAAAAAAGTTCAGGTACAGAATTTTCTGTTGAAATTACCGCGGGATATATTAACGCGACGTAGAATTATTTAATGTTTAGTTAGCTGTGATGTAAGATGGCTGTTGAAAAACGAAAAGAAACGAATAGTTTCACGAAATATTTATTAACGCGGTATATTGTGCTTTGATCAATATTGCCCTAGGATATCTAATAACTATTACTAAGAGTATCCTTTACTGATACCAATATATTTTCGTTTTTCCATCTTTAATGTTTAATTTAAAGAAACTGTTTAGATATTTGCCACTAATGTAGTTTTTTATTCTTTGGTGATTCTTTGCAATTTACGCATTAGTATAAACGATAATCATTTCACTTTCTGGCTGCCATTAAAACAGCTCTCCATACATTCTTATGCATAACTCTTGTCAGATTGGCGTATTTAGTACGTAAAATATTTCCTGCGATTCGAAAACGTGTCCCGTTTAAAAATTATATCGAAAATAATGCTGGATAATTCATCATTGAAAAAACAGCATTCAATTCTTTTTCTGGCAACGTATTATAAAATAGGGAATAATTTCGTGCGTGGCGTATGTTTTGTTTGTGAGCCCGTAATTTTGATTGAGTTTCGAAAGGGGTTTTAATCTCGTGAAATCTAAGTCATTTTGATCTAACATGTGGAAACTCAGTTATTTTAAAGTCATTTTATTTATGTTTTTCAAATGGCAATTTTATTCATTGTTACTGTTTCCCAGACAACCATAGCGGAAGATATCATACCGAAATCTTGAAACAGCTTTTATTAAATTCAAAATCCTTCTTTACATAAAAATTCGTAAAAAATCTCCTAATTTATATTTTTCCTCCGTTCTTCTTTTAAAAGTGGGCGAAATATATGCTCCGTCTTTCGCCGAAATATAAAAAAGTTATGACAGATGCAACAGTTTTAAAATTACTTTTACGCAAACGTCGTCAAAAGAGAAATTCTTTTTAAAAATTCCCAAACATCGGCAAAATATGTTACATAGTCAAAACAAACTGTTTTCGAAAGAAAATTTTCTCCTCTATCCGATGATGCAAATATCGTTTTATTGCGAGTGCAATGACCGGCGTTATTACGTATTATGCAAGAAAAATCGCTAAAAATCGGACAAAACATAAAATAAAACATTTTCTAATTCGAATTTCGAAAAAATCGCTCCGAGGCGTGTTAGTATCTGTCCTAGTGAAGCCGTATGCAAAATTCGGTAGGTCTGCGACCAAGCGTCTCGGCGCAATGCGATCGAGAGACGCGCGCAAGAAGATCGGAGGTCACAAACCTACCTACAAACCTAGCTACATACAATGTTTACTCTCGGATTTTATTATATATAAGATAAGATAAGACGATTTTAATCATGTTTTGTAATCATGCAAAATGTGATACATTATAAAACATTTCAATTACACCATAAATTCCTAAATAATTTATGAAACAAAAGTAATACACATTTGTTATTATTTGTGTTCAGCTATTCATTATCAAGTTCAAAAACCCAAAAATATAATACAACACTAGTATAGTATAGGACTAATAAATGCCTACATTACGGGTATATGATGTTTATTTACGTTCTCTGATCGTTAGGCTTAGACAATTTCAACTATTATCAAAGAATTAATTACATTTATAGTCCCTCAATAATTTACTTTAAATTTATACAAGAGTTATAACTTACTGCACTGTAGTTCAAAATGAGGTGAAATGCCTTATTTTTGTCGAATATTAAAGTTATCAACAATTAAAAAAAACTTTTGAGAAATTAACATGGAAATAAGTTTGCTTGGAATACCCAGAGCCCGACTGTAAAGTCATCACTTCGACAACGTAGCGTATAACTAACCAGTGGAGGAATCAAAGGGGGGGATAGGGGGGTCACACCCCCTATGAGGAATTTTTTGCCTCACAAAGGCCCTTATTCAGATAGATTTAGTAGCAACTAAACCTATTGTTTAGTTACTAAATTTAGTAAAGTGGATTCAGATACAATTTGGAGGCGGAGATACTAAACACGTGACCAAAACAAGCTGCTAAAATCATGTGACCAAACAAGTTTCTAAATCACCGACTAAACAAACGTATGCCTGGAATAACTTCCCCGTTAACTTTCCCCCATTTTTCCCTTGCTGTTAGTCACGTGTTTAGTACTAAATGCAGGGCTTAATTTGGGCCGGAGCTCAGCTCCGGTACTTCTTTCTTTTGAATGAATTTTTACATATTAGGCAAAACCAACCGGAGCTCATGAATATTGGGCTCCGGAGCCCACCATCTATATATTATTTTGAAACATGTTTTTCTTTCGACAACCGAATTGAGAGAACGGCTGGGTGTAAAAACTCGGTTGAGGTGTCTGAAGAAATGCTCCGGCCCTTAGATGTGCCATCAAAAGAAAAAATCAGAAAAAGTCGAACGGTTTAAGCCTGGCGGAACGGCAAAGGTGCAAATTTTCGCCATAGAAATAACATTGTGGTTTATTAACCCCATTGTTGGCAGACGATTGATATGCGTAAGCTCCGTAAGGTTTGATTTATTTGGAAAAATAGTTGTTAAAAATTGCATCCGTTTGTAAATGTTGTGTGGCAAATGTGGCAACAGTGTATACTGATAATAAATGTGTTGTTGTAAAAAATAGAATCAGATTTAATTAGTTAATTATTACGTGTTATAAGAAACCGCTTTTAAAGTGGAGAAGCAAACGCCTTCTTTATTTTAGGGCTTTATCGCTTATCTGTTAATTTGGAACGTGTTTTTACTGTATCCACTAATTTAGAGAACGGCTACGTGTAAAAAAAAATTTTTAAAGTATCTAAAAAAGGCCTTAGCCCGTAGATGCGTGATCAAAAGAGAAAATAGAAAAAGTCGAAAAAATGAAGCATGGCGGAACGGCAAGTGTTCAATTTTTCGCCATAGAAACAACATTGTGGTTTATTAAATACATTTGGCAGTCATAAAATTTATCTTTATTTTGGCGCTTTATCGCTTATTTCCTTAATTTTTTCTGTATATTAATTTGAAACATGTTTTTACGGTATCAAATAAAATTGAAAGAACAGCTATGTGTAAAAATTTGGTTGAGGACTCTAAAAAAAGGTCTTGGTCCGTAGATGTGACATCTAAAGAGAAAACTTTAAAAGTCAAAGAGATCAGACGCGGCGGAACTTCAAATGTGCAATTTTTCGCCATAGAGATAACATTGTGGTTTATTAAATACATTTTGCAGTCATAAAAAGCGTTCTTTATCTTGGCGCTTTATCGCTTATTAGCACTAGAGTGCTATTTCGCTCACGCCTAGACTTTGTCTACTCGACTCTGTCGACATGATTTGTGGACAGGTTTTGTAGACATGATTTGTAGAAAGGTTTTGTAGAGATGAACTGCCATGGTGAAAATCTTTTTAAACGTGTTTGCCACATAACGCGAAATGGGGGTGGGGGGGGAAGAATAAGTCTGACAAGGTTTGCGATTTTTGATAATTGATCGCAAAGTTTGTTAAAAAAAAAAAAAAAAAAACTTAAAAACCGAACCATGCCTGGCGATGGTTGTGAAATAGTTTTAGTAGGCAATTTTAATATAGATTTTAATTCCAAAGATGTGTTTTATGCAACGAGAAAGACAAATACGGCACACTCATGGATTATGTAATACATTCCGAACAGTATTTAAAATGGTGAAGTATAGTTGGAATATGCTTGGCGAAGATTGTAAAACAGCTTTAATAGGCGATTTTAAGTTACATTTCGATTACAAAGATGTGTTTTATGGAACAAGAAAGATTTGATTCCTATTTTAAGGGCCCGATTCAAACGAAACAGAGTTCTATCGTTTTCCGTTGCGATCGCGGAAATTTTCGACTGATTCCTATGTTTCCTATTCAAGTGAAACCTGTCTATCGCTTTTGGATCACGTGACACTGCGATCGGTGTTTTGCTATCGCTTTTTCAAAAGCGATCGTTTTCGAGAACATGGCGGATGGTTTATAAGAAGATTACAACAACGAAGACTTGTTATTTAAAATTACGAAGCAATCCGTTGGAATTATCAGACAGGGAATTCTGCAAAAGATTTAGGCCTGCGGAAAGCTGAATTTTCTCGCAGAACAGAATTTCTGTAGGGTTTATTTTCTGTCGGCCTTTGAGTTCCACTCTAGCAGACACTACGATGCAGGCGCCATCTATAGTCCTTATTTTAAATCGTTTATTGCTCGATAAATTTGATATTTGAAACAGCGCAAAAAAATACATGAATAACGAATAATATCTCGCTAAAATAAGCATCCTATCCTAGCAACCCTCCTGAACAAATACAAATATTCATACCATTATATTAAGGATGTCTTTGATTGTTAATTATATAACAGAACATAAAATATATAGTAATTCTACCCCTCCATTATAATTATAAACAGCTTCTCTGCTACAGAAAAATAAAATGTAGTAGGCAAACTAGAGAACAATTATTATTCGATAATTCAAACAATTCGACATGATAATTATGACGAACAATACTATTATTAATAATTTTCTAAAAAAAATCTTCATAAATTAAAAATGTATTTCCATGATTATAAACATACAAAAAATATTAACCTACAATACTGTTGGGGAAAAAAAATTAAGACAGAGCCTGTTGTCCGTTGCAGCTCAAACATAAATAAATAAACAGTTAGTCGTCGCCATTAAGTTAAAAGTTTTTTCCAGAGAAAGATGCGATTTTTTTATTGGTTAACAGCGACTTTCTACGTCACCGGAAGTTGCGTTTTCACTCTGTGGCGATAAAGTTTCGATCTAGCAAACCTGTAAGTTCAATCGCCTACTTTGTTTCACTTTGAATACACTTTTGTGATCGCTTGTAAAAGCGATCGAACTTCCAGAGAGAAAACAATCGTTTTGGAGACGACCGATCGCGTTTCGTTTGAATCGGGCCCTAAATCACCTTCACAAAGTCATTTTTGAATATTAGTTGTATTTATTTATGTTTAAATTTTTCAAAATTACTTTAAAAGTTTATTATTCTCAAGCCTATTGTTTACTTTTAGACATTTATTTACTTTTTTTAACTTTCAAAATTGTAAAAAAAGAACGTGTTAAATATATGTATCTATGGTAAGGCGGGGCTTCGCAATTAGTAACGGGCCTGCGCGTGTATTTTGATGAGCCATCCAAAGAGGCCTTCGGATGCTCGAGTCTTCACGTATACATCAGGCATTTCTTAAGCTTCCCAGTGCTTTCAAACGTTATTTAATGTAGTTTTAAGTAGTAATTGTGTTACTAATTCAAGTACGAACTCATGATTAATTTGTTTGCTATGATACATATTTACATAAAGAAAATAGATGCATATAATTTGAAGGAAAAACAAAGTAGCGTTTACTCTCATGATTCACGATTGCTTATTTTAGTTTCACAAGTGGATATTTAATATATTTTAAAATAACTAAATACACAAATGAGAAAGACATTTTTATAAAGAATATTTCATGAACGTAGTCGTATTTCCTACGTTATTTTAAACAATTCAAGATTAATCTTTAACAAATGATGTATTAAAGCGCATTTTAGTGTTTTCGGGATATCCTGTATATTGGAGAAAATTGATAAAATACGCTCTATAGCGCGATCCCTAAATTAATTATTCTTTAATAGACATTTCATGTAGTATATATTATTCTTTTGTCGCTTTCTCAATCGAACTTAGGAATTGAGCAAGCATAATGAACGCTTGTACAAAATATTAACTACATTTGAAGTTTCTGTATAAACGGGCAAAAATCAATAATTTATAATTTACTGTATTTCTGCACTGTACCAGATGTAAGTCTTAATCACATAATCAAGGCATGTATAACTGATAAATAACATTTTCAACTGGCAAAATTAAATTGTCTAAATAGTATCACAACGTCATGCTTATTTACAAGAATAAAAACTACTCAAGTAATACGATTTCTGATTAAAATAATTTATTTATAAATAACACATGAGTAATTATTCACTAAACATGATTTACATACATATTTTTAGAATTTTTAAATACATTATAAGCGTTCACTTACCTTTACATTCAGAGCAAAATGTTCGAATTTTAGGATAAATTTTCATGAAAGAAAATGGCGCAAGATTCACAAAACGATTACCTACATCTAAAGTTATTTAGTAAGACAAAAATATTAAAAAAAAAAAATTGAAGCTGAAAGAAAATCTGAACTTTAAGAAAGGGGCAATACTTGCTTAGATATTTTTTCTTTTTTTTTTTAGTACTCCTGTTTGCTAAATATTTCGAGTTGCTGGCGCCATCTACTGGATATGGAAATCAACATTTTTTATTGTGCGAATTTAACCATTTAACAGCCATGTAGAAATAAAAGTTATTTTAAATATTACATAGATATTAAATTTCATTTTATGTAACTTTTCTTAAGTATGAATTTACAAAAATAAAGAATTTTGCATTCGAACATTAAATTTCTAATGCATATTGATTGTGCACCAGAGATTGTAATTCATATGTTAAATTTTTCTCAGAGGAAAAATATAACCTTAGAAATTAAGTTTTAAAATTGGCAATATTCAAGACAAAATATTTATTTTGTAAATTCTTGTTGTGTGCACCAAACGAAAATTTAAAGTGTAAAATCTATGTTTAATACAAATTAAATTTATATTTTGTAACTATAGGTTCCAATTAATATACTAAAACTATAGAGAATTATTGAATTGATGTGCATATTTTTTCAGTGATTATTAAAAGTAATTTAAAATTGACAAGAGTAACCTGTTTAAAAAAAAACTCAAAAGAGGTTGTATATTTGTAACACTTTATCCCCTCCCCATTCCAGTCTAAATGAACAATCAGCCCTGTACAGTTTAAGAGGAAGTATAATGATTTTTTCCAAGGAAATTTGTAAAAATTGTAGAAAAATATAGGGAAAACTATTACAGCACTTTCTTTAAAAAATATGAGGCATATTGCAAAAAGTTACTTATATATAAAGTGAAAACAAGGCATTATAAATATGGAAGAACGTTAATTAACTTAAAATTTTAAATGAATAATATCAATAAAATAAGGAAACTAATTGCATGTGCGTGCAAGTAAATATTTGGTTGAAGTGGTAAATTTAGAGGGTTGAAGAATTTACATATAAGCTTTAAGTATTTTTGCTCCTTTGAAGTACATTGATTTAAGATTAAAACTGAAAGTACAATTTCTGAAATTTGTTGTTCTATTTTTATAAGTCCAGCAAAATCATATTAAAAGTAAGAATTTACTGCACTTCTCACCTGAAAAAACTGCGGGTAAGTTTTTTTTTTTAAATATCATTATTATTATTTTTAATCAGTTCAGATTTTCGATTTAAATGAAGTATTTTTTTTTTTTTTCAATTTAACCTTTTATTGGGGATTGGGGTTCATTAATCGAAAATCTGAACTGAAAATCTGAATTGCAAAATTCTTTATTTTTGTAAATTCATACTTAAGAAAAGTTACATAAAATGAAATTTAATCTCTATGTAATATTTAAAATAACTTTTATTTCAACATCGCTGTTAGATGGTTAAATTTGCACAATAAAAAATGTTGATTTCCATATCCAGTAGATGGCGCTAGCAACTCGAAATATTTAGCAAATAGGAGTACTAAAAAAAAAATAGCTAAGCAAGTATTGTCCCTTTCTTAAAATTCAGATTTTCTTTCAGCTTCAAATTCTTGAAATGTTTAATCTATAGTATTTTTTATATACATATATATTTCCCCCTGTCATAAATGAAGGAATCTGAATTCGTTGTCTCATATAATTATTTCTTTAATGTCGTATGTTCACTAGCAGAACACCCGAACCTCGCGATGTATGACGTAATGGAAGCAATCGCAAAATAGCCAATAGGAAGGCTCTTTTTCTTCCCATCTTTAGCGGTGCACTTGTGAAATACGCACGCGGGACCTTCACACTTCGGCCGTCTACCATTTTCAGTGATATAACAACTGTCCCTAGTAGCAATGACTGCTTGTTTTCTGCTCGGTCTTTCATCGACTCATCGCTAACTCATCGACTGGTCGAATTCAGTCATCGGCAAGTGCACTTTTGTTAATCTGCAATAGATGAATTTTTATTCATGGATAGAAGTGATCTAGACGAGCAGTTTCGCCGATGTGAAACCGAAAAACAATATCTTATCCGAAACTGCAGCTCTATAGTCAACGGGCCTTGCAAGTGTCCCCAGTAGTTTACACTTTATACCCAAATTCCTATAAATATTTGCGTAATTTAGATGTGCCTTTGCATAATCTAAGGGAAATTTTGAACAATTCTTGAATTAATCGCATAATTTACTTCAAATTTCTTGTATTGGGGTTGGGAGGGGGCGGGGGGGTATCCCCCCCTTGCCCCCTCCCACAAAATTTAAATTTGAAAAGAAATATTTACAAAAAAATGTAAGTATTTATTATATAAAAATCGTTTGTAATATTTAAATAATTTTAAAAAAAGTGTTTAAAAAAAGAAAAGAAAATCTATTTGAGCGTCAGCTGCATTATAAGAAAAACGGAAACTTCATTACAATGAGCAACTCTTTTGAAACCTCTTTAATGTAAACAGCAAGAAGAGAAATCAGTTAATTTTTAAAAGTTATCCAAGAAATATGAAAGTTAAAATCACACTAAAATTCCTATACAATTGGCAATATTGTTTTTTAATTATTAATTATGAATGTTGTTGCTACTTACATACATTGGTAAAAAGTGAAATTAATTTCTTACCAATCGAATAATTTGACTATTATTAATAATAGCTGAACAACACTTTGTCAAAATTTCACCCCAAGTCCTAATCTGAGACTAAAATAACCGATACTTCACACTTTGCCTTGTACATGACAAGATTCGATGGTCTAGGGGTAGCGCGCTTATCTCGTAATCAGTACGCTCTGTGTTCGGACCCGGGGAGGAAGAATTTTTTTTTTTTTCAGAAAAACGGAAATTTAGCATACAAAAAACGAAAATATAATAAACAGAACGGACATTTTTTGAAAATTTTGCTGCCAGTCGTTTATTTTTTATTAACAAATATATTTTAAACAGTTTATCGGTTTCTTTTCGTTATTTCATCGGTGTCATCGGGAAACGATGATCGGCTTTATGGTCCCCCGAGCGGACATTTTGTACCAGTTGCCGATGAAATTTCCCCTTTCTTGGATGAAAAGCCGTGATCGGCCATTGCTCCTTCTCCTCGGACTTAACTCACCCGCCTCTCATCGACCGATGAGTTATTGCTACTAGGGGTGCCATGAAATAATAAAAATATGTCAAATACTATTACACGGGGGAAATATTTGAATTATTATTTTAAAGGGATCTTCTACCTACCCCGTACTGAAGGGGGTAGCTCGGACTTACAGTACGCCGCTGTATATGAGCATAAGCTCGAGAATATTAGGGCTCCGGTACTTCTTTTGCTAGAAATTAAGCCCTTACTAAATGTATCTGAATTCCTACTTACTAACTTTTAGTATCCCCGCCCACTTATGCAGGGTGCGAATTGAACATTTTCTCCAGGGGAGGACATTTGAAAGAAAAACATTCTCCAGGGGGGGGGGCACTTGAAAAGAAAAAGGAGGGAAGGTGCAAATGCTTCACTCACATGATATTACTTGACAAATGCAGTCACCGACACGTGTGGGAACTGACTTATATTCAAACAAGTCATAGATCAGACTTCGTGCCGATTACGCAGATGTGTAATCGATTAAGATTACGATTAATTTTCAATTTCAGATCAAGATTACGATTACCTGGAAAATATTTTGTCAGGATTACGATTATATTACGATTACCACAAAAATCCAATTTTCCGATTACGATTATACTACGATTATGTAATCCATGAAAACTTTCGATTACGATTATATCTGAGTCCGATTACGATTAAATTACGATTACAAAACTTTCTTTTTTACACTTCTGGCGCTGACATAATGTGTAAAGTTTACAAAACAGAACAGAATTATGGGTCCGGCAGACCGGAGGCAAGAAATTATTATAATTGACAAGAAAATTTAAAATACGCTACGTAATATATTCAAGAGTAAAAATAGTGAAGTTTCTATAGATCGAGAAATCAACGGTATTTTCAACAAAGACGATGCATATCCCCTCCCCCCGTATTGCGCCTATGATAGTTAATATGAGTTCTGTGAGGAATCAAGCTTATAATATACGTTAAGTAGAAAAGGTATATGTAATTAGTCTCACTATATTTGAATTCCAAACTGATGATAGTTGACAACAATTCAAGTTTGAGGGCCTCACATTTTTTTGGGTGACAATATTTTACTGTATCAAATTTACTCATAATCAAGGAATTACTTCAACTTTGCTCACTTTATGTTGTTAATTTTTGTAGATTACTGATAAATGACTATAGCCGGTAAATTTGGGGGATTTTTTCTTCTGTTGTACAAACAAATGAATGAATTAGATTTGCAAAAACTATGTTTTTCATAAAAGTTGTAACTAAATAGTAAACATTTTACAGTGACACTTATCAACTTTAGAACCATACAATCTAACTCTTATCATTGTTATCTAAATCTTTCAAGTTTGTAACTATGATGATACTTCTCTAAAATATACGATACATACCCTTATGGGCATTTAACTGGTACTCATTTTGAATTTCAGTTGCATGTACGGAAGAGGGTGAGAAGATCATAAAAGTGAAAAATCGAGCATTTTAGTTATATTCATAGGATATAATTAGTTAGATTAGAAATTAGGAAAGATATTAGTCGTCTTTGTTTTTTACTTTTTCTAAGAAATGATTTCTCTCCGATACTTTTCAATCATTAAGAAGTTTATTATAAAAGAAATATCAGAAAATTATTAAACATGTTAATTTGACAGTTATTAGCTATCTACACAGTATTTTCAATAAAAGTGAATTGTAAATATGTTTATCAGAATTATGAAAAAAAAAATTCTAAATAAATCATTGTATATATCACTTTAAATATTTTTATTTAGCTTAATGAAAACTAAATTTTCAAAATTAGCATCTTTCAGTAAGGCTCATGAAGGAGAATAAAACTTCTCCGCTACACAAATTATGTAATGTGATATGAAATCTGAAATCTCTTAATAACTAATTTTGAAAGTTTAGCAGGGATATATATCCCGATATCCCACTCCCTGGTTATTCTCCTGGAGTGATATATATTCCTGCAGGGATATATATTCCTGCAGTGGCGTAGGAAAGGGAGGGGGGCTTTGGGGCTCGAGCCACCCCTATACCTTTGGAAGATGATAGAAAATAATCATATATATGTGTGTCTTTTTCAGTGTCCAGAATCGATGAGCCCCCCCCCCCCCAAAAAAAAAAAGAAACAACCGAATTGCTACGCTACTGCGCCCCTACGATGAAGAATCGGATTGAGGGGAGACCTAGCGTTGAATTTAAGCCGATAGAAGACCAATTTTGTATATATGGCGAACGCGCACATTAAATCTGAAGGGCCAGATATCATTAATCTGGATTTGGTCATTCTGATTTAAATACTACTTAAACTACAAGGCATTCTATTTATGTAGAATCATAAGAAGATGGCATTTGTATAATAGCAGACAATATATTAATTGTGTCACTATTTCAATACATAAACTTCTATTGTATTTTTATGGCAAAAAAAAATTATAATCATCAAAATAATAAATAGGGATTATTTTCGAGGGATGGTGTGTGAATAAAAGGTCTGAAAATAAAAAATATGAACAATAATTAATATTTATTTAAATGAATCAAATAAAATGCATAAAATACTTAAGCATTTTAAATGATGCATGAATCAAAAATTAATTTTGAAATCTCCTTTCTCCTTGAGTCAAATAGTTACAGTTACCAGAAAAATATATTTGAAACTTATTCATTTTTTTAACCGAATTAAAAAATGTAATGAATTTATAGTGTATACATTAAAATAATTTTTAGTTTTAAAAAATTCTACTCGCAGGTACAGAGTTACGTACTACATTTTATTTTTAAAATTATCTTATATAAGGGGTGTATATTTTATAACTAGTAGTTAAAACTGTTTAACTAAAAATTTAAATACAAAAATTATGAATACATGTTTTCCAGAGTGACCAAATATATTTTTTTTAGAGGAAACCAAAAGCTTTCTAGGAAATCCCCCCCCCCCCCTTATCGCCTATCGAATTACACTGAAATTGAATTATTGAATTACACGTGTGTCTTCCCTCATTTCTGGAAAACAATGTACTTTAAACCTCCTAATTCAAATGAATACCCCGTTCCACTTTCCATCCCCCTTTTCCGCGAAACAAAAGAAATTTATTTAAAGTATTTAATTAAATTATTACACAAATAACTTTTGAGGTGGCGTTTTTTTCCTACATTCAAAATTTTTCATACTCTGAATGACCCTCCTCCCCCTCCCAATAAAAGCACTTGTATAAGCGCCCCTTTATAAGCCCTTTCAAAATTTAGAAAGCCTACTTTGATTAACCTCATTTATTTATTTATTATTTATTTATTTTTTTGACAGAGAAAAGAAATTACTACACATTGCACTTTTATTACAAAACAAATTTGTACCAAGTAATCACACACACACACTATAAAATTATTATGTGTATGACACTGCTACAGAAATAACACTCTAAGACACAATAAACATAACACTTCGAAAGTTAAACAGTAAATTATGATAATTAAATTTTGACCAAAATTAAGATTCTAAACAAGTAAACAATGTATACCAAAAATAAATTTTATTTAATTAATGCAGTGCATTTTAGTCAGATCAATGAAACATGTATTAAACGGAATTGGAAAAGACCAAGGAATATTTTCGTGAATATTATCGTTTTCCCCTTAATATAGAAACCTTTTAAATGCAGTTTTTCAATTAATATATGTACTCATTTTATAATAATCTATACAACAAATAAATACTCAAGAAAAAATATCCAAAATTACCTCCATATGTGTATTTAAGTTGGAGTTCGTCTTTTTTGACACTGGCATCTGTACTAAGATAGTGCATTTATATTTTTTGAACTCCTTTCCTTTTTCATTTTTTTTTTATTTTCTTGAAATTCAAAAAAAATCTTGAATTTTTTTCGTGTAGGCATTGCTGTTTTCTCTTCGCAGTCGCAAATTGAAATGAGATAAAGCAAAGATCTGCAATAGCAGAAAATACACCTCTTGTGTACCCCCCCCCCCATAGAATTCCCACGTCCACCCCCAATTTCTGGTTCCATGATTTCTGGGAGGTCTGTCCATTCTAGCAGTCACCCACCACAGTCAGCATAAAAAAGAATGGTCATCCCGGGAAAAAAAAGGGAGCTCTGCTTCTCTTATCTTTGTCCCGTACGAACTACGATGGCAGAACAATGTCCTCCCCCCTCCCCTCTTCCCCTGAAAGGTTAAAAAATAGGAAACTTCCTGTCTTCAGGGCATGCAGATTTTTCGATGCTTTGCTTCTCCGAGAAAATCTTTTTTCCCAGCAAGCAGAACAAAAAATAAATCTGGGCGCCCGTAATCGTTTCATAATCGTCTTGTAATCTAAGCGATTACGACTACAGGCTCTAAGATTACGACTATCTGGCAAATGAAATTTCTAGATTACGATTAGACTACGATTACACGAAAATATAAACTTTCAGATTACGATTAGATTACGATTACATAAAAATTCAATTGTCTGATTACGATTAGACTACGATTACATGAGAAAATGTAATCGATTACAATCGATTACGATTACACGACTACGATTACACGAAGTCTGTCATAGATTGTTTGTTCTATGGAATCAGATACACAAGCTACATACAATGTACCTGTATTGGTATTGGAAGCCACCCTTGAGGGTTTTTAGCTTAGAAAAGAAACGAAATTTTAAGGCAGTCGCCTTAGAGTATAGTAACAAACCATAACATACAACCTTCATTTTGACTTTGATTTCAACCCAAATCTTCACTCACCAGTTTAACATTTCTTCAGCAGGGGATAAATAATATCCCTGGCAGGGATCAATTAATATTTCTCTAACCAGGGATATTACATTCTTCCGCCGGGGACGATCCCCGGCACACCCCCCCTCAATTCGCACCCTGCACTTATGAATTTAGTAACTGAACAATAGGTTTAGTAGCTACTAAATCTATCTGAATAGTAGCCAAAATGTATATTCTTCACTCCCTTATCTCACATACGTATACATATATGTGAGTTGCATTAGTCGTGACCCGCCCCCTCCCCCCCATAAAAAATTTCTTGCTACGCCACTGTAACTAACTGACTTAGTAAATGTTTAGAAAATAATTCTATTTTTTTCTTTAGTTACAGTTTACAAGTTTTCACTGCTTTCCGAAAATAGTCTGCCAAATTTTCATTGACTATAATCAGTAGGAAGTGACGTAAAAATCATCACTCCTATTCGCCACGCTCCTATTTGTGTGACGTCAATATTGTGGGATGTTACGTATGGAATTTGCTCCGCCTTTCGCACGCTGTGGTCTGTTTCGAACGTTCGTTTGGAGACCTTCCAGAATACCAATTTTTCGACCGTTCGTTAACTAGTATGCATGCAGTACAGGAAAGTTTTGGATGACGTCATATATCCGAACGTTCGCTTAAACGAACGGGGCAGACTAGACCCGAATGATGAACCGTAGCCTATGGGGATTATCTCCAGCCTGTTACTTTGGCCGTTTTTCAAAGCTAAAAAGGTAGACAAAAATACGTTTATTTCTTGCCGCTAGATGGCGCGTTTACCGGGGAAAACACATCCCGAATTTCCATTTGTTTACATGCTAAACTGAGTCTTATTTGTGTTCGTTTAAACGCTAATAAAACGCTACAATGAAGTACTGTTGTGTACCGATTTGTAAATCGATAGCTGGAGGATCTATAAAAACAAGTTTCTTTGAATTTCCATCAAATTTAGAGATTAGAGCAGCTTGGATAAATGCTATATCCAAGGAAGGAGAAAAACGGGGAAGTTTGTGGAAATCTACAGATCATTCGGTAGTGTGCGAAAAATATTTCACTAATGATGATTTTAGCAAAAGCACGAAGAGAAAAAGTCTGGTTCCAAGTGCTATTCCGAGTATTTTCCCAGGATATCCATCGTACAAACTTCCAGGATCATAAAAAAAAAGGAAGTCGCCCAGTTCAAGATTTTGTGAAAATACAGTATTGAAAAAGTGCTGTTTAGAAAAGAATTCTGAGAATCCTCAGTTAATTTACCGGCAGAACCAATTGAAAGTAGTTCTGCTAATTGTAATGTTACAGTGCAAAAAAAGAAAGCAACACTTACAACTAAAAAGCTTCACAACCGGTTGAGAGCTCTAAGGAAAGTTAATTCTACATTGCAGAACAGAATTAAAAATAAAAATAAAATTTCTGCCTTAAAAGACAGAAGAAAGAAAGAAAGTATGGAAGAGCGGCAACTAAAAAAAATAATAAAGGAAAAGTCAGAAAATAAGATGTCTGCTATTATGCTGATGGAGCAAATTTCAAATTATGGCAAGAAAAAATATAATAGAGCTGAATAGCACAGCTCTAAAATTTTACATTTTGTGGCAGAAACGTTCACCTAAAGGATATGATTTTGTTAGAAACATGGGTATTTTTAATCTTCCTCACAAATGCACATTAAAGAAGTATCTTGGATACTCAACAGGAGAAACTGGGATAACTTCATTAATACAGTTGCGACTTCATCATGAATTTAAAAACTTAACACATGAAGAAGAAAAAATTGGCTCATTAATAATAGATGAAATGGCAATCAAAGCAAAATTAATGTATGACAGAAAGCTTGATATGTTTTTAGGTAGTTGTGATATTGAAATTGAAAAAATAGGAATCAGTGACAGGCTGGCAAATAATCTTTTGTGTTTCCTTTTTAAAGGGCTATCAACTGATTATAGGATTCCTGTTGCATATTTCTTCACAAACCAATTGACTGGCAATGAACTACATAAATTAACAGTTTCTGTCATAGAAAATGTGGAAAAGGCTGGTTTTAAAATTTTAAGAATAGTAACTGATAATTCTATGTCAGAAACAGATTTATCACAAATAAAATATATTTAGTATTCAGGATTTAAGAATCCCATTCAAAGGACACTAATTTATCATTAAACATCTAAAGAGTGAAATCCATCAGAAGTTAGATAATTTTTTCATTTTCATTGTTAAAATTAAGGAATTTCACTGCTTGACTATTTACTATCAGTACATTAAATCTAATATTGGTAGCATGTAATTAACTATTTGTTATATGTAATTAACTTTCTTTTAGTTCAAGGTTTTTCCTTAAAAATGATATAAATTTCAGGGATTTTTATTTAGAGGCACAATCACCCTTGACAACCATATCTGTGATAAATTTATTTTTACTGTTCACCCTTTTATTATTTTTCATTAATTTTATGCAATGTATGTAATTTTATGTATGTATTAAAAGTATTATTTTCTAAAAGAATTTGCAAGTTTTTATTTTTGAAAAGCATCATTTTGCTGCAAATGATCAAACAAGCAATAAATGACACATTGATACAAAAATTAAATTTAGTACGATCATTTAATACAGAATCTAAGAGCAAATTGCATTATTTACAGTGTTGCATGCGATAACGCTATTTAAATACTGTCATTTTGCATTTTCAGTTTTTTACAAAGATTAATCCAAGTTATTAAAACTCTAATGTGTTAAAAATCAAGGAATATTTTCACATTTTTACAAGTAATCCAATAACACACGAAGTTTTTTAAAACTCAGATGCGCGAAATCCGGACCAGCTGATCGATATTTTCCCCGGTAAAAGCGCCCTCTAGCGGCGATATCTTCTCGCCCTATTTCGCGTTTTCAAGGCGAACGTAACAGGCTTAACACAACACAATCCTCGTAGGCTACGGATGAACAAACGATAACGAACTGAAGTGATTTAAAGCAATGCAAGCGTGCTAGCTTCTGTAAAATCGCCATTTTCTGTTGATATTGATAGTTGTGAGGGATATTATTAAAATAGAAGATGTCTCGTCGCTCCCAACTTTTCGTTGGTAGACTGCCGTTAGATTCCAGGGAGAGAGATATTGAAGCTTTATTTGAAAGATATGGAAGTTTAGTGAGATGTGACCTTAAATATGGTAATTGCCACTTTGATTGTCAATTGCATCGATTTTTATAATTATATAATATTGCGTTATACTTCTGTATGTTATATGTATGTGCGATATGGATTTAGTAATAATTAGAGGTTATTTTATGAGAATTTAATGACATTACGTTTTACGACTCGACAAAAAAGCGTAGCAATTAATGTTTCGTAGATGTATTAAATTAGTAACGTGTCTTCTGACCTTGAATTACAAGCCAAGAGCAAGCGTTTAGTTTATTATTTTGCATCAAAATTTGAAGTATTAGGTTGAATTAAAGTGTGCTTTGAGTTTAGCAAGAATATAAACTTTGATTACTTAATTATTATTGGGGGGGTGGGGGTCGGGATTGATTTTTATCCCTCTCGACACTGGTTTAGGAATGTCCTGATTTTAGGTTCAGAAAAAATGGTCAGTTTAATAATAATAAATAAATGAAACAATCAAAACTGCAATAATGAAATAAAAAAAAATTTTGAAAACATTTTGTTTTCAACACTTTTTAATGTACTTTTATCATGTATAGAAAATGGGGAAGATTTTTGTACTATCGTTTTTTAAGAATGGAGTGATATATTACTGGAAGAAATTACTGTACAAAAACAGTTGTTTCTCAATCTGTAAGAATTCGGTTACCTTTTTTTCCCACCATAAATTGACCCTTCTTATAAGAATATAGTGTACTGACTTGTGAGAAAATGCCCCCCCCCCCTTCCTCCCAATTTCGATAAAGTAAGGAAATTTGCTACATTGATTTTCTGACATTTGAATGGAGATGTCTTTCTTTCAAAAACTAATCTTTTAAGATATTTATCAAACTCTTGAGAGAGAACATCCATGATATTGTTATTTGTATGACTTTAATTGCAGTAAAACTGGTACCAAATTCATAGAAACAATCCCAAAATGATTTTTGAATTGAATGATTTGAAACTAATGAAAAAGTAATAGCTCAATGATCTTAGAAAACTCTTGAAAATAAAACAAAAGTATTTATGTTAAAATTCAGCAGTTTTAAAATAATTGGAAAGTTTAATTCAAGGGATACGTCACATGGTCATGGTCACTGTTGAAATGGAACGTGAGTGGAGCAGTCTTAACCACACTTTGGATGGCAGGTCATTGTCAACAGGCAAAGACACACTCTTCAGCATAGAATGCAAATAAAGCAATCAATAAAGCATTTTAGAGACATTTGATCCTACACCTGCCATTAACTTCTAGTGTTCTGATACTGTAAGATGTCGATGTGCCAACTTTTATAGTTAAAACCTTTTTTATTAACTGCAAGCTTTGCTTCTGGGCTCTCTAAGAGTACAGCTCTATCACTGTCTTTAATACCATGTTTTATTTTATACCATAGAGTTGCATAGTATAAAATGTAATCTAAATCTATTTATAATATTTTATTAAACAAGGTTAATTTAGATTTACTATTTTGCACGATTTTTTAAAGATACCTTGATTTCTTTTAATGATTCTTTCTGAGTTGACTCATTCATCGTAAAAACTTGTTTATTTTTATAAATTAATACTTTTTAATGAAAATTAATTTCTATTGATAATAAATGTAATCCATTAAGTTGATTTTTAATGATAATAAATAAAATAGACTTGAAATTTTATACAAACAAAAAGATTTCACTGATGTGTAGCCATTAAAAAAATAGAGGATTTTGGCCAATGGCTCTTAGCCAAATACCCTAGCTTTTACCTATATACTTATATAATACGCTAACGTATGCAGTGCCAAAATTGGTGATATTATTATGCTGGGAGTGGCAAGAACTAGGTATAAACATTAGCGCAATAACAACACACCCACAAAAATCCAAATTAACAGTTCAATGACGTCAAGTTAAGCAATCATATTCGTTACTGGTTACGCATGTCATGCAGTAGCTAGATTACAAAATAACAATGCATATGTGAAAAAGCAAAATCTTTTGGATCTTTTTACATCATGTTTATTGCACCTAAAAAAAAAAAAAACACTTTGCAGTGGGCTGAAGCCTATTTTAGCTATTTCCTGTTTCCATACACGAAAAAGAAAAATGTTTCGTTTTGGTTTGATTAATGGTAACACTACTCTGAGCGATCTGCCAAGGATCGGGGGTGCCTTAGCAGGAAGACTTTCGGCACACCTTCGATATACCCCCTACCTCGATTTTTGGTGATGTGGTTGGGTGTTTTTTTTTTCCCCGGCAAAGGCAGTTTTTGACGGTGCGAAAAATAAGAAAATGGCCGTGAAACCATGTTTCTGAAACCAGAAAAACTATAAGAATTCTACAAAAAATTTAGGGTTTAGAATGCAAAAAAAAACCAAATAAAATAAAAATTAAGATTTTATGAACGTGGAATTTGCGTTTTCGAACAAGAATTAAGGGCCATAAAAATAAGTTTCCGAAAGTGCAAGAACCATTAGAAATAGAAAAATTCTAGAAATACTTTAAAGTTAGGAATCTAAACACGAATAAATTGGAGGAAATTTATGAATTGATGGACACAGAAATCTCGTTTTCTAACAAGAACTTAAGGTTAAGAATTTGAAAAACATAAATTTCACAAATAATTTGACTTTTCATTCTTGACGGAAAAAAGTAGTCGAAAAACTTTAAAAATAAGAAAACAATTTGAGCTTTTTAAGAAAAAAGCCAAAAATTGTGAAGCCATTCACCTGTACAAATAGTGCACAGTTTCCGGAGTGCGGCACGAGGAGCCTGCTTCACGTGTCACCCCACAAAATGCATTAAAAACAATAGTATATGTTATCAAAAAAATCTCTGAAATGTTCAGCTTACAGCATGAGAACCACGATACAAATCTGAGCGTCTTCTCAGAAGAGCAAAGCTTCACATTCTTTTTGCAAAACCAAGAAAACCCATCAGATGTTTTCTTACTTTTTCTCAACCTCATACGCCCCCCGCACTTAGTGCAAACCATATCCCTCTTAAGCAATCCCGTATCCCAAAAGAAATCGGAAAATTTTTTCCTGATTCATTGGCAAAAAACTCGGAACAAAAATAATATTCGCTATACCTTCCGACACGTGTTTATTACCCGATAACTTTAAAGTTAAATTCTCCTCAAATATAGCCTGAAATTCTTTAACTATGTTGCTAACAGCCGGATAAATACTTGCAGCATCCTTAGAAAGCTATCCCCAAAATTTCTTCTTATAAAAACCTCCATAATAGATAATCAAAAAGTCACAGTACCTCAGTAGAAGTGCTTTCAGTGATGTATTACCTGTAGGAGAGTATGTGAAATTAAGTTCACAAGCTTCCACGTGTGGGAGATGTTGCATCACAGGCACTCTCTCATTAGCTGGCTGGCTGGGGTTGCCATAAATAGTCTTCCCCAATTGTCACCAACACAATGGTCCAATCTCGGTCGTCAAAACAACAAAATAGACAGTTGCAAAATACGACTAACAGACCGCTACATTTCGCAGTCCCTGGTCCGGAGTAAAGCAGATAGATTGAGGAACGTTATGCTTTGGTCCGCGGGGTGAAAGAGCTCTCCACTCTCCCTTGGGTGAAAGCAAAACCGGAATAGGCCTAAAAACTGAACATTTTTACGTTCCCTTGTTTTTTTTTTTAAAGCAATCACGAAACATACGAATGCAGGGATAAGTAAAAATTCCAGGCTTAGTTGAGTTTGCATAATAAAGGAAAGAAAGTGTTAAACCGCGCAAAACGGGTGGGTTTAGGCACGTGCATACAGATTAATTTTTATTTAGGTATGTTTTAAACAAAGGTTTTTAATTTATGTGCCTTGAAATCTGTTGGAAGAATAATAAATTAATAATAATAATACAAGAGAATGGTTTTATAAAAAAAAAGTAATCGAGTGTTGTTCTTTGCTTCCCACCTCTTGCGTTGAGATAATATACACTCATGTCCATAAATTAAGGATAATTCAGAATCACACAGAAATTGATCTCTAAAATAAAAATTTCACCTGTGGAATGATCATACACATCTTGAAGAAGAATATGCAAATTACAGGAAACCACCAGATGGCGTGGATGGTACGTCACAATGACGAGAGTGTAAGAGAGGGGTATATAAGGAATGGTGGCAAAGAAGTAAAATTGTTCACAAGCGCTGTAAAAGCCTTTCAGTGCAAAAACCGCATAGTTATGGCACAAAGGAGGCATTTGGATGATGTTTTACGTGGCAGAATTATCGGACGACTGGAATGTGGACGTACCCAGCTGGAAGTATCCGAGGAACTTGGAATTGCCCAGAGTGTCATCTCCAGGCTTTGGCAACGATTCCAAGATGATGGTAATGTGAGTAGACGTTACAGCACAGGTCGCCCCCGAGTTACAACGCCGAATGAGGACCGCTATTTGGCAGTTACTGCCAAAAGAAACAGACGGAGTACAGCATCAGACCTGTCTCGTCAGCTCTCTTCAGCTACCGGTACGACAGTTTCAAGGCAGACCGTGTACAGACGCTTAGGGCACATTGGTCTATATGCTCGTAGGCCTGTCAGATGTGTTCCACTTACCGCAACTCACTGTCGCCTGCGATTAACCTGGAGTAGAGAGCATGCATTGTGGACACCGCAACAGTGGTCTTGTGTGATGTTTTCCGACGAGTCCAGGTTTAGTTTGGAGTCTGATTCTCGCCGGACATTCATCTGGAGAGCGCCAGGTACCCGTTACCACCAAGAGAACACCATTGAAAGACACCGTTACGGTGGTGCAGGATGGCTCGTTTGGGGAGGAATTATTCTTGGTTCCAGAACTGACCTGCATGTTCAGAGTGTAACGATGACAGGCCACATCTATCGGGATGTCATTCTGGAACAACATGTACGTTTGTTTCGGGGCGCCATGGGTGCTGAATTTGTGTTTATGGATGACAACGCCCGTCCTCACCGTGCAAACATTGTAGACGAATGCCTTCAATCGGAGGATATCACCCGTATGCATTGGCCAGCATACTCACCGGACTTGAATCCAATAGAGCATGTGTGGGATATGCTTGGCCGACGAATTGCAGCCCGTCAACCCCCTCCCACCTGTCTACCGGAACTTCGGAGTGCATTGCTTGATGAGTGGTGTAATATTCCCCAAGATCAGATTGATCATTTGATACTCAGCATGCCTAGGCGTTGTCAGGCCTGTATTGCATCGTCCGGGAGACATACTCCGTATTAACCATCCTACTAACCATGTTATACTGTTTTTTGTAAATAGGTTCTTTTTTGAAATTTGGTCAAGGGAGTAAAACTTGCAATTTTTATTAATTATGTCAAACATATATCATCTTTTTTGCTCTTTACTTTTTGTTTAATAAATAGACTTTACAAATAAGTCATATTTGTTTTGCTTCTTTCTCTTTCTTTGCCTGAACTTCATTATCCTTAATTTATGGACATGAGTGTAGTTGAATCTTTGGAATGTCAAGCTGGAAAGTAGGTCACAACTCACTAAATTTCAATAATCCGTTATCAGTTCTTTCTGCACTTAAGTGGGGCATTGTTTTTTTTCCTTCCCAGGACATGCCGCTTTGGAATCTTTAAGATTTAAATAAAACAGAGCCAACCTGACCAAGTTGTTTTTGTTTTTTCTCCGCCCATTCCTCTCTTCTATACTAGCTACTGCGGCTGTAAAATATATGTGTTTTGTTATGCAGGGATGTCAGCGCTCTCTCGACGCGGCACGTCGAATGCGCTGAGCTGCTCCAAAACGCAATCTATACTCTAGCAAACAATCTGCCCCGGACTGCGCTTATAGCCCGATTTTTGCTGCCAAGCACGCCATTTTGTCTCTTTGTTAATTTTTTGCCACGCCTTGCAAACTATGCTTTTCTTTAATCTGCATTTTATTGTAAAGTGGTTTCATATTCGATTGATTTCTTGCAGGGCGGCAGCGCCCTGCTGCCCTCGGCGCTAGAGCGCAGCAGACGTTTTAGTGGGCCGGCGGCCCTTTTATCGTCTTTTTAGCGGCCCCTATTTCTCTTCTTTATGTACCCTCCTGCTTTTACATTAGATTAGTCAGCAAATCTGCCAACTTTTAATTTCTACATACCATTTTGCGGCCCATCACGAAAATACGTTAATTTAAAACGGCTCCTTCACTCAGAAAATTACGATTGAGTACAATAACTCCAATCATAAAACTAGGTTCGATTGGAAAGCGGGCCCTTACAATCAAAGTCGGACCCGTACTATGATAATCAGATCTTTCCCACAAATTGCCTTTTTCAGAATCTTCTATTCTTTCAGATCGAAGATACTGTTTACTGCCATTATTTCCATTGTCCTTTGCATTTCCGCGAGCCGTTGTAACCCGTAAAAGGGGCCCTCTCTAGTAATGTTTGTGTTTTGCTGACTGTCACAATGAGAAGCCCGATCGAAAATACGGTTTGAGAAAATCAAAATTTTCTTAAGTTATTCTAAAATTTGCGATTCCATCTGTCACATCCTCAAATATCGGTAGCTACATTATGATAAATAAGAGTAGTTGCGAAATTATCAAACATATCCATTAATTCCCGAGTGTTCGTTCGCCAGCTGTTGTATATAGTTTATTGCACTCTTTGTTTTTTTTAATCAAATTTTGCTGCACTAGCTAGGTTTTTTTTTTTTTTTTTTTTTTTTTTTTTTTTTTATTTTTTTTTAAAATTTCCCCACTAAACGATTTCCTCCTTTTTAATCGGCACTTTCTTAGAACATATTTATTCTTATAGTATAAAACAACTATTTACTAATCATTACATAATTAAGAGGATGCTCACAGAAAGTAATGCCATAGCAAAACAACGTTTTTGCGATTCGGAAAAAATGTTGCGGGACTTTGCTTTGTTTGTTATGGGCATAGCTAGACAAGGGGCTATCTCCTAAGGTGGGTGCGTTGGTTGGATGACCTTTTCAAGAGTTCTACCGTGTGCAATGACGTTACATCGGATGAACACCAACCCAACAACTTCCAGACCACGACAGCGCGCCGCGGCCGCACTTTCACTTCACTTCCGGCGTTTCTTACTAATGCTTCAGTAGGCTCCTGTTTATCCACTCAAACTCGGATCATAAAAAAGCGTGCGATTTGCGCACGTTTTGCGAATAAAGCAATTGGAAGAGACATTATACTTATGGCCAAAAAAGGAGCATAATAATGATTCTTTTGCTTTAGTAGTGTAGTGCTAGGGTTATTGGTGCACCTGCATGTCGGTCCTTCAGAGTTTGCCGCCCCATTCATTCCTAAGTTTCAGCATTCTGCCCCCATTTTCGGTTCCTTTAGTTTTTCCACCATATTATATTTTAAGTCGTCCTAACCTGCCACCATCTTTTTTTAAAAATCTTGCCTACCCAGGCGACCCCCAGCAGCGCTCGCGCTCACGCATCCCAGTTATTAATTATATAAAAATTAAAGTAACTGCAGAAAGAGAGAGAGAACTCGCAGACTATTGACACAGATTTGGTATTCTAAATATTCATATTTAATATATTTTTCTTTTCTTTTTTTTTTTTTTTTTTTAATAATCATCCAACATTTTAATGAATGATAGGAACATAAAATATTAAAAAGCAAAAGATAACTGGTTCTCGGGGGAAAGGATGTCTTAAGGAAAGCAAAACTGTGTCATAAGGTAACCCAGCTAGGGTTATTAATAAAACAAACTCATCACCAATTTAAGCTTATTATCAGTTTTTTTACAAACTTTTTAAAAAAATCGCAAATAATTCTGGAAGGATTTTTCAATATAATAATTTGTTTGAGTCTACTTCCTGGCAAAAAGATGTATAATTATTTTAATTATTTTAAGCTGATTTTAAAAACAGTTTTGATAGTTAAAATAAAATTATTAATGCTTTTTTAATTTTCAGGAAGATTTAAAGCCAGGAAAGAAAATTTTAAAGAGATCTTTTTAAGTATTTTACAGAAAATTAAAAATAAAGCTGCAAGAGAAAAGTAAATTAATTTAAAATATGTTAAACTTGTATTCTCATACACTTTGGACAATTCTGTGAGTTTAAAAAAAATATTTAGATTTTGTACCTGCTAGAAAAAAACTTACATGTACAGGTAGAACCTCGATCTATCGTTTATCAAGGGAGTGCATAGAAAAAAAACGATATCATGCGGGAGTTAAAGTCAAAATACGAAGAAAATAAGGTTTATGAACGCACTACAATGATATACAGTTTACCAAAAACACTAAATTTGTAACCAAACCGAACAAGAAAACAAACTGGAGTTGTAGAAAATTAAGTGGATATTTAATTTCTAAAAAATCAGTGACTTCTTTTACGCCAGCCCCCTATATGCCCAAATTTACCTGCGCGAAATCTCATCCGAACGCAGCGAAGCGCCAGCCCCCCAGGCTTGCGTTTTTCGCATTAATTATTTTTAATTTAAACGAAAATATTCTAATAGATTTACAATATTTTTTCTTGTAAATCTTTTTAAAAATTTCCATGTTTTCATGTTTGTACATAAAAGTTCATACAATTTCAAATACTGTAATTGCGTCCAATAAACTTGGCACTAGTATAGGCTCAGTCTCATCGGCATAGACATTATTCTCCGCTTCTTTGCCATTACTTTTATTTTTTGAATCACCACACATTTCTTCTATTCTTAAGATACGTCGCTACGTCTATTATCAAATATATTAATCACTGAAATTTCACACCCACATGCTCTATTTCATGCAACAACTCTTCATCTACACACATCATCAACCCAAGAAATCAACCAGAGAAATATTTACAGTTTGTATGCATAATTGGATCGCATCCGAATTCTCGATTTCACTTCGGTCAGGAGAAATATTTTACACACGATGAAAGCGGGAAAACGATTTTTTTAACGAAACGCATGAATGCGGATTTCGTTGACGTTATTTAAATACAACTTGTGCAGGGACCATAGAAATAAAACGATGAATGCGGGAACGATAGATCGGGGTTCCACTGTAGTAATTATTTTTATTTATTTTAAAGAATAGTGCTTTTTAAAATCTTTCACTGTTTCATGAATGAGCAAACATTAAATTAGAAGTGAAAGAAGAAAACAATAATTTCAGTGATGTGATATGGTGTTGTACATTCCAACCATTGGATGTAATACAAAATTTGCATGGACTATGTCATTTATTCTAGCAATCTTACTGTGTTCTGAATTCAGTTTTCCCAATTTCTATAGTTATCAATTGATGGATGAGTTGAATTGCTTGATGCAATTCCGAATGTCTAATAGTAATAAAGGTATATATTCAGTAACTTTAAAAATCTTTACTTGGTAATCATTCAATAATTATTGCGAACTAAATAATTTAAATAAAATTATGATTTATATTATTAAATTTTATACATCCTGCACTGTGTGCAGAAATTTTATTATTTTTATTACATGCTAAACACATCTATTCCTAATCCATTTACACTGACAGTCCATTTTCTGTTTAAAGTTATGTACCAATTATAGGTTTAATATCATATATGAATGTGATCTGTTAATTGTGGTCCAGTAGTGATAGTGTGATAAAATTGAGGAACAAAAATTAAGTCCCTCAGCCTTCCCCTACTGCCTAACAAATCATGTCTGGCTAAAAATTTCTGAAACCTTCTTCAATAAATATGTACTATTCTTATAAATAATAAACATCTACATCAAGTAATTATGAGAAAAAAAATTTAAGCAGAAAATCAAAATTATTAAAACTTCTTTTTTTAAAATCAAAAACTTCTAGTTATGTACAGATTTAATTCACATATTTATCTCATGTTTAGAGCAAAATATTATCAACAAATCATTTTTCCTATTTCGCTTACAACTTACTTCTTCAGGATATTTTCTCCAAAAGAAGGGGGGGGGGGGGGGGGAACTAAAGACAAACTGGAAAAAATCTTAACTGGGTCATTCCATTTCAAATCAACCAGGCCATGTCACCCACCGTCTCGGATTTCTTTGAAAATTTTTATAAATGTAGCCATTAGTGTTCTAACTAACAATATAAAATTTTACTTCAATATCTCTAATACTTTTTAAGATAAAAATTATTAAAATAATGGGAAAGTGACCATAAATGGCGTTTTTGCAAACAATTATTTTAATGGTGCTTTTTCAGATAAAAAATCATAACTTTCTTTATTTTCAATATATTAAATTGAAATTTATACCAAAATGTTCACAAAGGTTTGGAGATTATAGAAAAAATTAATTTGATAGTCCTGTTTAGAACTGGAACCCCCCAAAAATTCATAAACTTTGTTTTTTTCAAAAAAATTTCATAAAAACAATAATTTTGCAAAAGCTGTTTCAGAAAATGGTGTAGCTCTTAACAAAGCAAACTATTTTTTTACTTACATGTAAATGCATAAAGTAAGATAATTTAAAATAAAAACGGTGGGTATTTGAGTCCTAATAGGTTAATTTAATTAAAAACCAAATATTTTGAAGATTTTTCTTAAAATGTTATGCTGCATGCAAATGTTATTATAAAATAATTTTTTATTTATTTAATTTAAAAAGGTGCTTATTTTATTTAAAAGTTAATATTTAGTTAAAGTTATTTTACTTAAAATTTAATTTTTTTATTTTTAAAATATAAAACATTTTAAACAAAATCGGAATATACATATAGTAAACATGCATCAAAACTTGGAAGCTTTTCTTTTTTTTATTGTCAACTACAAGTTAAATTACACTCATTCTGACTTATTTTAGAGCAGTAATATAACTGTTAATTTTATTTTTTTTAATGTAGACAATGCTTTGCTTATAATAGGAATCTCCTCACCTGTCAGGTAAAAACATGGTATTTATTTATTTTTAATTGAAAATTTTTTAATGGGTCATTGGAAATCAAGTTAAAATAGTTTATTAATGTTTAAATCGGTATTTTTTAAATCAGTTTAAGCAAAAAGGAAAAAGAGAGAGTGTGTTAATAATAAATAATAAAAAAATGGGGGTAGGGGAAAAAGTCAGAACAGGCTGTTTTGTTTTTTTTTTTTCCCCCAGAAATGATGTAACTTTTTAAGTTATTTTTATGCAATTAAGTTATCCTAGTTTAGAGATTCAAAGTTTTTTAGAATGTCTCTTCAGAAGTTGTTCTATGCACTTTTAGGAACAGTTATTCTAACAGTAATGAGAATAGTTAACTTATGTAAGAAAAAAGAATAGTTAAATTTATGTGATGTACAGTCGGAAAACTTCAAATTTAAATGCTGTCTCAGCCAATTTTGTAATGTACTTTTTTTTGGGTGGGGGGTAAATTGCCTTAGGCATGAAGAAGGCATATCTGTATAGCATTGTTTATATATAAAACAATTATTTATTTATAAATTCAATTCATATTAATTTTTAATTAAAACAATTTTAAAAACTGTTTTGTTTTTTATCATAATTTTGTTTCTTTTTACATCAGTTTAAAAGAACTATGACAGTAGTCTCTTTTCAGTCAACAGGCTTTTGGACTGTAACTCGCTTTCTGTTTGTTGTCCCATGCTTTCTGTTTGTTGTGTGGTAAGGAGCTGGTGTAATATGAGAAGTTGCAGGGGGAGATACTGAGTAGTGTAGGATAGTAAAGGGGTCCATTCCCTCTTCCAATGAGTCACCCTCTTGTTTGCAGGTGTGAATATCCCTTTCTTGGTCAGATGCTTCCAAGGGAATTGGAATGAGTTTTGCCTTTCTTTGGTTAAGTGAAAATGTTGTTTGAGTAATTTGGAATTGTTTTTGATGTTCTCTGGGATTGTTGAAGTTATTTTAAAGAGTTAAACCAATAATCTATAGACTGTTCGCGGAAACGATGAGAACGAAAGTAAACAAATGGGTTACCAAAGAATTACATTTTTTTGGCACCAATCCCTAGTTAGGCGAGTTTAACCTTTCTTAATTCCAAGCAGCGTAAATGGAAGAAAAGCAGAAATTCACACAATGTTTGGCACTTTGGCAAAATGCCAGGTGTTTACTCAACGCCAGTTTACACGTGCAATTGTTTAGTTTTGTTCTCTTGACTCGGCGAACGCACTATAAAGCTAAATTATTCAGCTTGATATGTAAGCTCATTTTTTTTATCTAATTGAAAGTAAATTAGAATGTTTTTTTATTTTGTGCTACTACTGAATATCAGTTACATTTAATATGGCAGCAGAATATTCCCAGACGTGCTGTAGTATTGGCTAAGAAAAATGGAACTGAAAGCCATAAAAAGACTTATGCTCAAGTAGAAACTGCATCAAGTACTGCATTATTAAGCCTTCAGACTTGAACTTAATAAGTTTGAGAAGTAATGTACAATCAGAGCTTTTACTTAATATTTGTGAACATCAAAAATCATTTTATTTGAATAAATTTGAAATATTTCAAACATCATGCTTTGACCCATTGAAGTGCCATAAAAGAAAAGAAAAAATTGTTTGAGAACCATTAATTCAAATTTATCTGAGGTAATTAACAAATTGCCAAACTGTGAAAAATTGATTTCTGGACAAAAAAATGTAGTTTTTGTAGGAAGAAGGTAAACAAACTTATTTCTGAGCTTGATGACAAAGTATCAACTGGCAATGATACCAGTGGCAAAGTATCAACTGGCAGTGATGAAACGTCACAAATTTGAAATTGTCAATTTCAAAACAAGAAGCTTTAGAAGATGTTAATGTATTATTACAAAACATAGGTGAATCTCCATTGAAATTGATTGATTGAAGGAACGGAACTACTTTTTTTTTCCCCTGGTAAAATACTAACATAAGTGTCACAATCAGTCATAATAATTAATATTTTCATTTTATACTAAAGCAAGTTAGTATGTTTCTTATTTAATTTGTAGTCAATGATTCAAAGAAATGTTCAAAAAATCTTCAGCACACATTTTCTAATTAATGTTCAAATTTTGTCTAAATGTTTTAATTAAGAAAGTATTAATTAAATAAATCCTTTTTTACACATTTAATTGCATACAGCTATTTTTTTTAAAGAAAAATGTTTGTTTTTTAACTAAAGTATTAATTTGTAGTTGACAATAAAAAAAGCTAGAAAAATTTTGACGCATGTTAACTATATGTATTTCGATTTTGTTTAAAAAATTTTAAATTTAAAAATAATTTAAATTTTAAGTAAAATAACTTTAACTAATATTAACTTTTAAATAAAATAAGCACCTTTTTAAATTAAATAAATAAAAAATTATTTTATAATAACATTTGCATGCAGCATAACATTTTAAGAAAAATCTTCAAAATATTTGGTTTTTAATTAAATTAACCTATTAGGACTCAAATACCCACCGTTTTTATTTTAAATTATCTTACTTTATGCATTTACATGTAAGTAAAAAAAATAGTTTGCTTTGTTAAGAGCTACACCATTTTCTGAAACAGCTTTTGCAAAATTATTGTTTTTATGAAATTTTTTTGAAAAAAACAAAGTTTATGAATTTTTGGGGGGTTCCAGTTCTAAACAGGACTATCAAATTAATTTTTTCTATAATCTCCAAACCTTTGTGAACATTTTGGTATCAATTTCAATTTAATATATTGAAAATAAAGAAAGTTATGATTTTTTATCTGAAAAAGCACCATTAAAATAATTGTTTGCAAAAACGCCATTTATGGTCACTTTCCCATTATTTTAATAATTTTTATCTTAAAAAGTATTAGAGATATTGAAGTAAAATTTTATATTGTTAGTTAGAACACTAATGGCTACATTTATAAAAATTTTCAAAGAAATTCGAGACGGTGGGTGACATTTTTGAAATTTATTGGTTGATTTGAAATGGAATGACCCAACTATGCATTGTAAGTCAGAACACATATTACAACTCTACATGTTAAATTTTCGGGGATCAGATAGTTTCAAACCAGTTTCTAGATATGTTATCTACCTGTACATTCTCGTGGAACCCCAAAGTGCCCTTTTTAAAATTTCCCCCAAGGCGGCCCTTTTTCTAGAGTCAACACAGTAAATCTTCAATTTTATGCTCCAAAATCATGTTAATTCTGATCTCAAATCTTAGTTTTCCTTGCAGAAGCTAAATTTTTTGTGCTCCCAAATGGAATTTTTCTGCTCCCGAGGTGCTCCCAAATGAATTTTTTTCTGCTCCCGGGGTGCTCCCAAATCGAATGTTGGAGTTAACATCCCTGTGTTATGTATCTGTCGTAATTTGAGAGCATATGCTGGGTTTTTGGTTCCTTTTTTTTTTTTCCTCCATAGGAGTTAATCCTTTTATAATGAGCTTTTACAAATAAAATCAGTCAAAGTGAGGTACGTCACGAAAAAATTCGGATTGTAGACTGATTAGTTCATTGAATGATGTCAGCAGCATGGATTTGATACGGCGCAAGAAATAATGACAGTAACTTTAATTAAAGAAAAGGCGTTGAAAGAAAAAGGTAAAACAATGCGGCAAACAAAAATTACAGAGATATTTTGTAAAAAATAATGTTGCAAAATAAATATTGTGCGATTTATGAGATTGTTTGTTGTCAACAGGGTTCGGCAATCCATCAAAACACCAAACTTGCATGTGGAACACAAAAAAGGAGTAAACCAAGAATCAGTGCTAGACATCCATATACCCCCCTTCTTCGTTTCACCATAGATCTTTGAAGTACTTTCAAAGACAGGTGCAATAAAGGGGCGTGTATCGGCAATTCATAGAAATGCCTCTGTGTCCACAGCAAATTCCTCCCATTCCTTTCTCAAGTGCCAGTAGCACGTTATGTGTGAGCAGCCAATATACAGTTGAGCAGATAAAAGGGCTGAAGAAACTTCCGTACACATGAGATTAAAAAAAAAAAGAAAGAAAGAAAAAAACGAACTTCGAGGACAAAAGTAGTTTGTTTTGCGTCATCGGGGCACTAATGTAAATCAAAAAGCAGCAGGGTGGATTTTTTTTATGAAAAGTCTTAGAAGAAATTATTCGCATTTTGCCAGCAGTGGTGATTTAACACTTGAAATTATGAGACATCATTAAGAAACCAAAAGTTCTTTAATTATCTATATCATAAAGTTCAAATACATTCACGCTTGCTGAGCGTCTTACAGAACTAGCATACACAGAAGATACAGAGGCTAGAATCGAATAGCATGCAATAGAAATGCCATAACTCGCAGGCAAAAGGAACCACATTATACACGTACATTACAATTCACATGTGCAACAGTTAATTTGCAGAAAACAAAGTTCTGACCGGCCAATCAGAAACAAAATGTCTCCGTTGCTATGGAGATATGCTGCGGCGATCACGGCTCATGAGAAAACCGAAAAGAAGAACCGCGGGAGAAAACGTGACGTCATGCGGCGAATGAAGTCGCTGACGCCCTTCGGCGAACGCCGGAGATGGGAAACAAACGCACGAGAGGCTAGCAAGAAGGGCATCGGGGCACAGCGCCCCGCTGACCCCGCCTAGAATGAGCTCTGGTGGTGCGATAGTGATTCCCTAACTTAAGGGTGTAGGGAGAATACAAAAAGAGATAAAATTTAATCTTTAACCCTGCCTCTAAAAAAGGGGGGAAGAAACAGTGAGAATGGACTTCGCAAGTTATTCGTGGGTTTTATATTTGACCATAAACTAGACATTGAGTTTTTCCACTCAAAATTCAAGCATAGAGTGAATTGAATTTCCAGAAAAATGAGATGGGCGATCCCACTTGATGGCCGTTTAGAGGGGTTTGGGTGGCTGCTGATAGATTATTTTAACATTAGGTCTATGAGCTGAAAAATTGGCCATTTAGAGGGGTGGCCGCTTGGAGAGGTTTCATTGTATACTAAATCGTCAGTGGGGAGAGGCAATTGCCCTGCCTTGCCCCGTCTTATGGGTGCCCATGTTAGTAAATGTATAGCACACTTTATATATTATCATGTATTTAGTTTTCCTCTAAGCGTAGCATAAAGTTATCTTAGTCATGGAATTTTACACATTCTGGATTCAAATGTGTTTTGATTCAGAAATCGCAAACTCAAATGTTTTTCCTAGACAAACATAAAACATTAACAAACATTCTTACAGGAACAATCTGAAAATGTGTATAGAAATTTTCAAGAGCATTTTGAGTTGTGAAACTGTTTAATAATGCAATTAAAAATCATTAACAGCTATAATCACTCACATGAACTGAAAGTTATAATTACAATTTACCCTAAACACAGATAGGTCTCAATGCAATTATAATACTTTTATTTTATTTTTTGTATTTTTATTGCAGGGACTGGAATGGCCTATGCATTTGTTGATTATGAAGACAAGAGAGATGCTGAGGTTGGTATTTAAACTTTAACTCTTCCAGATATAATTTAAGTTTTTAATTTATGTAGTATGGCTCCATTAATTTGTACCATTTTAATTTTATTTGAAACCAAGCGTTTGATTTTTTGTTTTGTTGCAGAAATATTTGGTATCTTTAAAATGACTTCATTTAAGGCAACATATTATCGTTATAATGAGTAATAGTTTTTTTTTAGGAAAATTGATGTAGTATGATTATGAGTGAGACATCGAGTAGTTATTTGATTAGGAGATCAGTGTAGTTATTCTTGATAGGCTTTCGGTGGTGTAGAAAAAGCTGTAGTGAATCTTTGATGTCAATGAAGCCATCTAAGGATGTACTATTTTGTATGGTTTTGTTATGCCTGTTTCAAAATTTATGATGTGAATAATAGAATGTATTGCAACTACTCTTGTTATCTTATTTTCTTTTCCTTAAATAATTCAATAAAAACTTTTTAGCAAAAAAATTAAACCGCCGAAAAACTCAAAAGCAAAAAATAATAAACCTTTTTTTACTTAACCTTAATAACCAAGTTCTTAAACTAATGTAAGTATACCTAAGTAATTTAGAGTCGGTGCCAAACAACGAATGAACAAAGAGCACTAAATTGCCTAAAAGAACTTAGTTATTAAGATTAATTAAAAAAAGGTTTATTATTTTTTGCTTTTAACAGGGTGCGTAGCGACTTGAAAAGTGCTTAAAAGGTGCTTGATTTTAAAAATTGTTTTCAAGCACTCTTGAAAGTGCTTATTTTTTACGTAAATTCCCTTAAGGTGCTTGAATTTGCAAGGAAGTGCTTATTTTTTTCTGAGCTTCCGGCAGCAACCTTTTATAAACACTACGCCGCTAACGAAAACAACTTTTCCCTCCCCTCCCATCGCTTATTCATCTTGAAACCGGAAGAGCATGCCTAAAAGCAGGTGCAGGTGGTTCCCTGTTGACCATGACAATAGTAAAGCTGACTCACGCTTGCAGCCATAAGAGCCAGTCCGGGCCTGATTGTTCTTAAAATACTGAATATCAACCAAAACTAGACTGTTGCGCCTGATGCGAGTTTGATCATTCTCTCCCCCCCCCCCCCCGTGTGGATCGTGGATGTGGCGTTTTTTCCATAAATTATGGTAGTAATTTTGAAATTTACCTATTCATACTTGGCAATTTATGTGCTTTCAGTTTGAAGGTTGCACTTTTTCACTGATTTTTACGATTTTACGCGAAACTCCCGTTTTTTTACATTTTCCACCGATTTTTAAGATTTTACGCAAAACTTTTTAAATTTGGCATCTTAATAATAATTTCATAGAAACCAAACATGTGTAAAATACAGTTGGAATTGTTTATAATTTCAGGCTTGTTCCACTAAAAACAAGGTGGCCACCCAAAAAAGTCAGGCCATTGCAAAAGAGCTTAGAGAAGCTGAAGGGGGAAACTGATTTTAAAAAAATTTTCTAGAGATAAACTGTGATAAAATAAATAAAATTAGTTGAGAGAGACAAACTTGAAAAAAAAAAAACGAATTTTAGTTGTTGCAGTTGAAAATTTAGCTGTTGAGACATACCGAGACAAAAGGGGGTTTTGATTCAGACAAAAAGGGATTTTGATTGAGACGATGCTGAGGCAAACTGGGGTTTCAGCTGTAGCATCCCTGAAATAAGCTTAAATTGTTTTCATCTGTTGCAGGGGTATAGCAAGAGTGTTCAAGGGCGTAGCCAGGATTTTCATTAGGGGGGGGGGCAGGACACGGAGTCTAACCGGAGAATGCCCGGTTTGTCATAATCAGACCCTATGACTAGCTCATTTTAGGGGGGGCAGCTGCCCCTCACTGGCTACGCCCATGAGAGTGTTGCTGATGGGGCTGCAGCCATCACCGAAATGAGTGAAAGTAGGATTTAGAGAAAATTACGTATTCGTGAATAATTTCAAAAGCTTTTTGCGATTCCTATGATAGTGTATTTGAAAGTTCCCCTTGATTTCAAGAATTTGAGGTTCAATTGAAGACCCAAGCCAAATTTATTTATTTTTCTATAGTGTTTTTTTCCAACTTCAAAGATTTTAAACTCAGTTTATGATTTTTAAAAATTTTCTTCCTTTTCTTACTCATTTTTATATGCAAACTTTTTTAAGCCAAAATTTGAAGGGGGGGGTTGCAAATCTCTAGTCCCCCCTTCCCTAAAAAAAAAAAAAAAGAAATATACGTATATATATGTTATTGATTTTTATAAGCTATACTGCATTCTAATTTTTAAGTTCTCAGCCACCCCCTGCAAAATATTCTTGGCTACGCTATTGATCTGTTGCATGTATAATACTTAAAAAAAATTGATGATGATGACGTGCTTGATTTTCCTAAAAAGTGTGCTTATAAAGTGCTTAAAAGCGCTTGATTTTTAGAATGAAATTTGACTACTCACCCTGTTTAAGTTTTTTAGCGGTTTAATTTTTTTTTGTTAAAAAGTTTTTATTTTATAATTTTTTGTGGCTATAAACGCAAATTAACAGCTTAGTGACGTCAAATTGAGCAAGCTAATTCTTTACATTCGTCACACACGTCGTATACGTCACACAGTAGCTAGAATTAAAAAATAACTATTATGCATGCACGAAAATTAAAAGAATTTCGGATCTTTCAACAGTTCTGAAATATCCAGTTTGCAATATTTGACGCATTATCATACCTCCAAAAAAAAAAAAATTGCCAAGCGGTACACATTTTTTATGGTTGCCAGTCAAAACTACCACCGGCATGGTACTTCACTCCCACTGAACATCGCCCACAGTTGCGCCAGAACCAACACTAAATGAACATCAAAATGTAAACAGCGCCGAATACGGAACATAGACCAGATCTCTTTAGCTGTATGAATTTTGAAAAAAAAAAAAATTAATAAATTGAATTTCGGAAATTTTAATAACATTCAAATACTTTTTTGCAAAATGGCAAACAAAAACAAAATGTGTGCGTGAGATTTACACATTCGCGTGCGTTAAAATCATTTATTAAAAATTAAAGCATCGACGCATATGTACGTAAATTCAGAACTGCAAAAAATCTTAAAGGAATTGTTTTAACAAGCGAAAACAAAATGTACACATATGTGCTGTGTACTGTGAACGAAGATGTATAGGTGGTTGATGTGCAGTTTTAAATAGGGACATAAAAACGTCGCCAATATCACTTGCTAAGGACGATATTGATACGAGGCTATTTCAATCACGTGTCGGTGGAAAATACAAATTTGAACTAGTCAGATTGAAACATTGAGTGTCAACTGAAACATTTTACGTTGATTGGTTGGAGGTCTGTTGGCTGAAAAATGACGTCGCATGGACACCGTCCATTTAAAAAAAAACTTCTCGTAATAGCATCTAACAAATATCGATTAAAGAGCTTATATGCCTCGTTAGAGCTTCTATTTTATTTTATACATTATAATCAGTGAGTGAAAAATCAATCATCCGCTTTTTTCCTACTCTTAGGGTTGGAATATTTTTCTAAATCTATATAGGACCAACTTCGGGGTATACCCTTTCCAATAAAAAAAAGAATTATCAAAATCGGATTACTCTGTAAAAAGTTATGCGTGATCATACATAAAAAAAAAAATATATCAGTGGCGGCTCATGGGATACAGCAAGTACAGCCGGGCTGCACTTCAAATTATCAGCACATACTTTAAAATAATTTATTCTACTAATTTTCCTAAATTCAGATTAGAATTGTGGAATTTCTACGGTAAATTAAAAAATCTCCGAAAAAAAACGTATTGTGGCTGGATCGCTTATTCAGAAAAAAAAAAAAAACACTTTAATCTTCCCGCAATTCAATTGGGAAAATCTTTGGTTCAGCCCAGAGCACTGAAAAGAAAATTGGCAGCACCGTTGCCATGACAACGACTACGTAAGCAGCCTCTCCGGCATAGGGAGTATGCAGCTGATACAGCCGATGAAAGATTTTTTAACGGCGGCTGAACTTGAGAACTCGACTCACTGATTGGCTCGTACGAGAAGTGAAGGAGGGGGTAAGGAGAATATATGTTTGGGAAACTCTCGACTACAACTTTATATTGCTGAATTTATCAAGAAGGTAAGCCTGAATAGATGCTTATGAATGGACAATTACCCATCAAAGCAGTATAGTTTTTAAGTAAGTAAGAACTGCCATTTAAAGGACATGGCGAGCGAGAAAATTCTTTAGGGAAATTTTAAAGAGCGTTTAAAATTATTGATATCTGAATTAAAACGCCTTTTCATGGGGACATCACTGACCGATTCGCATGTTTAAAAGAAAGGATGATTGATTTGACTTATAAAAAAAAAGTAAGTTTACTTATTTTTTCCTTTTCTTAAGTTATCGTTACAAAAGAAAATTCTAAGGAAACTTCGAATCAGACACAGATTAATGCAATTTTGAGGATAAGAGCGGCTGGTTGAAATTTATGTCCATTTTATGGAAGTAAAATAGGATCTCTTACATTTTTTATGTAATTTCTATTATTATTATTATTATTATTTATTTTTTTTTCCCTCGGTGAGGGCTTAATCCGCCAGCTTTCGAATTCAGTAACAAAGATTTTACAATCCTGTCCGGAGGAATGTGTGTGTGTGTGTGTGGGGGGGGGGGGGGGGGGGGGGCTCATATGCTTCCGGCTGCACTACTAGTTTTGACCACGGGCCGCCACTGAAATATATATTATATATATATATATACGCGTCAACTTGAGAACCTCCTCCATTTTTCATCGGTTAAAAAAGATAATTTCAGATATGAATTAAGTATATTTTTGAACATAGTTTTAATTGCTGATAAGCATTGGAGTATCGGATCCAGTTAAGCAAAGTATACGATCCTTTGCATATTTATACTCCACATTTTTCAGCTTCCTTTTTTTTTTTTTTTTTTTATGTCAAAATTGCCACTTAAGACATATTCTTCATGTGCATAACAAGTAAGTGAAATTGATCTGCAGATCAATGTTGGTGTTTGAAAACTATTTAACAAAGAATGATGATTTAATGTTCCTTTTTAAGACTTAATATGCACTAATTTTCATTATGTTAATTAACTTGTAGTTAGTTTCTGTGTTTGTTATGAGTTTGAAAGAAAATGAATTTTTTGGCTTTAGCAGGAAGCCAATAACTTGTAAAACAAATTGTGGTAAAATCAACCAAAACAGTGCAAGCCTTGTGTAAACACGGCGACAGCGACAGTTGCTGGAGCTTGGCGATTGCTAAGCCCCAGTGGCTATCTCCAACCATTTTGCGTGATCAGTAAAGCAAAGCCAAAGAATTTTAACACATTAAAATTGCACATAAATTCCACTAACAAAAACACATAAAAACAACAAAATACACCAGTCCATATTAAACCTAAAGAAAGTGAAAATTCAGTAACAGGTAATTTAAAATGAGCAAAAACTCAAAAAAACATTGGTGGATTAAACAACCTAGCTGGTCACCTCATATAAAGTTAAATTAGCACTAAAAAAAACATCAAATTTCATTCCTAAATTCACATTAAAAACCTTTAACATCGCACAGATTCATAAAAAAAAAAAAAAAACTTGCCATTATTGTTAATTAACCACTCAGAAATGTCCTTAGCACCCACTGGCTTATACCGTAAAACCAACATGCTTTCTATTCACACTATATTTCTAACAAAAACTCTTCACACAATAACAATTCAGGCCTCACAAATGGTCCTTTTTTCCCCTTGAAGTCCTTTTTTTGTTCAAGGTCCTTAGAAGTCCTTTTTTTGCAGAAATGGTCCCTTTTTTCCCTTTTTCATGGTGCTAGCTGTGGATTCTAGTCATTCAGAAGTCACTCTATTACAAACTTTTTATCTATTGGACGATGAAATGTTTTCACATGTGATGTTATATGCTGTCATCTTCTTCCCTGTTAATTTATGAAATATTGCATTGTCTGAACTGTTTAAGGCAAAAAGCTTCACTTTAATGTGTTTGTCGCCTTATCATAACTCAAAAGTCTTTACTTTTGATTTGTTTAATAAAAATTCAAGAATTACATTTAATTTCTGCAAACTCTTTGCTCTTTTTTTTATGATTCAAATTAAATGTGTTAGTTTTGGTAAAGAAACATGATTGTGATGGGGTGTTCCAAATTTATTTCATAAATACAAGTTGAATCTTTTTTAGGAAAGAGATTTCAATTCAACATATCTGTTACAAATGCTAAATCCCTTTATACAGAATTTTTAATGGAGCACAATTTCTTACTAAGAATTGCTGATCATGCAGGCCCGTTTTTTGAAAGTTGTTTCTTGATTCAGGAAAGATTCATGGAAAAATGTAAATGTGCCAGAACTAAAGCTTCAGGAATCAAATGGTTTTGTAGATGGAAAAAAAAGCAATTACAATATTTATTGAACTTGAAATTCAAAATTTTATTGCTTAAATGTTGTTCCTACATTCTTTCAGACTTTTTCCTTTTTGTCAATCTCATCCCTGATACAAGCAGATATTTTATGTGTATACAAATTATAACTGCTATGAATTAGTCTGGTTTCTAGTTAGTAAAACTGAAGTGTTTCTGTTATTTAATTTTTTTAAGATATATAGTTATATGTGCGTCAGTTTATAAACAATTTCCTTCTTGTGTATGAGCTTTTTTTCAAACAGAACTGGTCCCTTTTTGGTCCCCTTTTCAGACAAAACAGCTCCTTTTTGGTCCTTTTTATGATTAAAATAGCTCCTTTTTTACCCGGAATTGGCCTTGAAATTCTGTTGTGAGCTCTGCATATTTCATTCCTTTCCATTCATAACACGAAAAATTTTCTAATTCCAAACATCTATTTTACCAACAAACACTGATAAAACGAAATAGGATTGTCTTCAGGGTTAACAGAAAATCAAAACATGGATCGCCAGAATGGCATCATCCATCGCCCGAGGAATGCGACAGAATCATTACTAAAATCAAAACATAAACAGCACTGGCTTCTAAATACTGTCCCAAATTGTCAGCTTGCCGGGGTGCATAATTTTCAACTTTAGTAAGTATATTGTTTGAACCCAATTATCGATTTAGGATATGTTCATTGATTGAAAGCAGTAAGATAATATTTTAAACGAAATAAGAATTTCAAAAGTTTTTAACTTTGCTAGATAAGAGAGTAATTAATAGCAACCAAATGCTGTGAATTCATTAAAAGGCAAATTAGGAATTTAAACAAAATTTACAACATCTATTTGGCATCAAACTGGCTGTTCTATGCCTGAAATAATTTTATTCAACCATATATCATTTGCATTGATTTTACCAAAAAAGAAAGCTGTCAAATGTATCAAAAGAATTTGTGTAAATTATGGAAACATTCTTTCATGGCGTCTAGTATTGGTAATGTTTTACCATGTAAATAGGCTCATTTATTCAATAATTCAAAATTAACCGTATGTTATTATTTTCAGAGTCATGAAATTATGTCCTTAGTCCTCTTAAAAGCATGAAAATGTTAAAATTGGGCTAAAACTTTTAAGCTCTTAGTGTCAATTATAATATATGTTCTACTGTGAGCTTTTTTTTTTTTTTTTTTTTTTTTTTTTACTATTTATAAAATTTTGGGGTTAGGATTGCAGAGCAAACTTATAAATTTTTATTTAATGTTTTTTAGCATTTTTATCAATTTTCATTTTAGTGTCCTCATACTTTAAGAAAAATTAACATTTACAATAAGATGCTGAATTTACTAGAAATTATTTCTCAGAACTAAACATTACAAATAAGGTGTGCTTTTTTCAAAACCTGTTAGTTTTCCTAGAGGGTAAATTGAACCAACTTTCCAAAATATAACTGTATCAACTTAAAATTATGCATAATTCAACACAAGTTTTATTTAAAATTTAATAATACTGTTTTGGAATAAAAGCCGATTAAACAGAATGATATTGGCAATTTTTATACATGAGGGGGGGGGGGTTAAATATTTTATAAAAAGAAAAAAATGCTTAGAATCTGTAGTGTTTTTTGGTAAATATTTGTCATCTGTTATACTATATTTTGAATGATTCATGCTAACTGTTTTGACACGGTTCAAACTAGAGGAATGAGAGGAGCTACCCGAGTTGCTGACTACTGCTAGACTGGACAGATTGACATGACTGAACTTGTTGACGTCTAAGCAGTCAGAATCTGAACTCAACTGCATTTTGGGTTTTCTGCTACTGAACCCCCTCTAAGAGAGTAGACATCGAAAAAGACTAGAATGTTTGTCCTGACTTAGAACTGACTCAATGCCTTACAAGATGTGCTGACCCTGTGTATGTGCAGAGTAAATTTTTTTCATAAATTTTGGGCACTGTTTCTTTTTGGCATGACATTTTTTTGTTGTGTCGTGGATTTCAGGTAATACCAATTCTTCAGGGTTCATTCGGTATTTTAGTTTTTTTTTTTTAATTAAAAGGCAGTCTAGAGTGAGATTTACAGCGGTTAAATGTATTTATTTTCTTTTCAAAAAACATAATTATTTTGTTGTTTTAATGAATCTAGGTTTATGTTTTCTTTTTTATATTTTAAAGTTTAGAGTATGTAATACTTCATAATCTCTCGCTCATACATAATTAGTTGTAGTTTTTAACGAAGTAATGTAAATGGACGAAAACTTAAGATTATCTTTTATTTTTTCACTTTATATCTGTGATTTTTTAAAATTAAAATTAAAGGAATTAGAAATGTTTTTAATTTCAATTATTTGAGACTGGATTTATGACTGAATTATTCCTGCTTGGATTTTGGAAGATTTGATTTGAGGGTACCTGAAGAGAACCAAAGTTTGAACTTCGAACCTGTTACTTGTATGTGTATGGTGTCCATCCAGTATTTTGACATTCGTTTGAAGAAGCAATATGAAAAAAGAAGATACTTGGTTTGTGGACAAGAAACTCAAGATGAAAACTACTAAAAAGAAATGAACCATATTTGTACTATGTCGCCGATTGTGTGCTGTGAATTTTGAGATTGAAGATATTTCTTAATCTGAAGATAATGTGAATTTGCACCAAGAAAAGCAGTTATGATATAGGAAAATGTCGGAAGCTGAATATGTCAGGATTCCTATCAAGTTGCCTGAATATTCAGAGGCATCCTTTATTTTTAGAAGTCACCACTTTCTAGATCCAGATTAATTAGACTTTAAAAAATCTAATAATTCATCTAATTTGATTTTTTTTTTTTTGCGAGAGATTATATTTTATATCTATATTGTATTTTTCTCATATGTATTTGCTGCATAATTCTAAATTTTCCCCCTCTCCTACATGTAATAGGATGCCATAAAATACGAAAATGGAAGAGATCTCAGAGGACAAACCATTGTTGTGGAATGGGCTCGAGGACCGTCAAGTCGTCCACCTATGAGAAGTAGAGTACGTATTTATTTCTTAGGCCTCACAGAGTCCTTTCTCCCCCCCCCCCCCCCTCTTTTTTTTTTTTTTTTTTTTTTGGTTGTTGTTAAAGGCCCTTAAAAGTCCCTTTTCTCAGAAATGGTCCCTTTTTACCCCCTTTTCATAGTGCTAGCTGTGGATTCTAGCCATTCAAAAATCACTATTATAAACTTTTTTATCTATTGGACGATGAAATGTTTTCACGTGTGATGTTATGCTGTTGTCTTCTTGCCTGTTTATATATGAAATACTTCATTGTTTGGATTGTTTAAGGCAAAAAGCTTCACTCTAATATGTTAATTGCCTTAACTCAAAGTCTTATTTTTGATTTGTTTAATAGAAATTCAAAAATTATATTTAATGTCTGCAAACTCTTTGCTTTTATTAAGATTCAAATTAAATGTGTTAGTTTTGCTAGAGAAACATGATTGTGAGTTTTAAAAGGGTACTCTAAATTAATTCTTAAATATAGATTGAAACTTTTTCAACATATCTGCTACAAATGCTAAATGCCTTTATAAACAAAATTTTTAATGGAGCCAATTTATTAGTAAGAATTGCTGATCATGCAGGCCCATTATTTCGAAAGTAGTTTCTTGATTCAGGAAAAATTCATGAAAAAATGTTAATGTGCCAGAACTAAAGCTTCGGGAAATCATAAATGTTTTGTAGATGAAAAAAGAAAAAAAGTTTTTGATTTTTAAAAATTTGAAATTGAAGCTTCAAATTATTACTTGGGCCAAAACAAGCTAGGTGTGGCTTGTAGCTAGCTGCTCTCAAAATTGACCAAATACAGAGCGTTTTAAGTTTTTTTTTTTTTTTTGTGTGTGTGTGTGTGTGTGTTTTAGCAGTTTAAAATTAAATTTGATTGGAAAAAATCTTCTTCTTTTCCCACGAAATCTTGTTTTTACCCTGATCTTCCTGTTAGCAGCCATGGTTATGTTCTTCCCAACCCCTTTAAAAAAATAAATAAAAAAGTTCCATTAAAGTCTCTTTTTTGGGGAATTTAGTCTTTTCCCTCTAAGAATATTTAAAAACTTGTGGGCAATGTAATTTGGAATCAATACTTATTATCAAAACTGAACTGCTATCAATTACTAAGGAACTTGATTCTGCAAGCGTTACATAACAATTCTTACAATGATTATTTATTAAAATTGGAAAGGGAAAAATGAAATCTACTAAAGAAGCAAATGCCAAGGCAATAGAGATGAGACGGGCTCAGCCCGAGCCCGGCCCGACTCGGGCTCTGTAATTCACGATTGCGCTCGGGCTCGTGAAAAATTTCTTCTTTGTTGAACATACTCCTTGAAACAGATTTTAAAAAGTGATTCATGGGATAAATAGACGTACTTATTTCAAAAAATAGCGGCACGGGGGACTAGAAGGTGTGTGAAGCTCCAAAATTTATTGTATCCTCTTAATGAAGTAGTTAATTTTATTTGTCTTTAGCTGAAATTTCGGGCTCGGGCTCCAACTTTAATAATATTGCTCGGGCTCGGATAAAAAGTCTTCGGGCTCGGGCTTCAAAAAATGAGCCCGAACTCATCTCTACAAGGCAACCCTTAACCCCCAGAAAAAAGGATCTTGAAGCTAGTATAAAAACTGAAAAATTATTTTTCTACCACTAAAGTAGTGCAGGCATTGTATAATTATATTTGCTTATGACTTAAATAACCCAACCTTCTTCTCTCCCTCCCCCCCTTATTTTTTTTTTATTTTTTTCCTTTTCTTTTTTTAAGATTTAGTTTTTGCCAACTATTCATTTGTTACTTATTATATACTTAATATTTTCATTCCTTTCTATTAATATTTTAAAAAAAACATTAAAATTATGATATGCAATGCCTGGAATATCAAAATTGTTTTACACAAGTAGATATTTTATGTGTATACAAATTATAACTGATATGAATTAGTCTGGTTTCTAGTTACTATGTTTGTTGTATAAAATATAAATTAAATAAGATTTAATTTATATTTTATCCTTATATTATCCTTCATGTGTATATAGGCTTTTTTTCAAACAGAATCGGTCCCTTTTTAAGACAAAATAGCTCCCCTGATTTCTGTCAGTATACATTTTTAAAATGTAATTTAGTAGCATTTACAAAATGTTCAAACCTTTTTTGTTTTTCTAGACAAGTGCTGAATGTTATAGATGTCATCGTCATGGACATTGGGCTCGTGATTGTCCTGAACTAGAAAGAGATCGTTATAAAGCAAGACGTTACTCTCGCTCTCGTTCTCGTTCAAGAAGACAAAGGTATGTGAAAAAATATTTTCTAAAAAGGAGCATATGATGAGAAAAGTGCCTTCTCATGATCAGCTGAAAACATATGTTGAACTAGGCACAGGGGCCATCTGATGCTCAGAATTGCATTTATTTTATTCAAACTATCTAAATAATTACATACAAAATGCATTATTTCTGTTTTCTAAGGTACAGTTATAGTAGGAGTCGAAGTACTTCACGGGGTCGATATAATAGGCGAAGGCGAACACCAAGCCAGGTGCGTTCGCCAAGTTACAACCGCTCCAGGCGACCAAAGAAAAGAACACCTACTCCTGCAAGCTCTCATTCTCGCTCTAGGTATGTTCATTTTGCTCATTATAATTTTATTCAGTTGTCTGGAGAAATCTTACGTGTGTTTATTTAAATACAAAACTTTCAAATTATATGTGTATTTCTCATATTAATGAGTTTGAGCTATGTTTACTTTTTTATCTAAAGGAATTTATCATAAAGGGCACTTTCTGCTGAAAAAAATAAAATTTTCCAACATTCTAAAGGGTTCTTCCCTCTACAGCTAGTGTTCTTTTAAAATGACTAGGGACCAAGGCCCCCAGACTCGCTACGCTCGCTTTTCGTATGAGGCATTCGGCCCCCAATCAGGCTTATTCGTAAAATAGACATAATTTCAACAGACAAAACCCGAAGATTGGATCAGATAGAACATAGGCGCACCCACGGAGGGGGCTATGGGGGCTCAAGCCCCCCTAAAGGTGGAAAGTTAGAATTGAAAAGCATTAAAAATTAGAAATTGTCACAAATGATTTATTTGTTTTCCTTTTTTTAAATTGCCTTCAAATTATTTCTAAAGTACATTTTACCAAAAAAGATGTTAGTTCTTAAGTAAAAACTTACAGTTAGTATATGAAACACAATTAAACTCTGTTACAACATCACTTAAATGAGCAGATAATTATTTGACTCCATAGTGATTTACATTGCTTGTGTTCTATGGGCAAGTACTCTAGTACCGAATATTTTGACGTTATAAGAGAGTTATAACTATAACCGAGTTCAGCAGTATTTGAAGCCCAGCCCCCCTTAAACTAAAATCCTAGAGAATGTTACTAAGCTACACATTGCTTGGTTCTTGCATCGAAGATATTTTGTTATAGGAATCCTTGTTGTACGGGTCCTGAGCTATACTCCACCTGGAGTGTAGACTCCGCTTATAATTGCTGGAAAAATTATTTGCACTCCTCAGAAACACAATGATATTTAATGTTGCCATTCAAAAGTTATATTAATTAGGAGCTAAAGCGTAATAAAATCAGAACATATGTTTCAGCTGTATTTTTAATAATGTAAAACCTATTGGACGCCTTGCGAATTTGGCATCCATGGCGGTTTTTCATTATTTGGCGACTTGCATACATGTAAAGTCAAAGCTACGGAACAGATAGGATAGTTTGCCACCAATGGCGACTTTTCATTATTTGGCGATTTACACATGCTCACAACCTATACTTACTGTTCATCTAAGGTTACCGGAAAACCGTTATCAATATTTTCATTTACATAATCGTTTGCAGATTGGCGTACTTAACACCACGAATTATACCATCTCGTCGTGCTAGCAAATATCCAAAGTGTACTTACATACCTGCCAACTCTACTGGATTTTGATGGTTTCTACTGGTCTCCTGATTTTACATTAAAATCTCCTGGTTTTTTGACATTTTGAAGCTTTAATAGTCGTGTATTTATTTCCCTACCAGTTCTGAAAGATCAAATTGCTTTGCATTTTCGCAGGGGGCTTGAGTAACCTCTGCCCCTCTTCCACTTAAATAGCCTGTGGACTGTGATGCCACATAAATCTACTGGATTTTCTTCAGTAAATGTTGGCAGGTATGGTACTATAACTGCTATAATGGCGTAGTTAATGCCGCCAAATATTTCTGCTGGTAGCAAATAATCCAGCTGGACGAGAACCGGCTTTAAAATAATCTGCATTTTAATTATTTTTCATTTTCAAGATATTAGTTATTCTGTTTTGGAAAAACGAATAATCGCTCATTCTAAACTCCTGTTGTCTAAGCGAACTTACTATTTGAAAATTGTCAACTTTGTGTAACACATTTTGAGTTACTTATTTCATATAGTTTTTATTTTGGCGTAAAATGGGCGTAATTCTAACTCATGTTTGTAAATTTCATGCGATTCTAGATACTTAGAAACGCTTTGTTGCAAAGGAATGAATGATTTTATGCCAAATCTGGCAACCATTTGGTTTATTTTTTCAGTTTTTATTAATATCTTCTTAAATAATTTGAATCGATTTTCGAAATTTAAATCAGCTTAGCAGGTTCCTTAGAATTTTTCGAATCTGTGGGCACCTTAGTCGAAACTCAAATCCCTACGGTTTAGGAGGAGTTAGGTCAACAAGCTTTGACGGCAACAGTGACCTTTACTTTTTTTAGAATAGACACTTTCCTTTACCTCCAAGTAGGAATTTCTCTCTGCATTGTATTAGTGATGTAATGGATATCAATTTGGCCGGATATCCCGTAATCCGGCAGTAGTATGGTTTTTTTTTTTCCTTAGATTATTCAGCTATTAACTTATATATTTTTTCTCATTAATTTCAAAAATCGACTTTTTGGCATTGTTTCCATGTAATTAGTGCCAATTCTATTGCATGGTTTCCACGAACCTTGAAAGTCGGGGAAAATTTAAATTTACCTAGGAAAGCCAGGAAAAATATATTGAAACTTAACCGCTAGAGTCCAAAGCAGTGCAATTCCACTGTTGAGATTTTATGTCAAGAAAACCCAGTACATTTCGAGCCTAACATCAAATATTTAGCATCCCTCTTCAAAACAAACCTAACATTGAATGCCGACTAAATTTTTCCTGATAATGAATGAGTGATCCGACAGCGATGCAAATCTTTGCTAATCATGAAGATTATTGATTAAAGGAACTTTTAGATTCTGAGCATGGCTTGGTAGCCAGGTACTTAATGTTCACACACCAAGTGTAATTATGTATGTTCATGGAGTGGATACCAGTAGCTACAGACTCTTTATAAGTTTCCATTGCTGAAGGTTGGTTATAGGTAGTCAAATACTTTTTACTTTAACACTGAGAACAATTAAGTATTATAATGCATTACTTCTTTAGAAATAACTATCAACAATAACTCCTTCCTACAAAACTGTTTGATTTTTCTTGGACAAGGGAATAATGTTTGAAACCTATGACTTCAGTATAAAATTAAATTATATGGTTACTGATTATAGAGCTATTAAAATGTTAGTGAAGAACAATTGTAATTATTTTTATAACTCTGACCATGGAGTGAACTGATGAGATAGCCTAACAGAAAGTATCACAGGTAGAAATTATTCCAACAAATTAATATAAAGCTGTAAATTCAGTAACTGATCCCCCCTTCAATGAGTAAAGAGTCAGCATTAATATTTGAAAGTAGAAAGTTGGATATGTCAATTACAGTAAATATTTTTAGTATAAATAACTGATGGACTTTTATTTCTGAATCTGCTTTTAAAATATTCAATATTTGCCTTTTGATGTTTTAAATTACTTTCTCAAGAATAAATGTTTGGATTAATAATTAAATTTGCAGTGTATTAAGTTTTTTTTTTTGTTTTTTTTTTTTTCAATTTTAGATCCCGTACTCCTGAAAAGAAAAAGGCTCGTAAATCAAGTCGCCATAGTTCAAGCAAATCTGCAAGTCGCAGCCCTTCGCCTAGGAAAAAGCGCAGCAGAAGTGTCAGCAAAGATAGAAGCCGTAGTCGAAGTCCTCGTCATTCTAGAAGCAAAAGCATAAGTAAAGAAAGGAGTCCCGACACAAAGAAAAGTCAAAGTCGATCCCCTAGTAAAGAGAAGAGTCCCCGAACTAGTAAATCTCACAGTAGAAGTCGCAGCAAAGTGCAAAGCCGATCCCGTAGTCGAAGTGAAGAAAGGAAAAAATCTAAAAGCAGAAGTTCCTCCCCTAGTGTAAGTATTTGTTTTAGTCCTGACTGCTTCTGTTTTTGATTCATGAGCACTATAAGCAAAAATCCACTTTTTTTTTTATGATTGATCTTCAGATTTTTCGATTATTAGTTAGCAGGTATTAGTGAATGTTAAGTGTATATCTTCATATTGGTTGTTTTCTCTCAATTACACAGTAAAATACAGTAATTGCCCATCCTTTCTTTCTTTTTGTAAATTATGTGCCACAGCAAGTTATTGTAAAATTTGCTCCTAAAATTGCAATTAAAATTTGTTACCAACGCCAGTGCGAGAATATTTTCTCGTACTGGTGTTGGTAAGTCATACTTACCGAAATCAGTCTGTGGCATTAACTCTCATTAGTGTTGGCTAGCGTTTTTCTTTCTGTGTTATTCATTTATCTACAAATTTTACAATAACTCTGCTTTAGTTAACTTGATAAAATTATTACCACCATCTTCCGGAGAAATCTATTTTGGTTGCACACCACCACAACTGTTCACCACACCACCACACATTCCATGTTTCGTCCACAGTAGCGTGCGTCATGTCGTTAATGCTGATAATATTTCTAATGATTCTCGTAAATAGGCATATGTGTGGTTGTTGAAATTGGCTATTTTTCGTATTGCTTGGAAATTATTGTAATAGGGGTGTTTAGTGCGAGGCGGGATAAGGCTGTAGATTCTCTATTGAATTTAATGTGTTCTGTTTGACGATCTTTAATTTTTCTTTTAGTGACCCCAATGTAGCAGCCGGTTATTTTGTTTTAGTTATTTTTTATGTTAATTTTATAAATACCTGCAGTGTCTGTGGGTTTTATTTTATTTGGTCTTTTTCGGATCTGATACGTTAATGTTTTGATTTGGTTTGATTGGAATCCTGATATTTTTCTTAAGAGCTGAGTGGGATATTTTATTAGCAGCTCCCCTGCAAGAAGGTATAGCTGTAGTGAATTTTCTGTCTATTGCTAATTGTATTGAGTTTCTTTTGTCTTTCATTGATAAATTTATTAAAAATATGCTGCAGGTAATTTGCTTCCTGACATTGTTTCTTAATTTATAGTTCCTCCTGTAAAAGGGTTTCGTCCTGTAAAAAGAGTCACTAAAAGAAAAATTAATGATCGTCAAACAGAACACATTAACGACATTAAATTCAATAGAGAATCTTTAGCCTTATCCTGCCTCGCACTAAACACCCCTATTACAATAATTTCCAAGCAATACGAAAAATAGCCAATTTCAACAACCACACATATGCCTATTTACGAGAATCATTAGAAATATTATCAACAGAGGGCAGCATCAACGACATGACGCACGCTACTGTGGACGAAACATGGAATGTCATCATGCACAAAAAGAACGGTGCGAAGGAACATCATTCCCACGAAAAAGACAGACTGAAGACAGTTGTGGCGGTGTGCAACCTAAATATATTTCTCCGAAGGATGGTGGTAATAATTTTATCAACCTCCGTATTACATTTTAACCTTTTAACTCTGCTTTAGTTTTAAAATAGTGAGTACTCAACATTTAAAAAAAGTCTTAGATTTAATTGCATCAAGTGATTCTCTGTATACATTAAGAATTTCAGAATTATATGTACATTACTTAAAAATAATTTTGATAAATACTTGCAATGTGATGGAAGTTTTATCATATACAAGGTTTTGTATCAATAGCCTACAGTAAATTTAAAGTATTGGGTTGTTCGCAAAGTAATGTCGCATATAGAACTCAAATAAATAAATACTCAACAAGTATTGATTTACAAACAAGCTGTGTCTAGGCATACAACCCATATTTGTTAAATTTTAAAGGGATAATTTTATAAATAATACTAATTTTCTTTTAAAAAATATTGACACTCACCCCCCCCCCTTTAAAAAAAAAAAAAAAAAAAAAAAAAAAAAAAGTCTACCCTCCATCAAGAATCATATTCGAAATGTTCTGAAATAGATAACTCACACATGTGCCGATTTTCGTATTACTGTCTTCAATAGTTTTGTCTAGTCAAAATATTGACTTGCGAAAAAATGACATTACTTTCCGAACAACCCAATAGTACTAATTCTAAAGTGTTTTTTAAAAACTCTTCTAAAAGAGAGGGGGTTGAGGGGTAGTGGTGTTGTTGTAAATGTCAGTCCTGCATAAAGTCTGAGGGGAGGGGGGGGGTGGTCCTTGAGACACACAGTTGCTCTTAAACTGGGTTATTGTTTATTGCATGTAACTTTGACTTGGAGGTCTAGTTACATGCAATAAAAATAACTAAAAATCATAAATACCCTGATTTTGGGTGTTTACCCGTGGGCATCTAATAAGAAATCATCAGATGCCAAGGGATAAATACCCATTTATAAAGATACCTTACCCACTGGGTATTTACCCTACCCATATCTTTAGTGAAAAATGCTCATCCATTTTTTAAAAATCTCTTCAGTTTTGAGGAAAGGATGAGAAATCTCAGTTTCTTTTTTGTAATTAAAACTCTAATAAAGGCTTTGTTTAGTTATGTCTGTAAATAAATATTTCTTATATTTCCTCCTACCTATATAGAGATCAAGAGATGATAGGGATGATGTTGCTAATGGAGAAAGAGACAGGAAAAGCCAGAGCCGTGGAAGTAGCGCAAGTTCACGCCATAGTAAAAGTAGAAGCCGCTCTCGAAGCCAAAGTTTTGAAAAAGATGACAAAGAAAGAAATAAGTGGAGCAAGTCACCATAGAAAATTTGGATTTCTGCATTTAGTCAAAACTTTTCATTGTATTTTTCACTTCTTAAATGTATTACTTGTCTAGCTTTGGCTTCCTAAATTTTGACATTTGTCTGTATTTTCAAGTAATGACATCTTGGTTTTATTGCTGATTTAAAATGTCAAGTTGCTCTAATGTAATTGATGTAAACAGACCATTAAACTTACATTAAAACTTGATTTATTTTTCTTATGAAAAAAATAATTTATTTTACAAAAAAAAGAGTAACATTTAATACCAAATATTAGTAGAAACAATTGTAAACAAACATTCCCCATTAATAATACAGTAAATCAATTGATTTACTTAAAGATTATATAGCCCAGTTATAAAAGTATAGTTTCTGCCATTCAGGAATGTATTCAATGATGGGACCTAGAATATAAAAGAATATATTTCATTACACATAAAATACACACGCCCAAGTTCTTTCTTTAACTTAATCTAGCAATGAATATAATACTGATAAAGTGAGTTAATTACCAATCCATTTGATCTAATATGAGATAAAAATGTACAAGATATTCTCATTCAATCTGCTTCAAGACCTATATCATAATTGGGCCTTTTAGTGAATTTAATAGAAAATTGCACTATTCAATTCTTACATACTAAAAGGAAATAGTCATTCCAAAACTAATTTAGATCTTTGTACACAATCTGCCAACTGATTAACTGTCACGAAGTTTCTGGAACTTTTACAAAAGCTGAATTATGAGAGTTGGCTTATGCAGGGATGCCAACTACTATGAATTCGCTGTAGTTTCTAAGTATTTTTTAAAATTTACTACGGAAAAAGCATATTGTTACAGAAATTTAAATACTGTAAAATCATATACGATGTATGATTTCATGAATGACATAAATAGAACTGAAAGTTGAAAAATTCCTATATATAGAACTCTTTTGCACAAGGCATTTTAAGGAACTTCCTTTTGTCCAGAAAGTTCATACTCATCACTTCCCCATTTTGAATGGCTGTGAAGAAGCTTGTATACATATTGTATGTGAAAGAGCTGTGTTCTGTTATTGTTTTATATTCACTACATAATTGTATAGTATTAAAGAAATAGTTGAAAGAAAGAAAGTTGTCACGAATAAGTTTGTAGCTATGCAGTAAATTATTAAATTTGAATAAGTGAAGCATTTCTGATTTTTTACAGTCATTTGAAGTGGGAAAAAAAAAGTTTCGCAAGGGTTTAATTTTCACGATTGTGACAGGCTCGCGAAAACAAGTGATTATACAGTAGATATAGATTTATTCTACAGCATTTGAGTTATTGCACAACATTTCCCCCCTTTATGCTTTATACTTTTTCCAGTTTTCGTGTTCAGGCTGCACAAAACTGCAAAGGCTTGGTAGATTTTAATTCTAACAGAGTTTTTGTCAGTGTATTTTTATGCAGGGATGTGACTGATTGAGACAAAACCACCTGCCTGTGCCATTTTGCGACATTCGGTACAATTTTGGCCGTTTCTGTGCCAAAACAGCAAATATTACAGTAATTTATGGAAGAAGCACTGTGGTGTCTACGAGAATAAAAGTTTAAAATTAGTAAATGTGTCATTTACGATTTTTTTTTTTCCTTCAGACAATCTTTAACGAAAAATCATAAAAATTATTTAGTAATAATTGTTTCAAAAGATGGCATGAAGGTTTTAATGTATGCATGGCATGAAGGTTTTAATTATATGCTAGTTGTCTGTCCAGTGGTCAAAATTCGACCATAAAGCACTGACTTTTTTATTTCAGTGTGAATAAAGTTCTGTCAAAAAATATGTCTCACCCTTCCATATATACTGGAACCTACTAAAGTGACCTCCTTGGCTAAGAGACTGTCTTTAGTGACCACTTTTGTACAATTTCACTGTACAACCACCACACTTTTCTGTGAAGACTGTGGTTTTGTAAACACTATCATATTTTGCTAAATAGAAAGGCAGCTCCAGCGAATGGATCATAGGGTCATCTCCCTCTACTGACCTTGGATTTCACGCATTCAGTTTGCATTTTGAACAATTTAAGTTGATCTAAAAGGTCTAGTGGCCCCATCCAAAAATTGAACCTGAAACTATCCTCGGCTAAAAAGCCTATCATGTTTGGAGTTATAAAATCTTAAAAAGTCAAATGATTCAATTCTACTTGCTGAGGCGTACCATTGACCATCTATGAAACCTTGCTGCCTCAATAAATTTGCCCTTTTTCGAATGATTGTCCTTAAGATTTATTTACTATCATCGCAAATGCAGGTATATTTTGAAATTGAATTTTTTGAAAGAATATGGTAAAACAGTACCAGAATATTTTCTAAGTGGAATTAAAATTCTTTCATTGCCTGTGGTTCCAGTTCAAACTTTGCAATCAATAGCATTACAATGTATAAACTTGATGCGCATTCCTGTTCCATGGACTAATGCTTCCTTTGTATCAGGTTGTAACGAAAGTTTTCCGCCATATCTGCCTGAAAAACTAACTTCTTACTCCTTAGATAACTGTTTTTGAACTTTTGGTACCAAACCTGTACAGTGTCACATGATACAACAATAGTACTTAAAGCTGTACTCATAATTCGTTGATATTATGTAGCTGACTTTTTGCAACACAACTGGGAGTAAATGATGGTTCTAATCCTAATAATAGAGTGATAGTTCCATTTGAGACGCCTTATACTTAATGATAACTATGTTTTTTACAGATTTCACAACACAGTGTAAAGTAAGCCTCTTTCTTTCAAATGGTAAAGATCGTTTGTCAAAATATGAACAAATACGCCAACGAGAACTGTATGCTGACGATGTTTGCGGTGCCGGGAAACTTTTGTTACAACCTAATATTTAAGTTTCTTATTAGTATAATGATTCAATTTACTAACTTACGTGGTGGCAAACTCTTATTTTTTTTTTAGCCAGGTGCAAATCCTGCCAACTGTTTTTTCTGGGAAACATTTAAAGACTACTTCTGAAACACCCCCCCCCCCCCAAAAAAAAAAGGCGGAAATTTTAATTTGTATACAAAACAGTAATTAGATACAGAATTAAATAAATACAAAAATATCAATATACTAAAAAGAAATTTGTATGCTTATTGGTTACATAATGGGGAATTTCTGAAAACGCGTGGAATTGAATAAAAATACGAAATTAAATTTAACTTCCAAAATATAGAAAGGGATAAACAACTATGTACTGGAAATCACTTTAGGTTTGTAAGAATTTTGTGCAGATCACAATTATTTGGCAATTTTTCACTTGCTCCGGACTAACTGAAAAGAAAAGAGAAAAAAAACCACACCACTCACAGTCAAAGAATTTAAAAACTCTACTGGATAGTTATTGATTTCACTGTCATCGTAGCAAATTATTTTATTGTAGCTACAATGATATATTCGACAGGGGCGGATCCAGAAATTACTCAAGGTGGGGGCGATTTTGTACCTGAACCGGGGGGTAGAATGTGCAAAATCATTTTATAATTAATATAATCAATTATACCAATTAATGTAATTAATTCTTTTATTGACAAAATCTATATATGAGCGATGATTAAAAAGGACAGGGAGTAGTACCCACAATACACCCCTTAGAAAAAAGGCTACATAATTTTCATTATACTTTCATAATATATTTTAACAGATTTTTAGACTTCGCCCAGGAGGGGGTGATCGTCCTCACTGCCCTCCCCTTGAATCTGCGCCTCATATTCGATTATTAACATTAATAAAAGTTCAATCATCATTTTTAGGTTCTATTATAACTAACTTCCATATGTTATCTGAGAGTATGTTTTCGGAAATACTTCCATACACTTCATTAATAAAATTACTTTCACTCCCTCTTAATTGCTGAGGTATTTCTTCAATAATATTTTTGGAGAAAATTTGCTTTAGTATACTGCCTGGCGGGAGGTTATAAAGAAATTGTCGAATTGGCGTGTTTCTGTGCAGCGTCTCTTGGATTCCAACCTGCCTGGAACAAATAGTAAATATAAGTCCCTCCTCCAAGGTTTTTCTACTGCTTTTAAACATGGAATTTACAACACTTATCGCCGTCTAAAAAAAGTCGCCAAGCACATTTTAGTCATTGGCATATCACCAAACTGGGGAATAATTCCACTTTTTGCAAATTTTGTTGTAATACTATAACCCTATAGTACTGCTGAAAGTAAGTGTTTTTCCAAAATTGACACAACAATGGACCTATCGGCCGACTTGGCACGAAATACTGCGTGCCAAATTACTTCTCTAATTTTTTACTGTGCATTAGCATACTACACAAAAATTTTAACATTCGCACAAACAATTCCATATGAACTTTAACTGCACCGAATTTTACGGTCATCCATTCGTGCAGTGCGCTGCAAAAGGGACACTAAGGTTTTGCTTAGCGTATTTATATATACATAGATATTTTGTTGGGCTAAAGTTCCTTAAAATACCGCAAAAATGCACTACCCTCAATTAACCACACCCCTGTGTTCCAATGAACATCCATTATTTTCAGGCCCGAACTGGGCTGGTCGGCGATCGCCGAAGGCCCCGGCATAAGGGAGGGCCCCCCCAAAATGGATATACACTTCATAATTAAAGTAATTTGATATACATCAGAGTAATGTACCAAAGTAGTTTGATTATTTATTTCTTTGTAATCTTCACTTTCACAGAGTGGCATTGCAAAGGAGACCACGCATCGCGAGGGATCCCCCGAAGAATCTGGGACCCTAATACAGATTTGCCAACTTTTACGCTTTACGCATAAAATTTACGCATTTCGGCTGCTGTTTACGCTTTTACGCATACAGCGCTTTTTTTTTTACGCATTTCCGGATATTTCTTTCCTAACTTGTGTTTATTTCTTTAAAACTGAAATTGATATTAAAAAGAAATGTATTAGGTTTTAAATTGAAATGATGTTCTATGCTTGGGCCTTTTTGCCTTTTCAACATGGATCTAAGTGCACATCATCGGCACCTTGATCCACATCCCGCTTCCATGTTGACACAATGCGCATCAAAATATTCTTAGTTGCCACTGAGGCAAAGAAAAAAAAATCTTTTTGCAGATGGGACGCCGAGTATTTCTTAATTGGTTTACCCAGTCATGACGTCATAGAGTAGAGCGAATGGGAGAATCGCTTACTAGGGAGTATGTCTTTCTCCTGTGACTTGTGTGTCTCACGTGGTGTTCTTCATTATCAGCTATCAGTGCGCGCTCGCATTGTGGTTAAGAGACAGGGGTAAACAGTAGTATGAGCATACTTCGATTGATTTTCTGAGGATTATTTTCGATAAATGACCTGTAATGGCCACTAAAACAGCATAACTTATAAACAAAGTTATAGCAAAAAATGGGCATGTATAGTATGTCAAAGAAGCGAAATTTGCTTATTGTAACGTGTGCCGGAGTGATTTCAGAGGAAACTGACATTTCTCGCCATGTGAGTTCGTCAAAACACAGTGAAAATGTGAAACGTGCTAACAGCAGCAAAAGTCCACAAACATTTTTCAAAGAGGACGGACAGTCCAGTGGCAGATTAATGCAAGTTTCTTGGGGGGGGGGGGGGTTAGTTAGAAGATGACATATACATCCATTTTATGGAAGCAAGTTAGGATCTTTTACATTAATTTCTTTTTTCTCGGGGGGCGGTCGCCCCCCCTTTAATCCGCCCTTGGGACAGTCGGACGTTATTCATGCAGAACTGTTATTTACATCTTTCTTGATCGAACACAATGTTCCTATTTTAGCAGCTGACCATGCTGAATGTGAGAGGGTTTTCAGTATTATTTGGAAAAACGGAAATGAATTCAGGTGCAACTTGTCTAATAAGATTTTGGAAAGCCTTATTATTATGAAAGCCGAAAAAGCTATGCTGCTTCTTGAAGTCAGCACAGTCAAAATGAGAGTTTTTTCAAGTTAGTTAGGTGATTATAATTAATAAATTGTTACCAGGAATCTGGAAGATGGTGTATTGATTTTCTTTTATTGTTCTTAGCTTTATTTAATACTTAAACGTCAAACAAATAATTATGATATAAACTGCATTAAAAATAATACTCGTGCATTCTATGGTGAAAGGTAAAAAATAACGCTCATGCGTTGTATAGCAAAAACTGCCGAAATTTCTGTTCGCGTGCTGTTTTAAGGCACGTTTCGACTAGGTCGTAATTTTCCCTAAATCGCTTACCACCGCTAAAAACTCAACCCCAAGCTGTCGTTTTCTCCGCTACGGACGGTTTTTACGGGAATAAAAACGTTTCATTTCCAACCTCTAAAGTCGTAAGAATCTCGTCACCCCATTGGCTGGTTCCACGCTCTCTCAAGGAAAGGATTCCAAAATGGCACGGTCGCGAAAGTCAGAGTACGAGAGTTACATATTTTTTAAAGATAAGTAGGCTCTTAATTTTTTTTTTTTGGTTCAATTAATCATCAATTTTCAGCACAGTATTCCAAATTGTTATAAATCTGCTCTGGACAAAATTCATGCAATCAATTGACCTAAAAAATCTAAGGGAAAAAAAAAAAGATTTGCGCTCAATTTCTCTCTCTATGATTTCATGCACACATAATAAATAATTCTGCCATCCTTCCCTTTAAGTATTTTTATCCCTTATGTTTTAATCAGTCACTCTTTTAATAATATTTTCATTTCTTTTTGCTTTTGGCTCTCAGTGTCACGGAGATATGTGACAAGATTTGTACAGCTTAACTAATAACATATGACAGGTTGTACCCAGCGTGGTTAGGAGGTATCGCTCGTGACTCTTGTCCGGGAGTCCTGGGTTCGATTCTAGCTGCCGTTCTTTTGGGCTTTTACTATCGTTTTTGTTTTATTTCAGTTTAAAAAGAAAATAACACATTATTATATACTTTACTAATTTTTTCAATAATATATTTTGCGATAATTAATAATTAAAAATAGTTATGACTTTGAATTAAAAAATAGTTAATTTCAGTATTTTTTGTAAAGCTCCTTCCTAACATTTTTTTAAAAGTATTTCATGTGATATTCTGATGATCTCTAGCATTTTGACATCTATTTCTAATTAAGTCTTTATTCTTCTAATATTATTGACTGCATTTGAAAAATTCAATATATATGTAATTAATATTTCAATGATTTTTTTTTCTCTTCAGAAAGCTCACATAATTCATTAATAATAGTTATTACTTAGTATTCAAAGGAAAAAAAAAATAGTAGTTTTACATACTAACTGGTTTTAATGATAATTCTTTTACTCTTCATGTATAAATAAAATTTATTGAATTTTAATTTTAAGACCAATATTTTTTCCAAATCATAGGTTTTCTCATTTTTATTTTGTCTTTCTTTAAATACCAGATTAAAAATTTTCTTCAATACTTTTCAAATAGAAATTTGATTAATAAATCTAAATTTATTCGTGCACTATCTTTTGTATTAGACATTTAAAGGCCCGAGATGGCATCTAAAACAAGAAGTTGTGCCCACCCGAGCCGAGTTGATAAATACTGCAGATGGTAGATAACTGAAGTCCTGATTATCTAAAAATTCGGAGTTTTGGATGGTTTTTCTCACGATGTAACGTAAATACGCTTCAGAAGCACTAAGAAAGTCAACCGCACAAGGCATTCCCCCTTTCGATAGGCAATACGAAATACTCCTCGTGTAGGTTTATCATAAAAAAATACAATACAACCTTTTCAGAAATAGTTATATGCTTTTAGTGTATGTTAGAGATAACTGAAATTAAATTAATAACATAATGTACTTCTTAAATTTACAAAACACACGAAAAGCAGATATCAATATTCTGTTAATTACTTATTTGGTGAAAGACGGCATGCAGTACTTAAATTTATTGAAAATGTGGCTACCTTTTAAATCTATCAAAACAGCTCAATTAACTTAATGATTCCCATAAATTAGAGGCTTTAAAATACTGACACCCAGTTTTTTTTTTTTTTTTTTTTTTTTTTTTTTTTTTTTAAGCCTCCTAAAATTAGTATAATATGTGCTAACTAAAAAAGTCCCTTAAATAAATGCAGTAGAATTTTTCAAATTCAAAATAGACGGGACTTACCGATTCTGCATAACACAAATTTCCAGATTATAAAAAATCCTGCAGTATTATTAAAAAAAATCGTTGTAATCAGGTAAAGTTTAAAAAAAAAGACTTAATTTTTTTTTAAATAGAAAAATGTATTAAAAATAAAATACATTTACTGAGAAATTGCTCATTAGAAAGATGCTATTCTTTTAAACATTTTTAATAAAATCTAAAACATTTTCTTTCGAATGCTGATTTATTGTTATTTTAAGGTCTAATTTCGTAAATTGGAATTCCAAATTTAAGAAATTCTTCAGTATTTAAAAATAACAAATGGGGATATATTTAAAAGAAAAACGGGAAACAGATAAAAGTTTAAACACCAGGGGTGTTTGTGGTCCGGGTATACCCTGAATTCCGGATATTTTGAGGTAGTTCATATCTGGAATTTAAGATTTTTTTTTTAGCAATGGAGGAAAACTGTACAGAAAGTTAGCTCAAGCATTCCACTTTCAATCTTATACCATTATTCTTGTAAATGATTATTTTTTCTTGAGCATTCTTTTATTTAAATCTCCAATAGCATAAAATTAAAAAATTAATCTTTATTTTATTTCTAATTTTTTACAAATTTATGATAATTAAAAAACTTACGATTTTTGACAGTTTGGATTTGATTTTTAAAGTCAAGTATTCTTAAAACATCTGCATGAGAAATATATTTATGGAACATTTACTAACAATAGATAATGAAGGTTATAACATATCTCTCCGTTAAAAAGCCAGAATTTATTATAATAATGTAACTATTATTGATTAAAAAAAGATTACTAATTTGTTCACTTATTGTTGCTTGCAAAAGTTTAAAATCAACGTAACTTTCACCATGCCCTTTTCAGGGTTTTTGAAGAAGTCCCACAATCACCTCTGAAACACGCATGCGCGAAATCGCTAATAGCCATTGGAGGAACGTATGGTTCTTAAAGGAGTTAACTGAAGCTAGTGGAAACGGAATTCTACTTTAGCGTTACGACTTTCGGGGCATTAACGACACAAGTGGAAACGCGCCTTTACACATTTTGATTTTCCCAGGTTGGCAAGTCTGCTAATAGCTTTAAAATAGTTAAATATGTTTTTTAGGCAAGTAAGCCTAATTTTCAAATATTACATATCCTAATATTATATTCCCTCCAAATTCACCAGTAAGACTCCCTTTTCAATAGCCGAGGACCCCTATAGGAGCCATTCCAGGCCTGATTGTTCTTAAAATACTGAATCTCAACCAAAACTAGTCCTTTGGGCCAGGTGAGAGTTTAACCATTTTATGCCCCCCCCCCCCCAAAAAAAAAAAAAAGTTTATCTAGAAGTTATTTGTGTTTTTTCACCATGAGACTTTGCATCCTGTGAAAGAGCACTGTACAGAATAAACACAGCCTTATGCTATTATTACGGTAAAAATTCAACTACGAGTAATTGGCAAGCTCAGGAAATGCTGAGAGCTTTTAAAATAAATCTCAATGTTATAAATATCAAAAGAAATAAATAGAAACATCAAGAGTTATTACACAACATTCAAAAATTAAAACAATTTGCTGAAGCATGCTGATTATGTAATCAATAGCTGGCTGTTCGGAGGAAAAAAAAAATTGTTCACTTTTGACTGGAGCCTCTTTTACTTTCTCACCCCTCTTCACACATCACTCTTTTGTTTTAACGGCATGTGCTAGACTGTCCGAGCTTTTTTCAAATGCAAGAAGTTTTTTACAAGTTATTTATTTATTTCTATAATTTGCCTTTGTGAACATAAAAAAATATATTTTTTATTCGTAGATAGAAATCGTAAGCTTCGTAAAATAGCGGTAAATACTTTAAAAGATTATATGGGAAGGAAAAAAAAAGGGGGGGGGGATATTTTTACCGTTTATCCACCCCCCTCCCAAAATATATCGCAGTGCAATGTTTCTTTTTTAATGGGGGAGATTGCGGCTGTGGTATTTCTGATGATTTTCTAGTTAATTAATCTCATTTTTGTGGATGTGCATTTCTTCTATAAATTATGGTAATTTTGGCATCTAATGGGCCATCAAATATTTGAGAAACTAATATTTTTCTCAAAAAAGTTTGTCTATGATGTGTTTGTAGGATTTCATTACACATTTTTTTAATTTTAGAAATGATAGAAATAAATAATTGTCATGCTTTTTCATTTTTAAATTTTCTATAAAAAAGGGAAGTGGGAAAAATGACTTACGTAACAAAAATCCACTTCCAGGAATACTATCGGCTATACTCTTTAGACTGTTAAGAATGTGGACCCTAAAGAAGATCAAATTAAAGTTTTAAAAAATGTTTTATGTGCCTTTAAATAAACAAGCAATATCAAAAACATAAAAGCAAAAGAAATGCAGTTATAATTACTTTGAATAATTATCATAGAAAGGCGATCTCAGCAAGTAAATAATCAATGATAAGGCACGGCGACCGATTTCTATCTTTTCAGCTCTGTTAAAACGTCCATTTCTTAACAAATGTAGGCTAAAATAATAAAAGGTTTATTAATGCTGGAATATGTATTTCAACATATGTTTTATGAAACTAAAACATTAAAATGATGTATTTATATTAGATGAAAGCATTATTTTTGCTAGATTCAAATGATAAATCATGGTGTAATGTACTGCAAAAATTAAAATGACAGTAATATCCTTGATTCTGACTTACGCACCAAAATAAAGGTACATTCATCACATTATATTTTTTGTGGGGGAAATTTTATTGGTGTTACTAGCATCACTGTGTTCTGTGTAACAGTACTAGGGACACACACAAATGTGTTACTACCTTCAGGGTCTAAACAAAATTTAGAAGGCTTTTGACTTAGAAGAAAAAAGAATCTGAAACATTTTCATATTTTAAATATGCACCAAAGTGCTATATATTAAAAGCTTATCATAATCCATGCATTGTCCCTATTTTTCTTCCTTATTCCATTAAGTTGGAAAATGTATCACTATTCATGAGTGTGCAGCATTTTTTACCCTTGTTCCATACAACACTTTTTTGGAATCAAAATTTATACTGTATACTCTCAATTAACTGAGATATTCAAAAAATTCCTCATTCTGAATAAGAAAAGCAATATCCTGGATAACCGTTCACTATAGCTGAAAGTTCATTATATATGGGTTCACTATATCCGAAGTTGACTGTACATAGTGTCAACTTCTGTAGTAATTTCATTTTCTTTATTTGATAAAATTGCCCTACATGATTTTTTAATGGTGATGCTTAACAAAAATTTCCACCTATTATTCGACATTATAAATTGAAACCATCCCAGATAATACGATCCTGGTTAATCGGGAGTCTACTACATTAAATTTGCCTACTAAAACTGTTTTACATTCTTTATTAAGCATATTCTAACTATAATTCACCTTTCTAAATACTGTTTGGAATGTGCATCATTATCCACAAGTGTGCAGTGTTTGTCTTTCTTGTTCCATAAAACACTCATTTGGAATTGAAATCTATACTTAAATTGCTAACTAAAGTTGTTTTATAATCTTCTTCGCATATTCTAACTATACTTCTCCTGTGTAATAAACTGTAGGGTTTGTTAATTTCTCAGCATATAGGAAGCTAGTTTCAATATTGGGGACTTATTTTTTGGTGCCAAACTTGAGAATACATCATCAAAAATTGCAATCCTTGGCTACTTTTAACATTTTATTCTCACCCCCCCCCCCACCACCACCACCACTTAAGCTATCTAGCAACCACATTGAAAAATTCAATGAAAACGTGTTGCGTGTTGATACAAATCATGTCCATGAATTATGCTGACAGAGAACGGCCTGAACGAAATAACGCTCTAGTGCTAAAAAAAATCGAAAATAGAACACAATTGATACCTTATTTTTAGAATTAGTTCAAAATCCTCAAAAAGAGAATTTTAGTTCATTCAGGCTATTTTGAAAATCACCACTAATTAAAATTTCAATTAATTTAAATTTCTGAATGCATCAATTAAAAAGAAACTTGGCAACTTTTTTTTTCTTTTTTCATACGTACCTAAGAATATCTGTTCCAAATGCAACAAACCAGGGTTTCCATGAATACTCTCCAAAGCTGCCAACTGATATCACTTTATTCATTAAGAAACATTTTAATTTAGTACATGAAATTTTGCATTATAGATATATATAAAAAGCTTTTAAGTTAAATTAAAAAATAAAGATCAGTAATAGGAAACCGTGGAATTAAAAAAAAAAAAAAAAAAAAGTAAGAAAATCTGAAATACTTTCAGATTTTTAAATACACACTTGGGTGGCCCTTATTTTCCAACTTTTAAAACTTTTGCTTCCAACTCCCTATCCAGTTTCAATCATAAAAAAAAAAAGTTCTGTGTAAAATTTTAGTTCAATTGGACAATAACAAGACGACCCTCATTGTCCATGAAGTTTTGAAATCGCTTAGAAAAAAGTCATTTTTTCCAGATTATTGTTTTTTAATTTTAATTATTGTATGAGTAACCAATGTAAGCACTAATAATGGAAATTATTGAATGTTTTATTTAATTTAATCCGTACAAGGCATTTTTTTTATTATTGAGATTTTTATTATCATCATCACAATCTAAGGCACAAAATCTGGTATTCTAAATATAGTTTTGGCCATTAGCCACATAAACACATAACAGCAATGAAAACAGTTTTCTATACAGTAATAATAATGAGACTAGTTAGTGTTACATTGTTGCAAATTTCACATGGAAGGATATGATCAAAGACTCCTAACTCTTTGTTTTATATTTTGATTTTGTGTTACTGCGGGAGGGTAATCCTTGATGACATTCATGTAAACAAACACAGCTGGCCTTTTAAAAGGCACGTGCTGTTACAGAGTAATTATGGCTTTCGCTTCTGCTTTTGTTTATAGGTTTTGGTAGCTGTTAGACATTGGGAAAGGAAAATAATTTTTATTTATGGGGAGGAAGAACTGCAAATGCACTTATCGGCAGTTTCCAAGTGCAGATCGCTTGTGCAAATGCAAAGGATCATTCCCTGGAAATATCAACCTCTGTGAACTACCCTATTTACTTAGCTCTTCTGGAAAATAACAAGGTATGTATTAAGAAAAAAAAATTTTTGCCACTTTTCATGATATATTCCTCTCAAAAATTATTTTAGAGAAATTATTTTTATTACTTAGAATCTATAACTATTACATTTCTTTGTTTAGTTTATTTCTTAATTATAACACATTTGATGTGAAGGATCTTTCTTAACGTCATTCCAAAGAATGGAATATCCTTGGAAGAATTTTCCATGCTAGAGTGTATGTTCGAGCTTGGTTTCTGTCATCAGGAGCAATTAAAGCAAATTATAATGATTTCCTACTCACTGTCAACTGATAAATTATCAGGATATTGACCCAGAAATTGCTACGGCTACTTCCAAATTATTTTCTAATCATCTCTGGTACTTAGCTCCTGAAAGTGTGGCTCTATCATTATTTGATGAGAATGTTCCAATATCAGTTAGAATAAATGTGGCTCAAATTATGCTAAAAGCAGGCAAAGACGAAGAAGAAAAAAATCAATTGAAGAAGTACATTCTGTACCAAAATGATTTTTCTTTTTTATAAACAATGAATTTTTGTCTTTTGAAATGCCTGGTACAAAGTCTTTCTTCATAAGATTTCCTATTAGCACCAATTTCCTCGGTAAAGATCCTTCAATGTGGAAATTTGATAGCTATAAAAGTGGAATAAAAAAAATTCAGCATTTAGTTGTTGTGAATGATGTTGCAGAAAGAGGTGTCAAAATTATAACAACAGGTGTCAGGATTATAATAACATTCTCACAAAAGATGAAACTGAGAAACAATTTCTTTTACAGGTCGTTGCTAAGCATAAAAAAAAAAAAAAAAAATCAAACTGCTACTAAATTCTCTCTTGGGAGAAAAATAATGCAAAATTCAATGTTCATTCAAATTATGCTTTATCAGGCATGAAAGAGTTCCGCTTTTAAGTGGAAATCCGCTTTTTTCAATGTCTTTGAGGCTGTTTCTGAGATCGATGCAAAACCGTCGAGAAATCGCGACCGAAAAATGTGTGGGGGGGGGGGGAGCGGAGCGAATGAACGCCATTTTTTCTCCTTCACAGTCACGGACCGTGTTCACAGCACGGACGTCACAGTAAACCATGCAGTAAACAGAGATGCGTTCCTAAGCCTACACATCCTATCTATCACCCTAAATTATTGGTGCAGCGGAATGGAGAAAGGCGTAACTTGTGCCAATCGGCGGAATGACAATCGCGCAGGCTGAAAGTAGGTCACGACTACTGTTGAAATCGCACGGGGAAATTGACGAAGTTGAATTATGGGATGACCGATAACGGCTGTTATGTGAACAACTTCTACTGCTATTTTTATTTGTCGTGTGTTTGGAATTGTACCGCACACCCTCTGAAACGCGTGTGGGAACTTGCGTTCTTTGTTCATCAGTTTGTGAAGATGATCTTTTGTTAGTTAACCAAGATAACATTATAAATATGGATATTAATTTAAACAATGAGCATAAAGTTCGCTCAGTAGATGCGAGTGAAAAAAATTAATTTAAATTCGAGTGGTTGAATAAATCTATTAAAGTAAAAGTTACGGATCATGAAGAAGAAATAGAAATAAAAATAGGGGATTCTATCAAGAAGATAGATACAAGTGGAACTGTAAATTGTCAATTGTGCACTGACAATATTTATTATGGAAAACGGGGATACAGTGCTATTTCTAGCCACCTTCAGACAAAGAAGCACCTTTCAAAAGAACGAGCCAAGTGGGAAAATTATGTTTTGCCAGCTAATTTTTTTGGTGCTTCAAAATCTGCCGCACAATGTTCTGAAATTCCACCTATGCCTTGTTCAAGTAAGTCCGTTTCAGTTCAAATGCCTCTAAATGTTCCATTATCAGACAGGATTACAAATGCCCAATCCTTAATATTAGGAGTACTGGCAGAAAATAATCTGCCATTCACAATGTCTCCAGTCTTGATCGAACTAAGTAAAGTTCTTGCTAGTGATAAAAAAGCATTAAATCACCTGAATTTGTCAAGAACAGCTGCATCGTATAAAATGCGTTTGGGCCTAGCAAAAACTTTTATTGATGAAACATCAGAAAATTTAAGAAGCACCAAATTCTCTTTAAATATTGATGAGGCCACCTCAAATAATTTCAAGAGAGTTTTATCTGTATTAGTCAGTTATTTTCATCAACAATTGTTGAACATCTTGCCAGTGTAAATGTCATAAGAGTTACATCAGAATCTCTATTTAAGGAGATTGAAAATATTTTTCAGGATAATAATATCCCATGGGACAATTTGATGTCCATTTTAATGGATTCATGCAATGTGATGCGTGGATCTAAAGCTGGCCTTGAGACAAGAATTCGAGAGAAAGTGACTCATTTATATATAGATGGTGATTCCTGTCACCATATTCATAATTCAGCAGAACAATTTTACAAACCTTTTAAAGACCATATAGAAAATTATTGTACGGATGTATTTAAGGATTTCAAATGGTCTCCTGATCAGAAGGAATATTTTGATGAAATTTGTCTACTTTCAGGAATAAAGTGTACCTCAAATGAAAATATGGTGCCATTTAGATGGCTGTCATGTTATGATGTTGCCTTAAGTAATTTGAGGATATTTGATGCCCTTACAATTTTTTATTATGCTTTTATTCCTTCAAGTGATAAATGTATATATTTTTCTATTTTGGCTGGCATATATCTTGGAAAAAATGTCAGTTTGGAAGGAAAAGCCAGAATTAGAGAAATTCAAAAGTATCTCTTACAGAAGAAAATGACACCAGAAGGCAAATCTAGGAAAGTACGCATTGTGCAAAAACTTTTCAAAGATAGAATGAGAACTTTCCTTATTTTGCATTTTTATACTGCCGTGTTACCATTGTTGAAAAAATATGTTTGTTTATTTCAGACTAAGGAACTGTTGATTCATAAATTATTTGATGAACAAGAACAGCTAATTTTAGATTTCCTCTCTTGTTTCTTGAAACATGAAGTTTTGAAAGGAAAAAATGTGCAACAACTTCTTTCTTTAAATTTATCGAAAGATGAATTTAAGTTAAAAAAATCACAAATGTTTTTAGGCTCAGCAGAACCTCTTGTATCAAAAAATTTAAAGCATGGTGTAGTTGTGCTTTTCTGAATGAAGCAAATCAGGCATATACTGAATGTGCACAGTATTTGCAAAAGAAACTGCCTCTAAACAATAGTCTTCTGCAAAGCATTTCAGCAATTGATCCAATTGCCAGAGGACATTCAATTACTGCTGATAGATTAAAGAAACTTCCTAAATTAGTGACAAATGTACTAACACAAGAAGAAGAAATTCAGTACTCTCTTGATGTTCATTTGTATCAAGTGGATAAATTTTTGCCATCACATACAGATGAACATGGAAATATATTGCAGATTGACCTTTGGTGGGCTGCAGTGTTGAAGTCCAATAAATACCATGCTCTTTCAAAAATGGTTCGAGCTATATTAAGCTGCTTCCATGGCCCTCAGGTTGAAAGTTCCTTCAGTATGATGGGAGATGTATTGGATAAAGAATCTGGCAATATGAAAATTGAAACATTTTCTGCCATTCAGACTGTGAAGTACAAACTGTTTAGCCAAAATAAATCAGCAATTGATTTTTTTTAAAAAGATTTTTTACATGAACCAGTGGATAGAATGCTATGCCATAATATGAAAACTTCATATCAGCAGTATGAAAAGGAATTGGAGCTTAAAAAACAAGACATACAAAGAAAAAGAGAAAAACTAAGTGCCCCTAAAGACATAAGCAGCAAAGCAAAATCTAGTAACTTAATTAAGTTGAGAGAAAACAAGCTAAGGCTTATCCATAAACGAAGATTGGAAAAGATGGCGAAAGATAAAGCATTGAAGAAAAGGAAATTAAATTAATGATTTCTTTTATTGTGTGTGTGAATTATTTTAAAATTAAAAATTTTATTCTATTGAAGATTTATATAATGTGTCAACATTAAATTTTTCACTAAGAAATATATGGTCTGCATTGAGAAGATATTGAAAACTTGTAAGTAAAATTTTATATATACTTCTTTTAATTGCTTTTTGTTTATGTATTTAAATAGTAACATCTTATGTCTTTGCATCTGTGTGAATGTAGTTAGCACTGGTTGGAATGCTATGTCTTCATTTATCCTACCTATAACATATATGTTGGTATTGTTATATATTTTTTATTATATATATATATATATATATATATATATACATGCATATATATATATATAATTTTTTTTTTCGCGTTAAATTTTGTATTCGGGTAGAGTTCAGCTTTTTTGATCAGCTTGCACTTTCATGCCTGTTTATTTATATTTTAGTTAGTTATATTTACATAAATTATTGCTTTAAACAAAAATGCGTTTCCCTTATAGAAATGTACTTTTGTAAAAAAAAAAAAATAATAGTAATAATAATAATAATTTTGAAAATTTTTATGATATTCCGGAAGCTTTTAAAACTAACTATTGAGAAATTTGATTCAGAATGTTTTTAAACATTTGCTGGTGTTGCCTGGATACGCCCACATCAATTTATATAAGAAGAAAAAAAGAAGTTTGTCAGAACAGGGAAAAGAACACCACTTTTGAACTGAGTTAATTGTTGCATAGACCATGTTCAAACTAAGGTGTTTGAGGGTCACCTTAAAATTCTCCGATTAAGCTTAAATTTTACAGAGCCCCCTTTTTTATTGATTGGAAAAGGATTAGGGGTTGGGAGCAGAAAAATTTTAACTTTAGGAAAATTGCACATTGTTAAAGGCCACCTTAATATGCACTACAGTGCTATATATTCAAACCTCGTTATAAGGTCACCCGTGGGGACCGTAGAAAAGTGATCTTATAAGCGGGGCGACCATGAATGCAATACAAGTAAATAGCCATCTATTTTCACTCAGATACATGTTTTTGCAAGTAATATTATATATAGATATATAAGGAAAAGCATATATATATATATATATATATATATATATTGTTATTAGATTAATATTTTTTATTTAATTGATGATGCAGTAATTAGAAACAAAACAAGAAAATAATAATTGATGCATAATATACTTACAGAAGTTAGAAACACAATTCAGCATTTAAACTATTCATTTATGTAGGGTTGACTTTCCTTCGGTTTAGATGTTCTCATCACTAGTCAGGCATATTCCAACTATACTTCACCTTTTTGAATACTGTTTGGAATGGGCATCATAATCCATGAGTGTGCCACATTTTCCTTCCTTGTTTCATAAAACACTTCTTCGGAATTTAAATCTATATTAAAATCACCTACTAAAACTATTTTAGAATATTCGCAAGGCATTTTCTCTAACTATACTCTTAATATATTCATAATAAATTGTCGTATTTTGGCAGTAAATTTAGCGATCAATTATAAAACATAGCAAACCCCTTATGGTGCATTTATTGCTAATTTGTTCACTTTAGTTTACATCTAGTTCTTTTGGGAGCATTGAAACTTGTGCATAACACCTAGAGACACATGACTGCAAAGCTCGCCAAATTGCGGCGATTTTTTAGGTTGGTGAGAGTGAGGGTATTAAAATAAGAATAAACTCTTTTTTTGCACCATAAAAAACATATTTGGAATCAAAATCTATCTTAAAATCATCTACTGAAACTGTTTTACAATCTTCCGGTCAGGCATATTCCAACTATACTTCACCTTTTTAAATACTGTTTGGAATGGGCATCATAATCCATGAGTGTGCCACATTTTCCTTCCTTGTTTCATAAAACACTTCTTCGGAATTGAAATCTATATTAAAATTGCCTACTAAAACTACTTTAGAATATTCGCAAGGCATTTTCTCTAACTATACTCGTAATATATTTATAATAAATTGCCGTATTTTGGCAGTAAATTTAGCGATCAATTATCAAACATAGCAAACCTTGTGCGCCTTTCAACATTTTACTAATGCCTCCTGCCCCCCCCCCTTCCACGTTATCAGGCAAACATATTTGAAAAGATCTTCACCGTGACAATTCATATCTACAAGGTCGTGTAGGCAAAATTCTGGGATTGAGCAAAATTGCACCCTAGTGCTTAATAAATAAATAAATAAATAAATAAAAAATAAGCTTAATAATTATTTATGTATAATTTAACTCTCTACATAATAAAATAATTTTTCCCCCTAAAAAAACCTGTGTGCTTGAATATTAAGATATCATATAGCTTAAAAAATTGATGTGGATACCACGACTTCCTTATATGCCAATTAAATTAAAGTACTACTTCCCAATAAAGGACACCCACCGGACCATGAATTATGTCCCTTAAATAGAGGTTGCACATTGAAAAAATGTCATTTAATTTGAAATTCATGTTGTAACTTGTGTGTGCATTGTAAGCATTTCTTTCCGTGTTAATATTAAAGTCACTGATAATCGTAAGTCCTTCACATTCACCAACAGTTATCATGAATTTTTTTAAACTTTGAAGCATATTTGAAGGTTTTTTTATCAACTTCTGTATATGAGCTCATTAAAGCCCAAGAATAACAGCACTAGTTGCTGTATAACACTGAATTTTCTATGACAACCTTAATAGAACCTTGAATATCTCAAAATCAGACAAATGGAATTGCACCACTTGGCTTTAAGGGGATCATATATCAACTGTGTAGTTTTTTAAAACCTTTTTTGATGTTAATATTTTTCTCTTTGATGCCATGCTAGATATTGTATGTAGAAATATTACACAAGCACAAATCTATACTCTCCTTACGCTCTCCAGTGCTAGCAAATAGCAAGAATGTTTGAATGTTTTCTGATCCTGGAGTGCACTGCAACATACTGTTTTCTACTTCTTACTGGAAACTGGATTTTGAATACTAAGAATACTTTGAATACTGAAGAATGTGTACATCCTTTTGATTACACCACAACCATGGGTTTGCAATATATCAGGATGCGGGAACATGTCCCTCCTAATATTTTGTCATAATTGATATCAAAGATGGAGAAAATAGAGCATATTATGGTCTCCCCAATAATCAGCAGCAGTTCATGACAATTAGGTGCCGCCATTTCGGTACATTCCCAATTCGATTTATCTCTTTTGATACAGAGATTCAGTTCCTTTTCTTATTACAGTGGGTATGTATTAATGGCCTTAAATTTGTAAAATAATTTTGTGTTTATGTATTAATAGGGATGACGTGATGTGATGTTTTAAATTACAATATGTAACATTTTTTTTTTCCGTTGTGTAATTATATTTCCATATATGTAATTATATTTGATTGTTAAGTTTGGTAAACAAATAAATTAATTTAAAAAAAAAAGATTGCTGTGCTAACTGCCACCATGCAGTGCAATCTGGAAACCCCTTTCAAATAATTTCCATCTTGAAAATAAGAAAATATTTGAAAAGAGGGTGAATGTCAGCAGTCAAAAATTACAAAGAAATAAGGATCATTATAATTACATTGGAATTACTGTTTTGTATAATGGATAAAATCTGTAAATATCGAAACGTGATTGTAAGTTGAGGAATTAAAATTAATCTTAATATGCATTGCAAACAACAATAAATTAAATTCATATTAACTTTACTGGAAAAATCGGCAGGACTGAAACAGCGGTGAAATGTCCTTCTTCGATCAGCAGATAGCAATGCTCATGACCATGACTTGCTGTTTTTTCCAGTGCACTGTTCCCCTTTCCTCTGCTGTACTCATAAACAGTTTTCAAAAGAAATGATGAGAGGATAAACCCTTCCAGAGCAGAAGTTGAAATGAAGGCTTCCATTTACATTTCCCAGCCTTCAGAACTTTTACTAAGGCTGGGCTGGACATGGTTTTAATTTAAATGGCTTTTTTATCATTGCACACAATTGGTTCCCTTAACTCACATTTCTCAACCTGTGGGGCGCAGAGCCTTTGCGGGGGGGCATGAGAAAAACCAAAGAGCAAGTAGTGACGCATGTTTTTAAAAAATAATCTTATTTATTCTCATTTTTACTCAAAAATATATCCATTTTCGCTTAAAATGTTCATTCAAACTTTACTTATAACATTATTTTGTAGAAAATCCGACTAAATGTTCATTGTGAAAGATTAAAAAACTGAATGTATACTGAAAAATGTGAGGAGGGGGGGGGGGGGCACGCCACCATAAGTTAGCATTTGTTGGGGGTTGCAACGTTAAAAGGTTGAGAACCGCTGCCTTAACTGATAAGACAGTGACCCCCAGAAAAGAGCAAATGTGAATTTCACGTATGCTGGTCATGGCTATTAGTATAGAAAAGTTATGCATTTTCATCACTAAAAATAGCAAATTTTTAGGTGGGGCTTGTTCTTTATTTTTAATTTTATTCTTTCTTGTCACAAAACTATCTTCACTTACCACAAACTTGCCTTTGGAACCTAAAAGGATTACTAAAAGAAGGTGTTCTTTTTTCTTTGTTTATTTTACTCTTATTTAATTTTTGAAACTTTTTTCGGTGTCCCTTATTCAGAAGTAAATATATTAAGACCCCTATTCAAAAGGATTGGGACCAATAGAATTGTCCTTTAAATAGAGGTGTCCCTTACAGGAGGTTTCACTGTATATAGATTTTGATGCACAATATTTAAACATTTCTTTTGAAAGTGAGATAAGATATTTCAATATTATTAAAGTTTGCTGATTTCAAATCCTTTCAAACAAATATCAGGAGCTCGGGCCTCTTATGTCCATCCCCTGCATATATCACTGGTACTAAAATACAAAAAAATTCAGCATGCTGTGAAAAGACCTACTACACTGCTGGCTAGGGGTAAGGCATCCCCCCCCCTTCTCGATGCTACATCTATGATTCTAACCAAGATGCATATGCTGTACAAGACTGTTGCTATTTATATATGAAGTAGTACTGAATAGTAAGTAGGGAGAAGTGAGCTTCTAAGTAATAAATAAATATGGGTTCTACTTTGGTCATTACTTTTTCAGAACTACAGTATATAATTAAATGTAACCAACTTGCATTTTATCACAGCATTATAACAACTTAAAAATGAAACACACATTGATTCTTTTACTTAAATTACTTTTTTCTAGTGTTTAGATTTTTTTAAGCATATTTTGCTTTATTTTAAGATATTATTTTTACATATTTTGAGTGCAGAAGGACTACTATGCAAAAGTTAAGGAACTTTATACAGAATTTTTTACTTTCTTAGTTTAGTGGGAAAATTGATGATGATCTCTTTTATTTCACATAAAAACTATCACCTATAATGCTTAGTAACAGTTACTGTTCTTGGTTTAATAAGAATGTGACTTTATGAATCTTAAAATATTATTGCAGTCGAACTTGATTATTGTGAGCCTGGATTTAATGAGGGAATTTAAATAAATGGTTAGTTTAATGTTAAAAAAATTTCATTTTTAGTAAACCCAGTATTATGGACAATTAACAAGCAAATTGTTCTGGTATCCCTTTATATAACCAAGTTCGACTGGATTTAGATTTGAAATTTTTTTAAATATAAATTCTTATCATCTGCTATAATTATTATCAAAAAATGTTTTTTCATGCTAAAACTGTCATTTAAAAATAAATTAAAATATATTCATAATTTAACAGCTTTGAAAAAATTCCTAAGCTACTTTTTTTAATCTGTATGATAAAAAGTCATGACAAGGAATAAAAAATTGAATTAGACACTTAGTAATAAAAATCAGTGAAAGGATACAATGTGCTAATGGTCTACACACATGAAGTACTTCTCCCACTAAATGCTTGTCAGTCAGCTTAGAAGGATTTTTAAAACAAAACTTCATGTCAGTTGCGGATGGCTTAGGCAATTTCCAAGATCTTGAAACAAGAGGAGGCGCTTAAAAATATATAAAATTATTCCAGGTAAAATTCAAAAAAAGAAACAGTGACACAGGTATACACAAATCTTTCATAATTTTGATATAATTATTGTAAATAGTTTTTTCAGTCTCGCAGAACATTTCATAGAACATGCAGAACATGCTCTAGCTTTCATAGAACATGCAGAACATGCAAAAATCAAATCCTATTGAAAATCAAATTTTATAATAAATAAATATTCATGCAATACAAATGAAAATACTTTTTCCTTAATTAACTTTTGTTCATTTTTACATATCTAGAATAGTTTTACCATATTACCACAATAACATTGCAGTAGTATGAACAAGATGTCCATTAAATGAGTGACCTTTTTTTAACGTAAATGAGAACAACACAGTTTGAGATAAAAATGCATAGTTTGCAGCATTTTTATTAAAAGAAATTTTTTTTTTAAATAGTTCCAAATATCACCACTAGATTGCACTGGTAGCCAAAAAACTAAATAACAATACACTCTCTATAATTGTCCTTTGCAGCAATAATGTAGAACATCTGCAGAATAAAACTTGCACATACAAAACTTGACAAAGTCAAAACGGCCTCACATGCATTACAGATGTACTGTTCCATGCAGACTTCATGTGATTACACAGTCATCTGTAATTGATCTTAACGAAATCAAATATTAAAAGGATTCAAGAATAATGCAATTTTATTATAGCATTTTAAAAATTTATAAAATGTTATTTTAGTAATCAATTACAGTCGACTGTAATCGGTGCAAAGTTTGTTTCCATGTCTACAAGAGTTTGTGAATTTTGCTGGTATACCTGCTCTTTCAAGCCCCCATAGAAAGAAACCACACAGATTCAAATCCGTGAATGGGGGGGAGGGGGCGTCTATTCCTGTTGCTGTATGGTTCATTAAGTCTAGAGCAATGACATGATCATCAAAATGTTCTGGCAGGAATTCAAATATTGTAGACATACTATGGGGTCTGGCATTATCTTGCATAAACCATAATCTACTAAGGCAAAAACCACGTGAATTTACCAGGCATGAAAATCTTCCGCTTTTTGGCAGATTTCCGCTTTTTTTGTTTTTTTTGGAAGACCTCCGCTTTCCGAAAATGTTTTAAAACCTTTCTGCTTTTTCAAAAAAAACAGTTATTACCGAACCTAAAGCAAAACATAGCGGACATAGCAGAGTAACAAGAGGACGATAATGTGCGCCTGGGATGTACGTTTTCACTGCATCTCGCACTGCGCCTAGACGAAAGTCAGCTAGAGTGCAATGTTACTGATTTCCTGAGTTGGTAAATTCAAAACTTAGTTCAGAGGGGCAAATTCTTATTTTAGATCTTCGATGTTTCGAAAGGCATCTGATACATAATTATGTACTTGGCGAACTACTACACTACAATAATTATCTATCGAGACCTTTCGCCACTGGAAAACCGTTGTCGGTGAGCTATTGTTACTCGCGACGTGTTTTTATTGCTGTTTTGCGCACTTGATGAATCTATAAATTTTTTTCACGGACACGTACCAGCTTAACTGATACTTCTATTGTGGATTATTGAGAAAATGGCACATTTATCGAATATATTAGAAATCGTGGATTGAAAACGAAATGTTTGTGGTCATTTTCGGATCCAAAAATTTGCTTGGTTTTGGAAAAATCGTCGTCCGAACGAGAACTTCCAGACATTTTATGAATGCTAAACTGGAATTTTTGTTTAACTAAAGCAAACTGACGGTCTACACGACAAATAAAACTTTTATAAAAGTGCAGCTTTTAGTAATGGTATTTAAAATATAAATCTTGTCGTATTCCTTTAGGTCTTCAACATGCAAAGGAAGTAAAATAATTTATGGTAGTTTAAATATACTTTTCTTAAATAAATAAATTATTAATAATAATTCCAATAAATAAATACTTCGATATTTATAGCTATTAAAACGTACACGTCTTAATTTTATGCTGAATAAAAGAATAATGCTTTTTTAAAATGTGAGTTAATGTTAAGAAATCCGTAAGAAAAAGAAAACCAAAATTTTCAGAGTTTTTTTTTTAAACAGTTACGCGGATTTTACTAAAAATATGTACCGTAACTTCGTGAAAAGTTAACTAATGGTAAGACCACGGACGGATTAAAGGGATTGGAGGGGGGGGAGCGATTACTCCTCCGCTACAGGAAAAAGAAATTCTATTTTACTTCCATAAACTAGACAAATTTCAACTAACCGACCATAAAATTGCATTAATCCGTCCTTAGGCACGACGTATCGCCTCCTTAAATAAATAAAAAGATTACTTTTATTAATCATTTATGAAAATGTACATAACCAAGCAAAAAAAAAAAAAAAAAAAAAAAAAGAAAAGATCATTACTAATTTTCATGGGTCAATCCACATAATACTTAATTTTAAACAACATTCAATTGATTCTCTCTCTGGGTTAAAAGTTAACGAAATATGAAATTTAAAAATGCTCTTTATTAAAAATTCGCGTTCGCAATTGGAAAAAAAAAAGAAAGAAATTGAGGCGACTAGGCGACACAAGTCATGTTTTAACATCTCAGCAGAATTCGCTCTCTTGCTTTATTAGCCAGCTCGCTGAGTGAAGACAAAACAATAACAACCTTCTCGATGTTGACGCGGCGTCGGTACCTCGGTTTGTGAAGGCCCGTTTTCCCCCGTATTACATAAATTATTATTTTTTTTTAAAGCACATTCAAAATTTGGTTCTTCTGCATATCGGACGGAAATATTTCTAAAATGGTTCCACGAAGCTTGTCCGCACCTGTAACTACGTCGATGCTTTAAATGACATAATGGGGGGGGGGGGAAATTCAAATGCTTCCTGCATGCTGACGTGCCGTCACTTCAAGTGCATCTATGTGCTTTATTTTCTACAGAAATAAATTTGTTAGCATCGGCTTCACTGGAGCTTGCGCGCTAACTACAGATCAAAAAGCAAGATCAATATACTAAATTTTTTTGCAAAAGAAATTTATTTCAGCCAGATAGTCCGTGTCCTGGAAAAAAATCCCTTTTTGACATGCATAGTCCGCGGACTATACTAGCGAAATTATGGTAACTAACTATCCCGATCTCCGGGTTCCATATTTGCCAACTGAACTTCAATCTATTTGCAGCCTTTTGGTAAATGAATAATTTTAAAAACAAGATGTAAAACAGAGTTTTTAATACTCTATTGTTAAATTAAAATTTAAGGCATTTTAGTAACTCAACAGAAAAGTATTATTTTCCCCATAATATGTTTATTGATTTCTGAAACATTTTCACTTCAATTTTAAAATCAGGAAAATCGCTATTTCGTTTTATTCTCATGTGCAGGTTTTTCTTTGGTAATTATTTTTACAGTTAATTTTAAAAAGCATAATCTTGTGAGTTGGTATTTTGCAGCTAATATAGGAAGGAGCAGAACATATGTCCCTGTCATAAGTTCCACTTCTGTGTGCTGATGTGCTGCAAGACTGCTAAGATTCTAAAATTTTACCTGAGAAAATATTTAGACATTTATTAAAGAATTATTCTTTTTCCAATAAAACAAGAAAACTTCACTTTTATTCTATCATTTGAATGCTTATTTTAGAAAATGCCAATGCCATATGTATAATTTTTCATTCCATTTCTGATCAAAATTAAAAAAAAAAAAAAGATAGGTCTTAAAATTTTTGAGAATCAATTTTTTATTTTATTTTCATATCAAAAGAATAATCTGAAATTTGGATGTGAGACTTATGATTTGTTTTGATCTAGGTTTTACGATATTGTTTAAGATAATTATTTTAAATAATTATAGCCTGTTTTCTTTAATAAATATTGTATATCTAAACTGATTATTAAACATTTACAGTGCATAATTATTTTCTTCAGGATCACAGTCAATTTGTTTGTGGTTGAAATTTAAATGGTAGAAATTGTTTAGTACACCATTTAGTTTAACAGTGGTTGAATTTAAGCTCACACATTATTCCCCAGTTCCATGTTTTTGCATTATCAACAGGCGCGTAGCCAGGAAATTTTTTCGGGGGAGATATGAACTTATATGTGTATAAATAGATGGAATTTCATCACTAATCCAAACATTTCGGGGGGGGGGGAATATATCCCGATATCCCCCCCCCTGGCTACGCCCCTGATTATCAACCTTGTTATATATGCCTGAAAATACGTGCACGTAAATTTTTCAATTTTTTGCTGGAAAATATGTCCACGTGTATTTCCTCTTTTTTGCTCTTCAGCTGTTTTCATGCCTGATTTACTAAGGTACAGTGTATGGCCACAAAGCCATGCAGCATGTCAAGATATCGTGCAACAGTTACAGTCTGGTGTAGAAAAAATGATCCATGGGTCATTTAGAGGACATGGTGGCCCAAACCGTAACTTTTGGTGAATGCAATGATGACTGGACAAAAATATGGGGATTTTCCTTTCCCCAAAATTGCCAATTTTGCTTATTTACAAAGCTGTTCAGCAAAAAATGGGGTTCTTCAGTAAACCAACTGGATTCCACATCCATTTAGCAACCTCTTTTGAAGCAAGTTGCTTGTGAAGATCTTCTTTTCAATATCGGTGCAGGTATTGAGAGGTTGACGAGCCTGAATCTTGTATAGAAACAGATGCAAAATTCCTTTCGTGATTTTATGCATTGTGGATTTTTGAAGTCCCCACTTCAGGCTGCATGTGGTGGCCCTACGTTTCATGCACGACTGTTGTTCATGCTTCTAGTCTATTCACATTTTGCAAACAAACGTTTCGTTGTGTGCTTCATTGGCCCAACAGTCATATTGAATTTCTGTTGAAAACTTTGTCTGGTTCCCACAACACTATGATTTAGGCAGTGAAATTCTAACACAAAAAATATTCCTTTTGTTTTTATTTATGTTCAAAATGGGTCACTCATTTAATGGACTAAATTATAAATAGTACCTTTGTAATGCAATAAAAAATTAATTATGTAAATAATCTCCAATCAGTAGGTATGTTTCATATTACTGATGAAAGAAGGGTATGTTCTATTAGATATGAAATTTTACTAATTAAATATTAATTTGTCTGAGGTAAAAATACTGCACAAATTCAATTTTACACACGAAACAGCTTTACATTCTTGCCAATGAAAGGGTTGAGAAATTTATGATCGGAGATGGGGAATTCATGAAAAATTTTACCAGACAGAGATGTTTTATCGCTAGTCAAGATACATGACACAGACCCATAATATATGGTACAATAACAATGTACAAGGATAAGATGTGATAAAAATTTTAGATTTGTCTTTTTGTAATATGATCTGACAATTTATCTATGCACCATTCTACATTGTAAATCATTATAAAGAAAAATGTCTAAATCAATAATAAATTCAAAATTGAAAAAAATATTTGTCAAACTTCTATTAATATTTGTAGTAGGATTACATAAAATGTATTTACCAGCTTCTAAAGTTCTGACAACTCTGCCAGAGTGTTCTAAAGTAAATGCGACTTCAACATTCTTGGAAGCATTGATTGTTTCATTATTTATGCCTCCACTACACAATTCAGGAATATCAGTCTTCCTGTTGAGAGGTGGTATGGGTGGAGAATGCTGTATTCCAACATTGTACTTCAGTACAAGCATTAAACGGATAATAGTTCTAACAAGAAAATAAGAAACATGAATACATAATATTGAGAAAGAATTCAATATTCCCACAAGCAAGAGACACTTTTAGAACAAGAATGTCTTTCTTTTTAACAAATGCAGATAAGAGAGCAAACTTTACATCACTTATTAGAACAAAATTTTGTAGATGAATAAATCTTCAAACACATCAGTATTAACACAAAAAGTGAGATCCAACAAACAAGTACTTTAAAAAGAAATAATGTGACGAACTTTTGACACTTGAATAGTATAAAGTAATTAAAACTTGGTAAAATAACATACATAAAAAGATACTTATCGACACAACTACCTTATCATGTGTGTTATTTTGCACGGTTTTAATTATTTCACCCTTTAACATGAATTTTGTGGCTTGTACTAAAGTGTTTTACTAGAAAATATAATTGTATAAAGTGATTTGCAAGATTCATAAAATGAAACAGAAATACCCAACGAATGCTGTTTTACAACCAAATATGTAAATAAAAAAAATATAGAAATTTGAATAGAATTCAAATTAATTTCATTAAATGAAAAATTATCTGTCAAAAAATACGGCTCGATAAAAAAAGAAAATCTGTATTCACTGACCTTTGAACATAACGCATTGTCACACATTCACAGTTATCAAATCCAAAAGAAATGCTTTAAAATTGCTACCTAGCATAAAAAATGGTTTGGTTTGTTGGTGTTTATTGGCACAAGGTCCAAAAAGGACATGCTGCACCAGACAATGAGTTAAAACCATATAATGATGCATCCAGGTAGAAAGGTGTCACAAAAACCTAGTAAGAGCTAAAATGTAAAGACTAAAAAGGTGAAAAGTAAAATTCAGTAAGTGTTAAAAGTAGATAAAAGGGGAACAAAGACATCTGGATGGGGGCTCCCATCCGGATACTAGTCAGACAAAATTGGATACTTCACACTGAATAAAAAATATTGGTACGTCTAAGAAGGCAAACAGATTCCGATGAGGGGTTTCACCCATAATTTCACCAAGTTCGGGATGAAAACTGTTAAAAAGTACTTTGTAAAAACTATTAAAAGCAGTGCATGAGGTTAAAAGATGACAAATGGTGAGGTCAGTATGACAATGGGGGCACTCCGGAGCAGGTTCACCTAGCAGTAGGTGTTTATGGGTTAGTCTCGTGTGACTTTTGTAGTAACTTTTTAATGCCTATACAAATGGGACCTCACATTTTATGTCAATAGCATGGTTTTTTTTTTTTTTTTTTTTTTGTGATTTGCACTTTCACAAAAATTCTCTACAATTTGTGGTTTAAAAGTTGCAATAAAAATAGGAGGAAATATTTATGCAGCAAATCTGAGGATTCTGCTATGTTCAGCAGAATCCTCAGAATCTGCAAGATTTTCCATTACATTAATTTCAAAATACAAACAATATATTTTTTACTTATATTACAACGAATTAATGCTAAGAAATGAAAAAATCTTTTTCAGACTGTAGGGTAAGGACCAACAAAAAAAAAAAAAAGTGTTTAAAGGTCAAAATTGATAACTTTGTAATACACATACATAAAAAATAGTGCAAAATGTACATTTCAGGTGATACACAATGCCCACCCTTCTTCAGCTGAAAAAAAGTTCTTTCGACATAGACAAGAAAGTGAGAGAATCTCTCTCATCTTTTGCAACTGAAAGAGAACCTTTGTACACCACCTAGAACATACATTCTGCACTATATTTTATTTGTGTTTGTTTATTACAAAGTTATTTACTAATTTTAACGTTTAAAGGGGTTCAACAAGTTAAAATACTTGAAGACTCTTGCTCTAAAGGAAAGGATAATAAGCTAAACAACTAATCCACACACTAAGCTTTTGATCACATCAAGAAGTTTATCAATTAATCAAGTTTGAAATAAGAATTGTTTAAAAAATATACAAGATTGAAAATATTAAGTAAAAACACACTTTTATTGATTGTTAATTTAAAAAAATTGTAATTTGTAAGCCTTTTTATTATATGTTAAAACAAATTAAAGAAACATACTTAATAATTTGTAATGACACAACTATAAGCCATCTTCCCCGTTTACCAATTATACGATCAGCTGCAATTTCAGCAAATACTTCAGAATATTCAATGATCGCCAAATAATTTTGTAACTTTTCAACAACAGTATTCTAAAATAATGATAAAAATATATATAATTAAATATCACACATTTAAATACACAGAAAAAATATATATGAAAAAAATTTAATAGAAAAATAAAGTATTTATCATAACATACAAAATTAAGTATTCACCTAAAATTTTTTGTTTGAACTTGAACCTAGAAAGCAATTGATTTGAACACCAGTTTGCATATTTTTGTAAATTTTACTATGCATTTTTTCAATTGTTAATATTTAGTGATTGTTATTGAAGCAAGATTTTATTAATAATACAACATTAAACATATATTATAATTTTTTTTAATCAAAGCTTTCGCTTTTGTGCATTTTAATCTGAGATAAATTTTATATGCAATGCTAGCAGTGTGTGACAGTTATGAAAATGTTGTTTCGTCTATAAATGAATTTCTCATACTCAGTGGTGACTTAAACCTAAACTTATCACTTAACCTAAACTTATCAGAATAATTAAATGTAATTATTCCTTAACCCCTTGCCGTGTCAATATTTTTCGAGTTGGAGGGTCAAAAAATGCCAATTTTTTTAATACATATTTTGATATCTATGCATTTTTAAAACATAATAACAGTATTCTCATATAAGATTTCCTAAATCGTGTATATTGCTACCATCTAGTGGGCAGAAAAGTAAATAAATGTGTTTGAAAGCAAAATGAAATAATTCGGGAAAGATTATGTTAAAAAAAAAATAATAATTCCTACTGCCCGAGCTATACTCGGGATAATCCAGAATGGAACGTTTTACCTGCCTGAGCACAGCTCGGGCAAATCCGGTAAGGGGTTAAACAACAAATAAAACTAATTTAACTATTATTTTTTGTTAATTAAATAAAATTTATTAATTATTAAATTATTAATTATTTGTTAATAGTGAAAACAAAGTCATTTTGACCAACAGTGTAAGCTATTTAATTTTTCCATCAATATTTGTCACCAATCCAATATCAAAGTGACAGATTTTCGTTTGGATTTGTACGTGACTATTCGCTACCCTGATTTTTGTCACTTTTTCGACCATTTGGGAAGGAATTTTTACCAAGAGTGCATTCCGGAAGATTATAATCTATTCTAAAGGATATGTTTTTACTACTGAAGTGTATACAAAGGAGACTGTAAGGAATTCTTAAAGTATATTCAAACAATCTAAAAGTTCCCTGTTGATTTTTATGCCGATGTACTTGCTGTCACGGGAAAAAAAAAAATTGATTTCTTCGAAGAGTTTTAAACCTAGAAAATGAGTGTCTTCCCTTCGAATAAAAAGTGGGCAGATGTATGGGCTGAAATGAAAAAGTATGGGGATCGCGTCCACCTTTGGCTACACTACTGCTTATACTTCATTTTCCCTACCCCGATTATTATTATATTTATAATTATTATTGTTTTTTTTTTAAATATTCAACATTTTTATTTCTTTTCTTCTGCTTGTTTGTTGGAAGTTATAGCCTATAACTGCAATGGCAAATGTGACCAAATCTGATTTTTATTGTTAAAAAAAAATCTTATATCCTTTTTGATTAATGAAGTTGTGCACAATAAACAGAATAGAAAAAAAAATTAATATCATTTATTTTGAAATTTCTTAAATGAGTTTAGAGAAATATATGTCAATATATATATAATGAATTGATAGCCTGAATAATATTTAACAAAAGCTAACTCAGGAAAGGGGTTTTCTGGTAATATTATAATTACTTTTTATTTCTTATAATTACTTTATTAATATTATAATTACTTTTATATAAATTTTTTATTTCCCTCAATACAAAGGGCTTTCTAAGCCCCAGTGACCAGCTCATAGGAAAGTACCTTGGGAAATTCAAAAGTTCTCTAATATGTTTTTTTATTTCATTATAATCTGTATACATGGATCATAAAAATTTATATTTATGGTTAAAAAAATATAACAACCTAGATATAATAAACATTATTAATAAGAATAATTAATTGGCTAAGCTTCAATATACAATCCTACATTTTTTTGTTTGTGCTCCAAAATTAGCGATAAATGTAATACAGTGGAACCTGCTAAAGTGACCAACCTTGGTAAAGAGACCACCTGCCTAAAGTGAACACTTTTATGAAATTTCATTGTAACTCATAAAAAATGTATGGGGAAAATATCCTGTAAAGTGACCACCTGCAAAAACTGTATAGTGACCAGATAATCTGTCAAATTTAAGTTTTTTAACCTGTCAAATGTGACCACTTTCCACTATAAACTGCCTCTTAAATATAAAACACATTCAGATAATATAGAATTCTATATTCCTTTACAGTTGTTTAACACAAGATTTGATCTCAACACTGATTCTCTCTTCTGTAACACTTGTTCTCAATAGAGGAATAAATAAAATAAAATAAGATAAATAAATTAAAAAGGAAAACTTGTTTTAGTCTAGATTCTTTTATATTTCTGTTGATACTAAAATTGATTCAGTGTGGTTTCCGGTAAGAGGTGTGTGGGATGCAGTTGATCACATATTTACAATTACTTTTGATGAAGTTAATCACACATTTATGAGTACTTCTGATTTCCCTTTACCTATTCTAAATGCAATACTCTTGCCATTTTAAATCTCCCATCTGTCAATAATGCTATTTAACTGTTTCTTAATTTACTTTTAGCCTTTGTAATGCATTTTGTTGGCGTCTGTAGTCTGAATATATTTAATTTTCTTCCTTTCCCACAGGATTACAATAATTTTGTCTAGGCTACAAAAACTATATTCTGATCATCCCTGTGGTGAGTCGCATTTAAATTTTGCCAAACATTTCTTTTCATTTTTTCAACCTGGCAATTTATTTGGCGACCGGCCCTTTTAGAACTTTGCTGTTTCAGCACAGTGTGTTATCATGTGTTCTTGATGTACACTAGTGAAAATTGTATCACGAACTGTATTTGTGCAAACATGAAAACAACCCAAACATTCAAACTGTACTTTAGTAATATGTCAAGCTGCAAAATGGAAATTTATATTTTTTATTCATATTTATTATTTTTTATTATTCATTGTGACCAAGAAGTATTAAAATACATATTGAAACGTAAGTATAAGGAAGTCGCACACAATTTGTATGCAATGTGCATTTTAATGTTTCAGTATTTTACTCCCTACATTCCTCTTTTTTGTTCATGGATATTTATTGATTTTGAGATCTTGTTATAAATAAACTGTAGAGTGTTTGTGCAAGTGTTATTTGAATTTTAAGCATAAACAAATTTATTAAAGTGCTACCTTTGTAAGGTGACCAGTTTTGCCGTTCCCGAGGGTGGTCACATTAGGCAGGTTCCACTGTATTTGGCCTTTTTCTGGAAATGCAAATGAATTCTGTGCTACATTCTGCTTTTAATCTTTTTTACAATGTTTTCTTAACATTTTAAAATTGCCTTTTGTTGTTATTTTTTAGTTTTCTGACTATTTTTATCCTTAAAATGAAACGAGGGGCTTGAGGGTTGTGGAGCCCTCCCCCCCCTCACATAAAAATCAAATGTTAGTTAATATTTTTACAATTTATGTTATATAGATCCTTAATCCTAAATTCTTGTAACAAATATTCAAATTTTAGTACACTATCCGGTTAGAAAATGTGAATTCGTGGCCATCAATTCATAGTTAATTTTCTTGAAATTAAAATGTTGTTTAGATTTTTAACCTTATTTAAACAAATATTCAAACCTTATTAGTGTCGCCGGTTGGAAAACACATTTGGAAATGCAATTTTGTAGCCACTTTGTTTTCTTGGCACTGTGAAAAGTGGCATTTTTGGCACCAAAAATCAAGGTCTGTATATGTGCCAATCACACACACAGTTAATATAATATAAGTAAAAATTCATAAAGCAATAAATACGTAATTCATGTAATCAAATTATAAAATTTCATTTTCTATGATGGTATGAAATTTTTATTAAATATGTAAAATGAATATCTGTACTACACACAATAGCAGCATTGATATTTAATTTACAAATTACATAAAATATACTTACATCATAAACTGGAATATTAACAGCTTTTCTTAATATGTTATCATTAAAAAGAGTTAAGAGGTTAGAAATTGAATGTATCAGCTCTGTTAACACTGGAGACTGAGTAAAGCGACCTATAAAAAAGGAAATTGAATAGCAAATACATTTATGTACGTTACACTTTATAGTATTCAAACAATCATAATGGCATACACATATAGATGCAGGTCTGGTAAATACACAGTACGTAGGGAATTTATAAATGAGTTTTGCAAATGAGGCAACACCCACATGGGTGAATAACCATATTTGTAATTTTCGTTTTTTTTTTCACAGATTATAACCAAGGCCTGACAAAGAGTTGTGGGTTTAGAGCAGATATCTCTATTAGGAGCACTCTGTATGAAAAAGCATTCTTTTTAATGAATAATTTTCATTTTTAAGATCTTGATAACATCCTTTATTGCTGATGCTGAGACACTTGTACTATGAACTAAAAATATTAAGAATATTTTTTAAAGAGCAGTTAATTTGGAGGCCCAGATATATGCCCGTCTTGCCATGTGGAAAGCAAAATCTAACAGAGACAAAAGATATATCTTTAAAAAATTACACCTATCCAGACGCTAAGCTTTATTTTTCAGATCTTGTAGCTTTTTAAAAATAATACAAAAAGGTTAATTTGCTGTTAGTATAGTTGTATTTACATTTTTAAAAAAAGGATGGGTTGAAGAAAGCAGAGTCTTTCTTAAAAATGAAAGTATAAACTGAAAGTACAGTGAATCAAAATCTACAAATATATAACACAAACCTGCACATCCCTCTTACATATATATATAACTAGTGGTGCCGTTGCAAATAATTCGCACTAAATAAATATGATATCACTTTGCAAAGTTACAAAAATTATTTATTTTATTTATTCATTATAAGTTGGGCTGGATTCTTGTGTAATGAAATCAATCACAAATCGCAACAAACAAAACTCTTGCATCCATCTAGCGAGTGGTTCTACATTCACGAGTGATTTCACTTGCAAAGCCTAACACACGAATCATGCAATGACGTCATATTTCATATGCGCGTCGGCCTTGCACTAACTGTGAATTTCACTGGTAAATTAATGCTAAATGTACAAAAACCACTACTTCATGACTCCTAGAATATCCCTTTTCACGCAAGTTTTTTCGCAAATCGCAATGCTCAACAGCTATGACGTTTCTCTTCATTAGAAAGAAAAACGATTACGGTTGCTAGAAATGGTGCATTATCGCCGTCATTTGGCATGGGCACCACTTCTACATTCTACCCATTAATTTACAAAAACAAAAGCAATAACAAATTTTTTAGTTGTTGATGCTGGTAGAGCAAGCAATTCTCTATAAAATGATATAAAATTTATGTGGAGTAATTTTGAAGTTTTTTCTAAAAAGGGAGACAAACATCTTAACCTTAGCATATTAATATATATGATTATATATACAGTGTCATACTAATCCTAAGAATAAAAAATAATTATGTGCTTTTGGCAGACTACGTACTCATCGAAGAGACAAAGTTAGACTCTCATTACACATATTTAATAACACAAATATTTACAAAGAATTTACAATTACTGTACCTCTAAGGTAAATATCCACACATGATTTACTATGCAGTTAGAAACAAAACAAAGAGCCACACAAGCCTGCAAACATAACAAGTTCCATTTCATCTCTTATCTCCTTGCATGCCTCTTCGATCCCACGAGTCCCAAAAAGGAAAACAAAACTTTCATGTAATCTCTCACATCCTGGGGATCTCAGAGGAGGGGCTGGGAAGTTCTCTTTACTCCCTCTGCAGCTTCGGTGTGTAGTTTCCGATTCTCCATATACATCATGGACACCGATAGTTCTATGAGGGACACAGCATACACCAATCAATCAACTGCGACACTCTATTTACAGGGTGCCCCAAAAAGATGGTAACAGGCTTTAATTCTTAGCTAATAGATAAGTGGGTAGTATAAATTGAAAAACTGTTCAAAACAAAGTTGGAAAAATAAGACTCCATAAAGAAAAAATTCCTCTCGTTCATTTGCAAAAATTTATACTATTTAAATTTGTATATGACCCCCATACAAAAACAGTCCTAGTTACTAAAATGCGTCCCATACACTCATGAGGTGATGTACTATACATGATTTTGAACGTGAAATTTTATTCCTAGAGTGGAAAAAAAAAATTCTTTCATAATTTGTGTACAACCCCTGAAATTTGATTATTCTGTGTGATTTTTTCCCTTCGAGAGACATGGAAAAGTGGTTTAAGTCAGCATTATATTTATCTTCATATCTCTGACACTTTTTAAGATATAATTCTCAAATTTTGTATGCCCCCTCATGAGTGTATGGAGCAAATTTTACTAACTAGGAATGGTTTAGTGAGAAAGTTGTGTACAAATTTAAAAAGTGTAACTTTTTTGAAAATTAATGAGAGGAATTTTTTCTTAACGAAGTCTTATTTCCGACGTTATTTTGAACATTTTTTCACTTTACACTGCCCACTTATCTCTAATAGGTAAAGAATTAAAGCCCATTACCACCTTTTTGGGACACCCTGTATACAGCTAATTTTGATGGATTTTTGGTGTCCAACTATCTTCTCGAAATTCACTCTAACGATTTTTAAAAATTAATATAAGATTTTAATGGATGCTGAAATCAGAGAGTAACATCACCAGTTTATTTAGGAAAACTCTTTTTTTTTTAATTTTTTTTTTTTTAATCCAATTTAAAGATGGGACTATTTAAGTCTGACACATTAATACTGAAACCCAGCGAGCCAAAATTCATCTAAAATACATCTTTCGATGTTGGAGGAGCATAAACCTGTCAAGGAAAATTTCCAGCTTAGTCAGTTGGACGTCGAAGAAACAGTGCATTCACTACATAATCAAAGAAGGTTAAGTGAATGTCGATCAAATGGCTAAGGGAGACAGACTTGAGCATGCACCTTCCGGGTCCTTTTGCATGACCTATGGCCTCCACTGTTTTGTGTCAGACCATCGAATCCAAGTACACCCCACCAGTTTTCTCAGAATTTTGCAGAACACTGTCGTCACATCACAGATGCTTTTTTTTTTGTGAAGGCATGCATTTGTGTTCATGGTTCATACATTGCAGTTTTCATCGTGTGGTCAATGGTTGAGTTGAGCTGCGCAGCACAGAAGAGTAAATTTTTGATAGTTTTAACTATAAAAGTTTCAAGAACCTCTTAGAATACAGTGAAACTCCGGTTTAACGTTACCTGTATTTACCGTTTTCCCGCTTATAAGGTCATTTTCTATTGGTTCCAAATATCTTCCTATACTTGTAATGTTAAAAAATTCCGTCAATAACATTAGATTTCCCGCATTTAACGTTTTTCCGGCGAGAAAAATGTGATGCATTTTCTCTAAAACAAGTCACAGTAATTGTGATGGGTAGGAAATAGTTCTTGAGAATGGCGACAATGTGCATTCCTTTTCCTTTATTTGGATAAAAAGAGTGAAAATTACTCTTTATCTCCTCCAACTGCCCGAGCGCCTTCATTCACATAAAAACGGAGTGCAGCCTTCTAGGAATTCCCTCCCCCCTTACAGGTGTTTCGGGTGTGTCTGGATTAACAAGCTTGAAGTATGAGGCAGACAATTTTTGATGAATTGGGTTTAAGTGCTGGGGGAATTTCCGGTAGAGCAGGAGAGAAGCATAAAGTTACTTTAAAATTTTGTCACTGCTACCTTCCTGTATTCTGGAGTAGATACAATAGACCATCTTCGGATTTTCACAACAGGAAGCCTTTCATGCGATGCAAAAAGGGAGGTTACATAGGGAAAGGGTGGGCGGGCCATTTTCTGCCTTTTGATGGGAACCAACAGCTATGAGATTCTCTTTGGGAGCTAAAAAGTTAAACTGACCACCCATGAATACAATTCATGGAAGGGATAATAAACGGCTTTTCTATAGGATCTTTTAAGCATCTGTTTATCTGATGATGATTGTAATGAGAGATAAGAGTTCTTTCCTTCGTCGTATGATTTTCATGAATACCTATCCTATGATGCAAACATCGTGACTTCAGAGATTCCGTCAATCAAATTCAGAATCGGATAGCTCTGAGGAAGAACAAAATGATAATGAAGAGGGAAGTATAATTCCCTCGGCGAGTGAAGCGATCCAAGCTGTAAAAATAGTGAAAGCATTCCTTTTAATTAGTGAGGGTCAAGAAAAAAATCTACAGAAACTCATTTGTATAGAAAATTACATTTGTAATGCAATTAATAAGAACAAAACTCAAAATAAAATAACCGATTTCTTTAAGATATAATTTTAAAAATTAAATTGTGAAGCATTGTATACAAAGAAATAAAAGGTATGTAATTTAAATTAGACTTTATTTCCATGTCATTAATTTGTTTTTATACAAACCCGATTTAGCATTTTCCCGCATATAACGTTACTTCTTTCCGGTCCCTTGAATGACGTTAAATCGGGGTTTCACTGTATTTTTCGAGTTTACTGCTAACCCAATTCATCATTATCTTGAAATATTAATAAGTTTGTCTGGCTCTCTTTAAATTGCGTTGGCCGGTGTTGTTGTTAAAGTTTGTCGGGGTAACTACTAATTTTAATTTCAACAATCAAAATTTTAGAGGTGAGTTAAATAATTATTTAACTAATACAGTAGAAGATCCAAAATCCACACAGCTTGGTTCCAGACCTTGTGCAGATTTTAGAATTTTGCAGATTTTGGGTCATAATAGGAAATTTATTCTATTTCCCTTCACCCCACCCAGAAAAAAATTACAAAGATCAAGATAAACAAATCATGTTACTTATAATCAGAATCATGATATAAAAATACAGAGGGATAATACAATATACAAAATTATGAGATTATAGTACAACTTATTTAAACATGTATATTCAATAGTAGTTTAGGACTTAGAGATGTTCTAATTATAGTTCCCCCCCCCCCAATTATTTCCTTTTCTGTAACACAGCTATGCTGCTCTACAAATCTGAGATATTTCTTTCTCAGAGCCTAACCTTCATTAAATGTTATTTTATCAGCTTTTTGATCATCCTCACTTGTTACTGTGTCAGAGTCTGTGTCATGTGACCATAACTGAGTGTTAATTATGTCATTGTGAGTCATTTGAAGGATATCAATGTTACCATTAGAGCTCACAAACTCTTAAATTATTTTTTTCAAGTGGGAATAGCTTATTTAGTTTTACTTTGTATTTATAGCAAAGTTTTCTGAACTTGCAGCTGGCAGGGCAGATTTCATTGTTGGTTGTTTACATTGAACAGGCAGTGCGGATTTTAGAGCCTTGCGGATTTGGGTCTTCTACTGTACTTATATGCTTTGTTTCTTTCTTTGTTCACTTTCTTTTTAATCACTAATTATAAGTCTTGTTATTTTGTATATAGAGTGAAATATACAGGTACAATTAGCATAAAATCACCTGTTTACCTTAAACATATACAATATTTTTTCTCATAATAAGCATTATTTTAATGAGAACTTACTATAACAAAAGTCAACTTTATTATTACATCATAACTTACGAAGCATATTATGCAAAGGTAATTCTTTTTTTAATTGTATACTAATATGTATGCATTTAGTTTGTAATTTAAACCTATTTGGAGTAGTAAAATTTAATAAATCAAATAATTAAGAGAGATAAATTTAAAAAAAAAAACTGTTTGTGTAATGAAGTAAACAAAATTTTTTGGGTGTGTAGGAGGGGGGGGGACTTAAAAATTTGTAGATAGAAAACCTGTTTATATTTTATTATAGGAAAATGTAATAAACTATGGAGATTTAAAAAAAAAAAAAAAAAGTCATTCATTGAATAGAAGTCGTTCCTTGACGGTTTCGTCGAATCCTGACAGTTTATAAATTAGTAATTATGCTGCAATTCTAGACATTTAGAGAATATGTGAGGCACATACCATTTACATACATCATGAAAGCATAGAAATTCAAGCAGTTATATTGTGCACATGCTATTTAAGATCAGAACAGTTTGAATTTCCCTTTATGTAAATGGTCTGTGCCTCACGCATTCTTTAAATGTCTATAATTGTAGCATAATTACTATGTTTATAAATTGTCAGGATTTGACGAATTTTGCAAAGTCTTAAAGGAACAACTTCTATTAGATGAATATAAGCAAGTTTTCTCTGGACTGATGGAGCAATTCAACGATGTATAGCGTAAAATCAGACACTATGAGCAGAATTTTACGAATGGATTCCAAGAATTTGCCTCTCTTTGCTGTTATAACGACAAGCGTTTGACCAATATCAGGGATTTTCTTCTTATGATGGTCACCCTTTTTCATTCTTCCGACTTAGTTAAGCGAGATTGTTGTTTCTCACGGTCACTCCTCACAGTTAATACGCCATCGATAAGTTCAGCGGTCGACAGGCAAACAGGTGAACATATCCAAGGATTTCTAATATTGATGATTACATCTAAACTACATTGATGTCAGTTCAATGTATTGTGACTGGCTGGGAAAACAGCTTCATTTCAGTGGTGATTAGACGATACGATACGAATGTATGAATACACCACTGTTAGCTCTGTGGTACATAAAAAATGTTGTTCAAATGTTGTTTAAATCAAAGAAATACTTCAGAAAAGATATATCTATTAACATAAAAGGTAAGAATTGCTGTTTGCAAGTGTGCTAGATCCCCAGCATTCAGGTAGAATCTGAAAAATCCCTATTGAAAATAAGATCTGAAGTTCCATTTTCAGATAATCACCCGAGCAGCGTAGTCCTCATCTAGTGGTATTACAGAAAATTATTGAATAAAGCAATATTTTATGATTTCATCAGAGGTTTGATTTTCTGAGTGATTATTATTTGAAATATGAAATTAAACATAAAAACTATCAAATAAAAAAAAATATCTTACAGTACCCAGACAGCACAGCAAATTTGCATCAAACTTTCAGTGAGCTTGTTTTATCAAGTCAATAAACTTGAATTAAGCTTGAAAATTTCAAGCGTGTAAGCTTAATGCAAGTTTGAATCAAGTGTTCAAGTTTACACTTGCCCAACTTGCATTAAGCTTGACATAGCAAGCTTGAATTAAGCTTACTACACTCTAAAAAATTTTCCTAAAAAAAGTTTTCCTAAATACATGGCGTGCTGGTCGGCAAATTCGCCCCATATATTTTATTTTCACACGCATTTTCCCCTCTACGCTGAAACCTCAAGTTAATTTAATCTGTTTCCGAATAGCGTCCGCGACTGGGATCAATCTCGGGACCTAAGGTGTGGGAAGCCAGCATCCTAACCACCATGACAATTTGACTCAAGGTGACATGACTAAAGTTTGAAGTGACTGTTATGGTTGTCATGCCGTTTTTTGGCGAGATTGATCAGTATTGCCCGATGCCTGCATCTTTTATTTTTCCATGGGATGAATCAAAATTAAAATAATGTTATGTGTGATTTATAGACTTTACTAATAGGGAAATAAACAAATTTTAACTTAAATGCAGCACAGGTTTTAAAACTTTCAATATTGCAACACTCATGTTGGACAATATTGGCCCAAATCGAACAAACGACTGATTTTGAAATCAATTTTGTAGTATATTTCTATTTTATTTTGAAGAATTTCAATAGTTGGAAATATAGAATTTCTTTTTTTTTAATTCTATGGTCAAGTACATTTATGACTGATGATAAATTATTTGTTATGTGGATGTGGCTTTCCAAATCAAGCAGTAATCAAGTTGTATTCAAGCTTGACAGTTCAAATGACTTAAATTCGGCAGGAAAATATATGCTGACTCATTTTTTTTGGAATCTCCAAGCTTGCTGCAAGCTTAAAATGAATTGAACCGTCAAGCTAGTATTAATACATCAAATTCAAAGAAATGTCAAGTTTGCTTTAAGCTTATGTGCTGTCTGGGTACGATAAAGTACACTAGCCTTTTTTAAGATATCCTGTTTATCGAGACATGGATTCTTTTATTCATAGTTTTTGAATTGTTAAATAAAAGTACACTTTATGTACAATGAATAAATTAGCGATGTGCACATTAGAAAATGCAAATTGAAGTTTTGCATATTTATTAGGATGGATCGAACAAAAAAAAAAATTATTTTAATGACAGCCCACATGGAAAAAGTTGCCAAATGGTTAGGTGAGAATTTTTCAAAACAAAAAATTTCTTTTTAAACATCCCCTTCAGGTGCCTCACTCACTCCAAAAAATCAATTTTTTTTTAAAGAATGTTTATATGTATGTAATGACTTGGTGGCTTGGGTGGCATAATTTGCCAAATGACCAGAAGTATTTTTCCATAAAAAAGGGATTTTCATAGCATTCTGTATATATGTTCCGAAAATTCAAATACAAAATTTAAAAATTAGGCTATTTCCCTTGCCAGCTTTGCCACGAAACAAGAGCTAACTAGCTTTTCTGCACTTCTGATCTGATGTCACTATATTTTCCCCAACAAAAAAATAAGGCATCTCGGTTAAGGGCGTATTCTGGTTTAGAAATTCGAAAAAATTGATTTTTTTTTTTTTTTTTTTTTTTTTTTTTTGTATATTTTCATAGTGTAACCCTTTAAGAATATGTCCCTAAGAGGATTTTTCGAAATTTAAATTATTTTGAGTTACAGCTCATTTTGTGCATAATAATCCTCCTTTAACTGAAGCAGTTCAAAAAGTAATAAAACCAATATACGAAGATTTGTCTTCAGAAAGCTTGCTGGAAAGGTTCTTGTGCTCAGAAATTCAGAATAATAACGAGTCTCTAAATTCGCTCATCTGGACTTTCGCACCCAAGCATATTCATGCTGGTACCCAATTTAAATTGCTAATTTCATTGCGGTATGTATATTTAATGAAGGATTTTTACCAGTTTTAAAGATTTTATCAGAAATGGGAATAACAATTGGGCCAGAATCTCATGCGTTCGTCAACAAACGTGATGAAGCCCAAATTAGCAGGCCCGAGGTACGAGCTTCTGAGGCTTCCAAGGAAACTAGAACTGCTAGATCATCTGAAAGGGCTTCACTAAACATGACATTTGAAGTTGAAGAAGGTACTTTGTAGAGAGCAGGGATAGCTGATTAATAAAAAGTAAGTATAATACGCCGTTAAACGACTCCGACTGTGCGCGACTAGTCCTCAAACTTTAAACGCGTTTTTCTCGAAACTACTTTTCAAGAAACGGTGTGCATGATATTTCAAGTTTTATTCACCCGATTCACTTGAAATTTTATACACAGCTTCTTTATATATTATAGTATCGCATTACCAAGAGTTTTTAAAAAAATTATTTTATTTATTATTATTTTATTTTTTTTAATTCTGAACGACAAAAAAAAATAAAATGTATTTTTCAAACTTCCGCCATTTTGTGAATTTTTTTTTTTTTTTTCAAAAATGTCTTGTAGTGCGATAACTACATCCTTCCTCTTTAAGGATTATTCATGGTTTTCCATTTCAGGTCACTGGAAGGATTTATATCCTGCACACCAGGACAAGTCATTTTTTCATCAGACCCCCACTTCGCCGGCCTGCAGTTTTTTGAAATTTGATTTTTTTTCTTATGTCATTAATGTTTTGTATTATTTAAATATCAATAAAAAACTGATAAAAATATGGATAGTAAAAATATTTTTTTTTTAATAGCGTCCGAAAAAACACCTAAACTTAGGGCTTCTAAACCAGAATACCCCCTTAACCCTTTGAAGAGCAAGCATTTTCATATCACAGAAGACCAACTGGATTGATTGCCCAAGGCTGAAAAAATACAGTCGTTGCCATTGATCCATTTAACTACCAATACCATGGCGGTCAATTGATAGCCCATCTGGCACAGCATAACTACAGAAGTTTTACGACACGGCTGGCTGCACAGCCACCTGTGTCAGAGAAGAACGTATTTCTTTAATACAAGAACCAAGTTGCATTTACCTTGGGCATCTAACTGTTTTGTCAGGATCTGCGATTAACATTAAGAATAGAAGAATATTAGGCTTTTTTAATCCCACACAGCACACTATGTCCAAATCAGGTCTAATAGATATCCAAACTGATCTATAACATCCAGGAAATTTAAAGGATATTTATATGCGAAGAAAAATATATATCTATAGGACATCTAAATCGCTACCTCTATAAGATATCCTTAGAGGGCTATAGATATCTAATAGTGATTCGAAAGAAGATATCTATCAGAAATGTATGTATGACATCCATAAGAAATCCATCAGTAGACATCTTCTGTAACTAATGAAATAGATGTCCCATAGATATTTAATTGCCATCCAAAGCTACAAATCTATTGGATGTGCATGTATAAAATCCATAAGAGATGCATTTGTAGACATCTTATTTACGTAGAAGATTGGATGGCTACTGAAACAAAAATTTACGCAGTTTGAAAGGATTTTCAGAAAAATCGCAAAATCTAGTAAGACATTTTTAAAAATCCGATACCTATAGCTTGAGTTGAGTGATCATCTATCATGTCACCAAATTTTATTTAGTCATTATTACGTGATGGGCAAAAAAAAAATTGTGCAGTTTGAAAGAATTTTCAGAAAATCTCAAAATCTAATGAGTTTTTTAAAAATTCAACACTTATAGTTTAAGTTGAGTGACTATCTATCGTGTCACCAAGTTTTATTTCATTCGCTTGAGTCAGTTTTACATGATGTGCAGAGAAACTTTTTTTTTTATTTTTTTTACAGTTATACTGGGATCCCAAATGCTTAAGATAGAAATTGCAAAATTTTATGATAGAAAGTAGTGTATGGCAAATTCTAATTTTATTTATTTAAATACATAAAAGTGTTTTCATTCCGAAATTGGAGCAACAATCACTTCAAACTTTAGTCTTCTCACTCCGAGTCAAATCTGTCTGATAGTTAGAACATTTGCCTTTCACGCCTTGGATCCATGGTTTGATACCAGCTGAAGAAAATTGATTTCAGTTTAAAAGTAACTTTAAGTTCTTATGCATGATAACAGACAATAGATGGCAGCACCAAAATTCACAGAATGGAGGAAGAATACACAGTGGGTAAAAAAATCTCGTAGTTATGACGTCACAATTGACTTTTCCCCTGAGAAATCTTAATTTTTGGATGTCCAATTAATATCTATGCTACTTGGATATAGTTCTCTTACAGACATCTTGGATATTATAGATGTTGTCCAGTCCTTAGAGAGATCACACCCCAAATCTCTTATCTGGAGGATCTTGGACTTCTAATAGATATACCCATTATCCAATTCAGATTCCTCATAGATAACCAATGGATATTTTTATGCTGTGTGGGATGAGAAAGGTATATCAACTGATTCACTTTTAGCAATCGGATGCGATGGGACCAGTGACATAGCCAAGGGGGGGTTAGGGGGGTCATAACCACCCTCCCATGAGGAATTTTTTGTCATACAAAATGTATATTCTGCACTCCATTATAACACACATGTATGCATATATATATGAGTTGCAGTAGTCGTAAACCCCCCCCCCCAATGAAAAATTTTTGGCTATGCCACTGGATGGGACAATCATAAATACTGGTACAAAGACAGAAGTCTTCTAGAAGCTGAGTTAAATCATGGACTTCAACAGTTCATTTGTATGCTTCATCTTAACAAACTTCTTTTATGACATCTGTTGGTTGAGCTTGATGGTGTGATTTATGGCCCCAAAGAATTTTCTGATACAATTAGCAAGTTATTGCAAACTTGCCATACACTTTCTGCAACTAAATTATGTAAAATCAAGGGAAATCCATTTCCAGATGTAGATAGGAGTATTTTGAGTACAGATCAACGCTATTTGTTGGATATGTTGAAAGTAGTGTCTTCAGGAGAATATGTCAAGATTTAGCTGCTATATTCAACCAATACTGGCGGTGCATTCCAGGTGCTTGACAAACACTAACTGAGTCCGTCTTTTTGCAGCAATTGAAGAGCCTTTTGAAAACTTGTTACAAATTTTTTATAAAAACATTTGTTAGTTACATTAACTTAGTTACATATACACCAAGATATACAATCAACTTCAAAACTTTTTTTAAATTGCACCTAAACTTTCAACAGCTTATTTTTATCTGGATACTTCTTATCCTTTTATAAGCTAATGGTCCTCAATTGGACACATCAAATTAAAAAAGAAGAATTAGCAGATATCATTAAAAGAAGACTTGATTGTTTGAAATACAAGTTGCATTTCTATCATTAGTAGAAAACTGGATGAAAAATCATAAAAATAGAATTTTATAAATTTTTACAGAGCTCCCCTCTTCAAACTTAATTCTCTCATATCTTTACTTAAATTTATAAATAAATCTTTCATTAATTCTTAATATTTCACTTATCATTTAAACTGCCCATCACACTATTCCGTTTGTAAAACCAATATAAAAGTTTGTCAGAAGTCATTAGTCAAAAATGATCAATGTTTTCAATTGCGAATACAGTGAAAATTGTATACAATCCCCCCCCCCCCAACCTGTTTAAATAACAAATGTCCTTTTATTAACGAATTACAAAATATGCAAAAATTTAATTTAAAATATGCCTGGATCAGAATTCGGTCTGTAAAAAGTTGACGCTAGTAACTTGTAAAGATACAATTTAAATTTTTTGAGTCAGTGGTGTAATATGATTTCTTTAAAAACTGTTTGAACATTACATTATACCTCAAAAGAACATAATAAGTTTGGGATGGTTCATAAGAAGGTTGTGCAGGAAAAAAAAAAAAACCCTAAAAAGCAAATGTATCAATCATATACTGATAGCTAAATGTATCGTGAATGTGCCATATAAACAACATAAACCTATCCGATTTTGAGAAAATCTATTGTTTCAGTTTTGCAGTAGAAATATTTTTAAAGTGTACCACTAAGGCAAGCTTATATTCAGGAGCCTCACCAGTGGCCGAGCGCATAGTGCTCTGAACTGGGAGATTGAAGGTCACTCAAAACCGAGTCACGTCTGCCAACCTAACAGTTCTGAGGTTTCCTCTAAAATTTAGCATAGATACAGGTTAGAACCACTTAGAAAGAACCCCCACTTAAAAGTGGACCTCCACTTTTAAGTGGTTAGAACCACTTAAAAAGACTCTAGACTCCTCGGTCTAGAGCCCACGTGTAGCTAATTGGCTGTAATCTCACAACAACATCATACTCAAGACTAAGTTTTCATAGTCTTAAAAAATCTCATTCTAGCATCAATTTATACATATAAATATATACTAGTTAAGTCAAAGCCCGTTGTGGAGGCAATTACAATGAGCACTAGAATAAACATTTGACAAAAACATGTCTATACTCAATATATTTAATCTTCGTCCACCTAAAAAAAATAACTTCATATTCAATTTTTATTACATATACTCAAATTGAATTTCATGCTCTTCTGGAAACACCCAGAAACTTTTTCGCATTTGATCGATTTCATTTTGTATACAACCCCTCTTATATCAATGCTTCAAGCAAACGATCATTTTTAATTAAAAAAAAATTAAACTATGTTATCTAGAAAAACAATTTTAGACGAATTGGAATCTCAATTTTACCTTCAAAGCCTGTTAACCATGATTTCAGTACGGCATCATTGTCACTTAAAACAGCTAATTTTGTCAGGCAAATGATTCACTTTTTTTACTCTTGGAAATAAAATGGAGCTGAAAACAGCAAAAAATCGCTTAAAAATGAGGGAACGGGTGGATTTTTAAAGTAACACAGATTGCTTTTTACATTTTTATACTTAATTATGAAATACTTGAAGCGGATCACAGAAACGGTGTACATGTTATTTCACTTTTGTGCTTTTTAATATTTTTGAACATTTTAATCAGTACTTGTGTATTATACCGTCAGAATTTTTGCCCAAAATTTTGTCACCTAGTTGACGTTGCTTAGGTCGGGTTACCTTAAAATACTTCTGATCAAATATTTACATACCACCGAGTCAATCAGCCAAATGGAGAAACAAAAATCACCGTGGAACAGCCAGACAACATCTCAACTCATATTTGGCTGAGTTTATGTGGAGACGTCTACATTCTAATGAAGACATTTTTGTTGCAATTCTAAATGCAATCCATGATTTCTGGCAAACTGCATTAGATTCAAATTAAATAAAGTCATTCATATTTAACTTAAACACCAACGTATTATTCTGAAATAGCACCTACATAAAGTACTGATATTACGTCTCTAGTTAAATAAAATATGCAGTTTATAAAACACAAAAGTTTTGGTATTATAAACATAAACCAACACAGATTAAAACCAGCACTATTTAATAAAAACAAATTCTGTCAAGACATACAAAACATGTTTAAAAAATACACACACAAACATTTAGTACAACATAAACGCAGTTCATCAAATGGCGTCTTGGCAGCCTACTCAGAACAGTTCCGTTTAATGCCAACTCCACAGTTAATAACACACACCTTTCATATTATTCCCATTATAATTCTCTGTTAAATGCTTAAATTTCGTTTAAATCAATTTTAAAAATCAACCACACACATAAACATCTATAAATTTTAAAAGAAACACGATTCATTTTATCCATAGCAAAACATACAGTATTTTGATGCGCATTATCATGTGTGCAATAGCAACGGGACTGCAGAGTACAAACCCTTGGTGAGTAATCGCTTCGCTTGGCATGTCGACGGTATAATACACAAGTACCTTTTAATCTTCTAAGAGTACTAGAGGTAAAAGTTTTATCTTCGAGTGGTGTCCAAAATTTTTAGAGAGTCAGTGATAAGCGTAACTATATAGTAGGATGTGTGTGTGCTTGTACACATATACCCATTTTCATTATGCTCTCTTTCAAAAATTTTCCCATGCCGCGGCGTGCTGCTGCTGCGAATTTCCGTGAGGCGCAGACCTCTAGTTGAAGGTATATGGTCCAGTGTAGTTCCACATAAAAGGAAAGCCATTGTGCATTGCAGGTTGTAGATGCCTGTGGAAGCCATTTATGTACTCAAGATATACCAAAAAACCCTAAATCACCTAAAAAAAACTGTTGAAGCTGTCATCCAAAGAAAAAGGATTTTTTGCACATACAGACTATTTGCTTCTAGCTATGTTATATAATGATAGAGATACTATTCGAAGATTAGCTTACCATAGGGTTATTTCTGCCTAAAAAAAGAATCAGAGTATTTCATCTGTGAGAAATTTTTGTGTACCAGTAATAAAAATGCAAGCAACTAATTATAGGGTTTTAATTTTTTTGAATAATAATAATGAGCGGCTAGAACCTCCGGTTTTGAAAGACATCTGATGAAGATTTTAAAATCATTCCTGTCAAAAGAGATTGCTTCAGTGAAATATACTAATTTGTCTAGCTTCCCATGCCACACACAAGGAACTGAACACTGTGTGAAACTGGTAACGAAGGCTGCATCTCTTGTTTGTGGAGAAGAGAGGAGAGATGGATTTATAAGATCTAGGCTCGAATCAAGGAACATAATGAAATCATTTAATTCAAAATTAGAGTTTACATTAAAATAGTTTTTTCAGGCACTAATTATATTATACATTTATTATATATTCGTACTTTAAGGTTTATTTTTATTAGTTAAACATTTGCATTGATTTTCAGTTTATTTGTAGCCTTTAGTATATCAATTTAATCAAATATACAGAAATTTAAACAGTTCTATTATTTGGAGCACCTACAAAAATACTCCTATCACCTGTAGTTTAGATATAGATACATTTAAGACGTGCCAGAACCGTTTATACTTCATTACCTGAGTACTCTTCCAAATTTATAAAAAAAATAATTATTTTACAATTTTTAATACTTTTAAAAATTGATAATTTTTCAGGTGCTTGGCACACAGGAAGATATGAATGAAAATAAATAAAAATACAGGGTTATTCAGAATTCCCTCCCAGGTTTCGAAGCACTATTGTAACAAAACTAAGACTAATACAGCAAATAAGAACATTTGAAAGAATACAGCAACAATTAAAGTTTTATTTACATAGCGTACAGATGTTCAATGTGTTAACCCTTGGTCATATTGAACAGTGTGAACATTGGAAAGAATTTGATTTTAGACTTGATATCTGCCACATCACGAAACAAGAACAGATTATAGGGGGGTGGAGGGGCTAGTGCCTTAATTGAGAAAAAAGAAATTAATATAAAAGATCCTGTTGTACTTCCATAAAATGGATGTGTATGTCAATCTTCTAACTAATTGCCCCTCACCAACAAGCTAACTGCCCTCCCTCAACCCCCACTCCTAACAAAATTGCATTAATAAATTGCTATCACGAAAGATTCACATATTGGACTTTTGTGAAATAAAACTTGTAACATTTCTTTCTCAAATAAAGTCAACTTTGTTGCTGTATTCGTCGTAGTTTTTTTTACTATAGTGCTTCGAAACCCAGGAGGGAATTCTGAATAACCCTGTATATGTATTAACTAATGTACCCAAGTCGCAACTTTATGATCATGCGCCAAAAGCAATTTCGAATAATAATATATTTTTTTTAATTTTTGTAACATTTCAATTTTAAACTATATTTCAGACATTTGGGGCACCTCAAGATGTAGATCAATTAAAAAGAAAAATTACATGTAAACTAAAATACTCAATAGCCAACTTTTCCACTCTAGGTCAAAATGAATTTCGAAAAAAAAAAAAAAAAAATTCCTATACATTTTGAAATACCCTAGTATTTATTTTAGTTTATCCAATTAATTAATAAATACTTCAAAGATGGATGATCTTTCATACACTTTTTAAAATATGGTTAGTTGCCAAATACATAAAGAGAAATGCTTGAATAACCGGCACATAAAAGTGATTTCACGTTTTCCTTATTCTATACACATATAGAGCTTGTTACTTTTTTTTAACCAAATATTCTAATACTGTATGAAAACAGATTTGTATATTTATTTACATAACTTACTGTCAAGCAAACTTCTGAAATTTGTCAGTGAAACTAATTTATTATCTTCTCATCATACCCCTAAAAAGTAATGATATCCCCATACAAAAACCCTTAACAGGTTAAAAGTTTGTGGCACAGCATTTTACTTTATAGCTATATGAATTTTAAATGTGAGTCTTAAAAATAATGATATCAAATTCTGAGAGATGCCCTGGTGAGACTTTAAAAATTCGTTTTTAAATTCCATTACTATTACTTCTGTTTTATTTTAAGATTTACACATTCAAGCAATGCATTTAATTATAAAATACATTGTCAAATATATCACACTTTTACTGAGTCTATATTATGCATTCAAATTAATTTATTTCAATAATTTATCTTTTGTGTCTCTCTGTCTAAAAGGCAAGCAAAATCGGCAGAAATGTTTTTTTTATAACACACTATGTCTTTATTTCACTTAGTTTGGATACTAGACACAAACATGTATGTAAATTTTACTTGCCCTTTTGGACAGCGTGATGCAAAAGATAAATTTAATTATTGGCTCAGTGAAAGTGTGAAATATTTGACAGTGTTAAAATTTTTTATTTGGGAATACCTTATTCCCCCGTACATGATATATATTTCGGTTACACACACAACCATCTTCAGTCGTTTCTGGAGACGGTCCAGAACGACTGAAGATGGTTATGTGTGTAACCGAAATATATATCATGTACGGGGGAATAAGGTATTCCCAAATAAAAAAATTTAACTAATTAATCCGCCGTATTAAATAATGTTTTATATGTTTTTATTTGACAGTGTATTTGATTATTAAAAGCATTGCTTGAATGAGTAAATCTTCTTTAGAAAATAAAACAAAAGTAATTCTAATAGAATTTAAAAACAAATCTTAAAACTCACACCAGGGCATCTCTCAGTATTTGATATCATTATTTTAAATACCCATATTTAAAATTCTTATAGGTATAAAGTAAAATGCTGCATCACAAGCTTTAATGCTAAGCCAGATCAGCATGCAAAAGAGGTGATACTGAAGTTGTTTTAAAAATTTTTAAATAATAAGACAGTCAAAAGTTATTTCTGACTTTTAATCATACACACAGGATGCGAATTTATGGTAGGGGGGATGCCAGGGATCATCCCTGGCTGAAGAATGTAATATCCCTGGCTTGAGAAATATTAATTGATCCCTGCTGAAGAAATATTAAACTGGTGAGTGAAGATTTGGGATTGAAGTCCAAATTAAGGTAGTATGTTCAGGCGCGTAGCCAGGAAAAATTTTCGGGGGGGGGGGGGGGATATGAACTTATATGTGCATAAATAGACTGAATTTCATCACTAATCCAAAGATTTCGGGGGGGGGGATTTATCCCGATATCCCTCCCCCTGGCTACGCCTCTGAGTATGTTATCATTTATTACTATACTCTAAGGTGACTGCCTTAAAATTTTGTCTCTTTTCTAAGCTCAAAATACTCAAGGGAGGCTTCCAATAGGTACATTGTATGTAGCTTGTGTATCTGTGATTTCATAGAAAAAACAATCTATGACTTTAGTTTGGGGACTATATTCCGTATCCGGGGCTGTTTACATGTTTCATTTGGTGATTGTTCTGAGGCTATTGTGGGTAATGCATAGCGGGAGTGAAGTACCCTGCCGGTGGTAGTTTTGACTGGCAACCATAAAGAAATGTGTATCGTCAGTTTAGGAATTTGTAATTGGTTCATGTTATGGATGGAAAGGAATAAAATATGTTATTGTATGAAAAGAAAGCGTGTGTGTGTTTGTTAGAAATATGGCATGAATATAAAACTAATAAAAGAAAGCATGTTGGTTTTTACGTTATAAGCCGGTGTGTGTGTGTTTATTAGAAATGTAGTGTGAATATAAAACTAAATAAAAGAAAGCATGCTAGTTTTGTGTTATAAGCCAGTGGGTGTTAGGGACATTTCTGTGGTTAATTAAAAAAAATAAAGTGCTCTTTTTTTAACAAATCTTTGCAATGTTTGAGGTTTTAAATGTGAATTTTAAATTAATATTTAATGTTAGTGCTATTTATGTGCTTTTCTAATCATACTGACTTTTATATGAGGTGTACAACTAGGTTGTTTAATCCACTGATTTTTGAGTTGAAAACGAGCCAGTGTTTGTCTAGTTTACATTAGCTGTACAACTAGGTTGCTTAATCCACTGTAGTTTTTTTTTTTTTTTTTTTTAGTTAAAACAGTCCACTGTTTGCTCATTTTAAATTACCTGTTACAGAATTTTCAGACTTTTTTTGGTTAAATATGGACGGTGTATTTTGTCTTAATGTTTCTGTTAGTGGAATTTATGTGCAACTTTAATGTGTTAAAATTCTTTGCTTTGCTGATTGAGCAAAATGGTTGGCGACAGTTGCTGGAGCTTCCCCAGCGACTGTCGCCGTGTTTACATGGGGCACGCACCGTCTTGGTTGATTTTACCTAGCTTGGATATAAGTCTGTTCCAGGGCGCGAAATTAGCGGTCGTTAGTCGTATTTTGCAACTGTAATTTTGGTTTTGATGACCGAGATTTAAGAACAAGTCGTCATTTTTGACGCCTAACATTTTGCCTGACACAGGCGACTCTTTTGGCAATCGTCCGACTCCGGCGACTTTTTGAACAAAAATACCGCGAAAAATGATTATTTTAGGAATTGTGGGAACTTTTTTACTGTCTAGACGACTATTTATCAAACTGTGCTGAAAAAATATAAATGTAAATTTCCGTGAAAAAAACTTTTGCTTTCGTAAGCACCACTCCGTGGCGGATAGAGAACGATCCTCTGCAGACAGTCTTCTGTGGTTGAAAAACGCGCGGAAGACCACTTTCTTGTCTTCCGCGGATGTGTAATCATTTAAATCCCACTTTTTGTAATGTAAACAAATAGAGGAACTTAAAGAAATTTAGCCATAATTTTTTAACTCCATGTATATTAATGAAGTTGATCGGAGGAAACTACGAGCTCGCATTCACCATATTGGATTCTTTCTGCAAATGCGTGTTTTAGTGGTAGCTCGGCTCGTATGGCACAGCGGTGTGGGAAGATGTGATGATTATACTTGATATCAATATTGATGAACGCGCGAGATCCTTTTAAATAAGGCAGTGTAAAAGTTATTTGGATTAGTTAATATTCATTAAGTATAATTATTTACAGCGGGAGAGTACAGGTTTACGGTCCGGACGCCATCTTGGATTTAATTTGCGCGGCGCGTTGCAGCGCTGCAATAACGGCTGATCAAGTGCAGCAGTTCATGACTGAAAACAATACATGGACTGACTGCAATTAATTAATGCAATTTCGTGAAAAAATGAAAGAAGATTTATTTATTTATTTGTGTGTGTGCGTGGGGGGGGGGGACATTAGCAAAACGTCTGGATTTTAGGAAAATCTAAATTTCGGACTTCCGGCCTAAATTACGATAATTCAAATAAAAATATTAATTGAATAAAAATGTTATTCGATGGTTTAAACTTAATGAAATTTATCTTTTTTAAATAAAACTCCTTTAAGAGATAATGTAAAAAAACTTAAACTGAATTAGTTATTTGAAAATATATTAAAAAACTTTTTATTTAAATATGAAAATTACAATAATTAAGATAAAGTTCAGTTTGTATTAAGATATGTTTAAAGTAATTTAGTACAAAATAATTTTTAGTAAGATAAAATAGCTATAAAATAATAAATCCTTCTTGGGGACATTGAAAGCTTTCATAGACCCTCTCCCAACTTCAATTCAACCCACTGAGAATACAAACACATATCCACAATTTTAACATGTACTACCTGTTTGCTTACAGTGGTGGTTGATCAGGTGACATTTTGAAGCTAGTACACGTATACTGCATAAGTTTATCTACCATAGGCATTGTAGTTATACAGCAACATTTTATAAAATACTACTAAACTAAAACTAAAGACCATGTTCTTGTAAAATGTATCATAATATTTTATTCTGGATGCATAGGTGAAAAGCTATAAAAATTGATTTTATATTTACTTACTATTTATTACTATCTTAATTTTAATAGTCCTGATCTTCTTTAAAAAATACTGTACATAATCACTAAGCCTACCTGTTTATAGTTTATGCATATAAACAAAACAAAGGTTTTCGAAACTGCACCTGAACAAGACAGTTTGGCAACCAGGAAAAAAAGTTAGTTGCCATTGACGCCTAGATTTTTGCTCCCAATTTCTCACACGAGAGGCTGGGCATAGCGGATTAAATTGCTCTCTGGCGATTTGGCGTGCAGTCAGACTCCTTTGGCAAGAGTCGTTTCTCCCGCTGTTATACACTGCATGCTAGGGGTTGCCGACCGCACCGCAAGTTGATCCGCGAAAAACAGTAGAGTTAGAAATTCCATGTTCTTTTCCTAATATTTTTTTTATTTTATTTGTTGATTAATTGTTCTAAATATATATTTTAATGCATTTAAAATTGCAGTCTAAAATTACAAATCTAAAATTTTTATTCATATTTAAATGCATGCATTTAAATATGAATAAAAAATTTTAGATTTGAAGGTAATATGTTACGGAAATAAAAAAGAAACAGTGAACAGTTAAAAAGCAATCATCATTTGGCTTTTGTATGAATTTACATACGATTAGAGAAAACCCTTCTTTATTAAATGTTTAGTCCGGGGTTTTAGCAATTAATAGATATGGATTATAGATGCAGATAAACTCTTCGGGTTTAAACCTATATGTTCCCATGGATGCAGATTGAAGCGAGGACGAAAATTGCATTACTGATTCTTGTAGGATACTGAAAGATTAATATGGGCTAGCAATAATGTGTGTAACAACAAAGAATAATAACCGCTCGTCTTTGTAACGGTAAGAAAGTAAATGTTAAACTTTGTGTAAAGTTCATTTACATATAATCTATATTTATAAAATGCTAAATTCTTTTAATCAAGCACAAACTACTAATTCAATGAAAGAAAAAACTAATTCGTATTCAAGAACGATTTTTTAAGACTTTCTTTGGACCATTTTGTTTCAGTGAAAAATTAATAAGGTAAATAGCTAAAAACTTAAAATTAAATGAGAAAGCAAATTCTAGATAATTTTTTTACTGTTGACTTTGTTTTAAACCGCAAAAGATTTCTTATTTGTTTTAAATACAACTTACTGTAATTCAGTCAAAACATTGTCTATGTATAAAGACAGGAAAAAAAAAAAAAAAAAAAAATGAACGGTGAAATCTGGAAATTTCTTGTATTGTCAATGACATTTTGTCTTTTTTTTTTTTTCCAATGGCAAAGGCAAGAAAGAAGTAAAACATTAAGAAAAAATAAAAAGATAACAAGAAAACTGTAAATAACTGCGAGATAAAATTTCATGCTCAAACGTTGAATTTCCCAATTTTCCATTATTGTTATTGCATAAATAAATATGTACTTTTTAAAAACCCACCCCCCTCCCCCTCTAACACCTTACTTCTATTCCATAGCAGTGTATGTAAATATACTGCAACAGAAAAATAATGTGGAAGCTCTACTGTTTTTCGCGGATCAACTTGCGGTGCGGGCGGCAACCCCTAGCGTGCAGTGTATAACAGCGGGAGAAACGACTCTTGCCAAAGGAGTCTGACTGCACGCCAAATCGCCAGAGAGCAATTTAATCCGCTTTGCCCAGCCTCTCGTATTTCTCACTCTGGTCTGTTCCCAGACGTGTCAGTGACTGCACTTGTCATGTAATATCATGCGAGTGAACCATTTACAACTTCCCTCCTTTTTCTTTTCTTTCTTTTCAAGTGTCACCCCCCCCCCGGAGAAAATATTTAATTCGCACCCTGCACACACATAATACCAAATTTATTTAATAGAATATTTCAACTTTCACTCTAGTTACATCTTACTACCCATGTCAATTAAGTGAAATGTTTTCAGGGGAATAAGTCTGAAAACTTTACGCTGCTGGAAAAGACTATAAGACTAAGGTTATACCCATGTTAATAACCTCGTTGGCAATGTTAAGCATGTGCATTACGTGATACAAGATTTACAAAGAAATGTCAATATTTTTACCAGCAGCTACGTAAGACATCCATTTTAAACCAATTTCAATTTCACTAGCAACAAGTGGCTTTTTGATTATAAATTCACGATATCGTTCCAAGTAGACTTTCAATTGTGATTCCATAACATAACTTTTTGTTTATTCGAAATTCAATGTTTGTCACTTCTATTAATCTGCCTAAGGAAGGATTAAAATTATTTTTGTTTTCTTTTTCCAATAAAAGCTACCTTTGTTGTGATGCCATTTGAAACTAATTCAATTAAAAACATGTTTTATTAAAATATTTTAAAGATGATGAAATATTATTTAATTACTTAGAATTTAAGTAAAAAATTATATTTGGCTTGAAAAATCTTCCAATCTGAATTATTTATACACCTTGATCTATTTAGCTCATGGATACATTGCAAGAGTTGTATTGCATGCACATGCGTCTTGCATTTTCGCTAATCCCAACCGTTTGGGCCAATCGCTGCGTCTGCGCATGCTCCTGGGGAGAGAGAGAGAGAGAGAGAGAGAGCACGGACTAAGAGGTTTCAGGACAATCATCCAAGCATTGCGAAAGAACTAAATGAAATTTGCCCAAAAGGTAGCGCTGGGAGTCGTACTCATTAATTTTTGGCGCATGCGTCGTCTGCTAGTAGCTGAAACGTAAACAAATATCAACGGAAGCACCCCGCGGGAGATACTTACGCCGTGTGTCGTCAGAGGGCGCTCGTGCTGTTAAGTATTAAAAGAGGGTCGCATATTTTCCTTTCAGAGGCTGACGCAGTTTCGCCCGTCTGCCGCTTCCCGATGACCGTCCTAAAGCCTCTTAGTCCGTGTCCATGGCTTAGAGGAACAACTCCATTTGGCAGAAAGAAGTGGATCCCACAGAGATGACCCGACTCCGGATTCTTTTGGCAGGCATTTTCGCCAATCCCAACCGCTTGGGCCAATAGGTGCGTCTGCGCATGCTCGTGGAAACTGCGAAGAGCTTTAATGACGGTGCGTCGCCATCTGTTCGTTTAAAAGATACTTATTTATTATAGTGATTATCCATATGAATTATTCATTACATTAGATTACCTATTATCTTCAATGAATATTTTTCGACGTTCATTTGATTCATTCATTCAATGAAGCATAATTTAGTTAATGAACATTAGTTTATTTCATTATGATCAAATAAAAATGACTAAAAATAAGATATATTGAAATGTTAATTTTATTACTAGATCTTCAATTTTGCTTTAGCTGATGAAAAATAAAATTACAAATTTAATTTACATAGAAATATTTACAAGCGAAACACATGAATGTAAATTAAGCCACTTTAATGTAAATCTCTAAAATTTTTTTGCATTTTTCTAAAAATTTAGAAATATGTCAAGTGACTTTTTAAAAGTATCTTTTAAAAATTATTTTTATTTAAAGAAATAAAACTTTAAATTGAATATATCATTGGTGTCCTATTTTAAAGTAATTATTGAAAGTAATAAAACAGCAAATATACATGGTATCTGAAACAAGCATTTTCAATAATCAATATAAACTGATATACTGGTATTAAAAAGCAAAAATTTGAAACCAGTTTGAAAATAATAATGATAATATGAAATATTCTTTTTTAAAATTAAAAATACCTTAATTAAAATTTTACACAAGTATTTAAATCAAATGAATTTTGATAGGTTTTATTTCTTAATAAAAATAATTTTTAAAAGATACTTTTAAAAAGCCACTTATCATATTTCTAAATTCTTTATCAAAAATGTTAAATTACATTAAAGTGGCTTAATTTACATTCATGTGTTTCATATGCAAATTAAGTTTATAATTTAACATTTTTATGTTTTTATTTTTCATCAGCTAAAGCAAAATTGAAGATCTGTAAATAAAATTTACTTTCAATGTATTTTATTTTTAGTCATTTTTATTTGATTATTATAAAGTAAACTAATTTTCATTAACTAAAATTATGTTTCATTAAAATGAGGATTGAAAAATACTCATTGAAGGTACTAGATAATCTAATTTAACCTTTTCCCGGCGGGGAAATTTTGGCCGTGCTGTTTCAGAAGGACGGGGCAATCTGAAAAATGCTTTCCCCCATTTCAGTGACTCTTAGCTGAAGCTGCTACTTGTGCAACAATCATTGGTGGATTACTCTTTCCCGCCCCCGAAGTGAAACGAACTTCTTGAACAATTACGCGTATATTCTCCTTTTCAGGAACTGGGGTGCAAATGAATTGATGGATGTTGACACCTCTCTCTGCCGGTCCAGTACAGGAAAGCATTAGCTGGTCGAAATATGAACCAAGCCCGTCCTTTAAGGTGTTCTACTGCTTGGTTGAAAAATCGACCGCCCGTCTTCAAATCGTTAATTAATAATTCACAGGGATAATCACTATAATAAACTAACTATATTTTTATTAAAGCTTTGTTCGTTTCCGTTTCTCTCCCTTATCTCCAGGAGCATGCTCAGACGCAGCGATTGCCCAAACGGTTGGGATCGGCGAAAATGCATGCACCTGTGACTGCATTGCATGTTTGCTAAACCATGGTTAACTGGGATCTTCCCCGGCTACCCTGATGAAACTGAGAACAATAGGAAACCGCGAATTCACGGTAGTTAGTATTTTTTCCACCATGGTGCTGGTGTTATGCTCGCTACAGAGCGATTTAAAGGGTCAGTCCATACAATTAAATGGGCATTAAAACTGTCAAAAATGCTTTATTTTTAAAATTTTATTTTTTTGTTTAAACAGAATGTATCATTATCTATAAATATTTTGAAACGTTTCTTCATCCATGCATATATTGAAAATAAATTTAAGAAATTGTTAATTGGTTAATGCTGTTAGGAGTTTCTTCTACATGTAATAAATTAATAATGTAATAAATTAAAAAACATGAAGCTCTAAGGAGAGTCATCGGGAATGGGCGATCAGGCGGGAAAACGGACCAGGATCCATTTTCACCGGCAGGAGGCGCAGCGCACCGCTTCAATAGGGATTTAGCGTTGTTTTGATTGTGAACGAGCTATATTTTTTTAATAAAATAAATTATTTTGATAGAATATGGGTCGAGCGAGTCACTGCTTTGCACCTGGATGTGACAGTGGATATCCAGAAGCCAGAAAAAGAAATGTATCGCTCGGGAAGAAAAATCCAACGTTATTTAAAGCTCAATACAGCATCACCATAATATTTCTTTAATAATGCCCCTTATAAATGTATAACATAAAAAGTAACACTATGTAAATAGAAAACTTTTTGTACATGTTAGTAGTAGTATAATGCTAATATGAACACTTTAAAATTGGCATTTGGCCCAATAATCAAATTGAAACAGCAGTATAATACTTTGAAATTGTCCATTTTTAAAAAAATAATAACAGTTTTATGAATAATATTTTTCTGTTTATTAATTTAATTAGGGTGGGGGGGGGAATTTTATAATATATAAGAGATACACAAACGAATAGATATTTTTGGCATAAGTCTGCAAAACTTATACAGAAACAAATATTTTCAATTCAAAGTCTTTTTTTTTTAAATACAAAATTTTTCAAAATTAAAGAAATATTAGATTTTTTTCTGATATGTGAAAGCTTGCAAAACTGATGCAAAAGAGTCAATCACTGAATATGCATGTATTTATTGAATTAATATTTTTTCTTCCTTTATGCTTTTTATGAAATTCTTTGTAGTACTGAAAAATGATACTGATACTGAAAAGACATTGATTTTTATGTAATTTTTTGTGGTACTCAGGTCCTTATTATCGCACGGGCAAATCGGGACTTTGCCCAGGGCCCCCCCAATTTCAAATCTTGTTCTGAAACATCCTTCTTTATATCAAAATTTTATGAAAAATAAAACAAATTTCATAGATGCCCCCCCCCAAATTCATCAATTCCTGGAGCCCTTGTTGGTTATAATCAGGCTATGGTGGTGCTGAAAAACGGCGTTAAATGTTTTTCTCTTTCCATATTTGTTTTTGTTTTTTGGTTTAACTAACCAACTTTAAGACTAAAGACAAAAAAAAAATAATAATAAATAAAATATAATGTGGAAGAGCGGGTATATAAGAGGAATTTATAGCCTGAAAGAAGGCAGGGAATATTTTTTAATTTTTAGCGAATTGCTACCAAAAATATTTGTCAAAAACTGATGTATTATATCGTTCGCATGCAGTTTTAAAGAGAATTTATTTAAATTATTAATTAATTTATTAAATTTTCAAACTGATGTTACATCGTTGTAACTAAGTAATATAGAAACAAAATTATTATATATGCATATTAATTATCATATTTATTTATTCAAATGTTAGTGTATACTACATGAAATTTCAGCATAAATGAATAAATCCCAATTAGAGAAGCATTAAATCGGAAAGCGCGCGCGCGCGATGTTGTTTTCCGCTACCGTCAATAGATGGCGCAATCAATGGTAGCTGCAGTTTCGTCGGCAACTCTCATACTGCGTAGTTAGTCCAAGTTGGATAACAAGTCGATGTTTCTCCTCCCGAGCTTCATGTTAAAAAAGTAATAAAAAACTAATATTCTTCCTGATTTTATTTACGCCCTCGGCTGGAAGAATTTCAGATTTAAAAAAAATTATTCAATCAATTCTGCCATATAGAGGAAAATGAAAACTGTAAGTGCTCATATAGACTCCTCTTCGCATAATTCACAGGCAATGTTTCCCCTACTGCCCAGTAGGAAAACAATCTCACGTGGCGGCCATGTCTTCTGCTACTGAACGAGTAGTATAGAAACGGGGAGCACCAACTCAGGGGCCGCTCCAACTCAATGACGTCATAGTGTTTTCCCCACCCTCTCTCCTGATTGGTTGATTTTTGAAAATGGAGCTCTGTGATTGGCTGTGTTTACTGGAGCGGAATAAGCTCCTCCCCTGAGTTGGTACCCGCCGGTGATTTAGAGCGGCTCATACAACGTTTGCAAAGTTGAAAAGTTGAAATGTTGAAAATGTTCCAATCCGCTGCACCGGGACTCACCAACTCAGGGCCGCTCTAAATCAAGCGCGGTTTTCTCTCTCTCTCTCTCGGCTCGGGGAGGATAAAGTTATTATTGTCTAAACATGTCTGAGTATTCGATGGCGAAAGACGACTCTGCACGAGGAGAGCTGTCACACCAGACGAATCTCTTAGTGAGAACAGATTTTATTCTTGAAAATATATTTATTATCTTCTAAACGAACAGGCTCACGACGTGTCGATTGCAGCGAATATAAAAGAACGGAAAGTATTACAGAGCGTGAAAGAAACTGTGGACGCATTTCAGTTTGATAATGCGAGCGTCTTGAAGAATTTATGCATAGAATTAGGCAAAATTAGCGTGGAACAGACCGACTCAGTTTTGCGAGGAGTTGCGAACGAACTTTTCAGCGATGGAATAACACGGTCTCGGATAGTAGCATTTATCGTGTTTGCCGGAGAATTGACTAAAACATGTCTTTCTAAGAGTTTTCCGAAATCTTTTGTACGG